>JADMNL010000026.1:283339583-284716666 GCA_016271365.2 Neoceratodus forsteri | reverse complement strand
CCCTCCCAGTTTCATTTGCCGAAGGGGGAGTCCACTCCCTGTCAGCGTAATGCCCCCCCAAAGAAGCAGTACAGTTGTGCTGAGGGGGTGCCCAATCTCCTTTGGCTCTTGCACTCCCCTCTTTGTGCCAATGGGGGTTCACAATTCCTAGTCAGCTAGAGTTGCCCCCTCACAAAAAACACTCTGTTGGCAAGCTGGGAGCCCACCCCAGCCTGCCAAATGAACCTGTAAAAAAACCAAAACATCCTGCAATGTTTTTTTTCTAACTTGAAAAAAAAGAAAATGGTCCCTTGCCCTCTCCCTGCCCCCTCCCACAACCTGTGACCACCATCTACGCACGCTGCCTCCCCACACCCCCCTCACCCCATACTTACCTGCGGAGTCTGGCGTGATTATCTTCTGTGGACCGGGAACACGTCTGCACTCATCAAAGCCGACAGCAAACTGGGGAAATGTCGGTAAGCTGTATAATGGCATAAATAGGGCTTTTTCAACTTTTTTGCATATCTCAGGCATTTTTATGAATTTTGACACCACATTTTCAACATGGGGTTATTGGGCCCCCTCCTCATGAATTCGGCCACTGTCATGGTGTTAATCAGTCCCAAAAGGTGATTTTGCGGTCACTGTGCAGAATCACCTTTCGGGACCAATTAACAAAATGACAGTGCCAGTGTTCATGAAGTGGGCTCTCAAAAAGTCTATGATGCAAATTTGGCAGGAAAATTTCAAGGAAAGACTGTTTTATTTACGCAGGTTGCTCAGTTAGTTAAGATGCCTGTACTTTTGGCTAATTTGCCATATTTTCCTCCAGATTTTTCAACATTGCCATTTTACGCGACCTCCTTATGAACAGTACAGCTGTCATTTTTCACATCCTGGTCAAAATGTGTTTTTGCAGATCCGGCGCAGAACAGCACAGTTGCTGTGGGAAATCAGTGTTCTGGACACATTATGAAAATTACAGTGACACTGTTCATTAGCAGAGGTCCTAAAATGCCTATGTTGAAAATTTGGTGCTGAAAGTCTGTAAAATGGGTGTGCTATGAGTGTGCGTTGCGCAGTTTCCATGCACACTCGTACCTTCACATATTTGCAATATTTTCACTCCAGATTTTCAACATTGCCATTTTTCCACACCTCCTTATGAACAGTGCAGCTGTCATTTTTCACATCCTGGCTGAAATGTGTTTTTGCTCTGCTGGCACACATTAGCACAGTTGCTGTGGGAAATCAGTGTTCGGGATACATTAAGAAAATCACACTGACACTGTTCATGAGCAGACATCCTAAAATGCCTATGTTGAAAATTTTGTGATGAAACTCCATAAAATGACTGTGTTACGAGCATGCATTGTGCAGTTTCCACGCACCCTTATAACTTCGCAAATTAGTAATATTTTCACGCCAGATTTTCAACACTGCCATTTTTTCACACCTCCTTATGAAAGTACAGCTGTCATTTTTCACATCCTAGCCAAAATGTGTTTTAATGCTTCTGGCACAGAATACCGCAGTCACTGTCGGAAATCAGTGTTTGGGACAGATTAGGATCGAGCGTGTGAGAGGGGGGAGTGACCGAGCTCAACTGAGTTCTGTTGGGACTGCTGCAAATATCTTTGTGGACAGGAAAAGGCACCAACACAGACAGGATCCCAGCACAAAAGGGCAGTCTCCAGCTCTGGGAGACACAGAACGAGAAAGTGAGGGGCGGGGGGAGTGAGTGAGCTCAACAGAGCTCTGTTTGGACTGCTGCAGATTTCTTTGTCAGCAGAAAAAGGCAGCAATGCATGCAGGGGCCCAGCACAAAAGGACAAAATGCAGCGGTGGGAGAAACAGAATGAGCGAGTGAGAGAGGGGGAGCAAGTGAGCTCAATGGAGCTCTATCGTGACTGCTGTGGAATTCTTTGTGGGCAGAAAAGGGCAGAAATGCAGGCAGGAGCCCAGTATAAAAGGGCAGCCTGCAGCACCAGCATAAATAGAAAAAGCTAGTGAGAGAGGGGGAGTGAGAGAGGTCAATGGAGCTCTTTCGAGACTGCTGCAGATTTCTTTATGGGCAGAAAAAGGTGCCAGCAGTGGCAGGAGCCCAGTACAAAAGGGCAGCCTGCAGCACCAGGAGAAACAGAATGAGCGAGTGAGACAGGGGGAGTAAGCAACGTCAATGGAGCTCTGTCATGACAGCTGCAGATTTCTTTGTGGGCAGAAAAAGGTGCCATCGCAGGCAGGAGCCCAGTACAAAAGGGCAGCCTGCACCGCTGAGAGAAACACAACAAGCGAGTAAGAGAGGGGAAGTGAGCAAGCTCAATGGAGCTGTGTCAGGACAGCTGCAGATTTCTTTGTGGGCAGAAAAAAACGACAATGCAGGCAGGAGCCCAGTATAAAAGGGCAGTCAGGAGACACAGAACGAGCGAGAGAGGGAGGGGGAGTGAGTGAGTGAGCTCAACAGAGCTCTATTGTGACTGCTGTGGAGTTCTTTGTAGGCAGAAAAAGGCAGCAATGCAGGCAGGGGCCCAGTACAAAAGGGCAGCCTGCAGCAGCAGAAGAAACAGAATGAGCGAGTGAGAGATGGGAAGTGAGCAAGCTCAATGGAGCTCTATTGTGACTGCTGCAGATGTCTTTGTGAGCAGAAAAAGGTGCCAACAGAGGCAGGAACCCAGTACAAAAGGGCAGCCTGCAGCACCAGGAGAAACAGAATTAGCGAGTGAGACAGGGGGAGTGAGTGACCTCAACGGAGCTCTGTCGGGACAGCTGCGGATTTCTTTGTGGGCAGAAAAAGGTGGCAACACAGGCAGGAGCCCAGTACAAAAGGCCAGCCTGCAGCATTGGCAGAAACGGAACGAGTGAGTGAGAGAGGGGGAGTGAGCAAGCTCAACGGACCTGTGTTGGGACTGCTGCAGATTTCTTTGTGGGCAGAAAAAGTCACCAAGAGAGGCAGGAGCCCAGTACAAAAGAGCAGCCTGCAGTGCCAGGAGAAACAGAATGAGCGAGTGAGAGAGGGAGAGTGAGCCACCTCAACAGAGCTCTGTCGAGACAGCTGCGGATTTGTTTGTGGACAGAAAAAGGTGCCAACGCAGGCAGGAGCCCAGTACAAAACAGAAGCCTGCAGCACCGGGAGAAACAGAACGAATGAGTCACGGGGGCAGTAAGCGAGCTCAACGGCCCAACGCAATCAACATTCAGCATTGATAAATGCTTGTTTAAGATGAGGACAATTGTGCCGATTTTCCAGTCATTAGGAACTACTCCTGAATCCACGGAGGCTTGTAGGATGTGGGTAATATGTAATACCAACACATCCGCCAGTTCTTTCAGAATTCTAGGGTGCATGCCGTCAGGGCCAGGTGATTTATTAACCTTTAGCTTGTTTATGTGCTCATAAATATTTCTGGGGTCAAAGGTTATTTCCCCAGGTATTGATGGTCTAATACCCCTATGTACTCTGGGATCACAGTGATTATAGACTGAGCAGAAATAGTCATTTTGTATATCTGCCATTTCCATGCTTGTTGCTGTCAGTCTAGTTTCCTTAATAAAGGGACCAATAGCACTATGCCCAGTCCTAGTATTGTTAATGTAAGAAAAAAATAGCGTTTTTATTATCCTGCACTTTGTTTGCAAGTTTTAACTCAAACTGTGCTTTAACTTTCCTTATATGTACTTTGATCTTCTGAAGGCAGTCCTTATAAGTTTGAAATTTCCCCTCAGATTTAGTTTGTTTTAATTTTTTATATAATCTGTTCTTTTTATTAATTAATCATTTTTCAGAAGTATTCATCCAGACTGGTTTCTTCCTCTTTGTTTTGTTATTGTACTTCGGAGCACTATGAATGAATTCAAGGACTAAACTTTCTAATCTAGATTTTAGTGAGTCCCACGTGCTTTGAACTGTTTTGTGTTCAAAATCTGTTGCCCAGTCCCAGTGAATAAGTACTTTTTTAACACTATGAAAGTCTGCTTTATTCAAATTTAACTTAGTAGTAGTTCCAGTTGGATTGGAGTTTGACATTTCATTTATTTTGAAATGCACTGAACCACGGTCATTGTTACCCAGAGGACTTTTTATGAGGACTGTATTTACCAAAGTCCCCATGTTTGTAAAAATTAGGTCCAGGATATTATTTCCTCTGGTACAATCTTGGAACCTTTGTTCAAGTCCCCCGATCCATGATGTCCAGGTACTGCTTATCAAGGGGACAGTTCCCTTTCCCATTTACCCATTTATAACTGCACCAAAATTCTCCTTTAAAAGGTGCATACGCAACTTTGATCTCCATGGGTACAAATCAGAGTTAAGAGACTCCATGTGATGGCAGGACTTCTATCTAGCCAAGTCCCTGACTACGGCTTATGATATTTTCTCAGAAATTGTGCTAGGGGCTCTCAACAAGTATACCCCCATAGTAAAAGTTTGTGCCAGAAACAAATCCTGTCAGTGGTTTATGGAAGGCCTGAAAAATGCTTTGCAGAGTAGGGATGTATTCTGGAGAACTGCTAGGAAAACTAATTTAATAAATGGCTGGAATTCTTTCTGGAGGGCAAGGAACCTCTGCACCAAAATGGTCAGAGAAGCCAAAGCTAATTTCTACCGCTCTCAGCTGGACAGCTCCTCAAGAAATGCCTCCAAATTCTGGAGGACAATCAAAGGCATAGAAGGTCACACCACTGTTAATTCCCTACCTAATAAATTACTGATTGACAATACTGTCATCTCCGACAGACCAGCTATCCTCGATGCGCTCATTAATCATTTTGCCACTGCAGGGCCAGCCTTTGACTCCTCTCCCACAAATATCCTCCGCCAACAACTTGGATTGGATACACAAGAAAAACCCATCCCCAGTCCATTCTTCTTTCTGCAGCCTACCTCCCTGAAAGAAGTAGAAGATCTTCTCCTTCAGTTGGACACTAGGAAAAGTGCTGGGGCTGACCTCATTGGCCCATACTTCTTAAAGGTCGGCTACCGTGTCCCCGCAGTCCCAATTACTCATCTCTTCAACTTATCCTTGTCCCAGGGTGACCTACCGCCCATTTGGAAAAATGCACTTGTGGTCCCTTTGTTTAAGTCAGAAGATCCTAGTGATCTCAATAACTACAGGCCAATCTCCCTACTTCCAATCCCGTCAAAGATACTGGAGAAAATAGTGAATTCCCAGCTTCAGAAGTACCTGGAATCAGAAAAATTGCTCAACCCATTACAATCCAGTTTTAGAGCACAGCACAGTACAATCTCTGCTCTAGCCAAGGTGACAAACGACTGACAACTTGAATTAGACAAAAAAAACTTTGCGCAGTTTTCTTGGACCTAAGCAATGCGTTCGATACCGTTGATCACAGACTGCTTCTGTCGTCCCTCTGGAACACTGATTTGGATTCCCTATCCCTTAAATGGTTCTTCAACTACCTCTTGGGATGACTTCAACAAGTAAAGGCAGAAGGGGACGTTTCTCCACCAAAACTCCTATTCAAGGGTGTACCACAAGGCTCCATTCTTGGTCCCTTTCTCTTTATCATTTATATTAACAATGTAGATGCTCCCATCAAAGAAGCACAAATACACCTATTCATGGATGATACAGTACTCTATGCTAGCAGCCCCACCCTTGACGCGGCCTGTAAAGCCATTCAAAATTAATTTAATCTGCTGCAACATCAGCTTATAAACCAGAAACTGCTCTTAAATGCAACAAAAATCAAAGCAATGTTCCTCTCGCCCTTTCACAATGCAATAAATCCTGCAATTGCTGGGACACTCTGACAGATCACTACCATTCTAGGTGAGTGGTTGGACTATGTACCAAAGTTCAAGTACCTGGGGGTCTGGTTAGACCACTGACTTACTTTCACAGATCACTTAGTAAACTGCCAAAGAAACTTAGGCAAAGACTTGGTCTGTTCTTTAGGATTAATAATCTCCTCACAAGAGACGCCAAACTGAAACTGGTTCAAACTACCTTTCTTTCCTTATTGGATTACACAGATTTTCTATATAGTCAGGGACCTGCAGGTACCCTAACCAAACTCGATATGCTTTACCACAGAGCCATAAGATTTATCACGGGTCTTCCTTACTCAACCCACCACTGTGCATTGTACACAGCAGTGGGATGGTCATCCCTTGCTTACAGATGGCAAAAAAATGCTGCAGTTTGGACATACAATGCTATCTCAAATAAACTGCCCCAGTATATCTCTGTCTGTTTACCTTTTTGCACTCTGGGGAAGTATTCCCTGAGAAGCGCCTCATATACTGTATCTACCTTTATGTTTACAAAGCAAAATCTCGCATTGGCAGAACAGCCATCAGCTTTGTGCTCCCTTAACTGTGGAACAAGCTGCAAAAAACTTTGAAATTAACTCACCCCATCAGCCTAGCAGCTTTTAAATCTCTATATCTACATCATAATAAGGAGTCCTGTGCCTGTCTACCCTAAATAGTGACTCCTATAAGTCCAAGTGCACTCTAATTACTACTGTTAAATGACTGATCACATCCATAATCGACTCTTCCCTCTCCCCTTTTTCTGCCCCCCCCATATCTGTCCCTTCCACATTCCTGTGACCCTGGTTCCAGCTCTAAATTCTCCATACCTTATCACTATATATCTTTTTATATTAAGTTTTATGTTCGGTGCACCTGATATGTATATTTCTTTACTTATATGAAAAAGTTTGTCTTACCCAAAACTAGTTGTATCTTCTGTTCCAAACATATACTACTGTCAATGCTACCTGCTGATACTTTGTATATAATGTATTATTGTATCTCACTTTATTTTTATTATTATTATTTTATTGTGTGTTGCATTCCATGTATATTGTCCCTTGTTCCTTGTTGACAAACTTAGGTCCACCTCAAAAATTGTCTTGCTCAACGGTGATCGCCTGGTTCAATAAAGACTTTGATTGATCGATTGATTAAATAAAGACTTTGATTGATTGATTACCCAATCTATAGTAGGCAGGTTGAAATCTCCCGTCAAAAGAATACTATCGGCTGGGTTTAAATCTCTGATTGCCCTCAGTATTGCCATGTCATCTTCAAACGATGTAGAGGGAGGCCTGTAGAGTAACCCTAAAATTATTTTTGTACTATTATATGGGATCAACTTTACCCATAATAACACCAAGGAACCTGTGTCCCATGATAGTTCCTCACATAGATACATAGATACATAGACAGTGTTGGAAGATAAGGGCCTATGGCCCACCCAGTCTGCCCATTTGAGCTTGTAAGTTCAGTTTATGTTTTCCTAGAAGTCTGTTGCCCCTTACCCCTGACCTCCAGAATTCCTTTATGTCTATCCCATGCATTCTTAAATCCCGTGATTGTGTCAGCCCCCACCACTTCCTCTGGCAGGGTGCTCCACTTGTCCACCACCCGTTCTGTGAAGAAATTCTTCCTCACGTTTCCTCTGAATTGTCCTCCCTCCAACTTCATCCCATGCCCTCTAGTCCTGGAACATCTTTTTCACTTAAAAATAGTGTATTTCTGCACCCTGTTCATCCCTGTAAGATACTTGTATGTCTCCATCATATCCCATCTCTCCCTCCTCTCCTCCAGGGAGTACATATTCAGTTCCTGCAACCTGTCCTCATAGGACTTGTGATACAATCCATGTACTATTTTTGTTGCCCTCCTCTGAACCTTCTCTAACCTATGTCCTTACGTAGGTAAGGTCTCCAGAACTGTACACTGTACTCCAGGTGGGGCCTCACTAGTGTCTTGTATAGTGGAATTATGACCTTAACATATCTTTCAAAACTGGGCAGTCACTCCTCACAAGTTATAGCTGGGAACTGCTTGTGGCTATGATGGCCCAACATGAGAAACACTGTTTCAGACAGTGATTAGTCTGTTTGTGCACTAATTACCATCACCACCTCCCTCATTTCTGCCCAGCTCATGTTAGCGAACCAGTTGTATTGGTCTGGGACCAGGATTCCTATTGAGGATAAAACATGAGTCTGTTACTGTTGGTGGGAAAAAAACAGATAAGCCCCATAATTCACAAACATTACCTTCAGGCTGTAGGTAATGTTTGTGAAATAAGGCTCCTGTCTCAAAAAAACATGGAAACAGATTATGTTCCCAAAAAGAGACCCAGAGATCCACCCAGGTTACTCCAGCTCCCTGCGTAGCTCCATACCCAGCCTAATTCCTGGCTGGATTTAGAAAGCCGATAGCTCTTGTTGGTGATCATCACCCTGCTTTCCCAGGTATCCTTTCCCTTCATCTACTTGTGGGTCCCACAATTCTCTTATATCTGTTGCATCCTAGACTAAACCCTGTCTTGCAACACAACAACAGAAGAAAAGTTGGACCAGGCTGTGGTGCTCATGACAGACTACTGCAGTGTAGCGACAACAAAACTGGGCATTCACTCCTCTTAATGAATAGACATCAATCCTTGCAATTCTGGTTCAAAACTGCACAGTTTATGGGTGCCAAAAGACACAAACACCTGATATGTTTCGGATACAAATCCTTTGTCAGGGGTAGCAAACACTTACAGACATCCTGCTTATATTCTGGCACATAGTGATGACATCACACCTCATTTAAATCTTGTCACAGTCTTGACTTCAACCACCTCTCTGGGCAGTCTAGTTCATTTGCCCATAACCCGCTCTATGAAGAACCTCATCACACCTCCTGAATCTCTACTGTCAATTTCCACCTTGTACTTTAGTCACTTTTTTCAACAAGACCAGCACTAACACAATGTTTGTTAGCCTTTACTGACCTAATTCAGCAATCTTCCTTGTAGTTCAGGAGTGTAAAACCAACAAGGTCTATGAATGAAAAAAATGGATTACCTATGTGCCGCTTATCCATGGCATGTAGGCAACTCTAAATTGCAATGCTGCACACTGGGGCTACTGTGGACCCCCAGCAGCATTTATAGAAGGGGCACACACCCCTTCTGCATTCAACAGCTTAGCCATTCACTCAAATATGCATACAGACAGTTTGAAGGAGTGTCAGAGGCATGCCCACACTCCACACCATTCACAACAGTGCAGACTGCTGTGCAAAGGGTACAAGATACAGCAGCAAGAACCCTGCTGTATCCCGCCCCCTCCAGACTGCACCTGGCAACTGCAGTGGGACAAAACTCCCCCATCCGCCATGATTCCCAAGCCCTCTAGGGAGGCAGGGAGGGCTCAGGGCAGCCATTCGGGCATTCGCCCAACTTTTTAAAATGTACAGATTCAGTTCATCCCACGTTCCCCTGCTCATCACAGAGCAGGGGAGTCACTATGGGAGCAAGATGGGCATTTGACTGGATACCCACCTGCGTCCATTGATCTGTCCCCTGCACATTAACATCTGTGAGTACCAGCTGCCATGTGTCTACACTTGTCCACCGATATTGTCCCTGAACACCAGCATTCATGAGTGTCAGCTGCCATGTGCCTGTTTGTGGACATGGAGTGGTGCTGGCAGGGTACATGCCCCTCATGCATACCCTGTGCTGTTTGTTGCATAGCCCTCAAGAAGGGGTTAATGCTGGAGGTAATGTTCATTAATATCAGTCAGGGTGCTTCAGCTGAGCTATACTGGTCAATTTATTTATTTATTTTAATGTTTTGACCAGGAATTTATGCTGAGCTGGGAAACTGCTCATTTGCATCTGTATCCTGGGGAGCGGGTACTGGGAAAATCAGATCGTTCTAAACAGAGCAGTAAAACAGAAGTGTGCAAAATCAGGAGGTATGCAGTGAGCAGCATATACACATGCAGATTCACAAACAAATGTCACCTCTGTTGACTTTTTCCTAAATTAAGTACTTCCTTAGTTGACTTTTTTCCTATTTTCAGGGTCCCCTTTGTTGACATTTTTTTTTAACATCTAACAGTGGGGCAACCAGCCCCTGCCACATGTCCAGCCAGCACCTGCCACATGTCCAGCCAGCAACTGCCACAAGTATTTCTGCAATCTATGGTGCAACCCATCCAGGCCCATTAATTTATCAATCTTCAGAGTGCTTACACCCCTCAGCATCCTCTGTTCTTAAATTCTTAGATCTGACTTAGCAGGTATATCCTTCTCTAGCAATCTGAATCTGCACTGTTGGACCAAGTAATACAAGGTGCAGCTTATTTCCAGAAGGCAACATGGGTGCAGTCATTTAAAGTCAGCGCTAACAGCCCCTCACCCTCATGTGGGACTGGTGCCAATTTGCACTTTGTGTGCAAAAACAGTTTTTATGTTTGCTTGCGTGCATGTGCAAGAAACATGTTGTGACAGCTTGCTGGAGTAGCAAGTTGTGGAGGTGCAGCACTGCTTTTTGGGGCTTGTCTCTGTGGCAAAAATGAATGAGCATGCTGTCTATGACAGCAGCTCAGAAGCGTGCCACTAACTTGAAAGAAATTAGCCACTGCAATGAGGGAGCAACCCCTGGCAGCGACTGTCGACGTCCTCCTCTCAAAGCCCACATTGGGGGTGCCCAACCTCCCTGTCAGCATACCTCCTCTCCGGTTCATTTGCAGACGGGGTAGCCCAGTCCCCATTGGTTTACTGTCCCTCTTGTTGGAATCTGTCTGCAAAGTGGGGTGCCCAGTCCCCCTCAGCATCATGACCCCCCCAAACACAGACACACTTTCTTTGCCAACAGAGGGCCCAATCTCTGTCGGCCTCAGTCCCCCCTTCCCAAAAACACAGGTAGCACATTGGGAGCCCACCCCAGTGTGCCCAACATTTGTCAGAATTTATCTGTAATAAAGAAAATGGTCTCATGAGGTCTGGTGTGTGTGTGTGTGTTTTTTTTAACTACCTGAAACAAGAAAACGGTCACTCGTTGTCTGCAGTGCCTCCTCCCCAACCCGCAACCATCCTCTGCACACCCCAACTCCCCACACCTGCCTTATCCCATACTTTCCTCTGGAGCCTGGTGCGATGATCTTCGGTGGAGCGGGAACACGTCTGTGCTCTTCAAAGCCGACTGTGAACAGAAGAAATGCCAGTAAGCTGTATAATGGCATAAATGGGGGGTTGGGGTATTCAACTTAGGTGGATATCTCAGCCATTTTTCTGACTTTTGGCTCCAAATTTTCAACATGGGGTTCTTGGGACCCCACCCCATGAACCCAGTCACCGTCATTTCATTATTGAGTCCCAAAAGGTGATTTCATGGTCAATGCGTGGAATCACCTTATGGCACTGATTAACGAAATAACAATGTCACGGTTCATGAGGTGGGCTCCCAAAAAGCCTATGTTGCAAATTTGGTGAAAATATTCCAAAAAAATGACTGTGTTATGGTGCACATTGCACAGTTCCCACACACTAGTAACTTTGAGAAGTTTTAATATTTCACTCCAGATTTTCAACATTGTCATCTTTCCACACCTCCTTATGAACAGTACAGCTGTCATTTTTCACATCCTGCTCAAAATGTGTTTTCGCACATCTGGTGCACAATGGCATGGTTGCTGTACGAAATCAATGTTTGGAACAGAGTAAGAAAATCACAGTAACAGTGTTCATAAGTAGAGGTCCCAAAAAGCCCGTGTTGCAAATTTGGTGAATAAATTCCAAAAAATGGCTGCATTACCAGAATGCATTTCACAGTATCTATGCACGCTCGTAACTTCGCCAATTTTATATTTTTACTATAGATTTTCTACATTGTCCTTTTTGTACACTGCCTTATGAACAGTACAGCTGTCATTTTTCACATGCTTCCCAAAACATTTTCGCACCTGTGGCACACAATGGGCGCGGTCACTGTGCAAACTCAACATTCGGGACAGATTAAGAAAATCACAGTGCCACTGTTCATGAGCAGAGGTCCCAAAATGCCTATGTTGAAAATCTGGTGTAAAAAATCCTCAAAATAACTGCATTATGGGTGTGCATTGTGCAGTTTCTTTGCACGCTCGTGACTTCACCAATTTTTTTATATTTTCACTCCAGATTTTCAACATTATCATTTTTCACACCCTACTCATGAATAGTACAACTGTCAGTTTTCACATCCTGTTCAAAATGTGTTTTCACACCTGTGGCACCAAATGGCACAGTCGCTGTGCAAAATCACCTTTCGGCTAATGAACTGATAGTGTCACTGTTCATGCAGTGGGGTCACAAAAAGCCCATACTGAAAACTTGGAGTGAAAATACCAAGAAACGCATGAGGCGTTAGGGTTTCTGACCATAACGCCCTACCCTGTAGGGACTAACATGAGTCAGGGGTGTAACTTGGGATTGTCGACAGTAATGCTCACTCAGTTCCAGCCCCACCCCCATCCTGCAGCCAGTGACAGGCATTAAGGTGTGCCTTGGACTCTCTGACCCCAAATTTACCCCAATCTCCTATACTGCACCCATTTAGCATATTTCCTTATAGAATGGGGTGAGTGTAAAGCCCAAACACCCCAAGGCACACTTCGACACTTGTCAGTATCTGCAGGGTAGGGTGATGTGAAATGGCGTTAGCGTTATGGGCGACAACCCAAAGGCACACCCCAATGCCTGTCCATCTCTGCAGGGTGGGGGTGAGGTTGGTTTCGGTTCAGTACTTCACTGCCATTCCTATTCTGCATGTCTAACTCCTGCACTTCCAATGCTACTGTCAGCAAGCAAACATTCGGCATTGACAAATGCTTGTTTTAATTACAGTTTATTGACTTTTAGCAGATGGTATCAGACTAAGTCTGTTGACATACAGTGTACATGGCCATTTTGTGCAACCAGAAATCCCAGAAACCCCTGCATCTAACATCAGCACTGGGCTATGGCAGTGGGAGATTTAATAGCCTGCAGCGCATATTACAGCTTTTATAATTTCAGATAAGATGTTTGCCATTCCTGCTGTTCTTCCAAGGCCAAGCACAGTTGTCTGTGACTCTACTTTGCCCCAGTGGGACAGTTAGACCAACAAAAATGAAAGAAGGCTCAGGAATGTGTTAGTAGAAAGGGGCAGAATAGTGAGAGTGAGGGGGAGATACAGGGGTGGGTATTAGGGGTGGAGTTTTCACTGGGGAGCAGGAAGAGCATGGCAGTCTAGACCAGACAAATGCACCTATAGAATGCACTCTGCCTGGCTAGGGTGTTAGGACAGGAAGCAGAAAGAGACCAAGTTACAACGGGGATAGACGGAAGGGAGGGTCTGGAATATACTAAACTGTAAAATAAAAAGTAGTTAACATTGAACCAATGTGTAGGCCTGAGAACATGAGCACTCAGTTCTACACAGAAGTGTTCCTCTAGGGACGCATTAATATTGAAAGAGCTGTTTGTCTGTCATCACCCTTTATAGATAACCTCCTGCATGGTACTTCACAACTAACGATTCCAGCTCTATGCAGACACTGGGTATTGCTTTACTCCCATCATCCGTCCCTGTTAATCTTATAGTTGCAAGGGTCACGTGATGCAGAGCGACTGGTAGCTGCTTTCTCCTGAGCTCCCACCCTCCACCCTACTAAATCACCTATTTTCACTGTTCTACAGTACTCTTTTACAAAGATTTTGTTTGTTGGAGTAACACTGACTGTCTGGGACACTCCTGAGCTAAAACCTTCCAGCGGAACGCCCGTATTAAAGGCCATTTTGGACAATGGACGCGGACATGAAAACAGCTGGGGTTAAGCATACTCCACCCGCATCTCCGGAGAAAACATCCAAAAAGCCAGAAACTCTAATTCGGGGCAACTACCAAAGCAATCGCCCCCCACCTCACACAGCAATTTGTTAACGGAAGATCGATTCCTACAGGAGCTCCTACCCTTCAGAGAGATGTTACAGGAAATCTCATCCAAAATCAAATCAATAAGAAGTGATTTCACTGCCTTATCAAGACGAGTGGGGGATATGGAGGCAAGAGCATCTTCTTTAGAAAATTG
Source organism: Neoceratodus forsteri (assembly GCA_016271365.2). NCBI lineage: Eukaryota > Metazoa > Chordata > Ceratodontiformes > Ceratodontidae > Neoceratodus > Neoceratodus forsteri. The sequence goes on along the minus strand of JADMNL010000026.1, from coordinate 284,702,814 downwards.
GAAAAACAAAACCGACCCAGAAATTATCAAACTAAGGCAGCAAATCCAGAAATTACAGTCCAAGACTGAAGACTTAGAGGGCAGAAGCAGGAGGAACAATATTTTAATCCTTGGCTTGCCTGAGTCGGAGGAAGGTGGGGACTCCATCAGATTTGTTCAACAGTTTCTAAATAAAATTATTGGCCCTTCGCCTATCAACCAACAATACCACATCAAAAGGGCACACAGATCCTTAAGACCTAAGCCTCCGCCAGGTGACCCCCCCCCAGACCGATTATCATCAGGTTCCTCAGCTACATAGAAAAGCAACATATTCTGACTAAGGTTAAAGAATTAGAGTCAATCCAGTGGGCCCATAACAAAATCAGAATCACCCAGGACCTGCCATATGAAATACGACAAAAGAGAACGGCCTTCCACCCGATTGTGAGAAAACTAATTGCTGCAGGCATGAAATTCAGAGTGAACTATCTGGCAAGATTACTGGTCTCCCTGGACAGCACCTGGCATGCTTACGAAAACCCAGACCAAGCTCTAGCTGACCTCGCCACGAGGCTCCCGAATCTCTTCAAAGGGGATTGATCGAAGCTTGGAGACTGCTCCCTACGAGTTTAACTGATTCTTGCTTAAACAAAATGCTATGCCTTAATCAGTTTAAATGAGATCTTTTTCGAATAGGTTACCTCCTATGGGTAGACACTAATGCTGGCTTACCTGGTTTCCTTGGGGGGGGTGTAGAGTCAGGATGGCAGTGCATGGAGAGTTAGCAGGCCCTGAGGCCTACTCGGCCTAGTAGATTCAAGGTGCCATGAGCGCGCGTCCCCACTGGGGGTTGGGGTACTAGTTAGGGGGCAGCGGTTTCCGGAGGTCCCATTATGCGGTCGGACTGTTTTGGTCCATCCGCGCGTCTTCCGACTGGAACTTCCCTTCACAACGCTTTTTCCGGTGTGAAGACGCCTGGGTCTTTCCTATTTATTTTCAAACAATCTCTGGGCTGTTTTTTGGGACTCGGGACTGGAGTGCTCCAGGTATTTAGCCTCTCCACAGTGTACCAGGACTATGACGGTTTGGAGGAATACTGAGGTAGGTCGTTTCAGGAGGTTAATCCTCCTGCCTATCTCCTTGCTGGTTCAGAGTTTGGATATCTAGGGAATATTAGATGCGATGACAGCTCAAGTTTACTGTTGGGCTGGGGGGGGCTCAGGGAGGAGCGTAGCTCCGGAGAGTCTGTCTCGCTGCCGTAATTGGGCAATGGGGGTACCTTGGTCGTATTCTGGCAGGATTGCTACCTTTTTTTACTGGAGACTCAGCACTATCCCAGGCGGAGTTCCATGGCTCGCCAAAGTTCTATTTTTAAGGAGCTTTGTGGTAGACCAAGGTATGGGGGGGTCCCGATTTATGTCTTAGCTGGATGATTTTTTTGCTCTGGTTTTTGGGACCACTTGTAAATAGTTTTGGGGGTAGTTTGGAGGGTAGGGTTCACAAAGTATTGGGGGATGGGGGATTATATTTCAAGGCTCTTAATAGTTTTCGGGATTATCCCTCTGTTGTCTCGGTTTTTCTTATGGATCACGTAGTCTTAATTATGTGGCTGTTATTCACTTCTGATTATGTTTGGAGTGTTCAGGGGAGGGCATGGGGGGGAGGGCGGAAGGTGCCACTCTGCAGGATTTCGATACGCAAGTCCATGGATGGTAGCTATAAGTACCGTTTCCTATTAAGATTGTCAAATGGATTTAGGTCACATTAAAGTTGCTACACGGAATGTCAGGGGTATTAGGGATGTATCCAAGAAAAGGCAAATCCTACTGAATTGCTCGCTTACTGGTGTTGATATTCTATTTTTACAGGAAACTCATATCCTAGCCTCTGAAATTAATCTGCTAAGGTGTCAAGGTTTTTCCCAGGTCTTTGTCTCAGAGGGGTCTACAAACAGCAGGGGTGTGGCTATATTGTTGAAATGTAATATACCTTTTGTCTTAGAGAAATGTACTAAAGACTCAGATGGCAGATTTGTATTAGGCAAAGGCACGCTCAACAACTTGGGAGTGGTTCTGGGGTCCATATACTGCCCAGTTGGAGGAGACTCCAATTTTCTTATGCAGTTAACGACTAGTTTATGTGAGCTTCTACCAACGGTTCTCATTTTGGGGGGAGATTGGAATACTGCCCCTTCGCAGGATCTTGACAGAACTTATAGGCCCATAAGATCCTCCACACCTGCCCAACTGGCCCTTCAGGATTTTTGTAACTTGCTGGGCTTGAGTGATCCTTGGAGAATCTTGAATCCTTCCAGCCATAGCTTCACGTACTTCTCCTCAATACACAGATCCTGGTCCAGACTAGATTACCTTTTGGTGAGCACTGGGCTCTTGGCTAATATATCCCTTGCTGGTATAGAACCGATTGTTATTTCGGATCATGCCATGGCATGGATAAAGCTCTTCCCCTGTCCTTTGGGTCAGAGAGACACCTCTTGGAAACTCAACACACAACTCCTTAAGGATGAACAGATTACTGCTCATCTCAAATCCTTGATCCTGTCCTTTCTCGAAATCAATCAGGGCTCAATTTCTAGAGACGATTTAGTCTGGTGTGCGTTAAAGTGTTTTCTCAGAGGTGGGTTTATTAAAATTGCTACTAAAAGGAAAAGGTTGAGGGAAGAGAGAAGTACCCTTCTGGTTAACCGAATTAAATCGGCTGAAAGTGTCCTTTCTTCCTCAAACTCTCAATCTGACTTAGAAAACCTGCTCAGGATCAGGAATGAGTATGAAGATTTGATTAAGGAAAAAACCGAATATGCCATCTTAAAATCTAAAATGCGATATCTTGACCAGGGTGAGAAACCCGGGCGGTTATTAGCTCTTAGGTTAAGGGAGGTAGAAAGCTCAAGATTAATTCCTGCTTTAAAAGGAGCTGATGGTTCAATAAAAACAGCACCAAGGGATATAGCAAAAATTTTTGAGGATTACTATAAAGACTTACACAGTAACAACTTCTCCTCAACCCCAATGTTGAACCCAGATTCCTTCCTGGCAGGGATACCTCTCACTAAGTTGCACCCCGGTCACTGCGAAGTACTCTCCTCACCCATCACGCTGGCAGAGGTTGAGGACGTCATCCTAGGCCTACCCACCGATAAATCCCCAGGACCCGATGGCCTTCCCTCCAACTTCTACAAAGTGTTTTGTAAGGAAGTTGCGCCTGCTCTCCTTAAGCTATTTAATTATATTCTTTCTTCGGCTCCACTGGACCCCTCCCTGTTGGAAGCTACTATTGTCCTGATCCCAAAACCGAATAAACCTAAACTGGACCCAGCCAGCTATAGACCGATACCACTACTTAATTATGATATTAAAATCTTAACCAAAATTCTTTCCTTAAGAATCAAACAGGTCTGGCAAGTTTTGCTGAGTCAAGAGCAGGTAGGTTTCGTCCAAGGTAGATCAGCGGCGGATCATATACGCACACTTACTCACATCTTTCAGGCGGCTCAGAAAACCCAGATCCCCATGGCTCTGGTTGCTTTGGATGCTGAAAAGGCCTTTGACCGGGTCAGGTGGGAATTCCTGTGGGCTACCCTCAGTAAAATGGGCTTTCCCGAGAAATTCATCGGCTGGTTACAGGCGATTTATACCTTGCCCTCCGCGAGGGTCTACTGCAACGGGGTGTTCTCGTCTCGTTTTATCCTACAATCTGGCACTCGTCAGGGGTGCCCTCTGTCTCCATATCTATTCAATTTATACCTGTAGCCTTTGCTGCTTCATATCAAAAATTCACCCAAAATTTCTGGTTGTGTAATTGCTCATCGGACCTTGACCCTCTCAGTTTTTGCAGACGACATTCTCTTGCATCTCTCAAATCCCGAAATTTCCTTGGGGGAGGTATTGCGACTAGTGAGCCTGTTTGGCAGGGTGGCTAATTACAAGCTTAATCTGTTTAAATCAGTAATATTCCCACTCAACTCACTTTTACACCATGCTAATGTTTCCCAATTCGGTATGAAGTGGGCCTCAAACCATCTCAAATATTTAGGTATCTATTTGGCCCGGGATGAAGAGTCGGTTAAGAAACTTAACCTGGACGACCTGTTAGACACCATCCAAAAAGATCTCAATAGATGGGATAACCTGCCCATTTCATTTGGAGGACGTGTTAATATAATTACAATGAACGTGCTTCCGCGACTTTTCTACCCCTTAAATCTTCTCAATATCTGGCTCCCTAAATCCTACTTCCAGAAGTTACATTCTATAATATCCAAGTTTATCTGGGGCGGCAGAAAACCTAGAAGATCCTACATCAAGCTTTGTCTACCAAAAAAAAAGGGAGGCCTCCGTCTGCCCAACTTTGGATGGTATTACTGGGCCAGCCACTTAGTCAAATTGGCCAGGTGGACTGGACCCCCGAGTGAGCTCTATACACCTGCTTGGTTAGAGTTGGAGCTTAGTCTGTTAAGGAGCATAATATCCCATCCCACCACTTTTTTCTACAGTTTTTCCAAGACTCCCGGAGGCTCGCGAACTCAGTGATAGGGTATCCACTAAAGTCTTATCACAAATGTGGAATTTCCTTAAAATTCCTTTTACTAAAGATCATGCTCAGCCTCTAATTCATAACCCCAATATTAGAGTAGGCGGACACACTGTCATCTGCCTGGCCTCACAAATACAAGACCGCTTTGGTAGAAGATCTGTACTTTCAGGGGGCTCTTGGTTCCTCCAAGGATATTCTCACTAAATTGGGTCTACCCTCTCAAAATATATTCAAGATTTATCAACTAAGGCATCTCATAGGTAATAACTTTGGGTTGGTGAGTGTGCCCTCTCAGGTTAGGCCCTTCTTGGAGCAACTTAGGAATCATGCTGCTAAGCCTCAAGGTATAGCTAAAATCTACATGTATCTGCTAACCGAAAAGTTTCCTGATTCCTTGAGTGGCTCTAGGTCATGGGTCTCTCAATTTTCTGGTCTTTCCCTTTCTTGGGCTCAAGTTTGGTGTGATGTATACAGATATCTTACTCTAGATAGAAACAGATTAATCCAGTTTTATATCTTAAATAATATGTACTACACTCCACTGAAGCTCGCCAAATTTGATAGATCTAAATCTGACAGTTGTGTTAGATGCGGCTTAGAAGTGGGGGATCTGTCACATATTTTTTGGTCATGTTCCAAGGTTGCCCCATTGTGGCAGGCAATTCGTAATGGTCTGGATCCGATCCTTGGTCTGGATGATCTATTTACACCTGAAATTTGTGTTTTTAGTGTGTACTCTAATGTCAGGTGCACAGAGCGGAAATACCATATAGCCATAATCTCAATGGCAGTTAAAAGGCTAGTGCTTAGACACTGGCTAGACCAAGTAGCTATCCCTTACAAGGATTGGTTAGAGGAAATTTCCTTATGCTTTAAGATGGAAAGATTAATTGCCAACTCTCGACATGCCATGCCAATGTTCCAGAAAATATGGGGCAAGCTATACGCTTTATATCTTCATTGAATCTACATTCTTTACCCCTGGCAGCTTCAGTGAGAGTTATCTTAAGGTGACCTTATGATTCTTGTGGAGTTCTGTTCCATGGCGCCGTTGGAGTGATCTCCAGGTTCACCTGGAGCTGGAGGTGGCACCTTCCGGGGTTTGGGGTGGGCTGGGGGTACACTGTCACGGTTCTTTCCATTCCATTCCTTGTTTACAAATGGTTGGTCAATTTGTTACGCTGCAGCTTTTGTACTTTATTCATGTTTTCTTTGTAAACTAATAAAACTTTGAATTTCAAAAAAAAAAATCTTATAGTTGCAAAATGTTAGAAAAATAAATACCTGCTGATCCTGTGATACCTGAGTCAGTTAAAGGGGAACAGATAACCTTAAAAATCCCATACTCAGCTGTGGGGCTGGTCCAAAATTGCACTTTAAATGCACAAAATATTTTATATTTACTGTCTTCTGCATATATTAGATATTGTAAAATGGACAAGAAAAATCCAGTGATCTGATTGGTCAGCAGTTGTCCAGACCAGTGCAGTAAATGACCAGCAACCTCATAGGTCCAGAAAGTAGCTTGCAAATGTAGGAACTTGTTTTCCATGGTAACCTGAGTGCACTGTGATACCACTATGCCACCTCGGAATCCTTACATCCTGTGGCAGTGAATTAACAGTGGCAGAGAAAACTAACAACATGAGAGACTTACCTGCCAGAGAATTAGACCTGTTTAATGGTGTTGATCCTGATGATTGACGTGAAACTTGATTACACATGGATGAGGATGGCCCAGTTTCTAAAAAAAATAAAAATAAAAACAGAAAAATTAACAGACATGCATCTATCACTTCAACTGAACATGGTAAGACAGAAGAAAACAAAAATGAGAAAAACATCAAGAGGGTTACCACCGGCAGGTGTGGCTGTGCTTAATATGTGGGTGAGAGAAACAAATATTTGATATTGACCTAAAAACAATAACTGTTCAAGAGTTAAATCAAGTACTGTGAAAATTGTATGGAACAGTAAGAAACGGCGAAGGGGAGCAGTATAGTGTTTCAAGTGTTGCCACTATCAAGAGCTGCATTGAATGGACATATTGGGCCACATATTCAGAGCGGGCCAGGTGCACCTCACAGGTAAATGCAAGGCGCTAATTAATGTGCCACTGAAAAAAGTGGGATATTCAGAAAATGTACAGGTAAATGTGATCATGCAAACACGACTGACTATCTCAAGGATGTATGATTGCATAAACAGAAATGCGCAGCACAGCAGAACAACACTAAATATGGGGTAACTGTTCACAAAGGAGCAGGTAGCAGCAACCAGTGTGTGAAGTGCACTGCAAGTGTGCATGCGAGACATCAGGTGGCTCAGAGCACCGACAGCTTGTGGACAGGGAGAACCAGTGGCACAACATTGCAGCAGAACCAGCATGATGACCAACATAGGGGTCAAGGCATGAGCACTGGAAAGACATGCCCAGGACTGTGCACACCCAAGCACATTGCTAATGTGAAACACAGAATGCCATGGTGTACTGCACACAACAGTGACTGTGACCTACCATGAGCCATGAGTATGGATGTCGACGTACAATGCTGCAAACACGCCAGCGTATTGGAAGGTCCACCGGTACACATGGACACAAACACATGCACATGGGCCCCATGTGGTCACACATGGTGCACACACCAATGGCAGCAATTGCCCACCTGCAGGGCAGGGGATGTTTACATGGTGATGCAGGGGTGCATGCCTCAGGCACAACTAAGCAGACATGGGGCCACACCACCACAGCCAACATGTAGAAAAGCATGTAAGGATGCACATGGCACAGGCTTAAGAACACTGTGTATACAAATATAGTGACACATACAGTTGTACCTCCTCTGGCCAAGGGATTGTGCTGAAAGCATGGGTCAACAACCACTCCTGCACCTGCGAAAATGTACATGGGGGTACATGGGTCAACCACCTGTCAAAGAAGCCTTAGGAAGCAACACTGAATACCATAATGTGAGATATGAGCAATATACAGTATATTTATATCACAGTGGAAAAATATCACATAGAACATTAAAAGCCAACTGGTACTGGCCCGTCGATGCAGCAGTTGGATTTCTGCTTGCAACGCCAGTGAACCGGGTTCAGGAACAGACTTGGGTGCTGGAAGGCTGGCCAGGAAGAGAAGGCTGAAGCAACGGATGACTGCTCATCTTCTCTTGGGGAGGGTGGGGACATGACCCGGTGATTGCTGACCCCTAGCAAAGGCTGGGGGCTCGGCAATGTGCGGGGTCCCACTAATCAATGGGGTATGGTGAACATCGGCATAAGCCTGTTGTTAGTGGCACGCCACATCCCTGGGGAGCAAACAGGAAAAGAGCCCCGAGGCCAACCGGATGATGGTCACCAGCTCCTGCTGCAGCAAGACCTCAGGCAGTGCGTGAACCACCCTAGCAGCACCCAGGACAAGTATGGAGCTGGCTGCCCTCCCTGTGCCTTCCCTCATGGAAGAGGGGGACTCACCTGGTGAAGGGTTACATTCAGGGGTTACCCAGAGAGCTGCAATATAGGGTGAAGAGGTGTCTGTGTCAAGGCAGTGCGGCACGGAAGGCATAGGAGGGCCTGAAGGAGAGGCCAGCCCAGAGCTGGGGGGGGCAATAAAACAAAAAAGTAAACTGAAACAACAATAGAAACAAAATAAACAGGTACAGTGAAAGTGGGAAAACGGGGGAAGTAACTGGGATGTGAAAAACAGTGGATGAGGGTGGGAGGGTGTGAACTTTTTATGAAGGAAGGATGGGTGCAGCGTGGGGAGAGTGGGTGGAGAAGCTGAAGAATAACAGAACAGTCCAGTAAACAACATCAGAGTCGAACATGGGGTTGTGGTGCATGACGGCAGCATGATGATGTAAAGTCCTGGTGTAGTGCCCTCAATGTGCGGCCAATGTCCAGCACAGTCATCAGAGGGGCATCCTGCTGCAGTAGAAGTGCCCACAGTGGGCTCATCATAGCATGTATGGATGTCCTCTGTCCTGGCCCATGTTACTGCTGGCCTGGCCTCTGTGGTCCACCCACTGGCTGATTATGGCCTATGGGAATAAAACATCTCAATACAGCAGCTGTGTCATGTATGTGATATGCATGCACAGCCCCCCCCCCACTGCGGTTGGAATGTGCACATGTGCATGTATGACTTGCCGACCACATGCTGTGTCACAGTGCTGCATGCAACAGTGACCACAGAAATAGGCCTAGGCATTAATAAGAAGGCCTGTGTTGGAAGGATCTCCCCAGCCACAGAGCAGTAGCTCAAAGAGCTGCAAACTGACCCCCAGAGCCTGCAACGCTACCGCAGACATTACTAAGAAGGCCTGTGTCAGAAGGATCTCCCCAGCCCCAGAGCGGCCAGAACAATGGATCAAAGATCTGAAAATGGACTCCCATGCATGCAACAGGCACAGGGTCAAAATGTCACTAACAAATACAGCATGACGATCAATGCCGTAAGCCAAACAGCATCCACTGCAATAGTCAGTAAAAACACTGACCGAACATAATAATTGCACACCAGTCTGACTAATAGGTCTTTCTGTTTTTTATGGGGGCTTCGCCTCACCTCACACCCTGACATGGGGGACTTTGCTCCACATACCTCATGGACTTTAATTAATAAACTCTGAGAGGATGGGGACTTCGGGCATTGGGGGAAATTATATTTAAAAAAGAAAGTATAAAGTTGTAACACCAGGAAAACTGGGGGGAATTGAACTATGGTCCCAAGTCTCCAGTCCTGCCGTGTGCTGGTGCCTTAGCCACTCCACCACAGAAGCAGCTTGATCAGGCATCACACATACACACAGCAACTTGATTCTTTCAATGTATCTGTGCAGAATGACAGGGGTAACAGTAATTCCTTACAGCTATTATACCCGTTGCTCTAAATGCTTTCGTGCTTTCCACAGCACAGTCCTTGCAGCACCATTATTGTTGTACTATATTGCCCTGGTACCCCTGCAACACCACCACAGTCATTACTAAGAGGGCCTGTGTTGGAAGCCTCTCCACAGCCCCAGAATGGCCAGAGCAGCAGATCAAGGAGCTGTAAATAGACCCCCATAGCCTGCTGTGCTACCGGAGGCATTACTAAGAGGGCCTGTGTTGGAAGACTCTCCCCAACCCCAGAGTAGCAAGAGCAGTGGATCAAAGGGCCAGAAACAGACCCCCAGAGCCTGCAATGCTACCAGAGGCATTATTAAGAGGACCTGTGTTGGAAGGCTCTCCCCAGCCCCAGAGCAGCAGATCAAAGAACTGCAAATGGACCCCAGGAGCCTGGGACACTATCGTAGACAAGAGGGTGGTGTTGGAAGGCTCTTGTCACCCCCAGAGGGGCAACAGTAGTGGATCAAAGAGCTGCAAATGGACCCCCGAAGCCTGCAATGCTACTGCAGGCATTACTAAGAGGAACTGTGTTAGAAGGCTCTCCCTAGCCTCAGAGCGACCCCAGTGGCAGATCATAGAGCCGCAACCCGACACCTGGAGCCTGCAATGCTACTGCAGGTATACAGCCACCACTGTGCTTCAGCTTCACATTTTCTGTCAGAGGGACAGAATTGACTGACTAAATTCAAATGGACTTTTTCTGGGAATCCGATGTGTTTTGGTCCACTTGCCCTGTAGCCTTTAGACTGCATTGCTAAGTGGAGGTGTACTGCTGAGATACATACCTGTTGTTACCTGTACCTTGAATGCAATTCCAGGGAGTGTTTTTTGTTTGTTCTCTTATACCTTTTTTTAATTTATTTTAAGTCCAGTGACCCATTTTATAATTTCCAAGTTGTATCTTAATTTAGTTACAGTCCCGTCATCCTGTCTGTAGCCTTCTTTGTTTTTCACCATCCCTCCCTTCGGTCTTCCTTCCCATTTTCCACCCTGAACCAGCTGTCCTCTTGTTCTGGGCTTGACCCTTTTTAACTAGTCTGTCTCTCTCCCTCTCCCGGCATTTCTAAGAGGGCCTCTGTTGGAAGGCTCTCCCTAGCCCCGAGTGACAAATCAAAGAGCCACAGATAGACCCCAGGAGAATGCAACACTACCTCAGATACACGGCCAGCATTGTATTTCATTGTAGCCTGGCAGCGCTGTTGCACCACCTACCCCCCCCATCCTGGGTCAAGATTTTCTTTATAGAGTGATAGGTTATGTGATCCATTTCCCTTTAACCCCAGTAGCTATACTGACTGACCACTAGAGGTCACTGCTGCACTACCATAAACCTGTCCCCAGGTTTTAAGTAAGCATTAAGCCACTCGAAAGGAGGCATTTACAAGGAATTAACACATGGGGGGGGGTTGATGCTTGGGGCCGAAGGCCGAGTGCTCCAACCACCCAGCCATGCATTAATTCCTTGTAAATGCCTTCTTTCGAGTGGCTTAATGTGCTTGTAACATGGCAAGTGCAAGGTGACTATTGTTTCACTGCTGTTTATCTTATAATTACAGAAATATCTGCATAAACTTTTACTTCACTTAACAAACCATGCTTCACTTGGAAGGTGTATGTCTTTTCTAACGTGAGCGTGCACGTTCTACAGCCCACATGCATTTATGTGATGCCTACCATTTTCTTACACTTCATTACTTTGCATTATCTTGTTACATACACTTTCAATACCAATAACTTCTTGAACATTTAGATTTCTACTCTGCAGTTCTACTGTGTTCCCCTCCATTTCTAGCTCACATTCCTGTATGTGACTACTGCATTGTGGAGGAAATATATAAAATGCTTGTAACTTCTGAAGACATGCACACTATTTCCGACCTATAAGTGGCACACAAAATACATTCCATGAAATGAAAGGGGGCCCTTACACACACAAACCCTGGCAGGACTGCTGCCTTGAATATGTTCTGGAAATACCAGTAACAGGACATTTACAGTGATTTCTATGCTGTGTGCTAGGTGGGGAACAAGAAGATTTTTTTCTCAATTATCTCCAGTGCACAACAGTTTACAGGCTCTGATTTAGAGTGATTAGTATGGTGTCCAGCGGTGGGTGGGTGGGTAGGAAACTACTCCATTATTGGGGGTATTGTCTACAGTGCACATTATGTCCAATTGAAAAGTCGCCCAAGTTTATGGGCTCACAGATACTGGCTGTAGTCACTCTGCAGACATTCCAGGCATTGCGCCAACTGTTTGTCAGATTCCTTGGGAGACATTACATGGTTAGCAATGTTTGCTGTTCTACCTCCACGTACATTGTTCCCATCGCACCACCTATAGGTTGAACTCATTCAGGTACGAATATGCCACTATGATCATTTTCATTCTCTGTCTGTCTACCATGCTGCGCAGTCCCGTCCTTAATTAAAAGTGCCTTCTGCAACTACAGTGCGGTGCCGTGCATTTCTGAAGAATTAATGCATGGCAATGTTGTAGTCATATGATCTGTTTAATCCAACTAGTTGTCTCTATGCCTCCAGTACTATTAATACCATGTTACAATAAAAATTATTGTCCTTATCCCTTCTTTCACAAGAATCATGATTCCCCACATCATCAGCCACTCATCCCAGGCAATTAGCTATTATTCCTAAGAATCAGCTGGTGTGGGATTCGATCCCTAGACAGAGAAGCCTGACTCATCCATGGCTTGCAGCTCTGCCCATTAGGCCATACTGCTGTAATTATTTTCAGCTGGTGTGATCCACTAGTGTCTCAGCCCCTCCCCCCCATTTTTGGTAAACACATATATCCTTTTGGAGTGATCCACTAGTGCATCAGACACACGAACCCCCTCGCACTTGGTATGCCCCAGTGCCGGGAGCAAACCACTAGAACTTGCTGGAATCAGATAGGTTAACTAAAGCTGTCTTGGTCTGCCCACTAGGTGTTACCGGGGTAAGATTCATAAACAAATACTTCATTGATTGGGCTGTAAATGTTGTTGACCCAATGCTCTAACCTAAAATACAGTGTAAAAGGGGGAATTTGTAAGCTAGTAGATTTTGGGAGGGATTCATTTGGGGAGGGGGGCTTTGGTGGCTCCTGAATTGAGGAGGCTTAAGCTTAGGGGAATATATACAGTATATTTTTTTGTACAATCTATTTCTTTCTCTGGGGACCAGGGCATCTCCCAGGAGTGTCCTCACAGCCACTACCTCTACTCCCAGGCAGAAACCTCCATGCCACCGGGAGACACGTTGCCGAGCATCCCCTCCCAAACTCACAGACCTTTTAGGGCCCCCAGATCACTCCCCAGGGGAGGGCCCACTTCACCTGCCTGGCAGCCTATCTGTAATTAGAGGAATGGTCCAGGTCCTGGCCAAGGGACTCAGGAGAGCTGGTGGTCAGCAGGTCCAGCGATAGGATGTGGGCCTCGGCTCCTGGGGCCTCTGTCACCTCCCTAAATCCACCATGGAATTTCCCTTGTTATGTTTCCCCCTTGAACCACAGTGGGCAATGACTCCTTGTGCAGCTTCCTACTACACCTCTCGCCACTGGAACCTGCCATTGTCCTACCCCTATGAGGTCCTGTGCACTCGTGCTGCCTCTGGTCTCCACCAGAGGCCTCTACTGTGCTGAGAACCTCCAGCAACCCACCCAGGTAGAAGACAGCGGTCCTCTGGGTGCTCAATCCTCTCCTTTTCCTGCTGATTCTCAGTAGCCCAGGTCCATTCTTAAACCTGGGTCATCGGCGTGGCTCGAGATGTGGCATCCAGTACCTCAACCCTCAGTGCCACCAGGTCGGCTAGCTTAGAGGAATATTGAAGGGCTTAATTTCAAAGGAGATACACAAAATTGTTGCTGCGCGGTAAGCATGGAGCAGTCAAATATTTGGGAATTAGGGTGGAGGGGGAACACAAGAATTATTGCAGAGTTCCTGAAGGAACATCAGGCATGGTTGCAATGGCACCAGGTGGACTGGACACTTAAGCCTTGGCAACAGGCAGGTAGATGAGAGAGGGACATGTGGCGTTCACAGAGAAATGCTAGGGACTATCAGGGAAGGGGGAGATTGGAAGGGACAGACAACAAATCAGACAGCTCTGGGAAGGACTGTGCTGTAACAATTGTGGGGCAGCATTTTTCCTGGACAGAATATGAAGGGTGGGGAGTTGCTTGGTGTGTAAGCAACTGTAAAATCTTAAGGAAGAAATAAAGGCATTAAGAGGGATGTTGGAGGCCATGGAATGCAGCAGCATATGGAGCAAGGAACAAGGGGGAGAATTTGAGGGGCGCCACAAGGTAAGAAAGGTGGACAAGGGAGGGGATCTGCATTGGGATAGGCTGCAAGGATAGGGGAAGGGGACAGATCTTGATCACTGGGAGGTTTATCGGGGGGGTGATCATACTGGTGAGGGAGGACCACAGGGAGTGAAGACTACAAGAGAGGAGCTGGTACAAGAGACAAGAAGAAGGGCAACACTGTATCCAGGGATACCAACAAACAACCAATAGATGTTTATAAAGAGGGAAGGGCAAGAGTCAGAGGATAATTGTGAAACACAGGGAGAGAAGGGAGGGATAGAGGACAGTGATGTCAGCGAGAAGAGAAATGCAAAGGTGGAAGAGGGGGACCAAACTAAAAAAGAGGGAAGACAGTGATGCCATGGAGATAAAACATGCAAGACTGGAAGAAGGGAGGAGGGCTGTAATAAAAAAGAAGAGCGTTGTCTTACAGGAGATCAGCCCACAGGGGGATAATGCAGAGGTAGTTAGAGGCATGGGGGAGAGAAGAAAAGAGAAAGCGGAAGAAGAACAACAAGAGCAACTAAGAAAATGGATGTGGTGGAGTGCATGCAGAGCATGATTGTACACAAAGTGAAACATATTATTCCCACAAGAGTAAGTGACAAGGCAGAAAGCCTCACATCGTGGTGCATCTCGGCACAAATGATTTAGTGGATAACAGTGTGTTGGCGGTACAAGCAAGGTTTAAGGAGCTGGCAAGGATATGCAGCACAGATGGCAATTCAGTGGCCTTCTCTCTGAAGTCCTACCTGTCCAAGGGTGAGTTCAGACAGGATGAAAATGATCACTTAGTTTAATGCTTGGTTGGCAGAATGGTGCAAGACTGTGGGGTTTGAGTTGGTAGGGGAATGGGGATGCACATGGAAAAATAAAACTTGTATACCTGGGACAGACTACTGGAGGTGCCAGGTTACAAGCTGTACAGGAAAGATGGATGTAACCAGGGGCTGGGTTGGGGTTTTGTTGGAATTTAGCACCCGGTGCCTCCATTTTTGTAACCCATTACCTGGTTAGCATAGGTTCGGGGAGAAAACATTCGCTTGGCATCAGGGCTAGATCTGTACTTCTGAACGGGGCACTCAAGTAATTCCGGACAATGGAAGCAAGAACTGAGAATGTCCAAACCAGGAGTGGGATTCTAAAGTGGGGCTTTTATTCACTTCAACACAAGAATACAAAGCAAGATGGACCTCTACGGGGCTACACTCTCTGGTTATGCAGTTCTATAGAGGTCAGAACACATCTTCTTCATCATCACAACAACCCACAGGTTCAGAACACACTGGGCTCTCATCCCAAACTGGTGCTCTCTCTATCTTGGATTCCCTGGCATGGCACTCAGCCAGCTCTGGTACACACTTTCCATATGGCATGGACATTTCTGTTGGTGGCTCCCTTAAGCAACCATGAGCACCTCCTAGCTCTAAAGGTAAAAACACACATCCTAAATCCCACATCTGGGTACTTTCTGCAGACACTGGCCAAGTGCCTAGGAGAAAGCTAGAGGTGCCCAAAGTGAATCCGTGAAAGTAAATCTGGTTACTCCAGATGGGGGATCTCCCACCTCTTGTTCCCAAATCCATACCTGGCTATTTATTTGGAGTCAACACCTTTCCTTTGAACTCTCTGTTTGTAGAATGCTATCTTGAAAAGTATATCACATTTAACATTTTGCTTTCTAGGTAACTGGTGTCCTGACTTGCAGCGTTCTTGAAGTTGCTATATCCATCCTTGTAGACCCCCACTGATTAGATGCATTTCAAGCCAAAGTACTGTACTTGGCTGTCCTTTCCTGACCCACAGTAGAAGATACTTTACACACTTGTCTTGGTGAAAACATAGGCTGTCTCTGACAGAGCAGACTCAACATGGTTTGCAGGTGCCCCAGGGCTTCTCTCACAGGAAAAATATACTTCTGGTGCCTCAGTACAAATTCTTTTCAGGCAGCTTTTCTTCTTCCAGCAGGGCCAGGGGATTGACCCTGAAAAGCTGATTTTGTCCCCCCCATCCCTCTCAGGGATGGGGCACTGGAACAAACTGGAGAACGGTCTCAATCATTTCAACAGGTTTCTCTTCTGTGTCCTTCTCTAGGACGAGAACATACACACACTTCCTGGACTAGCTCTGTTACAGAGCTGGGCTATGAGGGACTGCCAACTGCAGCGCACCTCCTCCCTCCACTACAGACTGCTCAAGACTCCTTTGAAAACCCCAGTGTTCTAACCTTACTCCCAGCTGCAACATTCCAATGTGGCTTATGCTGCTGCAAGAATTCTATATGATGTCATCCCTCCAGCTCAGCTGAGACTGAGGACAGAGTGAGACAGTGTGAAACCCATTTAGCTGGTGTCTCACAAGCTGCCTTTCACTGCCTGCCACTAGATCTAAGTGAGATTCTAGTAACCCCAGGTGACGGGGGGGTTACACCGGGAAGCAGGGAAGTGAGGGGGTGGTGGCTCTTTTCCCGAGGGACAAAATTACCTGCACGAGGGATCAGGAAGCAGAGGGGGCACCGGACACCCTGTGGGTGCAGATTTAGTCATCAAAGGGGCAGAAGATCAGAACAGAAGTGGTCTACAGACCACCCTCATGGGAGTTGAAGAAGACATGACCCTGCGTGAGCAGATTAGAACACAGGCTGGCAAAGACAAAGTGGTACTTACTGGTGACTTCAACCTACCAGGGGTAAACTGGAAAACACAGTCAACAACCAGATCTAGGGAAAGGTATGTCCTGGATGCCTTCCAGGATGGCATTCTGGAGCAGAGGGTCTGAGACCCTTCCAGCAAGGAGACAATTCTGAACTTGGTTTTAGCCAGTGTAGACCATGTCCAGGATATTAGGGTAGAAGATCCCCTGGCAGAGAGTGACCACAGAACCTACCTTGCCTCCAGCACTGCCTGTGATTGCTTCATGAATGCCTAGCACCACTTCCATGGCTGGCCACTATAATTCCCCCCTGCATCTTCCACCCATCAGACCAGGGCTGTGTCTATACCCTCCCTGACCAGCCTCCTATCCTCATGCTTGTGCTTCCCCTTCCTTCTCTCCCCTCTCTCCATTATTTTCCACCAATACTCATGGCCCACAAGCCCTCCTACAGCACATCCTGTCCCCCATGCCCCTTCCCCTACCTTAGCTGCTACCAGACAAGGTTTCTTAGCTTGAGGTTGCTCTTTACCCTCCCCTAACCTGACACTACCACAGCTGGAGGGGGATTTTCCTGAATTCTACTCTACTCTAACCCCCCCCTTCGACACCTACTCGAGCCCTGCAGACTGCTGGAGTCTCCCTGAACCTGCCCAGTCTCCTGCTCCCTTTTTCACTTGTAGAAGGTCATCTATTTAGTTCTTGTGTATAGTAAGATAATCCTACTTTGCTATACAACTGATTTGCTGTTTTTATCTGACTTGTGTTTGTATTTTATATTTGTATGACTTGGAACCTTTGTAAAAGAGCTCATGCTCAAAGGCTGTTTACGAATCTCTAAATATAGTAAATAAAAAATGAAAATAAATTAAAAACAGAACAGTATTCTGGGATTGTCACATGAAAAACCAAGGACTCACACCAAGGTAGTAGACTTCTAAAGGGCAGACTTTAGAAGGATAGGAGAAATCATGAAGGAAAATCTCTCTAGGATTAGGCTGGAGATGGGGGTAGGGGAGAGCTGGGAAGCAATAAAGGCCAGTCAGCCTTCTGTGCGGGACTGAGTCGAACGCTTTGCTGAAGTCTAAATAAAGGCTGGTAACACAGAGGCTACACAGTCTTGTACTAGAATCAGGAGCAAAAACACCAGACTTAAAAGACCTAGCTGGTTCACCACCAAAGTTCAAATAGGGTGAGACAGAAAAGAATAGCCTTTCTTAAATACAAGAGGACACAGAAAGGTGAGGATAGGGAGTCTTATCTGATGATGGTGGCAAGCAGTACTGTTAGGGTGGTGAAGGCAAAAGGGAGCTTCAACTGTCTGAGGAAATCAAGTTGGGGAGAAGGATTTCTTCCAGTAGGCAAAGGAAAAGAGGCAGAGGAAGGACAGTATAGTGAGGCTGAAGAAGGCAGGGAGGGATAGGCTGCTAGTAGTGAGGAGCAGGCTGAGATATTAAATCAGTACTTTAGCTCAAGTCTTCACAAGAAAGAGAAAGAGGGCCCAGTACCTAGGAGGAGAAGGGTGGCTGATTCAGGGGAAAGGGGGGACTGGAAGCACCCACCTCAGAGGAAGCATTGATAGAGGGTCTTAGGACCATTCGGGTGGACAAAGCACTGTGACCAGACAAGATGCACTCAAGGGTGATAAAAGAGATGGCCGACATTCTGGATCCATTGGTGGACCTGTTTACTATCTTACTAGAATCTGGGATGGTGCCAAGGGACTGGAGGCTGGCACATGTGCTGCTTCACCAACCCACAAGAATGGGCCTAGGGATGAACCGGAGAACTATCATCCTGTCAGCTTGACTTTCATGATGGGAAACCTGATGGAGTCCATCCTTAAAGAAAGACTAGTGGATTTCTCGGGGTGAAGCGGTCTCAAAAACCCAAGACAACACAGTTTTGAGTTGGGAATATCATGACAGTCAAACCTGGTTGACTTCTTTGACTGGGTCATGAGGGCAGTGAACATGGGACATGCGGTGGATTTCTTTATTTAGATTTCAGCAAAGCGTTTGACTAGATTCCACACAGAAGGCTGATCAGCAAGTTCAAGGACTGGAGGTAGGTGGAAGTTAATAGGATGGATAAAGGGCTGGTTACAGATAGAGTCAATGTGTGATGGTAGGGGAGAAAATCTCTGACATAGGTCAGTCACCAGTGCATTACCTCAGGAATCTGTTCTTTGCCCTGTGTTATTCAATGTATTCATTGGAGACATAGTGGAATGAATTATGGGGAAGATCTGTCTGTTTGCAGATGACATTAAACTCTGTGGATGGGTGGCAACAGAAGATGGGAGACAGGAGCTACTAGAGGACCTTGCTAAGTTGGAGAGATGGTCAAATACCTGGCAACTGGTTTTCAACACCAAGAAGTGCAAGGTTATGCACCTTGGTACATGGAACCCAGAAACAGAGTACTGGTTGGGGGGGTGAAGTAGAGACTGTGGAAGAGAGAGACTATGGGTTATCATAAACAATTATTTGAAACAATCTGCACAGTGCAGCAAGGCGATGGCAAAAGCTACAGGAATGCTGGGTTGCATAGCCAGGTGGTTCAAGTCTAGGCAGCGGGAGGTCATAATGCCTTATACAGCTTGCTGGTGAGACTGTTAATGGAGTATTGGGTCCATTTCTGGCATCCTCACCTAAAAAAGACATAAACATGCTAGAGGGGGTGCAACATATGGTGACCAGGATGGTTCAGGGCCTACAGTACAACCCTATCAGGAGAGACTGGATGAACTAGGCATGTACACACTGGAAGAGAACGGGGGACATGATAGAAACATTTAAGCTCCTAAAGGCCATAAAACAAGATTAACATTGAGGGTTTGTTTAACATAAAGGGTTCAGGGATAACAAGGGGGCATTGGCTAAAGTTGGGGGGATTTTAAGAAAGACGCAAAGAAGCATTTCTTCACTGAAAGAGTGCTTTCAGGATGGAATAAGCTGCCAGAGGAGCTAGTTTCATCCAATACTGTGGGGAGGCTTTAAAAGTGAGTGGGATAGGCTTATAGGAAAAATCCCACCAAGGAAAGAGGATGGTGAAAGCCGAGGAAGAGAACACATTTTTGGGGTGGGGGAAGGGAGGGTGCAGCTCTGCTGATATCTCACAGCTGAGCTGCACTCTCGAGTATATGTGGTAGACTGTAACAGCCTTTATCTGCTAACAGTTTCATATGTAAATGCCATGGACAAATGCAACAGGAAGCACAAGTTCCGTGTCACGTGCAACACATCATGAGGGGTCTCTGCAGAACCAGCAGCCAACATGCCACAGTGCCATGATGTGCAACCTAACATGGCTGTGTCTAGGAGACACACTGGCCGTGACAACCTGACACAGTGCAATGGCATACACGTGTGTGCATGAGGGTCACAGATGACAGGCAACATGGATTCTTTGTGGGGGCAAACCCTCACAGATGGACTTGTCCAGCTACAGTGGCACACTAAGGCACACATGGATGGATGAGATGCAGTGGGGAAACAGCTGTGAACAACACAACTCCTCCACAACCAGATACAACACCAATAGGCTAGAGGGCATGGTGTCAGATAAATGTAGTTCTGTGCATGTGTTGATATTGGCAATGGCATGCCACTCACACACCATACTGTCATGCACAAGGGTTTTATACAGACCCCCATCTCAGGGGGTGGGAATGGATAAGGTTATGATAGAAGGCATCCTTAGGATGGCAGAGAAAGGGGAGATATTGTTGTTGGAGGACCTGAATATGCCAGATGTTAACTGGAGAACCTTTGCTGCAGCCACATCCAAGAGCAGGGCCATTCTCAATGCCCTACAGGGGGCATGCCTCAGACAGCTAGTTTTGGAACCCACTCATGAAGGAGCAATCTTAGAGCTCATACTCTCAAATGGGGACAGTGACAGAATCTCAGATCTAGAAGTGGGTAGCCATCTTGGAACAAGTGACCAGAAAACAGTGTGGTTCACGATAAACTCAGCTACAGAGTCAAGCCATACAAAAGTGATGGTACTGGACTTCCAGAGGGCTGACTTTGGCAAGATGGGAGAGTGCCTTATAAAAGCACTAGCAAACAGGCAAGAAGGCAGGGCAGAGCAACTATGGGGAAACATCAAAATTACCATCACAGAGGCAACAAGCCTTTGTGTGAAGCAAATAAACAAATCAAAACAAAAGAAAAAGCCACTATGGTTCTCAAAAGAGGTGGCGGGGAAGGATAGGGAGAAAAAAGATAGCATTTAGGAAACTGTACCAGTTAAGGCAGAAGGAAGCAGGAAGGGAAGTCAGAATAGCAAAGGCTCAAACTGAGGAAAAGATAGCCAGCTCAGTTAAGAAGAGAGATAAAACCTTGTATAGGTATATCAGGGAGTGTAGAAAGACAAAGGGTGGGATAGTGAGGCTGAATAGAATGAATGGTGGGTGGGCAGAGAGGGACAGTGAAAAAGCAATGATACTGAATGAATACTTCAGCTCAGTATTCACAAAAGAGGTGGAGGGGAGGTACCTAATCCAATTAACAGAAGCACTCTGGATGGGGGGGTTGATCCCAGTCCTTTCACAGAAGAAAGGGTTCTGAAAGAACTCCTAAAACTGAAGGTGGACAAAGCAATGGGGCCTGATGGGATTTACCCCAGAATTCTAAAAGAATTAAGGGGAGAACTAATGACACCACTGACTATCCTTTTAAATAAATCATGGGAGGATGGTGTGGTACCTGAAGACTGGAGGAAGATGGATGTGATTTCCCTTCACAAAAGTGGGAGCAAGACAGAGGCAGAAAACTACAGACTTGTCAGTTTGACCTCTGTGGTAGGTAAAGTGATGGAATCACTTCTGAAGGAAAGAATTGTTGAGTACCTAGAGTCCAGTGGGGCACTGGACCCAAGATAGCACTGGTTCACAGCGGGAAGGTCATGTCAGATGAACCTTATTGATTTCTTTGACTGGGTGACCAAAGTAGTAGACCAGAGAGGGGCTGTGGACATGGCCCACCTGGACTTTAGCAAGGCATGTGACATAGTCCGCCACAAAAGATTATTAATAAAAATATGACCAACCTGAGAGCAGGTCCCAGGGTGGTAGCTTGGGTAAAACATTGACTGGACAACAGGACACAGAAGGTAATTGTAAATGGCATCCACTCTGAAGAGAGGGGGAGTTACTAGTGGGGTACCGCAGTGAACAGTACTGGGTCCAGTCCTTTTCATTGTCTTTATAAGTGACATTGCAGAGGGGCTGGAAGGAAAAGTATGCCTCTTTGCAGATTACACAAAAATCTGCAGCAGGGTTGATACACAAGGAGGTGTGGAAAGGATGAGAAGGGACTTGGCAAGGTTGGAGGAATGGTCAGAAGTATGGCAGCTTGGATTCAATACAAAGAAGTGCAAAATAATGCTCCTGGGAAACAAAAACCCAGGGAAAGAGTACACAATGGGAGGGCAGGTAGTAATAACAACAAAAATGGAAAGGGGCCTGGGATTAATCATAGCAGATGACCTGAAGTTTGGATAGCAATGTGAGAGGGCAGTAAGGGGCTGGGGGATACTGGAATGCACAGGGAGAGGCATCACCAGTAGAAAACATGAAGTTATCCCTCTGTACCGACAGTTGGTGAGACCCCATCTGGAGTACTGTATCCAGTTCTGGAGAGCTATCCCCGCAAGGACATAGACAGGATGGTGGCAGTCCAGAGGAGGGCAACTAAAATGATGCAGGATCTGCAACAGAAGTCATACAAGGAGATGCTAAAGGAGCTTAATATGTATACCCTTCAGGAAAGGAGGGAGAGGGGGGACATGATAGAAACTTTCAAGTACCTCAAGGGAATCAACAAAGTCCAAGAAGGTAGCATCTTTCAGAAAAAGAAATGTGCAAAAACAAGGGGACACAATTTGAAGATAGAGGGGGGATGGTTTAGGGACAATGTGAGGAAGTATCTTTTCACAGACAGGGTGGTGGATGCATGGAACAGCCTTCCTGAGGTGGTCATGGGGTCAAAAACAGTGGGGGAATTCAAGAATGCATGGGACAGACATAAGACAATTGTTGTGGGGGGTTGGAAGAAATAGGCAGTTGGTTAACTAGGATCTGCAGCTTATCCAGTAGGTAGGGAAATGAACAGACTAGGTGGGCCAAGCAGTCCTAATCTGCCATCAAAGTCTATGTTTCTATACTGTGCCAGAATACTCAGTGTGCATCGCTGATCTGCCAGTGGCCTGTGGTCAACACAGACAGAACTACATGGTGCTGTGGGACCGCTATGTTGCACAGCATGTATCGGTGGTGGGCGTAGCGTACATAGTAAGTGGTTAGACTTGTGCCAGTATAGTGGGTGACATGCTCTGATATGACAGGCTATGCAGGGTGCAAGTAACACATGTGCACATGTATTGCACAAACACACAGGTGTTGGTTTCATGGGTACAGTGGACGCATCACAGATACACACAGTCTGGGCCTGGCATAGTGACACTCACATGTATACTCACCTGACTGTCTTTGCAGTGCCATGTGTGCTGCAGAATGCTGTCCTCTTCCTCCTTTTCCCACGCCATCATGGTCTGCCTTCCTGGTGTCCCACCTAGCCTGTGTCCTGGCCACTAGGTCTGCAATGTGAACAAAAAGAAAAAGACTCATTCAGCACCAGGCATATCCACACATGTTCCCCGGAGTCCACACACATACACTGAAGCACTGTTGATGTTTTCTCTAGATGTACAAGAGAATGCATGGCCTACAGTTGGGGATGGGCTACAGTGTGCCAATGAATGGTCACAGTATTGTTTGTGCACTGTACACAGGCACAAGTATTGCCCAAATGTCACAGACTGTATAGTTCCATCCCACTGAACAGTGGCAGAGAGTGTGTGTAACATGCATTGTATGCAACACACAAATGCCAGCCCCTGCCTTTCTCCCCAGCATGTAGAAACCTGAAATGCATACTGTCCTGCTGGTTGCCCTTGATACAAGTGTAGATATATGTACATGCACATGTCTGCATGGCAGTGGACTCAATGGCATGGCTGTAGGTGAACAGCCAACAGCAGTGGCAGAACATGGCAGCAGGAGAACACTGGAATAGGGTACTGGCATGGCTGTGAGCCTAGTGATACCATGTGTTGCAAAGACAATGGCATGTCATGTGATGACACAAGGCAGCAGGTTCGTGCATGTATGATGGCCATATGTGCATGTGCACTGTACAGCCACAATGTCCCTGGCAGCCACCTTCATGTGTATATGCACACACGCCAGTGGGACACACCATAACAGGGCACAACAGAGAAGCTGTGTGCCTGTGGCCACTGTCACACCATACCTACGGTGGATATCACAGGACAGGTACATGGCTACATAGGCAACGTGCCCACTACTGTGCTGGGATTTGATGCATGCTGAACAGTGGAGACCTATATGACAATGATGTCACCAATGGTGTATGTATACCCCATAGTTGACACATGGCAGATGACACATTGTGACATGGTGATGCACAGTGTGACACTTGGCCAGCTGGTTATGATTGTTCTATGATATTTGTAATATAAAAATACAGTGTATGATTGTCAAAGTGCTTCCATGAGTGCCCCCCCAACCAGGTTTCACTAAAACTACAGGATGTATAACTAAACAGGAGGCCTCTGTAATGTAATTAACTTCCAGGATAAACTGCATTTTATGACCTGTCGCTTCTTTGAAGGGGAAACGAAATGGGACTTTATGAGTCTGCCAGAGGATGAAGACCATAAACATTCATGACATCTTAGAGGAAAAACTTGCTATCCCACTATGGTGTTAAAAAGCTGTAAAACCCCTTTGATGTCCTTGGAAACAGGAAACCACACAAGATTAAAGACAGTCATAATTTGGGACATTAGTTTTTGTTGATGTCGCCTTATTTGATATACCTCCTGATGGGAAATCCTGTTTGTATATTTTATATGTAACCCCCTTGTTACCCGGGGGTACTAGAATCCCAGTAAGACCTAGTGGTAGGCAGGGAAGGCAGCTTGTGAAACACCAGTTAAATGGGTTTCACACTGTCTCACTTTGTTCTCAGTCTCAGCTGAGACTGAGGGATGACATCACCAATAGAACTTTCGCAGCTGCATAAACCACATTGGAATCTGCAGCAGAGGGAGTTAGATAGAACGTTAGGAGTTTTCAAAGGTTAGTGTTCAGTATCCAAGTCAGTGTCCAGTTTGTTTCAGTAAGTGAAGGTGTGCTCAAGTGATGGAGACCGCTGTTTGGGTCTCAGTGCCCCCTCCATCTGGGAGGGGGTGTAAAGATCCCTAGCAGATTCCTGGGGCAATCCCCCTAATTCTGCCAAGTGAAAGAAAAGCTGCCTGTTTAGTTCTTCATTTATTTTGAAAGTTGGAAGATTTGTGAGTCGCCTGTGGGGCACCTGCAACTAAAGGGTGAGTGTCTGCTCTGACTAAGAGGGCAAAATGTTTTCTTCACCCTGGGACATATGTGAAAATCTAGGGATTGCACTACATTTTGGGAAGCCTAGAGAACGGGGCCAAACAAGTAAAGTAGTGTCAAATGCTAGAGTGTTGTGTGATTCAAGTAATATGTAGAGGAGACGCACCCAGATCATCTACCCTTTAATCTACATTTAAAAGTTCAGCAAAGGAATGGTTCAGTTTTCCCAGGGAAATGGCTGGGTATGGACTGTGGGAGCTGGAGGTGGGAGAACCCCCCATCTTTAGTAACCAGGTCCACCTCTACGGATTTCTGCTGTGGTTGCCACTTTGCCTTATGCACTTGGCCAGTGATGAGGGAAGTACCCAGAGGTGGGGTTGCAAAAAAGGGAAAATCTCTCTAGGAGTCATGGACTCTAAGTGGTGTGGGGAGCCACAACAAGTAAGGAAAAATTCTCTTTATGAGATGGGGAGTCATAACAAGTAAGGAAGAATTCTCTCTAGGAGTCGCAGACTCTAAGTGGTGTGGGGAGCCACAACAGGATAATTTGTTCATTCTTCCAATGGACTGTGGATCAAGTGGCCGGCAGGGGAGCCGGGCCAGTTGGGCTGTGTACCCAAAGCACGTGCAAGTCCGGGCTGTGTGCCTGGTGGGTCCAGAGCCTGAAAACAGTATAATTGGCTCATTCCTCAAATGGACCGTTTTGTAGTCTCTAATCTGCATTACCAGGAAATGTAGCCCCATGGGGGTCCGTCTATGCTTTGTTTTGTTCAGCTAGTATGTGAATAAAAGCCACACTGAAGAATCCCATTCCTGATTCTGGACATTACAGTTATTGCTTCCTGTGTTCGGATTTACTTGGGTGTCCCTGTGAAGAGTAGTCAAACCTAGGTCCCCCTGTGCCGAGTAACCTCATCCTCCCCGAACCCAGGTCCCCACCAGGTACTGCTGTCAGCTTCAACAGCATGCCACCTGTCGTTTTGGCAAAAAGACAGGGGTGAGGGGTTACAAAAATGGAGGCACCACTTTGGATTTTGTTCTGAGAGGAAGGTGCTTGGGCAAGGGGGCTAGCGTTTTGGCTGTCTGGCAGTGGGTAGCCCAAAAAAGCTGAAGCAATTTCCCTAGTGTGTTGCTGTGTGCTGTGAATCTTGTGCTGCTGTTTAAAAATGCCAACTGTTTACCAAGGAGCTGTAAAGCCAAAGAGTGTGCCCTTGTGCTGCATCATCAAAATAGTTTACAGCGTTGTTGCCTGCTTTTAAAAATAAACTATTGTGAAGCAAAGTGTGGAAGACTAGGGGTATCAACAGGAAAATTGTGCCCTGGACGTTTGAAATGCTTTTAAAAATAAACTGTTGTGAAGAAAAGTGTGGAAGACTAGGGGTAGCAACAGGAAAATTGTGCCCTGGACGTTGGAAATGCTTTTTGAAATGTCTGAGAGACTGCAGAGTAAATGGCTATGTTAAATGGCTGAAATGGGCTCCCGCCGTGGAGTCAGTTTAAAAAAAAAAGTTGCATTCTGCA
This sequence comes from Neoceratodus forsteri, assembly GCA_016271365.2. Lineage (NCBI taxonomy): Eukaryota > Metazoa > Chordata > Ceratodontiformes > Ceratodontidae > Neoceratodus > Neoceratodus forsteri. The sequence goes on along the minus strand of JADMNL010000026.1, from coordinate 284,676,470 downwards.
GTTTAAATTTGCCTGCTCGACAATCGCCGTGAGGAGAAGAGCCCTCACAAGGAAGAAGAGGCTCATTTGCATGGCGTCGTGTGGTTGGTCAGGCTGCAATCAGTCCCGCCCCTCAGCCAGTTCTACAGAGACTACCCCAGCATTAGAGAGGGAGTGAGAGTGGAGTGCATGTACTGGCAGTGGAGGAGTGTCACAGAGTGTTCAAAGCATTGTAAACAGTGTAAAATTAGACTTTTTAGTTTAAAATCAGGCTCAACCCATTAATTGATCGTCTAAATTGCAAGCTTGGTGTTTAAAAAGATGATCACTAGGACTGCCTGCCCGTTTGTATACTGAGTCCTTCAAGAACTGGCTGCAGGTCGTTTTCCCCATCACAGCAAATTGCTACTGATAACAGTAAGTAAACATCCAAGAAACTGCTCAAACAGTGATTTTCAGCCTATGCCATGTAAAATGTATGTGCAGCAGTGTAGTCGCTTTGCAAGTAACAACTGTGTAATATCCTGCCAGACAGTGCATGTCTGTTAAGCCATTGACTGTGTGCATAGCAATTAAATTAGCCTCAGTTTAAAATCTGCAGCCAGAGAGAGACTGTGGGTTGTAGCAAAGTGCAGCACTAGAAATACAGGCAATTCTGTGCTGAAAACCTGAAGCTTTAAGGGACTGTGAATAAAATAAATGATACCAGCATGTGAAAAGTCCATGGAAAATCCTGTAATTGTGTTTAAAGCAGATCAAAGCAAGTTGTGCAATTTGAGCAAAAGTTGTCAGTAGCTTGTATAAATCGGGTGCACAGTGGCTTGACTCAGATTCTGAATGTTGATGCACAGGAGTGCTGCCACCGCCATTACAGGGTGGGGTAGTAAAGTAAATACAGCGGCAGAGGAGCCATTTTACAGCTAAAGAGTGTGTTCAAAAAAGTGGGACTTTCAGTTACAGTGAACTTTTGTTTGTTTTTCTGCAGTTATGGCCTCAGGACCAGCTCGTTACCTGGATCATGCCTGGGTTGCAGTAACAGCAGCAGTAAATAGACTGAAAGATGTTGAAAAGTGGTTCTATGGAGGGCAACTGCCTCCTCAGGTGGCGATTCCGAATTATCCAGTGCATGTATGTCAAATATGCTTGTGAGCTGGAAGGGACGTCTTCATGATTCCTCACTGTGCTGGATGCCTACAAAAATATGGCTTGTATAAAGCGCCTCCAATTCGTTTGGCCCCCACATGGACAAATATTCAGGAATCTGCAGTTGGCAGCACACAGCACCAGGAGGAGCCTGTGGAGGAAGGCCCCTCGGGGGAGTGTGGCACAAAGCTAGAGGGTGCAGAGTTAGAGACAGAACCAGAAGTTGAAGTTTCGGATGCTGGATCTCAGAAAGAAAGTTCGGATAAAGCATCAATAGACCCCTGGAGTGGGGGGCCTAGCCCAAGTCTCTTAGGTGAAGATGAGGTGCGGGAGGCCTTTGAGTGGGAGGTGTCGACCTCCGCACTTAGTGATGAGTGGATAGTCTCGGGGTGAGAACGACTGCTCACTCCTGGGCTCAGATCCTCAGTGAAGAGGAAGATGGTGGGAACCTATGTGGCCTTGTGAAAAAGGAACGGGTACACAGCCTCAAGATCTTGCCTCGGAGGAATGTATGGAAGAAAGTGGTGATGCCACTGCCCTGGCGTTACAGGAAGAAGAGTCAAGGATCCGTTTCTAATTTCCTTAAGGATGTGAAGCTGGCAGAACCAGCACTGGCCACCCCCAAGCCAGACCAGCAGTCTCAAATTGACCAAAGCAAGTAAAGAGGAGAGACTGGTTCGTAGGAAGGCAAATGATATCTATGGTATGACCTTTCCTACCTTTCCTCGAAAAGTCTGGGAGGAGATTGAGAACTGCAGGAAATCCTGGATCTGGGATGAATCCATGAAAAGTGTGCATCCAGGGGCCAACAAGCATGTAAAGAATAGACTGTTGCATGAAAAGTATACCCAGTGGAAGAGAGGCAGGACACTGTTCATAGACAGAGTGAGAGTGGTGGACGGAGAGGGACGTGAAATATCCCACTGTGTGAATTATGTGCGCCCAGATGGGGTAATAATTCAAGCCCCTGACCCCCAGTACTGTTGGCCTCAGTGCAAGGACCTCTCAGCAAATGTGCCCGTGCCTACAAAATGGAGAGCCGAGCAGTGGTAGTCAATACTGCCACACCAGACTGTGATGTGCCTTATTGATCTGCCAATATGAATATCCAGGACTCAGGTGCCCCACATTCATCAGTCTACAGTGTACTGTCCTGTCCAGCAACCATCAACTGGCCCACCAGATGACTTCAGATCCAGAGAGGACACCATCCCAGCTGTATCCTGTTCATCACCTGGTAATCGGATGACGTCAGACCAGCTGTTTTCTTTTTGTTCCTGTTCCAAGGTTCCATCTCCAGAGATGACACCAGCCTAGCTTTTCCCAGATGTGCCCTCCTGTGGTTCCCGTAAGATGTCTGCCCAGCTGTATCAGAAGAAATGCTGCCAGGGAGAGTCTTCGGCAGAGGTGCAAGTTGGTGCCGAGTCTTGTACTACAAGTGGCTGGTAAGTCCGAACCTTTCTATCTCTATGACATTGCAGTATACACCCTACACTAACAGACTTCAAAATGTGTGAACTGTCCGCAAAGACTCTCCCCTTCAGGACTTTGGCCTGTTAGAACTGTGCTTCACCGGGCTCCAGTCCAGGAGAGACTCTTTATTGGACTAGCCTTCGGGCCTTGTGGTCACTAGTTGGGACTTTTAGGGCACCTTATCCCCCCAAAATGTGTATTGTACATAATGTCATTGTTATCTAATGTAAATACTGTTTTTTTCTACCTTTTTTCTTAAAAAAATCTTTTTGGGATTCTGCAGTGTTTTGATGGTAGGGGTCTAGGTAGACTGTGCATGCAGATTAGGAGCATATGTTTGTCTTTCTTTTTCTTACAGGTGTTCCTGGGAAGACAGAAACGAAGACAAGAATTGGAGGAGGGGCTCATCGGAGTTCCTAGTCAGTGCTTTATTGTGTAGAAATTTAAAGTACTGTGGTGTTATTGTTATGGTTATTGATGTAATTAACTCTTTCCTTCCACAGGTGTGGTTGTGGGGCTAGGGACGAGGCAGTAATGTAGTATTTTAATGGTGTGCTTGCAGGTTGCCCAAGGTCGGGGAGGTCCCCGGGTTGTTTTTTGGTTTTGGAATATTATGTTAGAGGCAGTTAGGTTTTCCCTAGAGGGTTAGAGGGGATAGACAGGCTGTGGTCCTGAACGGCCGTAGGGAATGCAGTGCTGATCTATCAGGGTTATGCTCTGGATGGTTCTACCAGAGCCACTAGGTGTCCATAGTAAGTGGATAGTGTAGAGGCTGATATGTCAGCTACAGGCCTCTAGGCCCTTAGTGTTGCCTGCCTGTGCTTGCACATGGTAGTAGGGGGCCTGATCACCCCCCTTCTCTTCAGGTAGCACATAGGGTGGGATGGCCTAAGGCCGGGTAAATAATGACAGCGGACAGTCATTTTCCTAGTCAAGGGCGAGTGTAACCCCTTTGTTACCCGGGTTTACTAGAATCCCAGTAAGACCTAGTGGTAGGCAGGGAAGGCAGCTTATGAAACTCCAGTTAAATGGGTTTCACACTGTCTCACTCTGTTCTCAGTCTCAGCTGAGACTGAGGGATGACATCACCAATAGAACTTTCGCAGCTGCATAAGCCACATTGGAATCTGCAGCAGAGGGAGTTAGATAGAATGTTGGGAGTTTTTAAAGGTTAGTGTTCAGTGTCCAAGTCAGTGTCCAGTTTGTTTCAGTAAGTGAAGGTGTGCTCAAGTGGTGGAGACTGCTGTTCGGGCCTCAGTGCCCCCTCCCTCCGGGGGGGGTGTAAAGATCCCTAGCAGATTCCTGGGGCAATCCCCTTAATTCTGCCAAGTGGAAGAAAAGCTGCCTGTTTAGTTCTTCATTTATTTTAAAAGTTGGAAGATTTGTGAGTCGCCTGTGGGGCACCTGCAACTAAAGGGTGAGTGTCTGCTCTGTCTAAGAGGGCAAAATGTTTTCTTCACCCTGGAACATGTGTGAAAATCTAGGGATTGCACTACATTTTGGGAAGCCTAGAGAACGGGGCCAAACAAGTAAAGCAGTGTCAAATGCTAGAGTGTTGTGTGATTTAAGTAATGTGTAGAGGAGATGCACTCAGATCACCTACCCTTTAATCTACATTCAGAGAAGTTCAGCAAAAGAATGGTTCAGTTTTCCTAGGGAAATAGCCAGATATGGACTGTGGGAGCTGGAGGTGGGCAAACCCCCCATCTTTAGTAACCAGGTCCACCTCTACAGATTTCTGCTGTGGTTGCTACTTTGCCTCATGCACTTGGCCAGTGATGAGTGAAGTACCCAGACGTGGGGTTGCAAAAAAGGGAAAATCTTTCTAGGAGTCGCGGACTCTAAGTGGTGTGGGGAGCCACAACAAGTAAGGAAAAATTCTCTTTATGAGATGGGGAGTCATAACAAGTAAGGAAGAATTCTCTCTAGGAGTCGCAGACTCTAAGTGGCATGGGGAGCCATGACAGGATAATGGGTTAATTCTTCCAATGGACCGTGGATCAAGTGGCCAGCAGGGGGAGCAGGGCCAGTCGGGCTGTGTACATAAAGCGCGTGCAAGTCTGGACTGTGTGCCTGGTGGGTCCAGAATCTGAAAACAGTACAATTGGTTCATTCCTCAAATGGACCATTTTGTAGTCTCTAATCTGCATTACCAGGAAATGTAGCCTCATGGGGGTCCATCTATGCTTTGTTTTGTTCAGCTAGTATGTGAATAAAAGCCACACTGAAGAATTTCAGTAGGATTAGGAAGTGGAAGCACCAAGGAATACAGGACTCCAAATACCAACCCAAGAGTGGAAAACTCTGAGGGAGATAATACTCAGCCAGGAACATTCAGACACCTTATAAGCATTAACAAGGTGGAAGAGTCTAACATGTTTCATTATAAGAAAAAATAGTAGGACAAGAGGACACAGCATGAGATTAGAGGGAAGCCGATTAAGGTGTAGTGTGAGGAAGTTCTTTTTCACAGAAAGGGTGGTGGATGCATGGCACAGCCAGCCTCAGGAAGTGATGGCTATGAATACAGTGCAGGGCTTCAGACAGGCATGGCATAGGCATAAGACAGCAATACAGGTGAGTATGAATAGAGAGGCCATTGACAGAGTACAGGCCTATGGCACATTTGTAAGGTAGAAAAAATGGGCAGACTGATGGGCCTTGTGGTCCTTATCTGTCATCCACTTCTGTGTTTCTATGTTTCTGTGTTATGAGACAGTAATCTGAGTAAGGGCAACAACACATGCCATGGTAGAGGACGCTGTGGGCATTTTTTTAGAGAAGCATAGGAACCTCAGGAAATTACCAATCAAAACCCACAATGTGAAAGAGAACAACATGAAGGAGGAAAACGATAAGGAAGAAGAGCAAGAAAGACTTTTATGGTCGGGCAAATGGACAGCCTTCAGGTAATTTATCTGATACTCCCCTTACCGAATCACAAACTAGTGTTCTATGCAATGGTCTGTTCTTTATTGCTACACCTACTATAAATAAATTCCAAATAGCTGTGGACCTTAAAAAATGTTTTAGAAAATTAAGACTCAAAAGCATTTAACGCCAGCCAGCATGGGTTTCACAGCTTGCAATATTATTGATTCAGATACATTATAGCCTCTGTCCAGGACTTGAACATTTCTGTGGATATTTAACCTAGATGAGATTAATTGAGACAGCTTGAGGGATCTCTTGGAAGCAGCTGAAACTGACTTTATAGGGGATATTGCCAGTAATGTAAATAGAAAGACCCCATTCAGGGGTAAATCAATGTTCTGTCTGAACTTGACGAATGCTTCATTACTGACTTTTGAGAAAATTATAACAAAACAGGTGAATGAGATTTTGGATACATCTAGTCAACAAAGGTACAACAATATTACTTCAAAAGAAAGAAATGCCATCAGGGAACTTCTCAACAACCCCAAATTTGTCATTAAACCATCAGATAAAGGGGGGAATATTGTTATAATGAGTACATAACATTATATCTCCATTGTTGAAAATTTACTAACAGACAGTAATAACTATGAAAAATTGCAAGGGAACCCAATGCACAATTTTAACAAAATATTACATAATTTGCTTGTGGCAGCCATTTCCAGAGGTGAGATTACTGAAGATGAATATAAATATATTTGGAAACAATATCCAACTGTTCCGCGGTTTTAAATATTATCCAAGATCCACAATGATCTTGAAAAACCACCAGGATGCCCTATTGTGTCTAGAAACAGTTCCTCTGCTGAGAATGTGGTCATTCTGTAGATTTTTATTTACAGCAGTGTCTGACAAATCTGCCATCATATCTAAAAGACACAAGCGATGTGCTGAGGAAATGTGCGAACTTCATCTGGCAGGATAATTACACCCGGCTCAGTATAGATGTAGAGTCACTATATACCTCTAGCCAGCATCATCAGGGACTGGAAGTTTGTAAATCTTTTCTAGAAAATGCTGACAATGCTAGCACTATGCCTATTGATTTCTTACTTACTGTTTTAGAAGAATTTATTCTGAAAAACAACTTTTTTGAGTTCAGTGGAGACTACTTCTTGCAAAAATGCAGTACTGCAATGTGACAGGGATGGCATCCAGTTATGCTGGTCATTTCTTAGGAAGATGGGAATTTTGAATGTACTCAATAGCACAAATAACCCCGTCTTTTGCCACATTAAAATTACTGTTTATGCCTGTGAGAGGGTGACAGCTCCAAAACTGTAGATTATATAAAATGGCTAAACAACAATGAACTTAACCTCAGATTCACACACAGGGCAGAACAAAAGAAAATTGAGTTTTGGGATTTAACTCTGCAAGCTAGTCCTGGATATGTGGTTCAACCAAGCTGTTTTAGAAAGAAGACGGCTACAAATAGTGTTGTCAGGGCTGAATAACTGAAATCCTCCACTGCAGCCTTCAGTGCGACTGTTCTGATGTAGAAAGTTCTGCAAAACAAGCTGATGAGTTAGAAACCAGATTTTCAGGGAGGAGTTACAAGCTGGAGCTCCTGAGAGAAGCCAGAAACAAGGCAAGAACAAAAAATAGGAGAGAGCTCATCTGAACAAAACCTGTGCAAGCAATGATAGGGCGGTCAACAACACCATGACCTTTGTAACCAAATTCAGTAGTATAGCAGGCAGAATTGTTAATGTGATATTTAAGAACTGGGAGATTCTAAAGAATGATACCATAGTACACAGAGCAGTGGGGAGCAATCCCAGGATCACATTTTGAAACCTGCCAATCTTAAAGACAAGCTGGTTCACAGCAGATTACAGCATATGGAGCTTGCTAATACTAATTGGTTATTCAAAAGACCGGGGGATTTTTCAAGTGTGAAAGATGTTGCAATTGTGATTTTGCAGTACAACAAAGAGTTTTCAAACATCCTATACATAATGTTAATGTACTGATAAAGGAAACCCTCACATCCAGTTTGTTGCATTCACTTGTGCACATGTGCAAGGAAAGTTTTGGGACAGTATGACTTTTTGGAGGTGTATAACCCTCCTCTCCAATGCAGTGCTCAGTGTAGCGGGCATGACCATACCACACCAATAGATGCGTGAGCTGTCTATGACAGCAGTTTGGCTGCAGTGGTCTTCAACCGAAAGAAAAGCAGCGCTGCAATCAGCGATGGTAGCGTGTGTGTATTTAGCATATTGATATCACCCTTTTCCCCTCCGGCTGCTAATGAAATCCCTCCCACTTCCTCCCTCTGCTGCTGTCCTCCCTCATTATTCCCCCCCAAACACATTGTATGTGCCGACAGGGTACCCAAACCCTGTCGGCTCCAGGCCCCCCCAACAAACACCCAGGTGGCACGCTGAGAGCCAACCCCAGTGTGCCCATTGTCCCTGTAATTAGAAAAACTGTCCCACGAGGTTTTTAATTTTTTTAAACCTGTGAAAACAGAAAACAATCCTTCACTGTCTGTGGTACCCCCTTCCCCAACTCGCACCCACCCTCTGTGCACCCCACCTCCCCACACACACCCTCATCCCATACTTGCCTCCAGAGCCCAGTGTGATGATCTTTGGTGGAGTGGGATCACGTCTGCACTCTTCAAAGCTGACCATGAACCAAAGAAATGCCAGTAAGGTGTAAAATGGCATAAACCTTTTTTTTTTTTCAACTTGGGTGACTATCTCGGCCATTTTTGCAAATTTTGCCACCTAATTTTCAAAATGGGGTTCTTGGGACCCCACCTCATGAATTCAGTCACTGTCATGTGGTTATTCAGTCCTAAAAGGTGATTTCTCAGTCTCTGCGTGGAATCACCTTTCAGGGCTAATTAATGAAATGACAATGTCATTGTTCATGCAATGGGCTCCCAAAAAGCTTATGTTGCAAATTTGGTGGAAAAATTCAAAAAAATGAATGAATATGGTATGAGCGTGCATTATGCAGTTTCCACACACACTCATAACTTCGAGAACTTGTAATATTTTAACTCCAGATTTTCAGCATTGCTATTTTTGTACGCCTCCTTATGAACAGTACAGCTGTCATTTTTCACATCCTCCCTGAACTGTGTTTTCACACATCTGGTGCAGAATGGCACAGTCGCTGTGGGTAATCAACTTTCAGGACAGATTAACAAAATCACAGTGCCGCTGTTCATAAGCAGTGATCCCAAATGCTTTTATGAGGTGGGAGTCATAAAAAGGCCATGTTGAAAATTTGTAGTGCATATACCAGCAAATGCCCAGGGTGTTAGGGTTTCTAACTATAACATCCGACCCTGTACAAAATGACAGGCATCAGAGGTGTGCCTTTAGATTGCCAGTCATAATGCTCACACCATTCCACCCGCACCCCCAACCTGCAACCAGTGACAGGCATAGAGGTGTATCTTGGACTCTTCGGCCCCAGAGTTCATCCCATTCTCCTATACTGCACCCATTTCAGCATATCTCCTTATGGAATGGGGTGACTGTAAAGCTGAACACCCCAAGGCACACCTCAACACTTGTCAGTGTCTGCAGGATAGGGTGAGGGTAAATGGCGTGAGCATTATGGTCGATGAACCAAAGCCACACCCCAATGCATGTCCATCTCTGCAGGGTGGGGGTGGGGTTGCTGTCACTTCAGTACTTCACTGCTATTCCTATTCTGTATCTGTCTAACTCATGCACTTCCAATGCTAATACCAGCAAGCAAACATTCGTCATTGACAAATGGTTGTTAGAAGTGCTAGTGCTACAGCAATTGACAGGTACAGTTAAAGGGGATGCTGCAAGGAACTGATGATTGTATCAGGAATTTGTGATGTGGGCATTTCAAAACTTGCCACGTACTGACTCCTGACACAAAAACACACAGGGGCAGGCCACTGGTGGTTAACATAATGAGCATAAAAATAAATACAAACTCTAAACATTGAAACATACAAAAAGCATACACAGATGCCACTGTTTCTTACTTATATCTTATTTAACAGTTAATTTCAGCAGACAATTGTTTCCTATCAATGAAAATTAAACTTTGCACTAATAAAGACATGTCTTTCCCCAGTGTTCTCAGGCTGTATCTCACTGTTTCAGTAGTAGTAAGTAGTAAAATGTTTATTTTTATAGAGGAAAGATCTTTTCCACATCATTAGGTCGAATACCCATTTTCATGATGGTCCTGTTACATAACTTACAGTACAGTACGTGTAGTAAAACGAGAATGTAAAAAGCATACATAAAAGTAAAAAAAAAAAAATTCTTATTACATATAGACATTTATCTTGTGCAAACATTAAATTCTTATACTTTAAATAGTTAATAAACATTTGGTTCATACATTCCTGTAAGTGGAACTTGTTTGAAGTGGGTATTAGTACATTGATCCGGTTATTAATCAAGATAATTACATTTATGTAACAGGGGTCATAATAAAAACTGTAGAATAAAGCCATGTATCTATGATTCTATGGTGATAAATTTATTTATCACCACAGTATCCATTCATCCGCACAGGCCCAGATATTCAAAAGGGTTGCGCCATGTGCAACCCACTGATGCGCCCCGGCACAATATTCAAACGGGGATTGTGCCTGGCGCAAATTCCGATGCGCCGGAGTGCATCAGTACGCAACGCAGGTGGGGGCGTGCCCGCTATTACCTAATATCCCAATATTCAGCCCGGGATGTGTGAGTCCATGCATGCGCAACCCCTACTTGCGCTGCACACAGGTGAGCCAAAAAAAAAAGGAACAATGGCTGGCCACCCACAGGTGAGCTGCCATATTGCAGGGTACAACACAGCAGCTACAACCTGTGGGTGGCCACCCGACCTCCGGCTGCACCTGGCGGCGCCCCCCCATGCCCGATCATGGGCATTTGTAAACTAAAATAAAACCCTATATCCCTGGTGGTCCAGTGGACCACTGTCAGCCAGATCGTGGGCTTATGTATAAAGAAAATAAATCCTTATATCCCTTGTGGTCCAGTGGACCTCTATCAGCCCAATTACGGGCTTAAGTATAAAGGAAAGAAATTCCAATAACCCTGGTGGTCCAGCGGACTGCTGTCAGCCCGGTCGCGAGCTTAAGTATAAAGGAAAGAAATTCCAATATCCCTGGTGGTCCAGTGGACTGCTGTCAGCCTGATCGTGGGCTTAAGTGTAAAGGAAAGAAATTCCAATATCCCTGGTGGTTCAGCGGTATCCCCCTCCCCACCTGCCCACTGCCCCGCAACCCCCTGGTCAGTGGCGGGTGATCAGCACCCACCCGCATGCCACTCGCCAACTGACACCGTAGGTAGGGCTGATCCATTCACATATCTGGAATGTATAATATGGTATGGGTTGCACACCCATTGGCTCATGCTGTGGACCAATGGGCGTACAGCCCTACCTACAGTGTCAGTTGGTGGGCGGCGGGGCGGTAGGCAGATGGGGTGCTGCCGCCTGCCGCTGAACTGGGGGGGAGTGGGGCGGTGGAGCTCAGTAGGTGGGTGGTGAGGGGGTACCACTGGACCACCAGGGATATCGGAATTTCTTTTATTTTACAAATGCCCGCGATTGGGCTGATAGCGGTCCTCCAGACCACCAGGGATATTGGAATTTCTTTCCTTTATACTTAAGCCCACGATCTGGCTGACAGTGGTCCACTGGACCACCAGGGATATTAGAATGTCTTTCCTTTATGCTTAAGCCCACTATCGGGCTGACAGCGGTCCACTGGACCACCAGGGAAATATGACGTTATTTTATTATTATTAATGCTTGCGATCCAGCTGCAAGCGGTCCACTGGACCACTAGGGATATAGGACAAGATTTATTATTACAAATGCCCCCGATCAGACTGACAGCAATCCACTGGACCACCAGGGATATTGGACGAGATTAATTTTTACTTAAGCCCATGATCGGGCTGTGGGGCACATTGCCACACTGTGTAGGGGGTGTTGGTACCCGATGGCTGCTACCTGGCAGGGCGCCAGGTACAAGTCTCCAGGGATCAGCGCACCTGCAGCAAATGGGGCCATAATGACATGCAAATGGCCCTATTTGTGCCTTGCATACATTATGGCCCCATTTGCAAGTGCACTTTTGAATATCGCGGTTGCTGCGCATAGCACAATGGAACTTGTGCTAGCGTACCCCCTTGCTCTGCTCTGGCCACTTGCGCTCGCGCAGTGCCTCTATGTCATGCACATTGTGGGTGGCCAGGGTGCGATATTCAATGATGCTGTGCCATGGTACAGCTCCACTGAATATCGCCCAGTCAATGCCCCAGCGCAGCCAAGTTGTGCTGTGCCCAGGCTTGCGCCACAGCCTGGTGCAGTTTGAATATCTAGGCCCCAGTTACTATGTCACAAATCTCTTCCGAATTCATTTAGAATGTTCAGCCTCAGAAGCAGTACTAGCTATATTCAAATGCGAATAACTGTAAAACAAAAAAAGATAGCATTGTACTGTGAGCACGAATATTGTTCAGCACAAAATTATCTCCAAAATGAGTGGTATTTCATTTATAGATACCTTATATACTGTTTATAATTAGCAAAAAAACAGAAGACATTTTAATTTTTTCTTCACATTTTTAACAAACAAATGTGAATAACTTTAAAACAAAAAATGATAGAATGGTACTGTTTGCACGAAAAATATTCAGCACAAAAATATCTACAAAATGAGTGGTGATTCATTTATAGATACATTTTTTTAATATATAATTAGAAAAAAACAGCATAAAATTCAATTTTCTTTTCCCTTTTTTGACAAATTATTTACATCTACCAAAATCAAAATGTTTGCACAACATCTGAACCTGTTGCATAAATGGAATATGCAGTGGTTCAGTGTGTGATGATGCATTTATCTTGTACAGTTTCCAGTCACCTCTTGTAACTCTCACTTGTGTCTTCGGCACTCATGAGGTTACTTGAGGTCACTGGAAACTGTACAAGATAAATGCATTATCACACACTAAACCGCTGCATATCCCATATTTATCTTATACAATGATATTTAATTCTTATAATACATACAGTATAGTAAATGGACTTTTGATTCATACAGTGATGATGTGTCTCATATTGTCCCCCATTCTGATTGCCAGTATCCCATATTTCGAAGACAGAGAGTTAAGAAGTATGAGGCTGAAATGTAAATGAGATGCAAGAGGAGTTGCAGAGAGGTACTCTGTTGGGACATGGTTGCCGAAGGGACATGGATACAATAAAAAGAGGGTGCCTGCACAAGTGCCTAACACCTCTGCAAATACCTGCAAATGAACTTTTGGCATTGACAAATGCTTGCTATGTACACATTAAGGTGCGGATGCAATAATGTCTATGTGGGCTACACTATCAGAGCACTGAAGCTCAGATTATAAGAGCATGTTAGATCTATAAGGAATGCCAGACAGGATACCCCAGTTGGTGTTCATTTTCAAATGCATCTCAATAGTGATCCCTCACACTTGAGATTTGTAGGGCTGGAACACATACCACTGATGAAACAAAATCTAGCCAGAGCTGATAAGGTTGTGAAGAGCTACCAAATGACCAAACTTATTTTCTTGTTGGTGTCATATAGTGCTGTTTAGTCATTCATTATTTCCAGTGGAAGCCAAATTCCTTTGTTTTCCTGTATAACTAATGCCAAGTCTGTGGGAAGAATTTCCCTGTAGATGGCTTCAAATCCCTGTAAACAGACCTCCTTACCATTTAGATAAAATATGACATTCCTTACAAGCTCAGTTAAAGGAGAACTGCACTGAACCTGCAAGTAATGTTTCCTGCAGAAGCTTTTTTGTGTTTGCTTGTGTGCTTGTGCAAGAAACACATTGGGACAGCACTGCATTCAGAGGTGTGTCAGGGACCATCCCAATGCAGAGCACTGCTCAATGGGCATGACCCTGACACACCAATGAAAGGTGAAGGCCAGTGTGACAGCTGTTGGAATTTCACAGCGGGAGCTATTGAGAGAAAAGAACCGCACTAATGAGAGAGTGCGCTTCATTGCTCTCATTTGCATAGCGGCCATTACCCTCTGCTGCTGTCGTCCTTGGTCTCTCATTCCTCGGCTGACCCCTAACTGCAAATAAATCCCCTCCCGCTTCCTCCCTCTGCTGCTGTCCTCCCCGCTCCCTCCAAGGTTCAACATTAGCTGCCATGTCATTAGGCAAATGATGTATAACAACACATCTTACGTTTTTGTGACAGGCATGCATACACACCGTACCTCAGCACAAAACACATGACACACATTCTCTTGTTATAAAGAATTATTAGTTACAAGATCAAGTTTTTATCAGGATTACTATTACCTGGCCAAGCCTGTCCTCTGGTGCCCTGCCTGCTACAAGTTTTGCTCTTGCTCTTTCTTGGTCATGTTACCGCTCCGTTTCTGTGTTACACGGCGGCAAGCTGAACCTTTCACTTTTACGAAAGCAGGGATGGATAAAGTAAAGAATCAGACTGGTTCAACCAGTATGTTATGGGGTGGGACTGTGTGCAACAACATTATGGAGGACATGGAAAATATGGATCTTGGGAAGATAAAATGCGAGTTATATTTTAACTTTCGCTATACGGATTTTCTCTGATTGTAAAGTATATTATACAGAGCAATTTATTCTTCAGTCCTTACGTTCTTCCCCCATGTTGGATGCGCCTATCTGTAACTAATGCAACCCACATACAGCAAACGTTCTGCAAGGGCTTCACCAGGCATCCCATCAATTACTGAAACTATCTCACGGCAGTATGGTGCTCTTAAAAGTGTCCAAACCCACATTACAAGGGACATCATGTTACCCCCCCCCGAGTTGCTCCATCACAGCTATCTCAAATGGAAAAGGTGATGCCCACACTTAAATGCAGACTGACCGACTTTAAAGCAGACATTCACAGTGCTCTTTGATACAAAAGTGAATATAACCTTGGCACAAGAAAAGGTGCTAGTTTCCACACTATGAGTTTAAATCTTCATGCTTGATGTTGCAGCCCTGTCTCATTAAGGTCAGTTCCTTATATATCAGTGATGACAAAATGTTGCACTGTATAGGAAAAGTGAGGGAGTATCTGAGTACACCATATGCCACAAATGGTAATAACTGGAATCGATCCTGAATTGGAATGTGCCTAAAATTGGAACATGATTCCAATGCAATGTTTTGTTGCATTCCTGGTAATTTTCCAGAATCGCTTCAGTGAAGTCCAGTTCCAGGACCCCTGTTTTGGGTGCATTCCAGTTTCAGAACCTCGAATCTGGAACAATTCCAGGCAGGTTTGGAACCCTGTCCTGGTCAGTCCCAGTTCTGCTGCTGACTAAAGGAAAACTGGACTGGAACTGTTCCACCATCACAGGCGCGAGAACTTGAAAGTGAACACCATTCCCTGGAGTAGACTGAAAGCAGCTCTAGTGGAAAGGGCCAGGGGTAGTTATTTTAAAACATCTCAGTCCCATGGTATGGTGGTAGTGGGCAGCAGTAACGCGGTCTGATTAGACAGTCCAGAGAGAATGAGAGGAGAACATCAGTCCAGGGAAACCAGATTGACAACAATCAAGGAGCTACACAGACAGAGGGCTAAAACGAGGCAATATTGCAAAGAGGTGAGAGGGGCCAGGAAAACTGAAAAATAATTAGGAAAGGTACTTTCAGTATCACAAAGCATGCAGCAAAGAGCAACAGAAACAACATCTGTAATCGTAAAGATTTTTCCCTGACTGGAAGAGTCAGAAAAAAAAAGTCACTATCTCAGACTAACTGGCTTCATTCTATTGCAAATTAATGTGAGTTATTTAAATGACAGCTCTGGGAGGTCCCTAAACCGGGAACAGTGTTAATATAAAACTGGCATTGTCGTCTTTCTTTTATCACATTAAAAGCATTCTCCACTGGATATGGAACTAAACTTCACTCACTGTCTTGTTGAACTATTTCCCCATAGAAACATAGAAACATAGATTTCGATGGCAGATAAGGACCGCTTGGCCCACCCAGTCTGCCCATTTCCCTACCTAATGGATAAGCTGCAGATTCTAGTTAACCAGCAGCCTACTTCTTCCTACCCCCAACCCCTAGAATTGCCTTATGACTGTCCCATGCATGCTTGAATTCCACCACTGTTTTTGACTCCGCAACCTCCTCCGGAAGGCCGTTCCTGCATCCACAACCTCTCTAAAAATACTTCCTAAATTACCTCTGAGCTGCCCCTCTATCTTCAAATTGTGCCCTTGTTCTTGCACACCTCTTTTTTTGAAAGATGCTACCCTCTTGGACTTTGTTGATTCCCTTGAGGTACTTGAAAGTTTCTATCATGTCCCCCCTCCCTCCTTTCCTCGAGGCTATACATATTCATCTCCTTAAGTCTCTCTTCATATGTCTTCCGGTGCAGACCCTGCACCATTTTAGTTGCCCTCCTCTGGACAGCCTCCACCCTGTCTATTATTTGCAGAGATTGGGTCTCCAGAACTGCACGCAGTACTCCAGATGGGGTCTCACCAACTGTCTGTACAGAGGGATAATAACTTTCTGTTTTCTACTGGTGATGCCTCTCTCTATGCATCCCAGTATCCCCTCAGCCCTACTTGCTGCCCTCTCACATTGCTTGCCCACTTTTAGGTCATCTGATATGACTACCCCAGGTCCCTTCCATTTTGTTGTTGTTAGTATCTCACCCCCATTGTGTACTCTTCCCTGGTTTTGTTTCCGGGTGCATTACCTTGCACTTCTTAGCATTGAATCTAAGCTGCCATACATTTGACCATTCCTCTAACCTCCAAGTCCCTTCTCATCCTTTCCACCCCACCTTGTGCATCAACTCTGTTGCAGATCTTTGTGTCATCTGGAAAGAGACATACTTTTCCTTCAGTCCCTCTGCAATGTAACATAAAGACATTGAGAAGGACCAGTCCTAATACTGAACCCTGCCGGTACACCACAAGTAACCCCTTTCTTCAGAGTGGACTCCATTTACTATTACTCTCTGTGTCCTATTCTCCAGCCAATTCTTTACCCAGACTGTCATCTTGGGACCCACTCCCAGGCTGGCTAACTTGTATAATAATCTTTTGTGTGGGACTGTGTCAAATGCCTTGCTAAAGTCTAGGTAGGCCATGTCCACAGCCCCTTCCTGATCTACTACTTTGGTCACCCAGTCAAAGAAATCTATCAGATTTGTCTGGCATGACCTTCCCACTGTGAATCCATGCTGCCTTGAGTCCTGAGCCCCTCTGGCCTCTAGATACTCAACAATTCTTTCCTTCAGAAGTGATTCCATCATTTTCCCTACCACTGAGGTTAAACTAACAGGTCTGTAGTTTTTTGCTTCTGCCTTGCTCCCACTTTTGTGAAGGGGAATCACATCTGCCCTTCTCCAGTCCTCGGGTACCACCCAATCTTCCCATGATTTGATAAAGAGGGTAGTCAGTGGTGTCACTAGTGCTACCCTTAGTTCTTTTAGAATTCTGGGATGAATCCCATCAGGCCCCATTGCTTTGTCCACCTTCAGTTTTAAGAGTTCTTTCAGAACGCTTTCTTCTGTAAATGGGCTGGTATCAACTTCTGTATCCA
The DNA here is from genome assembly GCA_016271365.2 of Neoceratodus forsteri. Lineage (NCBI taxonomy): Eukaryota > Metazoa > Chordata > Ceratodontiformes > Ceratodontidae > Neoceratodus > Neoceratodus forsteri. The sequence continues at coordinate 284,659,356 of JADMNL010000026.1, read as the reverse complement.
GAGTGTTTCTACTGTTTGTTTTAGGTACCTCCCCCACTTCCTTTGTAAATACTGAGCAACAATATTTGTTTAGTATCTCTGCCTTTTCACAGTCACCCTCTGCCCACCCTCCCTCCTCTTTATTAAGCCTCACTAACCCTCCCTTGGTCTACCTTCGCTCCCTGATGTACCTATAAAAAGTTTTATCTCCCTTCTTAACTGAGTTGGCTATCTTTTCCTCGGTTTGGGCCTTTGCTGTTCTGACTGCCTTCCCAGCTTCCTTTCACTTTAACTGATACAGTTCTCTGTCCTACTCCTTCTGTGATTCCTTGTACTTCCTGAATGCTTTTTTTTTTCTCTTGAACCTTCACTGCCACTTCCTTTGAGAACCACAGTGGTTTCTTATAGCGTTTCGTTTTGTTTATTTGCTTTACACAAAGGCTTGTTACCTCTGTGATGGCAGTTTTATTATTCCCATTGTTCTTCCACCCTCCTTCCTGCCCTTATTTACAGTGCATTCCTTAGGGCCACCCATTTTGGCAAAGTCAGCCTCCAAAAGTCCAGTACTTTTGCCTTTGTATGGCTTGACTCTACTGCTGTGTTTATCATGAACCATACCATTCGATGTTCACTAGTTCCCAGATGGCTACCCACTTCTACATCTGTGATCCTCTCTTCATCTCCATTTGAGAGATGTTGCTTCTGCTAGTGCCTCCCATCCCTGCTGCCCACAAAGTTTAATTCCATATGCAGTGGGGAGTGCTTTTCATTTGATAAAAGCTTAAGGAAGAGTGAGAATGCCACAGTTTGATATTAACACTGTTCCCTGTTTACTGATCTCTGACAGCTGTCATGTTAATAACCCAAATTAATTTGCAACACAATTTCAAACATGATGAAGGGGAAAAAATTGCAGTTTTTTTTGGGGGGGGGCTTTGCTATCATAAACATTGTTCTGTTGCTGTTTGCTGCAAGCATTGTGTTATTGAAAGTGCTGTTCCTCCTTAAGCAGCTGTGCAGTCACAGCCTGTTGGAATGCTGTGAAGAATAACTTTACCCAGATGTACAGTCTCAGTCGACATGGTTTACTTTCTGGAACCTACAAATCATCTGAAGTGTTTCCTTCAGCTGCAGGTCTGCAGTTTACTTTATTCTATGCAGTGCTTACTTAGAACAGTGACCATTTGACTCCCTGGTGATGGTTAGTGGCAGACATTAATTAGATATGGTCAAATATTACATAAAATAAATAATTTGGCTGTAAAAGTTTTTGGGCTCGATGTTCAGAAGTCACCCGCACAGTTTAGTTGCATAATCTGGGATGGCATGACTTGAGCAGTTTATATTGGCTAGACTTTTATTCATACCTTATAGCACTTTTCTTACTGTATATAGCACTTAATACAATGTATACAAATAACAACATACTGACAGGGCAAAGTGGCAGACCAGTGGAACAAAATAAGTGCCAATGAGAAACAGAAACTGTTCACAGTCAGCCTTCAATAAAGGCTTACACAGACTGGTAGGTTTTCCACTTCTTCCTAAAAACAGCCACAGATACAGTACAGCTAAATGAATTGAGTTCCGCAGGATTGTCACAGCAACCGTGGTTAGACTTAAGAGGGCCAATAAAATGCAGAGAAGGCAGTGCCTTGCAGATCAACAGATGGAATCACCCAAACTTGTAGTTTAAGCATTAATTTATCCTCTGTTTGAAATGTTACTCTATGAAACTTACATTGTGGGATTTTTTGTTTTATTGGCAGTGGTACATGCTTTATTTAACAGTAATTTCATTTTAATTTATGTGTTTTAAACGACTGTTGTATTATTTTTATTTTTTCCCCAATTGTTTAACTAGGAGTGGTACATTAAACTGAAAACTTGCTTACAGGTGTAATCTGGAAGCACAGGGAAGTTAAGCAACTTGCTCAGGGTCACACAGTATGCAAGTGTTTCTATACTGACAACAGTAACAATGGAAAGGGACCTGAGGGTAATTATATCAGATGACCTAAAGGTGGGCAAGCAATGTGAGAAGGCAGTAAGGAGGGCTGGGGGATACTGGGATGCATAGGGAGAGGCACCAATAGTAGAAAAAAGGAAGTTGTTATTCCTCTGTACAGACAGTTGGTGAGACTTCATCTGGAGTACTGTGTACAGTTCTGAAGACCCCATCTCCAAGACCATAGACAGAGTGGAGGCTGTACAGAGGAGGGCAACCAAAATGATGCAGTGTCTGCACCAGAAGACATACGAAGAAAGACTAAAGGAGCCTAATATGTATACCCTTGAGGAAAGAAGGGAAAGAGGGGACATGATAGAAACTTTCAGGTACCTCAAGGGAATCGACAAAGTTCAAGAGGGTAACATCTTTCAGAAAAAGAGATATGCAAGAACAAGGGGGCACAATTTGAAGATAGAGGGGGTATGGCTCAGAGGTAATGTGAGGAAGTATTTTTTCACAGACAGGGTTGTGGATGCATGGAACAGCCTCCCTGAAGAGGTCGTGGAGTCAAGAACAGTGGGGCAGTTCAAGAATGCATGGGACAGACATAAGGCACTCTTAGTGGGGGGTAGGAGGAAATAAGCTGTTGGTTAACTAGGATCTGCAACTTATCTGTTAGGTAGGAAAATGGGCAGACGAGGTGGGCCAAGAGGTCCTTATCAGTCATCAAATTCTATGTTTCTAAGTGGGGGCTGTGGGATTCAAACCCAGGTCTCCAGCTCAGAGCCTTAAACCACTGTGTTATATTGTATTATATGCAGGACACCACTGGAAATAAGCTTCTTAGTGAAAGCAGCACTGCAAAATTTTGAAACACACTTTTTTATTCTGTTTTAGATAGCTCCAGACTTGTATGAAACACTCTGTGCAATGGTTTTGAACTGGCTTTACCACTCCTTTTTTCAGTTGAAATAATAAAAGGAATGCTCCTTTTACTGTGGCTTGATAAAGGTTTTCATTAATATTCTCCGTTGTTTTTGAACATCAGTTGTTTAACATTACTTTTTGTGACTATAATAACCTTATGGGACAACACATGTAAAGAAACAGCCGAGAACAGTGAGTTATATTGAAAGGAACGCTCCTTTTATTACTTCATATTTGAAAAAAAAGTATTAAAGCAGACTCGAGATGTGGAAAAATGGATATCATGCAAATCAGGAGATGTGGTACTGTAAAACAAATTAAAAAGTGTTTGTCAAAATTGTCATAGTTATAATGCACAGCTGTAGGCAGTAGTCTGTTTCACTCGATGGAGTGCATTTCAGTAGTCCAGTTGAGATGCATGCGACCAATGTGTGTACTGTAGCACCATTCTCATGTTGTTTGAACCCAGGTGAGAGTATAACCTGTCAGTATTCCACAGATTACAAAAGCAGCTCTTGATTGCAGAGGAGAACTGGGATTCCAGGGCTAAACTGGCATTAAGAGCCACCCTGGGTTTTTGGACATGCCCCCTAACCTCCAATTAAAGTCCTCCATGTGAGACTTGGTTGAGCTCCCTCTAACACCTTGGTATTGCTTGGGCTGAACCAGTTGGAGATAATTCAGATACATTGATGTAAGCATGTTTTGGATAGTTCTCCATCAGGAGTGAATGAAAGGCAGAGTTGAGTATCATCCCCCAACAAAAAACAAAACAAAAATCAGGATATTTGATGAAGAGGAACCCCCTTGCCATCTATTTGATGCAAATTACAAATACATAAATATATCAAAATATTTGTAGCCCAAGTCAGTATGGTTAAGGAAAGGTTTAATGTCAAATTTATTGGCCAAATTATTGTAGTAGTGAAGAGATCTGTGACTTTTTTCTTAGCTGTATGTATTCACCAGAGAGAGGGGTTCAACTGCAATTTATTTATGTGCACCTGTGCAAGATCCTGGGCAGTACAGACATTGGCTTGTCAGATTTCAACCTTGTGTACCCAGACAGCACTATAGTAGGAGAAGGACCAAGATTTTTGTTCACCGCCGGTAGCGCACCACCCTTATGTTGACCATATTTCGCGGTCAGCATGCTGGAGTGCAAGAACAGATTACTTTCTTCAGGGAGCTTTGCCCCCAAAATCCCCTGAGCAGAGGGCTTTGCACTCACACCCAACGCTACTAAAATAACCAACTTTGAATTGGAGTGGTTTCAGGTAAGGGATGCAATACCCCCAAATGCAGTGGTGTGGTCTTGCGCCAACACTACAGTGACCTGGTGCTGTTGTCGCTGTAGTGCCAGGCACTGTGGAATTCTCACAGTGAGGGATATATACTGACTGATACCTATCGGGAACAGTGTGGGGCTGTGGGGTGTCACAGGTAGGCTGACTACAGACAGGCCCATATTACCAGGGTGTAGGGTTCCCACCTGTCCTGATTTTTGCAGGACTGTCCTGATTTGGGCAACTGTGTCCTGCAAAAAAACATGAAAAATACTAAATGTCCTGATTTTATAGTAGAAAAAATATGTTTTAACTTTCCACTATATGTTCTAGAAAACTACAGTACCTTAACTAAAATGCCTTACACCATAGAAGCAACTAAGAAACTACAATTCTTAGCCTTAATTATGATTATATAGAGAAAACAAGTCTGTTGCATTGGTCAAGGTCACGTACTGTCCTGCGAAAAATCATGTTTCAGTAAGAAATGTCCCAGTTTGGGCTTCTTAAAAGGCAATAACTCTACCAGGGTAGTTGTGTTAATCTCATATTACATCACTGTGCTTCCTAACTGGTGTGCTAAGCACTAGTTTATCCTCCAGGGGGTTGTTAATAAATGTGCATTGTTTGTACATTTGGTGTACATTTGGTGTCCATAGCTATCGTTAGCTGGAGGTGTGGAAATGCCTTGTTGTATAGTCATGAGACATGTTCTGAAGTGAGGAGCTGGGTTGGTGCTGCATTCCAGGAGGAGGTGCCATACTTCTGATAAGACCCATTTTAATTCTCTGAGTTGAGACATCATGCTATTAGAGTTAGGATATGAGTCCCCAGTTCATTAAAGAGTAAAGACACAGGCCCCCTCATCCTTTTTGAGTCTTTGAGGCAAGGGGTGTCATCACCTGACAGCACAGCAACCCAGCAATAACACACTGGGCGACCCAAGGTGATATTTATGAAGTACACATAGAATAAAGTATGGGGAGGTGTGTTTAACGAGAGTTTATATACATCCGAGGGGTTAGATGCTTCATAAACCCCGAGAGCGAAGCTCGAGTGGTTTGTGCAAAGCATCTAACCCCAAGGGTGTGTGTAAACCCTTTAGTTTAAACATTCACCTCATATTTTATTTTATATATAATTGATGGCTCTTTTGGCCACAGAATTATATAAAATAAAATCAGCAGTTTCAGTGTGGCTACTAGTATGCGCCACTTTATTTTACGTCCGCTGGATTTTCATTTTTGGCAGCTTCACTTTTTTTTTTTTTTTTACAAATGTTCAAAGTCCCTCATCTGTTAAATCAGTGCTCATTTTGATTTTTTTTTAAATTTATTTACCGCCATGTTTCTCTGGTGGCTCCATTGTAGGAAGGAAGCGTGAGCCAGGAAGGGAAAAGAACCTTGCCCATGTTTGCCGTTATAAACGCTCCTTTATAATGGCAAATTACGCCACGGTGTCTGAATGGCAAAAGGGGAGAGCCGTTAATTATACATCTATCACACATGGAATCAAAGCCATGTTACACACAATTAAACATTAGTTACAAACATGCTAAAAGCATATTACTACTTATTATATCTTACTAACATAAAAAATCAGTGTACCATTGATAACTAGATGTTGCATCTCTACTGGGTTGTGGGGACTCATGGGAAGGGGCTAAAGTGCAACTTACTTGGCAAGGTGAATTGAGTTTCAGGATAGCAAATTATGAACATTTTCTCCAACATTGGTCATGCGGTGGGGTCATAAGAAGGCTATGTTAACCATGTGGCAAAAAAATAATAAAGTTATCAGGCTATGTTGCATTTTCCCAACACAGGCTCATAACTTTAGTACACCCCTCACACATACACCATGCAAGCAAACACTCGACATTGACAAGTGCTTGTTTCTTATAGTGGATCCCCTTCTGTTTCTGCCCTATTTTTGCTGGCCTTTAAAATTAAGTCACTGGATATTTATGGGTATCATACTGCTGCAAAGTGCCATCTAAGAATTGTACGATGTTGTTTATGTCCCCATGAACCTAAGAATTCTAAATTAGAACACAGATGCATTGTACCAACAATGTAAGTTATTGACAAGATCATACTGTTCTAAAATGGTCAATGCCGGAGTCACGTGATGCAGTACTCTTGCTAGCTACACACTCAAGGAGCTCTGCCTAACCCCTGCTCAAAATCATCATATACTACATATTTCATTGGAATTTGCATTCAGAGTGGAACATCTTTAGCCTGGATACGTTGGAGCATCTGCCAGAAACACAGATGGAAGCAGAAATGCCGAAAGCCCCTCCTAAACATACCCCACCTGCAACCCCCGAGAAGGCCTCGAAGAAATCACGGGCCTCATCGCAGCAGCATTCTCAGCCAAAGAGCCCTGGTTCCGAGGGAGGAGCCACTAACTGCTGAAGATTTCTGGAGGAATTTCGCCCTTCAAGGCAGAAATGGCAGAATTGGCTCTGAAATAAAAAATATTACTTGCTTTGGGTGATTTGGCAAGGAAAAACTCTGACAATGAAGCGAGGGTTAGATCCCTGAGAGCCGAGTGGATAGGATGTACCCAGTGATTGCACACATAAATCACCTTTGATTACAAAATTGGATTCGAAGTGAAGACCTCGAAGGCAGAAGCTCGACGAATAATGTCATTTTAATTGGCTTACCAGAAAAGGAGGAAGGAGGGGACCCAATGAAGTTTTTTCAGAAGTTCGTGGAGAGAATTGCAGGCTCTTCGCCCTTCAGTCCTTGTTATAGCATCGAGAGAGCGCACCGTGCCCTCCGTCAGATTCCATCACAGGGTGCACCCCCCCCGTATCTTTCTGGCAACATTTTTAAATTACCAAGAAGGGCAGTTATTCTTGCAGAAAGTGAAAGAGGTCAAAGATCTACAATGGGAGGGAAGAAGCCTTAGGGTAGCTCAGGATCTACCCTTATCTGTCAGGCAACGGAGGGCCACCTTTCACCCGCTCATGTCCAAGTTAATTGTGGCGGGCATAAAATTTAGAATGTCTTATCCGGCCAGGCTACATGTTTTCATGGCTGACAGCTGGAAGGTTTATGAAGACTTGGAGTCGGCGTCGGGTGCATTGCAATCTGCACTGCCTAGCTTATTCAAGCCCAAGTGAGAACTTTGCTTGCCCTTCCTGTGAAAATAACCCTACTAATTCAAAAAGGTTTAAGGACGTTTGGGCTGTTTTGTTGTTTACCTGATAGAAGGGGTCTGTTTTCTCCTTCCACTTATGCTTGTAAAGGACTATCAAGGGAGGTCCCTCTGAGGCTGTCTGAATGATTCATTTGGCTCCTTACATATCAAGGAACTGTGCTCGTGGAGGTAGAATATCTACCCAAGAAGTTGGGTTGTGGAGCTTCGTCACTGAAGAGTCCAACTGAAATTTCAACAGTGTTCAAAAGACTGGACTAATTGTATTATAGTTAGGGACATTTTCAGGATTGATGTATAAGAAAAAGGAGCAATGTCAGTAGTGGGACTCGAAACTGCTGATGAGGATTTGATTTATGGATCTCTTTATTCTCAGCCTGTGGTATTTTCACAGTTTCGCAATTAGAGGGAGCCAGAGTCCCAGTTTAGGGTATTCTGTTACTTTCATTTTGTTTCAGGCATATTCGGGTGCTGTAACCATAGGATGAAAAAGTTTTCGCCTCTTTTTTGTTTAAAATCTTTCCCTTATGGTCAGGAAATGGACTCGAACTGTGCTCAGGCACCCTCAGGTCAACAAGGGTGGGTTGTGTTTTTTTATTAAGAGGGCTGTATTTGTTTCATAGGTCTAATCCCAGACCTTTTAGTTTAGGGATTGTTCCTCGTCCAGGCATGCCTTGGTAAAATGAGCTGTAATAGCGGACACAGGCTTGCCCGGAAAGCATATTAGTCCTAAGGGACACAGGTCTGGGTGTAATGAGGCATTAGTAAGGGAGGCCCAGGCTTTAGTTCTCTGTCTTTAGTTTAGGGTTCTCAGACTGTTAATAGTTAAAAATGTGGAATGTTTTTCTAGGCATTTTATTTTCAATTTAGTAGGGGTAAGGATATATATTGGATCAGTATCAGTGGAGGGCAGGGGGGTGGCAGAGTGGGAGAGGAAACAGCGGGGCGAGCTGGTAGCATGGGCCATGATAAAGCGGGTGGGTTTAAAGAGAGGGATGGGCAGGTAGTTTGGTTTGGGTTTGGGTTGATAGGCATGTTGGTGGGTTTTGATTGGCTAGGGGGAATAGGGGTGAGGAAAGCGCGGGTATGGTAGCGGTTATGGGGATTGTTTGGGTGGGTCAAATCATGCTCAAGTCCTTAAGGTAGGTAACAGGGTGTGGCGTTTAAATAGGAGCATACCATGGTCTGAGTTAGAAATTCTGGATAATGGCATTGTATGGGTCTTTTAAAGTTGTAACCTGGAATATAAAGGGGGCACGCCAGAAGGTTAAGCAGTACAGTATCTTAAAGCATTTAGAGGTACTAAGGGCAGACATTGCGTTCCTGCAGGAGACGCACTTGCTTCAAACAGAATGTAACTCCATGAGACGCCTGCAGATGGGGTCAGTTTTTTCCTCGCAAGGTAGTACACAGAGCAGAGGTGTGATGATACTTCTGTGTAGGTCTGTACCCTTTGCACCGATTCAGGTCATTCAGGATGGTGAGGGCAGATACGTGTTTGTTAGGGGTTAGCTACAGAATGTGGAGGTACTTCTTGGGTCCATTTATGGTCCCAACTTGGATTCTCAGGGGTTTTTTGTTAAGCTTCTGGAAATCCTGGCCCCCTTTGTGCAGATTCCCATGATCTTAGGGGGGGATCTGAATCTTGTATTAGACCCTTTGATGGATAGGACCAGGAGAAATATCGCAGTTTTTTCTCCAGCTCAGCGGGCTCTAGGTGAGTTGTTGGACCAGACAGGCCTAGTGGACGTATGGAGAGTTTTTCACCCGAAAGATAGGAAGTATACGTTCACTTCTGCAGTTCACAGCTCAGCATCTCGTATAGATTACCTGTTATTTTCTGGTACTCTTCTTCCCGGAGTGCTGGAGTCTGAGATTATGCCGGGGCCGCTTTCCGATCATGCGGTGGTAGTAGCGTTAATTTCTTTTTCCAGTCTTCCTAAGAGGGGTGGTAGGTGGAGGATTAATAATCAGATGCTGCGCAGTCCCAAAATTGTGGAGTTTATTTCCATACTAATAGAAGAATTTATAGCTAATAATGTAGGGGATAATATTAGACCTGATATTGTTTGGGGTGCATTTAAAGCATTCATAAGAGGTATATTAATAGGTCAGGCATCCAAAAGGAAGAAGGAGAGGGTACAATTTCTATCCGAGTTGCTGAGCCGAATAAGAAGCAAGGAAGCTACTATGTCCTTGCAGTCGGCCGAGGATGAGAAGTTGGAACTGGTTAGGCTGAGGGATCTTTACTTAAAGGTGCTGGGGGAACAAGCGGAGTTGGCATTAATTAAGACCAAGGCTAGTTACCTTGATCAGGGTGAGAAGGCGGATCACTTCTGGCTAGAGAATTAAACAATTGGAATCATCTCGTAATTCCAGGGATTCTATCTAAAGCAGATGGCCAGGTTAAACCACCGCTGGGAGATAGTGCAAGAATTTAGATGTTATTTTAAATCTTTGTATAGTAAATGGATAACTCCCCACTGAGAAAGAGATGTTGGCCTTTCTTGAGGGCTGGATCTCCTTTGTTGTCTGAACTCAACAGGCGCAGTTAGTGGCTGACATTACTCAAGGGGAGATTGAATTGGTTATTCAGAGTCTCCCATTGGATAGAACTCCTGGGCCGGATGGGTTTTCGTCTAATTTCTATAAAAAATTTTCTAAGTTATTATCCCCTTTACTTCTCAGTCTATTTAAACATATTTTACGGTATCAGGTGCGGGACTAGTCTTTATTTGAGGCACTTATTGTTTTGATCCCTAAGCAGGATAAACCCCCGGAACAACCATCCAGTTACAGACCTATATCCCTGCTTAATTACGATATTAAGATTTTGGCCAAGTTGTTGGCTGAGCGGGTAAGTCGGGTTTTACCCGGACTCATTGGCCCAGAGCAAGTTGGTTTTATGAAGGGTTGGTCATCTGCCGATCACTTGCGGACCCTGGCTTATGCCTTCTCGGTGTCCGAGGACTGTGGTACTGCCATGGCCTTGCTGTCTTTAGACGCCGAGAAGGCCTTCGATAAGGTTCACTGGGGGTTTCTGTTAACTACGATGGGGAAATTTGGGTTTCCTGAGCCTTTTCTAAAATGGATCAGCTCCCTTTATTCAAACCCTACTGCGAGGGTTAGTTGTAATGGTGCCACCTCGGACCCCTTTAATCTTTATGTAGGTACCAGGCAAGGATGTCCCTTGTCCCCTCTCCTTTTTAATCTATACCTAGAACCTCTCATCAAGACGATTATACATAAACAAGAAATTGAGGGTATTAGAATTCTGGACTATACTGTGAAAATAACTGCATATGCAGATGATCTGTTGATTTATGTTTCTAATCCGAGGGTTTCCATTCCTGTTCTTCTAGAGGTTATTCGGGTGTTTAGTACACTGGCTAATTATAGGTTAAATCTAGACAAGTCAGTTGTATTTCCCTTAACAAAAATGTTTTTAAGCAGGAGATAGCGGAATTGGGTCTGTCCTGGAAATCGGATTTTATAAGATATCTGGGTCTGAATTTAACTAGGAGTAGGATTAAGATATTTCAGTTGAACATAGACCCTTTGGTGCGTATTATTGAGTTGGATCTAGAAAGGTGGGTGAAGTTGCCAATTTCCTTATGGGGAGGATTAATTTAGTTAAAATGAACGTTTTTCCTAGGTTGTTTTACCCTTTGACTATGTTGAACATTTGGATACCACTTGCCTGGTTCAGGAAGCTACATAATATGATGGCTAATTTTGTGTGGGGTTATAAGAAGTCACGTATGGCCTATCAAAAATTGGCGGCGCCCAAACTACTGGGGGGATTAAGGCTTCCACATTTTGCTCTATATTTTTGGGCAGCCCATGCCAGCAAGTATTTGAGGTGGGTGAAGGGTAGAGAGGCTTTAGTACAGCACTCCTATATACCGCTTTGGCTACAAATTGAGTTGGCCCTGACTCGGAAATATGGCTTGAGGCCTGAGGCTCTGCTTCACCTTACACTGAAATTGCTGCCCCTCCAGTTGCGTAGTTCTCCAATCGGGATCGCAGTGAGAGCCCATGCCCAATTGTGTTGCTTTTTGAAATATGATCACCTTAATGATTGGGTTCAGCCAATTTGGGGTAATCCACGTTTTGTAATAGGTAATAAAATTCTTAGTCCGGCCTGGCTGCCCTTACCTGAGGAATGCCGTGTGAAGGACTTTCTTTCGCCTGATGGGAAAATTTATTCCTCTGTTGAGATTCTGAATAAATTTGTGATGCCCACTATGACAATTTTAAGATATATCAGATTAGGCACCTTTTGGTTGCCAAGATGGGTAGTGGGACACTCGAGTCCTAGGCTAGATTTTTATGATGCATTGAGTCTTGGTGGGTCTATCACATGCAGTCTCTAAATATACTCTGTCTTATTTGAATGGGCGCATTCTCCAAATCCAGCTCAAGGGTTTATATTGGGCCTTGGTCTTTCCTGATTCGCGCTAACTGGAAGGCTTTATGGACGAACTGTCATAAATTCTTTTGCAGGATCGTTAAGGTTGATGCAGTTTAAAATCTTTCACAATATTTATTATTCCCCACAAAATTGGTTGTTGGAAATTGCTACAAGTTCATATGTTACAGGTGTCAAGTTTGGGTTGGGGATTTGATGCATATTTTTCTGGCACTGCCCGAAGGTAACCTCTTTGTGGGCAGAAATTAAAAGCAGGGTGAATCCGCTATTAGGACTTGGGGATCTCTTTACTCCGGAAATATGTTTGTTGGGAGATGTAGCTCACATTCCCATCAAGAATAGGAGGTTCCATATAGTCTTGATTGCTGCCACGCTTAAGAGTATTGTTCTCAGACACTGGAAGGATTCTGTTGTGCTAAGCTATACTGAATGGCTGGAGGAGTTACTAGCATGTTTGAGAGTTGAGAGGATGACAGCTATCCTCCAGAATAAGCTTTCCAGGTTCGGCAGGATTTGGGGTCCCTTTTATGCTCTTTTTTCTCTTTAAGAGAATGCAGATTTACAATGGTTTGATGGTATGCCATCTTATTGGACTTGTGCCAGGAGGATTTTTACTCAGGGGTGGGGTTGGGCTTGGGGGGGAGGGTCTGGGGGGTATGTTACAGGGTTTGCTTTATTTTATGTATGAATACATATACGTATGTACTATCTCCTGTCTGTATCTGTAATTGTTGGATCATATCCCTGTAACGGAAAATGAATAAAGAGTTAATGGCAAAAAAAAAAAATGGTCAATGCCAGCAATGTGTGAATCAGAAACGCTCACTGAATTTACCAAAAGGCCAGTTCAGAATAAGTAGTAACAAAATGAGAACTGATATTTAAAAAAAATAACATCTACTTCTACAAAAATGCATGTTTGTTGATTCGGTGCAGTTCTCCTTTGAGATATTAACAGCCCAGTCTAAACTGTTCACGATTTATGGGGCTGGCGGTATAGCCTAGCAGTCAGAGTAACGAGCTATAAATGAGCAATGTACATCCAGCATTCAGACATGGGATTGATTCTTATACCCTCCATTTCTATAGGGTGTGGCTCTGATTAAGTCACTTAATTGCTCCAGTGTTTCTGTAAATCTGTTATATTTTTTTCCTTGTAGAATAGTTTGACACTAACCTTCTGTTGCGCAGGAAGGAATGCAACTCAAACAGAGCCTCATACCATAAATTCTAGAAAAGAGATGAGCAACTTGCATCACATAGCCCATCCCAAAGCAGGATTTTATACACACACACACACACACACACACACACACACACACACACACCACACACTTGAAAGAACTTTCCACTTATTTATCAAGTCTAGGACTACAAATACCTTTGAGCCATGGCTCTTTTACAAAGATTCCATGTCAGAGAAATACAAATTATGGGGAACATCAAGACAGGCATTACAACAATGTGGACATTGCAGAGTACAGATTAATACAGTTCAAGGGTAGCATTGTAACAAGGCAGCCAGAGGCATTTGTCAGAGAAAATAGACAACAGATAAGAAGTGCCAGAGTCATAGGGAGAGGGAAGAGGGTGGGGGGGAAGGAACGTAGGAAGGGTGGCAAGAGGGTGAAAAGTGCAGTATTGGGTATACCAAGATATGAGGGTAGAATCCAGTGAGGAGGGGAGGAGAGGGGGACAACTAGAGCAGAAGGGAAGTGGAGAAACAAGGTTAAGTTGGGCAGTCACAGGAGCTGTTGGTAGTGAGACAGTCCCGGAGCCTAGTTTTAAACATATCAATAGTTGGGGCAGAGAAGATGGTTGGGCTGAGGCCATTGAATCAGAGTGGTGCTCGATAAGCAAAAGAGCATTGTCCCTGTGAAGTGTGACAGTAGGGGACTTTCAGTAGCTGTAGCGTGGATCTCCTAAGGCACCATTTGTTAATTCGGTGTTGTAACAGAGTTGAGACCCCAGAAGGTGCAAGGCCAAGGTAGATTTTTTTGACCATGGAGCAGGTGAGAAACTTTATGCAGTTTGATAGTTGGAGCCAGCCAGTCTGACTGTACAGGTCACATGTGTGGGTGAGATGGTGAGCACCAGTGATGAGCTGACATGCTTTATTTAAGGCAGTTGAGAGGCGTCTCAGAGTTGTGGTTGTGGCCGAGCCATAAATGATGAGACCATAGTCTATTACAGAGATCACAGAGCTCAGGACTGCAACCTTCAAAGCTTCTGGCATGAGGTGTGGTCTGTATTTGTAAAGGAGACCAAGCTGTGTATTAGCAGCTCTAGCTACATTATCTACATGAAGTCCATAGGAGAGATTAGAGTCAAGCTGAATTTTGAATGACACCACCTGATCTAGAGTGTTGCCCTGAGTGGTGGAGATAGCCAAGTGGTGTAGCTTGTGTGGGTTATGAGAGCTGCAGAAGAGCATAGATTTGGTTTTCTTGTCATTGAGGACCAGTTTATGATTAAGAAACCATGTCTCTACAGAACTGAAACCAAGTTGAAGGTTGTGTTGAAGAGTTGCAGGATCTTTGTGAGTGGAGAATACAACAGCATCATCAGTATATAGTATGATCTGCTCAGAGCAGTGGTAAGGGAAGGAGTTTAAGAAAAGGCTAAAAAGGAGGGGTCCCAGTATGGATCCCTGTGGGACACCCAAGCGAACAGACAGGGTGTTAGAAACAACGTCCGCAATTTTTACTCTCTGTGACCAGTTTTCTAAGTAGCTTTTAAACCAGAGAGAAGAGTCAGGTGATAGCCCAGCATTCAGTAGTTGGTGTATTAGTAGTCCATGGTGTACTGTATCGAAGGCCTTGGAAAGGTCAACAAAAGGCCCCTGTGAGAAGGCCATTGTCAAGGGATTTGTGCAAAGCTCCAGTGAACTCAAGAAGGGCTGTGGTGGTGCTGTGACCTTTCCAGAAGCCGTTTTGTTGTGGACAAGGTATATTGTAGTTATCCAAGTGGTCAGTAAGTCGATCAGCCATGATGAGCTCAAGTGCCTTAGAGAGTGGGGGCAGTATGGAGATTGGGCAATAATTTGAGTGAATCGTCTTGTCACCACTTTTATGGACAGGTGTCATGGTGGCTGTTTTCCATAGGTCTGGGAATTTTCCACAGCTAAGAGAGAGGTTTAGGATTTTTGTTAATGGATGAATTACCTCATCGAGGGTGAACAACAGAAGCTTAAGGTCCAGGGTGTCGCTACTAGATCTAGATTTAGAAATAGCTGCAGTAATATAGCGGCAAGCTTAATTCAGCCTTACCTTCCTGAAGTAGAAGAAGGGATGGTTAGACTGAGGGGCTGAGGTATTTGGGGAGTAGGCCTGTTTTCAAAAAAAAGTCATGGGGTAGAACAGCACTAAGGTCTGAAAAGCCGTGTTAAAGACGCTAGTATCACCTTGGGTCAAGGGTTGAGGATCCATCAACCATTAATATGGCTGGAGAGGTTTTTGGCTGCTTCCCTGTGACATCTTTGATATTGTCCCAGAAAGCATGACCATTTCCCCATGTACTGGTGAGAGCGTCTTTGTAATAGGTGGATTTCATTAGCCGTATGGCTTTTGTGCAGGCATTTCATGCTTGTTTGTAATTTTGGATGTCCAGTTGTTTGCCAGTGGCCCTGGCAACTGCCCAGAGGTGATCCCTTAGTTTTAGCTGTGAGAGAAGAGCCATGTGACCCATGGGTTAGAAAGAGATTTGTTTTGCACCTTTAGCACGGGCAAAGAGGTCGTAGGCTTTGTTGAAAATTGAGATGAAGTGATCAAGAGCTAGTTAACATCTGTTGCTCACAGATGGGTAGCCAGTCTTGTAGAAGCAGGTGTTGTTTGGAGATGTGGAAGTTTTCCAAGAGGAAGGACTCTGCTAGCGATAATTTTGGGAGAGGGCTTAAGGAATTTGTTAGACCATGCACACATGACTGGGGAGTGGTCACTGAGTGAGTCTGGGAGAATGGTCATATGAGAAATCCTTGTGGGGTGAGTGGTGAGGACTCAATCCAAGAGGGTACCAGTGCCAGTCTTGTAGTTAATCCTAGTAGGGGAGTTTACCATTTGAATGAGGTTAGCAGCTGAGATGGAGTCTTTATAGCCAATGGCACTCGATGCTAACCAGTTTATGTTGAAATCCCCTAGTAGAATAAGTTCAGCTTCAGAAGGATGAGAGTTGATAAAGTTTAGGACATCATTGAATCCATGTTTAGGGTCCCTGCGCGGGATGTATATGGATACAATAGTCAGGGCTTTATGGTTGGGACCTAGGACAATTTTTATTAGCAGAATCTGGGCTGAGGCAGAAAGTGATGGAGTTGCTACAGGGTACAAAGACAGGGAGTCTTTGATATAGATTGCACAACCATCACCTTTTTTGGATATCCAGTCCAGCCTGTGGACATTGTAGCCCTGTATTGTTACTGCTGAGTCAGGAACTTTAGGTGTCAGCCAAGTTTCCACCACTGCAAGGAAGTCAGGGCTGTGTTGGCATATGAAGGCTTGGAGTGCATCCAGCTTTGGTAGTAGGCTGCAGATATTAATAGTTGGAAGGATAAGGGCACCTGGAGTTTGTGTGTGGCCTGAGATTCTAGGGCCAGGATTGGGATGGACGCTGCCTGAGATGAGAAGGAGGAGGAGGAGTTTTAAGGAGCAGAGTCGCAGCTCTTTGAGAGATAGTTTTGATTGTTGTTTCCTAGAGTAGAAGTTGCAAGGTTCCAGTCGGTGTCCCATATGGACTGCAAGGTGGTACAGTGTAGAGAGGTGGCCACACTTATTGAGAGTAGTGGTCGGGTTAAGTAACCAGGAATATCCAATCAGTGTGCCAAGCATAAGACTCGAGTGGAAGTGAAGAGTTCCCTTGTAATAGCAGTGGAAACCAGAGTAGAGGGTGGCAAGGGTGGGGTGAGGGTGGGGTGGCTAGGACCAGGGGAGAGAGGAGGGGCCAGGGCAAGGAGGAGGAGGAGAGGTGAGAGAAAGGCAGAGAGAGCCCACATGCCTTATGTACTAGATAAAGAGATAGAGATATAACCCTCAAAAAAAAAAAGCTCTAAATTCACTTCTAATATCAACTCAGAACTTAAAATGACTGTAAGGATTAAACAAATTATTAAACCCTAGCACATAAATTCAACTAGAGACACAGAGGGAGATACAGTAGTTAGAGGTGTGTTCAGCAGGAGATAGTGGGGCCACTTGGAAATCAGCTTCCACTGGTACCAAATCCAAAAGTCAGGGCTAGTACCTTGCAGTACAGAGGATTTCTGAAAAATTGTTTAGGTTCCAGAAATTGAGAGGTCTGTGGCCTGGTCAAGGCACGCTGGATCCCTTGCAGTACAGAGGATTTCTGAAAAACTGTTTAGATTCCAGAAATTGAGGGGTCCATGGCCTGGTCAAGGCACACTGGATCCCTTGCAGTACAAAGGATTTCTGAAAAACTGTTTAGGTTCCAGAAATTGAGGGGTCCGTGGCCTGGTCAAGGCACGCTGGATCCCCTGACTTGATCCCACTTGACACTTCCGACTCCAGAAACAGCAAACAAGCAGAGGCACCTCTTTTATTCTATGTGTGCCTGGGCAGCTGGACTTCATTAACTCTGTCACGCTAGTTTATGCTTACTTTTTTGTTTGTTTGAAGAGCAAGATCCTTCAGGCCAAAAAAAGTGATGGGGCTACAGCCCCCCTTCCCACCCTGCAGTTCATATGTTTGCCCATAGGAATGAAATAGTTCACAGACTGCATTTTCACAGTCTGTAATCTAACACTCTAGACTATAGACATCATATAATGAATTAACCCCTAGGTTGCTGAAAGAAATAGAATACATCTATTAGACTGAGTTTGACAGATGATAGAAACAGCAGTTTAAAAAGTTTTTTTTTTTTTATTAATATCCTGATAAGTTTTAAGGCACAATACAATAGCAACCCCCCCCCTTTTTTCATGTGCCTTTACCATAGAGCAGCAAATAGCAAACTCAGAGGGGGACTGTACTGCTTTGCAGCTGTGTAGGAATACTTCCAAATGTCTAAAAAAGTAGTTGCAGGAAAAGCCATTTTAGAGCTATAGTCTGATTGATGACAAAAGGGTTGTAAGCTCTGCCCACAGCCCTAAAAAGGTGGTAACAGACCAAATCAGCTTACAAAATGTGAACATTTATGGATTTTTACTTTGAAAAGTGTTAAACCTGATGCGGTCTGAATGAAAGTTGAGATCTAAAACCACATTTATTAAACTAAAATTAACTTTTCATTGGACCTGCTCTAGATGAAACTGTTTCTATTATGGTCTCCAGCTTCCTTTTTTCCTGTTAGAATGAGATTTATAATAATAATGTTCTTTAAGAATAAATTGTTGTTAAACTAATTATTCTTGGCTGCCTGCATAGGCCATTGAAAATTGCATTTGTTTCTTTTTTCTTACAGGCCTTAACAGAAATCTATGCCTGTTGGTGTCCTGATATTTTCATCCTCGTTACTGGTGGTTGTGAGTATTTGGATGCCTAGAAATAAGTTTACCACAGCATACCTGGTCCTTTTGTCAACCCCCCCTTCCTTCCCCTCTCTTTGTAGGCTCTTAAAAATTATTGGTATACCTTAAACTACATTTACTTTACCATTAAGCTGTAATATTTATAATTGTGACTTTTGTTTACCAATCTCGATCATTATTACATTACGTGGAGAAATATATAGAGCGATTTAATAATTGAGGCCATTTTGAGGTCTGATATTGCTTCTCTTTTGACTGTTTTTGTATTATAATGGGTAGGTGATTTTTAGATAATGCACTTCACTGTGATAGGACACTTACTTTGAAAAATATATTGCTTTCACCTGTTATCAATTAATAATTTTGTATAAAATGGCTGTGGTTGCTTCTAACTGCCATGCCTCCTGATGAAGGGTCAGCTTGGCCCTGAAGTGCTGGGACTTCAGCCAGTGGGTCGTTGTCTTGCACTGGTGAGCAGATTACTGCTGATTTCAAATAAACCAATACTGCTGGATTTATTTATACCTGGTGTGGACATCCATTTATATGAGTGCAACTGACTTTGGAACTTGGAATTGTGTAGTTTAAATGCTTGGCAACCTTTTTGTATGCACCACCCGTTAGATTTGGCTTGTGGTGTTAAACTTAGAACTGTTCCGCACGGCCATGCCTTACACCATAGCAAGTAAGGGACAGGAGTGACACATGTGCGTGTCACTGCACATGCTGCCATTCTGCTGCCACTGTCTGGGCACATGTGGTGTGAGCTCAACATACAGCATGCAGATCAACAGGCTGGTGTTGACTGCATTGGGCCAGACCGTAATGAATGCTGTCTGTCAACTGCAGTGTGGTGTTGGTGGGGCCTCTGCGTGCAACTCCACCAATATGTTGATCATCATGGTCAAGTACAGCAGTGGACTGCTAGTACAGCAATGCAACACTGCTCAGCATGCACCATTGGACACAGACAGTAGCCTGACATGGTCAGACTATCTAATGTTCACACATGTGGATTGTCTACATACCTGGGCATGGCACAGCTCTGTTCACATCCATGGCCCAGTACTGTCCAGCATGTCCTGGTCCCTCTGGCAGAGGTCACCATATCTATGGCTGCACTGCTCACCATAGCGCTCCACCCCATCCTCCTTGTGAATCTGTTACCTATCTCGGCCCACACTGCAGACTGTGGCCTTTCTAAGTCATCACTACCAAACAGCTTCCCCTCCCTTTTGACCACAAGGGTGACCAGGTTGGCCAGCTCCATTTGGACCAGTGCTGGTCCTACCCGTTTGCTGCCACATGATGCCCTGCACATGCCATATTACTAGAGCTGCATACTGGTGTTTAATTCTGCCACATTTTTGCAGGCATATGTTCTGCACGAATAGCACAATGGTGCATAATGTTGTTGTGTGTGGCTTAGGTGCACAAGCCATACGTTAGTGCAATAGGGCATTATTGCTATTGCACTGGGCATGCATAATGACATTCTGCGGTGCTGCAAAACAAGGTCATGACACGTGGCAAAATGCATGCACCGAGGCTGCACAGCACCATGTTGTGAAGATCAGGCAGTGCCATGACCTGCGCCATCTACACCATCCTACGTATAGGGTATACATGGCAGCTGTGTATCACACGACTACCCGTCGACTGCAGCTACACAGTAGTACACTGCATATGCAATTGAATGGTGCCAAGTGTTTCCTGCATGGATCACTGATGTGGGTCATCAGTCATGCAGATGACTATGTATATAAGCCATACTGGTACGTGAAGCAAAACGTTATGCGTGATGGCAGTCCATAAGCGTGGCACACATCTATGCAGTATTCAGCCAGGATATGCAAACTGCCTCATTACATAGTCTGTGCCCAAACAGAACATTTGCATCTCATTACCAGAATGTATTTGGCTCATTTACATGACCATTACCATAAATACAGGGATACTCCCAAAGTCCACAGAGGTGACCTAGAGGAACTGTATCCTTGAGAGTAGGTTGTTTTCATCCATTTTATTTGTGTGGCTTACAGTGTCCTGTGGTGTGTGCAGTGCCCTGCTCTATATAATGCTAACCTGTCCTATCTATGCCCATTTGTTCCCATAGCAGCAGACATATCAACAGCAAGACACAGGCATCCAAATTTTACCAAGGATGAGTTAAAGGCCCTCACCCAGGCCTGTGTACTGAGGGAGGAAATCCTTTGTATGAGGACAGACACCCTGCAGGACCATGATGAGGCCTGGAGGGAGGTAGCAGAGGCTGTTAATGCCTTGGAGGTATACAACTGTACACCCCAAGAATGTAAGAAGTGTGCCAGTGGCCTTAGAGTTCACACAAAAGGCCTACTGGCCCAGGCAAGGAAGGACCAATGTTCCACTGGCAGGGGTCCATCAAGAGCCACCGAGATGTCGGTGTAGGAGGCACTGATTGCCACTACCATCAGGCAGGTGGCTGTGGAGGGTGTGCCTGGTGGTGGACAAGAGACAGGTATTGCACAGTTCAGTGCTGTAAATATGTATCTTGTCAAATACCTCACCTGTATATGTTGTCTTCTGCATGTGTGTTGCTAAGGCACCGTCATATGTACCTGTTTGTTTCCCATCACATAGCTCCACTGTATGCCTGTGCACACTGCAGCATATGTCACATCACTGCATGTTGTGTGATTCCCAGACACAAATGTCCTGCATGTGTGTTATACAATGTGCTCACTGGGTGAACCCATGGGCAAATGGCTGTGTACATATGCCTATGGTAACATGGTGTTACATCCTTAACCATTGTTTCTGTTTTTATCAACAGCACCATCATGACCTGTGACCAATGGTGGTCCACAGGTCCTACATGCATCTCAGCATGTGCCCACACCTGTGACCACTGCCACAGTAGGTGTGGGGCCTTTTGCCATGGCCCTGCACACACAGGGAGAGGGTGAAGATGAAGATGATGATAATGCAACACCCTTCCTGTTAGATGAGGGACTGCTCACTGTTGCTGATCTACTGTGACCCTGGATCAGTGCTTGCCAGTGACACGTAGAATGAGGACACTACTGCCATCCATGACACAGCCTCCCCTGAGCCCCACAGTGTCCCCTAAGATGCAGCACATGCAGCTACCATCCACATCTATCCCCTGTGCAGCTCAATGGCCAAATGTTGCTGCTGGCCACTGCGCAGTTAGAGAGCGACACATTGTTGCCTGCAGTGGTGCAGTGGCTGGATGATATTGCCCTGCTACAAGGGGATGGTGACAGATCCTTGCCTGTCAAGGAACAGGTACTGGTGGCCCATACATGTACAGCTAATGCACATGTGCAATCAGCACACATCAGCCAGCAAGCTGTGGGAGGGGGAGCACACCAGGTCCCCCCCACCTCCACGGTTCGGCAACCAGACCCAGACCCTGAACAGCATCCCCCAGACCAGTGACTTGTTTACCATTCACAGCTGCTGAGGGCTGCCATGGAGGCCCAAGTGCAATTCTATGATAATGTGTTGGGGTTGTGGACATAGATGCACCTCCAGGAGGAGCGGGCTTCATTTCGCCATGTGGAGATCATATGAGCTGTCACAGCACTCTCCAGGAACACACAGCTGCCCAGGCTGTGGGTTTTGCACTTGACATGCCCTCCCATACACTTTGCAAAAACTGCAGCACCCCTCCCATGAACACCACATGAGAACTGCAGCACATCCCTCTCCCTGACAGCAGCACCTCCATGTCCACCCATCTCTGGCTATGGTGTATGTTTCAGTGATCCCCTGCAGTTCTGTAGGTGTTCTTGCTCATGTACCCTTACACCCACATGGGTACAGCCCTTGTGGGTACAGCCCTTGCCACGGGCATCATACTGTTCCACCATGGCATGCGTTATGCCTTCATACAGGGGCTCTGTGCGTGTTCGAGGAGGCTAGGCGCATATCACATGACGTGTCCAAGTTATCTGCTGCTTGCCTGTTCCACCTCCAAGCCACATGTGGGGCACACTGTACCCATACTAACTGCAGTTGTACACTGTGCCCCAACTGTACACCACACCTACCCCACACTCTGTGTGGCACTGCCACCCTGCATTGATGGCATGGTGCACATGGTTGTGGTATCTATTGTCATGGGCCTGGCACAGCTGTGGTGAGTGCACCTGTGGTGTACCACTGTGGGTATGTGCTAGTGGACATTCTCTGACCCATGCCAAATAGCTGACCTCACCTCTGCATGTCCTTGTTGCTGCTGTGTCTTATGTGGCCATGTATTCAGGTCACAGTCTCATACCTGTGTACATGCCATGCTGTATTCTCCACTACATACTCACCATGGCCATGAGGGCCCACATTCACTCACATATGCTGTGCATGCATGCATTGCTGCACTGCCACATATGCTGCCTATACTCACCTGTCATAATCGAAGTGTTCCTGCACAGCTGTGTCCCTGTGCCTCCATCCCCCCCATGGCCATCCATGGGTTACCCAGCTCGTACCATAACTGCTCATCCCTGTACATGGGATTAAAGTCCTCATCATTGTTGCCCTCAGGCACCTCTACCATTGTTCTATGGTCCATAGCCACATTGTGTAGTAACACTTCAGGAATATGGTACAGACTTTCTGTGGTTTATTCTGTAGGGCATCCCTGGAATGGTCCAGGCATCTTTATCTCATTTTCAGCATGTCGACACTCACCCAGTTATGTTTCTTGATGCCATGTGTGCCTCATTGTACAGATCCTCTGCCTCACACATGGGCCACAGTATGGGGGTCAGCATCCATCGCCAGAGAGGGTATGTGCTGTTATTTGTATAAGAGATGGGGAGATGTTATTGCACCATTGCATGATTGGACCATCCAGCACTTCCAACCGCCTTGTTCCTGTTTGGCTTCCTGTTCTGCATCTGTGCACACAGTCATAGTTGCAGTGTTGCTGCCTTCCATTGCTGGATTGTTTCCTGCAGAAATACTTCCACTATCACTGGCATTGCCTCCTACCCAGTGTAACATCTGAGGGCCACAGCACATGCATTTGATGAGAGTGCCACGCATGAGTCATGCCTTCATGTGTGGCATCATGCCCTGTCATTCCCATGGTGTTAACAGTACATCATATCTGCCATGACCCTTGTGTCTGGTGTACCATGCTCAGCATCACTTGTTCACCCTCCTATGCCATCTGACAGTGATCGTCATTGCTGGTCCATTCCATCAGGCACTGTTCCCTCCCTCTTTCCCCCCCTCACATGGGTGTCTGTCATCCCTTGTTACCATGTGGACACCTATTCTGTGACTAGAGTGGCACTCACTTACTAAATGGCCCCCAGATATGTCCCCGGACTAGCAGCATTGGCACAGGGTTGACTGGTGCCAGATGAAGACATTATGTGTACTCCCAGGGTATTTGGCAAACACATTTGTGATGTACCCTGTGGCATCGTATACTACCTAGCAGTTGATGGAATTAAATCCCTTCTTATTCACATAGAGGTCCTTGTCACAACCAAGTGGTGTTCTTAGGGTCACATGGGTGCAATCTATTGCACCAAGCACTCTTGGTAGGTGTGCTACCCTGTAGAAGCCCTGCTTTGTTGCTGTACACCCCGCTGTTGTGCTAGTGAATCAAATAAACTCACTAGCATGGGGCACCGAGCATTCAGAAACTGTGTGAGGAGGTGAGACATGGCTGTCTGGCTGATACCGGTGGTGTTGCCCACCAGTATCTGGGAGGCTGAAATGGTGAGCAGGCACAGCACCGCTGTGATTTTTGTCTCCAATACCATTGCATGGCTTCTGTGTGTGGGTGCCTTCAGCCCACCATGGAGCAACTTGCAGAGCTGTCTCAGAAGTACTCTGTTGAGAGGATACCACCACATGATCTCAGTGTCACTCAGCCATTCAAACGTGACACAGGGATGGTACCATCTCTGTTGGGCGTATCACCTACAGGCCTTCCATCGGTCAGCCTGTTTTCCTCTCATGCTCCTCACATCAACCATCATGGCAGCCATGCCAAATGCAATTCCTGCCATTGTGTTTGCAGTTCAGACACCTGCCTCTGGGTGGCTGGATGATTTAGGATGGCCTCTTTTATACCTGACTTCACACAGAGCATTTCTCTGATGTGCGGTTGTGCATAGGTGGGTTTCCCAATCCTTTCTCATTCTCTGTGTGGCATACATTAATTCCATGCTACCACACATATCAATGCATGATCACCTGCTGAATATCATGTCACCGTGTATTTTCTGATCTATGCCATGCATCTGCACTTTGTGCCACACCTCTGCTTCAATATGGGGACCATTAACAGCAAAGAAACTGGATATCAAATAAATATGACAGACAAAGAATTCACAACAGCAAACAGCTTGTTTGTATCTGTTGTAAAGGCTTACAGAAGACAACTGGCTGGCAGTAAAGCCTAGAGGTTAGAGGAATAAGGTGTGAATTATCTTAATACATCCAGCAGACCAGACCTGAGTTTGATTCTCAGAATCTCCACTTGCATACTGTGTGACTCTGAGCAAGTCACTTAACTGCCCAGTGCTCCCAGGTCGCCCCTGAAAACAGGCACTTGTGCCTAGCGGGCTTTACCCGGTTACCAAAGACTAAAATAAAAAAAAAATAAAAAAAAAATGAAAGGATATGCAAAGTCATCACCTCCGAATAACAGACACAGATTTGGACAGAATGAAAACATTAATAGTGCTTTCTCCAAACACACCGGCTGGACTGGTAAGAAACGTATGGCTGGATGTGCAGCTATATCTGGCCAGATGAGGGCACGAAGGAGTGCAAGCACTAAAGCCAGAATTTTTTTAATAAAACGTGATGAGAACAACCTTGAATATGTATCTTTGAATTTCAGTGAGCAGCAAAGAATCATAAAAACCATAATGTAAGTAACAAGGAAACTCTACGAGGTTTCATGTTTGCTCACCCAGGAGATCCTTTATGTCCAGTCACAAGTTTCAAAAAATATCTGTCAAAACTGCCGAAAAACCCACTAGGTTTTTACTGCTACCCAAGATGACTATCAAACAAAAAGCTTCAAACTGAGGAGGGTGGTTTATGAAGGAGTTGATGGGTCTCAACTACCTAGAGACATAGAAACAGAAGTTGACAGCAGATAAGGGTCGCAAGACCCATTCAGTCTGCCCATTTCTTTTTCTACCCTATAAATGTGCCATTGGCCTTTGCTCTGTCAATGGCCTATCTATTCATAATCATCTGTATTGCTCTCTTATCCCTATCCCATGCCTGTTTGAAGCCCTGCACTGTATTCATATCCGCCACTTCCTGAGGTAGGCCATTCCATGCATCTACCACCCTTTCTGTGAAAAAGAACTTCCTCACATTACCCCTTTAATCGGCCTCCCTCTAATCTCATGCTGTGTCCTCTTGTTCTGCTAATTTTCTTATATTTAAACATGTTAGACCCTTTCACCTTGTTAATGCCCTTAAGGTGCTTGAATGTTTCGATCGTATCACCTCTCTTCCTCCTTTGCTCTAGGGCATAAATATTGAGCTCCGTTCATCTGTCCTCAAATGTTTTCTGATGCAGTCCCTGCACCATTTTGGTTGCCCTTCTCTGGACTGCCTCAATTCTTAATTACCTATCCAAAATGATGCCATGCATAACAAAGGATATTACATTTAGTCAGAGGTAAGTCAATATGTGAGATCAGATACAAATTACATATTTTTCTTTATTTAACATCCAATTTTTAATCTGATCATAATTTTTCTTTTCTCTAATTCCACAGGTACCCCAGTCACAGCATTCAAAGCAGTGATATATCTATGACAGAAGGAGAGTTGTTGTTGAGGGAAATTGTGTCTGTAACAAGACACAGGTGTGAGGAAACCTTAAAAAACTACTGGTCAGCATCACAGTCAGACAGAAAAAACTAGTGTGAGATCCTGTCCACAAACACAAAATACTGAAGCACAGAAACAGCCCAACAACAGCTCACAGAGGTGAGCTCATGCAGAGATCTGCAGCAAATTACAAACGCTGTTTGTGTCCCCTCCTCAAACATATCCATATTGCCTAAACAAGCATCTGTCATGCCTAAGTTAATGTTACTAGCAGTCGATGAACTGGATGACACAGAAATCATCTCCCAGCTTTACCCAGAAGAAGAAAATGCACTATTAAGTGACAAAGGTAATCCTCATAACCAACTGCCACTTCTGTCCTCAGCTGCAAATAAACGACAGCCTGTTCCCAAAAGACAGCTATATCACTTGTGTGCCTATGCCTGACAAAGCAAACAGCTTTAAATTACCTCCAGATCTGGGTTTTGTCCCTGGACCCTCCTTTTCAGATATGCCTCTTCATCTGAAGACCAACAGTAATCTGCATTATTACTCACAAGGTTACCACAATGCAGCTCCATCGGTGGCTGGAGGAAGTAAACTATCTTCTGGGCATTTTTTGATTCTAGCACCATAGCTTCAACTAAAATATCAGCAGCTTCACTTTCTCTGCCCTCTCACCTCAAAGAAACGATGGATTGGACTGTCGCTATGACTCAGTAGCCATTCATAGTTAGAAAGAAGAGATTTCATAAATAATTCATATCTCCAATTTGAATACTCTGACAGAGCTGAAGTTAGGCCACAACAGCTCAGGAGAGACAGACTGACGTGTCAGTATCAGGGGCGTAGCTATAAGGGTGCAGTTGCACCTGGGCCCATGAGGTTTGAGGGTCCCAAATCATAATTTTAATGTTTATTCAAAACTGGGGCCCACAGCATACCTGTGCACCCAGGCCCTCTGGGAATTTGCTACGCTACTGGTCAGTACTCTTCCACAGCATGGCCACTGCGAGATTCAAATCACACAGGACAAGTGCCAATAAACTGGCAACATTTTCTATTAATGGAAATGCCCAAGTAAACAGCTATTGTGAATAAGTACTGCCTGTTGTTTGTAAAGGTTTTTAAGTGTCTCAGTTGTCTTCAGTTTTCTCAGTAAATGCACATGCTTTGCTCATTATCTGTAAATTAATGAGAATATTAAATTAAAAGCTTGCTTTGAATTGTCACCTCTCATCTCTTTTTTTTCCTAGGGTCATTTTACAAGCGATTATGAAATGGGTTCTAAGACTGAATCCTCCTGATTGGTCGAGAGCTACTTTCAACCGGGCCATTATCTCAGCACAACAGCTGGGCTGAAAGTACTCCCAGACCAACAGGATCACCACTCACCTTGGCAGCACTCCACCTCAACTGACCATCACGCAGTGACCACTACAAGAAACACAGAGGATCGTGCCTTTTGAAAAGAATGAAAAAAACAACACAGCATACCCTTCCCTGCCACAGCTGTGACACAGTTCTGATCTCCCCACTCTTACACATCCTCCCACTCCACTTACAGGAAAACAGCTTACTGTTTTTGTTTTTTTCTTGTAAATCGCACCTCACTGACCACAGCAGGTATGTGTCTCCGAATGGCTCCCTCACCGTAAACCATGATCAAGACAGACCACAAATACAAGTAACTGGAGGCAAAACAAAACCAAAAAGAAAAGGAGCATGCCGGCTCTGATTCCTGGCTACATGAGAACCGGTCGATCCACCAGTGCCAGATGCAGCTCTAAAAAAACAAAGTAGTCGAGGTGGCCTAGACAGTCAGACAATACAGTACATATGCATCCTACTGCCAGCCTTCTCTCTGCTGCCACCACTGTAACATGCTTCAGTAGTGTCTGAAGCCACTGCCTGCCCGCAGCATTAGTGTTACCTACTAGCAGACTTACATTTATACTTTGTCCAAAGTGGACTATTTTTTATTTAAACTCTAAATTCAAATGATGAAAATAGTTTTTATCCAAATAATAATAATACCAAACATATTTTAAAAATACAATAAATTGATAAAATTAGACTTATTTCATAATCGCAATAAGGCCCGGGGGGGGGGAGGGATGTTATAGTGGGATAATGGCCCTTCTTGTGTGATGGAAGCACTCGGCTTTGCCTCATGCTTCAACCTGCCCTAAACAGGCCATTATCTCACCATAATGCTTCCCTGTTGTGCCTTATTGCATAAATAATTAATTTCAAGGTGTGCAGTTATTGTGCAATTACCGGATGCCCCACCCTCCCAGTTGAAATATTTTAGCTAATGCTTTGTGCCTACAGCTTGGGGGGAAGGGAGATGAGATAATTACCCAACAACTGCATACCCTGTCATGTGTTATTGCTTACTTTAAAAATGGGCAATAAAAATCCAGTGATCTGACTGGTCAACAACTGTCCAAACCAGTGTGGTAAAAGACCAATGACCGCACTGGTTAGGAAACCAGTTTGGAAATGTAGGAACTTGTTTTCCATGCTAACCTAAGTGTACTGTGATATCACTACACTACCTTGAAAACCTCACCTCTTGTGGCAGTTTTAATTAACAGTGACAGAGAAAATCAACAGCATGAGTGACTTACCTGCAAGAGAATGCAACTTCTTCAATGGTGTAAATCCAGATGATTGGTGTGAAACTTGCTTAGACATAGATGGGAATGGCACTGTCCCTAAAAAAGCAAAAAAAGAGCAAAATTAGCAGACATGCATCTGTCAGTTCAACTGAACATTAAGAGGCAGAAGACAACAAAAATGAGAAGAACACCAAGAAGCTTTCCAACTGGGGTGTGACTGTGTTTAATGACTGGGTGGGAAAATTATATTTTATATTGACCTAAAAACAATAACTTCAAGATTTAAATCAATTACTGTGAGAATTTTATGCAACAGTAAGAAACAGTGTAGGGGAGCAATGCAGCAGTGTTTTAAGATTTATTCATATCTGATCTGCATTGTATAGACACATTAACAGCAAAGATATTAATTTTGCATGCCAAATGAATATAATGGCAAAGAATTCACATCAGCAAACACCATATTTGTATCTGTTGTGAAATCTTACAGAAGACAAGGAAAGGATGTGCAGTCATCACCCTTGAATAACAGACACAGATTTGGACAAACTGAGGACACTGTCTCCCATAGAAGACTGGTGAGCAAGATGGAAAGCCTGGGGTTGGGTGTGAAAATAACAAGCTAGGTGGGGGCATGGCTGTCAGGAAGAACTCAGAGGGTGGTGCACTCTGGGAGAGTGAGGGTGAAGAGTAGAGTGCCACAGGGGTATTTTTGGTCCTCTTCTAGTCAACATACATCAGTGATGTTATGGAGGTTTAGAGAGGGTGCCTATTTGCTGATGATACAAAAATATGCAATAGGGTGGACACAAGGGGGGGTGGAGGACATGAAGGAGAACTTAAAAATGCTTGAAAAATGGTCTGGCACATGGCAGCTGAAATTTAATGCCAAGAAATGTGTTGTGATGCACTTGGGAAGTAGGAACAGAACAGCAGGTATGTCCTAGGTAAGGAGGAAATTACAGTAACAGAACAAGAGAGGGATCTGTGGATCTTAGTCTCCTCAAACCTTAAGGTAGGAATGCAATGTAGCCAGGCAGTGAGAAAGACCAATGATATGTTGGCATGCATGGGCAGGGGCATTGCAGAAAGAGGGAGGTAATAATGCCCCTTTACAAAGCCATGATGAGGCCACACCTGGAGTACAGGGTTCTGTTCCAGAGGCCTCATCTCTGCAAGGATATAGATGCACTGGAGAGGGTTTAGAGAAGGGCAACCAAGATGGTGCAGGGTATGTAGGGAAATTCATATGAGCAGAGGTGTAAGCAGCTGGATCTATACACGACGGAAACAAGGAGGGAAAGGGAAGACATGACTGAAACTTTTAAATATGTAAAGAGACTCAATAAAGTGGGAGAAGAGTGTTTACTTAAGAGGAAGGAGGGGTCAAAATTAGAGGGCACAGCCTCTGACTGCAAGGAAAAATATACAGGGGCAATGTGAGAGGGCATTTCTTCACAGAGAGGGTGGTGGAGCCCTGGAACAGTCTATCAGATGAAGTGGTGTAGGTCAAATCATTGGAAGAATTCAAGAGAGTATGGGACAAGCATGTGGGCGGAGTATCGGGGAGGGCAGGGGCTGGCAGGTAAGGGGGAGGTGTAGGGGGAAACAAAAGGGCAGACTAGATTGGTGGGTATGGTCCTTTTCTGCCATCAAGCTTCTATGATTCCATGATGAAACATCCTTCCCCCAAACATACCAGCTGGACTTGTAAGAAAGATGCGACTGGATGTGCAGCTATATCTTGCCAGACAAGGGCATGAAGGAATGCGTGCACTAAAGCCAGAATTTTTTTGTTATAAAACGTGATGAGAACAACCCAAATATGTATCTTTGAATTTCAATGAGGAGACAAAGAATCATAAAACTAGAATGAAAGTAACAAAGAAAGTCTATGAGGTTTCATGTTTGTTCACCCAGGAAATCCTTTGTGTTCAGCCAGAAGTATCAAATGATATCTGTCAAAACTGCTGAAAGACCCACTGGGTTTTTACTGCCACCCAGACAACTGAGGAGATGTGGTTTACAAAGGAACCAGTGGGCATCAATTATCTATTGCCAAAGATGCCACGCATATCAAAGGAAGCTGCACTTAGTCAGAGGTAGGTCAATATGAGAAATCAGATACAGATCACATCTTTTTCTTTAACTGCTAATTTTTAATCTGATCATAATTTTGCTTTTCTGTAATTTCACTGGTACCAACCACTGCATCTGAAGCACAGCGGTACATCTAGTAACAGAAGGAAAGCTGTTGTCAAAGGAAATTATGTCTGTAACAAGACACATATAACCCCTAGGTGGCGCTATCCCAAGGGATACTATCCCTGCCTGCGTGACTGGGTGCAGGTTGAGGGGCCTGAGTTCTGTGAATGGGTGCCTCCTTCCAGAAAATTGGTTTAAGGGTAGCGTAGCTACACTGGGTACAGCCTTCTGGGACACTGATACCCCCCTCTAACCCCTCTAGTGGCCTGCACTGGTCAGCAAATAGACAATCACAGTTAACATCAGAATGCAATATTGGACCCACACTTGGCACACTTACCACCAGGGCTGGATCAGTGCACTGG
Organism: Neoceratodus forsteri; assembly: GCA_016271365.2. NCBI lineage: Eukaryota > Metazoa > Chordata > Ceratodontiformes > Ceratodontidae > Neoceratodus > Neoceratodus forsteri. Next base: position 284,628,108 of record JADMNL010000026.1, on the reverse strand, counting down.
CCCTGGAACCCCCCTGTAAAACAAGGCCTTGAATAAAGCAATGCAATGGTAATACAGTATCCCTTCATCAAAGATACACAATAGCCAGGTTAAATGCAGAAAGAACAGAATCTGATTTATTCAGAGAATGTGAACAAGGGTGGGGCAGCAATTTAGTTTTTGATTTCAGATCTGATGTAGTCAAGTTAAACATGCATGCTCTAAGAGTTCCTCTAGCACAGTCACACACACTCTGGGTACCCAATTGTTATGCAGGCTAGCCTGATGCATTGCCCGGGGTAGGCCGGCGTTGCAGCTGTTATTAGGACCCTTAGGTGAGAAATAAGAAACATGTACTTTAACCCACAATTTGTATTCCAGAGCAAGATGTCTCAGTTCATTAAGATCAACCAAAACAATTAAATCAGATGACACACATTGATTTGAGCTTTGTTGCAAGGAGCTACTCTGATGTTTACTCACACTACCCAGACCAGGAGGTGGGATTAGCAAGATGAAGACCTCAGGATGGTTTGCCAGGGGAAGCAGGGCCCACATGATGCACTGTGGTGGTCAAATCCTCCTCCATGATGTTGAGCAGGGAGCCGATTCTCCGAGCAGGTATTTCGTCAAATGAATCTCTGTGGCATGAGCAGCAAGCTAGGCCAAGGTGGTGAGGCCCAGACCAGGTGAACAATTCAGATGGCAGTTCGTTTAGGTACTGGATGCAGCTTCCAGCTAGCACGACACATTCAGGAGTGTGGGGAACCAGATCACGACCCACACTACACATTCAGCACAATTATAGTAAGAAATACCAGATACCACAGTTCGGATGACAGTCTGGTTGCAATTAAGCAGTGTCTCTGCGCAAACCATACGCTCTGCAGTTCTCTCAAGTCCTGATAGGTTGATCGCTCCAGAAGCAAATCTTCAGTCCACACCAGGCGAAATTCACTCTTTCACATTTCAGAATTCCAGTCACAGTAACAGCAACTTCAAATATAGTCCAAGATTAGATTGCAGACGTCTTCACTTGAGATCATGGTAGCAGGCAGGCTAGAAACAGCCTTCCCACTGATTCCCTGCAGTACCACTCAGAAGCAACTGCTGGAATTACTCAAGCTGCTCACTGTCTCAACTTCAACTACACACTGACCCACTGCTGCAGGCAGCTCTGGCCTTTCCCAGCGATCCAAAAGGTTTGATTGGTTGATCCATCTGTCTGTCACAGAAAGGGCTCCCCTTGAGGTCCATTTAAGTGCCAAACAGTAAACACTACAATTCTTACAGAAATTCACTCCTACAAGACCTCTGGGGACAGTCTCCATTTTAAGGTCCCCCAAGGTTCTGAATGGCCCATACTAGCAGTCCAGAACCAAAATGGTGGTGCTTAGCAGAGAGTCCATGCTGCAAAGGAAGGCAGGGTAGATGAACTACTATACTGCTATTACTAACACAGATAACCAGCAAACAATCACAGATTCTAATAGAGCTTCCTCTGTGCACTTAGTGATGGCAGAATGAAGTGGCAGTATCGCAGCCCAGGCAGGACTCGAGCCTCAAAACCACTCAGCCCCCACACAGATTAATTATAACCTATGAAATAGATACCTCTTAGAGAGACAAGCATGGAGGCTAACAGGGCACTTGCATGTAAGCACATTTAAACCATTTAGACACAGAACACCAGCCTGGCAGTGGGCATTAGGCAAGCCCAGGAAAACACTTTAGGAACCCCGTTTTGTAGGGGGTTTACACACTGGTGTAAGAGAAGCTTAAAAAACTATTGGTCAGCATCACTGTCAAAAGAAACTGGTGTGGGGGCGTGGCCTGACCAGGCAGAAGATGGCAGCATAATTCAGAATCTCTGCAGGAATGACTGCGATCTAACCTCATCCAGCCTTCACCAGACCTTTCTTCAGTAGTAAACCCTGAGACCATTCTGTAATCTTACTGCCTGACACAGTCTGTAAGTCATTTTTGATGCAGGATCTACCTATATTCAATTATTCTGCACTGTACTGCAGCATACTAGGCCTCATCCTTCAGCATTATGGCAGATCTCCAAGCACAGCAAAGCTCACCTGCTAGAGTGGAAGTAATGTTTTCTAAACTGATGGCTGAGATTAATGATCTAAAAACCTCCACCCAACAGAATGCAACCACTCTTGAAACTTTTGGCCAGAAAATTGCATTTAATGAGAAAGCAACGGCCTGTAATACCACTACTATTCATGACCTCCAGGCTACTGTCCGTAATCAAGACTACCAGCCAAAATTGACAATATTAAAAATTGTAATCATCGCAACAGTTTATGATTTTTTTTGGCTTTCCTGAAGGTGTAGAATTAGGAGACACTACTGCATTTTTATTACATGCTGCCTGCAATGCTTAAACTGCCTGCTGACCTAATGTTAATCATTGAGTGGTCTCACTGCACTCTGGGTCCCAGGCCAGCATCAGACCAGCGACCAAGGCCCATCATTGCTCGCTTCTTGAACTATTCTCATACAGAATTAATATTGAAACAAGCCAGAGAAATGGGGATACTTCAGTGGCAAGAGTTTAATATTTCCATCTACAGACATATTTCAAAATATTTAACCATTAGAAGGAAGGCCTACAATCCACTTAAACAAATCCTCTACCAAAGAAGCATTAAATTTACTCTACATTACCCTGCAACACTACTCCTTTTCTTAGGCTCTTCCCTCAAGGATTTTGAAACCCCTGACACCTTAGCCAACTATCTGGAGGTTTCTCTTTGTAATCTCACCCTGGGAGGTTCAGCAGCAATGGGCAACCTGAACACAGCTCTGGTATCCACATGGAGGGAGGACAATGAGGTTCGGAAGCATGGGGAAGGTGTTGCAGAACCTGCAGCCCAAAGCAGCAATGCCACAACTGATTTTACCCCAAGGCAATCAACACGGCTGCAAGAGAAGCTTCTGTCAGGGCATTATTCTTCAAGACTTTCATGCTGTTCTAGTGAGGTCTCAGCCCAAACACCCCAAGCTGCAGCTTCTCACTTTCAAATTGACCCCTCCATTCCCTTGAGCAATAAATTTCCTGTCTTGGAGGATGACATGCATTCCTCGCAGGAGTATCTTTCCCAGAAAATTTCAGATGAACATCCCTCTAACCTGGGCCCGGTGCCTCAGGGATGTAATTCTGCCAATAATTCATGGACAGAAGCTGTTGCAAATTCCCCCCTCAAATCTTTAGAGCCGACCAAAGAGAAACATAAGGCAAAGGCCAAAAGCAAAAACATCAATAGTTACAATTCCGCTAATAAATCTAAGGTGTCATGAGCTTATATGATCAGTAATATGGTCACAGTTGCTATATCTTGGTAGGTTTTGCTTCCAGAATATTTAAAGGGAGTGCCAGTACGCTTTTTCTGCCTAGCCACCTGCTCTACAGTCTATGCTACCTGGTTGCTTTCGCTCCTAGGGGGTGCTGAAAGCAAAGGCTGTACATCGCGGCACGGTCAATTTACTTTTTGTTATAATGTTTAAATGAGCAGCTTAAAGGTCTTCAGGGGGACTTTGGTATATCAGCAACACTTTTCTAACCCATTATTTTAGTGTTGGATCTTTTATACATTACCTCACTAGACAGGCACTCTGTATCTAGCCTTTTACTCTCCAATTTAGCAGTGCATCAGATTTATAGTCTTTTGGCTGTTCAGTTACATATCTTCAATCGGTATACATCCTGATTATTGCCTTTCTTTTTTATATGTGAATTATCATATATGACAAGGTAATTTACCCCTTCCCTCTCCTGATGACAGGTTCTTAAGTAATATTGCTAACTATATTTAATCTATCTCCTTCCCTACTCTCCATCATTCTTACTGCCTCCTGTCTACAATATGGAACTATCATTAGCACTCAAAGAGGTGGGCTATGTGTGGTGTACTGTTGCAAAGGACTGTCAATCTACATCTTCCTTGTGCTCCTAATTTTACTTGAAGCCTACAGATATCATAGAGATCCACTGTTGTGTGGTCCCTCCTGTTTTGGGGCTCACTGGGCCTAGTTTTTTAGACCTAGTCACCCCATATAACATCTATTTAGGCGATTTTTGAATAATCAGAGCAGACCTCTATTATGACTATCTCCTCTGTCCACAGGGTTTAAATTGGCCTCCCCTGTCTTTCCCCCCTCAATATTGTATTTATGATGTACTTATTCTGTTGCACAGTGAGGTATAATCAGAGTTAGTCTAATGTGGTAATGATCTACTTTTCCTTTTATATTTGTTCATTTGCAGTACACCTGGCTCCCTGAATTCCTTGTTCTATGTCTAGGCTGTACTGGCATCTCATATATGGTTCTTTAATTTACTGTTATTTTGAGTTGGTATATCTTATACTAATGCTACTAATGTTTATAAATAAGTTCTGGTGTTTAGCTTTATCCTTATACCTTGTCCTGTTAGCTTAGAATTAAGCTGAGGTTATTACAGTCCCCTGCCTTTCTTGGCATTATTCCCTTTCAGTTTAGCTTATCAGGAATACTTACTTTATTATATGACTGGGATCAGACTTAGGTTTGGTCCGATATTTATAACCGGTCCTCCCTAGTCTCCTCCCTACTTTGACACCCCAGAGTGTGGTGAGACAATCTCTTAGCCAGTTGGCCGACTCATATCTCCTCACACCCATAAAAAGTTTTCTTTGTTATTTAACTTACTAGTATTGTTGTTGTTATTAATTACTTTCTCCTTCCCCTTTTCTATGCTAACTTTAATATGATATCTGTGTAGCTCATATATCATACGTTTCACTTTTGTTGGCTTGAATGTTCCTGCCACTCTTTGCATATATGTAAGCTCTCTATATTGTATTCTGATCATTCTCTGTCTCATTTATTTGTCCCTTCACATTCCAGCGATTATTCCCTTTCTTTAACACTGACAATATGAGTGACATACTTTTATATACATAGAGGCCTGGATATTCAAACTGCACCATTCTGAGGCGCAAGCCCTTGCGCTGCTCAAAATAGTTGCGTAGGGGTGTGGCCGGGGTGATATTCAAAGGTTGCGCTGTTAGCAACCTCTCGAATATCACTCCCCAGCCACAGCACTTGTGCATGGCGCAGTGGAACTTGCACCATCGCAAGTTGCCAGAGATGAGCATTAAACTTGCGGTGGCGCAAGTACCATTGCGCCATGCGCAAATTTCCGATATTCAAAAGGTGACATACAAATGGGGCCATAATTTATGCAAGGCGCAGGGGGGGCCATTTGCATCTATTTATGGCCCCATTTGCATGCCATTTGCATGTAGGTGCGCCGATCCCCGAGGACTTGCGCCTGGCCACCCTGCCAGGCAGCAGCCGTCGGGGACCGACGCACAATGCAGCCCGATTGCGGGCATTACAGGTACATGTACACTTCACATCGCATCGTAGCCCGATCGCTGGGCATAACGTAGGTGAACCTCCCCAGTGCCCGATCGCGCAGAATGTAACCCCCACCCAAATATCTCCCTGGTGGTCCAGTGGATCTGGAAGCCCGATCGCTGGCAGAATCATCAAACCTCCCAAACATCTCCTGGTGCTTCAGTGTCCCCACTCATGAAGCCCCTCCACCGCTCCCCGCGGCGGCGGCGATAGCATCCACTGCCTGCCGCCGCCGCTTCATCGGCCGACTGTCTGGTAGACGCTGGTAGAGTCACAGCCACGGCTTAGAAGACAGTCAGTACATGACAGTCCAGATTTGTGAATGATCATTCATAAATCTGGACTGTCATACGGTATGGGCTGCAAGCCCATTGGCTGTAAGCTCTGCACCAATGGGCGTGCAGCCCCACCGACAGTCAGTCGGCGGGTGGCGGGCGGCAGGCGGGTGGATGCTGTCGCCCGCCGCCGCGGGGGAGCGGGTGAGGGGCTTCGGTGGGGGGACACTAGACACCAGGGAGATGTTTGGGGGTTTGTGATGATTCTGCCCGGATCGGGCTTTACGGTCCACTGGACCACCAGGGAGATATTTGGGTTGGGGTTACATTCTGCCCGTGATCGGGCACTGGGGGTTCATACCGTTATGCGGCGGAATCGGGCCTCGGGATATGAGGGGTGTTACATGTGCCTGTACTGCCCGCGATCGGGCTGTGGGAGATGTGGGCGGGGAGTCCGTGTTACACTATGCCCGCGATCGGGCTGGTGGGAGGCACAGGAAAGAGTTGGGGCCAGCCAGGGTGGCAGCTGCTGTGTTGCACTGCAATGCAGCAGCTCACCTGTGGGTGGCCTTCAACTTAAGCCTTTTTGGGCTCAAGGTTGTGCAGGCGCAGGTTGGGTGCGCGATGCACAACTCTGCACAACCCGACTGAATATCGGGGCTGCGCAGGTTGTGCATGGATCCTCCCCCTCCTGTTGAGCATGCATTCATTTGCATTGCTCTCTTGCGCAACCTGATGCCAGTGGCGTAACTGCCTCCTGCTGAATATCACAGAATGGCGCATTTTGGACTTGCGCATGCGCAACCCTGTTGCGCATGGCGCAACCCTTTTGAATATCCAGGCCAGAATGTGAAGGGACTTAATTCTCCTTGTAGGCGAGAGCAAATTCTTTCACATCTCAAAAAGCATAAAACACAAATTGCTTTCCTTCAAGAAACAAAATTGTTAGAAGAGGATGTTCATAGACTCAAGAAAGATTGGGTCGGTCAGATCTATGAATCATTTTGTACTTCAAAAAAAAAGCTGTGTTGCTATTCTTATTCATAAGAGTCTCAAATGGTCCCTTGTAAACTCCCTTTCTGGCACTGACGCCAGATGGGTGATGGCTAAATTGAATACCAACTCTGGCCTTCTTCTGCTTGTTGATGTCTATGCACCCAACTCCGATTCCCCAGAGTTTTTTCACAATTTAGCTCAACAGATTCTAGCCTTTAACATTGATAATATACCAATTATTCTTGGAGGGGATCTTAATTTAGTTTTAAAAGCCAGCATTGACAGAAGTAGCCCCACTACAGATGCCCTCCCTAGAAGTATTAAAGCCCTGTCTTTACTAATGCAAGATGCTGGATTAGCTAATGTATGGTGCCTCCTTCACCCCTGTGATCGAGAATTTACTTTTTATTCCTCGCTACATAAGACATACAGTAGAATCGACTACTGGTTAGCTTCTCCTGTTATAAAGGAAAAAAATACTGATTCGTCCATCTCTCCCATCATAATCTCAGACCATTACCCTGTCAAACTGCAACTTTCGTGGGGCCCATTAGCACCTAAATCTTCTTACTGGCAGCTGGATCCTCTCCTTCTCAAGGATCCCAATTTCTTACCCATGATTAAAGCACAAATTCCGGACTTTCACAATACCCCAACCGAATCTTCTATGTCCCCTATATGGGAAACTCTTAAAGCTATGATTCGAAGGAAAATTATCAGTTATGCTGCACATAGGAAAAGAGTAAGGGAACAACAACTGGCTGATTTGGAAAAATCTCTTAAGGCTAAAGAGAATTTATACTTTTCCTCTAAGAAGCACTGCCCTGACTCTCAACTTCATCCTGACATTCTTCAACTTAGAGTCAAAATAAATGAATTAATTTCATGTAAAACCAAACTAACCTTGTTTAAACTTAAATATAAGTTTTGGGAACACAGTGATAAAAACAGGAAACTCCTCTCTTACCAGATGTAAGTACAACAAATGAAATGACATATTCTAAGCCTAAAAGATGAACAGGGTACAATTCACTTGGACAGCCCCTCTACAAACCATACCATGAAAACCTTTTATCAAAAACTATACTCTAACACAAACCCTCCATCTACTTTACAAATTCAACAGTTCCTTAAATCATTACATCTTCCTCAATTTTCTACTCTTGAAACAAATTCTTTAGATGAACTCTTCTCACTTTAGGAAATCTAGAAAGGTTTGTCTTCCTTGAAATCCAGCAAATCCCCTGGAGGTGACGGGTTCCCTGTCGATTTCTATAAAATGTTTTCTGACACCTTTTGTCCCCTTCTTCTTAATGCTTACCAGGAAGCCTCCAATACTGGCAAACTTCCCCCATCTTGCACTGAAGCGGTCATAACCCTAATCCCTAAAAAGGAAACAGGCCCCACTCACCCTGCAAGTTATAGGCCCATCTCTTTATTAAACATGGATGGGAAGATATTTGCTAAACTACTAACTTCTCGACTTGAATCCTTGATTCCCAAGCTAACTCATCATTCATAAGGCGGTTTTATTAAACATAGATCTGATTCTGATCACCTACATTCCCTATTTTATCTAATTCACAAAGCCAAATCCCTCAAGACACCAGCTGCAGCCATAGCTATTGATTTTAAGAAGGCCTTTGATTCCTTAAACTGGGACTACCTTCATCAAGTTTTATCTCATTTTGGTCTTTCTCATACCTTTTGCTCCTGGATCAAGCTATTATGTAATTTCTCTGTTGCTAAAGTACTTACTAATTCCACCCTTTCCTCTTACTTTCATCTAGCAAGGGGAACTAGACAAGGCTGTCCCCTATTACCTTCCCTGTTTATTTTAGCCATGGAGCCCCTGACTGCTTGTTTACGTCAATCTTCTGGCATTATGGGCATACCTGTGGGCAATTCAAGATATGTCTTCTCTCCTATGCAGATGACCTCTTAATCTTACTTGAAAACCTGAATGAAGCTGGGTCCCTGTTGGTTGATTTGCTTAATAATTTTACTAACATTTCTGACCTTGCTTTGAACTATGGTAAATCACAAACTCTGCCCCTTAACGATCACTGTAAAGCCGTTATGAACATACCTCTTGGATTCCGTTGATCACCACAGGGTATAACATATCTAGGAATCAAAATTACTAGTAACTTAGGGAAGATATGGGATATTAACTTTAACCCCTTACTAGATAACATCAAAACAATTCTGGACAGATGGAAGCTTCTTAATCTCTCCTTCATGGGCAAAATTGCAGCCATCAAGATGCCCATATCTCCCAAGGTTCTTTACCTCTTTGCCAATATTTCTTTAGTCTTACCATCCTCCTTTTTTGTTAAAATTGATAAATTAATAGGCAACATTATCTGGGATGGGAAACCACAGAGATTTAACCTCAACAAACTTCGATCACATTGGAAAAAAGGGAGATTTGGACTCCCCTCATTCAAAGGCTACTTCTGGGCTTTTTGAATGACCCAAACCATTAAATGGTTTCAGAAACCCTTCCATCACTCATCACCATGGGTTGCAATGGAATCTGCACTGTGCCAGGGAGGAGTTTCTACTTCCTTTATTTTTAAATCCAATTTCCTCTAAATTAAAATCTCACCCGACTGTATCATCCTCTGTTCTTTATTGGAAACTAACCCACAAATTCCTGAAATTCAGTCCAACACCCTGGTTTTATGCCTCCTTATGGGGCAATCCACTGCTCACTCTAGAAGATCACCCAGTTTTCTGTTGTACATGGCGGAACAAAGGCATTTTCTTTCTCAGAGATATCTTGGACCAGAATTCATTCATTCTTAGATCATTCTTGGACTTGCAGACTACATGGAAACTTCCTAAACAGGACTTCTGGAAGTTTTTTACAAATTTGGGCAGCTTATAACTCTCGCTCTAGTTTAGCGTATAAGCATACTCTTCTAAACCCATACATTTTGCACTGGACTAATTTATCAGTAAAATTGATTAGCTCCATTTACAAAGACATTATTGATAATCTAACTGATCAGTATATACAAGCCAAAGATAAATAGAGTACTCTTCTTAACTACAATATTTCAGATGCACAGTGCAGTAATTGTTGGCATCTTGCACATAATACCTTTAAAGATACCCGTAGTTCTTTAATACAAACTAGAATCCTACATCTGTGGTATAGAACCCCCTCTGTGCTTCAACGAATGGGCCTATTAAATAATAATAACTGCTGGCACTGTAATTTGGCCAATGCAGATGTGCTGCATATCTTGTGGTCATGTGCTCCCATTAATAAGCTCTGGCATAAAGTCTATTTACTTGCCTCCAGAGTAACAGAACAAAAACTACCTTTTGACCTCAAGCTATTCCTTCTAGGCATCCTTATCCCCAATAGCTCTCTCCTCTCACATGCACATTTTAGATGGCTAAACATACTTTCTCTTCTGGTCAAACGTCTGAGTCTTATGAAATGGAAATCAACTCTGGTTTCTGCTCTTTCAGATGTTCTCCAAAACCTTTCTCAGTATGCCTCCCTAGACTGATTAGCTCATGTTACTCATAACTGACTCACTGTATATGACAAATGTTGGCAGGATTACTTCAAGTACATTGAATCTAGTTCTTCTAGACCCTAATTCTTAGGGATATTTAGCCCACTTCTTATTTTGCTGTCAGATTAGGTTTTCCTGAAACTTTTGTGCACAGATACCGCCTCTTTTTTCCCTCCTTCTCTATTTCCTTCCTCTCTCCTTCCCTTCTTCCTTGCTTTTTTCTCTCTTCTTTCTTTTCTTCCACATTTTTCTCTTATCTTTACCTCTCCATTACTGAACACTGTTCATAGTACCACATTTATCATTTTTTGTAATTTACTGAATGCGTTGCCATAGCCTGCCCTAGTATTTATTTTGTACATAGTTGCCATTTATGATTCTATAATACCCTTTTGATTGTAATCCTTCTGCTTTCCACTTATAAGCTGTCTAGGTTTGTATTTTATTATCAATACATGTATATAAGGCTTCTCCAATATGTTTACCCTAAATACTGTGTTTAAGTGACATTTTATACCTTATATGGAGGATATTATTCTATTGTATAAGACAGGTGCTTTCTTATATAGTCAAATTTCAATAAAAAGATAAAGTGAAAAAAAAAACTGGTGTGCGGTCCTGTCCACAAGCATAAAAACAGAGTCACAGAGGCAGTCCAACAACAATTCACTGAGGTGAGCTCATGCAAAGATCTGCAACAAATTACAAATGCTGTTTGTTGGCTGGCCCAGTGGCACAGAGGGCTGAGATGTCATACCTCCCACCATGCCGGTGACCCATGTTCACAGTGTGAGTGGGCAGCTGGGGGTCAGCCAAGGAAGGAAGAAAAGGACTGAGCATCCAGAGAACAGCTCTCCTCTCCTGGAGAGGGGTGGAGATGGAGTCCGTTGCTTGCCTGATCCCTAGTGGTGGCTAGGGACCAGCACAATGGATTCACACAAAGTGGGCACAGCAGGGCAGATGCCTGGCATACTGTGTGCAGAAGCATGCATGGCTTAGCCATTGGCATCATTGCATGCCTCCATGAAGCACCAAGGAGGAGGGAGCAGGAGAAAATGGAGGCCAAAATACTCAGCTGGCAGGATGACAGTAAGCTTCTCGAAGGCCCCACAACCAGCCAGCTAGCACCTCACTAGAGCTAGAGGTGTGACCAGTGGACACTGGTGACGGGGCTGGGGGGCCTGAAAAGATAGGGTCTGGGTGGGACGGCGAGAAGCAGAAGAAAAAAATTGCTATTTGTCCCCCCTCCTCAAACATACCTATATTACCTAAACAAGCACCTGTCATGCCTGAGTTAATATTACCAGCAGTCAGTGAACTGGATAATAGAGAAATTGTCTTGCAGTTTTACCCAGTAGAAGAAAATGCACCCATAACTGATTATGGCAATCTTCATGACCAACTGCCACTTCTGTCTTCATTTGCAAAAAATGACTGTCTGTTTCCAAAAGACAGCTATTTCACTTATGTCCCTATGTCTGACACAGCAAAGAGCTTTAAGTTACCTCAAGAGTTGAGTTTGTCTCTGAACTGTCCTTTTCAAATGTGCTTCTTCATCCAAAGACCAATCGTAATTTGAGCCATTACTCACATGATTACAAAACAGAGCTCCATCTGCCTGTGGAAGTAAACTATCTTCTGGGCACATTTTTCATTCTAGTGCTGTGGCTTCAACAAAAATGTCAGTAACTCCACTTCTTTTGCCCTCTCACCCCCAAATGAATGATGAGATGTTTCATTTATTTGACCCTGCAGCCATTGAAGTCAGAAAGAAGAGATTCATGAATAATTCATGTCCCCATTTGAATATTCTGAGAGAGATGAAGCTAGGTCACAGCAGCTCAGGAGAGATGGAGTAATGTGTCAGTCTTCCTCAACAGCATGGCCACTGCGGGATTCAAATCACACTGGACCAGTACGAATGAACTGGTAAAATTATAAACAACTGTTACAAATAAGTCTTTAAAAATAAGACAGTGCTGCTTGCTGGTTGTAAACATTTTTAAATGCAGCCTCCCAATGTCTAGAGGTATGATGCCACATCTGTGGGGATGGGGGCAGCCACAGTACTGCAGATGTTAGCCAAGAGCTGGGTGCATTTACCAAGTTCCAAGATCTTCACAGGGTACCCAGACATCACCTGGTACTACTGCTGCAGGTAGGAAGGGGATTAGTCCAAAAGTTCAGTACATTCAGGAACACTACAATAAATAAGTCCATCGTCCACACCAAGGAGAACAGTTCACAACATGATTTAGTCAGAAGGGAGCAATCACCTAACACTCCATGGGGCGTGGGGATAAACATTGGGGCAGACATAGATTCCAAGGCATATAAGCAGCTGAATTAGTGGTACACACTTGATGGTGAAGATCTCCCACTAGCAATTTTTCTTCAAAGCCGAATCAGGCTTCCAGTACTCTGGTGGTAGCAACATACATGGTGGCTGAATCAGGCCTCAGCTCAACTATTAGCATTTTGCCTCAAATATCCTTCCCTCTTACACTGACTTAGTTACTGTTTGCTTTTGTCATTCTCTACTGAACAGACTTAGACGCAGACGCAGGTTCCAACATAGCCCAAAATGTCAGATCAAACTGCCACTACACTCCAATGTTGAGATGAGACTCGCTCCTCCTGGGGCTCGAACCTTCCCCGACTGGACACAAAAAGCACTCCCAAGCCGAACTCATAAAATGGCTGACCTCTATCCACTACGGGGCACCAAAATCGTGGATGACATGGTGGGCACACCAGATGCATGGCAGGGGTCTACCCATACATTGGGCTGCTCACAGAGACTTATAACCAGGCTCCCAGAGCGATTGCCTGTTTCCCCCCACTCTGAGAATCAGGGTCTCTTGGGTGCCATCTTAAAAAATTACTGGTGAGGGGCAAAGCAGGCTCTCACCATTTCCCTGTGTTATCCATGAACCAGTACCCCTGTTTGTACCCCCACCTCATGGACAGCAACACATAAGTAGGTATATGTACTAATCTTAGGGCATAAACACTTATTGTATAAGCATAAGTGTCAGGATCTGAGTTCTACTGTACCTTTGCAATGCATATTCTGCTTTACTATATTCTCACAATATATTGTACCACTGGGAGATGTTTTCCATTATATTTTTATTGTATTTTTATAGCAGTGTCAGTGGCTCAGTAAGTAGCACACTCGCCTCTGAGGCCGGGAGATCAGTGGACTGTGGGTTCAGTTCCCCCATCTGGCACTTGGATTAATATCCCAGTACTGACACTGTAGTGCAGCATGAGAGGAGTGCTGCACTTCTGAGGTGAGTATTGCAGATGAGACGTTAAACCAAGGTCCCATCTGCCTGGATTGGTGGTAGTTCAGGTGGATGTTAAAGATCCCATGGCACTTATCGAAAAGAGTAGAGGAATTTTATTGAGAAAGGTTGGACTTCATTACAAAATAAACAATATCCTATACATTAATAACTAAGGCAAAAACAGCAAGAAACAGAATGATGAACAAAAAAGCACCTAAAAGAAATAAGCAAAATAAAATAATAACAATTAATCAACAGAAAAAAGATCACAATTGTGACATAAATGAAAGAACTGTGGCCCCACCAGGACCTTAAAATCATGCAATTTAACTAAACGAATAGCAGTTCTAATATTCTCAATCACTTCTTGTAAAGAAATCACTTTCTGATGCAAAACCAACATGCACCTGGCCTGCCATAAATAATATCGAATCAAAGCAAAAACAATAAATAGAGTGTCTGCATGATATTTTTGGCATAAAGCAACATGTGTACAAAACATAAGCTGTTCAAAAGATAAATGTAACATCAAGTGTTCAGACCACAAGCCTGCTAACAAAGTCCAAACAGTAAGAACAAAAGGGCATTCTAAAAAGAGATGCTGTTGAGTTTCTAAAATACCCTGACAAAGATCCCTGGGGCAATATTGAGCATCCAATGCTTTGTGTTTATGGTTACCTTTGACACTTAGACGTCCAAAATTACCCAACCAGACCATATCCCAAACATAGGGTGGTAAAAGGGATTACTGAGCTGCTGGAGGATCCGCTCAAAACAATTTGGGGGGCAAAAGGGAAAAGCCACCTCATCCTGCCCCTTCCTCATCCAAACCTTGTCATAAAGCATAGGACGAGACAAAACACAAAAATTATGTGGGGAAAAAACTCCAGGACAATGCCACCTTAAGAGCTTCCTTCCCATATGGGGGAATTTCTGAAAAACAAAAAACCCAACCCTTTTTCCCCAATTCCCAAGTTGGAAGGCAGGGTAACAACCAATTCAGCAAAAAGGGTTTCCAAACCACCTCCCCTGGTTTCAGTGCTTTCCCAAAATTATAACTGAAAATAAATTATAAAAAAGCAACAGGGTGGATCATGCCAACCCCACCATCCTTGAGTGGTCTATAAGTTATATTACACTTCACTGGGTTTAATCGGGACACCCAAAACCCTTGAAAAAAAAATCCCATATAGTCTGGTAAAAAAGGCCAAAGGCAGGGCAAAACACATTACAAAGATACAAAAAAAAAATGGGAATCACCAAAGTCTTAAGCAAAACAACCCTTTTCTTTTTACCAATCTGGTACTGTTTCCATCCTGAAACAAGACTTTCGGCCCTCCCCAAAGCAATTTGCCAATTATAAGAGTGCATATTCCCTGTTCCAAAAAAATACCCAAACATTTAAAGGGAGCTATAAAGATTGGAATCCCCACATAAGTACCAGTCTGCGGACGAACGAGGTGACCAATGTGTACCCCAACACTTTTCCTAAAATTAATACAAGATCCCGAAACTAAGGAATACGATTGGAGGACCTGTACCAATGCTGCCTCCTCTGTAAAGATGTCTACAGTCAAGACCAAGTCATCAGCATAAGCCAAAAGTTTGGTGGGATCTGATGGAGGAACCCCCCAGCCCCAAAAATACGAGGACAAATAGAAATTGCCCTAATCAAAATATCGATACAAAAATTGTATAGAATAGGGCTTAAGGGACACCCTTGTCGGACCCCCCATACCATTGTCACAGGCTTCCCCAACCAACCATTCACATTAGGAATGATGGTGGCCCCATCATAGAGAGCCCTAAGCCAAAAGAGAAACTTAACAGGAATCCCAAAGGCCCACAACACAGAGAATAGGAAGCCTTGAGAGACCCTATCGAAGACCATCTCTTGGTCCAAACCTAAGACCCAGCCAGTAACTGACCCCCTTTCACCAAGGGCAAATAATTCCCTCAGAAAAACCAAATTATCATGTTGGAATCTACCCAGAATGCCACAAGTCTGAGCTGGACTTAAACAATCAGCAATTTTAAGTAATCTGGCCAACAAAATTTTAGCCAGAATTTTATAATCCACATTCAGTAAACTCAGTGGTCTCCAATTATGCAAATCAGCCCTATCCCCTTTTTTAAAAATTAGAACCAAAATGGCTTCTTTCATGGACTTTGTAAAAGAGGCTATAGTCAACATGTCATTGAATAACAAAGTTAAAGCAGGAACTAAATCCTCCATGAAGGTTTTATAAAAATGGGCCGTAAGGCCATCTGATCCTGGTGCTGAATTTGAATTTAAACTACCTATGGCCTGAGCCACCTCAGAGGCTACAATATCTGCCGACAACATACCCTGCTCAGCAGAAGAGAGTAAAGGGAGATGCAGAGAGTCCAGAAAGGAGTCAGTCAACTTACAAACAGGTATACTACCTAACATGGTGAGAACATGTTGTTCCACAGCCTGAACCAATGCATCTGGATTTGTAACCAATTCACCGGAGGGAGACCTCAAAGTCTGAATAAACTTAAACTCCACTCATCCTTTACAGGCCTTAAATGGGTCCAACCCTCCTTTAGTCACCCAAGTCCCAAATCTAGCCTCCTGTCCCAAAGAACTAGCCCGATCATATTGGAAGGTTTTCATTTGTGTACAAACGCAGCAATTTGATCACTATAATCATTTTTAGTAGTATCAGATAAGGAAATCAGATGTTGCAATTGTTACCGCAATGCTGAATATTTTAAGTATTGTGCAGTCTGATTTGCCACAGCTTTTCCCTGAAAAATCTGCCTCTGTCTAATGTTAGAATCTTCCCACCACTCACATGCTTCCTCATAGATGTCGGTCACCGAGATCCTAGCAGCCCATTCCCTCCTCCACAATTTCAGAAGGTGAGGATCCTCCAAGAGGGAATCATTAAGCTTCCATCTGTTTTTCTTACACCTCAGGGTTTTGTTCCACGAAAAGGACACTCTAAGGGCCACATGATCGGAAAATTCTACACCCACCATCTGACATGAAATAATCTTCAAAACTTTAGACAAAAATGCAAAATCAATACGAGTCTTTAAAGGTCCCTTAAAAAAGGTAAACCCTCCAGACTCAGGACAAATCCTGTAAGCATCTACTAGTTGGGCAGTGGTGATAACATCCTTCAATGCAACAGAATCACAAAATAATTTTGGTGCAAACCACAATTAAAATCACCCACCCACAAGAGCAACCTGGAAGTATGCAGAAAGGGCCTAATTAAATGAAAAAGGTACACCCACTGTGCTTTTGTCTGAAGAGCATAAACAACAATTATCCTAAATCTCTCCAATGAATAAGTAAAATCCAATAATAATGCCCTACCAGATTAAATATCTACCAACCTAGACACATGAAAAGCAGGGTTAGAAAACAGGATCCCAATACCATCACACTTATCGGTATCTGATGACCAAAATGACGGACCATGGGTCCATGCCCAGGAAGCTTGTTGCAGTTCCTGATGTGATTTCAATCTAGTATCCACTAGACAAACACTATCACATCTAAAGTCTTTCGGATGAGACGTTAAACCGAGGTCCCATCTGCCTGGGTTGGTGGTAGTTCAGGTGGATGTTAAAGATCCCATGGCACTTATCGAAAAGAGTAGGGGAATTTCCCCGGTGTCCTGGCTAAATTTCCTTCATTCACTAAAAATACCACCAACAGCTTAATCTGGTTCAAGGTCAGTTGGCATTCATCTGTATCCCCTTCCCCCGGGTCCTGCCTGAAAATAGGCAGGATTTGTCTAGTGCACTTACCCAGTCAACAAAAGCTAAATAAATAAAAAAAATAAATAAAAAGTCCTGCAAAGTTAATAACACACACCCCCAGCTTTCTATGACCTTTAATGCTGTTGAGATTTAAAGTACAAACAGATAAAGAAGCCATTCAAGTGCCTATGGGTGACTTATTCCTACTACTTTGTCGGGTCCGTTTAGCAATAGGATCCAAGTCCCCACCACTCTCAGTATTAGATCGGACAGACGAGGTATCCGTATCGTCCCCCCCCGAATCTCTATTAGATAGGTCTGTAGCCAATATTGCAAATCTGTTGCCAGACTGCCAAGTATGGACTCCGGCCTCCTTACCCTGATCAACAACAGCCAAACCTTTCCTAGTCCGTTTATGTGGGATTTGAACAAAACCAGATGCCTCAACACCAGAAGTAGACTGCTGGGGTGGGGGGCATTTCACTAACAACCACACCCGACCCTTCTTCTATGACAGGAACCTCAGAGACAGGGGGTGAAATGTTAACAGCAGGCTGATCTAGTGGCAAAGAAGCAGGGTCGACCAAAGTGTCCTGGATAACAACCACCTTAGGCTCCTTAGCTAACCCCTCAGATGCAGAGGAAAGCAAGCTAATTTTCAAATCCCTGGCTGCAAAAAGTTTAGCCTGTGTTTGCTGCGCCATAGAAATCAGACCTTCATGTGAAGGACAATCTTCCGTATTATGAGATGCCCAGGGGCAATGACCATAGGCATGACCCGTACATTCACAAAGATTACATTTAAAAAGATTCAGACATGCACTAGAATTATGTCCAAATTCAAAACAATGACTACATTTCACTGTATCGCAAGCAGAACTAAAGTGAGCATGGGAGCCACATTTAAAACAAGATTTAGGCTGTCCTACATAGAAAATAAGACCTTTATCTTTCCCCAGATAAAAAAAAAAACTGGGTAAATGACTAGGGCCAGCATTTGTAGAATAGAATCTTACTCCAACTCTCCATCCCCATCCCAGATTTGCTCACTATCTAATGTGGGGGTAGGTTTGTTAAGTGCCTCACACCGTTGTCTCAACCAAAATAAAATATCTTCCACATTAACTCCTTTGTTTTTAAACATGATAATAATATTCCTAACAGCGGGTTTAGTCAAAGGAATAGCTTGAAAGGGGACCAAGTGGGAGAGGCCTGACAGGCCGCATACTGTGCCTAAATATATCCAAACTGGAAACCTGTTTAAAAGTAATGTCAAAATTATGATTTCCCAGACTAATAAGGGCAAAAATCTCAGAAGAGAAACATTTCATTGATCCTTTAAGTAAGGTTTTAGCCACATAAATCCTATTAGGGGGATCCACAAGCCCTCCCTTATATAACAATCGGACAGCATTACGTCTAGGTGCCGGTTCTCCCGTAGTTGAAAATAATTCAGCTAGTTTAAAACCAACTGGCCGTACAGGATCCTCCTCCACAGCATCAAGCAAGAGAGAGGCCGGCCCCATCCTGAGAGGAACCTCAGGCTCAAGGGGCACAGGAATAGCAGGAACAGGAGAACAAACAATGTTTTGATCAGCAACAAAAACATCAGAAACAGTAGAAACCTTCCCCAAATTAGTATGAGATTGCAAAACAGTAGGTAGTACACTCACTACATTTCCCTTCAGAAATAACACCCCGGGGATCGTTGGAGCTCAGATCAATGTTGGTGGCCACAGAAGCTGCTGTCTTTTGCAGCATAGCCAAATAAGTTGGATCCTGGGAGTCCGGAGTCCAAGTATCACCATCTCCCTGTTCCCAACCAGCATTCTTTAAGGCTTTCTCGGGGGACCAGGGCGCCCCCTGACCACAATCCCTGGATGCAGTAGAAAGGCCCTTCACAGAAAAATGCCCCCAGGCATTAAAGTCCCTTGTCCTTTACTCCAGCCTGGTGCTTCAGAAGAAGGAAACAAAAATGCCTCAGGCTTCAAGTTTACCGATTCCGACATCTCCTGCTGACTTCCAGGAGGCTGACCGCATACTGTCCCATAACCTAGGCGTTGTTTGCTTGCCTGCCTCACAGGGAGATCCAAAGAACCACGCTGGGGCTGTGGACACACAGAGAGAGCACTCGGTAAACTGCTAGCCCCATCACAACAGTCCAACATTGCAGGAGTACTGGAAAATGATGCAGAACCTTCTGCGACAACAGGGGGCTTAACAGACCTCACGGCTCCAACACAGGGAAGCCCGAAGATGCCTGTGAGAGCGCTGTAAGCTCCGTATCAAGGTACAACATTTCCTTCAGTAAAGCAGACTGTTTTAACAATAAAGATGCTTGCAAGGCACTGCCTTGCGATAAACTAGCCACTTCTCGCTGCCCAGCAAGACTGCCGTCAACTTGTTCCATCGGTTCAATAATCGTCACCGTCACGACCTCAGTCACCACATATTCCTCCTCCATGGCCCCAGAAACTTAAAGCACAGGGGAGGAGGCCCACTTCCCTGCACTCCCGACGTCTATCTCCAGCAAAGACTCCTGCATACTGGCCATGCAGCAGCCAGTAGGGGAATTTCCCCGGTGTCCTGGCCAAATTTCCCTCATTCACTGAAAATATCACCAACAGCTTAATCTGGTTCAAGGTCAGTTGGCATTCATCTGTATCCCCCTCCCCCAGGTCATGCCTGAAAATAGGCAGGATTTGTCTGGTGCACACACCCAGTCAACAAAAACGAAATAAATAAATATTCGAAAGATCTTTGCCCTTGGGTGTACTTTTAAGGACTGTTTGCATGGACTTCTTTTATTCCTGGTGCTGTTGTTGGCATGAAGATGGCTAAGTATCCCCAGAGTAGTGAGGTCAAGGGTGGCCTTCTTACCAAGCAGGCATACTTGGTATAGAATCCTGTTTTCCAGGGTGAGCCACCCAGTGCGGGAGTAGAGCTTGCATGACTTGCATTAGATGGTGTGCTCCAAGGATAAGCCTACAGGCTTTATTAAGGGTGATCTTGATTCTGTGTAAAGATGTACCGGATTGCAGCCTCACAGACAACTAGTTCATAGTCTATAATCAATAGGACTGAGCTGGTGACAGTGAGTCTGAAAGCGTCATCTGTTAAGTAATGTCTTTGTTTGTATAGCAGACCAACTTTGGAGTTGACAGTTTTTGAAACTTACGGGATGAGAGTAAGAGAGTGAGCTGTCAATGGTGACCCCTAAGTATCTGAAGGTATGGACCATGTCCAGTACTTCATTTTGTTTGTTACGAATTTGTTGTTGATATGATTTGTGTCTATTTTGAGGTGTAGCAAAGATCATGTTCTTTGTCTTCTTGTAATTGAGAAGAAGTCTGTGGTTAAGGAACGAAGATTCCACCTCCATGAAGCTATTCTGCATTTGTTTTTGAAGCATGGCAGGATTGGCATGGCTAGAGAACAGTACTGTGTCATCTACATACAAGAGGACTCAGTCAGGGCAGGCTTTGGATAGGTTATCTATGATTAGACTGCAGAGGATGGGGCTCAAGCTAGAGCTTTAAGGTACCTAGTTGTGACATTGCAGTGATCAGAGAAGGTGTCTAGTATTTTTACTTGCTGTGTAGTCTATTAGATAGCTATGGAACCATCCCACTGCCTTTGGTAAGAGACCAGTACTGGCCAGCTTACTTAGAAGGACCTTGTGGGTGATGGTATCAAAGGCCTTATTTAGGGCGATGTAAGTAGCTCCAGCCATATGCCCACAGTCTAAGGCATTATGGATAAAACTAGCAAACTTAACCAGGGCAGTGGTAGTGCTGTGCTTTTTTCTGAAACCATGTTGTTCCTGACACTGGAGCTGGTACTTATCAAGGTAGTCCACTAACTGATCACTAACTATCCTGAGACAGGGGGCAGAATAGAGATGAGTCAGTAGTTCAGGTAGTTGGTGTGGTCATCATTTTTACAGATAGGTGCGACCCTTGCCTTTTTCCAGATCTGGGGGAATTTAGCAGTTATAAGCGACAAATTCAGTATGCAGGTTAATGGATGAATAACCATGTTCAGAGTGAGGGCCATTAATTTGCAGTCCGCAGAGTCACCCCGTGACCTTCCCTTGCCAAGAGCCTTTGTTAGGTACTTTTTGGCTTCTGTTATTAATACAGTTTTGAGATAGAAGGGTGGAGTTGCAGGAAGGTGTGAGTTCCCTTTGCACTTTGGGTAAGAGATGCTTTGGGGGTTGAAGAAGTCAGGAGGAAGCACTCTGCTAAGGTCAGTGAATGCTTTGTTAAAGGTGTTAGATATATATTTGGCATCCTGGGACAGCTTCCTGTTTACATTAAGCACAGTGGGGGAAGTTTTGTTGGTTTTTAACCACTAAGGTTTTTATATTATCCCAGAAAGCTCGACAATCTCCCCAAGAATTGTTCTGCTCTTGCTTGAAGTAATAGTTCTTTGCTTGGTGAACGGCAGAGGTACATTTGCTGCATGCTGTTTTATAGTTTTGTATGTCTATACAGGATCTAGTGTTCCTGGCCTTGTACCAGAGGTTATCTCTTTCCTTCTTTTGTTCAAGAAGGGAGAGGATGATCCAGGACTTACAGGTACCCTTAACCTTACATTTTTTGAAAGAAGCATAATGTTGCATATGTCATTGAAGGCACAGAATAGCTCTAGTGCTATGTCTACATCCTTAGAATTGTAGATAGCTGACCAGTCTAGATGGCTTAGATGGGTTATTAGGGGGCGTAGATGACCAGCCTTTAAGACTCTAGAAAAGATTGTTTTAGAAGGGGTTTTGGGAGCCTTGTTTGTCCAAATATGAAGGATAGTGAAATGGTCACTTATACTGTCTTGGAGCACTACAGTCTTAGGTATCCTTTCAGGGTGATTGGTAATTAACCAGTCGAGTAAGGTGCTGATGCCGGTATGGTAATTCTTTCGGGTTGGGGACTCCACTAGCTGGGTCATCTCTTAGGTGGCAAATGCATCTACATATGGTAACACCTCGGGGGTAGCCAATTTATGTTCAAATCTCTGAGCACTATGATCTCTGAATCCTTGCAGAGTCCAGATATGTAGTCTAGGGTTGTTTTGATGCCTAAAGATTGTTCCTTGGGTGGGATAAAGACAGTGACTATCATGAGACTTTTCCCCCAGGAGCCTATCTGAACTTGGGCAGGTAGTATTTGGGAGTTACCACAGGTGGTGGGACTCGGCAGTACTCGACCCTGGAGGGGTTCTTTGACATAGACTACACAGCCTCTGCCACACTTACTAATCCTATCTTGTCAAAAAGGCATGTACCCCTCCATTTGAATGGCCAGATCAGGAACTCTAGGGGCTAGGCAGGTTTCTACGATAGACAGTATGTTTGGATAGCATATACTACTCCAAGCAATTATTGGTCTAGTTCCCCACTTGTGTGGGAGACATTCCAGATGGGCCAAGTGCCCCCTTATGTCTAAATAATCATAGTAATCCTAGTAACGTTGGGTTTATGTTGTGCAATCCAGATCTAAAGGGAGTCATGCTTGGCCAGGACGCTGCACAGGTTCATAGAGGCAATAGTGAGGGCAACTTCCTTTTTTGGCAGAGCAGATGGAGAAGGCCTGGGCCCAGGGTTAGGATGGACAGTACTGGATAGTAGTAACAGTAATCATATTAGTCTAATAGCTTGCCTTTTTAATAGTTTTCGGGCCTGTGCATGGCAACAGGTTCATATTCTCATAGAAGATTTATTAGATTTGTTTACTAATATGGGCAGATTTGGCATAACTGGTGGGAGGGTACCTACTGTGCAAACTTGGTACAGACCCTGCTGGCATGTAGGATTTAAAATAGTGGGCTGTTGTTGCTGCTGGACTTGGGAGACACATGGTATTGCAGGACAGGAGGGTTTGAGAGTCAGACATTGTTTTTACTTGGGAAATAGTGGCCAAGATGGGTGGAGAGAGGAACCATTGTTATTAAGAGTATTGTGATTTCAGGGAGATTTATTGCCATAGTGCTGGACAAGATTAGTACTACCATATGGGAAAGAGAAGTAGGTACTGGTACCTTAAAATGCCCCCCCCCGCCTCACTACCTTTCCGGCTGTGCTGTTTCTCCCTTCCTTCCTGGCTAATTGGTATCATCATCATGAATTTAAGGTGTTATCCTAATGTAATGCACTGGGACCCTTGCTTTTTAATATCTATATCAGTGATCAAGCAGAAGGACCTGAAGGTAGTGTGTGCCTATTCATGTATAATCCCCAGACCCTTCAATTTTTGCAAAATGACAGGTGGAATGCTGTTGAAGCTGACAGCAGTACCTGGTGGGGACTGGGTTCGGGGAGGACTAGGTTACTCTGTACAGGGGGCCTAGGTTTGGCTACTCTGCACAGGGGCACCCAAGTAAATCCGAACAAAGGAAGCAATAACTGTAATGTCCAAAACCAGGAATGGGATTCTACAGTGTGGCTTTTAATCACATCCAAACTGAACAAACAAAGCATAGACAGACCCCCACGGGGCTACATTCCTGGTAATGCAGATTAGAGATAACAAAACACTTCTTCACTATTCCAGCCCTCAGCCTCTGAACCCAACAGGCACATAGCCTGGACTTGCACGCAGCTTTGGATACACAGCCCGACTTGTACACTACTTGGGTTTTCCCTATGGCCCGGCTCCCCTGCCGGCCACTTGATCCATGGTCCATTATAGGAATGAACCAGTTTTCCTATTGGTGGCTCCCCAAACCATCTTAGAGCCTTCGACTCCTTGAGGGAATTTTCCTCTCATCCCACGTCTGGGTACTTCCCTCATCACTGGCCAAGTGCATAAGACAAAGTAGAAATCCACAGAGCAAATCCGTAGAGGTGGAGCTGGTTACTAAAGATGGGGGGTCTCCCACCTCCAGCTCCCACAATCCATACCCGGCCATTTCTCTGGAAACTAAACAACTCTTTTGAAAGCTTGGCAATGTAGATTACTGGGTAGACGTATGTCACATCTCCTCTGCATGTCTTGAATTCCCCTATGTGCTGGACTTGAAAGTGCTTTTACTTTTGGCTAAGCCTATTACTCTAGGCCTCCCATTACTTCAGCAGTCCAATCCCCACTTTAACACAGTTCAGGATGAAACATGGGCCCTTTAGAAAGAGCAGAACTCACCCTTTGGTTGCAGGTGCCCCACAGGCAAATCACAAAATCTTCTTGTACCCCATACACGTGGGCAAAATAAGGCAGCTTCTTTCTCCAGCAGTAGCCAGGGGGTTGCCCCTGGAATAGCAGGCAAACCTTCTTGCCCCATCCCCTGAGGGATGGGGCACAGAGACCCAAATCAGCAGTCTCCACCACTAAAAAAACAGCTTACTGTGTCTCTCTTTAGGTGGAAACACACACCTTCCCCTAAATGTAGCCCTATT
Source organism: Neoceratodus forsteri (assembly GCA_016271365.2). Taxonomy (NCBI): domain Eukaryota; kingdom Metazoa; phylum Chordata; order Ceratodontiformes; family Ceratodontidae; genus Neoceratodus; species Neoceratodus forsteri. The sequence continues at coordinate 284,603,480 of JADMNL010000026.1, read as the reverse complement.
TCAGGGCTGAGGCTCCAAGAGCCTGAGCACAGAGCTGCTGTGCTCCTCTCACAACAATCTCCAAACTCCAACTGCCTACAGACTGTTCAAAACTCCCAACATTCTACTCTAACTCCCTTCTGCAGATTCCAATGTGGCACATGCAGCTGCGATAGTTCTATGGTGATGTCATCCTTCAGTCTCAGCTGAGACTGAGAACACAGTGAGACAGTGTGAAATCCATTTAACTGGAGTTTCACAAGCTGCCTTTCCCGCCTACCACTAGATCTTAGCGGGATTCTTGTAACCCCGGGTAACAAGAGGGTTACACACAATGATACAAAGGTCTGCAATAGGGTGGACACCCAAAGAGGAGTGGAGGCCATGAGACAAGACCTGGAGAAGTTTGAGAAGTGGTCAGAAACCTGGCAACTAAAATTCAATGCAAAAAAGTGTGCAAGAATGCACCTAGGGTGGAAAAACATTTGAGCAGCTCATACCCTTGGTGGGGGGAATCAAGGAAATAGAGCAGGAGAGGGATCTGGAAATTACTATATCAAGAAATCTTAAGGTGGGGAACCAGTGCAGAAAGGCAGTGGGAAAGGCAAATGATATGTTGGCCCACATTAGAAGGGGCATAACTAGCAGAAGGAGAGAGAGAGAGGTGTTAATGCCACTGTACAAAATAATGGTGAGGCTGCACCTGGAGTATGGGGTACAGTTCTGGAGACCGCACCTATGTAGAGACATTGAGGGGATGGAGAGGGTTAAGAAAAGAGCAACACAGATGCTGCATGAGATGCGGGGGAAAACATACAAGCAGAGGTGGAGGGAGCTGAACTAATACCCACTAGAGACTAGAAGGGAGAGGAGTGACATATTGAAACTTTTAAGTATTTGAAGGGAATAAATAAGGTGAAGGAGGGGAGATTATTCAAAAAGAAGGAGAGAGCTAAAACAAGGGGCATAGCCTTAAAATGGAAGGAAGGAAATACAGAAGCAATGTAAGGGGCAATTCTTCACAGAGAGGGCGGTAGATGCCTGGAACAGGCTGCAAGAGTAGGTGGTGGGATCCAAAATGGTGGGGGGATTCAAGAGAGCATGGGACAGATATGGGGTTGGGAGGAGAGAGAGGAAAGTCCTGAACCAGTAAAAAGGAGGAGGAGGGGATGGGGTGGTTATAAAGGGCAGACTAGACAGGCCGGTGTGGTCCTTTTCTGCCATCAAATTTCTGTGATTCTGTGATAAGTGTGAGTGCTGAGTTGGGCAGTTAGGAGCTGGTTATATACAGCGGAGGATTATTTTGGGTTTGGGTTAGAAAGTAAATATATATGACAGAGTATAGGAGGAAGCAGGACTGCAGAAATAGTGCAGTAGTAGGGTGTCTGCATTTAGTGTAGACAGTTGGAGGTCGCGTCTACTGTAGTAGTAGGAGTAAAATTGCATATAGGTGGTGAAAGGAGATTCTAGAGGAAAACACTAGGGGGCCGGTGGGAAACAGGATAATGTGAGAGACAAGTGAGTGACAAGCATCAAGCAGATAGTAGGGATAATGGAGACTCGCCAGTGACTCCTATTGGCCAATTAGTAATACCTGTTAATGGTAAAATGGGTACTTAAAGAAAAAATCCACTTGATCATGTGACTGGTCACCTACCTAGGCCTCCCAATAAAGGTAGGGATGGCACAGGGAGGGTGAGGCAGTTGACAAGCAGCACTGATGGGCTAACCCCCCCTCAAGAAACAGTCCTTCACCAACTGAAGTGATAAGTCTCCTGGGCACTTTTGTTGCTGTACCTTGCTTTCATGACTCTGGTGAGCTCTAGTCAGTGTTTGGAGTGATCGCTGGGGTGGGAGTCCTTGGAGCCCGGGGAAAAGTAAAGGAGACAATGGGAATTAGGAGCAGGGTAGGAAGTAGGAAACAATGAGTGAAGATCTGACCCACTGCGCATGCGCTAGCATGGATCAGCAGTCTGGATTCACAAAAAACATCAGGATTAAGAAATCAAGATTAAAGTAGGTATAACAATCCAAATTCACCAAGTGCATCAAGGAAAAGCAACTTCCCTACTCTTAAAACTCCAGGCTGATCCTAGTAGAGCAGTTAAAACAATCACTGTGCAAGATTCCATCTGTGACACTGCAGATCATTTAGCAAAATAAAGTACCTGTACAAAAGAGATAAATCAGTAGCATGATTTCAGTTATTTATACCCCTGTAATTAATTTAAAACACCCATCCACCCAAGAAACAGTCCTTCACAGATTGAAGCGGTGAAACATAATTTTGTACAAAGGGATTATTTACATTCAGTTGCATATATAGTTATTTACAATGTTACATAAATATAATAATATACAGTACAGAGGTTTTGAAGTTTAAACCATGTTCATATGGCTATAGGCAGACTAGTTGCAGTTACAGGTGGGGAAAGGGAGTTGACGAAGTTGAGATTTAATGGAGTTGTGCGAGGGTGAGTTTCTGATAGGCTGGGGAAGCTGGTTCCATAGATAGGGGAGATGGTAAGAGAAGGCAAATTTGTCAACTGATGATAGTTTGGGGAGGGAGAAGGAGCAGAAGTACCTAGAGTGCAGCGAGTAAGGAGAGAAGGCTGCAGAGGTTAGTTTCTAGGCCAGGTAGGGGGGCAATAGGTTGAACCAAAATTTGGAAAGAAAAGAAACAGAGTGGCAAAAACAGAGATGGGAGAGAGGTGCTAACCCAAGGTAGGGAAAGAGAAGGCAGTGGTGTAGTTAAAAAGGGGACTTGTTGCAAAATGGCAAAAAGTGTGGAATAAGAAGTCCAACCTGAATAGCGAGGTGAAGGGGGTGATGTTGTACACAATGTCCATGTAATCAAAGTTGGGAGTGATCATTTTTATGTTGATTGCGTGCATGCACAAGAAACATATTGTGGCAGCTTGCTGCAGAAGCAGGTTGTGGAGGCGAGGCACTGTTGTGGCCAATGCCCCACAGCCTTTGGAGGCTCAGCACACCTTTCCCAATAGGGTGGCATGCTGCTGCTGACACTAGTTCAGCCAGCGTGCCACAATCTTGTAAGGTTTCAGCTGCTGCAGTCAGGGTCCGCCTCATCATTGCAGCATAAGCCATTCCGCTACAATGAGGAAGCGACCTGTCATTGCTGGGTGGAACCCTGGTACCGTGATATTGTTTGTGAACATGGCAGTGGCTTGTCGCTGTGTTCACAAACAATATTAGTGAGACCCCAGTGTCGAGGGGGTGCCCTATCCCCCTTGGCAGCATGTGCCCCCCCACAACAGTGGTTGTTTGCCAACAGGGACCCCAATCCCCTTTGGCTTCAGTCCCCTGCATGCGTTCAGGTTACCGATGGGGGAGCTCACTTCCTGCCAGCATAATCTCCCCCCTTCCAGTTTGATTTGCTGATGGGGGAGCCCACTCTCCATGGCATCATGTCCCCCTTGTGGCGAAACATAGGTGTGTGCTGAGGGGGGTGCCCAATTCCCCTCAGCTATTGCGCCCCCACTCCCGTATATGCCGACGGGGGTGCCCAATCCCCTGTCGGCTACAGTCACCCCCCACACAACAGTAGGTTGGCACGCTGGTAGCCTACCCCAGCATGCCAAATGTCCATAAATGTCCCTGTAAAAAAAAAAAAGTCCCACAATGTTTTTTTTACCTGTAAAGCAAAACACGGTCCCTCGTTGAGTCCTGCAACCCTTCCCCAACCTGCGCCCACCCTCTGCGCACCCTGCCTCCCCACACCCCCCTCACCCCATATTTACCTCCAGAACCCAGCGCAACGATCTTCGGCGGACCGGGAACACGTCTGCACTCTTCAAAGCCGACCGCGAACTGAGGAAATGCTGGTGAGCTGTATAATGGCATAAATAGGTTTTTTTCAACTTTGATACATATCACAGGCATTTTTTGGAATTTTGGTACCAAATGTACAACATGGAGTTTTTGGTAGCCCTCCTCATGAATTTAGCCACTGTCATGGCATTATTTGGCCCCAAAAGTTGATTTCGCGGTCACTGTGCAGCATCACCTTTCCAGACCGATTAACGAAACGATAGTGCCAGTGTTTGTGAGGTAGGCTCTCAAAAAGTCTATGTTGCACATTTGGTGGTAAAAAAAATCCAAGAAATGACTGTTTTATGAGCGTGCATTGCACAGATGCTACGCACACTCATAAGATCACAAATTTGCAATATTTTCACTCCAGATTTTCAACAATGCCATTTTCTTGCACCTCCTTATGAACAGTACAGCTGTCATTTTCCACATCCTGGCCGAAATGTGTTTTTCGCACTTCCGGCACAGAATAGCACGGTCGCTATGGGAAATCAATGTTTGGGACACATTATGAAAATCACAGTGACACTTCATTAGCAGAGGTCCTAATATGTCTATGTTGAAATTTTGGTGACAAAAGTCCATAAAATGACTGTGTTACGAGCATGCGTTGTGCAGTTTCCATGCATGCTCGTAACTTCACCAATTTGCAATATTTTCACTCCAGATTTTCAACATTGCCATCTTTCTGGCCCTCCATATGAACAGTACAGCTGTCATTGTTCACATCCTAGCCGACATGTGTTTTCACAGTTCCAGCGCAGAATAGCACGGTCGCTGTGGGAAATCAGTGTTCAGGACACATTAAGAAAATCACAGTGACACTGTTCATGAGCAGAGGTCCTAAAATGCCTATGTTGAAAATTCTGTGATGAAAGTCCATAAAATGAGTGTGTTGCGAGCGTGCATTGGGCAGGTTCCATGCACGCTTGGAACTTCGCAACTTTGCAATATTTTCACTCCAGATTTTCAACATTGTCATTTTTCCACACCACCTTATGAACAGTACAGCTCTCATTTTTCACATCCTGGCTGAAATGGGTTTTCATGTTTCCGATGAGGAATTCTGCAGTCGCTTTCAGAAATCAGTGTTTGGGACAGATTAGGATCGAGTGAGTGAGAGAGAGGGAGTGACCGAGCTCAACTGAGCTCTGTCAGGACTGCTGTAGATTTCTTTGTGGGCAGAAAAAGGCGCCAACGTAGGCATTAGCCCAGCACTGGGAGAAACAGAATGAACAGGTGAGGGAGGGGGAGTGAGTGAGCTCAATGGAGCTCTGTTGGGACTGCTGCGGGTTTCTTTGTAGGCAGAAAAAGGCAGCAATGCAGGCAGGGGCCCAATACAAAATGGCAGCCTACAGCACCAGCAGAAATGGAAAGAATGAGTGAGAGATGGGAAGTGAGCGAGCTCAATGGAGCTCTGTCGGGACTGCTGCAGATTTCTTTGTGGGCAGAAAAAGACGCTAACAGAGGCAGGAGCCCAGTACAAATGGGTAGCCTGCAGCACCAGGAGAAACAGAATGAGAGTGAGCGACCTCAGTGGAGCTCTGTCGGAACAGTTGCAGATTTCTATGTGGGCAGACAAAGGTGCCAATGCAAGCAGGAGCCCAGTACAAAAGGGCAGCCTGCAGCGCTAAGAGAAACAGAACAAGCAAGTGAGAGGGGGGAGTGAGTAAGCTGAACAGAGCAAAGCAAGCAACATTTAGCATTGACAAATGCTTGTTGTTAGCAGTGTGCATCTAAGAGGTAGTGGGGGGGGTCACAGTTTCTATAAAGAAGACCAAGCTTTGGGCAGGGCTTTGAAGTGATGGCATCTATGTGGGTGGAGTAGTTCAGCAGGGGGTCTAGCCATATTCCTAGGTATTTACAGGAAGAGATGGTGTTTATTGCATTTCCATTCAGGATGGTGATTACAGGGGGCTAAGTGTTCTTGCCAGTTTTTGGGCTGACTCAAAGGTCATGGAAACAGTTTAGGACATGTTTATGTTGAGATTGTTTGGGTTGGTTTACATGTTATCAAGACTGCATGTTGTTGTAGTCTTGTGGTAGTAGGGCCAGATGCGGAAAATAAAGTGTCATCTGCATACATATGTATATGGGACCTTGTGTAGACTCCGGGGAGATCGTTGACGAAAAGGAGAATAAATGACCATTGGGGAACACCAGTGAGGATGGGGGGAGGGACTTGGAGTTTGTGGTCCTGACCTGGAGTTTTCTGGTCCTGCTTTTCTCCTAGGGTGAGGTACAGTCCTCTGTTACTCTACGTAGCCCAGGCAGAACAGCAGGTTCAACAAAAACATTTTAGAGGTAATATTAGAGCTTAAAATGTCTAACATGCACTGCAGGCTGTTGAATGTCCCAGTTCTTCAGTCCCCCCACCCCATGATGAGGGGCTAGAAGGGAAGGTATGCCTTTTGCAGATGACTCAAAGATCTACTATAGGGTAGACACTCTGGGGGGTGAACAAAGATCTAAGAAAGCTCAAGGAGTGGTCAATATAAAGAAGTGAGGGGGCAGGAAGATCATTAACTTTTTCAGAGGTACTTCCGGTGCCAAAGGCAAGCACAACAAGAAAGCTGAGAATAGAGGAATTTAACGGATGGCTAAGAACCTGGTGTTGTGCTAAAGGGTATGGGCTGTTGGGGGGTTGGAGGGGGACCTGGGAGGATAGTAGTCTCTATGCCAAGGACAGACTACACTTGAGTGAGGAGGGAAAGAAAGTGTTGAAACAGAGGATGGAGGAATACATAGAGGAAGTTGGGAATTTAATCTAGGAGTGGGGGGTGGCAGTTGGGGAAGACATATGCAGAGACCACAGGTTGGGAAACCATATGAGCTTAACCCCCATAACAGTGACAAAGGACAAATGGCAAGTACTATTGGTGATGCTAGGAAAGGAGGGCAGGATGGGAGGGGGAGGGTGGAAGGTGGTTACCCTAATGCTAGGAGCCTTGGGAGGAAAACTGCAGAGTTACAGGTTCTCATGGCAGAGGAGAAGTGGACATTGCAGCCATCACGGAAACATTGGGCCACCCAACAATGACTAGGGGCCTGTCTGTACCAGGGTACAGGTTATTTCATAGGGACAGGGTGATTGGGAAAGGAGAGGGGGTGGCACTCTATGTGAAGGAAGGACTGAAGTATGTAAGGGAGAAAGGGGAGGATGGTAGTACAGAGTCACTTTGGATGCAAATCCAGGATTCCAAGAATAGGATTCTTAGAATGGGAGTGGTGTAGAGGCCACCATGTCAGACAGAGGAGTTAGACAGGGAACTAGTGGGACAGATCAGGAGGACCTGTGAGAAGGGTAGTGTGGTGATTGTAGGGGACTTCAACATGCCAGGAGTGGACTGGAGCACCCCAACAACCAGGAACAGAAGGGAGCAGGTACTGCTGGATGCCTTCCAGGACAGCTTCCTGCTGCAAATGGTCAGTGAAACAACCAGGTTAGGGAATACCCTTGACCTTGTGCTGGTAAAGGGGGACTTTGAGAGAGAAGTTACAGTGGAGGAACCACTGTCAGGGAGTGACCACCACTCAGTATGGCTCACATTTGATATGGGCAAGGAAGGTGTGGAATCTGGCACAAGAGTGCTGGACTTCAGGAGGGCTGACTTTGGGAGGATGGTGGAAGTGGTAAAAGAGTACGTGGCCAGAATTCAATTTAGTATGGACACTAACCAGAGGTGGGAGCTCATAAAGCTGGGGATAGTGGAGGCAACCAAAGCCTGCTGCAAAGCCCAGAGTAAGAAGGCTAGGGCTAAGAAACTGAGCTGGTTGAGCAAGGAGGTCATGGAAAAAGGTAAGGAAGAAAAGAGTTGCCTTTGGGAAGTACAAGAAAACGGGGGAGGGGTGAGGACAGGGAGGAGTACTTGACAGAATTGAAGGAGGTGACAAAGGCAGTAGGGGGAGCCAAAGCATCTACGGAACTCAGGCTGACACAAGGCATTAAGAAGGGAGAGAAGGACTTCTTTAAGTACATCAGGGAGAAAAGGAGCTGTAAGGACCACATAGTAAGGATTAGGAAGGAGGGGGGTTGGGTGGAAGCAGGATGCAATAAGGCAGAAGCACTAAATGAGTACTTCTGCTCAGTATTTACTAAAGAGAAGAGGGGGGTGACACCCAAGGTGGGAGAAATGGCAGAAGCAGGGGGGAAAGTGGTGACAGATGGAGAAATCATGGAGGGCAGAGTTCGAGAGGGTTTGAAGGCACAGAGGGTGGGACGAGGCACCAGGCCCAGATGGCATCCACCCCAGGGTACTGAAGGAGCTGACAGAGGTCCTTGCAGGACCTTTGGCAGACCTACTTAATGCCTCACTACATTCAGGGTGTGTACCTCAGGACTAGATGATGGCTCATGTGGTGCCCCCTCCACAAGAGTGGCCCCAAGGATGAACCGGGAAACTACAGACCAGTGAGCCTCACATCCATCGTGGGTAAGCTAATGGAGACTATCCTGAAGGAGAGGCTGATGGCCCTCCTAGAGGCCAAAGGACTACAGGACAGCAGACAGCATGGCTTCACACGTGGCAGATCCTGCCAAACCAGCCTGGTCGAGTTCTATGACTGCACTAGTAATGGACAGGGCCATGCAGTGGATGTCCTGTATCTGATTTGCAAGGCATTCGACTCGTACATGGAAGGCTGGGAAGGAAGTTAGTAGGCACAGGGGCGGTGCAAAGCTGGTGAGATGGGTAGGAAACTGGCTGTGTGTGGAAGACAACAGATGGTGGTGGTGGGGAGCTCTCACACCCAAGGGCAGGACGAGCGGGTGTTCCACAGGGCTCAGTGTTGGGACCAGTGTTGTTTGGGATATTCATTGCAGACATATCATGGGACATCAAGAGCAAGATGAGTCTGTTTGCTGATGATACCAAGGTAGGCGCGGTGGTGGATGACCTAGGGGATGGCAGGGTTGCAGGATGATCTGGCAAAGCTTGAAACCTGGTCAGACACCTGGCAACTGGGGTTTAATGCCAAAAGTGCAAGGTGCTGCATTTTGGGATGAATAACCCAAGGAGGAATTACCAGCTAGCGGGAGTGCAGCTAGCCCAGACAGTGGAGGAGAAGGATCTGGGTGTGCTCATTACAGGGTCAATGAACAACTTGGCACAATGTAGGAAGGCAGCTGCAAAGGCCAACAAAATGCTGAGTTGTATTGCAAGGGTATATCCTCGAGAGGGGGGAGGATTCTGCCACTGTATAGGTCATTAGTTAGACCACCTTGGAGTACTGCGTGCAGTACTGGCATCCGTATCTGAAGAGGGACATTAAGCTACTGGAGGGGGTGCAGCGCAGGGTGACAAAGATGATCAAGGGGCTGGGGGACTTATCATACAAGAGGAGGTTGAAGGAGTTGAACATGTACTCACTGGAGGTGAGGATAGACAGGGGTGACATGACTGAAACCTTTAAATACATGAAAGGAATAAACAAGATAGGTACAGAGGGGCTGTTCAAAGTAAGCGAGAGGAGGGCCACCAGGGGCCATGATATGAGACTGGAGCAAGGAAGGTTCAGGAGGGAGAGGAGGAGACACTTTTTTACAGAGAGGGTGGTGGCTGGGTGGAATGCATTACCTGCAGAAGTGGTATGCAGTAGAACAGTGGACTGCTTCAAAAGAGGATGGGACAGGACAAGGGGGAAGGTTAATGAGGGAAGGTGGAAGAGAGGCAGCTGCAGAATAAGAGGTGCTAGCTGCACATTCGAGCAGACTTGATAGACCTCCAGGCCGCTATCTGATGGCACCTCAGATAACTGTAAGTGCAAACTCATGCACTTAGGGCAAACAAAGCCAGCGGCAGAGTACAAATCTGGGGGGAGTGGTACTGATGACCACCAAACAGGAAAGAGAACTGAGGGTAATCATATCTAATTACCTACAGGTGGCCGAACAGTGCAACAAGGCAGTGGGGAGGGCTAGTGAGATGCTAAGGTGCATAGCCAGGGGTATCACCAGCAGAAAGAGGGAGATTGTGATACCACTGTATAGATCACTGGCGAGATCTCACCTAGATTACTGTGCCAGTTCTGGAGACCACATCTCCAGAAGGACATAGAAAGAGTAGAGGCACTCCAGTGGAATGCAACTAAAATGGTGTGGTGGGGGCCTGCATCATAAACCCTGTGAAGAGAGACTAAAAGATCTCAATATGTACACCCTAGAGTAAAGGAGGGAGATGAGAATATGATAGAGGCAATCAGATACTGAACAAGTATAAATAAGGTTCAAGAGGGAACCATTTTTCAGAAAAAAAGATGCTCAAGAACAAAGGGGTCATGTTATGAAGTTGGAAGGGGGTAGACTCAGAAAAGATGTGAAGAAGTGCTTCTTCACAGGAAGGGTGGTGAATGCCTGGAATGGCCTTCCAGCACAGGTGGTGAGGGCAAAAACTGTAACAGGATGGAACAGGCATAAGGGAACCTTATTAGAAAGGATGGGGGGTAAAGCCGGAGATCAAGTAGGATCTGCGGTGTTATAGTAGGTAGGTGAAATGGGCAGACTAGGTGGGACAAGTGGTCATTATCTGCAGTCAAATTCTATGTTTCTGTGTCAGCTGCAGGGGTTCTGGGATTTGTGATTACAGAAAATGTCACCTTTGAAGTCAGCAGGATTAGGCTAATACAATCTTCTATACTGCAGTAAACAGTAAGTGAGAAAAAATGTTTTTTGACCACAAACTACAAACGGGGACCAGCCCCAAACATGGGTTAAAAGTGTTCCTGCTGAGCTCCCACTTCTACATGCAGTGGTCTTCATTGGCCCATCTCTGACCTTTGAGCATGAACCTCATGGCTATGATCCTCATGTAGTTGTGACAGGGGGCAACCAGTTGTGAGTCCAGGATGTAAGAGGTCTTCTCAAAGTTTGATATTTGTATCACTCATACTTAATTATTAAAGGCTCCACCTTTGAGCTGCTCCTCCTCTAACTCTCCTTTCCCTTCTGTGTTTCCATCTTTATTGCTGGAGTTTACTGTTGCCCTGGTATCTCCCCTGCTTTAGTTTCTGAGCTCCTTTCTTTTATCCGTTCCATTTTTATGTTTGCTTGCGCGCATGCGCCAGAAAATTTTGTCACGGCTTAGGACAGAAGCAGGGTTTTGGAGGTGCGGCACTGTGGGGTCCAATGCCCCCAGTGCCTTTTGAGGCTTGGCCCACTTTCCCCAATGCGGTGGCATGCTGCTGGTGACACTAGTTCAGCCATCATGCCACCACCTTGAAACAAATCTGCCGCTGGAATGAGGGAGCAACCTGTCTTTGCAGGGCGGTGCCTTGTCTGGCGTAACATTTCCTATAACATGGCGGTGGATGGCAGTTCTCACCACCTACCTCAGAGTCCCCATGAAAGCCAACTTGGGGGTTCCCAATCCTCCTGTTACAAGTCCCTTTCCCCAGTTCATTTGCCAATGAGGTAGCCCAATTCCCGTTGGCATGATGCGCCCCCTTCCCCATTTGTTATGTGCCGAGAAGGTGCCCAATCCCCCTTGGCTCATGCAGTCCCACTGCCCCCCCCACCACACTGTATTGCCGATGGGGTGCCCAATCCCCATTGGCTCCAGTACCCACCTCCTCAACAAACACCCGGCCAGGTGGCAGGTTGGGAGCCCACTCCAGCGTGCCAAAAGTGTCCCGTGATGTCTTTTTTTTATTTTAAATCTTGTTAAAAAAGAAAACAGTCCCTCGTTGAGCCCCCATGTCCCCTTCCCCAACCTACGTCCACCCGCTGCACACTCTACCTCCCCACACCCCTCACCCTGTACTTACCTCTGGAGCCTGGCTCGATGATCTTCAGTGGACTGGGAACATATCTGCACTCTTCAAAGTCGACCACGAACCGAAGAAATGCTGGTAAGCTGTATAATGGCATAAATATTTTTCTTTTTTCAGCTTTGGTGCATATCTAGGCCATTTTTTCGAATTTTGGCACCAAATTTTCAACATGGGATTCTTGGGACCCCACCTCATGAATTCAGTCACTGTCATCTCGTTATTCTGTCCCAAAAGGTGATTTTGTGGTCACTGCACAGAATCACCTTTCTGGACCGATTAATGAAATGACAATGTCACAGTTCATGAAGTGGGCCCTCAAAAAGGTTATGTTGCAAATTTGGTGAAAAAATTCCAAAAAATGACTGCATTATGAGCGTGCATTGTGCAGTTTCTACACATGCTCATAACTTCATGAATTTGTAATATTTTCACTCCAGGTTTTCAACATTGGCATTTTTCCACACCCCCTTATGAACAGTACAGCTGTCAATTTTCACATCCTGGCTGAAATGTGTATTCACACTCTCGACGCAGAATAGTACGATGTGGGAAATCAATGTTTGGGACAGATTAAGAAAATCACAGTGACACTGTTCATGAGCAGAGGTTTTAAAATGCCTATGTTGAAAATTTGGTGACAAGAGTCCATAAAATGACTGTGTTACAAGCATGTGCTGCACAGTTTCCATGCACCCTCATAACTTCACAAATTTGTAATATTTTCACTGCAGATTTTCAACATTGGCATTTTGCAACACCTCCTTATGAACAGTACAGCTGCCATTTTTCATATCCTGCCCGAAATATGCGTTTGCACATCTGGTGTACAATGGCGCGGTCGCTGTGAGAAATTAACGTTTTAGGCAGATTAAGAAAATCATAGTGACAGTGTTCATGAACAGAGGTCACAAAATGCTTAAGTTGAAAATTTGGTGAAATAATTCCACTAAATGACTGCGGTACAAGTATGCGTTGCGCAGTTTCCATGCACACTCATAACTGCGAGCATTTTTAATATTTTCACTACAGATTTTCAACATTGCCATCTCTCCTCACACCTCCCTATGAATGGTACAGCTGTCATTCTTCACATCCTGCCTGATCTTTGTTTTCGCACATCTGGCGCAGAATGGCACAGTTGCTTGGGGAACTCAAAGTTCGGGACACATTAACAAAATCACAGTGCCACTGTTCATTAGAAGATGTCCCAAATGCTTTCTTGAGGTGGGGGTCACAAAAAGGCCATGTTGAAAATTTGTAGTGCAAATACCAACACACGCCTGGGGCATTAAGGATTCTAAACATAATGTCCCACCCTGTACAGACTGACAGGCATCAGAGGTGTAACGTTGGATCACCGGCAGTAATACTCATGCCATCCCACCCCCACCCTGAAGCCAGTGACAGGCATTGAGGTGTGCCTTGAGCTCTTCAGCCCCAGACTTCACCCCATTCTCCTGTACTGCACCCATTTCAGCGTATGTCCTTATGAAATGGGGTGACTGTGAAGCCGAACACCCCAAGGCACACCTCAACACTTGTCGGTCTCTACAGGACAGGGTGAGTTGAAATGCCATGAGCATTATAAGCAACAACCAACAGGCACACCCCAATGCCTGTCCATCTCTGCAGGGTGGAGGTGGGATTGGTGTGAGTTCAGTACTTCACTGCCGAGGGACTTCCGGTTCCACCTCCTGAATAATGGAAGCATAGAAGCAGAGTCTGTGCTTCCCCTGATTTAAAAACTTCTCTCTGGCTGCAATTTTCTGTTTTTTTGAGGAAACTATTACCTTGGAGAATCAGCAGAGATGGCATATTACCAAGGGGAACTGATTAAGCAGTGAGAGACGTTAGGATGGAGGAGATTGCCATCAGATCTGAATCGGAGGCCTCAGCTGCTTCAGACAACCGTGACCACATGGATCTGAAACATGGATCTGCTAAAACTCTGTGTAAGCAACAGAAAGCTAAAGCAAAGCAGGCTAAGCTAGACTTAATTTACCAGGAGATACTTATTTTTCGGGCCAAAATCAAGGAGCAGTATAGTGAACTACGCAGAGATGTTGTGCAGTTAGAATAAAGAGTAGACGACCAGGAGAGATTGGGTACGACTACGGAAAACAGGATGGATGAGTTGGAGCAGGTGGTGCAACAGCTTAGAGAAGGACAAGAGCAAATGGTCAATCGCCAAGAAGATTTTGAGAATAGAGCACACTTCAAGAACATTGGGATCTATTGTCTATCTGAGAACTCAGAGGGGGCCAATATTAAGGACTTTATAGAGACACTATTGCATGCTGCTTTGGAACTGCCAAAGGACTTTAACTTACAGTTAGAGAGGGTGCATCAAGCCTTGGCGCCAAAACCTACCTCTCCTAATTTACCCCCGAGGTCAGTAATTCTTCTTTTTAATAGCTATGCCACAAAAGAACACATTCTGCTTACGGCTTGAAAATGCCAGAAAGTCTTTTATGGGCCAACATGCATATATTTTGACCATGATTATGCGTCGAAAGCAATGCGGCTGTGATGTGCTTATCTCCCCCTGCTCCTGATCCTTAAAGCTGCAGGACATAAATTCACCACCCCATACACAGCCAACTGATTGTACACTTGCCAACAGGACAATGGGAATTCACTAAGGCCCAAGAGGCAAAGGAGATCTCTCCACACTGATTCGTTTTTGGGCCTGAGGAGTGCCCTCTAATTTAATGGGCCACCCTGAGCTTAGATCAGACTGCTTGTGGAGTGGAGAGACAGCCCCCCCACACCTCTGAACAGAACGAGCTCTTACTTGATTATTACATTGCACATTTGATGTTGGGCTAACAATATCGGTCTGGCAAATGTTATCATTCTGCTAAAATTTTGTTTTGCAACCTTCAGGGTGCTAGCGTATTATCTCCCTCTTGGTTTCTGATTAATAGAAATGCAAATTCAGAATAATCGGGGAGAAGGGGAGGATGCAGATCTCTGGCTATATGTTGCTAACAGGGAGTATTCCCTATTTTTCTTTAAGAGTTTTTTACTTGTACTCCTAATTGAGTTATCTTTATTTAAAGGGGAACAGTATACTGATTCCTCGAAGGCCCCTGACAAGGCTGTTAAAGGATTCCCTTCACTTTTAGGGAGAGTTCAGATGCTCCAGGAGCATGTTCTTTTGGGGATCTGGAGTTTTTGGTTTTTCTGCCTATATTTGGAAGTCCTTAGCTTATGACAATATAAACGTATATTATCAGGAAAATTATTCTGTATATATGTTCAATGTTTGTTATTGTTCACAACTGGGAAGGTTTTCACCCAGTTTGCTGTGTTATACCCACCTGGGTCAAAAGGTGCATCTTTTTTGGTTTCTATGTAGTACTGAGATACATCTCTGATTCATTGGACAGCAGCAACTTTTTCTTTAGTTTACAGGAACATAGATGGGTAGCAGGACAAGAACCGTATACTGGTGCCTTCCATAAGATGGTCATTGATACTTTCTAACTTTTCCCTTAGAGTGGGATTCACATTTGTGAGGGGAGAGGTTGTAATAGTCAGGGATACCTTGCTTTATAGATATTTAATATGATGGCAGAGTGGACTAGGATATTATCATTAAAAATTAATGGTATTAATCATCCTATGAAGAGGGCCAGGCTGCAACAGTATCTGCAGAGGCAGAGAGTGAACTGTGTTTATCTGTGGGAGACAAATTTGTCGCAGAGTGAACATGCTAAGCTCTCTGTGGGGGTCAGGTAAGCAGTCTTTTCTTCCTCTAGTAGAACTGGGAAGAGGTGTGGTGTGGCAATTTTAATCCCTACCACCACCACTTCATTTAAAAAAGGAAAAGGTATATTTGGACCAAAATGGGCATTTTATAATTGTACAGGGGCAGATGTTTAAGAGTGAGGTTACATTGGCTAATGTATATCTACCCCCCCCCGGTGCCTCTTCCTCACTTCTTAGAAAATTTCTAAATAAAGTGATGAAGTTACATAAGGGATTAATGCAGATAGAAAGAGATTTCAACCTGATTATGTCTTCACAGAAAGACTCTTCTTTTTTTTTTTACCTCTTCTTCCCTTAAACAGCATAGATTTACTCCCACTCAAAAACTTTTTAAAACCCAGATTCTTAAGTTGGGTCTCACGGATATTTGGAGACTTTTTTTTCCTTCCTTAGAAGGACACACATTTCTTTCACATATATATCACACCTCTGCTAGAATTGATTACTTTTTTATCTCCACGGAATTCCTGGACAGAGTCTAGGATATCTCTCTAGAGGCCCGCCTCCTCTCCGATCATATACCCCTTTCTAATAAAGGTAGATTTAGGTCGATCCAGGAAAACAACCCTCTGGAGACTGAATCTTTCTTTACTGAAAGATGCGGAATTTAAATCTAAAATGGCAGACTGCATCATGCAGGTCCTCGAGGAGAATTCTGACCCAACGGTGTCGGCCACCCTGCTTTGGGACACTCTGAAGGCAGTGATAAGAGGAAAGATTATTTCTTACTCCTTTAGACAGCATAAACAAAGAGAATCCGGATATAACTCCTTCAGATTACTTTACAAGAATTACAGGGAAAACAGGATTGAGGAGAACAGGTTTCTCCAGTTGAGTTCAGCCTGGTTCAATCAGAATTACAATCTTTCTTAGATTATAAGACACAGTTATCCCTTTTATACCTTAAAACATTTTACTATGAAGGCAGCTCCAAGGGCACTAGAAATCTGGCTAAAGAACGATAGATTTTAAGCAATCAATGGCCATCACTCGGATCTGTGACACTCAGTCCAGGACTATCCTCCATCAAGCACCTATAGTTATGAAATTATTTCAGCAGTATTATACAACATACCCCTCAATCCCCAGAGGCTGTTCATGATTTTTTGTCACCTATTAACTTCCCACAGTTAACTAGGTCCCAACAGGCATCCCTGCTGAGTTCCATTTCCTCCACAGAAATTCAAACGGTTATTACCCATTCTAAAACCCTAAAAAGTCCAGGCCTGGATGGTTTTGAAGCTGAATGGTACAAAACATTCCTTTCTAAACTGCCCCAGCCTATGCGGTGAGCCTTCTTGGAGGTGCAGAAGGGGGAATCCACCCCCGCTTCATGGTCTTATGCAGCTATATCCGCCATTTTAAAGCCAGGAAAAGACCCGCTTTTACTTGACTCCTATAGACTTATATTGGTATTAAATAGTGACTATAAGTTTTATATGGCAGTCTGGGCATGCCAGATGGAGGCTATGTTACCAAGCCTTATACATTCCGATCAGGCCGGATTCCTTCAGATGCGCCAGACCACAGATAATGTCCAGGGAATGGTCCATTTGATGGATTATATGATTAAATCAGCTGCCCCTTCAGCCCTGGTGAGCTTAGATGCTTACAAGGCTTTTGACAGGGTTTCTTGGAGGTTTCTGTGGGGGGTTCTGACCTCTTTTGGCTTCCCTGGAGAGTTTGTTAAATGGTTGGAGCAGTTATATTAATCTCCGAAGGCATTCATAAAACTTAATGGTGGCATTACATCCCCTATTACACTGGAGCATGGTACTAGACAAGGATGTCCTTTATCTTCGCTGTTGTTTGCCATCTGTATTGAGCCACTGGCCATGATGCTTAGGGATTCGGGGAGGATATCGGGCACTCAAGTGGGTAATCAAACTTGGAAATTAGCTTTATATGGTGACAACATTTTATTTACAGTGGTAGATATGGAATCGTCCATTCCAGCAATTTGGGAGGCTCTAGACCAATTTGCTCAAATCTCGGGGTACAAAATAAATTCTTCTAAAATGGAAGTCCTGCCATTTCATTTTATTCCCTCACAGGCATTAAAGGTTAGGTTACCCCTACGTTGGAATAGTACCAAAGTAAAATACCTGGGCATAAATTTACCAAGTCAGTTATTACACCTTACCTTGGTAAACTACGAACCCTTTACACAAAAAATAGAATCTGATTTGCATCAGTGGTCCCAGCTCCACCTGCCCTTATATTCTAGAGTTTACCTAATTTTTTTTTTTAGTTGTTTTTAACCAGGAGGATGAACATCCTACCCCGTATGTTATACCTCTTCCAAATTATACCAATTGTGCCAGATTCAATATATTTTCCATCCTGGAATAAATCTCTAGCTAGATTTGTCTGGGCTGGAAAAAAAAAACACAAATTAAGTGGTCCACATTGACGTTTCCAAAAAAAAAAAAAAAAAAAGGATGTCTAAATTTGCCATACCTTCAGAAATATGCATATGCTACTGTAATGGCTAGAGTTTTTAATTGGAGCAATCCAGTATACGACGTACAATGGAAAACCCTGGAATTTGCTTTAGATAAGGTAAAAGATGGCTAGATCTCTTATATTCCATCTGCCTTCCCACCAAGAGGAAGCCTATTTATGCTCATAGCACTCAATCTTACCTGGAAACTTGGCATCGGCTCATTCACTCTGCGGAGCTGAGGCCAGTCAGTTTTTATCTTATCCTATTGAATACAGTAATTCAATCCCCCACACTAAAGCAGGAGCATACTCTGGCCTGCTGGAGACAAAGAGGTATATGCTTTATCTTTAACATAATTGACTCTACAGGAGTCCTCCTTTTCCACAAACTTCAAGAGATTTTCAATATCCCACAGCAGGGTTTTCTGATATACACACGATTAAGGGAAAGCATAGAGTAGAAGGGATAGACCTATAGTGTGCTTTCTAACCCCACTCCTCAATTGCTCACACTGGCTATGACTACTAGGAGAAAGCAGCTCTGGCCTCAGTTTATTGGAGTGTTATACAGGAGTATGCAAGAGTTATCTAGACATTCGACACAAGGTATTTTGGCAGCATTGATAGGGAACGCCCAACCCCAATTTCAGGGGAGGTATGGGAAAAGTATACTAAACTATCGATGGGTATCCTGGGTGCTCCCTACTGGCGAGAATTTGCATTGAAGACAAGAAATATATATTTTCATACCCCAGTGAAATAGGTCAGGTTCTCGCTCACAGCATTGGGACGCTGCTGGAGGGATTGTGGGGAGCCCTTAGCTAGCCAGACTCATATCTTTAGGGCATGCCCTCAATTAGCAGGATTCTGCAGGGATACCTCTGAAGCTCTATCAGAACTGGTAGGGATGGAGGCAGTACTGACCCCCTGAATTGGTCCTTGTTTCAGTCCCACTAGAAGATCTCTCTTTATCCAAAGGATCTTTATTAATTTCCCATATATTGGCAGCCAAAAAAGCTATTACTAGAGGTTGGGGTCGACAAGCTCCCCCTACTGTTCAGGCTTGGTGTGCAATAGTGGGAGAAATTTACATTCTTGAAAGGCTTATAGCTAGATGTTTAGATAAATGGCCATCGTTTGAACTGAGATGGCGGAAATGGATTCTGTGTATTTCATCCCTGGATCCCACCTTTATACCCTAAAAATATATTGCACCTATGTATTTTCACTGCTGATTATAACTCGTCTCATGTATACATTTCATTGTAACATTTTTTTCTCTCTGTAAAAAATGCATAATGAAAATGTAACCTTGAGCATTTAATTGATATAACTCAATACAGTTTTAATTGGTTATATGTAAACATCTTTTTTATTTTTGTTTTTTAAATGAAAATCTAATAAATATATAGCATAAAAAAAATACTTCACTGCCACTCCTATTCTGCATCTGTCTAACTCCTGCACGTCCAATGCTAATATCAGCAAACAAACATTCAGTATTGACAAATGCTTGTTTCTTAAGGTGAGCTGCTTACCCTTGGTGACTTTAATATAAATTGGCTCTCCCTCACTACCAATACATTTCCCCAAAATGTAAAATCCTTCTGCTTAACTCAATTGATTTATGACCCCACACACCTGAATTTTAAGTCGCTCCGTTCGGCTGGGTCCTCTCGTCTCATGCCCACCATATTGTGGGTGCAGGAATCCTTTCTGATGCACTCCTTTGATTGCTATCATGCTCTGCTGCTGGCGGCAGATGCTAACATGCAGAGAAGCTAACCCCTAATCTGATTATCCAACAACAAAAGCTGCACAGCACTCAGTCACACAGATTCAATTCAATTTCTATTTAACCAGGAAATGCACCATTGAGGCAAGCTCATTTACAAAGTGATCCTGGAGAACATCGAAACATACAATACAGCAATGTGGAAACAAGAAGAAGCAACAAATGCATACAGTTTGAATAACAAAGACCAAAAAATAATAACACATTTTGGTGAAAAAATATTGGACTAAGAATGACATTGAATATTGTTAAGTGCTGAGTTGGTAATAGAGATTGAGCTGGGAGAGCAGGAAATGGAGAAAGGCGAGGGGGTGCATAGGTATGGAGAAGGGGGAAGGGTGAGGGGAGCTGTGCAAACATATAGGGGGAAGAAGTGAGGGTAGAAAAAAGGGGGGAATGGGATACATAGGAGAAGGGGAAGAGATTAGGCTAGAGATGGGGTGGGAGATATAGATGACAGATAGAATGAGTTTATTTGTACAAGGTTAGAGGGAAGTGCATAAGTTGGGAAGAAGTTAGGGGGAGGCTATGGGGGAAAGTTTATTGGTATAGCACTGGCATTTTTGTAACAAGCAGGATTTAACTTTGCTTTGAAGGAATTTAGGCTGGCTAAATGGTCCAGTTTCAAGGAATCTTGAATAGAATTCCAAATGGAGGGAATGGCATAGCTAAAGGAGGTAGCACAGAACCAGGACCAGATTTTTCTGGATGTCCAAATGCATGCAGTCATAATGCCAGCGGGAGTATGACCTAGGAGAAGCTTTAAAGAGGTTGCAGATGTACGTGGCAATTTCGAAGTTAGAGACCTGTAAGCCCAGAGGGCAGCATTCTGTCATCTGCAGGCAGTTAGGGATTCCCACCCTACTTGTGCATAGAGGAGACAGTGGTGAGCATTTGAGGGGGCATTAGTGATGAATCTGATTGCCCTTTGATAGAGTATATCTATTTTGGCAAGAGTGGTTTTGGTCCCATGGCTGTGCAGCAAATCAGTGTAGTCAACGGGTGGCAAGAACATGGACGAGACTAGCCTTCATTTGGCTTCAGCGGAGAGTAGGTGTCAGATCCTAAAAAGATTCTGAGTCTTTGTTTAAGCTTTTTTGTGAGTTCATGGATATGAAATGAGAAGGAGAGTCTGTGATTCAGCCAAAATCCAAGATATTTGAATTTATTGACAACCTCAATTGTTTCTCCCAGGAGGGTGGTAATCTGTAAGGCAGGAGGAAGCGATTTCAGGTCTCCCAGCTTATCTTGGGGTGAGAATAACATTACTTCAGTTTTTCTAGCATTAAGCAGTAGTTTTAAATTGAGCAGCTCGTATTGTAGCAAATTAAGGTCTTTTTGGAGTTCCAGACAGGCTTCATTTAGTGAGGGTTTAGCAGTGTAAATAACGGTGTCATCAGTGAATGAGTGAGCGCTAGCATTTGTGACCTTGTGATTGATGTTGTTAATATTGATTGCGAAAAGAAGGGACCAAGGATTGAGTCTGGGGGAAACCTCTTTGCAATGTTTTTAGAGGAGAGAGAGCACCTTGCGCAGAAACCTGTGGCAGCCTACCAGTGAGGTATGAGGAAAACCAATTGAGAACATTATTATCAACACCTAGGCTGTTCAGCATGTACAGGAGCAAGGTATGGTCAGCCGTGTCAAACGCTTTACTCAGGTCCAAGAAAAGAGCACAGACAGAGTTTTTAGTATCCAAAGCAATCTGCCAGTCATTTGTGACCTTAGGTAAAGCAGAAATTGTACCGTGACTAGGTCATAAACCAGACTGGAGCAGAATTAGGAGCATAGCACTCTCTAGGTAATCTCTGAGTTGGGCATTGACAATTCTTCCTAGCAGTTTGGAAAGGTTTGGCAAAAGTGAGATGAGGCAATAATTGTTAAGATCAGATGGGTCACCCGGATTTGAGTAGGGGTATAACATGAGCTACCTTGCAAGCAGGTGTGCCATGAGAAAGAGATTAAAAAGGTGCATGACAGGCGGTGCTAGAATGAAGTTGTCAAGTTTCAGATACAGCTGGTCAAGATGGTCCGCACCTGCATTCTTATTGGGATCAAGGGCTAAAAGGAGGTCTTCCACCTGCTTTAAAGAGATCATGCTGAAGTTGAAAATGTGGTCGGTGAGAGCACTTTCCGGGAGGCTGGGTGATCCTGAGGCGGGAACAATTTTGCAAGCAGGGGAAGAGTCGAAGGCCAGACCAACTGTAGCAAAATGACTGTTGAGCTGCTCAAAAATGGATTACTTGTAAGTACAGTTGACTCCATCTACGCAGATTTTGGTGGGGAGTGGAGACGGCGGGGGAAGTGTCACTGGACCTCACAGATGACGAGCCAGAACTTTGCCACATTGTTTTTGGCAGAGTTAATTGTAATACGGAAATAATTAGCCTTTTCTGTTTGGACTAATTTAGTGCATTTGTTTCTAGTTGCTCTGAAGATTGTCCAATCTGCACAGGATTTGGTGGTACGAGCTTTATTCCAATATACGTCTCTTAAACGCAAGGCTGCTTTGAGGGAGGGAGTAAACCAAGGTCAAACTCTTTTCCTAACTCTGAATTTTACCAGGGGAGCATGTTTGTCAATGACATTGAGCACTAGGGAAAAAAACAAGGAATAGGCTGTGGGGACAATTTTGGCGAGGTAGAAGTCTTGCCATCTGATTCGATTCAGGTCTGTCAAGAAATCGGCAGGATTAAAACTGCGAAGGTTTCTTTTGTATGTAAAGTGAGGAGAGGTCCCAATATGTGGCATAAATCCAACACAAGCAATGTCCTTATGGCCACTGATATCATTATTGAACATGCCAGCATGAGATATTTTATAAGGTTTATTAACTAAGAAAATATCGATCATGGAACTGTTATCAGGGGACTTGGAGTTAATGAAAGTAGGCTCTGAGATTAGCTGATTATATCCAATTTCATAACACAGAGTTCCTTGAGCGAATTTGAGGCCAAGGAAGGCCAATTCATATTTAAGTCACCTGTGACAATGGATTCGGAGACGTCGCTTACAGATAAATTGTGAAGATGGTTCAATATTTTATTATCCCCAGAAGGGGGTCTATAGCAGCCAGTCATGAGGATAGATTCCTTAGATGGCAACATAATTTTCAAGGAGAGACTCTCAAATTCATTGGCCACTGAAAGGGAGTTTATAATTGGCTGGAAACTTGTTAGCAATATAGATGGCTACCCCCCCCACCTGCTTGGCCTGTCTGTCCTAAAGACATTATAAGATGGCAGGTTAATGGCAGAGTCAGGGTGGAGTGGTGGAACCAAGAATCTGTGATCAGAAGTACATCAGGGGATATGTGGAAGGCACAAGCCTGCAGCAAGTCTAATTTTTTCAGAAGACTGCATGCATTGATATGGAGGAAGGAAATCCCTTTTAGTTGCTGAAGTTCAGCAGGGGAATTGATTTGAGCAATGGGGCCAGTGTTCAATTAGAAGTTGCCGTAACAAAGTAAAAGTAGTATTAAAAGTTTTCTAAGGCCTTGTAATATAACTTTGAGCAGGCGCAAGCTTTTCTCATGTGAGTAGGTGGGAGGGCTGGAGGTAAGACTAGTGCAGCAAACACATTTTTGATAGTTGCTTTGCAAAGTAAGAAGAGTGGACAAGAGCCAAGAGATTTATTTTCTAGGAGACTAGTTAATGGGTGAGCAGAATGGTGGTTAGGACCAGAGCAAGTAATGCCATGGGGGCCCCAAGTTCAGCATGGAGACGAACAGCTGGATAAGGATGAATACAAAAATGGCAGGGTCCAAAGAGAGGAGGAGCGTAGACGTCCAGGGAGTAAGGGGCGAGGGAACAATGCCCATCCACAGAAGCCTGCAGGATTGGAGGAGAATGGGTGATGCCAACAATAAAGCTAACAAACAGCTGACTGAATAAGTAAACCCACAGGGACCCATAGGGTACACTATAGAAGTGTGTGGGCTGAGAAGGAGCAGATGCACAAGGGGACACATAGTGAAAATGCTAGGCAATGACTCCCCTGGTCTAACATAGGAATTAGGTCAGGAGACGAAAAGCACTGTCCGCAGGATATCTTTGGCCAAAGAGTGTAAAGGATCACTCGAGCCACATATTATACTAGTTATCATACCCTTGAGTATTGCAAGGGGAATAAGGCTGGAGAAAGGCACTGCACATAAAGTTTATGTGACTGTGTGTGTATAGGAACAATCAAGCCTCAGACCAATGGGAGAGGGGTAGGAATGGGGCAGAGCTAAGGTGTGTTTAATAATGGTTGGAGGTGGGGGATGGGTGGGAGGGCAAAATTATTTTCAAAAAGCTGGTTGTGCGCAGCAACCTTGCTCAGTGGCAAAACACTGTGAGCCAACCGATGCAGCATCCTCACAGCCTGGCAGACCAGAGCAAGCAAGGTCAGAGGATGTCTTCAAGGAAGCTAGGAGCTCAGAGCCAATCTCTGCTGACCGGCAAACCTAGCAGGCCAATGAGAGATAAAGCAGCTGCAGCAGACCCAATCAGAGAGTGGCCTTTCCAATCACAACTTTGTACCTTCAACCTGTTTCCAGGGAGCTTGTTATGGGCAGACAGCCAGCCAGAGAGTTCTGTGCAATGGCTGGTTGTCCAAGAGCCCAACGGTGGCTAAGTCTGGAAGAGTGAAAGACACAAAAAAGAACTGGAAGGGGACAGGATCAGTTGTGTTCCAGGACAGTAGCTGCTGATGTTGTTTTCACAGGGTTCTTGTGGATTTTACTTAGTAGGTTAGTTCTTTTCTTTCTTACTTCTAAGGGGCTAGCAGGGTATTGTTTTTGGGGATGCTGGATGTTTGTAAACTGATTTGGTGGCTGTAAGTGGGGCTCTTTTTGTGGATGTTTCACTGTGTAACAGGCTGCGCTGGTAGAGCCTATTTCTTCTGATTTCAAACCTATTTGGTGGGATTTGCTTGGGCCTGGTTCTTTAGCTGCAGGGCTTGGAGGGAGACACAGGGCTGATACACTCTCTCGAGTCAGGTGTCTGCCCAAGACCCACCCTCCCAGAAGTCTGCAAATTTATAGGGGAACACCTGCCATGCAGGAAAAGGCTGCTGGTGCAGCTCATGTAGTTCTAGCCACTGGGGTTGGATTTAAAGGCTGGGAGAGAGGAGCTTAGGAGTTGTTCATTTCCCTTATAAGTTTAATGTGTTGTACTGCACCTAGTAACAGAGTTACTGGTGTACAGTGGGACTGTCTCTAAGATTAGTGGGTGACCTGATTAGGCAGTAGGGGTATCTTGGACTAGGAAGGAACCTGGTGGCTCACCCAAGGAAACCTATTTGGAAGGGGATGGAACCACACATCATTAGGGCCGGCATCTTTGGGAGGGTGGTGGGGTGCACAGGGTGTGGAGCAGCCATGATACTGGACTGGGCTTGGAATTTTGGTGGTTGCCCAGTATGCTACCAGCTAGCACAGCTTAGGGAGGAGGTTGCGGGGATGAGGAGAAAGCTGGGGGAAGGGGGGTGGTATGGTTGGGGAAGGGGGCTGGAAATCTCCCACAGGGTTGCACCAAGCACTTGGGTGGGGTATAGGGAAAGTAGTGCAGGAGAATACTCAGGGGTCACATAGGGACCCTGGCAGAGGGGGTCCAAAAGGACACTACCAAGGAAGCAGGCAGGTAACTGGGGACCCTCACAAAGGGGACGGAGGGACAACATTCTCAGGGAAGTAGGCAAATGGCCAGGGCTGGACAGAAGGAAGCAAGGCGGGGAGGTGGATCAGACCTTATACTCAATAACCTTCAATTCTCTTCTTCTGCTCAAGGATGAGGGGGTGATGTAGCCACGACAGAGGTGGTTAGAGACGGAAAGGGTGTGGGAGTGGGAGGTGGGAGGCAGGGCCAGATAGCAGGAAGAACGGGGGGACCTGGAATGCAGGAGAATGGGGAGCAGTGAATCAGAGCAGGAGGGCAGGGAAGAGGAGGAAAGTGCAAGGAGAAGGACCAGTTGGGAGGAAAGGTAAGGAGAAGGACCAGAAGTACAAGGAGGATTCAGTAAAGGGAGCTGAGGGTTTAGGCCAGGGAGCACGACGAGCAAGGAGGAACTAAATGGAGACAGGAAGGAAGGGAGGATGAGTCAGGCTAGTTTAGCAGATGGGGGAGAAGGACCAGTTGCGTGCAGTGAGGGGGGAATTAGCAAGGTACAGAAGGATACTCAGTAGGAGGAGAGGCATAGGATTGGAGGGAGGGAGTGCCTATGGTAGGTAAGGAGGGGTGGCATGTGGCACCCAGATAGGGGAGGAACAAGGAGCCAGCTGGGTGGAGGGGCCAGTAGAAGGATGAGGACATGGAAGGGGGAATGGAGGAAAGGAGTGGTCAGATTGCTCCTGCTGGGGATTCTATGATCAGGGGTATCAAATGGGATAGGAGGAGAAGCCTGGCCAGGTGAGACAAGATGCTTCCCTGGACTAATGGGTTGCACAGAGCTAAGCCACGAGGTATATCAGCTGGCAAGGACTGTGGGGTTCCCCAGACATACTGGTCCACCTGGTACAAATGACATTGAGGAAATAGAGAGCTAGAGATACAGGCAAGATTCAGGGAGCCCGCCAGGGTCTTTCATGACATAGGATGCACAGTTTCCTTCTCAGAAATCCTGCCAGTGCCAAGGGCTAGTGGGGAACACAAAAGGAAAATTAGGGAGATAAACCAGTGGCTCAGGGAGTGGTGTGAGGCCAGAGGGTATGGGTTGATGGGGGATTGGGGGGAGAACTGGGAGGATAAGGAGCTGTATGCTAGAGATAGACTACATCTCAATTTGGAGGAGGGAATCCTTAAGTTGAAAATAGAGGAGTTCATTGGGAAAAGTGGGGTTTAAACTTGTGAAGGGGTGGGATGGGAAAAGGCTGTCAAGGGGTGCCGATAAGGAGGGACTCTGTCTCCACCCCCTGGGGACCAGGAGGATTGCAGGAAAGGCCAACTAGCAAAGTGCAGACCAGGAGAAAACAGAATCCCCATGGGAACACGAGCAGGGAAATGGAACTATAGGGAAAGGGTGGAAGGTAGTCCACTAAATGCCAGGAGCTTGGCACAAAATGCCTGAGCTCCAGGCGATGTTAACTGAGGGAGCAGGATGTGGCAGCGGTCACTGAGACTTGGGCCACTGCAAGACATGACTGGGACCTGAACCTGGAGGTTACACTATGTTCAGGAAGGACAGGGGGAGGGAAGGGAGGAGGGTAGCTATGATAGTCAAAAACTGCATTGGCATAGGGGAGTAGAGGAGGCAGAGGGAACCGTGGAGGTGATTTGGGTCACCTTGATAACAAGGGGGGGCAAGAGAGTAAAAATAGGAGTGGTGTATAAACCCCCTGCCCTGGCGGAGGAGCTGAGGACAGTCTGGTGGCAGATGTTAGGAGACACTGCAGACTGGGCAGAGGAAAGGTGGTGGTGTTAGGGGACTTAAACATGCCAGGAACAGACTGGGAGACTATGACATCCTCTGTGACCAGGGAACAGAGGTTGTTGGATGTCTTTCAAGACGCGTCCTAACTCAGCAGGTGAGGGAACCCACCAGGAGGCATGGGTACTGGATGTGGTCCTGGCAGACAGTGACCAGATTGGGGGCCTGGAGGTAGGGGACCCATTGGTGGGGAGTGACCATGCCACGGTCTGGTTCTGCCTGGAACTAGGAGGGGGAAGGCTGCACAAAGACGGAGTAACTCAATTTCAGGGGGGATTTAAGGAAATGGAAGGACCCGTGAGCATTTGGATGGGATTGGGTCAGACATGGACGCTGATAGTAGGTGGGAAATCATCAGGAGAGGGGTGCAGGATGCTACCAGCACCTGTGCAAGAGTAAGACAAAAATGCGGTAGGGCCCAAAACTCCTGTTGGTGGACCAGGGAGGTCCAGGAGGTGGTGCAGGAAGAAAGCAGCCTATAAGAAATTCAAGTGCTCAAGGAGTGAAAGGATCGAGGGAGTACGAGCTGATGGCTAGAAGGGCCACTAGAGTGGTGAGGCGGCTAAGGCAAGGAAGGGCAGAACCTGGCCAGGGAAATTAGGAGAGGGAAAAGGGATCTTTGGATACATTGGGGAAAGACGAAGGGTGAAGGGCAGATTAGCAGGATTAAATCAGGGAGAGATGGGCACAAGACCCAGGGAGCAGGCTGAGGTACTAAATGAGTACTTCACCTCAGTTTTCACCAGGGAAAATGGGGATGCTGCATGCTACATGGAGGAGACAGAGATAATGAGGAGGGGGACCCTTACCGATTGGCAGGTCTGGGAGAGGGGGAGGCATCACTGGCAGGTGGGGGGAAGGCTAAGCAGGGAGAAGAGGTACCAGAAGTGGAAATCACAGCAGAGAGAGTGAGAGAAGCCCTCAGCTCCCTTAAGATGGAGAAAGCACCGGGGCCGGATAAATTACATCCTAGAGTGCTGAAGGAACTTGCAGATGTCCTGGTGAAACCCCTGGCAGAGCTTTTCACCATCTCTCTGAGGACAGGGTGGGTGCCCAAGACTGGAAGGTGGCGCATGTAGTGCCTATCCACAAGGGGGATCAAGGGAGCTGGCAGGGAACTACAGGCCTGTCAGCCTGACATCGTGGTGGGCAAGGTGATGGAGGGCATTGTCAAGGAGAGGCTGGGGACCTGGATAAGTCAGGTGCCTGGACGATAGACAGCATGGATTCATCCCAGGAAATCGTGTCAGACAAACCTGGTGGAGTTCTATGACTGGTGACAAGTGCCTTGGACCTGGGTAGACCAGTGGATGTCCTCTTTCTGGACTTCAGCAAGGCATTTGACTCTGTTCCTCACGTGGGCCTGTTGGATAAGCTAGGAGAAATGGGGGTGGAAACCAGATGATCAGATGGATAGGCAATTGGCTCCAGGACCGGACCCAGAGGGTCGTAGTTGGTGGGATAGTCTCATCCCCAAGGAGGGTCATTAGTGGGTCCCACAGGATCAGTCCTGGGCCCCTCTGTTCAACGCCACGTATCTGACATAAGGACAGGAATCAGGAGTGAGATGAGTCTCTTTGCAGATGACTCCGAAACTGGGGCGGTGGTGGATGGGGAGGAGGGGAGGGTGGTCTGCAGGGACCTGGAGGCTCTGGAAGATGGTCTAGAAAGTGAAGCTGAGGTTCAATGCAGGAAATGCAAGGTACTCCACCTGGGGGCTAGAACCCAGGCCAAGTGTACACCCTGGGGAATACTACAAGTCTCAATGGCTGAGAGGGACCTGGGGTGGTGGTGGATGTCAAGATGAACAACTCTGAGACTTGTAGAGGCAGCAGCCAAGGCCAACAGGATGCTGGGATGCATCACTAGGGGATCACCTCCAGAAGGAGGAAGTGATACTCCCTCTGTATAACTGCTTGGTGAGGCCGCACCTGGAGTACTGCGTGCAGTTTGGAGGCCACACTTAAGCGGACATTAACCTCCTGGAGAGGGTCCAGAGGAGGGCAACCAAAATGATTTGGGGCTTGGGGGACAGGACCTATGAGGAGAGGCTCGAAGAGCTAAATATGTACTCATTGGAAGAGAGAAGGGACCGGGGGGACATGATAGAGGTCTTCAGGTACATGAAGAGGGTAAATAGGGAGGAACAGTCAGGGTGCTTGAAGGAAGGAGGAAGGGGCCACTAGAGGGCATGGGTGGAAGCTGGAGGGGGAAGACAGGGAGAAAGGAGGAGGTGCTACTTCACTGAGAGGGTGGTGGAGCCATGGAATGCACTACCTAGGGGCTGGTGGAGGCAGACAGTGGAGGGTTCAAGAGGGGTGGGACAGGGGAAGGGTTCAGGAAGCAAAATCCAATGCAGCAAGAATATCCGGAACTGGGAAGGGAGAAGCCAGAGAAGGCGAGGGGGACAGCAAGGTCAGCACCCAGGGTGGGGGCTGACCAAACGAGCAGACACGAAAGACCGTTAGGCCTATTGTGCTGGCATTTTAGTATGTTAGTATGTAAAAAAAAACAGTGTAAATAAGTGAAATTTGGTGAGGGCTTGGCAGCTACAAGACAGAAAGAGGGGTTGGAGATTAGTAGAGGCACCTAGGGCTGTGTGTCATAAGCGAAGGTTTGGCTAAGCTTTTTAACAAGACAAAGGGGAATAAGAGGAGCAAAATTAACAACACATAAAGGTAAAAGGTGAGAAAGTGAAGGGATGTACCACAGATCTGATGAATGGAGAATCAGAGGGTGGGCCAGCAGAGCTGAGCAACTAGGGAAAACACAGGGTTGCTAGGGAGAATTTAGGGCAGGCCGAGGAAGGAGTGGGGGGTGCACTCCCAAGGTCTAAGACACTATGATGGAGCAGGAATGGAAAACAGAATTTAGTCAGCAGAATTTAGGTAATGAGGTAGGGAGACCAACTAAGGAGTGCAGATAAGTAACCATCCTGGAAAGCAAAAGTCCACTGTTCAACTTGCACAGTGATGCAAGCTGATTTATTTGCAGTTTGTCTGTTCTTTTTATGAAAGCAGGCTGATACACATTTTAAGAATGCTTATAAACAGTGTGGTGCATGTCCCCTTGAGGTAATAGTGAGAGCCAACAGTTTGCACACATTGCATCTTGCACTTTAAAACTGTCTACATTACTTTCCAGCATGGTTACTCTGAATGAGTGAGTGAGTGCTACATGGCTTATTTTAATTTATATTTTATTAATTTTAGCCCCCTTTTTTTCTGCTGACCTAAGTCTCAGCTGCTCACACACATGTGGAGGCATGCATGTGCCACAGAACTGCAACGCCTTCCCTTTGTTTGCCTCCTGCTCACCTGCACTGCCCTTGGACCTCTACTTGGAGGCAGTGGAACCATGGTAGGTGACAGAGTTCCTCCCCAGAAGGAGAGAGGTGTCTTTCAGCCGCTCAGTCCTGTCCCTCCCTCCCTCCAACTGGCTCCCGACAACCCTGGCTCATTTCTGAACCCAGGTCACCAGTGTGGCACGAAGTAAGGCATCCAGTGCCTCAGCCCTCAGTGCCACCAGGCCAGTCCTGTGATACATGACTTTTGTTGTTGGATTTTCCTTTCTGATGCCCTCAGTGACCATCAAATGGTTTACTGCGTACATTATATACATTATCCTAAGGCTTCCCACTAAATTCATCTATCTCAGGTCCTTTAGGTCACTGGACATGTCATCCCTCATAGCCCACTTCTGGGCATCTGATTGGTCCCACATCTCTGCAGCCAATAATATAACTTATGCCCTCTACTGTGTTCAAACCAAATGTATGGCTGCATGTGATCATGATGCACACCAGAGGAAAACAGCTTTCCTCCATACCAGAGACCCTGTCTGGTGATACTACAAGATCATGGGATCCACTGTGGCTTTGGCGAACTACTGGCACCTTAAAAATGCCTGTACCAACTTAGAAACTTAGACATTGACAGCAGATAAGGACCACTTGGCCCAGCAAGTCTGCCCATTCCCTACATATTGGATAAGCTGCAGATTCTAGTTAACCAACAGCCTACTTCCTCCTACCCTTCACTATAATTGCCTTATGTCAGTCCCATGCAATCTTGAATTTCCCCACTGTTTTTGACCCCATGACCTCCTCCGAAAGGTGGTTCTATATGTCCACCACCCTTTCCATGAAAAAATACTTTCTGACATTGCCCCTGAGCTGCCCCCCCAATCTTCAAACTGTGCTCCCTTGTTCTTGCACATCTCGTTCTCTCAAAGATGCTCCCGTCTTGGACTTTGGTTGATTCCCTTGAGGTACTTAAAAGTTTCTGTCATGTGCCCCTCCTCCCTCCTTTCCTCAAGGGTGTACATATTAAGCTCTTTAAGTCTCTTCTCATATGGTTTCTGGTGTAGACCCTGCCCTCCTCTGAACCACCTCCATCCTGACTATGTCATTGTGGAGATGAGGTCTCTAGAACTGTACGTGGTAATCCAAATGGGGTCTCACCAACTGTCTGTACAGAGGGATGACAACTTCCTGTTTTCTACTGGTGATGCCTCTCTCTCTATTCATCCCAGTATCCCTCTAGCCCTCCTTACTGCCTTCTCACATTGCCTGCCTACCTTAAGGTCATCTAATATGACTACTCCGAGGTCCCTTTCCATTTTTGTTGTTGTTAGTATCCCTCCCTCCCACTGTGTACTCTTCCCCAGGGCTTTTGTTTTCCAGGTGCATTACTTTGCACTTTTTAGTATTTACATTTAGTATGGGCACCCATGTTTTATTCCTTGTTTTATTACCAAAGACATCAGACTTGCAAAGTCTGAGTGTTTTACATTCTCACTTCAGAAAAACATTAAAGAGGGAGTCTGGCCAAAATTTCTGGCATCAATAAATTCCGAATTTGGATCAGCATATCCCCAGACAGCCTCATGCCAAAAATGAGATCTCTAAGTTTCTTTGTTTAAAAATTACACGTTACAAGTCATTTTGTCACCCAAAATTCATTGCCTGTTTACAAAAGCCATTTTCACAGAAGAGCTGCTGATGATGTCATAACCTGAACTCATAGCCTAGTCCTCCCAGCAAGCTACTTTATATGACTTATTTCTCCCATGTTACATAAAACTGCAGTTGTAGTAAACATTTGAAAAAGGAAAACTGACACTGGGTAGATTAGCGCATACATAAGGAATAAAACATGGGTGCCCATACATAATGAGCCTGTGTTTCCATCAAGGAGTTGAGATACCAGCAAATGGAGGGGTGCAGTGAAGAACAACCAAGATGATCCAGGGCCTGCAGGACAAACCATATGAGGAGAGACTGTGGGTGCTCAACATGTATTCCCTGGAGGACAGAAGGAGGGGGGGACATAATCAAAACCTTTAAGGACCTTAAAGGTATAAACAAGGTTAGTAGGGAATGCATCTTCAACCTCAAGGGGAATGGGTCCACTAGGTGGCACAGTCTTAAATTAGCGGGAGGAAGATTCAAAGGGGAGAGATGGGAAGGCACTTCTTCACAGAAAGAGTTGTGTCCAAGTGGAACAAACTCCTGGAGGAGCTGGTGTCATCGAAAATGGTGGATAGCTTTAAAAGGGGTTCTGATAGAGTGAAAGTGATAGTCCTATCTGGTGGGAAGATGAGTAGGAGGGGATGAGTGGGGGAAGTATAAGGAATATATCTGGAAAGGGGAAGGGGAGCAGCTCCCGTAAATTTATTTGACAGCTGCTCACTCGAGCAAATTAGATTGACAGAAATGGCCTGTTTCTGCTGGTATTTTCTCATGTTCATATGTATTGTGGTGGGGACATTCTATTTTAGAATCTGGTGGGGATGCACATTTTCAGACTGTGACAATGGCAAGCGATATGGGAATGTGGAAGTTATGCACACAATTTTAAAATGTGGCAGGAACAATCCTAGAATGAGGCAGTGATGCACAATTTTGGAATGTGGCATGATACATAATTTAAGAATTTGGTGGTAATGCACAATTTTGGAATGTTGGAGTGATGCACAATTTTGGAATGTTGGAGTGATGTACTATTTCAGAATGTGGCAGGGACTCACAATTTCAGGATGTGGTGGGGATGCGCAATTTCAAAATGTGTCAGTGACATTCAATTTTGGGATAAGACAGTGACACACAATTTTAGAATATGGTGCTGACGGAGTCACATGATGTGCTGAGTTGAATTAGACATCATCTGTGCTGCTCCAAGGCCCAAGCTACAATTTTGGTGACAAAACTTCAGGGGTCCGCCTGATTTGATTGCTTTATTAATTTTAAAGTGTGTTAACCTCAGCGGTCTTGAGTTCGGGCTGCAAGCTTGCTAAAAAATGAGGTGCAGCTGCTATAAGCGCTAGCCTGTGAGCGCTGCAATCGGAAGGATCAGGCCGAAATTGGAAACCTAGATGGAGGCCGAAGCCATGGAGCCCCTTGCCGCGAGATCCCCCGAGACTAAAAGGCCAAAATCCCAATCCCCTACCCCTATGGAATCGGAGGAAGATTTAGGCAGAGGAGGGGGAACGGGTCAGTCCAACGAGGACATACAAGAAATTAAAAAGCTGCTTCAAGGGTTGGTGGTGGACTTTGCTTCTGTGAAACCGGCATTACAATCTCTAGCACAGCGTATGGGGGATGCTGAAGCCAGGATTGCCTTCAGGAAAGAAAATTGACTACGATGGAACAGGAGTTAATAATAGCCAGAAACAAATTAAGAAACTTGAAGAGCGTAATGGATGATGAAGAGTCGAAGTCGGAGAAACAACTTGATATTGGCAGGCCGCGGAAAGGGCTGAAGGGCGGACTGTGTTGCATTTATTCAGGACCTGCTCTCCAAATTGTTGGGCCAGACACCATCTGGGAAGCTACAACCTCGAGAGGGCCCACAGAGCATTAAGGAAACACCCCACCGGGAGCAAGACCCAGGGCGATTATTATGAGATTCCTCAATTATAAAGAAAAGATACATGTGCTGCTGAAGGCTAGACAAAATAAATCACTACAGTGGAACGGCGCGACGCTTTGGATGTTCCAGGATCAAACGCCTTCGATCAGGGAGAAGCAGAGGGAATACGCAGAGATCAAGAAAAAGCTTTATCTAGCTGGCATTAAATTTCGTCTGCAGTACCCAGCAACGCTGATGGTGAGACTACAATCGGGAGAAAAGCGATATCTAACCGCGAGGGATGCACTGGAAGGCTTGCGTGTTGAACTTCCTGATTTATTTAAGTCGCTTACCTGAGCTGGACTATCCAGAAAAGGTTGCTGTGAATGGACCTAAGTAAATATGGACAAGGGGATCACGGAGTTTCTCAGGATGTAAAGTTTACTATAGCCATGGTTGTATTTTTGCTCTCTTTATATTAGGTAGTAATTTTGGGGGTTACATTAAGTTTGTTGGGCCTGGGTGGGTCAACTCATGGGGCTTGAAATAGGGACTCAAGGGGGAGCCACCAGGACTTAGGGGAAAGAGTTTGGTGGGTCAGTGAAGACCACGTTCCACCAGGGGGAATACATAAGGTTAGCATTATTGTAAGCTTCCTACATTCAGTGGAAACAGTTTAAAGTAGGATAAGCTCCTAGTGAGAACTGACCCACCTATGATTGATAGTATGCTAGAGATTCGGAGTTTCAGAGAAATGAGAGGGAAGTTTGAGAGGACGAGGTGGAAATGGAGCAAGGGGCAGAAAGGTAGTGGGAGAGTAGGCGAGGGCAGGCTCTTGTAGTGATTGGTTATGGAATGAGGGCAGGAGGGACACAGAGGAGGTTCATCCATGACTCGATATATGCTAGGAGGTCGATCGAGGATCGGGGGGCAGGGGCGGATAGGGGGTTGGGAAGAGAGAGAGAGAGAGTCCAAAGAAAGGGAGGTGAGGGAAGGCAGAACGGAAAGGACATGGTGAAACGGATCATTTGTTATGAATTACGTGATGGACAATGACTCACTTTAAAATAATTTCATGGAATGTTAAAGGTCTCAGGGTAGAAGTAAAGAATGGTTATTTTGAGGCATATCAACTATTTGGGAGCTCACATAGCTGCTTTGCAGGAGTCCCACTTACTAACAGAGGAATTAAGCTGCCTTAAGAAGTCATGGGTGGGTCAGGTGTATGGGCAGGGTAAAGAAAAAGGCATCGGGGTGTGGTGATCCTAATAAGAAATAACCGCATTTAAGGTGGAACAGGTGCTGGTAAGGAAGACAGGGGTTATACCTCTCGGGATTCTATCTGCAAAGCAATTTCGCTGGCCTCTATTTATGGTCCCACTCCCCCTAATGCGGACTTCTTTGCCTCCATTGAAAGGGATATGGCAGCCATACCTACAGATTTGCTTATTTTGGCTGGGGACTGGAATGTTTGTGCCAATAATCTGGAGGTTAGGATACCCCTATCTAGTAGGCCCTTGAACAAGGCACAGATTGCCTTGAATAGGATGTTGGAGGTGACAGCCCTGGCGGATCCGAGTAGGACCCACCCAAGAGAGGTAATATCATGACTTTTACTCACTGCCCATAAGACTCAATCCAGATTGATTTTTTTGGTTAGCAGTGAGGTACTTAGGAAGTGAAGGACGTGACGACAGGGGCTAGAGTCCTTTCGGATCACTCCCCTATTTCCTTGTTGTGGGAACCAAGTCCTGTCCCCCCCAAACCAGTTAGGTGGAGACTGAATGATTTGCTGCTTTCGGAAACTACAGTGCAGGAGAAATTAGACGAAGCCCTGTGAGAATTTATCCAGTATCAATTACCCTCTCTACAGGGGACAAAACCTTTTACAGGTACATAAGTGAAAAAAGAAGGACAAAGGGAGGGATAGTTAGACTGAAGGGGGAGGATGGGAGCAGCGTGGAGGATGACAACAGTAAAGCTGACATATTGAACAGGTATTTCTGCTCAGTCTTTACTAAGGAAGAGGGGGGTAATGGGTCTGAAGGGAGTACAAGGGGTGAGAATGGTGCAGAAATGGACACAAGTCCATTTACACGAGAAAAGGGTCCTGAAGGAACTGGAAGTAACAGAGTTGACAAAGCAATGGGGCCAGATGGGATGCACCCCAGGTCCTTAAAGAACTAAGAGAGGTGGTGGCTGAACTCTGGCTATCCTGTTCAGCCAATCACTGGAAACAGGGAGGTACCCAAAGACTGGAGGACAGCAGATGTAGTCCCCTTATACAAAAAGTGGGAACAAAGAGGAAGCAGGGAACTACAGACCAGTCAGCCTCACCTCGGTAGTGGGAAAGATCATGGAAGCACTACTGAAGGAGAGATGTGGAACATCTGGTTGTCAATGGACTACAGGACCCAAGGCAACATGGTTTCACCCAGGGGAGGTCATGTCAGACCAACCTCATTGAATTTTTGACTGGGTGACTAGGAGGTGGATCAGGGAGGGCAGGGACATGGCCTATCTGGACTTCAGCAAGGCCTTTGACACTGTGCCACATAGAAGACTATTACACAAACTGGGGAATATGGGTGTGGGCAGGACAGTAGTGTGGTGGGTAGGTAACTGGCTGGGTGGCAGGACACAGAGGGTGGTGGTAAATGGCTGTCACCCACAGAGGGAAGAGTGACCAGTGGGTACCACAGGGATCAGTGCTGGGACCGGTCCTATTCAACATCTTCATCAGTGACATTGCACAGGATATAGAAGGCAGAATTTCACTGTTCGGCTGATGACACCAAGCTCTGTAACAGAGTAGACACACCAGAGGGTGTAGACAGAATGAGAAGGGACCTGCAGAAACTTGAAGAATGGTCAAGGGTTTGGCAGTTGAAATTCAATGCAAAGAAGTGCAAGATAATGCATATGGGGTACAAAACCCTGGCACAATATATCAGTTGGGGGTGAGGATATAGCATGCACCAAGCAGGAAAGGGATCTTGGGGTTGTCATCTCTGATGACCTCAAGGTAGGGAAACACTGTGACAAGGCATCAGGTAAAGCAAATAGGATGCTGGGATGTATAGGCAGGGCATTACCAGCAGGAAAAGGGAGGTCATAATTCCGCTATACAAGACACTAGTGAGGCCCCACCTGGAGTACAGTGTACAGTTCTGGAGACCATACCTACGTAAGGACATAGACAGGGTAGAGAAGGTTCAGAGGAGGGCAACAAAGATGGTGCATGGGTTGCATCACAAATCCTATGAAGACAGGTTGAAGGAATTGAACATGTACTCCTGGAGGAGAGGAGGGAGAGAGGGATATGAAGACATACAAGTATCTTACAGGAGGAACAGGGTGCAGGAAAACACTATTTTTAAGCGAAAAAGATGTTTCAGGACTAGAGGGCATGGGATGAAGTTGGAGGGAGGACGATTCAGAGGAAACATGAGAAAGAATTTCTTCACAGAACGGGTGGTGGACAAGTGAAACACCCTGCCAGAGGAAGTGGTGGGGCTGAAACAATCACGGGATTTAAGAATGCATGGATAGACATAAAGGAATTCTAGAGGTCAGGGGTAAGGGGAAATAGACTTCTAGGAAAACAAACTGAACTTACAAGCTCAAATGGGCAGACTAGGTGGGCCATAGGCCCTTATCTGCCGACACTGTCTATGTATCTATGTATCTATGTACAAAACCAAAAACTGGCATGGCCGACCTGTAAAGTGTTATACGTAGGGGCAGTTCAGGCTTTGGCAGCCCAGAGGAATAGAATGAGGAAGGCAAGGGAGGAGTTTATTTTGGGTGCAATTGAATCGTTATCTCCTTTGGAGGGATCCTCAGGGGAAATTGATTTGGAACTTAAAACTTTGCGAGGGGAATGGGCGGATATTTGGTATGGTAAGGTGGAATATTGGCTGGATAGGATTCAGGCTAAATATTTACTGCAGGGGGATGTCCCAGGTCGTTTGCTAGCAGCTAGGGTTAGGGAATGGGAAGCAAGCAGAACAATTACCTCTATTTGGCATGGGGGAAATTGTTAATGGACTCTCAAAATGGCAGACGGACGGCGTCCCATTTTACTGATCTATACGGGTTGGAAACTCAGTTGAGAGGAGGAGACTAATGCCTTTCTTGAGGGAATACCTCTCCTGGTGTTGGATGAAGTACAGGCTAGAGAGTTAGCGACTCCTATAACGGATTCGGAGATACTGGGGGTGGTGCAATCCCTACCGACTGGTAGAACTCCGGGACCAGATGGTCTTACAGCTAAGTTTTATCAGGTACATATACAGACTATACTTCCACTTTTGCTAGAGTTTTTCAATATTATCATGCAAGAGGGGTTGTCCCATCCGCCACTGTATCAGGCATATATATCACTGATCCCTAAACCAGACAAACCCAAGGATCGGGTGGATAGTTATAGGCCGATAGCTCTAATGAATCAGGATATCAAGATACTAACGAGAATCTTAGCTAACAGAATATTGAGCATCGCTCCAAGCTTAATCTGTGAGGAGCAGGTGGGGTTTATGCCACGGAGGAGGGCTCAGGATGCCCATAGGAAGCTCCATCACATTCTTAGCTACGCACCGGATTCCCAATTACCTTTAGCTTTAATATAACTAGACACTGAAAAGGCATTTGATAGGGTCTCCCATTGCTTCTTGTTTGCCACGATGCAGAAGATGGGCTTTCCGGAGACCCTGCTTAGAGGTATTAAAAATCTGTATGCGGCTCCAACGGCTAGGATATTGTGCAACGGCTATATTTCACTAGAAATATTGTTAAAGAATGGGACTAGACAGGGATGCCCTTTATCACCAATACTATTCAACATCTACCTGGAGCGCTTGCTAAGGGCCTTCAAGGAGGATAAACATATAAAAGGGGTAAGGTTAGGGGGGAGAGAACTTAAATTTTCAGTTTTTGCTGATGATATTCTTTTGCATTTAGAGGACCCGGTTTCAAGTTTCCAGAGAGTAAGGGTTTTAACTGGGCGATTTTCGACGGTGTCAAACTACAAACTGAACTTAACCAAAACTCAGGTTCTCCCCCTGACCCCGCATGTATATAGGGCGGATTTCGCTCCATTAAGTTTGCAGTGGAAGTCAGATGGGATTAAATACCTGGGCATTCGGATCACGGCAAACAGAGGAAAGGGGGCCGAGGCGAATATGGAGGGGGTGTTATCTGCAATAAGAGGGGATATACTGAGATGGAATAAGCTCCCTTTGAATTTTATGGCCAGACTAGGCCTTATCAAGATGAACATACTGCCCAGGTTACTATACCCACTGTATATTGCCCCCTATGATATTCATATCACATGGTTTAGGGTCATCAGGAAGCTTCTTTCCGATTTTCTATGGAACACTAAACCGCCCAGAAAAAATATGAAGTACTACGTTTACCTCAGGTAAAGGGTGGGATCAAAATGCCTGATCTCCACGTATACTACGTGGTGGGACAACTGGGTCTTATGCTTCGTTGGGTTAGGAAGATGGATGGGGAAATATATACCCCAACATGGCTACAAATGGAGAGGCAAATACTGAAAGAGCGGGGTTTCTCGCTGGAAGCAA
This sequence comes from Neoceratodus forsteri, assembly GCA_016271365.2. Lineage (NCBI taxonomy): Eukaryota > Metazoa > Chordata > Ceratodontiformes > Ceratodontidae > Neoceratodus > Neoceratodus forsteri. Next base: position 284,564,037 of record JADMNL010000026.1, on the reverse strand, counting down.
TATTGTATGCTAATTTTGAAAAAGATTTCATTAAAGGGGGTGGGAACCCGATTACGAAATCAGCGAGTACGTGGTGGTCCTTCCTTACCTCTGCACAGAGAAAAGTGCAGATGAAAGCTTGGGTCAACTGATGCTGGTAAACCCTACATTTGAAATTGGGGCAGGTGCTAAATGCTCGGGTGGCTAACCAGGTGAGGGGTCTAAAGGTAAGGGATCTTATCCAAGGCAAAGGGTCATTCTACCAGCTTCATTGGAAGGGCTGCCTCTTCTTCAAGATTGCAATTAACTCGACTGTTGGAGGGAGGATGAAAAGGAATGGAGGGTTTTTAGATAGCTCCTTCACTTGGGATCATCTAAAGGGAGTGGATCTGAAGTCAAGCGTTCTCTCTCAGGTTTATAGGGGGTTGGTGGAGTTCTTTAGTCCAGCCTCACCCATACAAGTGTCGTGTTGGGACAAAGTAATGGCTCCTAGGAATCTTGCTTGGGACTCTATTTGGAAAAGCCATAGGTATATAATTATACCTAAGTTTAGGAGTATGCAGTACTTTTATTGTTTCTAATCTATATTTTACCCCTTTAAAACTATATGACTGGAAGCTTAGACAGACGGACCGATGTTTTAGATGTGAGACGGGAATAGGAGACTTGCTGCATGTGATATGGGAATGCTGTAAAATCTCACCTTTGTGGGGTGAAATTAGGCAGCGTATGGACCCATTGTTGAACTATACAGAATATATAACTCCGAAGTTTGTGTTCTGGGTGATTTCTCAAAATATCCGGAGTCTTACCCAAATTCCATCTGGCTCTGATGACTGCATTAGTGAAATCCTTTTGGTTCAGCATTGGATGGACGATCAAGTTTATACTTATGAGCAGTGGAGTGCGATTTGGTGGGACTCTGGGTGAAATAAAGACAGCTTCGGTGGTGAGGGAAAAAGGGTTATATGCTAAGAGATGGTCATCTTTAGAAACAATCTATTCATTGCAGAGGTCAATGCAGGTCCGTCTGTCATGCTATGATTAGCAGGAGCTTGGTATATCGGAAAGAGAACTGGTTAAACGTACTTTGTTGACTCGATTGAGTCTTTTGGCTAGTGTATAGATAAATTGTGATTCAAGCAAGGGTTAAAAGAGATTAGGATTCAGGCCTTCCAGGCTTTATGTGGGGATGGGGACTCTCTCTCTCTCTCTCTTTCCAGGGGACACGGCAGGATTTCACCTCTGATTAAGATTATTAGAGATGTTGATGTTCACCGCGGGATAAAAACTGGGAGATATTACATGTGTTGGCATTGTGTATCCTATTCCTGTTTGGTTTTTGTTTTTTTTCTTCTCCTTCTTCCTTTCCTTTTGTAGAGTGCTGAATCGCCTTTTATCTATTCGTCTGGGTTGTACCTTTTTGTAGCACCTGACTAAAATGGACTGTGGGCTATATTTTTTATACTAGAGATGCTAACTGAATTTTTGTACTGTTAAGAGATGGATTCCTGCTGTGTATGTAAATATCTGATTGTACATAGTTCATACAGTCAGTTTTGGACTGTATACCCTGGTTTGTCCAGGTCTTTACACATAGTTGTGGTAGATTTTGAACTAAAAACAAAAGGTCAATAAAGATTTGATAAGCAAAAAAAAGAATATGGTGCTGACGCACAATTTCGAAATGTGGCGGTGACACACAGTTTTGGAATGTGGCAGTGATGCACGATTTGTGAATGTGGCAGTGACAATTTTGGAATGTGGCTGTGACACAATTTCAGAATGTGGCATTGAAACACAACTTTGGAATGTGTTAGGGATGTGCAGTTTTGGAATTTGGCAGGGCTCCACAGTTTTGGAATGTGGGAGGGTTGTGAGGCACAATTCTGAAATGTGGTGGTTGCATACAATTCTGGAATGTTTTTAATTTTTTTGTCTTTGGTAACCGGGTTAATCCCACTAGGCACAGGTGCCTGTTTTCAGGGGGGAACTGGGAGCACTGGGTGGTTAAGTGACTTGCTCAAAGTCACACAGTATGCAAGTGGAGGCTGTGAGAGTCAAACCCAGGTTTTGTCTGCTGGATGTACCAAGCTCATTCACAGCTCATTACTATAACCTCTGAGCCATACTGCTAGGCCTGGCAAGGAAAGGCAGTTTCTGAATAAATGTTGTGTCCTGTCACAGTCTCACAGTGTGCATCGCCACTGTATTCTGAAATTGCCAGTCCCTGCCCAATTCATCAGTGCGTATTCCTGCTGTATTCTGAGACTGAGTGCCCCACCATATTTTGAGATGGCACATCCCTGCCACATTCCGAGATTGTACATCTCGTTCAACATTTTAAAACTGTGCACCACATTTACATGCTATATCTTGGTTCTGCACTGCATTCCAAAACTACCTCCTGACACATTTTAAAGTACAGTACCATGCCTGTGAACATTCTGGAAATGCAAGCACAGTAGCCAACCATATGTCAGTTTTTCTTTAAAAAAATCATTACATCAGCTGCAGTTTCTTACGCTTTGGAGAAACAGGACAAACAACATTAAAGGCAAGCAGGAAGACTAGACTGTGACTTCAGGTTATGACATCATCAGTGACTCTTCATTGAAGCATTTTTTTTTTTTTGAGTAGTTGTTGACATCAGGGTTATAAAACAGCTCATAACATTAAAATGAAGAAACACAGAAACCTAATTTTGGTATGAGATTTATTGGGGGTATGCTTATTCTAATTCAATAATGTAGCATGGTTGGAGGGACTAACTCTTTAAATCAGCTCTCTAAGTTCTGAAAGGTTATATATTACCTTTTCTCCCCTCCAACCCTGTCTCCCTCCCTCCCTGTTCTCAAGGTGGTGATGCCATCATCTCTGACCCTGCTGCTGTTGCGTGAGCTTTTAACTCATATTTCACCACCTTTGCTCTCTCTCTCTCTCTCCCTCTAGTCTCTTCCTTAACATCGCCCTTCTCTTCCTTCTCTCTGCCTTCCCATCTCTCTTTTACTTCTCTTGATCCACCCCCTTTGCTTCCCGAAAGGCCCTGCTTGCCCTCAGTACTCACAAGGAAGGAGCCCTTATGGTCTCCACCCTAAGTCTTTGTTTCTCTTGGCTCCTGCCAGTGCCTTGACTATTACCCTTCTCCTCAACCTCTTGTTTTCCTCAGCCACTGCCCCTAAAGCCTAAAAGCAGCCTGATGTCATCTCTTCCCCTAAAGGTGGCAATTCCTCTTTTTTTCTGGTAACTTCTGTCCTATCCTTCTCCTCCTACCCTGGCTATGTTACAGGAACACCTTGTCCTTTCTCAGCTCTCTTCCTTCTTTGACTCCTCCTCCTCCTCCTCCTTCACCCCTTTCCAGTCTGGTTTTAGGAAATCCCACTCTACTTCTATTTCCCTCCTTCCTCCAGCTCACTAATTCCAACCTGTCAGGTATGAATCAGGTACTAATCATGTCCCCCATATTCTTTGATCTCGCTAAAGCTTTCAGCACTGTGACACATACCCTCTTTCTGGTCCTCTCTCTCTGGGGCTACTTAAAACAAGCATCCTCCTGCCCTTGTTTGTAGTTGCCCCACCCTGTATGGTGGGCCAGTGTCCCAATGACTACATGTGGTTGCTGCATGTGTCTAGCAAATACTCTGTATCTGCCTTGCTGATGTATGTTTGCTTTCTTGACTGCTTCCTGTTGTTACCAGCTGGAGAAAGGAGGGAAATAGAAGTGGAGTGGGATTTACTAAAACCAGACAGTGTAGTGCAGTGGTTTAAGGCTCTGAGCTGCAAATCTAGTGACATCCAGCAGACCAGACCTGGGTTTGAATCCCACAGCTTCCACTTGCATACTGTGTGACCCTGAGCAAGTCACTTGACTTCCCTGTGCTCCCAGGTCACTCCTGTAAAAAAGCTTTCAGCTTAGTGTGCTACTCCTGGTTAAACAACTACAAAAAAAAAAAAAAAGCTTAAAGCAGTTGGCCTGTCTGACTCCTCAGTCTGTTAGTTTCACTCCTACCTTGTGGGAAGGTCTTAAGCTGTCTGGATCAGTAACTCCATTTTCTCCCCACTCTCTATCTGCTTGGGCATCCCTCAAGGGTCTGTCCTGGGCAATATTCTCTTCCATATCATTGAATTAATATTATTTATTTAGCTTTTGTTAACGACATAAGCACGCTAGACAGTCAAGTACCTGTTATCAGGTGCGAACCAGGACAATTACAAGGTACAGGCAATAACAATACAGAGTAATGTACAGCAATCAACAAAGTACAGTCAGGTACATGCAGAAAACAATGCAGTGGCAAATACAGAGTCAAAGCATGGTAACAACAGGAAGCGGTCAAGAAAGCAAACATACATCAGCAAGGCAGATACAGAGTATGCACTAGACACATGCAGCAACCACACGTAGTCATTGGGACACTGGCCCACCATACAGGGTGGGGCAACTACGAACAAGAGCAGGAGGATGCTTGTTTTAAGTAACCCCAGAGGGAGGACCTGAAGCAAATGTGGTAGGGACAGCCCTTACATGGGCAGGGAGTAGGTTCCAGGCTCTGGGAGCGAGGGCCACAAAGGCATGATCCCCTGTGAGGTAACTAGTTTTGGGGACCTTAAGAGCCTGGGTGTAACCCCCCTATAAATGGGTGTTCCTAAAAGCCTCCTAGGAGCTGCCTAAGTGTTCTCCCTGGTGGTTGGCGTTCGGCGTTTAAGCCATTTTAATTGGCAATGCTGTGAGTACTTTTAGAGCTTCTGTGTACTGTCCCTTTAAGGGCTGCCTGCTTGTCATTATAATTAGTTCGAATGGGGGAGTCTGTGTGTTTCCCTGCTCGAGTCCCGCTCGAGCTGCTGCCCAAGTGCTTTGTTTTGCTGTCGTTAATTGCGCAGAGGGAGCATGTTATAAAGATGCAACTACTTGCTGGCAATTGGTAAGAGGATAATGAAGATACAGTTTGTTCTAACCTGCTTTCTTGCAGCCCAGACTGTTTCTGTGGTGCCCCACCATGTTGGTCCTGAACTGTTGAATTGGACCAATCAAACTGTGTGGACGTTTTAAGGAGTCGACTGACCAATGAAGATACAGTTAAGGATACTGGGAAGTGGCATTATGGGCTATGGCGCTTTTTTGCACCACTGAGAGCAAAAGTAAATGACTGGCATGTGTAGCCAGCCTATGAGATCGGGTAGCACCCAGGCTGTGAGGCTTGCCCCATGCTGTTGGGGGAAGATGCGCTGTGACTGTGGGAGAGAGTGGAGCCCTGAGCTTCTGCGCCATTTAGTGTTCGCGTGGGAAGTGCGTGAAAGGCCTGAGGCAGCCGTTTTCTTTGCCAGCGTCCCGACAAAATCCTGCATGCGGTCGAGGAGGCTGTATAACACAGCTACCTACCAGGCTTCACCTGAAGAGGACTGAGAATCTGCTGAATTGCGCTGGTCCTGGGGAGCAGCTGCCTGGTATGGTGCCCTCTGTTGTTTTCCATATAAATGTGTGAGGAGGCCTCTGAAACTCAGGCTCAGCCCTGCAAGTGGTGAAAGAGTGGTTCTCTGTTGGAGTAGTGAGAACTGAATCAGGGTAGCTCCCTGCTAATGCTTGCAAACCAAGGCAAAGTTGTTTTGTTGTAATGCTGACTGTACTAAGCGAGCTTTCTGGCTCCATCTGATTTTCTCAGGAATTAAATGCTCAGTTGTGTAAGGGCCCCAACCAGCTGCATCGAGGGACTAGCCATTAGGGCTTGGGTACCCAGAGACAGTAGTTAATAGTTTAGGCCTGTGCACAGAGCCATAGGTAGATTGTCATATGCTGTAGTGGTAAGCTAATTACTCTGATTCCCCCAGGTCCTTGTTATTTCCTCCTTCAAATAAATCTGATTGCCTGTTCTGCAAAAGTACACTGGCTAGTCTGTGTGTTAATGGTAACATACTGCACAGTACATGTGGTGTAACTGTACCTTACTTTCCAGGGGGTCCCTGGAGTGAGCTGACTGGATCGAGTCAGGGGGGTAAGTGTGTGTGGTAAGAACACTAACACTGCACCGTGTGGACCACTAGTGGGAGGAAAGGGGGGTTGCAGCAACCCAGAGGGCTGTGACCGAGTCAACCTCGACTGTTCTAACCCCGACCTCAGGGTGGAGGCAACCGCCAACGGATCTGGGCCCCTCACCCTGCTGCAGTTAGAACAGGCAGGGGTAGTAGCCCTTGGGATAGTGCCCCCGGGGGTTACAAATTAGAGGCATCGCTGGGATCAGCATCCCCTAGTGGCCAAGTGAGTGAAGTGCACAAAAATGGAAAAACTGACAGGGAAACTGGAAGGGGATACTATGGCAAAAATTAAGTTGGATCCTATTAAGACAATGGTGCACAAACTGATGAGGTGGGGCAAAGCCGAAGAGCTGGACTCTCAGAGAATTGTGCTACTATTAGATGTGCCTCTGGGAACCCTGACAGCTGACATTATTTCTACAGCAGAGCATGTTAAATGTTTGGGCAAAGTGGAGGTGAAGGGGCGTATGGCTGACCTGCTAGATCTGACCCTGCAGGTGCTGCTTTGTGCAGTGTGGCATCGACCCGAGGGTGCCTCCAGTGATTTCCGAGTGTGTTACAGGGGTGGGAGGCTTGTTCATCCGAAGTGGGTCAGTCACTCCTGGGGGGTTCCCCAGACTAATAGTTTTAAAGATAAACTGCTTAAATTGCTGGCTGTGGAGAGGAGAACTACCCAGGAGTTGCTGCAAGCATTGGATCTGTCTAGTGACACCACCCCCCAGGTCTCCCCAGGTACCTCCCCCTGTCTCCCTAAGAGTTCTATTTTGGCTCCACTGCCCTTGGTGGTCGCCCCTATACAGCTCGATTCTTACCGTAGGCTAAAGGTTTTTTCTGGCACAGTGCCAGTGCCTTCAGGGGAGGATGACTTGGAAGCGTGGATGGACTACGCCACCCCCTTAGTTCAGGAGTGGCAATGCTCTGAGGGGGAGAAAAGAAAGCGATTGATGGAGAGTCTGTGGGGCCCCGCTTTAGAAGCCATTAGGTTCTTGCGGGCCACTAACCCAGAAGCCACCACAGCAGAGTACCTTTCTGCTTTGGAGGGGGTGTTTGGGAATACAGAGACTGGGGAAGACTTATTATGGAAATTCAGGTCTGCCAAGCAGTGGAGAAATGAGAAACTGTCCACTTTTGTTACTAGGGTGGAGCGGGCCTTGCAAAGGGCCTATAGAAAAGGGGGGATCACAGCCACGGCCTTGAACCAGGTCAGGTTGGACATGTTTTGAAGTTTGCTAGATTTTCTAGTGTGATATTGTTAAAACTTAAGTTGCAAGATAGACAGGCTGCCCCGCCTGAATACTGTCAATTAATGAGGGAAATTAGAGAGGTGGAGACTGATGAGGAGTGGTGGGAACCCTATGTGGGAGCTGTGGACCCACGCCGAACCCCTGAGTCTAGTGCCCCCAAAGAGATCCACCCTTCAGGAAGGCCTGATGTGTCCTCAGATTTTCAAGGTGATGTCAGGGTGTGAGCTATTTCCTCTGATCCCTGAGTAGAAAGTGAGTTGAGGGCCGAGGTCAAAAATTTACGAGAACTGGTGAGGGACTTGAAGCGATCCACTATCTACCCTGTTAGGTCTGGGGAACCTGAGTTATCTAGAAACCAATGCCCTGGCCCAGGGGAACCCCCTCACCCCCCAGAGGGCCCCCAGCAGACAAGGTACTCCCCTCCCAATAGAGACCCCCGGGACCCCAAGTTTTGTTTCTATTGTGGGGAGGATGGACACTTTCAGCCTGAGTGCCAGCTGCCGGAGAATTTAAGGAAGGTCAACAGCAAACTGATCACTTGGCATCGCAGGGCCCACGTCCGACCCCCCAGGAAAAGCTTTGTGACCCTGGCCAACGCCCATGCAACTGTCAATGCTGCGCCTCCTGAATGGTCTGATGTGGTTGGGCCCTTGATGGAGGCCCCAGTGCGAGTAAATGGGATTCCCACCCGAGCTGTTTTAGACAGTGGCTCTCAGGTAACCATCATGTTTCAGGACTGGTATCAGACACACCTACCTGAGGTGCCACTACAACCCTTGGATGGTCTACATGTATGAGGGCTAAGTGACAAGGCTTATCCGTATTTGGGGTATATCTGGATCTGGTTGTCATTTCCTACTTCCGTGGTTGGAGTGAACGAACAGGTGGAAATCTTGGCTTTATTCTGCCCCCCCACTGGACTGTATGATGGAGTACCCCTGTTGATCGGGACGAATGCTCATATGTTTGGATGACTAGCCCAATTGTGTTCAGAAGAGCAAGCATTTAGGACCGAGCGAGCCCTAAGAATAGCTGCTGTGATCCAAAAGGTCATGGAAACTCAGAAGAAGGATAGTCAGGAGGAACCTGAAGGCCCGGTTGGTGTAGTATGGAAAAAGGATCCGGCACCGGTGACACTTGCCCCAAATGCCCAGTATGTTCTGCATGGGGAAGTCCGACTGACAACCGATGTTAAGAATAAGTTGTTGATGTTGGGTGCACCTGGGGAAGGAAGATTGCCTGAGGGACTGCTGGTCAAACCCAGTATCTTGCCGGCTAGGGCCCATGCTGACGTAAAGAGGGTGATGGTTCAAGTTCATAATGTGTCTGACAAGGAGATTTGAATAAGAAGAGGGTGCACCCTGGCAAGTTTATATTGTGCAGATACTGCAGTGCTACCCAAAAGCAAGGGTTCAAGGAAAGATGACAGAGTAACCCCCAACTTGTTTGATTTCAGTGACTCCTCGTTGCCTGCTGAATGGAAAGTGAGGATCAGTGAGAAGCCTGCCGAAAGAGACCAGGTTTTTTCCCTAAAAGAATGGGATGTGGGATGTGTGCAAGGGGCTGAGCACCATATCCAGCTGCATGATGAAAGGCCTTTTCGAGAAAGATCTCGGCGCCTGGCCCCGGCTGACATAGATGATGTGAGGCGACATCTGCAAGGGATGCTTGCTGCTGGTGTAATACAAGAGTCCAGAAGCCCCTATGCCTCCCCCATTGTAGTAGTGAGGAAAAAGAATGGGGTGATTCGGATGTATGTGGATTACCGTACCTTGAATCGGTGGACCATCCCAGACCAGTATACTATGCCACGCATACAGGATGCCTTGGATTGTTTAAATGGAAGTAAATGGTTCTCTGTGTTGGACCTCCGCAGTGGGTACTATCAGATCCCGATGGCCCCAGAGGGCAGAGAGAAGACTGCATTTATTTGCCCCCTAGGTTTCTATGAGTTTATTCAGATGCCTCAAGGGATTTCGGGTGCCCCAGCCACTTTTCAGCGCCTGATGGAACGTGCTGTGGGGGACATGAATTTGCTTGAGTGTTTGGTTTACTTAGATGATGTCATAGTGTTTGGTCGCTCATTGGAAGAACATGAACGTCGATTGTTCAAGGTCCTGGATCGGCTGGAGGACTTCAGTCTCAAGCTGTCTATAGACAAGTGACAATTCTTTCAAACTTCTGTGAAATATGTGGGCCACATAGTATCCACCGAAGGCACAGAGACTGACCCCAGCAAAGTGGAGGGTTTGACCACTTGGCCTCAGCCCAGGAATTTGAAAGAGCTGCAATGGTTCCTGGGGTTTTGTGGCTATTATAGACTGTTTGTCAAAGATTATTCTCGAGTGATCTGCCCCCTCCTCAACCTCACTCAGTGGTACCCTCCCACGCACAAGAAGTATAAGAAAGTTGTGCGCTCTGAGACGGAGAAGAAGTATTTTCGGCCGAATTATGTGTTTGGAAACTGCTGGACTACTGAGTGCGAGAAAGCTTTCTATGACATCATATATCAACTCACCCATGCCCCAGTACTGGCCTATGCTGACCTGGCCAAGCCGTACGTCCTCCATACTGATGCCAGTCTACAAGGATTGGGGACTGTGTTATATCAGGAGCACTCGAATGGTCTGAGACCTGTGGCTTTTGCCAGCAGAAGTTTGACTCCCTCAGAAAAATAATTATCCAGTGCACAAGCTCGAGTTCCTGGCTCTGAAGTGGGCCATTGCTGATCAATTTCATGACTATTTGTACAGTGCCAAGATGTTGGTAAAGACCGATAACAATCCTCTGACCTATGTGCAGACCTCAGCCAAGTTGGATGCCACTGGCCATAGGTGGCTCTCTGCATTGGCCACCTACGACTATGCTGTTGAGTACAGAGCAGGCCTAAACCATATAGATGTGGATGCTCTCTCTCGGAGACCTATGCCACAAACTGATTGGGTCAGGTTGTCAGAATTTGACATAAGAGCCCTGTGCCAGAAGTTTGACAAGGAGGAACAGGTGTTTTCTGATGCTGTAGACTGCTTGGTGGATTGCTTGGGGCCATCCGAGAACTGCATACCTGCTGCCTACTGTCATTTATCTGCATTAAATACTAGTTCACTGCCCCAATTCGACAATGATAGCCTCCAAAAGGCTCAATCCTGAGACTCCATGACAAAAACAGCTGTGGAGGCTTTGCTGGCCGGGAGAGATGTGTCCAAGTTGCGTTACACTGACCCAAGAACTGCCTTGTTATACAAAGAAGGTTCAAAGTTAAAGCTGATTAACCAACTACTATACAGAGAGACTGTGGATAAGGAGGGCCGGGTAGACAAACAACAACTGGTGCTGCCCGTTGCTCTTAGAGAACTAGTTTTGAAGTCCCTGCATAATCACATGGGGCATCTGGGCATAGACCGAACTCTTGATCTGGTACAGGCCCGATTCTACTGGCCAAAAATGAGTACAGATGTAGAGCAGTATGTCAAGACCTGTGGCCGTTGTTTTCAGAGAAAAGCCCTACCTCAGAGAGCTGCCCCCATGGTCAATATCACCACTAGTGCCCCTATGGAACTGGTCTGCATTGATTTCCTGAGTTTAGAACCAGATCTGAAAAATATCAGTAACATATTGGTAGTCACTGATCATTTTACCTGGTATGCACAGGCCTTTCCTACTAAAGATCAGAAAGCAACCACGGTGGCTAAAGTACTCGTGGAGAACTTCTTTGTCCACTATGGGGCCCCTCAGAGGATCCACTCCGACCAGGGGAGGGAGGGACTTTGAGAGCTACCTGATTAAAGAAATGTTATCTTTGTGGGGAATACAAAAATCAAGAACCACCCCATACCATTCCTATGGAGATCCTCAGCCTGAAAGGTTTAACCGCACATTGCTTGACATGTGGGGCACACTGCAACCAAAGACAAGCCTAGATGGAGCCAGCAGATCAGCACCCTGGTTCATGCTTATAACTGCACCAAAAGTGATGCCACTGGGTTTTCCCCATACAGGTTGATGTTTGGGAGAGAGGCTAGACTGCCAGTGGATGTGTGTTTTGGGGTTTCCCCTGATGGGGTGCAAGCAGAAAATCATCTACAGTATGTACAGAGTTGAAGGCCCAATTGAACCATGCCTACCAACTGGCCCAGACTATGGCTGCTAAACGAAACCTGGCCAACAAGGAGAGATATGATAAGAAAGTGAAAATAATGGAACTGAGAGAAGGGGATAGAGTGCTATTGAGGAATTTGGGAATGCATGACAAACATAAAATTGCCGACAGATGGCACCACCTCCCTCATATTATTGTGGGAAAACTGGCGGACTTACCCGTATATAAAGTGTGGCCTGAGAACAATTTAAAAGATGTGAAAGCTATACACAGAAATCATCTGCTGCCAATTGGGCAAATCTTGATTGAAACTGAACCTCTTAGTGCCCCCCCCCAGGCCTATGACTAGATCTGCTGCCAAGAAAAAAACCAGACCACTTGATTCTTCAGCAAGCCAAATACGAGAGCCTTGCCCACACTCCCCTGATGAAGATGATCGCCAATCTGTGTCTGAAGACAATGAGAATAATATTGAATACTATCCCTCTTATGAACTGAGCCAACTGTTTCGGGGCAATTCCCTCATTAACTCTGGAGATGAGGTTGGGCTTTCTGGACTGTCTGAGCCCCCAACTTTGTCACTGGAACCAATGCTCCCAGGAGATGCAGTAAGTGGCCCCCAAGCTGAAGGGATGGGGTCCTTGAGCCTGGCTGAACTGTCTGGCCTGGCTGAACTATCTGACTTTTCTGAAGAAGGAAGTGATGTGGGGGAACAAGCCAGTGATATGCTGGAACCTGAAGAATATTTTGAGTGCCCTGATGGTTCCTTACTAGTGCCTGAACAGTTCCCAGCTGATCCAAGTAGTGTGGGTCCTGATGTAGAGGGTCATGCCCCCGAAAGTTCTATGAGTACTGGGTCTCCTTTCCCTATGGAGGTTCCCCTATTAATCTTGATAAGACTGAATCAGAATCGGGGCCTGGAGCAAGGTTTTCCGAGACCCCTAGATGCTCTAGCCGTGAAGTACGGCCTGCAATAAAGTTGAGTTATGAGTCTCTGGGTCAGCCTGTGGACCTGCCCTTAAATGTGGTCCATAAAGGGGTGTATGTGTCCCCGAGCTCCTTGCCTAAGTTAGCCTTGGGGGATAACTCCAGCCTGTTAGTATTGCCCTTCAAGTGTGGTGCCCCTGCTTTAGGTAACCCACAAGTAGCTGATAGGGAGGGGTCCCCTCTGTCCAGGTGTCATGGGCAGGAACTAATGACATGATTAAAAAAAAAAGGGAAAAGAGTTATGTGGGTGGATAATATTGCATAAACTGTGGTGAACTTTAAACACAGTAGTAATGCATGTAATCTAAAGTGTGACACAATGTTAATTAAGATGTTTGCCTTAAAGTAATTTAAGGATGACTACTTGACGCGGACGCCAAGTTCTTTCTAGGCCAGGAAGGGTGTAACCCCCCATAAATGGGGGTTCCTAAAAGCCTCCTTGGAGCTGCCTAAGTGTTCCCCCTGGTGGTTGGCGTTCGGCATTTAAGCCGTTTTAATTGGCAATGCTGTGAGTGCTTTTAGAGCCTCTGTGTACTGTCCCTTTAAGGGCTGCCTGCTTGTCGTTATAATTAGTTCGAATGGGGGGGTCTGTGTGTTTCCCTGCTCAAGTCCTGCTCGAGCTGCTGCCCAAGTGCTCTGTTTTGCTGTCACTGATTGTGCAGAGGGAGCACGTTATAAAGATGCAACCACTTGCTGGCAATTGGTAAGAGTGATAATGAAGATACAGTTTGTTCTAACCTGCTTTCTTGCAGCCCGGACTGTTTCTGTGGTGCCCCACCATGTTGGTCCTGAACTGTTGAATTGGACCAATCAAACTGTGTGGACGTTTTAGGGAGTCGACTGACCAATGAAGATACAGTTAAGGATACTGGGAAGTGGCATTATGGGCTATGGCGCTTTTTTGCACCACTGAGAGCAAAAGTAAATGACTGGCATGTGTAGCCAGCCTATGAGATTGGGTAGCACCCAGGCTGTGAGGCTTGCCCCATGCTGTTGGGGGCAGATGCGCTGTGACTGTGGGAGAGAGTGGAGCCCTGAGCTTCTGCGCCGTTGAGTGTTCGCGTGGGAAGCACGTGAAAGGCCTGAGGCAGCCGTTTTCTTTGCCAGTGCATCCCGAATAAAATCCGCCGGCGTGAGGTCAGAGGAGCTGTGTATAAATACAGCTACCTACCAGGCTTCACCTGAAGAGGACTGGAGAATCTGCTGAATTGCGCTCGGTCTCTCAGGACGTTTGAAGCTGCAGTTAACGCCCAAAATTGCTGTGAGTTTGCTCGGGTCCAGGGAGCAGCTGCCTGGTATGGCTCCATCTGATTTTCTCAGGAACTAAATGCTCAGTTGTGCAAAGGGCCCCAACCAGCTGCATCGAGGGACTAGCCATTAGGGCTTGAGTACCCAGAGACAGTAGTTAATAGTTTAGGCCTGTGCACAGAGCCATAGGCAGATTGTCATATGCTGTAGTGGTAAGCTAATTACTCTGATTTCCCCCCGGCCCTTGTTATTCCCCCCTTCAAATAAATCCGATCGCCTGTTCTGCAAAAGTACACTGGCTAGTCTGTGTATTAATGGTAACATACTGCACAGTGCATGTGGTGTAACTGTACCGTACCTTCCAGGGGGTCCCCGGAATGAGCTCACTGGATTGAGCCGGGGGGTAAGTGTGTGTGGTAAGGATGCTAACACTGCACCGTGTGGGCCACTAGTGGGAGGAAAGGGGGGTTGCAGCAACCCAGAGGGCTGTGACCGAGTCAACCTCAACTGTTCTAATCCCAACCTCTGGGTGAAGGCACCCGCCAACGGATCTGAGCCCCTCACCCCGCTACAGTGAGGGCAGGCAGGGGTAGTAGCCCTTGGGATAGCGCCGCCCGGGGGTTACATGGGAATAACTGGACTTCAGCCAGTAGGCGGGGGGGCAGGCTTGAGCAGTTTAGCAAGTGCTAATGGGGTGGATGTTCTGATGATGTTGTCTATGAAGTCTCCTATGACAAAGGATCGGTGGTTGTTGGGGGAGAGTCACCCTGGCCTAGAGTACAGTTGACAGTGATGGGTAAGACGGGGGGCTGACAGGGCGAAGTGACATACGTTATTGTATGCTGTGTCCCATTTTGTAAGCCAGGTTTTTGCAGCATTCACGAAGGAGGTGAGCTCATAGCTGAGCATGGAAAGAAGAACCCCTTTTGCAAGGGCAAGTCGAGCAGCTGGGGTGAGGCAACATTTGGCCCTGTACACCAGACCCAACTTATAGTTTGTGGCCTTACAGGAATTGCATATGTGCAGGAAGAGGTCAAGTTGAGGATCAAGGGTTACCCCCAGGTGCTTGAAAGAGTCAACCACCTGTACAGGGAAACCATCCACTCCAGCAACTTTGAGAGAGGTAGGGCATACTCTTGCCTTGGCAAGGGAACCAAATAGCATGGCTTGCATCTTCTGTATGTTGATGACAAGCTTATGTACCTTAAGCCAGGATTGAATGCAGTCAAAATCAGAGTTGAGTCTGGAATTGATGACAATGATGTCCTGTAAGCTAGTTAGAAGCACGAGGTCATCAGCATATAGGGTGGCATGCCCAGAGTCAGGGATTGAGTGCAGCTGGTTAATGAAGAGGGAGAACAGTATAGGGCCGAGTACAGAACCCTGAGGCACCCCACATGTAACCGGTGTGAGCCCGGAGAGGGTTTTTTGGAACTTGGTGTACTGTTGCCTGCCCGAAAGGTAGTTGGAAAACCAGGCTACGACTGGAGTGGAAAGGCCAAGGGACCAAAGGGTGGCACCCAGGAGTGTGTGATCAACCAGATCAAAGGTGTTAGACAGGTCTATGAAGATGGTGCCAGTGAGTGAGGTAAGTTGCAGTTCTGATTTCGGAGGTGACATGTGCAAGGGCAGTGGAGGTGCTGTACCCATTTCAGAACCCATGCTGCACTGGGGAGAGGAGGCCATGGGTTTGGAGGAAGAGACCAAGCTGGGAGGACACCACCTTTTCAAGCAGCTTGTTCACAGCAGATAAGATCGCTATGGGGCAATAGTTTTTGAGAATTTTGGGGTCATCACATTTGAGGACTGGGACCACATGAGCCACCTTCCATATATCAGGGATTGTTCCAGATATGACAGAGGAGTTGAGGATGTGGGAGATAGGCTGGGCCAAATAGGGGGGCACCCAGGCCGAGTAATTTAGGCTTGAGATTGTCATGCCCAGCTCCAGTGTGAGGGGAGAGTTCAGCTAGGAGCTTCTGTGTCTCGCTGCAGGAGACAGACTTAAAGTAGAAGTGGGGTGAGAGGGCACAGCATTACCAGTGGGGCCTAGTTCATTGGATACAGGAGATGTGGGGATATAGTCAGACAGGTCAGAGAACTGAGCATTAAAGGCATTGGCTATAGTCAGGGCATTGTTACAGCTGACTCTGCCGATTAGCATGTTAGAGACTGGGGGCAGGCAGGACCACTTACTGTGTGTTTGATGGTGCACCAGAAACTCCTAGGGTTTTTGGTAGATGCTTCAAGGGAGGATTTACAGAATTCACTCTTTGATGAGCGACTACCCCTTTTACATGAGTTCCTGAGCTGCCTGTATTCAGTGAAGTCCGAATTGTCATTGGTGACCTTGAATTTTTGCCGGCATTTATCCTTAAGTTTCATAAGGGCAAACAGACCACCATGCAGCCATTTAGTGACAGTGCCCCTCACCCTTCTTTTTATAAGAAGGGCATGTCTATCTTGTAGAGTGGTGAATATGGATAGGAAGCAGTCAAGGGCAGCAGAGGGGTCATGGCCCCCTGGGACCTGTCAGTCTGGCAGAAGTCAGCAAGGAAGTCTTTAGTGTTAAATTTTGAGTAGTCCCTTATCTGAATAACTTCTGAGGGGACCCTAGGAGTGAGAACTTTCGAAATGCAGTAGGTGAGGGAGTAGTCCGAGATGGAGTCTGGGAAGAGGCCAGAAGCAGTGATATGGTCCAGCCTGTTGCGCAGCATCCAGTCAATAAGGGTACCTTTTACCCCAGAGGAAGAGGATCTGATAGGTTCAGTGATAAGCTGACCAAGGGCAAAGCTTGACAGTAGGGGTTCGTATAGTTTGGCATTGCCACCCTGCCAGTTTAGGTTGAAGTCCCCAAACACTAGGAGTTTACTAGTTCCCATCTTAGGACTGAGGCAGTCAAGGAGGTGGGAGAGGCCATGAGCTTCACCTTTCAGAGGATTATACACACAGGCCAGGTGGAGCTTTTTTGCATTGCCTAACTGAAGAAGGGCGTGTAGTAACTCACAAGAGGGCGAGGGGGTGGGATATGACAGACACCTTATGATGGGTTTTGTAGTAAAGCAGTAGTCCACCACCCCATTTGTTCCTTGCTCTGTCCTGCCTGATAGCGTAGTAGCCAGGAAGGGTGCAGACAGAGTCTGGGGAGGCTGGCTTAAGCCAAGTTTCTGAGATCCCCAGGATGTCCGGATAATAGTGTGAAACCCAGGCCGTCAGCTCTGAGAGGTTAGCTAGAAGGCTGCGAAGGTTGATGTCGGCAATCTTTAGGCCCTTAACATTCTGCTACTGGAGGGGGATATGGAGGAATGCATGTTGGCGGGGGTTTGGTCCAGGGGATTAGGCTATAATCAAGTCCATGCAGAAAGGAGGTGGGCTAGTAGTGCAGAGGGAGCCTAGTACAGGAGAGCAGATACGCAGTTACGCTATAATACTGCTCCACATACAGGAAGATTATTTCTTAGCTTGATATACAGATATCAGATACCCTAGATAAATTAATGAGCAGTTCTAATGACAGCCAAGAGGGAGTCAGCAGTGAGTCAGCACAGTCAGGCACAAGGTTATATAGTTCTGCATAGCATTGTTAATAGCAATTAAGGTAAGAGGTTAACAGTATAAGCATAGCATTGTTGCCATCAATCAGTCTGAGGGTTCGAGAGAGAGGAACGTTCAGTGAGTTCCTTATCTGGCAGAGATGATCAGGAGAGTAGGATCAACTCAGATGATTTGTCAACCCTGGGTAGAAGGCGAGGTTTGGGCACATTTAACAGGAGAAGGGAACTGGGCCGGAAAACTTTTCCCTGATAGATTCCAGTGAATTCTCCCCGATAGATTCCAGCCCACAGCAGCAAATTCCACCACAGAATAGTGAGTTCAACCTTTGTGCCCAAACTGCCAGCACAGAAGCAGCCTTCAGGTAACAGCTCCCCCCAAAAATCAAATTCAGCCCACAGCAGCCCTTCCAGAACATGCAGTAGTGGTTCTATGGGGGGGAGGTCCACCAGGTGCTGAGCAGAGAGCTGGTGCCTCAACCCCATGGCAAGTCATTTTCCCAAGCAAACAAGTCCAGGGCAGGGGGGGCCCATTCCAAGAGGTCTCCCTCTCCACCCCAGCAACAGGACCCGAGTAGACAGAGAAATGCGTGGGTGTGGGGGCTCAGTCTCAGCCTTAAAATCTAGGCTGAGCCAAGCATCATGGCTTCAGGGGGCCAATCGGGTGAAAGTGTTGCTTTTCAAGGTTCGTGACCAAACCGCAAATGCAAATGCAGCCCCCCAGGTAGGAGAGAGCCCGTAGCAGCAAGCGGAGTAGGCACATCCCGCAGCTAAAATTCTCCCTGATAGAGTCCAATGAATTCTCCCCTATAGATTCCAACCCGCAGCAGCAAATTCCACTGCAGAGTAGGGAGTTCAACCTTTGCGCCCAAAACTACCAGCACAGAAGCAGCCTTCAGGTAACAGCAATCCCCGAAAATCAAATTCATCCCACTGCAGCACTTCCAGAATATGCAGCGGTGGTTCTATGGGGGAGGTCCGCCCGGCGCTGAGCAGAGAGCCAGGGCCTCAACCCCATGGCGAGTTGTTTTCCCAAGCAAGCAAGTCCAGGGTGGAGGGGGTACTCCAAGAGGTCTCCTTCTCCACCCCAGCAGCAGGAACCAAGCAGAGAAAAATGACCTCCTCCCATCTGTTCTGCTATGTCCATTCATATGTACACTGATGATGTTTGCATCTGGCTCCTCTTCCCAAGGCCTTTGTTCTTAGTTACAGCTGGATTTTGACTATGTTCAGTACTGGTTCTTGTCTAAATTACTTCCCTTCAATGCCACAAAAAATTAAAAAATAGGTTCCATGACCTTTGGCACCTGACCGAGGCTTACCACCTGACCGAGGCTTACCAGTCTCAACTGGTACTGACGTGGAACCTTTGTACATGAGCAGTCCCTGCTCAAAGGTATTTGTAATCCAAGAATTCAATAAATAAATATATAAAAAAATAAACTCCCTGCCCTTATTCCACATCCTTGATGTTGCCACAGCTGATTATATAACCTCTTTTAAGTACCTTGGGGTCTGGCTGGACCAACATCTTGATTACTTGCTGTATATTGATGCCATACTCCATAAGCTCTAATCCAAGCTTGGTGTACAGGAATAAAGAGAGTGTTCTGCATCTTTCCCACTGAGGGATTGTTTTTAAGATGAAATGGTTCTTTCTGTTTTTGACTATGGTGATATAGCCTTCAATGGAGATCCTAAATCCTCCCCTGCCAAACTGCACACCCTGTTTCACTATTTTTGTCATTTTGCCTTAGACTGTCTCCCTTGTACCCACCACCACTCTCTCTAACCTCCTGTTTCACTTCCATCTCATGATGTGAGGTGCCTTTTCCATTGTGCCTCCTTTATTTCTAAATTGTGGTGAGTTCCTTGTCCCTCTACCTTCTGCTTTGTGCCTTAAGTCTCTTCTTTCTGAGATTTCTACTCCCAACTGCAACTGCCCATGACCCTCCAACTTTTGCCTTACTTCTCACCACTCATATTGCTCGAGCCATTTTGCTCCCCTCCTCCCCCCACCATGCCTGTGCGAATAATTTCCCCTGCCTATTAAAGCTCAGTTTATCTGCTATATGACCCTATTGTACCGATTTGCCGTGCAATGTTTGTGTTTAGGCTCCTTTGATAAATTTTATTTCTGTAACTGTATATGATATCTATTTTGTATTGTTAATACTATTTTTGCCTCCTCTTGCATGGTCTCCATTACCCCTCACCCCAAAGACACAACTGGAAATGAACTTTTATCAGCCAAGTATGTCTTTCCTGTGGAAATGTTTAAAATGAATAAATAAATAATTTACTGGAGCAAAATATTTCTTCATCACAAAGAGGTATCAAAACTTCCAGACAAGGTTGTGGAGGCAGAAACAATATCGGGGTTCAAATGAAACTGGGATACGTTTGAGGGAGTTATCGGGTGGGAAAATATGGAAAGGAGAGGGGGGTATTAGAGAAATAAGTAATGATAGGAATATTTAAGTAGAGAGTTTTAATACAGACTACATTAATTGTTCACATCATTTTCTGTCCTTTTCTATGTTTCTATGAGAGGTCACGCTCAGCATGGCTAAAGATGGATTTTATTTCCTTCTAAACACTGTACTACAGAGGGCCTTCATACACCTCAAACTCAGGTCATGGGCCCTCAAATGAGCTTTACATTCAAGAACCCTCTCCTGAATTGTTTATAACTAAATGGTACAGAGCTGGTTCTCTTACCAGGTCTTATGATGGATTTCCAATCATTCCAGTTATCATGATGGAGAAAGTCATTGTACACCTCCAGATTCAGGGCACCGGTCACCAATGTAACTCTAGGTATCACATCCTCTTTCTGGCTTTTTGTGAACCTGAGGACATTGAACAAAACTGGTGTTAGTTTTGTACTTACAGTGGGCAGGGGTTAGTAATAGAGTTATCATTGTGAATACATACTTTTCCATGTCATCCTTGATTCCCTGTATGGAAGAGAACAGAGCATTTACAATGTCACCATGTATTTTGGTAATTTGTTTGCATATGTGCTTTAATAAGATACACAATGCTTCATATATTTTAATTCCATAATACACCTGACCTGATTAATAGTAATTAAGTATGTATATCCTATGCTGCTGCAGTCAGACCCTCAAGACCCTCTTGCCAAATATGTGAGGTACCTACAGTAAATGTGGATGTCCTGAGTGAAAAATGATATAACTCAACACAAAGCATTATAGTATTTGGTTAGTACTTGTTACACAGAAACATAGAAACATCAAATCTGATGGAAGATAAGGACTATTTGGGCCCATCCAGTCTGCCCATTTCTCCCTACCTACACTATTACTGCACACCATGCCCAATCAACAGCTCTTTCTTCTCTCCCTCCCCCTTAATTTCCACTATGATTCCCTTGTGCTTATCCCATACATTCTTGAACTTCACTACTGTTTTCACCCTCACCACCTATGCTGGAAAGCTGTTTGAGGAATCCACCACTCTTTCTGTGAGGAATTACTTCTTCACAGGTCTTCTAAATCTACCCCCTCCAGCTTCATGGCTTGTCCCCTTGTTCTTGAGCACTTTTTCTTCTGAAAAATACTACCAAACTGTACCTAATTTACCCTGTGAGTCATTTAAAGGTCTCAATAATATCCCCCTCTCCCTCCTCTGTTCCAGGTTGTTCATAATGGGTCATTGAGTCTCTCTTCATGGGGCTTTTAATGCAGTCCCTGCACCATTTTAATTGCCCTCCCCTGGACCATCTCCACTCTTTCCATGTCCTTCCAGAGATGTGGTTTCCTGAACTGGACACAAGATTTCAGGTGGGGTCTTGCCAGTGATCTATACAGAGACAACACCACCTTCCTTTATCTGCAGGTGATAGTCCTCCCTATACTTCCCAGCATCTCGCTTGCTCTTTCTACTGCCTTGTCACACTACCTGGCCACCTTTAGATAATCCAATATGGGTCTCTTTCCTGTTTGGTGGTCATCAATGCCACTCCACCTATTTTGTACTCTGCCCCGGGTTTCTATGCCTAAGTGCATTATTTTGCACTTTTTCTCACATTGAAACCAGCTGCCATACCCTTGACCACTCCTCTTGTTTTATCAGGTCTCTACTCATCCTTTCCACTCACAGAGTGTCCACCCTATTGCAGATTTTGGGATAATCCACAAAGAAGCAGACCTTCCCTTCCAGCTCCTCTGCAATGTCACTTATAAAGACATTAATGAGGACTCATCCTAGTACTAAGTCCTGAGGCGACCCACTGGTCACTCTCCCTTCCTTAGAAGGAACTCTGTTTACCACTACCCTCTGTTGCCTATCCCCTAACCATTTTTTATCCAGTTTATCACCTTTGGACCCACTCGACACTACTCAGCTTGCCTGCTCGTCTCCTATGTGGAACAGTGTTTAATGACTTACTGAAATCTAGGTTGGCCATGTCCACCGCTCCACCCTGAGCAAATAGGTTTCTTCAGAAATGCTAATGTGCATATTTTAAGTTGATGGCACATTCTAAAAATGTTCTTACTTATGTTTCAAATCAGTGAACAGCAGCTTGCATCAAATGTTTTGTTGAACCAACTTAGAAAGGGTCCCTGGGATTGTAGCAAGCTAGACCACAAAAAAGTTTGCCTAAGTTGTGACAACTGATTTATGGGATGTAAAATCCCATTACATTGCTGCGCCCTATGCATCATATCTTTGATGCACCTGGAGCTAGCAGCAATCAAGTCACTTTCAAAGTCTGTTCTCGGCACTCTAAGGAAAATGCCCACCCGACACAGGAATAGAGTCAGTTAATGGGTTGTAGATCAAAGGGGCACCAGTAACTTATGGACTGAAAGAAAAATGTCTGCACAGCAATACAGGACATAAACCACAGGGCATGATGTCTGAGGGACAGTAGCAACACATAGAATCAATAAAAACAAATATTTGCACTGCAATAGAGTCAAGCACCATGGCATTGCATTCAATCTTTATACTCCATCCTTGTGGCAAATCATTTGTGAAGGTTCACAGAGCCCACAGAGACTGTAACAAATGTTATACTGCATATTCATCCTCTTCCTTCTAGCCACACCTTCCTGTAGGGCTCCATTCAGAAGCAAGTTATGAAACATAGAAACATAGAATTTGACGGCAGATAAGGACCGCTTGGCCCACCCAGTCTGCCCATTTCTCTACCTAATGGATAAGCTGCAGATCCTAGTTAACCAGCAGCCTACTTCTTCCAACCCCCACCCCCTAGATTTGCCTTATGACTGTCCCATGCATGCTTGAATTCCACCACTGTTTTTGACTCCGCAACCTCCTCCGGAAAGCTGTTCCATGCATCCACAACCCTCTCTGTGAAAAAATACTTCCTTAAATTACCTCTGAGCTGCCCACCCTCTGTCTTCAAATTGTGCCCCCTTGTTCTTGCACACCTCTTTTTTTGAAAGATGCTACCCTCTTGGACTTTGTTGATTCCCTTGAGGTACTTGAAAGTTTCTATCATGTCCCCCCTCTCCCTCCTTTCCTCGAGGCTATACATATTAAGCTCCTTAAGTCTCTTTTCATATGTCTTCCAGTGCAGACCCTGCACCATTTTAGTTGCCCTCCTCTGGACAGCTTCCATCCTGTCTATATCTTTGCGGAGATTGGGTCTCCAGAACTGCACGCAGTACTCCAGATTGGGTCTCACCAGCTGTCTGTACAGAGGGATAATAACTTCCTGTTTTCTACTGGTGATGCCTCTCCCTATGCATCCCAGCATCTCCCCAGCCCTCCTTGCTGCCCTCTCACATTGCTTGCCCACCTTTAGGTCATCTGATATGATTACCCCCAGGTCCCTTTCCATTTTTGTTGTTGTTAGTATCTCACCCCCCATTGTGTACTCTTCCCCTGGGTTTTTGTTTCCCAGTTGCATTACCTTGTACTTCTTAGCATTGAATCTAAGCTGCCATACATTTGACCATTCCTTTAACCTTGCCAAGTCCCTTCTCATCCTTTCCACCCCACCTTGTGCATCAACTCTGTTGCAGATCTTTGTGTCATCTGCAAAGAGACATACTTTTCTTCCAGTCCCTCTGCAATGTAAGCTTATAAAGACATTGAAGAGGACCGGTCCTAATACTGAACCCTCGGTACCCCACTAGTTACCCCTTCTTCAGAGGGACTCCATTTACTATTACCTCTGTGTCCTATTCTCCAGCCAATTCTTTACCCAGGCTGTCATCTTGGGACCCACTCCCAGGCTGGTTAACTTGTATATTAATCTTTTGTGTGGGACTGTGTCAAATGCCTTGCTAAAGTCTAGGTAGGCCATGTCCATAGCCCCTCCCTGATCTACTACTTTGGTCACCTAGTCAAAGAAATCTATCAGATTTGTCTAGCATGACCTTCCTGCTGTGAATCCATGCTGCCTTGGGTCCTGTGCTCCTCTGACCTCTAGATACTCAACAATTCTTTCCTTCAGAAGTGATTCCATCATTTTCCCTATCACTGAGGTTAAACTAACAGGTCTATAGTTTCCTGCTTCTGCCTTGCTCCCACTTTGGTGAAGGGGAATCACATCTGCCCTTCTCCAGTCCTCGGGTACCACCCCATCTTCCCATGATTTGTTAAAGAGGGCAGTCAGTGGTGTCACTAGTGCTACCCTTAGTTCTTTTAGAATTCTGGGATGAATCCCATCGGCCCCATTGCTTTGTCCACCTTCAGTTTTAAGAGTTCTTTCAGAACCCTTTCTTCTGTAAATGGGCTGGTATCAACTTCTGTATCCAGAGTGTTTCTACTGTTTGTTTTAGGTACCTCCCCCTCTTCATTTGTAAATACTGAGCAAAAATATTTGTTTAGTATCTCTGCCTTTTCACATCACCCTCTGCCCACCCTCCCTCCCTTTATTAAGCCTCACTATCCCTCCCTTGGTCTTCCTTCGCTCCCTGATGTACCTATAAAAGGTTTTATCCCCTTCTTAACTGGAGTTGGCTATCTTTTCCTTGGTTTGGGCCTTTGCTGTTCTGACTGCCTTCCCAGCTTCCTTTGCTTTAACTGATACAGTTATCTGTCCTGCTCCTTCTGTGATTCCTTGTATTTCCTGAATGCTTTCTTTTTTCTTGAACTTTCACTGCCACTTCCTTTGAGAACCACAGTGGTTTCTTACATCGTTTTGTTTTGTTTATTTGCTTCACACAAAGGCTTGTTACCTCTGTGATGGCAGTTTTTATTATTCCCCATTGTTCTTCCACCCCTCCTTCCTGCCCATTTGCTAGTGCATTCCTTAGGCACGCACACATTTTGGCAAAGTCAGCCCTCCTAAAGTCCAGTACTTTTGCCTTTGTATGGCTTGACTCTATTGCTGTGTTTATTGTGAACCATACTGTTCGATGGTCGCTGGTTCCTAGATGGCTACCCACTTCTGCATCTGTGATCCTCTCTCGATCTTCATTTCAGAGAACCAGGTCTAAGACTGCTCCCTCTCAAGTGGGCTCCAGTACTAGTTGTCTAAGGCATGCCCCCTGTAGGGCATCTAGAATAACCCCACTCTTCGAAGTGGCTGCTGCAACTGCACTCCAGTTAACATCTGGTATATTCAGATCACCCATCAGCAATATCTCCCCTTTTTCTGCCATTCTAAGTATACTTTCTATCATTTCCTTGTCCATTTCCTCCCCCTGAGAAGGGGCTCTGTATACAACACCTGTGCGGATTGTGGTGCCATTGCCGGTCTCCAAATTTACCCATAGTGCTTCTTCTCCTCTCTGTTCACCCTTATGTTCTGTTGCTTTGATTCCTTCCCTTATGTAAAGACCTACTCCTCCTCCTCTTTTACCCTCCCTGTCCCTCCTGTAGATAGAGTATCCTGGTATGTTTATGTCCCAGTCATGGTTTTGTGTGTACCATGTTTCTGTGACTGCCACGACATCCAGATGTTCCTCCTCCATCAAGGTCACTAATTCAGGAAGCTTGTCACTCAGACTACGGGCATTGGTACTCATTGTTCTCCATTTTTTGATGGCTTTACCTTCTGTTGCAGCATCCCCCACTGACCTTTCTACCTTGGTCTTTTTCACATTTAGTACCCTGTTTTGTAGGGAGAGGCTGGGATTTTACTGCTGCTTATCAGTGCCTCCCCCCTTGACTAGTTTAAAAGCTTGCCAATGAAGCATTTAAACCAATTGCTTAAAATAATTGTTCCCTTCCTGGACAGATGCAGACCATCCTGCCAGTATAGGCTGGTGTCCCTCCAGGTGGAACCTCAGTCCCCAATGAAGCCAAACCCCTGTGCTCCACACCATTTGTTCAACCATTCATTAAACTGCATGGTGCAAAGTACCCTTGCCTCACCCATGCCTTTGACAGGCAGCACCTCTGAGAAGGATACTGTGTGTGCTACTTGTCTTAGGCCCCTCCCCAACTCTACAAAGTCCTCCTGCACTGCTCTAATATCATGATGAGCCAAGTCATTTGTCCCTAGGTGGACAATGATGTCCAGCTCAGACTCCCATGCAGCTGTTCTCGTGATCCTGAGGATGCGCTTCCTGTTCCTCCAAGCCATGACACCAGGCAGGCACCTTACTTCAGTTTTCTCTGCTCCCCCCAGTTCTATCCCCCTAATAATTGAGTCCCCCACCAGGAGCTGCTTCCTTTCCCTGTGGTGTCCTCTGCCTCCTTCCTGTGGGCCTCCCTTGTGACAGTTGTCCTCAGCCTCCTTAGTCTCCTCTGCGGGTGCATCCATAGGGGAGTTATGCTCCCCCAGAATGGTGTATGGATTGTGGAGTGGAACAACTGACTGGGTGCGCCACTGCTCCACCATCCTCACCCTCCCTGAGCCCACTGTGGTTCAACTGCTGTGCTTTCTTCGCAACCTCTGAGGTAGTGGTGGTGACTCTGGTGCTCCCTGGATGGGGGAGGTTCCCTTCCTACTGTCCAGTGTGGCCTGGGGGAAGGTTCCCTTACTACTGTCCAATGTGGCCTGAAGATGGGCAACTTCCTCCCTCAGGGCAGAGAGTTGTCTACAAATAGGGCAGCAGCTCAGCCTCCAGAAAGACTCCTGGAAGACTGCTGCCCCACAGCCATTACATTGCACTACTCCCTACATGTTTATTTACTTTTTTTTGTGTGTGTGTGTGTGATTAGTTTGTTATATAGAAATATATATATTATACAATGTGTATGCTTACATTGTCAGTGCAGTGTGCTAGAGAGGATATGACAGTAATATGCACCTTGCACTCTTGAGGAAATTATGTCAGAACCCAGGTATAAATAGACTATTTCCAGGGGTGGGTGGGGTGAGGGGGGCAGAGGTTGGGCCTAAACTGTGCCCTCACAAAACAATCAGCTAAAAGCTCTGACCCACCGCTGCGATGAGTGCCTTCCTGTCAGCAAGATGTCCCACACAACAATTGGACAGAGAAAATACCCTGCTAATCAAACAGAGAAACATCCAGACATCCAAGTTAGACACAAGTAAACCTCCCCAGCCCCAAAACAGCCTGGCAGTTTGTGCTCTGAAAGCAGTTAGCCCCAAAATAAGTCAGCTGTGCTTTAAACTCTTCCTGCACTGAAAATCTTAAGAATTGGAACAAAAGTAAAGCTAGGTCCACCTCCCTCTGTTGCTTGAAAGACTGTCTTTTCCTGATAATTCTAAGTTCCTTATTCCACCTTTCAGTTAGAAGTAGCCTCCACCCTCAGAATATCTGCTACAAACCAAAGACAATTGTAAGGTTCACCTCCCTCTGTTGTGAGCACAACTCGCTTTCTTGCAAATCCTATGTTCAGTATTGCAGCTTCCAGCCAGAGGTAGCTTCATCTGAAGAATTTTAGCTGTACTGGCAACCTGGCATCACAGACCAACCCCAACACTATGGCTAATGCTGAGTGAACACTGCACTACAACAAATACTGCACTACAGCTGATGCTGGAAGAACACTGCACTACAGTAAACATGGCATTACAACAAAATCTAGACAAATGCTCTACTGCAGCAAGTACAGCACTACAGCTAATGCTGGATGAATATTATGCTAAAGCAAGTACAGCACTACAGTTAACGCTGGGTGAACACTATACTAGTACAAATATGGCACTACAGCCAAGGCCCTGATTTTTCCATGATACCGTGGCTATGGAGATTGCCATGGAATTTAATGCATATCTCTCTCTCTGTCTCTCTCTCTCTCTCTCTCTCCCTCCCTATCTGTCTCTGTCCCTCTCTATAACTCAAACTAGAGCATGTGTGGCTGGCTGTTTGTGTTTGTCTCTGTTAGTAGTCTAGTTTTTGTGGATTTTCATGTGTTTCTGCTTGGAGGAACTGGACCATTCTTGGACATAACATCTATGAACATTTCCTGGAATAAGAAACTGCAAAACATCACCACCAGGTATTGACATTCTGATCATAAATCAACTCTTTTTGGAAGCCATCAAAGCCAAAAGTAAGGTCAGTAAATCTTTATACTAGCACTGAGTTGTGGAGTGCTGCATTGAATCCACATTTCCATCTGACTTGTTCTTAAAGAATGTGTACTTGTCTTTGAGGTCTATTCACAATCATTTTGGAGAACAAAGTGAAAATAATAACAAAGGATTTTTACATCCTGCATATGGCCCAGGCCAATGTTCATCACCTTCAGGAATTTAACCCCTTCAGGATTTTATCACATTCTGGGTCTTTGAGCTACAATAACAGTTTTCTGGTCCCCGGTAGTTCACCATTTCCTGTGGATTTGATTACTTTTCATCAATCATGTGGCACCTCTGAGAACATGGCTTTATATATTGTGCTCTGCAATATCATGGTGCAAACGCAGACCAGCAAGGCCAAGAAGACTAGATGCCCTACAACAAAACTAGTCTGCAAAATGATTAATGTGTACCTTCTTAGGATACTACTTATGCTACTTCTGATATCTGGAAATGTTCATCCTAACCCGAGACCTACCGGCCTAGCACACCATGCCACAAAATGGTGGAAGGGGTCTCTCACATTAGCCTCAATCAATGTCTGCAGCCTCCTTAACAAACTTGACATCTTGCAATCCTGGGTCCAGCAACATAGCCCTGATGTACTCTCTGTTGTCGAAACATGGCTTAACCCCAAGATACCAGATGCTGCAGTCACCATCCTGGATACTCTATATTCAGGCAGGACAGGGTTTCTAAATGAGGTGGGGGCTGTGCCATCTACCTGAGGAATTCCTATATGGGTCAAGTCTTCCCATTCTCAAACTCTAAACCACCCTCTCAGGTTCTCGCTATTAAAGTTCTACTCAGGGCGCACAACAAGGAGCTCACCATTACCTCGGTGTACCTACCCCCTAAAGATCAGCCCATTGGATTTATGTGCATATTGGAAAGCCTACAAGGATTACACCATAAATCTGAACTCATAGTACTAGGTGACTTCAACATAAATTGGCTATCACTGGAGGCCAGAAACTACAAGAATGCTGTCACGTCACAGAGCCTCACTCAGCTTGTTACCACCCCCACCAGATGCAACTATAGGACAGCGTCACACACAATTCTGGACTGGATCTTACTAATCACCCTGAATGAATCTCAAAGTCTCAGTGCCCTGATGGGATCAGTGACCACTCACCGTCACATGTACCTGGACAAACAAATTCATTGAGTCCCCTCCTAAAATAATCCACACCAGAGTGTTAAAACAGGGGTACCTTGAGCTACTAAAGACACACCTAAGCCACCTGGACTGGACACCAATCAACTCTGCCATTGATGTAAACCAAGCCTTAGACCTTTTCATCAGTCACTTCACTGCTGCTGCAATATCTTTGCACCTCTCAAACAGCTGAAGTACAGGGGCAGAGCTAACCCTTGGATAACCCCTGATCTAATCACTTTATTCAAACATAGGGATCATCTCTGGCACTGTGCCCATGCAACATCCAAACCTAGTGATATTCATAAATATAAAGCTGCTAGAAATGAGTGCACATGGGCAGTTAGGAGCACCAAAAGCAAATACTTCAAGGAAGCTCTCTCTAACTCCTGGAGTGATGGAAAAAAATTTTGGAGTAACTTGAAAGACCTTACAGGTAAGGATCCTAAGTCACCACCCAACATGCTCAATATAAATCGAATGCCAACATCTGACCTGTACACAATCACCAACACCTTTAACAGTACGTTCTCCAACTTGGATAGTGTCTTCCCTTCTAATTTCTTTGATGCCCCCTCTGGTAGTAACCCTCCTGCAACTACTCCTCTCCTACACCCTGCCCCACAATTCTACTTCAAGGAGATCCCAGTGCATGAAGCCAGGACCTACATTCAGAAGGCCATTCACAATGCATGCTACAGTGGTGACTCCCTTGATCTGAAGTTGTTAGCACTTGTCCTTGAAGAAGTCCTTGAACCCCTGGCAAAGGTCCTCAACCTATCACTAAGGATGTCCCAGTTCCCATCTCACTGGAAACAGGTGACCATCACACCAGTACACAAAAGTGGAGACAAATCACTGCACTCCAACTACAGACCTATCTCCATCCTCCTTCCATTGTCTAAGGCCCTGGAGCACATCACCTCAGACCAACTAAGTCAAGTACCTGGAAAAATATGAAATCCAGTGTCCTAAGCAACATGGTTTCTGAAAAGGGCACAGAACCACCACTGCACTATTAGAATTCATGGGCTTCATCCATACCACGCTCGATCAAGGAAACTGTGTAGGGGCAGTATTCATCTACCTAACGAAAGCCTTTGATACTGTGAACCACCCACTCCTACTCAAGCAATTATCAAACATTGGGCTCTCCAATGAAGTGCTGCTCTGGTTTTCAGGCTACCTTGGGGAGAGGGTCCAGTGGGTTAGGATTGCCGGTGTCATCTCGGAAGAAAAAACAGTCCTTTCAGGGGTCCTACAGGGGTCCATCCTGGGGCCACTGCTTTTCAGCCTCTTCCTCAATGACCTTCCCAGTGTCTGCCACCAGAAATTACTGCTCTATGCCGATGACACAGTCATGTTCATCAACCACCAAAATGCAGAGCTCCTCGAGAAACAATTACAGCTTGAATTCATGCACATTGAAGAATGGTTCAAGTCACACAAACTCATTGTGAACTACAGCAAAACAAAGGTTATGACCTTCTACAATGTCAGGAGCAAGTACAAATCCCATGACCCTGTGTTTTTGGGCTGTTGAAAATTTAAAACATAGTGGTGGTGTAATTCTGTGCTGTCTTTAATTGCTGCAATTTTTTCCCCCTCCCCTTCCCCCAACTCTTATTTATATGCCCTGTTAAATCTGATTGACAGGAGCTAAACACAGGGTATAGTAAGGGGTGTGAAGTAGGAGGGGCATAAGGGGGAAGAAGCCCACCCTCAGCACAAGTGTTTTGACTCATTTATTAATTTACTGGTTTCTTTTTTTTTTTAAGAAAATTATCTGAGGATCAGTGGCAGGATTTTTAGGACAGTAAGTTAATAAAAAGGGAACTAGGAGAGCTTCAGTAGCAGACAAGTAATGGAATAGCAGTATAATTGCAGTATAATGTGGGGAGTGGTGCAATGCAGTGGCTGTGGGGCAGCCATATTCAGGCAGACCTTCTGGACACTGAGGTGCTGTCCTATCTGCATGCATCTCTCTGGACTGCAGGATGAGGTAGTCAGACTCAGAGCGGAAGTAAACTGGGTCAGGAGTACCATCACCCCTATCCAGAGACCACCCAGTCCAATGCAACTGCCTCAAAGGATGCCGAGAATGAGGAGTACTTGGATGACAGTGGGCTCAGGGAGGGTTAGAGCGATCAGACAGAGGCACGTCCCAGATCCTATTCCACTCAAGAACTCATATGCCACACTGGCAAATGAGGACAACCAAATAGAGGTACCCAGAGAAGTGGAAGGAAAGGATGTGGAGGTTAGCCAAGGAGGTGACCTCAGTAGGGAAAGCAGTGGACCCCAGAGGAGGAGGAGGAGGAGGAGGAAGTGAATCCTGGTGGGGGACTCCATCATAAGAGGAATCTAGCTAGGAACACATGAGGGGGAGGACAGGGAGGTGAGGTGCCTATCAGGTGCCACGGCATGGAAGGATGGAAGGAAGATCCTGGGGATCACTGGGAAGGCAAGACGGGAGGGTGAGCTGGATGTCATTATCCACCTAGGTACTAATGACCTGGCAAATGGGGAGCCAAAGGAAGTTCAGGAAGAATTTAGGAAATTGAGGAGGGTCTCAAGCAAGTAACTACTCTGTCACTTTCAGAAGTACTACCTGTGAGAGGCAGGAGCGATAGGAGTGCATGCACCAGGAACTTTAACTCATGGTTGAAGAACTGGTGCTGCGAAAGGGTTTGATTCATTGGTGACTGGGGACCCACCTGGAGGGATGGAGGTTTGTTCAAGTCTGACGGCCTGCATCCATCCTGGAGGGGAATCCAAGCACTCAATGATAAGTTTATATACTACATTGACAAGCATTTAAACTAGCAAAGGGGGGTGGCAGGCCAGCAAGGAGGGTACCTACTTGCTCACCCCCCAGAGCTAGCAGTGGAACCAGTGAACCAGAGGAGTGGCTATCTCTGCAAAGCAGTGTGCAAAAGATGGAGATTAGTGCCCAAGAGGTGGATAGGCAGAAAAGAGGTAAAATTCAGCAGAAGGGCAGACAGCAAGGAGAACCAGGGATAAAGGACAACCAAGGAAGGGGCTGAAGTAGAACAGCAAAACAGTCTAGGGAGGTCAAATCATGGAAAGCCATGTGTGCAAATGCCAGGAGCCTTAGCAACAAGATGGAAAATCTGGAGGCTGTCATGGTGCAGTCAGACCTGGACATTGTGGCCATCACTGAAACCTGGTATAATGATAACCATGACTGGGAGATGGCCATGCCTGGCTACAACATATTCAGAAGAGACAGAGCAGGCAGGAAGGAGGAGGAGTGACACTGTATGGAAAAATGACATAAGGGCCACAGAGATCCAGGAGAAACAAAATGGGGAGAGATACTGTGGGCTAAGCTGGAAAGGAAAATGGGACAGCCATCCGCACATGTGGTCTATAGACCACCAGCGCAGGAGGAAGAAACAGATAGGAGTTGATGCAAGCCATCCAAAGGATGGCAGACAAGGGTGAGGTAGTACTGGTTGGAGACTTCAGATTCCAGATGTGGACTGGAGCATCCCAGTAGCAGCATCAACTAGGAGCAGATTTATCCTGGACTCCCTTCAGGGTGCCTTCCTCAAGCAACTGGTCATGGAACCAACTCGGCAGAAGACAATACTGGACCTTGTGCTCACAACCAGAGACAGTGTGATGGGGGGAACAGTGGGGGAGCACCTGGGGAACAGTGACCACCAGTCATTGTGGTTTGAAATCACAGAAAGAGCAGAACCAAACCACACAAAACACGTATCCTGGATTTTAGGGGGCAGACTTTGGGAAAATGGGAGATACTTGAAAGAGGCATTAAGGGAATGGGACAGGAATCAGGGGTTGAGGAACAGTGGGCAGTATTTAAAATGGGGATTACAAGAACAACAGAATTATGCATTAAGCAGGTTAGCAAAGGAAAAGGAAGAGAGACCATTATGGTTCCAAAGAGGTAGCAAAGAAAGTGAAAGCCAAAAAAGATTGCATTCAGGCAATACAAAAAGACACAGGCAGAAGGGGATAGGAAGAAGTACCGGGAGAAGCAAAGGGAGGCAGGGAGGTCATTAAGGGAAGCCAAAGCTCAGACAGAAGAACATATTGCAAAATCAGTGGGTAGAGGGGACAAAACCTTTTACAGGTACATAAGTGAAAAAAGAAAGACAAAGGGAGGGATAGTGAGACTGAAGGGGGAGGATGGGGGCCACGTGGAGGATGACATCAGTAAAGTTGACATATTGAACAGGTATTTCTGCTCAGTTTTTACTGAGGAAGAGGAGAGTAATGGGTCTGAAGGGAGTACAAGGGGTGAGAATGGTGCAGAAATGGACACAAGTCCCTTTACATGCGAAAGGGTCCTGAAGGAACTGGAAGTAATAAGAGTTGATAAAGCAATGGGGCCAGATGGGGTGCACCCCAGGGTCCTTAAAAGATTAAGAAAGGTGGTGGCTGAACTTTTGGCTATGCTGTTTGATCACTGAAACAGGGGAGGTACCCAAAGACTGGAGGACAGCAGATGTAGTCACTTTATACAAAAGTGGAACAAAGAGGAAGCAGGGAACTACAGACCAGTCAGTCTCACCTTGGTAGTGGGGAAGATCATGGAAAAGGAGAGATTGGTGCAACATCTGGTTGTCAATGGACTACAGGACCCAAGGCAGCATGGTTTCATCAGGGGAAGGTCATGTCAGACCAGCCTCATTGAATTTTTTGACTGGGTGACTAGGGAGGTGGATCGGGGAGGGCAGTGGACATGGCCTATCTGGACTTCAGCAAGGCCTTTGACACTGTGCCACATAGAGGACTATTACACAAACTGGGGAATATGGGTGTGAGCAGGACAGTAGTGTGGTGGGTAGATAACTGGCTGGGTGGCAGGACACAGAGGGTGGTGGTAAATGGCTGTCACTCCCCAGAGGGAAGAGTGACCAGTGGGGTACCACAGGGATCAGTGCTGGGACTGGTCCTATTCAACATCTTCATCAGTGACATTGCACAGGACCTAGAAGGCAGAATTTCACTGTTCACTGATGACACAAAACTCTGTAACACAGTAGACACACCAGAGGGTATAGACAGAATGAGAAGGGACCTGCAGAAACTTGAAGAATGGTCAGGGTTTGGCAGTTGAAATTCAATGCAAAGAAGTGCAAGATAATGCATATGGGGCACAAAACCCTGGCACAATATATCAGTTGGGGGTGAGGCTATAGCATGCACCAAACAGGAAAGGGATATGAGGTTATCATCTCTGATGACCTCAAGGTAGGAAACAGTGTGACAAGGCAGCAGGTAAAGCAAATAGGATGCTGGGATGTATGGGCAGGGGCATCACCAGCAAGAAAAGGAGGAGTCATAATTCCGCTATACAAGACACTAGTGAGGCCCACCTGGAGTACAGTGTACAGTTCTGGAGACCATACCTACGTAAGGACATAGACAGGGTAGAGAAGGTTCAGAGGAGGGCAACAAAGATGGTGCATGGATTTCATCACAAGTCCTATGAAGACAGGTTGAAGGAACTGAACATGTACTCCCTGGAGGAGAGGAGGGAGAGAGGTGATATGATAGAGACATACAAGTATCTCACAGGGAGGAACAGGGTGCAGGATTACACTATTTTTAGGTGAAAAAGATGCCCCAGGACTAGAGGGCATGGGATGAAGTTGGAGGGAGGATGATTCAGAGGAAACATGAAGAAGAATTTCTTCACAGAACGGGTGGTGGACAAGTGGAACACCCTGCCAGAGGAAGTGGTGGGGGCTGAAATAATCACGGGATTTAAGAATGCATGGGATAGACATAAAGGAATTCTGGAGGTCAGGGGTAAGGGGCAACGGACTTCTAGGAAAACATAAACTGAACTTACAAGCTCAAATGGGCAGACTGAGTGGGCCATAGGCCCTTATCTGCCAACACTGTCTATGTATCTATGTATCTATGACCTCACCATCCTAAACCAAACAGGGACCTTACTTGAACACGTTCCTGATTTTAAGTACCTAGGTGTCACAATGGACAGCTCACTCTCCTACCATTGGCACATAGGTTCTGTCGCCAAAGCCACCAACATCCATATAGGCCTGCTATACAGGCACAAACACTGCATGACTCCTGACACTCTCGGGTTGGCTATCAACAGCCCTGTCACCTCCATCATCGATTATGGGCTAGCAATTTATGGCTCTGCCTCCGCCTCTGCCCTCCGCAGAATTACACTTGCACTCATCAAAGCATGCAGGCTGCTAACTGGGGCTGACCGACTTACACACACTTGTGACCTGTACACTCGGGCAGGATGGCTTCCTCTCATCGGCTGGATACAGTATCAAACCTGCCTCTTAGCCAAAAAAGTCCTCTTCGGGGTCATGCCCCTGGGCATTGAAAAGCTCCTCATTGACCACCACAGCACCCAGCAAACTAGAAGTCCACAACTAACCTTCCTTGTCCCAAGATTCTGGACTACCATGGGCCAGAGGGCCTTTGCCCACAGAGCACCACAGTGGTACAATACTCTCAACAAAGAAACTCTTACTGCTGCTGCTCTTGGCCCTTTTAAGAGACAACTCTGACTTCATCTCATTTCAACTAGTCGTTGTGACTGCCTTGCCTAATCGGGGCCCACTGCTCACTGCCTTAAACTTCAGTCTTGACAGCTACCTCTCCCCGCCTTGCCTCCTTCTACCTGCCTACCCCCTTGCCCCCTCTCCGTTTCTTCCCTCCCGGCCATTTCCTGACTTTTATCTCTCCTCGCCCTCCACTTTAGAGCTCTTACCCTCACCCTCTACCCTCTGACAATGGCCTTCCTGCCTGCATACCCCCTTCCTTCTCACCCGCAGTGCTTATTTCTAAGATTGCCCTTGGCTGGTATGTCATGCTACCTAACATTTGGCACATTTTGAATTACTAGAATTTCCTAAGCCTCAGTCTCTTACTTCTTTTTATTGTGTAACAATGTATTATTATGTTGACCTTTGTATGTATGTATACCCTCCCATTCCTTCGATGTGGAACCTTTGTAAATGAGCAGTTCCTGCTCAAAGGTATTTGTAAGCCTAGATTTCAATAAAATAAAAATAAAATAAATAACATTCTATCTCTTTCTGTCACACCCTTTTGCACTGTCTCTCTTCCTCTCTATCACTCGTCTCTCTCTTCCTTTTCCTCTTTCTCTCTCTCCCTCATTTTCTATTTCTCTTGTCCCTATTCATCTCTCTTTTGCTCTCTCTCTCTTCCTCTCTCTATCTCCCTCTCTCCTCCTCTCCCTCTATTTCTCTTTTTTCTGTTTCCCTCTCTTTTTCTCTCTCTCTCTCTCTCTCTCTATCTCCTTTCTCTCTCTATCTCTCTTCCTCTCTTTCTCTCTCCCTCTTTCTCTCTCTGGCTCTCTTTTTTTTCTCCCTTTCACTCTCTTTTTCACTCTTGCTTCCTCTCTCTAGCTATCTCTCACTTTCTCCCTCTCCCATCTCTTCTTGTCTCATCTTCTGTCCCCATCTTTCCTCCTCTTTTTTTCCCCTATCTATCTGTTTCTCTCTCTCTCTCTCTCTCTCCTCCCTCTCTCTTCCCCTCCCTCCCTTCCTCCCATCTTCTCTTTTTTCATCAGTTTCTGTGCCACAAGGCATGTAGAATTTCATCAGTGGAATTCATGGAAAATAGCAATTCCACTTCCAAAATGCTTTTTGGAATTTCGTTTCTAATTTCACAGAATTCTGAAAAGCATTCCCATGTAAACCACAGCATAATACTCCATGGATTATTGTAATTTTCAGGATACTGTTCCATGGTTTCTTGAACATGAATCCACAGTTTCCTTAAACCACTGAATAGTATCCTGTAGTTTATGTTAACAGCAGAATACTAATCTGCAGTTTAAAAAAAAACTTTGGGAATTTTGGAAATCCACTTCTGATGGAATTCTACAAAAGTTGGTAGAATTTCCTTAATTTCACTGAATCCCATCAGACTCAGAATTTAAAACTTTCCTCTAGCTGTAATCTTTTTAACCAAGACCCCACTATGGGAGGCATCTTATAATTTACAGTGTGGTACTGCATCTACATAGGAGAGCAGCAGCATGGGGGAGGGGAAGCAATTTATTCAATGTCACCAACAACTCAGCCAAAGGCATGGGTGGGATCTGAGATGGAATCTCACAGGTCAGCAATGGGGGCTGGGAATATAGAATTGCACAGCCTTGCTCAGGTGGAAGGGCAACAGGTTTTGTTTATGAAATCATATAGTACAAAGTAAGCCACCTTAGGGAAATAGCTACTGCTTCCTTTATTAATGTAATTGTATTAGCAATAGAATGCAAAACAGACAAACTCTGGTCAGGGCCGATATGGCTGTGGAAATCTTTTAGGAGTGGTAAGAGCATAGAAAAGAATATGCAGTGCTTTTGCTGCATTGGAGTCAGACGTACATAATGCTACAGCAATTATACTACTGCACAGGGTTAAACTACTGAATACTGCATCTGAGAACAGTATAGTGCTGAAGGGCAGTGTAAGAGGCCATTTTATTAGGGGAACTGGTACATTTTATAATAAATATTTGACAGCAGTAAACTGGGCTGCAACAAGAGCACAAGTCAGTAACTAGACAGAGCACTGTTCAGTGTACCGCAACCTGGGGTTCCCACTTCTCGAGAATCTCAGGACTTTGGGCAGACACTCGGGGTTTTGGAGAAACCAGTTTGGCTGCCTTGCAGGGTATAACTTGTTCTTTTAAGAGCAGGTTACCCCCATTGCCCGACAGACACCGACACAGTTGCTAGGTGGTAACTAGGAAGTCATCTGCAACATCATTAGTGGGGGCTATATTATCAATCAATCAATCAAGTCTTTATTTAACCAGGCATTCATCATTGAGCAGAAGCTCATTTGCAAGATGGACCTGGGTGGAGCATGAACAATTGTATATACAGGTCAACACAGGTATTTACAAGGCAATACAGATAATACTCTTTACAGAACAGAAGAAAAAGAAGTTCATATGTACATAGAATTATACAGATATTGTACAGATTACACAGTATTTACATACATAGAAGTGTCTATAGGAAGATAAAGCAGGTTATCCAAGGTTGCAAGAGGAAGTAACGGAAGAAAAAAATAAAAATATACACCAGGTAGAGGTGAAGGTAGGGGGAAGGAGGGAGGTAGGGAGAAAGGCTAGGAGGGCACAGTGCACAGAAAGGAGTTGGTAAAATGAGATGTAGAGAAGGTGGATGGAGAAAAGGGTATGTGTGAGGCCGGATTGAGATGCTATAAAAGCATGGGCATGGTAGGATGTCACAACCCAGGGTAGTGAGCTCCTATCTGAGGTTGGGAAAGGAAGAATAAGGGATGGATGGGCCTAGTGTTGATAAGACAGGGGGATGAGAGAGAGAACAATTAGGCTGGTGAGGAGCAAGCTGGGGGGGTCAGTACTTAAAATTGGGTCTAGGCATGGCTATATACCAGTGCAGACACCGGTACTGGGTCTGAGTGGGTGAAGCAGTTACATACTTCTCTGATTGTACAGAAATAAAGCATCTTGGAGACATTTATACCAATTAGAGTGCTTAATTTGAGGGTTTTTTGTAGATCGCTCCATAAGGTAGGTAGCATGAAGCTTATGGCTGCCCTGCCGAAGCGGGATTTTGCTTTGGGTACTTTAAGTGTAATAGCTGAGTAACTTCTTAAAGTGTATTTCCCATTTATACTAAAGGGAAGACAGCAGGAGATATAGTAAGGCAACTTACTATTATTACTATTATGCTTGGCTCTAGTGAGTGAGAACA
The DNA here is from genome assembly GCA_016271365.2 of Neoceratodus forsteri. Taxonomy (NCBI): domain Eukaryota; kingdom Metazoa; phylum Chordata; order Ceratodontiformes; family Ceratodontidae; genus Neoceratodus; species Neoceratodus forsteri. The sequence continues at coordinate 284,525,527 of JADMNL010000026.1, read as the reverse complement.
GCACAGAGTTAAACTACTGAACACTGCAGCTGAGAACAGCATAGTGCTGAAGGGCAGTGTAAAAGACTGTTTTATTAGGGGAACTGGTACATTTTAAAACAAATATTTGATAGCAGTAAACTGGGCTGCAACAAGAGCACAAGTCAGTAACTAGACAGAGCACTGTTCAGTGTACTGGAACCTGGGGTTCCCACTTCTCAAGAATCTCAGGACTTTGGACAGACACTCTGTGTTTTGGAGAAGTCAGTTTGGCTGCCTTGCGTGGTATAACTTGTTCTTTTAAGGGCAGATTGTTCCAGTTGCCCGACGGACACCGACATGGTTGCTAGGTGGTAACTAGGAAGTCATCTGCAACATCATTAGTGGGGGCTATATTATGCTCAGCTCTAGCGAACCGAGCTGAGCATGGAGTGGAGGTGTTGCGGGCAGAGGTCAGTGGCTTCTGCCGGCATCCACCAGAGGAGATAAGGGAGCAACGTAGGACTGTACCCAGTGTTACAAGAGCTGCATAAACAGAAATAGTGAGATAAGATAAAACCTAGAAAAGTAACAAAATGGATCTGAATACAATGGACAGAAAAGTCCCAGTGGAGGAACTACTTGTACTTTTATGTCAGAAAGGTTCATTAATTAGTTGCCAGAAATGTAAAATGTATGCAGAAACAACATCAAAGCTAAGTACGAAGTTATTCACTTGTATGAAACGTAAGGCATATCTCACGCTTCAAGCTAGGTTAAACAAACTTGAAAAGGAAATAACAGATTTTCAGACAGGAAAAGGACAGAACATGACCCTGACACTGACTACATTAGATAACACCAGACAAAAAGGAAAAAGGGGGCAATCTGAATATCTTGCTTGTAGCGGCACAGAGCACAATCTTAGATTAACAAAAAAGGGAAAAGGCGATGAAAGTAATAAAGATAGAGATCAGTGGCAGGAGGTTAATTTTGGTAAGAAAGTAAAACAGGGTAGAAGGGCAGAAGCAAGTATATTACTGACATACAATAGGTTTCAAACTTTAGAAGACTTAGAAATGGAGAATAATGCGTTCAATACACCAAAGGAAATGGATAATAAAGAAATGGTAGTGATGGGAGACTCCTTAATCAGAAAATGCGACACTGTGATTTGTGAAGAGAAAAAAGAACATAGAATGTTGTTATGTTATCTGGGAGCTAAAGTTAAAGACATTGCACAAATGACACCAGCTGTATTAAGATCTAACAAAAGTAACTCAATCATTGCATTACACGTAGGGTCAAATGACATAGGGTATAACCATGAAAAGGACATCTGCTATGAATTAATGGATGCTGCAAGAACATTGAAGCAATTGGGGGCACAAGTGATAATTTCAGGAATACCACCAATACTAAGGGCACAGAAGGAAAAAAATGATGCAATACACAGAATTAATGTTCATTTGAAAAATTGGACCGAAAGAGAAAATATTTGGTTTATTGATTCATGGTTGTACTTTAAAAACAGAGTCCATCTTTACAAAAAGGATGGGTTACATCTAAATGACTAAGGAACTGACATATTAGCAAGGTTAATAAAAAAGCATATAGGGGCTCCTCCTTTAAATCGGGTACCCAGGAAACCGTGGTACTCACCTTAAAGAAACAAGAGGTTGTCAAAGGAAGATCAGTACATAATGCAGGATGTAGAAACAAAAAAAGTAGCAAAGATCACTTAAAATGCATGTTGTATAATGCTAGAAGCCTTAAAAACAAAATGAACGAGCTTCAGGCTCTTGCTGCATTGGACTTTAATAATGATATTTTTTTAATAACGGAGACATGGTGGAAAAACACTGATGAATGGGGTAGAGACTTACCTGGTTATAATCTGTTCAGGTTTGACAGAACAAATAAAACAGGGGGAGGAATAGATATTTTATAAATGAACAGATAGTAGCAGTGGATGTAACATTTCTAATTAAACAGCATGAATTAGACACTGAAACTCTATGGATTCGTCTAAACTTTAACACAAAGAAAACTTATACACTTGGGCTATGTTACAGACCACCAAATATGAGAGAAGAGATTCATTTAAAACTAATAGAAGAAATAAACATTGCTGCAGAAATTGGATCACTGATATTGACAGGTGACTTTAACCTGGGGGACATTAACTGGCGGAATAACAGTGTTAGTTGTAGAGAAAGTATGATATTTCTACAAATTTATAATGAGCATAACTTACATCAAAATGTTATGGAACCGACACGGGATAAAAATATTTTAGATCTAGTCCTAACTTCAGAATGTGTGACCATTACAGACTGTCTGGTAGCGTCTCCCTTGGGAGACAGTGACCACAGCAGTGTAACATTCAATATACAATGTTTACAGGATAAATTACAAGGGCAAACTGAGATTTTTTTCTACAAGACAGCAAATGATAGGATGATAAATGGTGACATTAGTAAAATTGATTGGCATAAATTATATAAGGATAAGAGCGGAGAAGAAATTTGGTTAACATTAAGGAAGTATTACTAACTACTTGCATAAGACAAATAAAAAGAATAAAAAAATATAAAAAGGGGTGAATAGGACTATCATTAAACTGATTAAACAAAAAGAATCAAACGTAATATACAAAAAAAAATGCAGCTCTTAATTGGAATAAATATAAAACAAACCAGAAAATGTGTAAGATTGCTATGAACAAAAAAAAAAAATGATGGAACTAAGATTAGCACAAATGGCAAACAAAGAAAACAGTAACCAGTTCTACGGGTATAATAACTCATTAAAAAATGCTACAGGTGGGTTAACTGTAATAATAGACAATAATGAAATAATCAGCGAACCAGCGCAAGTAGCAGAGTTGTTTAATAGACATTTTTGTTCAGTATATACTGACTAAAGTAGTCAAGGACATGTGTGTTTATGCCAAAAAGAAAAAAAAAATTCCTACTTGTGACAGGAATAATATAGTTAAAAAGATTGAACAACTGAAAAAATTTGGAGCACTGGGTCTTGATAACATCACACCCCAAATGCTTTTAATTGCAAAAAAACACCATATGTATTCCTCTGGAAATACTGTTTAACAAACTGTTGGAAATAGGTGATGTGCTGGCAGATTGGAAACTGGCAAAAATAACTCTGATACACAAAAAAGGACCAAAAAATAATATAACAAATTATAGACCAATTCATTTTTTTTCGTATTTAGGGATAGCTGGTTGGACAGGAACCAATTCTGAACGGCATTGAAATCCCGCTGAAGCACATTTGACACCACCCCAGTGGAAGGGCCGGAGGCATACAGTACGGTGTCGTCTGCATACATTTGGATGGATGATAGTGTGCAGGTCTGCGGGAGGTCATTTAGAAACACTGAAAAAAGCAGAGATCCCAGGACTGAGCCTTGGGGGACCCCCATACTGATTGGTAGGGGGGAAGATAAATGTGAGGGCCAATTTTCACTGATTGATATCTGCCTACCAGGTAGGCATGGAACCAGTTAGTGGCATGGCCTGAGAGGCCAGCCCCAGTTAGTTTTGCTAGTAGCTTAGGGTGGGAGATGGTATCAAAAGCCTTGACCAGGTCAATGAAAATGACCTGGCCGGTCATATCTCACGAATTTGATATGTTTCTATGATCCATTCCACATTGGGACATAATTCATAAATCAAGGACACTAAAAAAAGTTGGTTAATAGGTGCCAGAGTGTGTCTGTAAATGGAGTCCTTTCAGAAATAGGGAGGGTGACTAGTGGTGTTCTGCAGAGCTCTGTTCTGGGCCCTGTGATTTTCCAGTTGTTTATGGCAGACCTTGGAGCAGGACTAAGAAACAAATTAATTAAGTATGCGGATGACATTAAGTTGGGAGGACCATGTGAAACTAATCATGATATTGCATCAATTCAACATGACTTGGACTTAATAACTTGCTGGGCATACAAACGAGGAACAGTATTTAGCACTTAAAAATGCAGTGTAATTCATCTGGGTAAAAAGAACAAAAAAAATCAGTATATACTGAGTAATACTATATTAAACAACTCAATGGGTGGCAGAGATTTGGGAGTGTATATCGACAGTAAACTGGATTTTAGTAAACAATGTACAGACACGATCTCCACAGCAAACAAGGTATATGGATCAATATGTAGGAATATAAAAAGCAGTAGGACGGAGGTGCTGCTGCCTCTTTACAAGTCATATGTGAGACCTCAACTGGACTTTTGCAGTCAGCTTTGGAATCCTTATAAAAGAAGAGACATTATAAGACTGGAGAGAGTACAGCGTAGGATGACTAAATTAATAACAGATTTAAAAACATGAACATATAAAGAAAGAATGGAAACCCTGGGACTATATAGTTTGGAAGAAAGGCGAACACAGGGGGATTTAATTCTATGTTTTAATATTATTAAGAATAATTCACTTAAAAAGGAACTGGACATAAGGCTAAAGAAACAGGAATTAAATACAAAAGGTCACTCATTGCAAGTACAGGAAATAGAGTAAAGACTAATAAACGGAAGTATTTTTATACTGAGAGAGTGGTGAAATTATGGAATAGTTTGCCTGAAAGTTTGGAGCAGAGTGGTAACAGAGACATATTTAAACGAGGTCTTGATAATCTCATAAAAATGGTATTAAATTAAAATATTATTAAAGAAAAGGAGCAATCATGGGCAAAAGCCTTTTTTAAGCTCCTTATTGCAATAGTGACAATGATACTGACACATGCAAAGTTTGCTTTGTAGTCAGCCCTGCACAACATGGTGATACTGACATAACTATGTATGCATGATAGTCATGCATGCGCAGTTTAAGTTTGCGCACGATGGCTGTCAGTACTGTAGTTGCAGAACAGAAATGTAGTTCGCTGGGAAGTGAGTATGTATGCATCCTGTGGAGGGGAAGGGCTGCATAAACAGAATCACTGGAAACAATGTTGGAGAGTGTGGTAGCACATCAGACAGTGGTCCGGTTATGTGATTCCACAGTGCTGTTATACAAATCCGAAGATAGCATAACTTCTGTGGACCTTGGTCCATGCAGCCGTACAAATCAGACTCAGGAGAAGTCTGTTAAACTAGAGAGCTGGTCTGGGACTTGCTCATCGTCACAGTCACTTTCTTATTCTTTTCTAAGCAGTAATCTCTGGCAAATGTGCTTTAACTGTATTGATCTCAGTGCTGGAAGACTACTTCTGGGTTTCCCCTGATTGTATTAGGTGTGGGAAGTAGCAATCTTGAAGTGGTAGCTGCTGGTGTTGGCATGCTCTGGAAAACAGTGAGCCCCATGCTCGTCTGCACATTTTAGAAATTATGACTTTCCTTGTTTTTGCTGTAAAGAAACTGACCCCTTTAGCACAAAACAAAGGAGTCATTTATGGCCTCCACCTCCCCCCCCCTTTTTGCTTCAAGTGAGGAACATTACTATGGGTGTGTATCAGATGTACAGTGGAATTCATAGATACAAAATATTGTTAAACAGTACTCAGCTGTATGTAAAAGCTCTTTTTTCTGAATGTGTCCTTTCTTAATGTTGTTAATATCACTCCACCAATGTGTACTCTGTCCCTGGATTTCTGTACCCCAAGTTCATTATTTTACATTGTTGTGTTCAGGACAAAAATGCCTTTCAAATGAAAGTAGTCACTAATCTAAATTCTTTATAGTTTTTTTAGGTTTCCTTGCACTTGTGCAAGAAACATCTTGTGGTAGAACGACATTTCAGAAGCGTGCCAGGGATGAGTCCAACGTACAGCGATCTACAATGGACTTGTCCCTGGCAGACCAATGAGCATGCAACCAGACTGTGACACTAGTCACAGTTTCACAGAAGGAATCTGTTCTCTAGTTGAAAGAACTGAAGTGCTCGAATGAAAGAGCTTCATTCCTTTCATTCATGCCTGTACTGATCTTACTGCTTGTCTCCTCACCCATCCTGCAGATGTCCGGGTACTCAGCCATAGACTGCACCCCTCACTCTCTGTGCCATAAGCAGTAAACAGTCCTAGCAGTAAAGAACAAATAAATATTATTTAGCCTTCCCCAGACATCTGCATTGAACTTGTTTGTGTCTGTGTGAATGACAGTGTGTGTTCTTGTCCCCGAGCACCTCTCTCCAGTGCTTCATGTGTGCCACAATGCAAAGCCTGAGCACTGCTCTCTGTGATGGTACCCACTGACCTGCCCCATGCATCTCCTAGTGTCCATGTTGCCTCAGTGTGTCCCCCATCCCACTGCACAATACAAAGAGCAAGAGTGCAGAGCAGTGAGGCAGCATTGCCTGCAGAGCTGTAGCTTAACCCTGGATAACAGGGAGAGGGAGACATGGGCTGCCAGGACAGACACCAAGAAGAAGAGACAGCAGTGCTCCTCTGAAAAGAAAGCACAGGATCGAAAGAGGTGGTGAGTGGCATCAGTGTCAGGGACAGAGTGGAGAGAGCGAGAGACCCCAAACAGTGAGCAACATGCTGAGATGTGGCAAGTAAGAAGAATGAGAGTGATCGCCAGTTGACAGGCTGTCACTATCGCAGCACCACCTTGACAGTGTGACATTAGGGGTAGTGCAATGTAGTGACCATAACCATGATGACTGCTGGCTCCCAGACCTGCACCTTTACAAATATTCATTTAAATGGGTGGCCTGTCCCCTATCAGATCTACTCTCTCCCCCTAACCCCAAGAGAGACACAGCAACAGCGAGAGCCTCTTCCAGTGTGGCATATATGTGCAGGTTCAATCTATTCCAGTCAGAGATGGTGTCAACACCCCCAAAACAAAGAAGTGGAGTACAGTGTGTGTCTGAGCTCATTGCCATCCATTTTATTTTCACTCACTCTTCCAGCACCGCGATGCCAGTCTGACTCTCTGATTTTCTGAAGCTCGGTGGAAGCAGATAGCACATACAGAGAGGCAGAGAAAGTAGCAGCAAGAGTGCCATGACTGGGACAGAGAGCAGTGCTGCAGAGTTTTTCTTTCACCATGTGGGGGAGAGAGAGAGAGAGAGAGAGAAGGAGAGAGACAGTATAACACAAACTTAGTGCATCTATTCCACCACTGCACAAAAAGAGCACCCAGACAGAGCCAGAGACAAATATGTGGTTCACATTGACTAGCACAGTGTAGGGTGGGCACTGTATGGGCCCCCCCCGGGTAATTGCAGTCCCCTACACCTCCAGCTCACACTGGCATATATGGAACAATCTACAGTCGCCACAGACTGATGTAGGTTACTCATCTTCCCCTACACATCCATTCCACTCTACACAAGTTGACACAGTGTCAAGATGACCTCCAGGTGACAGCACAAGTTAAATAGTGGACTGTGGCCTGGCAGAAGTTGGTGATTGGTGCTCCCTCCACAACTGTCCCACCACTGCACATTGGCTGCCCAGCCAGAGACAGAAATGTGAGTTGCACATATTCCAAGCCACACCTGTTTCTATCTAGCCTGGTAGGTGCCAGATGGGTGGAAATGGGGTTGCAGGCCAGATCCATTGGGTGGCCTGAGGTCATAGGCACCCAACACATCTTTCTGCATTTCTGCACATGTGAAGCATCTTCTCCTTCCATTCCACCACCTGCATGTTAGGAGCACTCTGCAGGAGCCAATGACAGACGTGGATCACACATCTCTCCATTTTCACACCTCAGAGTTCCAAGAAAGCTGGAACTGGCATTTGGTGGGCTCCAGGCAGGTGGTTCTGGGAGAATGATGCCCCATCCCCCATCCACTACCACACAAAGGTAGCACCCTGCAGCAGCCAGGGATAGAGATGCAAGTTGCACATCTGGCCCTTCATAACCATCCTTGCTGCACCAGAGCTAGCATGAAGGTTAGAGTGGGATTAGAGTGACTGGCATTTCCTCACCCTATGCCACACCTCTACACTTATAGAACACTCTGCTTCAGCCAAATGCTCTCCCAACTAATGTGCTCTACCCATGGAAAGCACTCTGAGGTACTCTGATATAAAAATGTGGATCTTGTATCTCCCCCTCCACAACTGTTCCCACTTTGCTTAGTGGATGGGGGATTAGGATACAATGGGTGCTCCTAAATGACTGGTGCCCCCTCTTGCACCCCCTGTCTATCAACCCAATATTTTACAGCAACCAGAGAAGAGACATGGATTGCACATCTGCTCCATCATAAACTGACCATTTCAAAAAGTATAGGCCTGCATCACTCCAGGTGGACCTCCAGTCCCCAGTGAAGCCAAACCTCTAATCTCTGCACCAGTTTTTCAATGACTGATTGAATTCCATGGTGTGGAGCACCCTAGCCTCACCAATGCCAAAGACAGGCAGCACCTCCAAGAAGGTTACCATGTGTGCTATTTGTCTAAGGTCCCTTCCCAACTCCACAAACTCCTCCTGCACTGTTCTGATCCCTTTTCCAGCTGGGTCATTTGTCACTAAGCGAACAATGACATCCGGCTCCCTGCCCCATTCAGCTGCTCCCATGATCCTGAAGATTTGCTCTCTGTCCCTCCAAGCCCTGGAGCCTTGGGGATGTTTCGAAAGGCTTGACAGGTGAAGACCAGCATCCTTCATGTCATGCATCCCAAGCTGAAAAAATGCCTGCTTCATCATGCCTCTGTTCCAAACTGTAAGATGCCTGCATCATATCTCAAGCTTTTCAAGCCTTCAGGTTTCTGCAAGTTATATACACCCCAGTGGTACACGTTCAAAGCCACCAGAGTTTGTCTGCAGAACTGTGAGCAACTGCAGGGATTGTCCTGCCCATGGGTAACTGTACATAGTTATTAATTTCAATTTATGCCACACAGCATGGAAAGTTGTAAAGCCTTTTAAATGTAATTTAAGCAATTGCATGGCCTTTGGGGTTATGGGGTTGTTATTCTGATTTTAAACTGCAACTGTCAGCCAACCAGCTGCATCATACAGGCCTGCAATGTGAACCTGGGTACCCAAATGGAACTCATAGGGGTTATACTGGTACCAGTTTAGGAGTGGGCAATGTGTTAACACTAGTGATGATTGAAGGGGAAATGCTGATGGGAGGTGGACATAAAAATGTGTTACCTGAAAGGTGATTATTTTCAGACGTGCAAAAACTGAATCAAAATGTTAACTCCATTCCAATTTCCTTTTCCTAGCTCTCCCCCATGGTAATTAATGTGTTTTATTGTTTTGGAACAATACCTGATTCATGAGCATATTATTAGCTGGAGTCTTTAATTGCAAATGTTATGAAAATTGATTTTTTTGTTTCAGGTATGCAATGTGTGTGGGATGACTATAAGGGAAGGTGGGTAGGTACAGCATCCCGGAGGTTTGTACTTCTAAAATAACATTTGACCCATTTTATATTTAACTCCAGGTGGTGGCACCATATTATTTACCCAACCCTTTGGGAAAGAACCCCCTTCTTTCCATCAGAATCCGATCTCAGGACTTCTGGTTCTGCTTGCAAGGTTGATGGCTGCCTAGATGAACTGCTTTCACTCCCCCTAGGCAAAACCCCTCTTCTAGTTACACAAAATTCAACTGAATTCCTGAAAAAACATGAATAAGAGGGGTACCAGAAACACTGAACCTGCATGTATCCGGAAAATGGAGTATTATACAGAAAATGCTGCAGGATCAGATACTGAAGCTTCAGACATTTAAACTACGCAATCGTGGCCAACACCAGCCTCAGCAAAAACCACAAGTCTCTCTTAGTGTACACCAAAACTAATAAACAAAAAAAAATCAAACTTGACACCATCTGTCATGAACTATGAGCTTTTTGAGCAGATATCAAGCAATTGTATGGGGAAATACATCGGGATGTCACCTTACTTGAATAGAGAGCTGATAACATGGAGCGCCAGGTCACCGCCACAGAAAGTCGGGTGGATGACCTGGAAGCCCAGGTACAACATTTACAAGAACAACAGGAATTACTTGCAGCGCACAAGAAAGATGTGGAGAATCGAGCCAGATGTAAAATCATTTGTTTATATTGCATACCAGAGGGCACTGAAGGAGCCAGCATTAAGGATTTCATCATTACCTTGCTCAGGTCCACACTTGATTTACCCCAGGATATGGCCCTGGATCTGGAGCGTGTTCACCGGGCACTTGCACCAAAACCATCCTTAGCAAATGCTAGCACTCGTTCAATTATAGCGCGCTTCAATAGTTATTCAGTTAAAGAACAGGTGTTACTGACCGCTTGGAGAAAGCAAAAGGTCTTTCATCAACAAAAACAGTTTTACATTGACCACAACTATGCGCCACAGACTATGAGGCTACATCGAGCTTATTTGCCATTGCTACTCACTCTGAAAGCGCAAGGTCATAAATTTATTATGCCTTACCCTGCAAGTTTGGTTGTACATCTCCCAGCAGGCAAAAGAGAATATTCCACCACCTCAGAGGCACAAAAGGACTTAACACAACATGGCTTGGTATTTCCAGAGCACCCCAGCTCTCTTCACAGCCTCACCCTCAACTACCACATTGGCAGACAATTCCAGCATCCAGCACTGGGAGAGAAAAGGAAAACAATGCTGAGAGCAAGAACCTGGAACCGAAGCAATGCCTAGTGGAATTACGCAGAGTAGAGAATAATTCTCCAGCTACCTGAAGTCCAAGACTACCTTCCAGGCCCTGCTTTTTGTTTAATTTCCTCAGTAGGAACTGCTGAGGCCCAGGGATGGGAAAGCAGGTAAGTTTTGGTGGGGGGAGACGAGTTGGTAGGGATTTCTCTGCCAGGGCCCCCGAGGCAGACCTGACTCTAGACCACTGGAAGCATATGTAACCCCCTAAATCTAAGGGGAATTACCCAAGGGCTTTATCTCCTCCTTTGACCTCTCATCCCCCAGTTCCCTCGTAATAAGTGCTCTGTACCCTGGCAAAAATACAGGAGAAAATCGTATATGCCCAGCTTAAGGAGTACCTGGAAGCCCACATGCTGCTGTCCCCATCGCAACATGGCTTTAGAGCCAAACATGGGATAGACACTGCCCTAACCAAATTCTCTTCGGATGTACTCAAAGACCTAGATGCTGGATCCAACATAAGGGCAGTTTTTATAGACCTTTCCAAGGCTTTCGACCGGGTGGATCACAGACTACTCCTCCAAAAACTTCTCCATAGAGGCCTCAATGCCCATGCCCTCAAATGGGTGGAAAGCTACCTCACGGGTCACACTCAGAGAGTCAGATGGCAGGACAAACTCTCCAAACCTCAGTCTCTAATGGATGGAGTACCCCAAGGGTCCATACTCGGGCCTCTTATGTTCTCGTTGTTCGTAAATGATCTGCACAAACATTGTGGAAACAGCAATATAATCCAGTATGCGGATGATGCTGTTATCTACATGTCCTCTGACAACCTGTATGACCTATGCATTTCTCTCCAAAACGATATTCACATCATGGATAGGTGGCTCATCATTAACAAAATGGTCCTTAACACCAATAAAACCAAAGTTATACTGTTCAGACAAAGAGCCCTTGGACAAGATAGATCACAACTTCTCCAGCTCTCATCTCTGGAGGGCAACAAGCTGGAAATTGTCCCCTTGACAAAATACCTCGGCCTCACCCTTGACCAGGGTCTCACGTTTAAACAACATGTGGACCAAGTCACTAAAGTAATCCATACTAAACTCGGATTACTATATCGGATCAAGGAACTATTAACCCTTGAAGCTAGGACTGCTATTGCAGCGAGTGTCCTACTTCCAACACTAATATTTGCTGCCCCGGTCATTCAGGGTATCTCAAAGCTGGAGTATGGTAAACTACAGGTTCTATACAACAAGGTGACCCACTTTGCCACCTTATCCCGCTCTAGGAGCCACCACTGTGAGGAGTTAGCAAAACTTAACTGGCCATCCTTCGAAGCCCGCCTCAGCTACCGCGTGCTCTGCCTGGTGAAAAAGATAATCAGCCCCTCACCTCCCCCTAGTCTCAGGGACTCCTCACAGTAAAAAGAAACCAGTGCAGCCTTAGGTCCTCGGGCCAAACGTTGCTTGAGGTTCCCAAGGCTAGGACTAAGGCAGGCCAGAAATCCTTCTCATATGCTGCCACTTCCTTATGGAACAACCTCCCGTTGGAACTGCCAGAAACCCCATCAGTGCCGTGCTTCCACACCAGACTCAAGACCCATGTCCTATCAACAAGCGTATGCCAGTGCCACTGCACCTGACACTACCATAGCGACCACAACTAACTAAAATATCCCCCCCCCAACAATGTGGCACTAACTTTTCTCCTCTTTGAACCATCCTAATGCTCTTGAACTATGTCACCCAAACAATCCACAGTAGTGTCTCACTAATATGTAGGATAAATGTTGAATGTAACAAACTACAACTTACCAACTTGATACATGTAACTCTTATAACTACTGCTATGTGTAAACTGCCGAATACTGTATACCCATGACTTCCTGTATATGTAAATGTACAAAAGTTCATAATATTTGTACTGCTATTCCCGGGTCGCCCCTGAAAAAGGGACCTTCGGGGCCCAGTGGACCTACCCGTTCATCAAAATTCAATAAATAAATAAATAAATAATAAGTACACTAGGGATTGATTATTAACTGCACTTTATAGTCCTTTCTTCACTGTGAGGGTCGTGGAGTGCTGGGGTATTTCTGGCACAGAGTGGAACATTATTTTGGTGCACTAGGCCATATGAGACATAACCATCTTTTGGCTACGAATAAGCACTTCTATGTTCGTATTTGTCTTTTTTAACTTTAAAAGGGGACAAGGTTTTGAAATTATTTATACATATATGCCCTGCAAGATGTGCACAGTGTAAAAATTATAATTATCGCTACATTTGGACATACTACATGACTACTTAAACAGCTCAGCAAAACTTCAGCATTGGGGACTAAGCTGGATATATTCTGTTTTTTGTGGTCGAACTCTATGTTCTGTGTTCTATGGTTCGAATTAACAGAACAAAATTTTGATTTGGGGGGAGTGGAATTATGCACCTGGGTTCTATACCATTGATCTTAATCAGGCATTTATATGTTCCCTTGCCCTTTTGTTTTTGTTGCTACCCTACTGTATACTTTTGGTTGGGATCTTTTAGGTCTCCAGGGTGCCTGGAGTGGACAAAGCCCCAGACATACCCCCAAACCTGTAAGAGAGCGGTACAATATTGCTACCTCTCTGAAGGGAACAGGGAGAAACTTTCAGTCCTCCCCCACCTTGGAAACTACTTGTGTTTTAATATCAGAGAGATATTATCCTGAATACCGGACATTTGATAGTAATTTCAGGCCCCATCTCAGTTTGGCGGAGTTACATAGGCTCCTTAATGTTAATGGTTGTGCCCTGTTGGCCACATTTCACATGTTTTGGATACAATATGTTATACTATGCAGGTGTATACCGGGACACACTCTTAGTGACTCAGATGGTCATTAGTCCATTATCTGAAAGTACTATGATCTATATTTATAGGACTCACAGAAAGCAGTGGATGTATTCTATATACCCCCAGTTTTTGCCTGAGAGGAGGGAGAGATATGGGAATTAATTTTTACCTTACAGTAGAGCTAACTGTTACACCCCCTGAAATGGCTTGCTCATCTCGTATATATTGTCATTTAATGTAAATGGCATTCATAACCCTATTAAGAGGAGAAACATAGAAACATAGACTTTGACGGCAGATAAGGACCACTTGGCCCACCCAATCTGCCCATTTCCCTACCTATTGGATAAGCTGCAGATTCTAGCTAACCAACAGCCTACTTCCTGTCACCCCCACTACAATTGCCTTATGTCTGACCTATGCATGTTTTAGACCCAACAACCTCCCCAGGAAGGTGAATCCATGCATCCACCACTCCCTCCATGAAAAAAAAAATTCTTTACATTACCCCTGAGCTGTCCCCTCTCTATCTTTAAATTGTGCCCCCTTGTTCTTACGCATCTCTTTTTCTGAAAGATGCTACCCTCCTGAACTTTGTTGATTCCCTTCAGGTATTTGAACATTTCTATCATGTCCCCCCTGTCCCTCCTTTCTTCAAGGATGTACATATTAAGTTCTCTCAGTCTCCCTTCATTTGGTTTTTGATGCAGACCCTGCACCATTTTAGACCCTGCACCATTTTAGTTGCCCTCCTCCAGAAGGTTACTCCAATTTTTTAGGAGAGACAGACCAGATATTATTCTCTTCCAAGAGATGCACATTCCACAATCAGAGCATGTGGAGCTTAAATCATGGGGATTTTATACTGTACCGGCCTCCTCCCACCTCCTGGATGCAGACGGGGAGTTGTGATCCTAGTCCCACAGGGGGTCCCATTCCAGTTGCAAAACCAAATCATTGATAATGAAGGTAGATATGTTATAATGGTGGGCTTATTATATTCAACCCAGGTAACCCTGGCCTCAGTATTTCTCCCCCCAGGCCGTTCAACCCCAGTGGCCCGAAAGTTTTTAGATGATTTTCTCTCTGTGGCACAAGGCCTCCATATACTAGGTGGAGACATTAATGTAACCTTAAACCCTACAATGGATACTTCGATACCCTCTAGGCATAGATCCTCCTTGATACAAAAATATTTGAAAACAACCCTCCCCACATTAAGCATGATTGATGCCTGGCAGCATTTAGGATGTATACTCATTATTCTTCCAAAACCAATACCTTGGCCAGGTTAGATTACTTTTTTGTGTGAGTAGAACACTTGGTAATGGTTCAGGACATCTCGGGAGATGCTTCAACCCTATCGGATCATGCCCCCCTCCTACTTAAGCTAGCTCTAAATATCTTATATTCAAGACCCAGAATTTAGTCACTTGGTGATTTGGATGGTTCCCTTGATACTGACAGATAATGATTTGGCAGAGAGTTCTCGAGCCACACAATGGAATACACTTAAAACAGTACTTAGGAAGAGATTATTAAATATGCTGTTAAGAAGAAAAAAAAGCAAGGGAGGCCTTAAAAACAGAATTATATGCTGCCTTTACTCAGCTACAGGCCTGGGTCCAGCAGGGGGAGATGAACCTGAAGCCCCAACTACAGATTACTAAACAAAAGTTACAAAAACTAGAGGACCAAAAGATAGAGCAGCAGTTAATGTGTCTAAAACTTAAATATCATGAAGGAGGACCTAGAGGATCCAGAAATCTGGCCAGACGGCTATGAGGGATGAAACAACATGCTATGGTTACCAAAATATATGATCCTCAAAATAAAAAATCACCCTGCATTTTACCTGTGTACCTACACTACACTGTATGATGACTATGATTTTTCTAAAGAAAATACAAATTTAAATTTTAGAAAAAGAATCTGACCCCAGGCCCCTCAACCTTGTTCAAGCTGGTCCAAGCTGACAAGGTAAGGGTTGTAGTCCCCTTCTCTACTATTTCCAGAGCACGGAACTAGGGAAGAGGTTATTTTATTTATTTATTTGCTTTTGCTAACCAGGTAAGCACAGTAGACATCCAAGTGCCTATTTTCAGGTGTGACCCGGGAGAGTTACAGAGTAAACAGGAAACATAATACAGAGTTGAGGTAACATACAAGAGCCACAGGCTTTGACAAGTGGGTGGTACAACTTATTTACAACAGGCTCAAAAAAGGTCAGGTAAGCAGTCTAGCAACAAGTTACATAACAGCATAGGGAGGTAGAATAACAAATCACAGCTTGAAATAACAGAGAACAATATGAAAGAAATTAACATTAAAAAAATTGTTGAACGTACACATATGTAATTACCTGACATGAGCGCCTAACATGATAGAGAGCTGAAAGACCTATGCAGAAAGGAGGTGGGTACTGATACGACAGGATGGTCTGGTTTCATTTCACTTAAAGTGGCACAGTGCTTTACAGAAATGAGGCTGTTATAAGTTCAGTAGGAGTTATGGCAACCAAAAGTAAATATCTCTAAAAGTATATGAATTATGCATAAACTGTCAAATGAAAGTTGCTCAGGACAAAATTACCTTTCAAATGAGCTGATTCATTAAGCTGCACTAATTATATGTTTTAAACTATGGCCATCTGATTACTTGAATTTTCATTTTTCTTTACAATTTTCACCTTTCAGATGGTTATATTTAAAAAAATCTAATGAATTCAGATTAATGACTACCCTGATTTGAAAGATACTTTTGTCCTGAACAACCATCATGTTGGTTCTATATTGGTAACTTGGTGTACATTCCAAGATATTTACACTTGTTTGGCATGACTCCTACTGTGTTCATGCAGAGGGAAAAAAATGAGGTTGTTTGGAAGACCATTTTTTACAAAATATAAAGAATTCAGATTAATGACTACCCTCATGTGAAATGACTTTTTGCCTTGAACAACTTTCATATGGTTGTTTTTGGGCACCTTGTGTAGTTTTAAAGATATTTAGATTTGTTGGAAGGTGTGCACATTTGCTCTCAGAGAAAAGCAGTTTGGAGTCATTTTCATCATTCTAAACAGAAAGAAGGGAGTATTTTTAAACTGCCATAAGGATTTGCAGTGTTATGGAAGGCTACACTGAAAACAACTAAAAAAATATGTTCCATGGAAGCCCCTTTTCAAGCTAGCCCATAGCCACAAAAATGGCTACATATATAGCTTACTTTTAGAAAAAGCAAAAAATCCTCCTGCTCCATCTTTGATAGAATATCAGACATCAGCCCCTGAATGGGGCTGCTCTTCTCTTTGATTTTCCTCAGGTTTTCCTTCATCTCTCTTAGAATTCCTGCTGCTTCCTCCTTGAGCTGTTGAATCAGCTGCTGTTCCTTGTCCTGGAGAAACCGGTGCAGTTTGGCAAACTCTGACATAATGTACTGCTCCAGACTCTGGGCTTTGTCCTTGAAAACAATAATTATGGTGTGAAACTACAGAACTGCTGCTTTTGTATATAGTTGATACGTTTATATTGATTTTGTGAGTTACCATAATATAATAGTTATTGAAGCTGTTGGTTATGGAATCCAAGAGAATTAATAATGTAATTTCCTGCATGAGACTCAAAAGGAGGGTATCTAGTTGTCACTAGAAATGCGTTCTTCTGTTTTTGAATGCATTTGGCCACAGATCAACTTAGAGTACTATGATGATCAAGGCCACTGTTTTTCGGTTTTAACAGGAAAATCCGGTAAAATTCCGGAACTGGGGCTGCCTGAAAACCGGTAAAAATGAAGATTTCATGGAATCTGGCATTTTCTATCAGATCAGTAAATCTATAAAAAAGGGTGTTTTTCTTTTAATTCCTTCCTGTACTATTTTCAGCTTGCTTCATTTAATGCTCTGTATATTAAGACTTCTTTAATTCTGATTATTTATGCACATACTAAAAAATGATAAAAGAATTCAGGTAAAATCCAGAAATTAGAATAACAATCACCAGTGAAATTCCAGAATCTTAAGTCTTGAAAACGGAATTTAATTATTTTAATCACCGTAAATCAGTGGCCTTGATGATGATGCAATAACAATTGTATATCTTGTTATATGGTGTATTCAACATTTGAATAAACATGAGTTAAAAAAAAAAAGGAAACAAAAGTTGATTCACTCACCTGGATGTCTGAAATCTTCTGTTCCTGCTTGTTCTGGAGTTCTGTAAGGTCTTTCAGTTTTGATTCTAGAGGAGATGAGACTGTTTTCAGCTTCTCCTGGAGATATACAAGCAGTATTGAACTAATAGGCACTGAGCAAGACAGTTTATGCAATTACTGTACTGTGTCAGCAGTCCTAACACAAAACAGAGTGTGTGGTGGGATGGTGTGGTAAGAGGCAAAGCTGAGTGCCCGGTTCCTACCAAGAACACTTGCTGGAGTGTGTCATTGTGATTATACAATGGAATTTGGCTTAAAAAGATATATAAAAAGGGCCTAAATCATTTTATAAATAAAAGCCAGAGCAGAATGTAGGATTACAAGCCATTGTTTGTTGTTGCATATGTTAATTAAATCTTCACAGTATCATATTACATAATTGTAACACAGTAAAAAGTAGTTATGAAGCAAAAGGAATTTTAAAATAATACAAATCTGTCCGTTCATGGTACAGTGCATCAGTTAGCCATGATAAACCATTGTAAACTTCTTCTACCCTTCTTGAATGGCTGTACATACTCCCTTTCTGCTCAATATGCAAAACTAGCAAGTGCAAACATTATGGCAGTATCTGTACTTGTAAACAGTCATAATATTTCCTGGCTATCTATTAAACAGTTTTTGTTGTCAGGAGTCTGGGTTCCAAACCATTACTCCTTGATGCTATATGTAGCGCACAATATAGCCCACAATGGATTACACTTGCCTATACATTATTGTTACAGATACAACTAGGTTCACAAGAGTTTGCTTTACAATCAATATACAATCCTGATCCATACATATGTGCCTTATTGCAGTTACTGTATAGAATGGAACCCAGGTATGTTGCTGTTTCCATAGTTCAGGTTCATTCTCTCTCCTTGTTAACTTTCTTTAGCTAGCCTCAGTGCATGGCTATACTTGGCACAGACTTTACCAATCCATACAGAAATGTGTGGCTGAGCATTCACCTACGCTTCACCCATAGCAGGTTGATCATCAAGTAATAATGCATTGACATGATTCATTTAATTGAGTGCTAGGTGTTGAGCACTTGAACTAAACCAGCAGTCAGTGAAAAAACTCAGCGTGTGCTTTTGAATGCTTGTGGAGTATTTAAATTAGTGATTCAGTACTGATTGAGGATTTTAGTTTCAGAATATGTTAATCAGAGATGCAGTTGAGTAGAGGCTGAGATCTTAAAGTTTCAGAAAGCACTCCAAAAACTCACCTTGCAGTTGAATGCTTGTTGTGGTTTGTATATATGGGTTTGATGCAGTTGAGCAGATTGAGATAGAAACATAAAAAGTGGATGGCAGAAAAGGCCTACAAGGCCCACCCAGTCTGCCTAGCCCCCCTACCTATTTTTTTACTGGGTCTCTATAAGTCCCCCAGATTCTTTTTTGCTCTACTGTCCTGCTGGGATACCCATGTGTTGTCCATGCAATTTTGAAGCCCACAGTTTTTGTCTCCACCACAGTCAGGCAGTTGCTAATGCTGCCTTCTGTTTTTGAAAGTTGAACCTCCTTTTTTAATGGACTTCAGCCCCCCCCTTCATCCCTCCCTCCTCCCTTGCAGGTATTTCCATAAGGTCCATACGCTGGGGAGTTTCGGTGAACCCCCAACCCCCACAGGACAGACTGAGTTCCACATTTTTTTGGCAGATTTTTTTTTAACTTTATTTTTCAAAATTTTACTTAAACAGTACAGCTTAGTGTCTCGTAGGTAGGCATTATTTGAATTGATTATACTCAGAAGTAATTCAGAGAATATATCATTTCTAAGCTAAAATGTCATGCCCTAAATTATTACCACATCTGGGGGTTGCTCATTATAATATTATTTTATGTACACCTCACATTTTCAAAGTAACAGCCATATGTCACTATGACATTGATGTGACATTGTTTATTTTAATAAACCCATACTTTGTGGCCAGGACCATCTTGCAAATGAGCTTGCTCAACGATGTGAATGCCTGGTTAAATAAAGTTTGATTGATTGATTGAAACATAGAATCTGACATCAGCTAAGGACTGCTTGGCCCATCCAGTCTGCTGATTTCCCCTACCCTTTTCAAATACCACCAAATTCCATTCACTCTACTGGATTTGAGATATAGCACTCACCTTTCCTTCAGAAGTGATTCAGTTAGTTTCCCCACCACCAAGCTCAGGCTGACTTGCCTGTAATTGTCAGCCTCCTCTCTGCTCCCACTTTGGTGGAGAGGGACTACATTTGCCCTCCTCCAGTCCATTGACACCATCCCTGTTTTTAGTGATCTGTTGAACAGGTCCACCAGTGGTGCTGCCAGCACTTCCCTGAGTTATTGTAATACTCTGGGATGGACCTCATCTGGCCCCATTGCCTAGTCTATTTTTAATTTTGCTAGCCCCACTAGGATCCTCTCCTCCATAAATGGACTAATGTCCATCTCTCTCTCTCTCCCAGTGTTGTTTCTTGCTGCTGTGGATCCCTTCCCTTCTCCTTCTTCTGTAAACACTGAACAGAAATACTTGTTCAGGATTTCTGCTTTTTCTTTGTTCCCCTCTGCACACTATCCCATTTGCCCTTTTAGTCTCACAATCCCTTCCATTGTTTTTTATCCATTGCTAATGTTCTTTTCCCCTTTAGTTATTTATTTGGCTATTTTTTATGTTTGCTTGCCAACGCAGCACACAAGAAACATATTGAGGTAGTAGTGCATTGCAGAGGTGTTTATTTATTTATTTAAAATCTTGGAATTACAACCTTTGAGTCAGAGACTAATTTCCGAAGACTCCACATCAATACACAATACAGACATAGGTAAATACAATAGACAGTACGATACAATATACAATGCCAGAGCAGTTTGATGGCAAGGTTGCATCATGGAACAGTATACTGGGATGTCTAATATAGAGTTGAGGCTGTAGGCTATGGGCAACACAATGAACAGTACGATACAGGGTACAGTGCCAGGGCACTTTGGCTTCCGGTTACAGCATGGCCATTTTACAAGGATGTCCTGACCAGTTTACAAGGATGTCTAATACAGTGTTGTGGCTGTTGACAGTGCATAGGATAAATCTAACAGTAAGAGATCAGTTAGTGGTCAGAGAGTGAATCGGGGGACAGTTCACATGCCTACTATGCTTGGCTGGAGCTGAGTAAACTAGGTAAGTTAGGGGAGGCAGGTAGTGCAAATTCTAGAGCAGTCTGTCGGGAGACTTTGTCTGAGTGCCTGAGTAAAAGTTGCAGGCCACTGGCTGTGAAAGAGGTTGCATGGCTGCTCTGAGCAGCTGATGAAGACACTGGTGGTGGACTTAGCGTGTGCAGATGCAGGTGCGGGTGGCAAGGAGGTGGGTCTTGAATGCCTTTTTTAAAGGGACCCAGTTTTTGATGGTTAGAGACCAATGGCAGGAAGGCATTGAAGTAGGAGAGAGCCCTGACCAGAAAATACCTCTGGCTGAATGTGGCTCTGACTCTGGGAATGGCCAGTGCAGCTTTGGTCAAGCTGTGTGTGTACACTGTGGGGGAAGAGGAGATCAGGGTGGCAGATAGGCCTGGGGGGGATCAAGCCAAGGAGGGATTTTTTGGTCAAGAGGCAGGACTGGTAGTGGACCCTCACATCAAAGTTCAGGATCTGGGCAATGGAATAGAGCATGCATGTGTGTGTCATGTGGTCTGCAGCAGTAAAGAGCCTGCAGGCTTTGTTACTGACCACTTTTATTTTACCGATAGCTGTTGCATCTGCAGCATCATAGACCAACAACCCGTAGTTGATCAGAGACATTACTGAGGAGGTTATGGCTAGTCTCAGGGCTTCTGACACAAGGCAATCTTTATGGTGATAAAGGAGATCAATGTGTGCATTGATAGCAGATGTGAGGGTGTTGATGTGTGCATGGAAGAAGAGGGCAGTCAAAGACAACCCTCAGATATTTATAGGACGAGACCTGCTCCAGGGTGTAGAGTGACTGCGCCTGAATATGCAATTGGGCATTTTTTTATTTGCTTTGGTGATGTGCGAAAAGTAGGGTCTTGTTTTTTTTAGGTTCATGACTAATCTATGATTGGCAAACCAGAGTTCAGCTTGGCTGAACGCATTCTGGAGTAAGGCCTGAAGGTCAGTTGGGTTGGTGTGGGAGGCACAGATAACAATGGCATCCATGTAGAGGAGGAGGAGGATCTTTTTGGGGCAGGCAGTGGGAATTGCATTCAAGAATATGCTAAAAAGCAGGGACCCTAGAATGGATCCCTGTGGACTCCCGAGTGGATGGGACATGAGCAGGATACTGTGTTATTTATCTGCACACTGGGACCTAGAAGATCAGGTAACTAGTAAACCAGTCCAAGAGCCATTGTGGGAACCCCATTAGGAGGAGGAAGTTCAGTAGGAAGGGGTGACTGACCGTGTCAAAGGCCTTGGACAGGTTTATGAACACGGCCCCTATGATGTGCCCTCTATCAAGAGCAGTATGTATGTAGTTTGAGAATTCTAACAGGGCTGTGGTGGTACTATGCCCAGCATGGAACCCATGCTGTTCTCTGCAGAGTAGGTCAGGTTTGGCAGTGTTGTGGCCAATGTATTGGCACTATAATGGGTGCATCCCTCAGTCACCAATTAATACTGAAGTTGCTGGTGATGACAGTTTCAGAGTGAGTGCTGCACTTGAAAGAAATCTGCCTCTGCAATCAGGGGCAGTTTCATCATTGCAGTGGCATTCCCCCCTCTCTCCCAACCAGGCACACAGCAAGACAACAAATTTAAATGTTAGCTCCCCCCTACTGCTGCTGCTCACCCTGCACCCTCCATTCTCCATCCCCTGCTGACATTGGGGTGCTCAGTCACTGTGTCAGCATGTATCCCTCCTCCCCCTATTAATGTGGCAGACTGGGAGCCCACCCCATTGTGCCAAAAAATACTTCTTTGATGTTTCTGAGACTGGGATGCTCACTCCCAGTGTTGGATGCATCTCCCCCATGCCCCTATGTTCTCAGCCAACCTCAGGGTGCCCAATCCCCAGGTTGACGTTGATCCCCCCCCAGTACTCTTGCACAATGGGAGCCCACCCCAGTGTGCTTAAATCCGTTTTGTTAATATTCCAGCTGTAAAAGAAGAAAACAGTCCCACTACATCTTTAGTTTTAATCCTATAAAAAAAAAGGTCCCTCGTCTTTCCTGCCAGCCCCCCTCCCCCAACCCGTACCCTCCCTCATGCCCCCACCTCCCCCGCCCCCACACGCCCACACTCACCTCTGGAGGTCGGGAGCAGCAATCTTCTGTGGACTGGAAACACATCTGCATTCTTCAAAGACTAACTGGAAATTGAAGAAATGACGGTAAGCCCTATAATGGCAGTCAATGGGGGGGGGGTAACTTAGATTGATATATCAGCCAATGTTTGGAGTTTTGGCCCCAAATGTTCAACATGGGGTTCTTGGGACCCCACCTCATGAACACTGGCACTGTCATTTTGTTTTGTCAATCCTGAAAGGTGATTTTGCAGTCACTGCATGGAATCACCTTTTGGGACTGATTAATGAAAAGACAGTGCCACTGTTCATGAGTTGAGGTCCCAAAAAGACCTTGTTCAAATTTGCTGAAAAAACTCCAAACAATGATTGCGTTACAAACATCCATTGCACAGTTTCTATGCACACTCATAGCTTCATCAATTTTTAATATTTTCAATCCAAATTTCCAACATTGCCATTTTTTCATACCCCCTTATGAACAGTACAGCTATCATTTTTCACATCCTTCCCGAAATGTGTTTTCACATCTGTGGCGCTGCATGGCACACTCACTGTGCAAAATCACCTTTTGGGATTAAGTAACAAAATGATACTGCCATTGTTCATGAGGTGGGGTCCCAATAAGCCCATGTTGAAAATTTGTAGCAAAAATACCAACAAATGCCCCAGGTGTTAGGGTTTTCAACTGTAACACACACCCTGTACAGACTGACAGGCATAGATGTGTGCCTTGGGGTCTTCAGCCCTAATGTTCACCTCATTCTCCTACACTGCAGCCATCTCAGCTTATTTCCTTATGAAAAAGGGTGAGCGTAAGGGCAAAAATACCTCAAGGCACACTGCAGTGCCTGTTGGTATCTGCAGGATGGGGTGAGGTGGATAGGTGTGAGTGTTATGGCTGATGACCCAAAGACACCCCCCAACACCTGTCAGTCTGTCAGGGTGGTGGTGGTAGGGGTTGGAGTTACTTTAATACTTCACTGCCATTCCAATTATGCATCTCTCTAACTCCTGCACTACCAGTGCCAATACCAGCAAGCCAACATTTGGCATTCACAAATGCTTGTTTTCTTCCATTAGTGCCTTTGCCTTCCTGACAGCTTTCCCCACCTCCCTCTGCTTTTCCAAATTCAATTCCCTGTCTCATTCCATCTAAGTTTCCTTGTACTTTCTAAATGCCACCCTTTTCTCCGTCACCTTCCTGGCCACTTCCTTTGAGAAAGCAAGGCAACTGTATTTATAAGGCTCCAATCCTGGAGGCTCTGGGCGCTGAACATAAATGAGAACATGTAGGAGGAGAACCACATACCTCTCAGCCTTTCTGTACCAAAATGTGTGACAAATGACCAAAATGTGTGACATGTCATCTAACATGGCACTGAAAACTCAGAACTCTATAGCTATCAGTGCAATAATGTTCATAATGTTTTTGTATAAGTGAGCATAACAGACTATTATGAATTTCTGCTTTTAAGTGTCAGTGGGGAATGTGGAATATCACCTTCCCCATGATGGACAAAGGGTTTCTGAGAGGTAAAATGAGTGACATACCTCATAATGTGTGACAGTTGAGAGGTATGGAGAACCATAGTGTTTTTTTTCATTTGCTTATTAGTCTAATTATAGGCTTTTTGCTTCTGCTATGGCTTCTGCCCTGTTTTTGAAAGTGGCAGCGACCACTTACATTTATAGACTCCATAACATTGTGCACCCATGAAGAACAGTAGGGCTTAGTTTCCCCAAAGACTGCATAAGTGTATAAGACATAAGTACCAGCTTGATGGACTGAGGGCTGAGATGCTGGACGCCACACCTTGTGCCAAGCCATCGATCCAGTTTCGGGAGTGAGCTCGAGAGCCGGGGGATCTGTCGGGGGGGAAGAGCAGGATTGAGCATCCAATGGACTGTTCTCGTCTCCTGGGAGGGAGGGAGTGAGGGGGTCTTGTCTTGCAGAGTTAGTGGCTCCCAGTGGAGACTAGGGGTACAGCAACTGGGGACCACATATCTGGGGTGACATCAGATGTCCGACCTGCGGCATAGGAGGGAACCCGCACATCTTGCACTAGACAGCATTGCATATCCTGCATCAGGGAGGGACCGAACAAAGGAAACACCCCTGGTAATGGGGAGGTGAAGGTGGAGCCCTGTGGCCATGCCCACACAATCAATGCCGGCCCAAACCTGATTCAGCTTTCCGTGGTCCCCTGCCTCTCTCAGTGGGCCTATGGGGTAAGGCAGCATACTCAATTTCCCAGTTGGGCAAAAGTTCAGGCAGGCAGTGGAGGCATCTGACTCTACAGCTCCTCTGGAGAGTCACCTCATAGCCAAGTGACAAGGAGGAAAAATAGTAAAACAAAAAAGGTATAAGACATAATAGGCAACCCTGAGAGTAGCTCTCCGCCATCAGAAAGATCACAAGCATACAATAACCTCAAGTAACCTTATATATAATCTGTAGAGAAAAATTAATTGAACATAAACTTATAACAGAAAGAAACAAGCATTTGTCAATGCCGAATGTTCGCTTGCAGGTATTTGCAGTGGTGTTTGGCATGCATGGTGCTTTACTCTAATGCCCTGTGCGATTGCTGGTATTTGCACAATTTATTGTCAGCATGACCTTTTTGTTACCCCCATTGTGCGCTACATAGGTGGAAACATGTTATGGGCATGATGTGAAAAATGACATCTGTACTGCTCATAAGGAAGTGTGGTAAAATGCCAATGTTGAAAATCTGGAGTGGAAATATTGAAAATTCACAAACCTACGAGAGTGCGTGGGAACTGCACAACGCATGCTCGTAAAACAGTCATTTTTAGAAATTTTTTCACCAAATTTTCAACATTGCCATTTTAAAACCTCTGCTAATGAAGTGTCACTGTGATTTTCTTACTGTGTCCCATACATTGATTTCGCACACCGACTGTGCCATTGTGCACTACATGGGGAAAAGACGCTTTGAGCAGGATGTGAAAAATGACAGCTGTAGTGCTCATAAGGAGGTGTGGTAAATGGCAATGTTAAAAATTTGGAGGAAAATATTGAAATTCTCGCGAACTTAATGAAAGGCAGTAGAACTGCACAGCGACGTCAGAATACACAGTTATTTGTAGGAATTTTTTGCCAAATTTTCAACATAGTCATTTTAAGATCTCTGCTCATGAACAGTGACACTGTGATTTTCTTAATGTGTCCCACACATTGAGTTACTTTACCGACTGCGCCATTGTGCACTACATGGGCAGAAACACGTTTTGGGCAGGATGTGAAAATGATAGCTGTACTGCTCATGAGGAGGTGTGATAAAATGGCAATGTTGAAAATCTGGAGTGCAAATATTGAAAATTCAGTGAACTACGAGCGGTGTAGGAACTGTGCAATGCACGCTCGTAAAACAATAATGTTTTGGAATTTTTGCACCACATTTTCAACATGGGGTTTTTGGGACCCTTCTCATGAATGATGTCACTGTCATGGCGTTATTCAAGGCTGAAGGGTGATTTCCCGCAGTGACTGCGCAGTGCCTGCAAAATCATCCTTCAGGCCTGAATAACGCCATGACAGTGACATCATTCATGACTGAGATATGCCATAAAGTTGAAACCCCCCAATCTAGCACATTATATAGCTTACCGGCATTTCCTCAGTTCGCGGTCAGCTTTGAAGAGTGCAGACATGTTCCGGTCCACGAAGATCATCGCGCGGAGTCGGAGGTAAGTATGGGGTGAGGGTGTGGGGAGGCTGGAGTGCGCAGTGGGTGGGTGCGGGTTGTGGGAGGGGGGTTGGGAGACTCGCCGTGGGACCATTTTTATTTTACACATTTAAAAAAAAAAAAGGACAACGTGGGACATTTGCCATGCTGGGGTGGGCTCCCAGCATGGCAGAATATGTGTGGGGGGCCGAGGAGCTGACGGGGGATTGGGCACCCCCGTCGGCAAAAACAAACACAAGCGTTTGCCACGCTGGGGTGGGCTCCACCGTAGCAGCAGGATGTGGGGGGGTGGCCGTGGAGCCGATGGCGATTGGGCACCTGTCGACAACAATGTTTGCCACGATGGAATGAGCTCAGCCTTGCAGCTTGGGGGGCAGCGTGGCGTCGCGGGGGCGTGGTGACGCAAGGGGGGGGACGGCGGTGGCACTCAGTATGGCAGCGGTGCTTTCCTTTGAAGCAGAGGAACACTGCTATCATACTGAGCTCCTGCACCCATTGGTGCAGGACCGCCATGCCTGCTCAAGGGAGCAGTGTATTGGATGGGAGAGGCACACCTCCAAGTGTGCTACTCTCCCAAAACGTTCCTTGCACATGAGCGCAAGCAAACGCAAAAAAAAAACATGCACCATTAAATAAGTACCTTATGGGGAAAAAAGGGAAGGGGAGGTCAACAGAGGTCAAACAACAGAAATTGCCTTTTTCTGTGTAATTATTTAAATTCCTATGAAATGTACAGATATGTCCCTGTTGTCCCCCAGGATCTCCTTGTAAATAAGTTGTCTGAATGGTGTCATCCTGGTAAAAAAAAATTGAAATTAAAAATCTGAAATTTAAATTCTAAGAACACCTTATACATAAATAATTATAATCAGATATTAAAATCAGAAAATGCATTGCAAGTGGGTCTATTTAAGTCTCCTGGGACTAAAAAAATAGTTACCACTAAATACTTTATAAGATCGTGGCCAATACAAAAAGACTCCTAGACACCCTCATCCTAGTATAACAAGCATTTGTCAATGCCGAATGTTTGCTTGCTGGTATTGGCAGTGGTAGTGTAGAAGTTACAGAGCTGCGTAATAGGAATGGCAGTGAAGTATTGAACTGAAGCCAACTCCACCACCATCCTGCAGAGAGTGACAGGCATTGGGGTGTGCCTTTGGGTCATCAGGCATAACGGCCACGCCATTTCACCACACCCCACCCTGCAGAAACTGACAAGTGTCACGGTGTTCCTTGGGGTCTTTGGCCCTTATGTGCACCCCCATTCCATTAGGAAATACAGTGAGATGGGTGCGATATAGGAGAATGGGGTGAACATTGGGGCCGAAGAGTCCAAGACATGCCTTGATGCCTCTCACTGGCTGCAGGGTGTGGAATGGTATGAGCATTACAGGCAAGAATCCCAAGTCACACCCCTGATGCCTGTCATTCTCTACAGGGTTGGGCGTTATGGTTGGAAACCCTAATACCTCAGGCATTTGTGTTGGTATTTTCACTCCAAATGTTCAACATGTTTTTTTTGTGACCCCACCTCATGAACAGGGGGGAATATCAGTTTGTTAGCCGAAAGCTGCTTATGCACAGCGACTATGGCATTTAGCACCACAGGTGCAAAAACATTCTGAACAGGATGTAAAAAATGACAGCTGTACTGTTCATGGCGAGGTGTAAAAAATGGCAATGTTGCAAATCTGCAGTAAAAATATTTAAAAAAATGGTGAAGTCACGAGCGTACATAGAAACTGTGCAACGCACACCCGTAATATAATTAGGTTGGGGATTTTTAACAGCAGATTGTCAACTCAGGCATTTTGGTGTCTCTGATCATGAACAGTGTCACTGTAGTTTTCTTTATCTGTCGAACAATGATTTCCACGCGACCCACGCATCTCTGAGCTGAAAGTGTGAAAACACACTTCGCCCAGACAGCTGTACTGTAAATAAGGAAGTGTGGAAAAATGCCACTGGTGAAAATCTGGACTGAAAATATTACAAAGTCATGAACTTATGAGGGTGCGTGGAAACTGTGCAATGCTCACTCATAACACAGTCATTTTATGGACTTTTGTCACCAAATTTTCAACATAGCCATTTTAAGACCTCTGGTCATGAACAGTGTAACTGTGATTTTCTTAATCTGTCCCAAACATTGCTTTCGCACACCAATAGCACCATTGTGCGCTACATGTGCAAAAACACATTTTGGATGGCATATGAAAAATGGCAGCTGTGCTGTTCATAAGGAAGTGTAATAAAATGGCAATGTTGAAAATCGGGAGTGAAAATATTCAATTCGCAAACTTATGAGCATGCATAGGAACTGCGCAACGCAGGCTCGTAAAACAGTCATTTTTAGGAATTGTTTCACCAAATTTTCAACATAGCCATTTTAAGACCTGTGCTCATGAACAGTGTCACTGCAATTTTCTTAATATGTCCCGTACATTGATTTCACACACCAACTGCGCCATTGGGCGCTACATGGGGGAAACACATTTTGGGTGAGATGTGAAAAATGACAGCTGTAATACTCATAAGAAGGTGTGGTAAAATGGCAATGTTGAAAATCTGGAGTGAAAAAATTGGAAATTTGCGAACTTATGAGCGTGCATAGGAACTGCGCAGCGCACGCTTATAAAACAGTCATTTTTAGGAATTTTTTCACCAAATTTTCAACATAGCCATTTTAAGACCTCTGCTCATGAACACTGTCACTGTAGTTTTCTTAATTTGTCCTGTACATTGGTTTCGCCCATCGACTGCGCCATTGTGCGCTACATGGGCGGAAACACATTTTGGGTGTGATGTGAAAAATGACAGCTGTACTGTCATAAGAAGGTATGGTAAAATGGCAATGTTGAAAATCTGGAGTGAAAATATTGAAAATCCACGAACTTACAAGCATGCGTAGGAACTGCACAACGCACAAGCGTAAAACAGTCGTTTTTTAGAATTTTTCCACCAAATTTTCAAAATAGGCTTCTTGAGAGCCCACCTTATGAACACTGGCAGTGTCGTTTCATTAATCAGTCCTGAAAGGTGATTTTGCGCAGTCACTGCGAAATCACCCTTCGGGCCCAATAACGCCATTATAGTGACAGCATTCATGAGAAGGGGTCCCAAAAACCCCTTGCTGAAAATTTGGTGCAAACATTCCAAAAAATGCCTGAGACATGCAACAAACTTGAAAAAACCCTATCTAGCCCATTATACAGCTTACTGGCATTTCCTCAGTTCGCGGTCGGCTTTGAAGAGTGCAGACATGTTCCCGGTCCACCGAAGATCGTCGCACCGAGGTCCGGAGGTAAGTATGGGGTGAGGGGGGTGTTGGGAGGCAGGGTGAGCAGTGGGTGGGTGCGGGTTGCAGGGGGGCAGGAAGAGTGTGTGGGACCATTTTTGCTTTACAGGTTAAAAAAAAAAAAAGGATGATGCGGGATGTTCGCCATGCTGGGGTGGGCTCCCAGAGTGGTAGAAGGACGGCTGGGGGGGCGTGGAGCCGACGGGGGATTGGGCACCCTCGTCAGCCATGGCATTTGTTGCCACGCTGGGGTGGACTCCCAGCATGGCATCTTTTACTCGGGAGAGGGGAGAGTGAAGCCGATGGGGGATTGGGCACCCCCGTCGGCTATACCACGATCGGACACCACGCTGGGTGGGCACCCAGCGTGGCATCTGAAAGGCTTTGGGGGGAGCGCAGCACAGCCGATGGGGAATTGGGCATCCCCGTCGACTATAGAGTGGGTGCGTGGGGGGAAGCAGCACGCAGTATGCGTGCCTGTGTGTGTGTGTGTGTGTGTGTGTAGGGGAAGCTGCGCATGAGCAGGCAATATCTTATTGCTGCTCACTGAAGCATAGCTCCCCCTTTCAAGTGTATGCCACTGCATTTTGGAGGTGGTCATAGACAGCTCCAGCTTGCATTGGCTTACAGGGGCCGTGCCTGCCAACACACTGACTGAATTGGAAGAGGGGGTGACACACCTCCGAAATCTTGGATGATGGCACTATGTTTCTTGCACATGCGTGCAAGCAAACATAAAAGGGGATGGGAGGGTGGTGTAGAATGAAAATTGATGGGGATGGGTTGTGATTTGTTTGAAATCTGTATCAGCTGTAAAGGCTTCATTTTTTTCCTTTTCTTAATACAAGGCAACAGTTCAGTGAGTCAGTTTAGTCTGAGGGAGGATAAGGCACATAGCATAGTAATCAAAATGGATCCCTTTTCAAGCAGTTCCCCACCCCCAATCCCAGATGCACCACTTACAATCCACAAAAAAGAAATGTGTGTTTGACATCTCTACGTGTAGTGACTCTGATGTGATTGGTAAGGGCACTTCTGGCATAATTATTAACAATTATTAGATCATCTGAGATGTTCTCCTATTCTTAATTTGATTGGCAAGTACAACAGACTACATCCACGTGCTGAACTGGGAGTCAGTGATGTCAGCAGTTCCACATGTTGACTCCCGACTGAAAAACAAAAAGAGCTCATTGGTCAAGTTGGTCCTGCTCTGAACTACAACAGCAACTTGAGCAAACAAAATATGCGTTTTGCACAAATGAGACACTGAGGCCATAGTTTAATCAATGTACTTTATTTAGCAGAGAAGAACAACACTAAACCACTTCCTATCTTCTTCAAACTGAGTCCCAGTGTTTACAGCAGCCCGCACCACAGTGAGCATACCTGAGGGGTGGTGACCCGGGGGGGGGGGTAGGCAGTGTTGATGCGGTGTCATCATTAAAGAGAGAAGAGAGCATGAAGAGTGCTGTGCTCATGCAAGCTAGCTGCATTGAGTGACCATCCATTATCCGACAGTGCCGAGTGGAGTGACTGATCCCATAGAAAGCAAGTTGGCAACCTGTGGCTGTGCAGGTTCAGCTGTGCCGGAAAGTCAAAGCTGCGTGTTGATGCAGGATTGTGGCTGTTTTGATGGGTTTTGGTGTGACTGCTCATTTGGAACCACTGTGGCCTCGCAGCTTGCCTCACCACCTGCTGCTCGAAGGAAGACAGAGGAGAAAGCTTCCCTAGGCCTGGCTGACAATGAAGAAATCGGTCTCTGGTAGTGAGACACAGGGCTGCTGGCTGGCTGGAACTGTCTGGGAACAAAGAAAACAGCAAATCACATCAGACAGCCCCGGTGCAGGAGTCAGTAGTGGGGAGGTGCCTTTTGAGGTGGTAGACGGGGGGTTGGTTTTCACCTGGCTTTCTTTCCCTCCATCCTATCCTCCTGCTGTTGCAACTTGCAAGCCTGCATTGCACAGCATGGCACAAAACAGCCTTCCTCCTCCAGTTCCACAGTAGTATAGCAGCTCCACTCAGCTGAGGGAGGGGGAGTAGGTATGCACGGGTTTGGACTTGGATGGGAAGGCAGTTAGGACCGGAGCCAGGGGATCTGAGGACGAGCCCTGGTTGGGCCCAGTAATTGTCGCAGTAGAGGAGGAAACAGTGGAAAGGGTTAGGCATGTGTCTTTCTAATTTATTGTAACTGGTCTGGAAGAGAAGAGGAGGCAGTGGACATGGCTGTGGACTTGTCTTTGTGACTGGTTTATCGAGGAGAGGGGTCTGTCCCTTATTTTTGACATCTAATGCTGGCAACACTGTATTGTCATGACATGGCCCATGACCTGATTCTTGTTTGAAAACTAGGAAAGAGGGGCAAGGGCTCACTCAGAGGATTGGAAGGCAGGCAGAGTGGTTGTGTGGTACCAGAATTCGCTGGTAGGTTAAATACTTTGTGGTGTCCTGTGGCACCCCCACCCCCGATCTCCCAGTCCATGCTCTCTAGTGTACGTTCCCTGGTGGTCTGTGATATACACACCCCTGAATGCTGACCAACATATGTGCAGGTGATCATTAGTGGTCCAGAGGCCTCATGCCTCTACACAGCATTCTCCATCTCCAGCTCTTTCCTTAGTTGGAGATGTACTGGGTGGGTGGGGCAGGGTGGGGGCTTTGAACCACTAATATACGCTAATGCTTTGTCAATCAGCATTCGTGGGAGCATGGGTACCATGGAACAACCGGGATTGTATAGGGGACATGGGCTGCCAGCATACACAGTGGTACAATGGTCCCCTGCCTGCACCCAGCACAGCACCATCCTCAGCTCTCCCCTTACCAGGCAGGGTGGGTATGAGAGGGTTGGAGTTGGAGCTGTACTGGGGATGGGGCAGGTGGGGAGCTACTGCACTGCTAATGTGTGCCAGTGCAGTTGTCAACTGGCATTCGGGGGTTGGGGTACCATGTGATGACAGGGATTGTTAAGGGACATGGGCCAGGAGATCAGGGATGGAGAGGTGCCACGGGACACCATAAATTACATGCAATCAGTGGGATGGGTGTTTGGAGGGGGGTTGCTTGACACCATGGTAAGTACAGGGGATGGGTCTTTGTGCCACTACTAGACACTGGGGTAAATATTACCATCAAGGTGACAGGTTTGCAAGGGAACGGATGCTCTAGACACAGCTAATATATTCACAGCTAGGGGACAGTTGTTCAGGGGGCAGGGGATGTTGCTATCCACCAGTGATAGACGTAGTACATGGGATGAGTGCTTGGAGGGTGGGGGCTGCCATTAGACACAAGGACATCTTACAATAAAGCCAAAACAGAGATCAGAGATTGGTGGTGCCACAGGACATGTTCATGGACCCGAGCCAGTGACTATAGGCTTGGACCATGGCACTAGACATCAGTACAGGGGCTAGACATATGCAGGACTAGTGTTTTGGGGGTTGGGGTGCCACTAACCACCAGGGATTTTGCCAAGACAGGCTCAACTCAGCCACTGCTTCCCATGCCATGATGTGCCCATAACTGGGCATTCAGATGGCCCCTTAGATCCATGCAGGCCCAATGGTCTGTTTTGCATGGTGAAGCTGAATATCACATCATGGCTCCTCAGGGCTTGCATTAACCCCCCCTACTGATGTCCCCAAATTGTCATTTTGAGGATTTTGAAGCACAAAAATGAAAGGTTTTCATGGATTTCATTAGCAGAAAAAGTATTGAGTAATATTAAAAAAAAAACACTACAGCAAATTTTCGACCCCAGGATTTTCTGGTCTGACACCCAACATTTGAAGCAGAAGGTCAGCCTGACTCCCACTTTACTTGTGCTAATGCAAGCCCTGGTACCTGGCACTACTGGTCTGGGGCACAGTTCCCTGTGGACTTTATGCAGCCCGGGTCCCCATCAAGGCAGTGCACATAGTGATCCCAAATTTGCAGCATTGAAATTATTTCACGCCACCCCATGTGAGTGATGGGTGGTGTTTTTTCAAATCCTGGCAAAAATGAATTTTCACATTTATGGAGCAATATGACCTTTTTGGCAGGGATTTGAACATTTTCACTTGCCGGTTTCATGAGGTGGGTTCAAAAGACTGTGTTCAAAATTTGGGTTCAAAACATCACTGAAAAAGAAAACATTTATGAAGTAACATGTTTGGCTGGGAAAGGCATAGGGGGGAGGTAAGACTCATAGATAGGGAGGAAAGGAGGATGGGAGGAGTGGGGAGGAAGGGCAGGGACATTAGCTTAACCTGTGGACCCTGCAATAAGAGCAGACTTGCTAACCCATGTAGCCTTCTTCTGCTGGCTTCTTCGTATTTTCGTGTGCATGTTTGCAGGGACAACCGTTGACCCAGTGGGGACCTTGCCTTCCCTTGCCTGTAACCTGAGTTTGAGTGCAACTTCAGTTAGCAGACTAAATGGCCTGAGGCTTGGGGGGAGGGCAGTGCAGTGTGTGGCACTGGCGCAAGCCTGAGAAGGGTCAGCTTTGAAACATAGAAACATTGCAGTACTAGGGGGATGCTAGGAAGGGAGAGCATGAGGGGGAAGGGATAAGGAAAATGGGTGGAGAGTGGTCACCTTGAATGCTAGGAGCCTAGGGAACAAATCAGCAGAGCTACAGGCTCTCATGGTAGAAGGGGAGATGGACAGGGCAGCCATCACCAAAACATGGGCCACCTATTACCAGGACTGGGACCTAGCAGCACGAAGGTATAAGATATTGCACAGAGACAGGTTAAATGGGAAGCGTGGGTGGCACTGTATGTGAGAGAAGGACTGAAGTGTGTTCATGAGAAGGGGAGGAGGGTAGTACAGAGTCATTATGGATGCATATCCAGGATTCCAAGAATAGGACTCTCAGGATGGGAGTAATGTACAGGCTAGCATCTCAGACAGAGGAGTTAGGGAACTAGCGGGACAGATCAGAAGGGCCAGCAGAAAGGGTAGCACGGTGATTGTGGGGGACTGCAACCTGCTGAAAGTGGATTGGAGTACCCTAGCCACCACAAATAGAAGGGAGTAGATACTTCTCATTCCAGGATAACTTTCTAATGCAAATGGTCAGCGAACCAACCATGTAAAGAAACACCCTAGACCTGATGCTGGTAAATGGGGAGCTGGGGGTGGGAGAACTGCTGGCAGGGAGCAACCACAAGTCAGTGTGGGTCACATTGAAAATAGATAAGGAAGGACTAGAAACAGTTACAAGAGTGTTGGACTCCAGGAAGGCCCACTTTGGAAGGATGGGAGAGGTAGTTAAAGGGTAACTAGCCAGAATCCAAACTAATATGGACACTTACCAGAGGTGGGAGGTCATAAAACTGGGGATTGAAGAGGCAACCAAAACCTGCATCAGGGTCCAGAGTAAGAGAGCTGGGGCCAAAAAACCCAGCTGGTTGAACAAATGGGTCATGGAGAAAGTAAGAAATAAAAGAGCCACCTTTAGGAAGTTCAGAAAAACAGGGAGAGGTGAAGACAGAGAGGATTACCTGAAAGAATTGAAGGAGGTGACGAAGGCAGTAAGGGTAGCCAAGGCATCTAAGGAGCTCAGGCTGGTGTAAGGCATCAAGAAGGGGGGAAGACATTCTTCAGGTGCATCAGGGAGAAAAGGAGCCGTAGGGACAAAATAGTAGGGATTAAGAGGGATGGGTGGGTGGAAACAGGGGCAGAGCAGGCAGAAGTGCTTAATGAATACTTCTGCCTAGTGTTTGCTAAGGAGAAAGGAGGGGTGCTTCCGAGGGGGGGGGGGAGTGGGAGGTCAGGCTCAGGTGGCAGAAGGAGGAATCACAGAGGGCAGGGTAGTGGTGGGCCCAAGGGTACTGAGGGTGGACAATGCTCCAGGGTACTGAGAGAGCTTGCAGAAATCATGGCAGGGCCCTTGGCAGAATTGTTCAATGCCTCACTGGTCTCAGGACGTTGTACCTCAGAATTGGAGGATGACTCACGTGGTACCCCTACATAAGAGCAGTCGCAAAGACAAACTGGGAAACTACAGGCTGGTAAGCCTCACATCCATTGTGGAAAAACTGATGGAGACAATCCTGATGGAGAGTCTGGTGTCTCTTCTGGAGATCAATGGGCTGCAGGATGTTAGGCAGCATGGGTTTGTCATGGGCAGATCCTGTCAGACCAGCCTGGTGGATTAATATAAATTGTTTGCCTTTCCTCTAAGACACACCCCCTGAAGAAGACTCAAATTCAGAGTCAAAGCGCTGAGGTTACTCTTTGTATGTTTTTTGTAGGACATCTGCTTGTACTCTGTGTGTGCTTTAATTTATTTGATTTGCACTTTAGCAAAATAAATTGTTTGCACCAGCATACAGAGTGCCGCTGTTCTTTTGTTTGGCTACTGGTGGATTACTATGATTGGGAAACTAAACAGCTGAACAAGAGCCATGCAGTGGATGTCCTGTTTCTGGACTTTAGTAAGGCATTCAACTCGGTGCCGCATGGGTGGCTGGGTAATAAGCTGTCCGGTACAGGTGCAGGGGCGAAAATGGTGGGATGGGTAGTTAACTGGTTACAGGGAAGACAGCAGAGGATGGTGGTGGGGGGGAGCTCTTATCTCCGAGGGCAGTGACAAGGGAATTAGGGCTCAGTGATGAAACCGGTGTTGTTTGGGTTGTTCATATCAGACATCTTAATGGGCATCAAGAGCAAGATCAGTTTGTCTGCAGATGACACCAAGATGGGAGCAGTAGTGGATGACCTAGGAGAGTGGCATGGGTTGTAGGATGATCTGTTAAAATTGGAGAACTGGTTGG
This sequence comes from Neoceratodus forsteri, assembly GCA_016271365.2. Lineage (NCBI taxonomy): Eukaryota > Metazoa > Chordata > Ceratodontiformes > Ceratodontidae > Neoceratodus > Neoceratodus forsteri. The sequence goes on along the minus strand of JADMNL010000026.1, from coordinate 284,488,962 downwards.
ACACCTGGCAATTGGGGTTCAAGGCCAAAAAGTGCAAGGTGCTACATTTCAGAGCAAAAAATCCAAGAAGGAGCTAACACCTGGGGGTTCAGCTAGACGTGACAGAGAAGGAGAAGGATCTGGGGGTGATTATAATGGGCTCAATGAACAACTCAACTCAATGGAGGAAGGCAGCTACATAGGGCAACAAAATGCTGGATTGTATTGCCAGGGGTATATCTTCAAGGAGAGGGCAGGTGATCCTACTGTTGTATAGGTCACTGGTTAGGCCACTTCTGGAGTACTGCATACAGTACTGGTGCCCATACCTGAAGAGGGACATTAAGTTACTGGAGGGGATGCAGCGCAGGGCACCAAAGATGATCCAGGGACTAGAAACATAGAAGTTGATGGCAGATAAGGACCACAAGGCCCATCCAGCCTGCCTATTTCTTTTTTTATTTTATGAATATACTATCAGCCTTTCAAAGGCCTACCTATTCATACACATCTGTATTGCTCCCTTATGCCTATTTCATGCCTGTTTGAAGCCCTGCACTGAATTCATATCCACTACTTCCTGAAGTAGGCTGTTCCATGCATCCACCACCCTTTCTGTAAAAAATAACTTCCTCACATTACCTCTTAATCGTCCTCCCTCTAATCTTATGCTGTGTTCTCTTGTCCTGCTATTTTTCTAATATTGAAACATGTTAGACTCTTTCACCTTGTTAATGCCGTTAAGGTGTTTAAATGTTCAGATCATATCACTTCTCTCCCTCCTTTGCTCTAGGGTATACATATTAAGCTCCATTAATCTGTCCTCACATGTTTTCTGATGTAATCCCTGCACCATTTTGGTTGCCCTTCTCTGGACTGCCTCTGTTTGGTTAATGTCCTTGTGAAGGTGTGCCCTCTAGTACTACATGCAGTACTCCATATGGGGCCTAACCAGTGTCTTGTAAAAAGGGATTATTACCTCCCTTTTATGACTTGTGATACCCCTACTAATACACCCCAACATCCTCCTACCCTTACCTACTGCTTTAGTGGTCTGCTTGGATGATTTCACGTCATCTGTGATGATGATGCCCAAGTCTCTTTCTTCCCTTGTGATTGCCAGTAACTCCCCTCCCAGCCTATAGGTGTCTTCAGGGTTTCTCTTCCCTATGTGCATGAGCTTGCACTTCTTTATGTTAAACCCCAGTTGCCACTCTTCCAACCATTTTGCCAGTTTATCCAGATCTCTTCTCATTCTGCCCACCCCATCTGGATCATCTACTCTGTTGCAGATCTTGGTGTCATCTGCAAACAGGTAAACCTTACCCTCCAGTCCATCTGCAATATCGCTGATGAAGATATTGAAGAGGACTGGCCCCAGGACTGATCCCTGAGGTAACCTACTTGTGACTTGCATCTCTTCTGACTGTATACCGTTTACCACCACTCTCTTTGTTCTACCCATCAACCAGTTTGCCACCCAGTTGACCAACTTCTGACCCGCCCCGAGCCTACCCAGCTTATTAATCAGTCTTCTATGTGGCAAGGAAGACATCAACTGCTCCCCCTTGGTCCACCACTCTGTTCACCTAGTCAAAGAAATCTATGAGATTAGTTTGACAGGACTTTCCTGTTGTAAATCCATGCTGTCTTGGTTCCTGTGCTACTGTGGATTCCAGGGACTAGGGCACATACCCTATGTGAGCAGGCTGAGGGAGTTGAATTTGAACTCACTGGAAGAGAGGAGAGACAAGGGGGATATGATTGGAACCTTGAAGTACATGAAGGGAATTAACAAAGGACTATTCATGTTGGGGGGGGTAGGGACATTTGAGGTCATGATCTCAGATTGGAGGGGGAAGGTTCAGGAAGGAAATGAGAAGACACTTTTTTACGAGAGAATGGTGTCTGGGTGGAATGTGTTGCCTGAGGAAGTGGTATTCTGCAGAACAATGGACTGCTTCAAGAGGGGATGGGATAGGGTAAGAGGGAGGTTCAGGGCAGGGGAAGGAGAGGCAGAAGCAGTATAAGAGTTGCTAGCTGCATACTTAAGCAGACTTGGTAGACCATAATGCCTTTAATCTGCTGGCAAATTTGTATGTTCATATGTTTGTATAGCAGAGTGTCAGCAGATGGGGGCCTTGTGGTCCATCTAGTTTGCCCATAGTACTACTGTATAAACCCCCACCCAGGAGTCAGTTTTTCTTTTTTGATGCCATGATACCTATGTATCTATCCCATGCAGACTTGAATTTCTTGACAGTCTTGATCCCCAACACCTCCGGAAGTAGTCAGTTCCATGTGTCCACCACTCTTTCTTGAAGAACTACTTTTTGTTTCCCCTAAATTTGCCCCTTTCCATCTCATGTCATGGCCTCTCGTCCTGGTTTGATTGTTTACCTGGAACAGGTCCTGCAATTCAATCTTGTTGAATCATTGAGAAATCTGAATGAGTTGATCATGTCACCCCTTTCCCTACTCTGCTCCATGATGAACATATTGAGTTCTCTCAACCTTTCCTTGTAGGGCTTCTGGTGAAGACCCTGAACCATCTTGGTGGCCTTTCTGTGGATAGTCTCCATTTTCTAGGTCCTTGATATGAGGTCTCCAGAACTGCATGCAAACCTATACTCCAAATGGGGTTTCACCATGGACTAGGACAGGGGCATCACCACTGTTCTTTCCTGTTGGTGATGCCTCTCCCTATACAACCCAGCATGCTACTTACTTTGAGCACTGCCTTTCACATTGCTTGTACACCTTCAAGTATTTAGTAGTAATAATGCCCAGATCCATTTCTTGTAGGGTTGACTCCAGCCATGCCCCCCCAGCCATGTAGTACTGCATTTTAGGGTTTTCTTTTCCCAAATGCATGATTTTACACTTTTTTGCATTAAACCACAGCTGCCATGTTCTTGACCATTCTTCCAGTTTCTTTAAGTCTGACACCATTTTATTTCTTTCCCTGGCTATGTCCACCCTGTTGCAGATATTTGAGTCATCTGCAAACAGGCACACCTTGCCCTCTAGGCCCTCTTCAATGTCGCTTATGAACATGTTGAAGAGGACAGACCCAGGACAGGTCTCTGTGTGCCCCATTGGTCCTCTCCCTTGCATTTGACAGAATCTCATTGAACACCACCCTTTGTGTGCTACCATTTAACCAGTCTTTCACCCTGTTTATGACTTTGATCCCCTCTCCCATACTTTTGAGTTTGTTCAAGAGTTTTTTGTGGGGGACTGACTCAAAGCCCTTAACTGAAATCCAAGCAGGCCATGTCCACCGCGCTGCTTGGAGTAGGTGCACATATGACACCCAATGGTGGGCAGGGCAACCTTCCTTCACAAGGGTCTGGCATGTGTATTGAGGCCTGATGGGTCTTTGCATTAAATCTGGACAGGAGTGGCAAGAAAAATGCGGAAGAGTGTACCTGACAGGAAGAAGGTCTGGTCACTGCAGGCCCCATGCCAGTGATGGTCTCCCTACTGCATTCAGGTGCCCAACTCCATCATTCACCCTCTCAGGAACTGACTTGCACATTTTGTAGCCCCCAACACAGAGATTCTCTTTCTACCTCCCCAAAGGGGGATAGAATGGAGATGAACATCTGCCCCTTAGATTGTTGGCCAGTTTGGCAGTCCGCCTTGTCAACGTTGCAGATGTGCTGAAGCTAGTGGTTCCATCCTGCCTTTGTGGGAGCCAATGAGCTGAGCAGCTTGCACCCCTCCCAGAGGAGAGAGGGGCCATGGACACCAAATCCTGTCCACACTCACCTTGCTAACATCCACAAGAGGCCCAAGTCTGTTCCCAAACCCAGTTCGCTCCTGTGATACTGGTATCTACCCTACCAACCAACCCACTTTAACCCCCCCCCAAATATATATTTCCACCCTACGTAACTGCCATTTATATTAGTTATACTAACCCATTTTTCACTTTATCTACAGGTCCATTGGAACTATAAAGACACCAGTCCAGGCACTGCAGAACACTGACCACATGTACCAGTTAAATATTGTTTGATGAGTACCTTGTTCATCTCAGTTAGTTACTAAAGAACTGCAGACCCTTTGTGATACCTTTGCTATTCCTATTCCACAGGTACAACTGGATGTTCCCTCAAGCCACACAAACCCTATCCCACAGTTCCAGGAGCCAGGTAAGAAATCTTTATTGTCACACAACAGTAGCTCAGTCACCGCATAGGTGCATATATACCCAGGGAAAAATATCAAAGTAACACAAAAAAAACTTGCACAACAGCAGTTAAGAGACAGGTCCAACACCAAAGAACAGTATATACAGTACCACGAGACTGGTTAATCTGTGGAAAAATGCATTTTACATTTATTTGTGCAAAAGTGTAAGGTCAAGGACCAGCTGTGGGTGGAATACTGGGTGCTGGGAGGAGGGAATAGGGTGGCCATGGAAGAAGGGAGGATTTGGGGGGCACTGTAGGGTAGAGGTCAACTACTAGAAAAGGACACCCACAGGGGTGAAAGAACCTACAGGGAGTGGGGGCAAAGGTGGGCTATGAGGTGGGATGGAGAGGAAGGACTTGGGAGGAGGGAACTAGGAGGATGGTGGTGGGGAGTTACTGGCAGCTGCTGCAGGATCCGAGGAACTGTTGTATAGGCAAAATCAAAGTTAACTTTCAATTGAGCAACAAATGAGTTAACGCTTAATTGAGCATCAACCAGGTAAACGCTCAATTGAGCATCTAACTACTGAGTTAATGCTCAGCTGAGCATCAACAACTGAGTTACATTCAATTGAGCATCAACTGTATATTAATGAGTTGAGTGCTAAAAAATTTGCTTGTAAAAATCTCAACAAGCACTCATTTAGCCTCAACTAAATATAAGTTAAGAATTAGTAGAAAGTTCTAGATTGAGCGCAGTATTAATTGCATTGTAGGGGAATCCCTAGGTAAGAGCATCACCCTACATTATCTGCTTTAATATCCCAGGAGTCTCTTTCTCTTGTACCACCCTTACAGAGTGCTTCCCTCCTTATCTCTCATTCTTTTCTCTCTTGCAGGCTCCACACTCCCATTCATCTTCCCTTTTTATGTTAATTGCATGCATATGCAAGAAACATAGTGCCATCATCCGAGTTTTGGGAGATGTGTCACCCCCTCTTCCAATTCGGTCAGTGTGTTGGCAGGTGTGGCCCCACTCCTCCAATGCATGCTGGAGCTGTCTATGAGAGCTCCAAAATGCAGTGGCATACAGTTGAAAGAGGGAGCTATGCTTCAGTGAGCAGTGATCAGATATCGCCTGCTGATGCTCGGCTCCCCCTACACACACACACACACACACACACACACACACACACACACACACAAACACACGCATGCATACGGCTGTGCTGCACTCCCCCCAAAGCCTTACAGATGCCACGCTGGGTGCCTACCCCAGTGTGGCAACTCATGGTATAGCCAACGGGGGTGCCCAATCCCCCGTCGGCTCCACTGTCCCCCTCCAGAGTACAGGGTGCCACGCTGGGAGCCCACCCCAGCATGGCAATAGATGCTATGGCCGACAGAGGTGCCCAATCCCCCATCGGCTCCATCTCCCCAACCAGCCTTCCTTGTGCCACGCTGGGAGCTCACCCCAGTGTGGCAAACATCCTGCGTCGTCTTTTTTAAAAAACAACTTGTAAAGAAAAATGGTCCCACGCAGTCTCCCTGCCCCCACCCCACAACCTGCACCCACCCACTGCGCACCCTGCCTCCCCACACCCTCGACGCCATACTTAACTGCAGAGTCTGGCACGACGCATCGCCAGTGGACTGGGAACACGCCTGCACTCTTCAAAGCCGACCGCGAACTGAGGAAATGCCGTAAGCTGTATAATGGGCTAGATAGGGGTTTTTCAACTTTGTTGCATATCTCAGGCATTTGTGGAATTTTGCACCAAATTTTCAACATGGGGTTTTGGGACCCTTCTCATGAATGCTGTCACTGCCATGGCGTTATTCAGGCCGAAGGGTGATTTCGCAGTCACTGTGTGAAATCACCTTCGGGACTCAATTAACAAATGACACTGCAAGTGTTCATAAGGTGGGCTCTCAAGAAGCCTATTTTGAAATTCCCTGGAAAATTCCCAAACTGTTCAGCGACGAAATGCATTGCGCAGTTCCTATGCACGCCTGTGAAGTTCGCTAATTTTAATATTTTCACTCCAGATTTTTGACATTGCCATTTTACCACACCTTCTTATGAGCAGTACAGATGTCATTTTTCACATCTCACCCAAAATGTGTTTCTGCCCATGTAGTGCACAACGGTGCAGTCGGTGTTCAAAATCAATGTACAGGACAAATTAAGAAAATCACAGTGACACTGTTCATGAGCAGAGGTCTTAAAATGGCTATGTTGAAAATTTGGTGAAAAAATTCCTAAAAATGACTGTTTTACAAGCGTGCGTTGCGCAGTTCCTACGTACGCTCCTAAGTTCGCGAATTTTCAATATTTTCACTCCAGATTTATAACATTGAAATTTTACCACACCTTCTTATGAGCAGTTCAGCTGTCATTTTTCACATCTCACCCAAAATGTGTTTCCGCCCATGTAGTGCAAATAACCTACAGGAGAGACAGGTAGGGGAGAAGAGGGGGAGGAGTAGCTCTCTATGTAAAGGAAGGGATAAAAGCAACTGAACAAACGAGTAAATAGGGAGGAGAGGAGGCACTGTGGGTCACCTTGGAGACTGGAAAGGGCACCACAATCCACACAGAGTTTGTGTACAGATCTCCATGTCAGGGGGAAGGAATGGACAAAGATATGATAGAAGGCATACTTAGAATGGCAGAGAAAGGGGAGATACTGTTGATGGGAGACCTGAATATGCCAGATGTTAACTGGATCACATTTGCTGCAGCCGCATCCAAGAGCAGGGCCATTCTTGATGCCCTATAGGTGGCAGGCATTAGACAGCTAGTTTCGGAACCCACTCATGAGGGAGCACTCTTAGACCTCGTACTCTCAAATGGGGGCAGTGAGAGGATCTCAGATCTAGAAGTGGGTTGCCATCTGGGGACAAGTGACCACCAAACAGTGTGGTTCATGTTAAACTCAGCTACAGAGTCAAGCCATACAAAAATGAGGGTGCTGGACTTTAAGAAGGCTGACTTTGGCAAGATGGGAGAGTGCCTCAGAAAAGCACTAGCAAACAGGCTAGAAGGAGGTGTGGAGCAACAATGGGGAATCATCAAAACTGCCATCACAGAGGCAACAAGCCTTTGTGTGAAGCAAATAAACAAATCAAAATGAAAGAAAAAGCTACTATGGTTCTCAAAAGATGTGGCTGTGAAAGTCAGGAAGAAAAGATAGCATTCCGGAAGTATAAGGAAACATAGAAGGAGCAGGACAGAGGCTGTACCAGTTAAGGCAGAAGGAAGCAGGGAGGAAGTCAGAATAGCAAAGGCCCAAACTGAGGAAAAGATAGCCAACTCAGTTAAGAAGGGATAAAACCTTTTATAGGTACATCAGCAGCGTGAAAGACAAAGGAGGATAGTGAGGCTGAATAGAATGAATGGTGGGTGGGCAGAGGGGACAGTGAAAAGCAGGGATACTGAACTAATATTTCTACTCAGTATTCACAAAAGAGGAGGGGAAGTTAATCCAATTAACAGAAGCACTCTTGATAGGGGATCAATCCCAGTCCTTTCACAGAAGAAAGGGTTCTGCAAGAACTCCTAAAACTGAAGGTGGACAAAGCAATGGGTCCTGATGGAATTCACCCCAGAATTATAAAAGAATTAAGAGAGGAACTAGTGGAAAACTGGCTACTTTTAATAAATCATGGAAGGATGGTGTGGTACCCGAGGCCTGGAGGAAGGCGGTTGTGATTCCTCTTCACAAAAGTGGGACCAAGACAGAGGCAGGAAACTACAGACCTGTCAGTCTTACCTCTGTGGTAGGGAAAGTGATGGAGTCACTTCTGAAGGAAAGAATAGTTGAGTACCTAGAGGTCAGTGGAGCTCAGGACCCAAGGCAGCATGGGTTCACAGCGGGAAGGTCATGTCAGACGAATCTAATAGATTTCTTTGACTGGGTGACCAAAATAGTAGACCAAGGAGGGGCTGTGGACATGGCCTACCTAGACTTTAGCAAGGCATTTGACAGTCCCACACAAAAGATTAATAGTCAAATTAACCAGCCTGGGAGTGGGTCCCAGGGTGGTAGCCTGGTAAAACATTGGCTGCACAACAGGACACAGAAGGTAATTGCAAATGGAGTCCACTCTGAAGAAAGAGGGGTTACTAGTGGGGTACCACAGGGTTCAGTATTGGGTCCAGTCCTTTTCAATGTCTGCATCAGTGACATTGCAGAGGGACTAGAAGGAAAAGTATGCCTTTTTGCAGATGACACAAAGATCTGCAATAGGGTTGATACACAAGGAGGTGTGGAAAGGATGAAAAGGGACTTGGCAAGGTTGGAGGAATGGTCAGAAGTATGGCAGCTAGGATTCAATGCAAAGAAGTGCAAAATAATGCACCTGGGAAACAAGAACCCAGGGGATGAATACACAATGGGTGGGGACGTAGTAACAGCAACAAAAAAGGAAAGGGACCTGGGGGTAATCATATCAGATGACCTTAAGGTTAGCAAGCAATGTGAGAAGGCAGTAGGGAGGGCTGGGGTTATACTGGGATGTATAGGGAGAGGCATCAGCAGCAGAAAACAGGAAGTAGTTATCACTCTGTACAGACAGTTGGTGAGAACCCATCTGGAGTACTGTGTCCAGTTCTGGAGACCCCATTTCTGCAAGGACAAAGACAGGATAGAGGCAGTCCAGAGGAGGGCAACTAAAATGGTGCAGGGTCTGCAAGAGAAGTCGTATGAGGAGAGACTAAAGGAGCTTAATATGTACACCCTTGAGGAAAGAAGGGAGAGGGGGGATATGATAGAAACTTTCAAGTACCTCAAGGGAATCAACAAAGTCCAAGAGGGTAGCATCTTTCAGAAAAAGAGACTTGCAAGAACAAGGGGACACAATTTAAAGATAGAAGGAGGGCGTTCTAGGGGCAATGTGAGGAAGTATTATTTCACAGAGAGGGTAGTGGATGCATGGAACAGCCTTCCTGAGGAGGTTGTGGGGTCTAAAACTGTGGTAGAATTCAAGAATGCATGGGACAGACATAAGGCAATTCTTGTGGGGGGTAGGAAGAAATAGGCTGTTGGTTAACTAGGATCTGCGGCCTATCCTGTAGGTAGGGAAATGGGCAGACTAGATGGGCCAAGCGGTCCTTATCTGCCGTCAAAGTCTATGTTTCTATGTTTCTTAATGGCGCAGTCGGTGTGTGAAATCAATGTACAGGACAAATTAAGAAAACCACAGTGACGCTGATCATGAGCAGAGGTCTTAAAATGGCTGTGTTGAAAATTTGGTGAAAAAATTCCCAAAAATGACTGTTTTACGAACGCGCGTTGTGCATTTCCTACGCACGCTCGTAAGTTCACGAATTTTCAATATTTTCACTTCAGACTTTCAACATTGCCATTTTACCACACCTTCTTATGAGCAGTACAGCTGTCATTTTCACATCTTGCCCAAAATGTGTTTCCACCCATGTAGCGCACAATGACATGATCAATGTCTTGAAATCAATGTATAAGGACACATTAAGAAAATCACAGTGACACTGTTCATGAGCAGAGGTCTTAAAATGGCTATGTTGAAAATTTGGTGAAAAATTCCTAAAATGACTGTTTCATGTAGCGATATGCTATAGTTCCTACGCATGCTCGTAAGTTTGCAAATTTAATATTTTCACCCAGATTTTCAACATTGCCATTTTATTATACTTCCTTATGAACAGTACAGCTGCCATTTTTCATATGTCGCCCAAAATGTGTATTTGCACATGTAGCGCACAATGGTGCTGTTGGTGTGCGAAAGTAATGTTTGGGACAGATTACGAAAATCACAGTTACACTGTTCATGAGCAGAGATCTTAAAATGGCTACCTGCAAGATCTCCTTTGTCCCTACCATCCTCTCCGCCCACTCCACTCCACTGGCGAGGGATTGCTAGAGATTCCCAGGGTTTGTCTTAAATCATCTGGGGCAAGGGCCTTTTCTTTTATGGCCCCGACCCTTTGGAATTCTCTGCCTCGTCAGGTTAGAGAGTGCCTGTCCGTGGAATCATTTAAGAGATCCCTGAAAAGTCATCTATTCTCACTGGCATTTGGTTAGTTTATTTTATGGTTATTTTATTGTTCTTATGTTTTTATTTATTATTGTTGATGTTTTATCTTTCTTTTGTATCAGTGCTTTGATTTCTTGAAAAGCACTTTATAAATAAATTTTGATTTGATTTGATTTGATGTTGAAAATTTGGTGACAAAAGTCCATAAAATGACTGTGTTATGAGTGAGCATTGCGCAGTTTCCACGCACCCTCGTAAGTTCATGACTTTGTAACATTTTCAGTCCAGAATTTCACCAGTGGCATTTTTCCACACTTCCTTATGAACAGTACAGCTGTCATTTTTCACAACATGGCCGAAGTGTGTTTTCACACTTTCAGCGCAGAGATGCGTGGTTGGTGTGGGAAATCATTGTTCGGGACAGATAAAGAAAATCACAGTGGCACTGTTCATGATCAGAGGCACCAAAATGCCTGAGTTGACTATCTGCTGTAAAAAATCCCCAACCTAATTATATTACAGGTGTGCGTTGCACAGTTTCTATGTAAGCTCGTGACTTCACCAGTTTTTTAATATTTTACTGCAGATTTGCAAAATTGCTATTTTTACACCTCCCCATGAACAGTACAGCTGTCATTTTTACATCCTGTTCGAATGTTTCTGCACCGTGTAGCTAAGCTGTAGTCGCCAGCATAAGCAGCCAGCAACAAACTGATATTGCCACTGTTCATGAGGTGGGGTCACAAAAAAACTATGCTGAAAATTTGGAGTGAAAATACCAACGAATGCCTGAGGTATTAGGGTTTACAACCATAACGCCCAACTCTGTAGAGAATGACAGGCATCAGGGGTATGACTTGAGATTCTTGCCTGGAATGCTCATACCATTCCACACCCTGCAGCCAGTGAGAAGCATCGAGATATGCCTTGGACTCTTCAGCCCCAATGTTCACCCCATTCTCCTATATCACACCTATCTCACCGTATTTCCTAATGGAATGGGGTGCGCATAAGGGCCAAAGACCCCAAGGAACACTGTGACACTTGTCAGTGTCTGCAGGGTGGGTGTGGTGAAATGGCTTGGCCGTTATGCCTGACGGCACCCAAAGGCACGCCCCCAATGCCTGTCACTCTCTGCAGGGTTGTGGTGGGGTTGGCTTCAGTTCAGTACTTCACTGCCATTCCTATTACGCAGCTCTGTAACTTCTACACTACTACTGCCAATGCCAGCATGCAAACATTCGGCATTGACAAATGCTTGTTGCTGGGTGACACACTCTAGGAATCCAGGATCCATTCTCGTGTGACCTACTGAGCAATGCACACAAAATCCCATACAGGAGACAGGAGTCTGTTAGCATTTCTGTTCTGTTTTAGGGTCTTGCTCAGATTTATCCTTCTGCTCCCCTGGAGACTGAACCTGGCAGGTGATCTGAGCCATGGGAATCTGTCTACATTATCTGCCTTGATATCCCAGGAGTCTGTCTCTCAGCATCCTTACAGAGAGTGTGTGCTCTTTATCTCTGGTACTTTTCCCCTCCTACAGGCTCCACACTCCCACACCTTTCCTTCATTTTGCTGTGTTACACACTCTAAGAATCCAGGACCCATCCTCGCGTGACCTATGGAGCAATTCTCACACAGTCCCATACAGGAGACACGAGCCTCTGGGCTTTACTATTTTGCTTCAGGATCTGGCTCAGATATTTCCTCCTGTGCTCCTGGAGACTGAACCTGGCAGGTGACCTGAGTCATATCCTAACCCTGAAGTACTACCACCACTCCATGCCCCACAGGTACACCCTGGCTCAGTCATCCTGAGGTCTGGTCCTAGCCAGTGGGTTAGGAGTTGGACAGGTGCTGTATTCACATACTCTGGACTCTCTTCTTTGAACTCCTCCGTTCAGACTGAATAGAATTTCCAGGCTTTCTCCTTGTGGGCACTCAGCTCCTCACCCAATTCCTGTGTCTGAGTCTTTCCAACTTCCATTATGGGGGTACCTCTAATAGCTGTACTCTTTTTTGGAATGTCTCCCAGGTAGCCACACCAACACAGCGACCTACGTCACTGTCAACAAAATTGACAGTTTGCTGACTGGTTGCTATGTTGGTGCATCTGAAACAGAGGCACAATGACTCACAGTCCTGCACCCCCTCTCTGAATCAACTTCAACTCAGAGCTGACAATCCTTAGTACAGGGGGATGAGGGGCAGAGCCCTCCATTGGGGGTTTAAGGGGCAAAGCCCCCCCTTGCTAAAAAAAACTGGACTGGGAGACATTCAGGATTTATGTCTACCGCAACTTGCAGTCAACATAAATCCCATCATTATGATGCTGGTCGATGAACATGTTGTCGAACCAGCATCACAGATCCCACTTTCTTTTGTGGACCTGTCCTGGGGAACTCTCTCCAGCTATCCCACTCATCTGTGACTTTACCTCCCATCTGAAGCCTGTGCCTTCCAGGTCCAACTCAGGCTGGTGAATCCCCTGGCTCTGAACCCCCCCCAGGATGTGGCTGCCTATGCCCTGGTACTCTATCTAAGATCTAATGCACTGGATTGGAGTTGGAGGGGGGCCCTGGATTAGCAAGCCTGACTGTGGAAATGTAGCCACGACTCTGGAAGTGCCTTCACCTATCCCCAAGGCCAGGGATTTCCTTGGGTGTGTGGTTTCCTCCTAGGAGCATGGGCATGCAATGACACCAACACGGATGAGCAATATGTGTCCACCATGCTCCTCCCCTACACTTCTCCTGGTACTGGTAGTATTTCCAGTCTCCACTTGGGGTCTCTACTGCACCAGAGAACCCTGGATCCCTCCACAGGGAGAGGAGAGCAGTCCATCAGATGCTCAATCCTCTCCCTCCCCAGCTGACCCCCAGCACCTGAGCTCGTTCATGAACTCGGGTCTCTGGCGTGGTGCGAGGTGTGGTGTCCAGTGCCTCTACCCTCAGCAACACCAAGCCAGCTAATAGCTATTCTCTTGATCCTATGTGTTCTGAAACCTTTTTAATCCCCCCAATTAGTTCTGTGATTACAGTATAATTAAAAAGAATAGAAATTAAAAATATGATTAATAATTAACATTTCAGTTCCAGCCACTGCATGTGCAATGTTTGCCTGAAATGCTAGCCTGTTATCAGAAAGACGAAGGAATAGTACTGACTTACAGATGCAGTCTATTTTTATTTATTTATTTAATTCACAAGTCAGATTTACAAACCTTTGAGTCAAAGACTCATTTACAAAAGCACCTCATCACAGGAAGGGGAGACAGCATATTCGTGAAGCAAGACAGTGGAGAACATTACAGGTGAGATTCAAAAGAGCATATAAAGCAAGGTATTTCAGTGAGCAAATAGGTGAGATACAGAAGAACATACAAAACTAAGCTATTTAGTGTCCCAGTGGAGCACGCAGGTTACAGTTCGTGGTGTACAGACTACAACAAGCTATTGTAAGTGAACTAGCACATACGTAATACCATAAGAGACAGATTGGTCCAGAATGACACAGTTCTCTAGATACTGTTTGTTTTGTCATGAAAACAATAAAATATGGCTTAAGAACAGCCTCAGTGTTTCTGTTATATCCAGGGAGTGCCCTCTACAGTTACATGATGATTAAATGCACAATATGACATATGACCAGCTAAAGGCAATAGTCTAGTTATGAAGTTTGATATCACATTTTTAAACAAGAAATTGCTTCCAACATTTATTCACTGTATAACTCACCCGATACATGCTGACTGCATTCTGCAAGGGTTGAAAGCTGTGACCAGAATGCTCCGGAGATACCACACATATGGCACAGATGAGATTTTCATCCTCCTGGCAGAACAATTTCAAACTCTCCTGATGCTCCACACACTGGTCTGATCTCTGTACACAGTGAAGTTTCTGTTCCATGTGGGATTTCCCCACTTTCTGACCCTGAGCTTTTTCCACCATCTTAGCTAACAGTCTGTTAACAGCATATTTCCTGGCTGGGAACTCCAGTCTGCACTCAGGACAGCAGGAGTGGTCACTGTCCCAGACTCTGTCGATACAGAATCTGCAGAAGTTATGCCCACATTCCAGGATTACTGGATCTTTAAACAGATCCAGACAAATGGGACACATTAAATCCTCGTCCAGATCCTCAGGATGCTGACTAGCGGCCATCCTCACAGCAGTCTGCTTTTTCCTTTTACTTTCGTTTATGTGAAACAGAGCTCTGATTACAGCATAGCACTTCCTTTTACCCCTCCTCTTTTCACTTCCTCTGTGGGATGTGTAGATATATCAACATGCTGCAGACTTACTTAAAGTAGTAGTATTTATTAGTGGAAAAAACATCATTTTTTTATTGTTTTAGCAATAATGTAGTCCTGGCAAAAACACCAATATACTGTATTAATTGTTCTTTTCTTTATATTCACTCCTGAACTCAGACATGCAGATTTGAAGCTTTTAAGAGTCCCTGCTCTTTCGCCATGCCCACCATGCATAAGTTAACATCTTGGTGTGGTGCTGTGCTGCTGTCTGTTAGAAGTGTGTTCCAGTCCCTCCTAATACAGTCACAGTAGAAATCCAATATGTCAAATCACATTCATATACTTCTGACATAATCAGATTTATCATCAATATTTTCTTATTTCTCCAAGATGTTTTTTAATTAATTTATTTATTCATTGAAATGTTTCACTGTGAAGGCAGACTGAGCAACAGGTTGCTCGTCTCCCGGTGCAACCTGGGGGGAAGGGGTCAATAGGGATGAGACATTTTCCATTCAAGCTACAAAGATCAACGTAGCATACAATTAATTAAGGCAGTTGTTACAAACAGTGTTGCATACATATGTAATGTGTAAGAACAATTAATAACTGCAATGGTAATAAGTGAACACATGCTATCATGAAATAAAGAGTGAAGGAGAGAGAGGATGAGATGACAGATAGTGCAGAGTCCTGTCCCAGAGAGACCCCTTTAGGATGTGGGGAAGTCTGCAAGGGGACAGGGGACTGGAGTAGAGATTGGGGGGGGAGGGAGAGGGGTGGGAGAGAGAGTAAGTGTGATTAACACCTAGGAGGGGAAATAAGGCCTGACCCAAAAAGAGAATCTATCAGGATGTGATGAACCCTGCAAGGAGTAAGGAATGTTCAGGTGATTGTAAATCCTCCTGCTAGTAGGCATTGTAGTTATAGAGGGATAGTGACAGGGACAGCAAGAGAAATAACACCTGGGAGGGGATGAGGCCTGATCCAAGTAACCCTGTGGGATTCTGGGGACCTTGCAAGGGGACCTGGAAGGCCAAAGATAAGTAGATGGGGGAAAGAAAAAGTGGCAAGCCTAGGCACTACAGGACCCCTTCAGGATGCTGAGAACCCTGCAAGGGGAGTGTGAAGGCTAGGAAAAAAGGAGAAGAGAGTAGGTAGGGGAAAGGAGAAAAATATGAGACCTAGCAAATAGGAATGGCTATGATCAGTAGAGGCAGTAGAGTCGATAGAGGCATTGTGTAAATTCCGAAGAGGGATAAACTGTAAGGAGTAAGATGAAAGAAATTAAGGTGAGTCATAACGGGAACAGTTAAGTGCAAGATAGTTGGAGAGGGCAGTGTTGATGAAATAGAGGGAGGAGGAATGTTGGATTTGGGGAGGTAGAGAGTTCCATATTTCATGGAAACAGTGAGAGTACTCAGGCTGGAGAGGGTGGAGTGGCAGGGGACAGTTAGTATGTGAGTGTCAATAAATCTGAGGGATTGGGAAGGAGGGGATTATAAATGAACGGAAGAGGTAGGAAAGGAGTTCACCCAGCCAGTGTTTAGCGGTGAATTTAGTGCAGTGTGAGAGGCATCTATTTTTAATTGAGGGGAAGGAATGGGCTCAATAGAGGTCACAGTGGTAGGTGTGGGAGGGAGCATCAAGAGCAGAATGGCAGAAGGAGTTGAAGAGAGTGTCCGGTCTGGTCAGGGAGGACTTAGGAGCAGCACCAGAGACTATGATGCAGTAGTCAAAAATGGGGAGAATCATCTTCTGGACAAGCTCACACCTAGCTGCAGGAGGGATGCAACTGCAGTTCCTGAACAAGGCACCAAGGTTAGGGCGTAATTTTTTCTGGATGGTGTCTGTGTTCAGAGAAGTTGAGGTGTTGGTCTAACCAAACCCCAAGGTATCAGAAGGATGAGGTGTCCTCAAGTAAAGTCCCGTCAAGAGTGTGGAAAGTGGTCAGGGAAGGAAGCTTACAGAGTCTCTGCCTTTTACCAAAGGTCATGGAGACTGTCTTCTTGGTGTTGAATAATTGATGGTTTGCAAACCAGAGCCAGCCCTTGCTGAAGTCATGCTGCAAGCTGGATGTAACCTCAGCTGGGCATGTGCCAGATGTATGCAGGACAGTATCATCAGCGTGCATGTGCATGGTTGAGGAGGGGGAGCAGACAGATGGCAGGTCATTAAGGAAGATGAAGAATGGAAGGGGACCAAGCACAGAGCCCTGAGGGATGCCAGTGCAGATTTGGAGGAGTGGCAAGATGGCATTTGTGATCTTAACTGACTGTGTTCTACCAGTAAGGTAGGCCTTAAACCAGTTAGTGGCAGAAGGGATTAGACCAGCAGATAAGAGGGAACCAAGGAGAAGTGAGAGGGAAACAGTGTCAAAAGCCTTGGCACAGTCGACAAATATGACTGAGGTGATTTCGCCATTGTCCATTCCGAAGAGGATGGAGTCAGTGAGGCAAAGTAAGGAGGTGGTGTAGAGTATTTGTTCCTGAAACCAGATTGGAACAGCGTGAAGCAGGAGGCATCAGATAGAAAGGAGGTGAGTTGAGAGAAAACTAGATGATCTTGTAGTTTGGCTAGTGTAGGGAGTAGTAAGATGGGACAATAGTTGCCAGGGGATGAGGGGTCTCCACCTTTATGTAGGGGGAGGACCACTGCATGTTTCCATATGGCAGGGACATCATAGGTTGAGAAGGAGAGATTTAAGATTAAGGAGAGGGGTTAGGCAATGGCCGGGGCAGAGAGGGAGAGAGGGGAGTTTAGGGTCAAGGTAATCTGGGGAAGATCCTTTTCAGGGGTTTATGGTGAGGAGGGCATTTAGAGTATTGGTGGGGGAGGCTGAAGAGAATGAGAAGGAAGGGTGTAGGGAAATAGGAAGTGGAGTGCTTTTTTTGAGGAGGATAGAGGGGCAGCTGTGACATTTGAGGGAGGAGGGGGATGGGTAATTAGGGAGGGACTTCAGCAGTTCGGTTGCAGGAGGTATAAAAGGAGTTAAATTCTGCAGCTACGGCATGGGAGTCAGCTACAAGACTGCCATTTACCTTTAGCACTGGGGAAGGGGGTCAGGACTGAGGGGTAAAGAGGAAATGGACCACCTTCCAAAACCTGGAAGCGGAATTTATGTTTGAGGGGAAAGCATTTTTGAAATAATCAAACTTGGCAAGCCTTGTTGCCCTGGTACAGGCATTTCTGTGCTTACAGTATTCTATAGGAAGCTAGGTGGATTTGCAGCATTTCCAGGCACAATCTCAGGCCCTAAGACAGGCTAAGAGTTCTGAAGTAATACAGTGCAAGGGCGTAGCCATGGCATACTTACTGAAGTGCATGGGGGGGGTGAGCAAAGCTGGTGACTCCTGGTGTCTCTTCTCTGCAAATTCCCATTATGGTCTGTTTGATTTTCATGGGCTTGAAACCAGGCTCCTTTATTTTGAAATGTGAGGGGGGGCTGTTTGCCCGATGTTGAAACACAGCAGAGCTCAATCAGATCCACAGTAGGTACTCAAGGATATTGGGTTGGCTGTGGACGGTTGTGGATTCATCAGCTTGGGGGCATTGATAGTACTGGCAGGGTGTTTAAAGTTTGAGGATCCCCATACTGTGTTGTATTGCAAGTTTATTTTTGAGCTGAGCAAGCGAGCAGCAGGAGAACCTGTCCAGAGCAGAAAAGTGGGGAGCCAATGAGCACAAGCAGCACTGACCGACCAAATGACTGCGAAGGCAGAGCGAGCAGCACTGGCAGAAACAACTGGTGGTGGCAAACTGGTATTTGGCAAGAGAAGAACCTCATAAGTGAGCTGTAATCACTTTTTTCCTTGCTTGCCTTGTTGTCAAGTTTGTCCACTGTCTTTGCGGCTGTTAAGTTCTGGTGGAGCAGACCACAGAGAGCACATTGACTAAAGGAGGGCACACGAGATCGATCTGGGTCTGATTTCACTCCAGCTGCATATTGGGCTGCTGCTGCTGCCTGCTATTCTGCCAACAGAAGGAAAGTGTCATCATCCTTGTCCTTGCTTTACTCCCTCGTCATCCAGCATGACACCAGAGAGACAAATTCTGACTGTTGGCACACATACCACCGGAGAGCTGGGAACAGACCAAGCGGTTGCCAAGCGTACAGAGAGAGGAGCCTGCCTGCTGTGTTGTATTGCTGTACCCTATGTCCCGCTGGAGTCAGTTGATCGGGGGGAAGGGCCAAATTTCATCGATTAGCCTTGGCTTGCCTAATTAAAGTTCTCGACCGCTGCCTAAACCAGAAATAGCTGCCGGCCACGAAGTGTGCAGACAAATGGGTATGTAACCATTTTGATTTAAATGACTATTGCTATGGTTCAATGAGCTTGAATTTGCTGATATGTGCAGTACCAGTGGTAGTGGTATTGGTATAAATGCAGGCAATTAGGCAGGCATGAGGCATGTGATAAAGTTAAAATGCTGTCAGAATCTGTTCAGGAACAGCACAGTAGTTATCCTAATTTATTATGTTTGCTTGTGCATATGCACAAGAAATGTTATGAGGCAGCTTAGGAGAGAAGCGGGTTGTGGAGGTGCAGCAGTGTGGCGGCCAATGCCAGTACTGCATTTGCAGGCTTGGCAGTGTGCACCCAATGCAGGCCCAGTGTTCTGACGACACTGGTTCTGCAGAAGTGCCACCAACTTGAAACAGTTTGGCCGCTGCAGTGAGGGGCCACCTCATCGTTGCAGCATCCGCAGTTCCACTGCAATGAGGGAGCAACCCGTCATTGCAAGGCAGAATCGTGCCTGGTGTAGCAGTACCAGGAATAAGGCAGCTCTATGCACCCATCTCAGAGACGCCGTGGGGCTGCCCAATCCCCCTGTTGGCATGTCCCCAACCCCCTTCATTTGCTGATGGGGAGCCCAGTCCCCGTCGGCATAATGTCTCCACCCCCAAGTTTCTGTTGTGTGCAGAGGGGGTGTCCAATCCCCCTCAGCATCATGCACCCTCCCAACAGTCTTTCTTTGCCAATGGGGGGCCCAGTCTGTGTTGGCTTCAGTCCCCCTCTTCCCAGTTCAGTTTGCCAATGGGGGAGCCCACTCCCCATCGGCATAAGGTCCCCACCCCCCGATTTCTGCTTAGTGCCGAGGGGGTGCCCAATCCCCATCTGCTTCAGTCTTCCTCCCCAAAAAAGCAGGTGGTACAGTGGCAGCCCACCCCAGTGTACCAAATAACACCTGCGAATGAAGAAAACAAACCGGCGTAATCTCTTTTTTTTACCTGTAAAACAAAGAAAACGTTCCCTCGTGATCTCTTCTGTCCCCTTCCCCAACCCACGCCCACCCTCTGAGTACCCTGCCTCCTCACCCAACTCACCCCATACTTTCCTCAGAGCTCGACGTGGCGATCTTTGGCAGACTGGAAACACGTCTGCACTCTTTAAAGCCGACCGCGAATTGAAGGCATGCCTGTAAGCTGTATAATGGCATAAATAAGGTTTTTTTCAACTTTGGTGAATATCTCAGGCATTTTGGGGAATTTTGACACCAGTTTTTCACATGGAATTAATGGGATCCCTCTTCATTAATTCAGTCACTGTCATGGCGTTATTCAGTCCCGAAAGGAGATTTCACAGTCACTGCATGGAATCATCTTTTGGGACTGATTAATGAAATGACAGTGCCACTGTTCATGAGGTGGGCTTTCAAAAAGCCTATGTTGCAAATTTGGTGAAAAAAAATCCAAAAAATGACTGTTTTATGAGCATGCATTGTGGTTTCCAAGCACGCTCATAACTTCGTGAATTTGTAATATTTTCACTCCAGATTGTCAACATCAGCATTTTTCCACACCTCCTTATGAACAGTACAACTGACATTTTATATATCCTGCCCAAAATGTGTTTTTGCACTTCCAGTGCAGAATAGCATAGTCACTGTGATAATTCAGTTTTAGGGACAGATTAAGAAAATTACAGTGACACTGTTCATGAGCTGATGTCCTAAAATGCCCATGTTGAATATTTGGTGATGAAAGTCCATAAAATGACTGTGTTACAAGCATGCGTTGCACAGTTTCCACGTACCATTGTAACTTCGCAAACTTGCAATGTTTTATAGCCAGATTTTCAACACTGGTATTTTTTCACATCTCCTTATGAACAGAACAACTGCAATTTTTCATATCCTGGCCGAAATGTGTTTTTGCACTTCTGACACAGAATAGCACAGTTGCAGTGGGAAATCAGTGTTTGGGACAGATTAACAACAAGCGAGTGAGAGAGGGGGAGTGAGCAAGCCCAATGGAGCTCTGTCAGGACTACTGCGGATTTCTCTGTGGGCATAAAAAGGTACCAATGCAGGCAGGAGCCCAGTACAAAAGGGCAGTCTGCAGCGCCATGAGAAACAGAATGAGCGAGTGAGAAAGAGGGAGTGAACAAGCTCAACGGAGCTCTGTCAGGATGGCTGCGGATTTCTTTGTGGGCAGAAAAAGGCACCAATGCAGGCAGGAGCCCAGTACAAAAGGGCAGTCTGCAGCGCCATGAGAAACAGAACGAGCAAGTGAGAGAGGGGGAGTGAGGGAGCTCAATGGAACTCTTTTGGGGGATTAGAGTTGCCCACCCACCTGCCCAGGGTCCTTTGTGGTCCTATATTACAGCAGGATCTCTGAGGTTGAAACAAACCAATGACTGGATACTTTTAAGATTGCTGTAATAATACAAATTTAGTTGTTCTGTTTATTTCTCTAACTGAGCTAAGTACTGAGCTATACTGTTAGGACTGCTGTAATAATGCATATTTATTTGTTCTATTTATTTCCCTAACTGAGTTGAGTAACACTTGGAGTGCAATACGATTTCTGACTGGGCTAAATGAAACTATGAGGGCCGAGAACTAAAAGAATGGTGGCTGAGGGGTGAAAAATGGAATAGGAGGCTTTAGGATTGCTACAGTAGTACAGTATCTAATGGATGAGATTTGAGACTGAATTAACCCGGTCGGCAAGGGGGCAGTAGGGGGACTAGTATGAGGGGGAAACAGGAATTTGAGTTAATAGGGTCCTAACAGTTGTAGTAGGGTACAGAAACCGTGAGTAAGAGCACATAACATAAGACAGAGGCCAGTAGCGAAGTAGTTTGAGGCTCTGAGCTGCAAACCTGGAGACCTGGGTTTGAATCCCACAGCCCCCACTTGCATACTGTGTGACCCTGAGCAAGTCACTTAACTTTGCTGGGCTCCCAGGTCACACCTGTAAACAAGCTTTCAGCTTAGTGTGTCTCTCCTGGTTAAACAATTGGAAAAAAAATGGGGCAGGTGTCGCATGTCAATAGGACGGGCATCTTTGGAAGGGTGGTAGGGTGTACAGGGTGTGGGTCCTCTATGATCCCGGACTGAGCTTGGAGGATGGGGGGTCTATGCTCTGTAGACAATTGGCTAGTTTGAGGGAGGAACTGTAGAGGTTAGGGAGGAATCTCAAGTGGCAGGGCAGATGAGTATGGTAGGCATCCTGGCTGGGGCGGAAGGGGATGGAAAAGGGGGGAAGGGGAAGAACAACTAGGGACTGAGACTGACTCCAGTATCAGAGACACTAGCAATAAAGAGAGGAGAAGGGAGGGTGTGCCTGAGGTGAGGGAGGGGGTCTCCTGATGGAGGGACGGAAGAGACCACGAGGAGTACCGGGGGGAGAGCATATGGCTGCGTGTAGGGAAGGACCAGGGGGCACAGAGGGGAACAAGTAGGAGGGCAGAACTGATAAGGGGAAGAGATGTAGGAAGGGTATTGACTAGGAATAGATTAGAGCCTCTGCTATGGGAGAAAGTGGGGGAGCAGGAACATCTTGAAGGGGGAAGGACAAGTGGGGCATGAGAGGGATGGCAACAGGCAGGGAAAGAGATAGTGAGGACAAAAGGGTAGAAGGTGGGCTATTAAGGAGGGAGGGGGTGACTGGAGGAGAGAAGGCTAGAGGAAGGGGAAGGATGGGAAGGGCATCACTATCAGGGTTGAAGGGAATAGGGGCTCTAAATTGACAACAATGGTGATAGGAGAGGGGTTGGAAATTAGCAAGGGAGGAGGGGAGGTCAACATGGGAACCCCAAGAGGAAGTAGTCAGGCTGGGAAGGGGTTCAAGGGGGATGGGAGGAATAAGGCAGAAAAAAGGGGTGAGACAGAAGTAGGGGGTGCAGATACAGAAGTCAAAGAGGGTGCAGCTGGCAGGGGTAAGGGGCAGGGAAGAACGAATACTGGGATGGTGGAAGGGGCATTAGAAGGGAAAGAGAGTAAGGGATGGGAGGGTACTTGTCCTGGGGGATTCTATACTGAAAGAGATGAGATGGGGCAGAAGTGGGGAAAGGCACAGCCATATTTGGGTTGAAGCTGTCTCTGGGTTCACTGCAGGAGGGGTAGTCAAATGTGCAGAGAGAGGGGGGAGAAAGAAACCTAATTTACTGTTGCATGTGGGTACAAACGACTAGGCCGGGGAGACAAAAGTAGTGAGTTGGAGGTTGTAGGAGTTGGCCAGGCAATGTGAGAGCGTGGGGGAGTCGGTGGCATTCTTGGAGGTACTCCCAGTACCATGTGCAAGCATGGGGAGGAAGGGTAGGATCCAGGACTTCAATAAGTGGCTAAGGAATTGGTGCCACATCAAAAATTATGAGTTAGTGACTAACTGGGAAAACAGTGACTTGTATGTGGTGGACAGGCTACACTTGAGCAGAGGGGGATGGGAGTATTAAAGGCAGGATTAGAGGGATATATCTCTACTAAGGTGGATTTTAACTAGTGGGGAGGTGGCCAAAAGACTGAGGTTGGTAGAAAGGTCGGGACAGGGGAGTCCAATGAGCTCACCCCCTAGATATAGGTAAAGGCAGAGGCATAGTAACCCTGGGAGGGGGCCGGCATAGTGGTCTGAGTGTAATACATAAGGCACCACCACCCAATAAGAATAACGAGGAGAAAGGGTGCAGACTACTGGGAGGTGGGACACAGGCCAAGGAGAAGAGTGAGGAGGAGGAGGGGTATGGGTGAAATGTGATGTCTCTCAACGCAAGAAGCCTGAGGAACAAAATTGCAAAGCTTCAGGTGCCTCTTTCAGAGGGGATGGTGGACATTGCTGCAGTGAGAGAGACTTGGGCCACAGAGTACCATGACTGGGGCTTGGCAATCCCGGCATACAGGATATACAGCAGGGACGGGGGATTGGAAGGAGGGGGCTACACTGTATATGAGGGAGGGGATCAAATGCATAATGGATGAAGAAGAAGAAGAGGAGAGGACAGAGGCACTTTGGGTACAACTCCTGGACTCCAAGGGTAGGAAGCTGAGGCTGGTAGTGCTGTGCCGATCATCAGCCCAATCCAGGGAACTGGATGGGGAGTTGGCAGATAAGGAGGGACTGTAGAAGGGGGAGTGTGGTGATAATGGGGATTTTAACCTACCAGAGTTTGACTGGAGCACCCAGACCACTAGCAGTACCAGGGAGCAGGTACTCATTTATGCATTCCAGGATGGCCTTCAGATGCAATTGGTAAGTGGGCCTTCAAGGTTTGGCAGCACTCTGGACCTAGTACTGACAAATGGGGAGCTAGTGAGGGAGGTAAGGGTGGAGGACCCACTAGCAGGTAGTGACCACCAAACAGTATGGCTCGTTCTCACACTAGGCAGGGAGACTGGAGGCACGGGCACTAAGGTGGTGGACTTTAGTAGGGTGGGCTTTGGGAAGATGGGAGCAATACTGTGAGGGAGACTCCAGGATATAAGACCGGGGATGGATGCAGATCAAAAGAGGGGAGTCATAAAGACTGGGCTAACAGAGGCCACAGTAGCCTGCATCAGGGCCAGGAGTAAGAAGAGTAGAGCCAAGAAACCATGCTGGCTGAACAAAGAAGTGCTGCAAGGGGTGAGGGCATAGACGACTGCATACTGGAAGTACAGGAGAACAGGGAACGGAGAGGATAATGAGGCTTACGGCAGTTGGTCAAGGGAGGTGGCCAAGAGGGTGAAAAAAGCTAAGGCCTCCAGGGAATTAAGGTTAGCACAGGGTATAAAGAGAGGGGAAATTACTTTTTAAGGTATGTCAGGGAAAAGAGGAAGTGCAAGGAACATATTTTGAGAATAAAGCTGACAGTGGATTGGGTGGAAAAGGGGGAGGAGCAAGTGGAAATTCTAAATGAGTACTTCTGCCCCGTTTTCACTAAGGAGAGGGATTGTCCACTACCAGCATGGGCTGGGGGTTTGGGGAAAGGGGGGACGAGGTGACAGACAAAGTGATCACAGGGACTAGGGTGCTAGAGGGGCTGAGGACAGTAAAGGCAGACAAGGCACCAGGTCCCAATGGCATCCACCCCAGGGTGTGGAGGGAGATGGCGGAGCTGTTGGCTGAGCCACTGGCAGGTCTGTTCAACACCTCCCTTGAAATGGGCATGTGCCCCAGGACTGGAGGGTGGCCCATGTGTTGTCCATACACAAGAGTGGGCATAGGGAGGAGCCAGGAAATTATTGGATGGTCAGCCTCACTTCCACAGTGGGTAAGCTTATGGAGGCGATACTGAAACAGAGGCTGGTGGCATTCCTAGCAAGTAATGACCTCCAAGATGGGCAGCAACACGGGTTCATCTCAGGGAAGTCTTGTCAAACCAACCTAATAGAGTATTGTGACTGGATATCAAGGAAGTTGGACAGGGGCCATGCTGTACATGTCTTGTACTTGGACTTCAGTAAGGCCTTTGATACAGTGCCTCATGGGAGGCTGAGAGGAAGGTGACGACAGTGAGGGTGGGAAAAAAGCTGACTAAATGGACAGAGACCTGGTTACAGGGGAGGGTCCAAAGTGGGGTGGTGGTGGGGGAGCTCTCGGCACCTAGAGCAGTGACAAGCGGGGTGCTGCAGGGGTCAGTGCTGGGCCTGGTGCTGTTTGGGCTCTTTATGTCCTATGTAGCACACGGAGTGGGGAGCATGGTTAGTCTGTTCACAGATGATACCAAATTGGGGGCAGTGGTGGACAAAGAGGACGGATGGCAGTTAGGATTCAATGCAAACAAGTGTAAGGTGATGCACTTTGGGCGTAAGAACCAGAAGAGGGACTGTTGGTTGGGGGGCTGAGGTTAGGGATCAGAGAGGAGAAGGACCTAGGGGTGTTGGTAACTGGGAGCATGAACAACTCAGCCCAGTGTTGGAGAGTAACAGCAAAGGCAAACAGGATGCTGGGGTGCATCGCAAGGGGGTTCTCATCCAGACACAGGGATGTGATCCTGTCTCTCTCTACAGATCATTTTTCAGACTGCACCTGGAGTACTGTGTGCAATACTGGAGGCTATACCTGAGGAGAGATATAAAATTACTGGAGGGGGTGCAAAGGAGGGTAACAAAATGTTAAAGGGATGGAAGGAAAGGAATATGAAGTAGGCGAATGAGTTGAACATGTACACACTGGAGGAGAGGAGGGATTGGGGGGATAAGATTCAAGTGTTTAAATACCTGAGGGGGGTAAATAAACCTTGTACCGGGGGGGGTATTTAAACTGAGGATTGGAAGAGAGACGAGGGGGCATGGACTAAAGTTGGAAGGGGGACGTTTCAAGAAGGAAATGAGGAGGCATTACTTCACGGACAGGGTAGTGTCTAGTTGGAATGCGCTGCCAGAGGCGGTGGTAACATGTAGGACAGTCAATAGCTTTAAGAAGGACTTGGATAATGCAAGAGGAAGAGTCAGTGGGCAGGGGCAGAGACAAGCCTTGGGAGGAACTGAGGGGGAGGAGGCTGGGGCAGCTGCAATCTAGGGTGCTAGCTGCACACTTGGGCACATTTAGATGGACCGATTGGTCTTTTCTGCTGGCAGATTCATATGTTCATATGTAAAATCACAGTGACTCTGCTCATGAGCAGAGGTCTGAAAATGCCTATGTTGAAAATTTGGTGACAAACATCCATAAAATAACTGTGTTACAATCATGCATTGTGCAGTTTCCACGCACCCTTGTAACATCGCAAATTTGTAGTGCTTTCACTCCAGATTTCCAACATTAGCATTTTTTCAGACCTCCTTATGAACAGTAAAGCTGTAATTTTTTACATCCTGCCCGAAATATGCGTTTACACATCTGGTGCAGAACAGAGCGGTTGCTTTGGGAAATCAATGTTTGGGACAAATTAAGAAAATCGTACTGCCAGTGTTCATGAGCAGAGGTCACAAAATGCCTATTTTGAAAATTTGGTGAAATAATTCCACTAAATGACTGTGTTACATGCATGCGTTGTGCAGTTTCCACATACGCTCGGAAGTTCTAGCATTTTTAATATTTTCACTACTGATTTTCAACATTGCCATCTTTTCACACCTCCCTACAAATGGCGCAGCTGTCATTCTTCACATCCTACCCGATCTGTGTTTTCATACATCTGGCGCACAATGGCACGGTCGTTGAGAGAACTCATAGTTCAGGACACATTGACAAATTCATAGTACCACTGTTAATGAGATGAGGTCTCAAATGTTTTCATGAGATGGGAATCACAAAAAGGCCATGTTGAAAATTTTTACTGCAAATACCAACAAACACCTGGGGTGTTAGGGTTTCTAACCATAACGTCCCACCCTGTACAGTCTGACAGGCATCAGGGGTATGCCTTTGGATTGTCAACTGTAATGCTAATGCCGTTCCACCCCCACCCCCCACCCTGCAGACAGTGACAGGCACCAAGGTGTGCCTTGAACCCTTCTGCCCCAGAGTGCACCCCATTCTCCTATATAGCACCTATTTCAGCGTATGTCCTTATGGAGTTAGGTGACTGTAAAGCTGAACACCCCAAGGCACACCTCAACACTTGTCAGTGTCTGCAGGATAGGGTGAGGTGAAATGGCATGAACGTTATAGGCGATAACCCAAATGCATGCCCCAATGCCTGTCTGTCTCTACAGGTTGGAGGTGGGGCTGGTGTGAAGTTCAATACTCCACTGCCATTCCTACTCTGCATCTGTCTAACTCCTGTATTTCCAGTGCTAATACCAACAAGGAAACATTCAGCATTGACAAATGCTTGTTAATAACAGGCACAGTCAGTGGATAAATAGGGAACTTGGAAGGTCAGTTTAGGAGGCTGTTTGCATGTCTAGAAGAGACCCTCCCTGTCAACCCATGTAACATCAAGTGCCACACTGTATTTGTGGCTGAAACTGCATGACACAGCAGACAGGAGTCAGGACTGAGAAACAAGTAAGGATTAAGCCATGAGAATTGATGGGTCTACTGTGGAATTAATTCATGTTTGGGCAGGGTAGTCAAGTACCTCCAACCACCCAACCATGGATTAATTCCACAGTAGACCCATCCTTTTGAGTGACTTAATCTGCTTGTAACATGGCACACTAGTAGGAGTTATGGTATGTAAAAATTTGTTAAGAAATAATGAGATTGACATTGTTTACACTGAAAATGTTTTGTCTTTTTTGACTCATAACACACTTCTCGTTTTACTCAAAAAAATTAGACCACCTCGATCACACATATCATGGTCCCAAACATCTCCCAATTAGATATTTCTGTACTACAGAGGAATCCTTCATATAATTTCTACAGTTCTTTTGTTACAATTATTGGAGTTGCCGATTTATAGATAAATTACTCATTCTGTTATGATTTTAAGTTCTGGAATGCTGCATTGTGGAATATTTTACACCAGGCACGGAAAAGGTCTGTACTCCTATTTTTTACTGCATATGTTGCGAACTGCTGCTATACTTGGCGATTCCCACATTCGTTACATATTTTCAGTGTTACACAGTATTGCCAACATTAGGCCTTTGGCTCAACAGGAATGTCGGATCTACAGTACTATTGTTTGACTTGCACAGAGCAACAGCAGGTACACACCATGTTGTTGCACTATCTGCTTTTCAGTACTAACTTCCGGATTTTGCCCCACACTGTACCATTTAACATTAACTGCTGTACTGATTTTTAAACTACTGTTCAATTAGCCATTCGGCTGTACAGGAATCTCTGTTCAACACTACTTCTCATATACTGTTTGAGTGGGAATACACAACATGACCTACGCGACATGTTACGGCACTGTGTACTTTTGATTACTCACTTTCGGGTTTTGGATCATGCTCAAGTAATTGAAATTAACTGCCTGATTCACTGTACAGTTTGTTTAATTTGATGGTGAGTACAGTGAAATTGGTTCGCCCGTTGTCCGACTCATATTTATCATAGCTGACACAGATGGGTCACAGTGTTCCCATGTCATCCATTCTTGTGCCACTGTAGTATTTGGGAATAATTAGCATATGCATAAATTATACATTATGCATAAACTAAGATACTGCTTTCACTTGCTGTGGCTTGTTTTAGTATTGCTGGCCTGGAATCCCAGCTTCGTCTGTCACCGATCTCCTAGAACAAACTGCCTCCCAAACCCCTACTGGTGAACTCTATGTCATGGGCGACTCCAGTCACAACTGGCTAGCTCCCTCCTTCAACAAAACCCGGACAGACATTGCCTCACTTAATCTCTCACAAACCATCTCCGAGCCTACATGTCTAAACTCCAAAATGGGAAACCACTCACTACTAGACTGGAGCCTCACCAGCCACCCCCACCAGGTTATCGCTTCAGGGCTCCTACCCGATTCCCTAACTGATCACCACATTATTTATCTAGTCCAGAAAATCCACCGACCTCGTCTCCCTCCAAAGTACATACTCCAACGTTCCTACAAATCTCTAAACCTCACCTCTGTGCTTGAAGACTTAGCTCTTGCTTGCCGGGAATCCCCCACCAAACCCTGCTCTATTGACGATGCCTTCCTTAATTTTCAAAACACGTTCATCCAAGTCTGGGACGCTCATGCCCCATTACGTCACTCCAGGGTTTGTAGCTATCACCTGCCCTGCATCACCCAGTAACTGACAGCCTGCAAAATCGCTCAGGACAAAGCATGGAGCACTCACAAAACCTCATGCCTCCCAAGCGACCTTGTCATCTATTGGTCTCTACGCAACAAATGCACCAGAGCTACCAGCCTAGCTAAAGTGGAATACTTCAGCTCCTTCCTTCGTTCAACTTAAACTGTCCATCCAAATTCTGGAAGGTTATTCACTCCGTCTCCCCCCCAATTGCCCACCTTCCCCCTCTCCTCCTCATGAACAACTCCCTCCTAACTGATCAACAGGATGTTGCCACTGCATTCAACACATATTTCTCCTCCTATGCCTCTGCCCTCCTGTCTTCCCTGCCCACCTCAGTGTCATTCAGTCCTCCTCCCATATGTACTAATTCCAGTGGGCCCCCCACCTTCACCATTAAAGAAATCCTGCCAGTTGACATCATCGAAGCCCTTCAGGCCCTCAACACCACAAAAGGAAAATCTCTCAATGGCCTCGACTGCAATCTCCTCCACCTCTCCACCCCAGCCATTGCAACCCCCCCTCGCCACCCACTTAAAACCTCTCCTTTTCCTCTGCCGCTGTCCCCCAGGTCTGGAAGCAGGTCATCTTCAACCCCCTCCCTAAAGGTGGTGTCACCACCTCCCTCTCCAATTATTGCCCTATCTCCCTCCTCCCTGCACTCGCAGAGCTGCAAGAACACTTATTGCTCAACCAACTCACCTCCTTCCTCTCTGACACCAACTTTTTCACGCCGTCCCAGTCCAGTTTCAGGAAGAGCCATTCCACAGCCTACTCCCTGGTTAGGTTCATGGATTCCATCCTCTCAGGCATGGACAAAAGGTTGATCACCTCATCCATTTTCATAGACCTTGCCAAAGCTTTTGATATGGTCTCCCACCCTCTACCACTTCAATGTCTCTCGGAAGCAGGCCTAGCTGGCTCAGCTGCCAATTGGTTCAGCTTCTACCTCTCTGACAGAACTCAATCAGTTAGAATCGCTGACGTCACCTCTTCACCCCTCCCTATAGCCACCCTCTAGTGCATTCATCCACATCTATTGAAATGTACTCAGACAATACTGTCCTTTTTGCCTCTGGCTCCTCCCCAGAAGAGGTTACAGCCAACATTCAGGCTGACTTCACCAAGGTACAGTTATGGTTTAGCTCTCACCAGCTCTCTCTCAATGCGAACAAAACTACCACCATGACCTTCAGCACTCGGCAACATCTAACCAGGCTTCCTTCCCTCCCTATCTTCCACATCCTTGATGGGACAGTACTGGAGGATGTCACTTCCTTCCATTATCTCAGGGTTTGGCTCTACTGTCACCTGTCCTTCTCTGATCACATTGATGCCATCATAAAAATACTGCGCCCCAAGCTCAGAGCCCTTTACAGGAACTGCAACTGCCTCCCTCTCATGGCCAGGTGTGAGCTAGTGCATAAGATGATCCTCCCCTCATTTGACTACTGCGAAATAGTATACATTGCCACTCCCAAATCTACCTTATCCAGAATGGACACACTTTTTCATGCCTTCTGTCGCTTCACCCTCGATGCCAACCCCACCCCCATCACTGCAACCTCTACCATGCCCTCGCATTCCCTTCCCTCGGAAACTATCTCCTGCAGCACTGCACTAAATTTGTAGCCAAATTCTGGCATGACACCCTGCCCTCATACCTCTCTACCTTACTTAACCCAGCTCCCTCCCCTTTTCATGCCTTCAGATCCCTCAATGACCGGAAGCTACAAATCCCTAGACAGAAAACCACTATTGGGCAATCTGCCTTCTCCTACTGCTTCCCCAAACTCTGGAATGAACTCCTTCCCAAATTCGCCACTCCTTCTCTACCCACTCCCTGTCTTCAGCACTAGCAAAATACCTCTCGGTAAATTGCTCCTGCACTTAAGCTCTGAAGGTGCCCCTTTATGCCCCGCCTGCTGAATGCGCAGTCACTGTGTGACATCATCCTTCGGGCCTGAATAATGCCATGACAGTGACATCATTCATGAGAAGGGGTCCAAAAAACCCCGTGTTGAAAATTTGGTGCAAAAATTCCAAAAAATGACTGTTTTACGAATGTGCGTTTTGCAGTTCCTATGCATGCTCATCAGTTTGTGAATTTAATATTTTCACTCCAGATTTTCAACATTGCCATTTTACCACACCTTCTTATGAGTAGTACAGCTGTCATTTTTCACATCTCACCCAAAATGTGTTTCTGCCCATGTAGCGCACAATGGCACAGTCCGTGTGCTAGATCAATGTATGGGACAAATTAAGAAAATCACAGTGACACTGTTCATGAACAGAGGTCTTAAAATGGCTATGTTGAAAATTTGGTGAAAAAATTCCAAAAAATAACTGTTTCACGAGTCTGCGTTGCGCAGTTCCTACGCACGCTTGTAAGTTTGCGAATTTTCAATATTTTCACTCCAGATTTTCAACATTGCCATTTTACCATACCTCCTTATGAGCAGTACAGCTGTCATTTTTCACATCTTGCCCAAAATGTGTTTCTGGCCATGTAGCACACAATGGCGCAGTCGATGTGCAAAATCAATGTATGGGACACATTAAGAAAATCACAGTGACACTGTTCATGAGCTGAGGTCTTAAAATAGCTATGTTGAAAATTTGATGAAAACATTCCTAAAAATGACTGTTTTACTAGCGTGCGTTGCGCAGTTCCTATGCATGCTCGTCAGTTTGTGAATTTAATATTTTCACTCCAGATTTTCAACATTGCCATTTTATTACATTTCCTAATGAACAGTACAGCTGCAATTTTTCATATGTCGCTAAATGTAAGCTGCACATGTAGCTTACAATTGTGCTGTTGGTGCAAAAGCAATGTTTAGGACAGATTAAGAAAATCACAGTTACACTGTTCATGAGCAGAGGTCTTAAAATGGCTATGTTGAAAATTTGGTGACAAAAGTCTATAAAATGAGTGTGTTATGAGTGAGCATTGTGCAGTTTCCATGCACCCTTGTAAGTTCATGACTTTGTAATATTTTCAATCCAGATTTTTACCAGTGGCATTTTTCCACACTTCCTTATGAACAGTACAGCTGTCATGTTTCACAACATGGCTGAAGTGTGTTTTCACACTTTCAGCGCAGAGATGCGTGGTCAGTGTGGGAAACCATTGTTCAGCACAGATAAAGAAAATCACAGTGACACTGTTCGTGATCAGAGGCACCAAAATGCCTGAGTTGACAATCTGCTGTAAAAAATCCCCAACCTAATTATATTATGGGTGTGCTTTGCACAGTTTATATGAGCGCTAGTGACTTCACCATTTTTTAAATATTTTTATCAGATTTGCAACATTGCCATTTTTTACACCTCCCCATGAACAGTACAGCTGTCATTTTTTTACATCCTGTTTGGAATGTTTTTGCACCTGTGGTGCTAAATGCCATAGTTACTGTGCATAAGCAGCTTTCAGCTAACAATCTGATATTCCCCCGTTCATGAGGTGGGGTCACAAAAAAAACATGTTGAAAATTTGGAGTGAAAATACCAACGAATGTCTGAGGTATTAGGGTTTCCAACCATAACACCCAACTCTGTAGAGAATGACAGGCATCAGGGGTGTGACTTGGGATTCTTGCCTGTGATGCTCATACCATTCCACACCCTGCAGCCAGTGAGAGACATCGAGGTGTGCCTTGGACTCTTCGGCCCTAAAGTTCACCCCATTCTCCTATATCGCACCCATCTCACCATATTTCCTAATGAAATGGGGTGCGCATAAGGGCCAAATACCCCAAGGAGCACCGTGACACTTGTCAGTGTCTGCAGGGTGAGGTGTGGTGAAATGGCGTGTCCGTTATGCCTGATGACCCAAGAGCACACCCC
The DNA here is from genome assembly GCA_016271365.2 of Neoceratodus forsteri. NCBI lineage: Eukaryota > Metazoa > Chordata > Ceratodontiformes > Ceratodontidae > Neoceratodus > Neoceratodus forsteri. The sequence goes on along the minus strand of JADMNL010000026.1, from coordinate 284,455,853 downwards.
AATGCCTGTCATTCTCTGCAGGGTGGTGGTGGGGTTGGCTTCAGTTCAATACTTCACTGCCATCAATATTACGGAGCTCTGTAACTTCTACACTACCACTGCCAATGCCAGCAAGCAAACATTTGGCATTGACAAATGCTTGTTTTTTTTCCCACCACAGTTCACATACCAGACTGATGTTACAGAAGATAAATATACCAGTTCTGTCCTGCTTTTTCAGGGACATGAATAAATGTAGCCTAAACAAAAAACATTAGCAGTCAGGGTTTGCCTGCACAGTCCAGGGGAAATTGTTTTCACAGATGGGGCCCAATTCCAGAAGGTGGGCACAGGGCTTGTGTCAAGCCCTGCATCCACTGCAGAGTTGGACACAACTGCATCACAGCCCTGTGATACAACTCTGCATCATTCCAGAAGGGCTGATGTAGTTGTGACAATTTCTTCATTTTCCTCATCCCCAGGGTGCATCTGGAATCGAGCAGTACTCTGCTCAGTATGCCTTTCCCGGTAAATCTCTTAAATAAATAAATTTTATGGCAGCTTGCGCCAAATGATTGGCACAAGGCCTGTAGTAACGGTACCCCGGGGATGCAAAGTTAGACCACTGGGGAGATGGTCTAACTTTGCGACGTGAGGCACTTGTGGCATCAGCTTCTGGACTACCAAGTTTGTCGCAAGTCAGCACCTGTGTCACGCAGCCTGCCGCAAGTCCCTTGCGACAATCGCATCCGCTTTTAGAATTGGACCCATGGAGTCTAAGTCTCCCTGTTTGCTTTGCATTTCTTGTTTTTTAGGCAGAGATTGTTTTGCTGCCTTAGATTCTATATTATTTTCTTTTTGGGGGGGACAAAATAATAAAAAAAGCACTCATGTTCATGGCACTAGTAGGGAAGAATGGAGTCACTAGAGTACTCGGTTTGAAACAAAACAGGCGACCCAGCATTCCAGTAAGTCAACTCATATTACACAGATTTAACTGCTGTGAACATGTACCACCATCCTAAGAGATGTGAAGATCTGGATTTTTGTCTGAATTACACAGTAAGTGAGATTACTGAAATGTTGAGCTAGTTGCTGTAACTCCCTATATGGTGTTATGCAGGGGCGTAAATTGTGCTGACCGGCCTTGACCTTGTATGTAGTGAGGTAGATCCAAGCTGTGAACACTACCAGTTGTGCAATCTTTTGTTTCCTATACTCTGGTCCTGCAGTACGGAAGTCAAAATCCATGTTACCTCTAAGTTAATTCTGTCATGTACTGTGCATTTTATTTATGTGTTAACTGGATATAGGCTGCTACTACAGTTCATGCTATACAAATTCTGCACTACCAGTACCTACCGGTCACTATTACTACCTGTAGAGTGTTTTGGGATACAGTGCATTGTATAGTACAGTGCTCAATAAATTCATATTGTAACTTATTTTATAATTTGTGATGTTTACATTTTACAGGGTGTTAATATTAGCGGTTAATGTACTTACTGACATAATGTAGCTTTATTATATAATTTTGGTTGCTTATGTGAACTGAAGTACTTGAGTTTACAACTTTCAGTTTCAGGAGTCTTTGTGGTCAGTTTTGTCAGACTGTTTTGGATGAATGCAATAAATATGATTAATATTAATATCAAGGAAGGCGCATGAGACTAGCAAGCAATGATGCTGTGTAAGTGATCATTTGATTATGCTCTCCAGATGTGGCACTGGGTAAAGGATCTCTGCTCTAACAAGTTTGTTTGCAAGGTGTTTGTCATGCTTTTGTCATGTAGTGAGGTTTTCTTCAACACTCAAATATTAAAACCATAATGTTTGGTTCCACACCTGAAGTCATTGCTCTACTGTATGTGGACCTTGTGTTGAGATATCAACTTTGAGATGAAAATTGTAACTTTGGCAGTGGACTAAAATCTCAGATATCTAGATATGGTCCTGGGTGGCTGACCACATGTAAGCATTATTGCACAACAGTGTGTGCTGATAATGTGGATTAACGCATACCTCAGTGTCTGCATCAAGGAGGGGTCCAGAACATAGGCAAACACCTTCCTTATCTCCAACTCCCACTCCATTCCTTCCTGAAAGGCCTGGGTCTGGGCCCTCTTCTCCCACCTCCCTCCCTCCCTCCCTCCCTCTGGTCCCTCTGAAGCCTACCCCAGCGCCTGCCTACTTCCTCTCCTATTGTGCTCTACCCCTGCCACTGCAGGCAGGATCCACAGAGTACCAGAGGGGCCAGGTCCCGGATGACCCTTCTCTTCCTTCCTTCCTGACATGCTCAAACTCCCACTGCCTACAGTCTGCTTCCCTTCTGTTCGTGCATGACTTCCACCTGGTGCAGGCAGGGTTCCCAGAATTCTGGAGAGGTCAGGCCCTGGCAGACCCTTCTTCTCTATCCCTTGCCTTCCCCTCCTCCAAATCCACCTGCTCCCACTCCCCCTGCTCTCTGTCTATATGCTCCCCACCCACCTACCTCCCCCCCAGCCAAAGTTATTGGCTAACCCCTAATCTCTAATGCAATTATAGCCAACCTTGCACTTTTGCTACATCTTGCAAATGTTGTTCTGTCTGTGTCTCTTTGCAATCTTGCCCTAGTTTAACCTCCTTGTATTCTATCCAGCCATTTTCTAACTACAGAGCTATGTCACACCAAGTGTTTTCCAAATATATTTGTGCTATCATATCTATCTAGTTCAAGACTGTTATCACTGTATCCATCTAGTTCATACCTGTTAGCATTCCTCCTTTTCAGTACTTCTGTATAGTCTGCTCACTGCCTTGAGTGTAGTAAAATTGTATATCTATATTGTGTACCAAGTTTTTGTATACTATCCTCATGTTCCTCTACGCCTTAGGTCACACCGGGAGATGAGCAACTTCTTGTTTAATGTGCCTTCCTGGTGAAACATTTCAATAAATAAAAATAAAACATTAGAGGCATTTTGAGGCATGAGGGTGCCACCTAAGTTCCCTCATATCCCCTGAGGTGTGCATTAATCCACATTATCAGCACACTCTGGAGTGTGTTAATGCACTTATTACATGGTGTGCAACATCTGCTTTAAAAAAAAACAGGAAAGACCTTGTCATGTAATAGAAATAGTATTTTTTAAATAGATGTTCCTCTGCCCTAAAAAATGAGTGTGACTGTAGTGAGATGCAACTTCAGCACACCATGCCACCATCGCAACTATCAACAGTAGTGATGTGTGGTCAAAGCATACCCTTTCTGATGCCACCTGTGGCAGCATGCCTGAACTTCTGTGCTTTGTGATCTCTGCACAGTATTCCAAAGTACCAGTCAACAGTGTCATCTTGCTTTACACAGTATGTCATCAGCCACTATTGCACTAATGTATTCTGGGGATGTGCATTATTATATTTCCTTACCGATTACCGGTGTGTACTGTTCCCAGGAGTGCCCGAGTTCTGTGTGCTGTTAACTGTACCACACTGGGTGTTATAGTGTACCAGTTGACAACTACTGTCATTGCGGCTGTCATCGCTTCTCTAATCATTGCAGGACTACAATGGCATGGGGAAACTACACCTAGCAGCAGTTCCTTTGCGGTGAGGTGGAGACTCCTTTCTAAGATGATCAAAGTTAGGAGAGCATGCACTAGCAGCACTTCCACAGATAGCGACAGCTGTTTTGCAGTGAAACCGAGCCTGCTTTTATACACTATAAGCAGAAAGTAAACGGATGTCACCAAACCAGCAATGTGTGACAACATGCTCATTCTCACGATCTTTGTCTCTCACATCACAAATATGCTTTTCGAGGACAATACACAGACAGAGACTGGCGGCAGATACTAGCAACTTTAACTGAAGTAGCATGATGGGGGAGTGGCTTGTGACAGCATCTGGAGAGCTCATGAGATGAGACTGACACTTTCTTAACTCTGGAGCTAGAAGCCAAACTCCTATGGTAAAATACTGCTTGCATTACTGCTTGTGTTTCCACTGCATATGGGGGGGGGTTGCTCGGGGCAGTGATCGCAGATGCCAGCACACAGAGCAGCTTTGCTTCTATTAAGGCAGGCCTGACACAGCACAACTAACTGGCAGATTTCATACTGTGCAAGCAATGAGCAGGAGAGCATGACACAGCACCTCTGGTATACAGCCGATTCTGTACTGCTTAGCTGGGTTTTGCAAATGGCTGCTGTTCACTTTTGCAGCCTGCCCTCAGAGACAGGGACCGCTCTGCCCCTTGATCCTTAAAAAGGTGGACATCATCACCGTAACAGTGCTGATGATGTGCATTATCGCACTGTCAGGTGATGTCCAGGATCCAATCATATTTGTGCCTGAGGAGCCCCAGGTAATAAAGATAAAGTAATGGATATGATGAAAACAGCACTTGGCCTGCTACTCAACATTAAGGGTTGCTTATCTGCTTAGCAGAGGCACAACTTGCTATTCCAAAGTAATGTATAACATCATATTCTTGATGGAATATGGTGTTATACTAATTACCTAACCTGAGTTTGAGCACTGGAATAGTATTCTAGGAGCTGGGGTTCAGTTTCTGTGAGTCACATTAATTTCTCACTACAAATTGTGATTTATTTGCTGTTGAATACTCTTGTCTACAGTTAGAGTTGGCTGAAATATTTATTAAGCTTGCAAAATTGTTAGTTTTGAATGCAAGTAATTTTTACAAAATTGCTCTATATTCTGAAATTATTTTGTACTGCTCTTACATTCAGATTGGACTGTTTTTCCAAATTGTTTAAGAAATTTTGTGAAATAACATTACAGTGCCACAATTTCATAAATAGTATAATAACTGATTTGGCAAAATCAAACATGCAAAGCTGAGAAGGGTAGATGGACATTATACCTATGGGGCTTACCAGAGGCGGTACCGTTGTTTACACCAACTTGTGGTTTGTTGCCTTGCCTGTGTACACGTTTGAGGGGGGCCTGGTTGCAAGATGCCGCTCTTGGCCAGGGTAAGGTGTGTGTCTGTGTGTGTGTATATGTGTGTGTGTGTGTGTGTGTGTGTGTCTACCTATGTAGTGTTGTAGAATTAGGACAGTGAGGTGAGATTCCTTTGTGTCCGACACACGACTGTGTGAAGTTGAACTAAATTTCCTGTTGGAGGTGCAGATCCCATTTGCCTTTACTTTCCCTGTTTATTCTGTTTTGCAGAAAGTGCATCTTTCCTTGATCTGAAGTGTTTCTGCAGTATTGCAATTAAGCATACTTTAAGTGAACAAGGGTTTATTTACAGTGTCTTCCTTGTTCACCTGTGCTCTGAGACCACTGAAGCTGCTTCAAGTTCAGTTGCCTAACCCTTCCATATTTTCTTTCCACTGCTTGACCTGGGCCACCAGCTACCCTTAACTGTGCAGCAGCATGTTTCATTTCTCCAGACTCTCCCCCAAAAAGCCACTGACTCGTCTCACTCTGTTGAGTGTTCTGGTGAGTCAGCAGCTTCAGTGTATTAGGAATGCTGAGAGCTCACTGTCTCCTACAACTGTGTGGATTTCCCCCATGCATAACATATGCATACATCTTTCAGTGGTCTAGCAGACCCCGCTCCCTCTGTCCCATTCCTCAGCCTCTGAACGGCACAGCACTTCACTCTCCACCACAGCCAGCCACTGACTAAGTAGTCAATGAGCATGTACTGTATACAGGTCACACTTGCTGACTGCTAGCTAACTGAGCTGTCAATCAGTGTGTGTATACTGTAGTCTGTATACAAGCTGGCAGATCAGCTGGTGGCCAGGCGTGGTGTTGGAGGGCATAGGGCTGTGTCAGGCAGAGGCTCAGTCTTGGGAATGGCAGGGGGGAGGTGTCAAAGGTTGAGGGGTCTGCTAGACCCACTTATGAAAGATACATGAATAACAATACATGTTGATGTATGAGTGGTCTTATAACATATAGAGGATGATGGTTTAATAATCATGCTAGAATTGCTTAGAGAATACAGTGACAACACTGTAAAACTCAAGAGGTTTCTACTGTCATGGCAACCTCAAAGTGATTTCAGTATGGTTATTAACTTGAGACTAACCATTAGCTAATGGACTCCAGGGAATGTACTCAGTTTGATCTCATGTTGTTTATAATGTTGACTTTACATAATCATTAATCATGCATACTGATGCATCAAAAAGTTTAAGTGCAGCTGGCAAACTGTACAGAGTGGTGTTTTATTTTTATTTATTTAGTTTTTGTTGACCGGGTATGTGCACTAGACAAATCCTGCCTATTTTCTGGCATGACCCAGGGGAAGGGGATAGAGATAAATGCCAACTGACCTTGAACCAGATTAAACTGTTGCATTACATTAATGTGTTACATTAAAAAAAATTCTTCAAAGTACTTCGCTATACAGAGCATTTTCTAGCACTGAAAAATAACATTTATAAAAAAAATACAAACATCCTGAGACAAGGACATTTTTCAACACAACACGTGAAGTAATTTGGTTGGTTGGCACTGTTCACATGGTGTCTAGTAGAACTTCTATCATGGATAATGTCACCACGCAACCATCATGGATGTCAGTCCACTGAGGCATATGCAGCAGATTTTGCAGCAGATGCAGCCTTTGTAGTTACTGTAAGAGAAAAGAAACATTTTCAGTCACACAAACCTGCATGCTGATGTGTGCTTGATTGCATAGAAGTCTTCTTACCTGTTCATCAGATGGAATCACTAGCAACTAGAGACTAGTTTTCAGTGTTCTCTCAAAAGCAGCCCCGAATGTAGGGCATGCTCAGTTTTGTTATGCCGTCAATATGTCTTGCTCAAAGCAAGAAGGGTTAACAGACTGATGTCTATCGATAGTATAGGCTGTGAAAGTCAGGAAGAAAAAGATAGCATTCCGGAAGTATAAGGAAACACAGAAGGAGCAGGACAGAGAGCTGTACCAGTTAAGGCAGAAGGAAGCAGGGAGGGAAGTCAGAATAGCAAAGGCCCAAACTGAGGAAAAGATAGCCAACTCAGTTAAGAAGGGGGATAAAACCTTTTATAGGTACATCAGCGAGGTAGAAAGACAAAGGGAGGGTAGTGAGGCTGAATAGAATGAACGGTGGGTGGGCAGGGGGACAGTGAAAAGCAGGAATACTGAAAGAATATTTCTACCAGTATTCACAAAGAGGGGGAAGTCCCAATCCAATTAACAGAAGCACTCTTGATAGGGGGTCGATCCCAGTCCTTTCACAGAAGAAAGGGTTCTGCAAGAACTCCTAAAACTGAAGGTGGACAAAGCAATGGGTCCTGATGGAATTCACCCCAGAATTCTAAAAGAATTAAGGGAGGAACTAGTGAAACCACTGGCTACTCTTTTAATAAATCATGGGAGGATGGTGTGGTACCGAGACTGGAGGAAGGCGGATGTGATTCCCCTTCACAAATGTGGGTCCAAGACAGAGGCAGGAAACTACAGACCTGTCAGTCTGACCTCTGTGGTAGGGAAAGTGATGGAGTCACTTTGAAGGAAAGAATAGTCGAGTACCTAAAGGTCAGTGGAGCACAGGACCCAAGGCAGCATGGGTTCACAGCAGGAAGGTCATGTCAGACGAATCTAATAGATTTCTTTGACTGGGTGACCAAAGTAGTAGACCAGGGAAGGGCTGTGGACATGGCCTACCTAGACTTTAGCAAGGCATTTGACACAGTCCCACACAAAAGATTAATAGTCAAATTAACCAGCCTGGGAGTGGGACCCAGGATGGTAGCCTGGGTAAAACATTGGCTGGACAACAGGACACAGAAGGTAATTGTAAATGGAGTCCACTCTGAAGAAAGGGGGTTACTAGTAGGGCACCTAGGGTTCAGATGGTCCAGTCCTTTTAATGTCTTCATCAGTGACATTGCAGAGGACTGGAAGGAAAGTATGCCTCTTGCAGATGACACAAAGATCTGCAACAGAGTTGATACACAAGGAGGCGTGGAAAGGATGAAAAGGGACTTGGCAAGGTTGGAGGAATGGTCAGAAGTATGGCAGCTAGGATTCAATGCAAAGAAGTGCAAAATAATGCACCTGGGAAACAAGAACCCAGGGGAAGAATACACAATGGGTGGGGAGGTAGTAACAACAACAAAAAAGGAAAGGGACCTGGGGGTAATCATATCAGATGACCTTAAGGTTAGCAAGCAATGTGAGAAGGCAGTAGGGAGGGCTGGGGGTATACTGCGATGTATAGGGAGAGGCATCATCAGCAGAAAGCAGGAAGTTGTTATCCCTCTGTACAGACAGTTGGTGAGACCCCATCTGGAGTACTGTGTCCAGTTCTGGAGACCCCATCTCTTCAAGGACATAGACAGGATAGAGGCAGTCCAGAGGAGGGCAACTAAAATGGTGCAGGGTCTGCAAGAGAAGCCATATGAGGAGAGACCAAAGGAGCTTAATATGTATACTCTTGAGGAAAGAAGGGAGAGGGGGGACATGATAGAAACTTTTAAGTACCTCAGTGGAATCAACAAAGTCCAAGAGGGTAGCATCTTTCAGAAAAAGAGACTTGCAAGAACAAGAGGACACAATTTAAAGATAGAAGGAGTGCGATTCAGGGGCAATGTGAGGAAGTATTATTTCACAGAGCGGGTAGTGGATGCATGGAACAGCCTTCCTGAGGAGGTTGTGGGGTCTAAAACTGTGGGAGAATTCAAGAATGCATGGGACAGACATAAGGCAATTCTTGTGGGGGGTAGGAAGAAATAGGCTGTTGGTTAACTAGGATCTGCGGCCTATCCTGTAGGTAGGGAAATGGGCAGACTAGATGGGCCTAGCGGTCCTTATCTGCCATCAAAGTCTATGTTTCTATGTTTCTATAACAGCATTGTAAATGTTTTGAATTCAGTTATAAGGGCTCCACATGCATTATAAATTGATAATTAGTATGATGTATCTGGTTTCTTTAAAAAACAATTTTTATTACAGTTAAAATACAGAAATAATACACACTGGGAATACCTGAAAACAAAAGATACAGTAGTCTATCATCGATGGCCTATACTATATCCTATACAATAGTGCACCACTGTATTTAGGACTGAACTGTGGTTAATATGTTCAAGGTGATATAGTGCACTTTAGTATTTTTGCAACCAATTTGTATGACATTTTGCATGTGCAGTCTCATGTGGTAGATCTCTGGTTTGCCTCATTGTGTTCCAGTTGGATGTGTACTCAGAACTGGGCAGTGGAAAGTGAATTTTTCCATAGTTTTTCCTATTGGCTTGAATTGGAGTTTGTTGAATCTGGCTACCACTCAGACAGTTCTGAATTCAACTCTGCAATGTTCATTGTGGAAGATGCCTGGCTGATTTGCCTTTTGCTTGTTTGGTGGAAAAACATTGCATTCCAAGTTATTTAAGATTGGCAATTAAAAAAAAATGGTTTCTGAGCAGGCTCAGTAAGGACTGTAAAGAGCTGTATGAAGATAGCACCAATACTTTCTCATAGTGACCTCACCCTTGTTTCTTGAGAGGAAAATGATTATTTAGTTTGTTGCCATCTTGTCTGTTTTCACCTGAAATTTAAATCAGGAAACCCAAAATGGCATTCATGAGAGGGACCAACTCATAGCTTATCTGCGGGACCCCAGTGGCTGGATTCTTCAATTGTTACTTAAAAATTTAATGATAATGCCAGCTACCATTATTACCCACAGCAGTTGCCAATCGGCCAATCCCACTTCCTCTGGGTCGCTGTTCTTATCACTGAAGTGGCATTTTTTTGTTGTTTTTTTCAAATTGTTTAACTAGCAGTGGCACACTAAGCTGAAATCTTGTTTACAGGTGTGACCTGGTAGCACAGGGAAGTTAAGTGACTTGCTCAGGGTCACACAGTATGCAAGTGGGGACTGTGGGATTCAAACCCATGTCTCTAGATTTACAGCTCAGAGCCTTAAACCACTGCGCTATACTGCCTCCCTAAGATATGGGGTCAGTATCCTAAATGGGGTACCCTTGCATGGGACATGCCACAGAAATCTGCATTTTACTAGTGGTGTTATCAATTCTTCACAGGGCCAGCAGCACTGGGTACAGAACCGTTAGACAGCAGACTCTACAGTGCTGCTTTTTAATCACAAGCTACAGTGCATATCCCTGCTAATTTGGGGATGGCTACACATCACTGAATAGACGATTGCACCAACTGCTGCATCACGGTACAGCACATTCCTTCACTCTCCTTTCAAGCATCCTCTGCTGCATTTATTCATGTTTGTTCCAAAGAGTCGTATTCCAGTTGTATAGCTGCAGCTGTTTGACCTCTTCTGCAAAATGGAGGCAGGAACATGAAAACAGCCATCTGGAGCCTGAGTCTGAGCGGCAAAATAGACCAGAAAGGAGGAAAACACAAAAATGTACAGGATGGTGCAGTACCAGTTAAAGCAGAAGGAAGCAGGAAAGGCAGAATAGCAAAGGCCTAAACAGAGGAAAATATAGCCAATTCAGATAAGAAGGGGGATAAAACCTGTCACACTTGGACAGCTGGTTCTGATCCCGGTATAATTTTTTTGTAAATATAAAAAAATGTGTGATGTACTGTGTCAAGTGAAACCACTGTCTTGCTGAAGCTGACACAAAAACTCCCAGGGATAAGTTCAAAGGACAGGAGATATTTTAAACTGCAGATTTCTAAAATGTAATTACCTTGTCAATTTGCTTTGATCCCAGGAAATAAAATTACATAGAAACATAGAATTTGATGGCAGATAAGGGCCGCTTGGCCCACCTAGTCTGCCCATTTTCCTACCTTACAGATAAGCAGTAGATCCTAGTTAACCAACAGCTTACTTCCTCTTACCCACCCCTAGGACTGCCTTATGCCTGTCCCATGCATCTTGAAGTTCCCCACTGTTCTTGACTCCACGACTTCCTCAGGGAGGCTGTTCCATGCATCCACAACCCTCTCTGTGAAAAAATACTTCCTCACATTACCCCTGAGCCGTCCCCCCTCTATCTTCAAATTGTACTCCCTTGTTCTTGCGCATCTCTTTTTCTGGAAGATGCTACCCTCTTGGACTTTGTTAATTCCCTTGAGGTACTTGAAAGTTTCTATCATGTCCCCTCTCTCCCTTCTTTCCTCAAGAGTATACATATTAAGCTCCTTTAGTCTTTCTTTGTATGTCTTTTGGTGCAGACCCATCACCATTTTGGTTGCCCTCCTCTGGACAGCCTCCACTCTGTCTACGTCTTTGCGGAGATAGGGTCTCCAGAACTGCACACAGTACTCCAGATGGGGTTTCACCAACTGTCTGTACTGAGGGATAACAACTTCCTGTTTTCTACTATTGATGCCTCTTCCTATGAATCCCAGTATCCCTCCAGCCTTCCTTACTGCCTTCTCACATTGCTTGCCCACCTTTAGGTCATCTGATATAATTACCCCCAGGTCCGTTTCTATTTTTACTGTTGTCAGTATCTCACCCCCATTGTGTACGCTTTCCTGGGTTTTGTTTCCCATGTGCATTACCTTGCACTTCTTTGCACTGAATCTGAGCTGCTACACATTTGACCATTCCTCCAACCTTGCCAAGTCCCTTCTCATCCTTTCCACTCCATCTTGTGTATCAACCCTGTTACAGATCTTTGTGTCATCTACAAAGAGACATACTTTTTCTTCCAGTTCCTCTGCAATGTCACTTATAGAGACATTAAAAAGGACCGGTTCCAGTACTGAACCCTGCAGTACCCCTCTAGTAACCCTCCTTTCTTCATTGTGTATTCCATTTACTACTACCCTTTGCGTCCTGTTGTCTAGCCAATTTTTTATCCAGGCTACCACCTTGGGACCCATTCCAAAGCTGGCTATCTTGTGTATTAATCTTATGTGTGGGACCGTATCAAATGCCTTGCTAAAATCTAGGTAGGCCATGTCCACAGCCCCTCTCAGGTCTCCTACTTTGGTCACCCAGTCAAAGAAATCTATTAGATTCATCTGACATGACCTTCCCATCGTGAATCCATGTGCCTTGGGTCCTGTGCCCCACTGGCCTCTAGGTACTCAACAATTCTTTCCTTCAGAAGCGATTCCATCATTTTGCCTACCACTGAGGTCAAACTAACTGGTCTGTAGTTTCCTGCCTCTGTCCTGCTCCCACTTTTGTGAAGAGGAATCACATCTGCCCTCCTTCAGTCCTCAGGTACCACCCCATCCTCCCATGATTTGTTAAAGAGAGTAGTCAGCGATGTCACTAGTTCTACCCTTAGTTCTTTCAGAATTCTTGGGTGAATCCCATCAGGCCCCATTGCTTTGTCCACCTTCAATTTTATTAGTTCTTTCAGAACCCTTTCTTCTGTAAATGGACTGGTATCGACCTCGTCTTCAGAGTGTTTCTCTTGTTTGGTTTAGTAACTCCCCTCCTCTTCCTTTGTGAATACTGAGCAGAAATATTCGTTCAGTATCCCTGCTTTTCACTGTCACCCCTCTACCACATTCCCTCCCTTTATTATTAAGCTTCAGTATCTCTCCTTTGTCTTTCTTAGCTCCCCTAATGTACCTATAAAGGTCTTATCCCCTTCTTAACAGAATTGGCTATCCTTTCTCGGTTTGGGCCTTTGCTATTCTGACTACCTTCCCAGCCTCTTTCTGCTTTAACTGATAAAGTTCTCTGTCCTGCTTCTTCTGTGTTTCCTTATATTTCCTGAATGCTGTCCTTTTCTCCTTAACCTTCCTGCCACCTCTTTTGTGAACCATAGCGGTTTTTCCTTCATTGTGTTTTATTGATTTGCTTTACACAAAGGCTTGTTGCCTCTGTGATGGCTGTTTTGATCACTCCCCATTGTTCCTCCACCCCTCCTTCTTGCCTGTTTGCTAGTGCTTTTCTGAGGCACTCTCATTTTCCCAAAGTCAGCCCTCCTAAAGTCTAGTACTCTTGCTTTTGTATGGCTTGATTGTATGGCTGTGTTTATCGTGAACCACACTGTTTGGTGGTCGCTTGTTCCCAGATGGCTACCCACTTCTAAATCTGAGATTCTTTCTCCATCCCCATTTGAAAGTAGCAGGTCTAAGATTACTCCCTCCTGAGTGGGTTCCGATACTAGCTGTTTGAGGCATGCCCCCTGTAAGGCATCAAGAATGACCCTACTCTTGGATGTGCCTGCAGCAAAGGTGCTCCAGTTAACATCTGGCATATCCAGGTCCCCCATCAACAATATCTCCCCTTTTTCTGCCATTCTAAGAAAACTTTCTATCATTTCCTTGTCCATTCCCTCCCCCTGAGATGGGGGTCTGTATACAACCCCCATGTGAATTGTGGTACCATTTTCTGTCTCCAGGGTGACCCAAAGTGCCTCATCTGTTCCCTGTTTACTCTTTAGTTCTATTACTTTGATCCCTTCCTTTGCATAGAGAGCTACTCCTCCTCCTCTTTTACCCTCCCTGTCCCTCCTGTAGATTGTGTATCCTGGTATGTTGACATCCCAGTCATGGTTCTCTGTGTACCATGTTTCTATGACTTCCACAATATCCAGGCAACCCTCTTCCATCAAGGCCACTAGTTCAGGGAGCTTGTTACTCAGACTATGGGCATTGGTACTCATCACCCTCCACTTTTTGATAGCCTTACCCCTTTTAACCCTATTTCTGTCCTTACTGCCTTTGCCTTTTTTTACATTTAAATCTGTTCTGCTCCCTAATAACTTCTGTACCTTGGTGTTTACCTCACTAATCACCATGTTTTGTGGGGGGAGGCTCAGATTTCCCTGCTTCTTTTCAGTGCCTCCCCCCCATAGCTAGTTTAAATGCTTGCCAATGAAGCATTTAAACCTCTCACCTAGGATCCTGGTTCCCCCCCCGGACAGATGCAGACCATCGCAACAGTGTTGGTCTGCATCCCTCTAGGTGGCTCCCCAGTCTCCAATGAAGCCAATACCCTGAGCTCCATACCAGTTTTTCAACCACTCATTGAATTCCCTGGTGAGAAGTGCCATAGCATCTCCCTTGCCATAGACAGGCAGCACCTCCGAGAAGGTTACCGTATGCCTACTTGTCTAAGGCCCTTCCCAACTCTACAAACTCCTCTTGCACTGCTCTGATCCCATTCCTAGCCAGGTCATTTGTCTCTAGGTGGACAATGACATCCAGCTCCCTCCCTCGTGCAGCTCCTCCCACGATCCTGAGGATTCACTTCCTATCCCTTCATGCTGTGGTGCCAGAAAGGCACCTTACCTCCCTCTCCCCTTCCTCCCCCATTTCTACTCCCCTAATGATTGAGTCCCCCACCAGGAGTTGTTTCCTTCCCCTGTGGGGTCCCATGCCACCCTCCTGTGGGTCTCCTTTGTGAAGGTTCCCAGTATCCTCCTTGGTCTCCACTGCAGGTGCCTCCATAGAGGAACCACTATCCACCAGAAGAGCAAATGAATTGTAGAGAGGTACAACTGGAGGGATGCAACTCTGTTCCACCACCTTATTCCTCCTTGAACCCACCCTGGTCCAGCCTCTCCAAATAAGTCATTCATGATGTCCTCAGGGAAATCCTTTGATTTTGCACTAGGTGTCATAATGGAAAGAGCATGCTTGTGTTTTGGGTGTCTCCCAGGAAACCAGCTCAATTCATCAAAGAGACCTTTGATGTACAGGTCCCAGACTGCATTGTAGTCCAGTATGCATGTGGCTGGGGGGGGGGTGTCATCAGAGGGAAGCCAGCATTACATCAAATAGACTTCTGATGTGTGTGTGAAGCAAGAGCCCAGACCATTATGGACCAGACAGCATGAGAAGAGGAGATTTATTATGTCATCCCTTATTTTTTTAAATACCTTAGTAGGCCATCTTAGTGTTATAAAATATAGATTTTGTTACACCAAGGTGGAGTTTGGTGACTTCAGAGAGAAGGCCAACTCAGGACTGTTTTTAACTACTGAGAAAACCTTGAGACACACACTTTCATATTGCTGACTGAGAGAAGAGGAAACATCAAAGCACTGAAAGATTAAGTAGTAAGAACCTTAAGACAAGATTAGCCTGAGTGTTATTATTTGTAGGAATCTGCACTTTTAACCTGTTTGTTTTAAGGCTGTATGTGCTGGGATATTTTGTTCTGTAATATTTTCTGTTTTCCTATTTTAAAGTAAAGATATATATTTTAAAATGGAAACTGCTGGTATGCCTTGAAATTTCTTTTTATATAAGTGAAGCTGTAAAGGTTATAGTTAACCCTGTGTACAAGCTTATTGTTATACCAAACTGGGAAATGGATAGAGTTCTCTAAGGTCTTGCATAGAGTTCTAAGGGTTCATTCTGTAGACCTGGTTAGGTGCCCATAGGCAAAGATATCTGGCCCCCTGAAGACAGAATTATCTGAGCCTGATAATTGGGTACGCTAACAAGAGGTTATCAGTTTGAATCTCTCCAGACATGAGACTGAGGTGACTCAAACCCACAAAACAGACAAGAGGGTTACCTTGTACTGTTAACTGTCCACAAATCCTACACTCAGAGGTTGGCACTTTGGGAGTAGAGGGCTGACCGGTTGAGTAAATTTGTGACAAAACTGTTTATAGGTACATTAGGGAGCATAGAAAGACAAAGGGAGGGATAGTGAGGCTGAATAGAATGAACGGTGGGTGGGCAGAGATGGACAGTGAAAAAGCAGGGATACTGAAGGAATACTTCTGCTCAGTATTCACAAAAGAGGAGGAGGGGGAGGTACCTAATCCAATTAACAGGAGCAGTCTGGTTAGGGGGGTCGATCCCAGTCCTTTCACAGAAGAAAGGGTTCTGAAAGAACTTCTAAAACTGAAGGTGAACATAGCAATGGGACCTGATGGGATTCACTCCAGAATTCTAAAAGAATTAAGGGGAGAACTAGTGAGACCACTGACTACACTTTTTAACAAATCATGGGAGGATGGTATGGTACCTGAGGACTGCAGGAGGGCAGCTGTGTTTCCCCTACACAAAAGTGTGAGCAAGGCAGAGGCAGGAAAGTAAAGAATTGTCAGTTACCTCTGTGGTAGGGAAAACGATGGAATCACTTCATAAGGAAAGAACTATTGAGTATCTAGAGGCCAGTGGGGCACAGGATCCAAGGCAGCACACATTCTCAGTGGGAAGGTCATGTCAGATGAATCTAATCGATTTCTTTGACTGGATGACCAAAGTAGTAGACCAGGGAGGGGCTGTGGACATGGCCTACCAAGACTTCAGCAAGGCATTTGACAGTCCCAGACAAAAGATTAATAAACAAATTAGCCAGCCTGGGAATGTCCCCCAGGATAGTAGCCTGGGTAAAACATTGGCTGAACAACAGGACACATAAGGTAATGGTACACAGAGTCCACTCTGAAGAAAGGGGGGTTACTAGTGGGGTACCACAGGCTACAGTACTGCAGGGTCCAGTCCTTTTTAATGTCTTTATAAGTGACATTGCAGATGGACTGGAAGGAAAAAATATGCCTCTTTGCAGATGACGCAAAGATCTGCAACAGAGTTGATACACAAAGGGGCATGGAAAGGATAAGAAGGGACTTGGCAAGGCTAGAGGAATGGTCAGAAGTATGGCAGCTTGGATTCAATGTAATGAAGTGAAACATAATGCACCTGGGTAACAAAAACCCAGGGGAAGAGTACACAATGGGGGGAGGTAGTAACAGCAACAAAAATGGAAAGGAACCTGGGGGTAATCATATCAGATGACCTTACGGTTGGCAAGCAATGTGTGAAGGTAGTATGGAGGGCTAGGGGAATACTGGGATGTATAAGGAGAGGCATCACCAGCAGAAAACAGGAAGTTGTTATCTCTCTGTACATACAGTTGGTGAGACCCCATCTGGAGTACTACATCCAGTTCTGGAAACCCCATCTCTGCAACAACATAGACAGGATGGAGGCAGTCCAGAAGACAGCAACTAAAATGGTGCAGGGCCTCCAAGAGAAGCCATATAAGGAGAGACTAAAGGAGCTTAATATGTATACCCTTGAGGAAAGGAGGAGGAGGGGGGCATGATAGAAACTTTTAAGTATCTCAGTAGAATCAACAAAGTCCAAGAGGGTAGCATCTTTCAGAAAAAGAGATGTACAAGAACAAGGGGACACAGTTTGAAGATAGAGGGGATGGCTCAGGGGCAATGTGAGGAAGTATTTTTTCACAGAGAGGGTAGTGGATGCATGGAACCTCCTTCCTAAGAAGGTTGTGGGGTTTAAAACTGTGGGAGAATTCAAGAATGCATGGGACAGACATAAGACAATTCTTGTGGTGGGTAGGAAGAAATAGGCTGTCAGCTAACTAGGATCTGCAGCCTATCTGTTAGATAGGGAAATGGAAAGACTAGGTGGGCCAAGCAGTCCTTATCTGCTATCAAAATCTATGTTTCTATGTTTCCTTCCTCACTCGAGTTTCATCTATCTCTATGTAAGAAATGCAAACTTGACATAAGTTTCAGGGAACTGCTGTATCACACCTTCCTGATTTGAGGTTTTTAATTAATTTTTTTATGTTGTGCTGTGCATCACATGTAAAAGGCACAACGTGTGTTTTTCAGGGTTGGCAACATAGAGGTACAGCATATGAGTGCCATTAAGAATACATCAGATAACTGCGCACTGATGCTTAGAGGTGAAAATGTTGTTGACGAAGAAGTTGAAGACTCAGCCTTTCAGGCTGTTATCAAGCAAGTCAATTTCGCCCGTCTGTTACTGGACAACACAGAAGAATGTACCCTTGATGCAGTCGAGACTATAAACAGTTCCCTGGAAGAATGTACCCTTTACTCCATCAAGACTATGAGCAGTTTCATGGAAGAATGTACCCTTGACACCTTTGAGACTCCAAGCAGCTCCCTGGAAGAATTTACTGTTGAAGCCGTTGAGCATCCATGCTTTTCCCTGGAAGAACATACTGTTGAAGCTGTCCAGACCGGGAACCAGTTCGGCTGTTTTAATTGGGCACATCTCACAGATGTTCAAAGGAAGCAAATTATTGAACCCCAGTGGCAACCACCACCAGGGTTTCAGTTTCCTGGTCATTTGATGGGTTCAGAAGGTCCCAGCCTGTATTTCAGGTTTCATATTTTCATAGTTTATTACAAGTTCTTTGGACAATTTGTTCATTGTGAACTCACCACCAGTTTGTCTTATCGGTGGAACATTTATCTTTTATCCCCCATATGCAGATCCAATCTATTTTTAAATGTCTTGATGTTACTACTCTCAACAATATGTGATGGAAGTGTGTTCCAACTTTGAATTATTATGTGCATGAAAAAATCACATTGTTTTTTTGTTGTGTTGTTTTCAACTTTAAGTCTAAGTCCATGGGACCTTGTTCTTTTATTTGGTCCCTGGCTCCTACTAACACTAATGCTTTCCATCAAGCACTCATCATGTCTTGCCTCGAATATTAGACACAGGTCACCTCTAAGCTATCTGTACTCTGCTGAGTACATGCCTAGTTTGTTTAGTCTGTCATTGTATGGAAGTTGTTGTAGCCTCCTTATTTTTTTTGCTAATTTCCTTTGAACTCCCTCATTTAGTTTCCTGCCTTTGACGGTGTTTGCTACCATAAACTGGGAGCAGTATTCCATATGTGGTCTGACTAGGCTTGTGTATAAAGGTATCATGATTTTTGATTCTCTACTCAATATTGGATAATAGTAGTTTGTGACATTTTTTAACAGTTATTCTGGTGTGTACTTCTGTTGTTAATTTATTAGTCACCACTATTCCCAGATCTCTTTCTTCGGTAGTGGTTTCTAATACCTGGTTTTCTGTGTTGTATCTGAAGTTAGGATTACTAGCACCAAAGTGCATCACTTTCGACTTAGAGATGTTAAACTGCATTTTGTTTACCTTGGTCCAAGCTGTTAATTTATCTAGGTTATCCTGAAGTTTTTGTCCATCAGATGGAGATTGTACCAGGGCTCCTAGTTTACAATCATTGGCATATCTGGTTAGCCATGCATTATCTGATGTCTGTCAGTTGCTAACCAAGATGTTGAATAGTGTGGGCCCCAGGACTAAGCCCTGAGGCATCCCTCTCATCACTTCTCTCCATTCTGACTGATAACCCTTAATTACAACTTTATGTCTTCTGTTATCCAACCAGGATATTATCCAGCTTACAATGCTATTATCCAACTTAACTTTATATGGGTATTCAATTAATGTTTTGGGGATACTTTGTCAAATGCCTTAGCAAAGTCCAGGTATATGACATCTTCCGGTACCCCCTTCTCCAAGGCTGTACTAACTGGTTCAAAGAAAGATATCAGTTTAATAAGGTATGATCTCCCCTTGGTAAACCCATGCTGTGAACTGTCTATTATTCCTTCCTTTGCCATATGAACCAGTATTCTGTGCTGTATAACTCTTTTAAATATTTTGCCTAAAACTGACATTAGTCATTTTTAGCTTCAGATCTACTTCTCGACTTATGTATTGGAGTTATGAATGCTCATCTCCATTCTGGAAGTGCTTTTCCATTTAGCAATGATAAATTATAAAGGTGTGTAAGTGGTCCTACAACTTCTTTTGACAACTCCTGTAAAAACCTTGGTGTTATTCCATCTGGGCCTGCTGAACCGTTGGATTTAAGCCCCTTGATAATTGTGTGGATTTCAGGTTCTGTAATAGGTGTATAATTATCCATTGAAGTAAGTATTGGTTTCTGTATTGCCTCCTTGGGTTCATATACAGTTAGAAAGTAAGTATTTAGTTCAGTTGCTATATCTCCTTCGGCGGTTAATGTACCATGGTTAGTAATTTATTGGTCCTACCCCTTTTTGATTTCCACATAGTGAGCCTCTATAATTAAAGAAATGTTTTTTGTTGTCCTTAACCTTATTTATGAGGTTTAGTTCCATATTTCTTTTCGATTTTCTGATCATGCTTTTTAATTGTCTGTTACAGTGTTTTAGTTTTAAATTTAGACAACTAGTTTAATTTTTGCTGAACATTTTATATAACCTTTTTTTTCCTTTTGATGAGTTTCATGATGTCTCTGCTCCACCAGTGGGGTTGTCTTTTATTATTATTATATTTCTTAATATTTGGGACCCATGTATCTATACAGTAGTCTAATTTTTGTTGTATTTTACTCCAAGTATTGTTCAAGTCTGTGGTCGGGAGATCCTTATGTCAGTCCCAATTTGTTATAAATTCCTTTATCGTCTTATAATTAGCTTTCTTGTAATTTTTGAAAACTGATTTCCCTTTAGTTACCATGACCTGAATGGTAATTAAATCCTATGATAAGGTGACTGCTGTTCCCTAGAGGGGGTATTAGGTTTATTCCATAGATGTTGTTAGTTGTTAGACGAACTAGAGGAGACGTATTATTCTTATACTGTATTTTGGAAGATAAAACACTAATGACACAATGTAATATAACAAGGACTCATGAAACAGTAAATTCTAGATCACATAATAAACACATTTTTATAAGCAGGGGAAGAACTAATAAGCATATGAACTTCTATAATATACGTACTCCCTCAATATGGAATAATTTGCCAAAAAAAGTAGTGGAAGTAACATCATTTGACTCATTTAGAAATGAGTTAGATAAATTGCTGTCCTTAAAATAGTACAAGAAATATCAACAGATAAGCCCACTAGGAGTGGGAGACAATTAAACGGGCCTGGGTCTACTTTGTCTATATAAACCAAGTTAGCTCCATTTGTTAGTACCAAGTCAAGTATGTTGGTACCCCTCATAAGTTGGTTTGCCAGTTGATCTAGGTTATTGTGTATGGTGAAATCTGTAAATGTATTCTCTAGGTGATTACTACTCTCCATAGTGTCCCATTTTATGTTAGGAAAATTAAAGTCCCCCATTATTATTGTGTTGTGTGATGTTATTTGTTTCTCCAAGTAGTTTATGAGTTGTTCACTTTCTTCTTTATCTAAACCTGGGGGCCTGTACCCTAGTCCTAATGGTAAGTTATGGATAATAAATTTTATTTGAACCCAGATAAATTCATAATTGTCACTGGAGTTATGTAACTCACATAGTTTTAGAGCTTTTTTTATATGTAATACCACTCCCCCACCTTTTCTATCACTCCTTTTTTCCTGTATTTTGGTGTACTCTTGTATGTTCGTATTCCAGTCTGTATCATTATACCAGGATTCTGTGACTCCTGCTGTATCACTGTTATTTGTGTTCATTATGTAAGTGAGTTCCTCTATTTTGTTTCTTAAACTTGCTTTTAATAATATTAATGTTAGGTCTGAAGTATCATTGCACTTTACTTGAGTTGATAAATCAACAGCCTTTCTAGTGCCTGTATTGTCTTGTGATTCTAGAGAGTATCTTGAAAAGTTTCTCTCCCCCTTATTAACTAGTTTAAGGAGTGATTGATGCAATCCAGCAAGTGTTTCCCCAATACTCTACTTCATCTTCTGCTTAGGTGCAGGCTATCCCAGCAATACAATCCTTGCGTCTCATAAAATGTTTCCTAGTGAGTGATGCATTTTATATTTTGTTGGAGACACCGTTTTCCTTACCAGTTATTAATGAAATGTCATTTTTTGTTTTGAGTGAAATTTGCTTTTGGTATTGGTAGTGTTTCTGGCTGTACTATTTCACAACCCAGGTCTATGTCCTTGTTTGTTACCATCAGTCATGGCATTGTGGAACTATTCCAGTGGAGTTTAATAGTTTGGGGCATTGACATAAAAATGATGAGAGGACAAGGCTATGACAATGGGAGTAACATGAGTGGAAAATTCAACAGAGTTCAAGCAACATCAAGGCAGTGGCCCCTGAAGCTATGTGCATGGTTTGCAAGGCTCACAGTCTGAACACAATTGTCCATTCATGTGCCATGAGACCAGTGGCAAACATGCTTAATATGACCAGAAAGTAATTTCAACCCTCAAATCTTCTTTTAAACCTCTTTCTATCAGAGCTCAGAGAATTCAGCAGCCTGCCTTCTGATTATGATGATATGCCAGCAGACCATACATTGTCTATTCCTGCAGCTGGAAATACCAGGTGGATCAGCCAAATGGATTCCCTTTCAAGGTTCAAAGCCACATTTTTGGTGGTCATAAGCATGCTGAAAAAGATGGCAGAGTTTGACAGTGAAGCTGACAGACTGCTAACTACAATCATGACATCTGATTTCATATTAACCCTTTGTAGTGTGGATCCTGTTCTGGCCCTAACAAAACCACTCCATCACTACCTTCAAAGCTGCAAAGTGTCAATATTGACCTAATTCAAGCTTCTGAAGAGGCCGCTACCCTTGTACAAACACTGAAGGACACAAGGTAGAGTCCAGAGAAGACATTTGGAGAGCTTTATTGGGATATTGTGGCTTTGGCAGAGACTGCATTTATTGCAGAGACAATGCCAAGAGTATGTAGAAGGCAAACACAACGTAATAATATCAGCACTCCTAATCCTGAAGAATACTTTAGGCAGAACAAATTCATTCCTTTTTCGGACCATGTGATTTCTGAACTGCAAAAGTAACTGACAGAGTGCTGCCCTCCGTTTCTTGTCCAATATCTCATTCCCAAAAAACTGGGGGTTCTGCAGGAGGAACAGATAGCAAACTTGTTTGATGCCTACAAGACAGACTTGAGCAGCTTACAGGAGCTGAAATTGGAGTTGCTAGGACAGAATGCAAAATGTCTTAGTGTTGCATTGGCAGATTGACCAGATTCAGTTCTGATAATGTTACAAAATCTGAATCCAGATCTTTACCGCAACATAAATGCAGCCTTATATGTCTTGACCACCATGCCTGTCAGTGTGGCAACTGCAGAAAGATCCTTCAGTGCCTTGTGGAGGATAAAGACCTGGCTTAGTAGCACCATGGGTGAATAACGCCTTACAGACTTGGTCTTCTGCATGTACATGACAACACTGAACTTCATATAGACCAGGTGTTGAAAGACTTTGAACCATGCCAAGATAAATGGTTTTCAAACAGATACTGGAACACATCAACTTGAGTTATGCCAAGGTTACACTGAGCAGTGGTATGGGGCTGGCTTTTTGGTGCAAATAGTTTAGGTGGTTAAGGTAACTAAGGTAACTGAATCTAAATCAAAGCACCATCTAATCTGCCCCAGCCCCATTGCCCTTCCTTACTCCTACCCTTCTCCTTTGCAGGCCAGGAAACCAGGACATGGCATGTCATGAAATCATGAACTATAGTAAGAATCTGATATTATTTACTGAGTTATCTATTTTATTCTTTATTTTGTTTAAAAATCTGTCATGTTTTATTTTATTTTGATGCTGTCTTATCTATTTGTACGGCGCACAGAACCTCCGGGATTGGGCGTCTTTTAAATAAATTTTGCCTTGCCTTGCATGCATCAAGGTGTCTGTCCCTTGTGGGGTTAACATCCCAGGGGGATGAAGGTTTGTTTGTTCACCAAGCTGTGTCCGTCCTTATGGAGTTTGCACCCCATAGGGACTATGGTTTGCCAATCTTTGTATACTGTACCATACTACCTCTCCTCCCTGTCCTATTCTCCAATACTAGTCCTAGTTTCCTACCCTTCTCCTTTGCTGTCCAGGAAACTGGGACATGGGGTGGGTGTCTGTCCCTTGTGGGGGTTTGCATCCCAGAGGGATGATGTTTGCCAGTTCTGGTTTTCCTGTGCTTTGGTACCCTACTAGCTCTCCTCCCTTGCTTGTAATTTAGTACACCATCTCTGGATGGCATGGAGCTCTGAAGCAGAGCACAGAAGTTTAGGTGGTCCAGTGAACTGAACTGAAACAAGGGGTATTGGGCTTTTTGGTCATGGTTTAGGTGATGGCTAAGGAAACTGAACCAAAATCAGAGCACCATCTAGCTTACCCCAGCCCTCTTACACTGTAAATTAGTTATTGTAAGGTGCTCTGTACTAGTAAACTGCTGTGGGTATATTTCGAGTTGTTGACTTTTGTGGGCTGCAGTACCTAAATAATTTTTGGTTGGTGTGGGAGCTGAGCTGTGTCTTTCTGTGCTTCATCTTGTGTGATGTGTGCTTAATGTTTAAACTGAAAACTGGAGTTCTTTGGAGCAGAGTGATGTAGGTGGTCCAGAACCAAAACAGAAGGTATGGGGCTTTTTGGTGTGAACAGTTAAGGTGATTAAGGAAACTGACCCAAAACCAGAGCACTGTCTAGCTTACCCCAGCCCTCAGGTACTGTACATTAGTTAGTATTCAGTAATAGTACACTGTTGTGGGCATGTCTGAGTGGGCAAGGTTACTGTGGGCATGAGAGCGTGTGAGTGATCGTAAGCTGGTGTGGGTGCTTGAGTGAGTGATTAACAGTACTGGTACTGTATGACAGGGCTCCAGATAATGGGAGTACCAACCTGTTTTTCTTGCATCGTCTTAGGAAATACTCTTCAGAAAAACTTTTAATGAGTATCAATACTCACCCAACATTTGTAAATATCCACACCAAAGAATAGTGCACCATAACATAACTGGTGATGCAATAAGGAGTAGTTTTTAGATTTACAACACTTGTATGCATCTGAATTTTGTTTCACACACTATATTTTAAATATAAGATTAAGTATGGGGAGAAGTGTGTTACGAGAATTTAACACACACTTAGTTGTTGGATGGCACATAAACTCGAGGCCGAAGCCCGGTTCTATGAAATCAACTATAATTGAGGTGTGTTAAATTCGAGTTTGACACACTTCTCCCCATATTTTATTTTATATAATTGAAGGGATCTGTTTTTTCTTTTGTTAAGCTTTGAGTTTGCAAAAAAAGACGTGGAGGCTTACCTTGCAAATGAACGCTTTTATTTCTGTGAGGAAAACAGAACTGTGGTTGAACATTAACTTTAATAATTTAAACTGTTAATAAAATAAAGTGGATACAACTGTTAGAAGTCCATGAGTGTGGAGATTCTTCGGTATAATTTCCTATTTGAAGGGTATTTTGCGTTGTTATAGTCGTTTGACCTAAAGAAGAAAGGTTAGGGTTGAAAGGGAGAGAGTTAGGGATCATGGTAAAAGCGTTAACTGCGTAAGTTAGGCTCGCGAGAACAAAACGTTATTTATTTATGTTTTAGGGGACTGTTCTAGTTGATGTGAGGCTGCTGGAGACTATTTGCGATAGAGGCAATGCTGAGAAGTAAATGTTTTTTTAGTCAGTGCTGCTTGAGGTGACAGGGACAGTTAGAAGCATGCGCTATGTTTATTTAGTTGTCTTGTGCACTTTGGTGTGGAAAAGGAGTGCATGAATGCCGTAACACCTACTCAGGTGTTATGGCATTTAACACACGGTTTTGTCAATGGCAAAAAATGGAGACCATTAATTATAACTGAGTAAATTACTCTGACCTGCCAGCATTATCTGGTGCATTGTTGGCACTTCACCAATTCTTATCTAGAAAAAACTGACATTGTTTTTAAAAATGTACTAATCACTCCACACTGTCCAGACATTTTTATGCATCTGAATTTGGTTTTACTCTTTACTCTTTTCACTTTCAAAATGAGTAGTACAGTACTCATGCCAAAAAATCTTATCTGGTGCCTTGTATATGAGTACAGGTACTAGTGTGCCTGGACCTCTGTGGGACTGGCTACACTGATGTGGTACAGAGGCTTGTCACAATGCAGTACTGTAACTAAATGCCAGTCTGTTAGTCTGACACTTGTTTGGCACAGAATGACTAGTGAATATGTAATATGGACCTCTGTGCCACTGGCTACCTTGATGTGGTGCAGAGGCTTATCACAATGCAATTTTGTAACTAAAAGCCGGTGTGTTAGTCTGACACTGGTGATTGAAAAGCATTCTTACTGTATAGGAATGGCAGCATGTGAGTTACAGCTTTACATTTCACAGATATGGTATATACCCTCATATTTATAGCATATGCTACAAAATAAATGATGCTTGTGTTGGGTGGGAGGTCACAGACAGGGGGTGTCAGGGCATGGACAGTGGGGAGTAGCAGTATGTCAACTTGGTGTATACATCTGAAATTCCTAGCTACACTCCTGATACATGGTAGGTTACCCCATACCCTGGTTTGTTTGAGAGGGGCAAAGGCGTTCCAATTTGCAAGGAATATTTCTTTGAAGTAGGCTAGAGCCTTATTAGCTGAGAGGGAAGAGACTAAGGGAGACCCATCAGAGAGAGCTAGGTTGTGCAGGAGAGGTTCAAGATCTAGGGATTTGAAGGAGTGAAGTTGCAAGGTTTTATGCAGAGATTTAGTCTGTGGAGTTTCCTGAAAATGAATATTGAATTGTGGTCACTGAGAGTGTTTGGGAGGATGCCAGAGCTAATTACTCTTTGGGATCGGGTGGTAAGAACCTAGTCAATCAGGGAGTGTTTTTGAGTCTTATGGTTTGGGTGGAACAGCTTTCTTTACCATTTTAGAAAGAAGTACATGCTGAACTCCAGAGAATATGGACTGGACAGGTACCAAATACCTTCCAAGATATGAGTCTGGGTTTCCCTGCACTATATGTGATGATTTGTACATTAATGAAGTTAACAAATATTAATGATGCACGCCCTGTGTGACATCACTAGCTTTGAACCTTAGTATATATAGTGACTGGCAGGCTATAACCCAGCAGATTTCAAACAGTCTGTCTTGGTGTAACGTTGTGCTGGTTGTTAGTAAAGCTTTGTAGACTACAGTACTTTGCTTCCATGTTTCGTTTACATGGTGCCAGAAGATGGTGCAGCTGTCAACACCTCTCGCATTGGCCCCCATTAGCAACCTTGCAGAAAACTGGTGCCACTTCACATGGGCACATCCACCGGTGGGGATGAGGAGGACGTGTCCCCCCCAATTGTTTAAGCCAGCCTTGATGTTCCCCCCTACGTTTTGAGCTTGCTTAAAAGACAGCATCACTAGCAGGCTACAGTGAACTCAGAGTTAATAAAACTGGTAGATTCATTGAAGCCCAGAGTTTGATCTAGCTGGGGGCCGAGAGTTCCATCCACTGACCTTACATACTTCAAAAAAATGTGCAAAGTACTAGATAGTCTCACAGATGCAGTTCAGGTCCATTGATCAAAGCACAGCTGTAAGGTGAAACACAGTCAGGATAGCCTGGGAGCCATTAAACATGTTTTTCTATGGCCAGCCCAGAACAGTAAAACAATTGGAATGTAAATAGAATTTAGCAGATTAACACCTTTCTTGCCCAGTGAGGTCAGAGTATGTTTCAAAATCATACTTTTGTGCTGGATAGTGAACGTTTGAAGTGTGATCGGTGGCGCTGTCTTATCAACAGACTCAGAGCAGTAAAAGCACAATACACACACCTCACCATCAACCTGCATGCAAACAAGCATTTGTCAATGCCGAATGTTTGCTTGCTGGCATTGGCAGTGGTAGTGTAGAAGTTACAGAGCTGTGTAATAGGAATGGCAGTGAAGTATTGAACTGAAGCCAACCCCACCACCACCCTGCAGAGAGTGACAGGCATTGGGGTGTGCCTTTGGGTCGTCAGGCATAACGGCCACGCCATTTCAGTACACCCTACCCTGCAGAGACTGACAAGTGTCACGGTGTTCCTTGGGGTCTTTGGCCCTTATGCGCACCCCATTCCATTAGGAAATACAGTGGGATGGGTGCGATATAGGAGAATGGGGTGAACTTTGGGGCCAAAGAGTCCAAGGCATACCTCAATGCTTCTCACTGGCTGCAGGGTGTGGAATGGTATGAGCATTACAGGCAAGAATCCCAAGTCGCACCTCTGATGCCTGTCATTCTCTACAGGGTTGGGCATTATGGTTAGAAACCCTAATACCTCAGGCATTCGTTGGTATGTTCACTCCAAATGTTCAACATGGTTTTTTTGTGACCCCACCTCATGAACAGGGGGAATATCAGTTTCTTAGCCGAAAGCTACTTATAGAAACATAGAAACATAGAATTTGATGGCAGATAAGGACCGCTTGGCCCACCCAGTCTGCCCATTTCCCTACCTGATGGATAAGCTGCAGATCCTAGTTAACCAGCAGCCTACTTCTTCCTACCCCCACCCCCTAGAATTGCCTTATGACTGTCCCATGCATGCTTGAATTCCACCACTGTTTGTGACTCCACAACCTCCTCTGGAAGGCCATTCCATACATCCACCACCCTCTCTGTGAAAAAATACTTCCTTAAAGTACCTCTGAGCCGCCCCCCTTCTATCTTCAAATTGTGCCCCCTTGTTCTTGCACACCTCTTTTTTTGAAAGATGCTACCCTCTTGGACTTTGTTGATTCCCTTGAAGTACTTAAAAGTTTCTATCATGTTCCCCCTCTCCCTCCTTTCCTCGAGGCTATACATATTAAGCTCCTTAAGTCTCTCTTCATATGTCTTCTGGTGCAGACCCAGCACCATTTTAGTTGCCCTCCTCTGGACAGCTTCCATCCTGTCTATGTCTTTGCGGAGATTGGGTCTCCAGAACTGCACGCAGTACTCCAGATGGGGTCTCACTTATGCACAGCGACTACGGCATTTAGCATCACAGGTGCAAAAACATTCCGAACAGGATGTAAAAAATGACAGCTGTACTGTTCATAGGGAGGTGTAAAAATGGCAATGTTGTAAATCTGCAGTAAAAATATTTAAAAAAATGGTGAAGTCATGAGCTTACATAGAAACTGTGCAATGCACACCCGTAATATAATTAGGTTGGGGATTGTTTTTACAGCAGATTGTCAACTCAGGCATTTTGGTGTGTCTGATCATAAACAGTGTCACTGTGATTTTCTTTATCTGTCCCGAACAATAATTTCCCATAGCGACCACGCATCTCTGCGCTGAAAGTGTGAAAACACACTTCGGCCATGTTGTGAAAAATGACAGCTGTACTGTAAATAAGGCAGTGCAGAAAAATGCCACTGGTGAAAATCTGGACTTAAAATATTACAAAGTCATGAACTTATGAGGGTGCATGGAAACTGCGCAATGCTCACTCGTAACACAGTCATTTTATGGACTTTTGTCACCAAATTTTCAACATAGCCATTTTAAGACCTCTGCTCATGAACAGTGTAACTGTGATTTTCTTAATCTGTCCTAAACATTGCTTTCACACACCAACAGCACCATTGTGCGCTACATGTGCAAAAACACATTTTGGGCAGCATATGAAAAATGGCAGCTGTACTGTTCATAAGGAAGTGTAATAAAATGGCAATGTTGAAAATCTGGAGTGAAAATATTAAATTTGGCAAACTTATGAGCATGCATAGGAACTGCATAACGCACGCTCGTAAAACAGTCATTTTTGAATTTTTTCACCAAATTTTCAACATAGCCATTTTAAGACCTCTGCTCATGAACAGTGTCACTGTGATTTTCTTAATTTGTCCCATACATTGATTTAGCACACCGACTGCGCCATTGTGCGCTACATGGGCAGAAACACGTTTTGGGTGAGATGTGAAAAATGACAGCTGTACTACTTATAAGAAGGTGTGGTAAAATGTCAATGTTGAAAATCTGGAGTGAAAATATTGAACATTTGTGAACTTACGAGCGTGCATAGGAACTGTACAACGCACGCTCGTAAAACAGTCGTTTTTTGAAATTTTTCCACCAAATTTTCAAAATAGGCTTTTTAATAGCCCACCTTATGAACACTGGCAGTGTCATTTCATTAATCAGTCCTGAAAGGTGATTTTGCGCAGTAACTGCAAAATCACCCTTCGGGCCCAAATAACGCCATGACAGTGACATAAATCATGAGAAGGGGTCCCAAAAACCCCATGTTGAAAATTTGGTGCAAAAATTCCAAAAATGCCTGAGATATGCAACAAAGTTGAAAACCCCCTATCTAGCCCGTTATACAGCTTACCGGCATTTCCTCAGTTCGCGGTTGGCTTTGAAGAGTGCAGACGTGTTCCCGGTTCACCGAAGATCGTTGCACCAAGGTCCAGAGGTAAGTATGGGGTGAGGGGGTGTGGGGAGGCAGGGTGCAGTGGTGGGTGCGGGTTGTGGGAGGGGCCAAGGAGACTACTTGGGACCGTTTTTCTTTACAGGTGTTCTTTTGTTTCCAATGACGACGCAAGATGTTTGCCATGCTGGGGTGGGCCCCAGCATGGCACAAGGACAGTTGGGGCATTCAGCTGATGGGGGATTGGGCACCGCTGTCGCCCAAAGCATTGATTGCCACACTGGGGTGGGCTTCCAGCATGGCACCCAGTACTCGGGGTGGGGTGAGGACAGTGGAGCCGATGGGGATTGGGCACCCCCCGGCCATATCATGAGTTGCCATGCTGGGGTGGGCACCCAGCATGGCATTTGGAAGGCTTTGGGGGGGCGGGGGGAGCGCATCACAGCCGATGGGGGATTGAGCATCCCCGTCGGCTATACAGACTGTGTGCATGCGGGCGACACGCCTGTGTGCGCAGGTGGTGGTGGGAGCTGCGCATGAGCAAGCGATATCTTATTGCTGCTCACTGAAGCGTAGCTCCCCCTTTGAACTGTATGCCACTGTATTTTGGAGCTTGTCATAGACAGCTCCATCATGCATTGGCTTACAGGGGCCGCGCCTGCCAACACACTGATTGAATTGGAAGGGCGGGTGACACACCTCCGAAATCTCGGATGATGGCACTATGTTTCTTACACATGCATGCAAGCAAACATAACAAACATGATAAATGTATCTTAATTTTTGAAGACCGTTTTTTTCCTTTTTGTGCGTGCAAATGTGACATATGAATGAGGGATCCACTCACTGTAGATCAAGGGAGGATATGAAATGGTGCAGGTACATGGGGGTGAACAAAGTGGTAGACAGTAAGCCCTACTAGCGCTTCAGGCTGATGTAGCACAGCTGACTAAGGCAAGGAGGATGTGAAATGGTACAGGTACATGGGGAGTGAACAAAGTGGTAGACAGTAAGCTCTACCTGAGCTTCAGGCTGATGTTGCACAGCTGGACTAAGGCAGAAGCACCCACGGCATGTTCTTATAGTTCCCATGTATATGTCCATTTATGTTCTTACGGCACTGATTGCCTAACTGAGACAAGATGTAAAACAGACACTAAAATGTCAGGTTTATTTCAGGTGACCATGTTCTTATAGTACTCATTTATATGTCCGTTTATGTTCTTACAGCATTGATTGCCTAACTGAGCCAAGATGTAAAACAGATACTAAAATGTCAGGTTTATTTCAGGTGACCAGGATCAGTAGTGGGGAGAGGGGGCAAGTGAAACAATGTCCTGAGAATGTGCTTAAACTTATTAACCGTTGCTGTGCCAAGGAGTGATACACCGGTCCAGAATCCCTATATGTTTAAATTATGTTTGCAGCCTAAAGGTGCTTAGGTGGATTGGCATTTACATTACTCAGCGGCAAATCTTTTTCATACTTTTTGTGATCATCGGTTAAGATATAACCACTAACTGATGAGACACTTGGGGGCATGAAACTGTGCTACCAGCAAAGTTGCATTTGCAAAGCCCTGAATATTTATCTGTTGATAATGAAATGAAAACTATCAGCTGATAACATTCAGCCACTGTCCATTGCACAGAATAGACATCTCACTGATAGATCTGGAGCAAAGGGACATGTACTTGCCAATAACACCACTACAACTCCAGACACGGAAGAAAGAAGTTCATGCACTTTCATCGCTGTTAACTTTTTCAGCATTTTAAAACAGTTACTTAGCATCTGCACTAAGATGTTACACGTCGCTGAACTGAATTGTGACACCAGAATCCCTACGATAAACATTTGTCAGCAAAGGTGAGTTGAAAAAATCAATAGATGTATAAAATGGTAAGTGACATGAGTCAATAACAACGTATCTGCATGTAATACTTGGCTTAAAATTTGAGCACCACCATATTCCACACCACAGCGTCAAACAGGGATGCCATTTATAATTCAGCTAATGTCAAGCAGTTTTCGAGCCATAAAAGTATTACTATATCAGCATGGTGGCAGCAACAGGATCAGGAAATTTGAAATAAAATGCAACAGCACTCTCATATTACATGTTGTGTGGGTGGAGGAGGCAAGGAGACCTAGGTGGGCTGTTAGGCGGCTTCAGATTCACTGGAGAAAAGGGTGGATTTGATTGTGAGCTAAGGTTGAATTTGTGTTTTCTTTTTCTATACCTAGTTTTCACTATTTTGTTAGGGCACATGTCCAACCCTAAGATGTTTAGGGTCATAAGGTGATGTGACTTCATTAGGCATCTGATTTGAGAAAGAGCTGTGTGATTCTATCTAAATGCCAGCTCACGGCAAGTCAGAGAAAAAAAAATATTTTGAAGCTGCATTACCAGACTAAGCGTGCAGTTTAGTGAATTACCACGGGGTGTGTATGACAGCACTTAAAAGGTGCATTGAAGTGCTTCAGTCATGAAAACCTCCCCCACTGGCTGCTGCTGAAATGCATAGCAGTATGTTCTTTGTGCATTCTGGCTGTTCTTTGCTTCAGCTGCAGGTAGTACAGTACGCTCAAGTTCGTTTGCATAGGTTTTAGCAGCGAGGAGTTCACATTGACAGAGTCTAGTAAGAGAAAATGCTTGTAATTACACATACAAAGGAGTCTGAGTTTTCACATCAAATGCTGAGGTATTTTTTTTCTGGAGGATTAGAACCCATGGAGTCCATGAAGGTGTGCTTTGGAGAGCTGGCGTGTGTAAGGACTGTTAGGCACCCACACATTTTGGTGGTCCTGCTTTGGAAGGGAACAGTTTATTGAAGTAATGATGTGTGGCTTGTCTCTCTAAGCTAGACAAGACTACACCATTCTAGCAGGCAACCAACACAGTTGATGTGTGTGTGTGTGTGGGGGGGGAGGAGCTGCTCACTGAAGCATAGCTCCCTCTTTCAACTGTATGCTACTGAATTTTCAACTGCTATCATAGATAGCTTCAGCAGTGATTGGAGAACTGTGACCACGCCTGCAGACACACTGACTGAATTGGAAGATGCTGACACACCTCTGAAAAACTCAGATGATGGCACTATGTTTCTTGCACATGCGTGCAAGCAAACATAAAAAGGGCAAGCGCTTGGCTGATATGGTATAAAGTATTTATATGTCAGCATTACAGACCCACTTCTACCTGCTGCAGCCTGAGAATAGCATCCTGACATGAATGACCTGACTGACTCACTCCCTCCCAGTGCAGAGCTGCCTTAACCATCACTCCAATTCCACACCAACTGGTTAAATACCAACCACCCTCCCTAAGGTAAATACATTTTCTTAAAATTAAGTTTAAAAAAAGTTTTGTGTTGTACTTCCTCCAATCTGTGATACAGGCAGCAGGCAGGCATAGAAAGTAGAAGTCATAGCATGAAGATCTATATACTACTTACTGACACTATTTTGCATTTTAAGTAAAGGTTGAATTCATATGCAATGCAAAAAAAAAGTATTTCAATTCACTTTTAGTTTAGCAGCCCAGCATGTTTCCCTATGGAAAATATAGATGTTCATTAACAGTAAAATGACTGATGGTTAGGTTTAGCAGAGTACACACTCACTGTTTATTTAGAAGCTTGAAGGGATCCATGCCTTGCCCATACAAACTACAAATCATTGACTGACATGTGTACTGGTTTCGATGGGATGGATGCTGGGATGCTACATTCATAAAGAATAAAAGTGATTTTGGAATGAGGCTATTAAGTAAAGTGGCTAAGTCCTGCCTTTACTAAAAGTGCAGCTAGATTATGAGGTATCACGTTATAAGAGTGACACAAAATGAGTGACTAGCAATGTAACAACTCGTTTTGGGTACCTTATGGTGGGCTACCTGAAGAACAGTGAGAGTATTCAATACCAACCAAGAAGAAGGCAAACAGAAGGGAGGAATAGTGAGGGTAAAGGGAGGGACACAGAAGGGGTTTTCAGGTACTGGTGCACATGCTGCTGCTGAGCTAGCCATGTGGCATGGTGGTGTTGTAGGCTAGCTCTAGCAGAGCAGGTACTGGGTTCGAGACTGGGAGCAGGTTACATTTTCCATAGTTGTGGCACTTAAACTTTGCTGAAATCCATATTTTTGTCCCCTCCTCAATATGCACACCCCTGGAATTGAGAATCCTAAGCAAGGGTAGTGCAGAGGGCAAAGCCTCCTGTGAGGGCTTGGGTGCAGCTCCCCTGCAAAAACACTTTCTTTAGTTCCAGAAGTCAGATCACCCGGAAGTGCCTATCGCCAATTTGCTTTTCGGTGATATACACTAGCCATAATAGTAGTTGTTGTTTTGCATTCACTATTATGACATGGAACCTATTATTAGCTGCCTGGCAACCAAGAAACTGTCAACCGGCAAACACAAACAAACCAGGGATATCTACGTGTCACTGTATACTGTGATGGTTCTTGAGGTCTCTGTCAGAGTGCCAACTCAGCAGTACCTTGAGTTTTTGTTAGTAACTATTAATTGAAGTCCTTGGCAGCATCATCTCTCATGGTCCAACACTTAGACACATTTAAAAAATCCTGTTTAATTTCTCCAATCATTTAGCAGCCTAGCATCTATCCCTATAGAAAGCAGGGCTGTGTTCAGCGACTTGTAATTTGACGAACTGGCATCACATACAGCACACTGTTTATTTTGAATATTGTATAATGTGATGCCTATTCAAACTACACATCATTGATGGAGCATTGGTTTCTATAGGGATGGCTACTGGACTGCTAAATTAATAAAGTATTTAAACACAATTGTTTTTTGTATTAAGTGTCTTAAGCT
The DNA here is from genome assembly GCA_016271365.2 of Neoceratodus forsteri. Lineage (NCBI taxonomy): Eukaryota > Metazoa > Chordata > Ceratodontiformes > Ceratodontidae > Neoceratodus > Neoceratodus forsteri. Next base: position 284,421,270 of record JADMNL010000026.1, on the reverse strand, counting down.
GCATAGCTGTCATACAGGATGAGCTAATATAAATAAATATATCAGTGAAGGTCTGGGAGGCATGAAGAGCTCTCTTTGGTTACCTGCAAATGAACTGTTCTCTTTTTTTCAGGGGCCACTTGTATTGTAGCCGGCTTTCCCCACTGAAAATGTGCAGTGCAAAGGTCAATAAAGTCAACTGTCTTTCTTTGTTTAAAGTCTTCTTGAAATTTGAGAGGGTTATTACTTCTTGAACAGCATTACAGTTGGATGCAGTCTGGTGTCCATTGGCTGTGAAGTTCTCCACACAAATGGAGAAACTATTCCTCCTACTTTACTGGAATATTGCTGTAACTCCTGAATGTTTTGCTTTGAATTGTCTGGATAAGGTAGGTTGTAATATATTGGTTAATAACATGGCTGTCTAAAGTACAGGCATTTCATTGGTCAGAATAAATCACCTGACCATTGATTAATCCCTGATATACCCACAGTTGCCTTTCCAGTCCGCAATATCCTGATTGACAGCAATGTAAAGTGACTTAGAGAAATTACTTCACCATAGACACACTGAAAAATAGAAGATAGATTCTGCCTTGCAAAGGTGGATTCCACCTCCAAAGGCGGATTCTGCATCCTCATAACAACAAATCCAACTAGTGGACAACTACAAAGACAGCATCCTCTATACACATTATTCATTAGGTGGGAGGACTATTTTAGTAGAAATCCATGTTCAAACACATATATTTTAACATTTCTTTACATAAACCTCTAATATAATGTGGCTCATGTTATAAGAGGATTAACCCACTCCGGGGTATGGGTTTACTGAACATTAATCCACACCTGGGTGGTTAAAATCACTCAACCTGTGGCCTCGTGATTCCAACCCCCCTCAGGTGTGGATTAATGCTCAGTATACCCATACCCTGTTGTGGATTAATCACTCCTTATTCCACTACATTAAAGAGTGTGTGGTTTCTGCTACTTCTTCTGTACTGGAATACTGATCTAGCAGCATGGCCAGTGCCACCCCAGCTGGTGGGGTGAACTCATGCCTCCAGCTGTTCTGTCGGGGGTCTTTAGAGCTAAAGATTGGAGTGGCTGGCTGGGTCAGAGAAAAACAGTCATGGGCCATGACTATTTTTATCCAAATCAGCCAACCACCCAACATTTACTCATAGATTATACAGAACAGGAGTTGGTATAGGACTGTGATGTCAAGGGGAGGCAATCTTATTTGTCTACTGCCATGTCCCAAAGGCTTGGGTTACTTTACAAGTTTGAATATGTAACATAAAACACATCATGAATCAGAAAACACCATAGGTACACTTTAGATCAATTCAAATAAATTACTGAACACACATAAAGCAACTTGCTGACAACTAATGACAAGATAAAATTGTGGTGGCAGCCTGGTAGGGGGAGCTGTAATGTCCTTATATGAAAAAAAGTGAAGGCTGAACAGGCTGTTGTTAAACACATGTTCAGGAACCCAGAGAGTCAGGTTCTATTCCCAGTGTAACCACTTACTCACTGCGTGACTCTGTGCGAGTTACTTAAGGTGTACACATGAATACAACCTTAACTCGGCTGAAAATGAAATACTACAATTCATCAGGGGTCATCCTTGGAAAGAAAAAAGTGACATTGTATTAGTGGTGTAGGGAAGGGGAACTTAGTTGGTGGCAAGAGAGTGCACAGTAACCAGGGGACATGCAATGAGTTTGAGAACGGCTGATCATGACAGCTATTGTTGTGTGACTCCCCCAAGGGTAACTCAGGTGAAGAGGGTCGCACTCAACAGAGTCTCCCTTCTGGGCTTCTCTCTGATGTCCATGGGGTATTGGCACAGGCTTAAGTATAGTCAGCCCAGACCTGTCCCCATGAGGTCTCACAATGACATCATGTATTGGCTAAATATAGGTAGTATCTTCACCCCCTAATTCCATGCTAGATTCTTTTTATGTTGTCTTGGCATGCACAATCAACATATTGTGGTAGCTGGGAATAGCAGGTTTTGGAGGTGCACTACCAATGCCAATACCAGCAAGCAAACAGTCGGCATTGACAAATGCTTGTTTAAGTCTATTTCAAGTAAATTCGGTTATGTGGTAGATGCAGGCAGATGCTGAAAGATCTAGTCCATGTGCACATAATATGTCTCTGGAGAATTGGAGATGTTATGTCTGTACAGTTTTGGTAGTTAGGCTCTTGATCTGACCTTTTCTGTATGAGAGACTTCAGTCTAGACTACAGACATGTAAAGGAGTGAGAGCAGCAGCAAACAATTCTGCAGGCTGCAGCTCTCTGTCAAGTCCAAAATGTAAAAAGTCCCCTTCGCTGATATATTGTACTGTACTATGTTACTCCCTGTGTGGACAGACCCGGAAGCAAATGGCTTGATACCTTTTATTGGACCAACATAGATGTTCTGAAAAGAAAATATAGATGTTCCTCAGAGTTCAAGGAACGACTTACTTGGTTCGAAAGCTTAAACATTTTTCACAAAACCTCAAAAACCTGCATTTTAGGTTAAAAAGCAAGTATTTGATAATATGTATCTGAATGTTTCATTTAAAGCATTTTATTTTTTCCTAATGCCAATTTCTATCTATAGTTTTCTATTGCAGCTTAATGTATTTATTTTTAATGAATTTTATCCCATTTTTTACTAATAATGGAGATGGAGGCCACGGTGACATTGGAGACTTGTGCCACATCATCTGGCAATGCCCTATATTAGCCCCCTTCTGGCAATCGATATGCCAAATAGCTACCCAGACCCTCAGTCTCACAATCCAACTGGACCCCTTATTCTTGCTCCTCAGCCCTCCCCCCAAGGAACCTGCCTCAAAGACCACCAACTTCGCTGGTTAGCCCTCCTTGGAATTTCAGCTAAACACCTTATACTATGCTGGTGGAGGTTAACTGACGCCCCCTCTATCTCAGAACTGCTGTGGGCTCTCACACAACTGGCCTCCATTGATTGAATGGCACACAGCACAGTCAATAAACTTGCAGCATACACCGCTTGCTGGGCCCCCTTCATGGCTTATCTGAAACCTAGGACAGGGATTGGATGAACACCTTTACAGTCTCTGTTTTGGCTTTCTCCTTTACTTTCATCGTGTGATGCTCCCGGATATGAGCTCAGGTTTGGTCTACCATGCACACATGATGTCATGATTTCAAGTTTAAATTGCTTTAGAATTATAGGCTGTATATCAATGTGGATACCCAGTCATGTTTTTGGTTTTCTTTTTCTTTTTAAGCATTATACTGCTTGTACACTCATAACTCTTGGATATTACTGTTGTGACCCTTCTCTGCTAAAGATGCTTGTCATTTTTGTTTGTTGTGGCTGTCTCTTTGTATTAAATAAGAAATACTTAATAAAAATTACTGACTGAAAAAAATAAAGGAGATGGAGAAGAAGGAAGATGATGATGATGATGATGTAATATTTGTCTTGCAATTATTTTAAAGTAGACAATAATACATTTGTGACTCACAAGATGTTCCCATTTTATCCTTTGTCTTACAACAAATTAATTGTAAAAATATTGGTGTCTTCTTTCTCTGTGTTCCATAGCCAGTGGCACTGGTGTTGGCACAAAGACCCAGTACAGCCATGCCCCCCCAACCTTTTAGCTGTGGTTGCACCCATACCACTTCAAACAGAAAGTAGAGACTTTCTTTGTGGCTTCAGGAGTCTTGGTGAAGTCCCCGAAGATTCAAGCTATGACATTCCTTCATGTGGCAGGCCCCATTCGACAGGACAAGGGAGGGAAACAAAACAAACTGGACCCAGATCATGGAGCAGTTTGAAACATACTGCAACCCATGGAAGAACCTCATCTACAAGCAGGGATTAAATTGGGCAGGAGCCTACAGTAACTCAGTTCCACCACCTCTTGACAAATTGTATGTTCCATCAACTTTGTCCTCTTTCTCCATTGACTACTATAAAGGAGTTCCTCTACCTAGCAATAACAGTTCCACCACCTAGAAAATTTGATGCAAAAGTTTCCCCACCTAAACATTTCCAATTTACCTACTGCCTATGAGAGGCATTTGTTCAACACTCACAACCAACGACCAGGTGAAACAAACATTTGATGCTTATCTTACAGAATTACGTCTGAGAGCCAAGTCTTGTGAGTTTGGAAGTCTGACTGATTCATTAATCAGAGACAGGATTGTGTGTGGTATCTTGGGTGACTGTATCCAGTACTGACTGCTCCATGACATAGATTTGACTCTATCCAAAACCACTGCTATATGCAGAACTGCTGAAATCAGTGAAAGGTAAATAAAAACCAAGAGTGAGCCCCTGGTTGAAGACGCTGCAGTGAATATGACTGCTCAGATCCCCACCAATTGGCATCTATCTTGCAGTCACCCACCTAGCCCCTCACCCAACATTAGGCAGCTAACCCCCCTTCTTCCTCCATGGTTTGCCCTCTGTCACAGGGCAGTGGGGAGTCCCCCTCATCAGACTCATATCAAACAGGATCCAGATTCTGGGGAATGCCATTCTGAGTCTGGGCCTGTGGCATGTGGCTGCTCTCATCCTGCATTGACCTGGGACCGCAGTTTCTCTTTTTTCTGTGTTCTCTCTGGGTGTATTGTGCAGTGTAGGCAATGGTCATACCATGCATGCTACCACCCATTGTACACTAGCTGACTGCTCCACCCCCCACACTGGTGACATTCTCAAGGCATGCTGGTACCCAGCCTCTGCTAGGTGTCAGGAAGGCACCAAACCTGTATTCCCCTCTTCCCAGGAGAAGAGAGCTTTCTTGCAGATGCTCAATTCTCTCCCTCCCCAGCCGACCCCCGGTGACCCGCGCGCAACGCCAACATGGGTCACCAGCATGGCAAGAGGTAAGGTATGGATGCTTCAGTACTCCACACAACTGGGCCAGCTGTGTATGACTGTTTTCAAACAAGGAGGGGGAGAGACTTTGCAAAAAGTAAGAGGAACTGTGCCAGCCAGAAAGCCCAGATTGCATAGATGTGGACAATGTGGGAGCGAGCATGGGCCAAACAGATGCCCTGCATATGGGAAAAGTTGTTGAATATGCAAGAGACAGAATCATTTTGTAAGAATCAATGGCATGCCATTAGAGACATAATTCAGAATCTCTGGCAATACATGTATATAGTAAAGCACATTCACTATATAGTGAAATACTTACATCATATAGTGAAACGCATACACAATATAGTGAACCTCATACATCATCTACTGAAATAATACATCATTTAGTGAAGTACATCCACTACTGTATATACTAAAATGCATATCTTATAGTGACTCACAAACATTATATAGTGAACTACATACACTATCTACTGAAATACACATACTGAGTACTAAAAATCCACATACACTATATACTAAAACAAATGCACTATGAACTGAAACATAGACACTACCTAGTGAGATACATACACTACAGAATGAAAAATTCACATGCACTATCTACTGAAACAAATACGCAATTTATTGCAACACATACACTATATGTTGAAAAAATCCACCTACACTATGTAATGAAACAAATACACTTCATACTGAAATACATGCACTATTGAAATAAATTCACCATCTACTGAAACAACTACACTATATATTGTAACACATACACCATATATTGAAAAAATCTGCATACCCTAATGAAACAAATACACAACATACTGAACTATATGCACTATCTATTGAAATAAATACACCTTCTACTTTAACAACTAATAATAATAATAATAATAAACATTATTTTTAAGCACCTTTCAAAATTATCAAGGTGCTGTACAAAAATCAAACACATAATCATATAAAACACAGACAACAGTTGACCAGAATAACAAATCCAAGCAACTATGAATCACAGAAAAGCTTGATGAAACAGAAATGTTTTAAGTGCCTGTTTAAATCCCCCCACAGTCATGCACTCCCGAAGCTGACAGGGTAGAGAATTCCAGAGGGTAGGGGCCATGAACATATATGCACGGGCCCCAGAAGATTTCAAAGTTACTCTCAGAATCTCCAGCAACCCCTCATCAGCTGAGCGGAGCTGTCTCACAGGGCAGTAGGGAACAAAAAGCTCTTTCAAGTAATCAGGAGCAAGTCCATGTAGGGCCAATATTAAAGGTGATCCGCCACTGAATTGGCAGCCAGTGCAGATCACGCAGCACTGGGGTACTACGCGAAGAGGGATATGTCCCCATCAACAATCGAGCTGCAGTATTCTGCACTAGCTGGAAGCAGTGGATATCAACCTCAGAAAGCCCTAGGTATAGGGAGCTGGAGTAGTCGAGGTACGAGGTCACAAAGGCGTGGACCAATGTAGGCCGATCTCAGAAGGAACAAGGTGCTTGATCCTGGCAATTCTCCTAAGATGATAAAAGACAGACTTGATGACTGCAGACATCTGAGATCTGCACTATATATTGTAACACATACACTATATATTGAAAAAATCTGCATACCCTAATGAAACATATACACTACATATTGAAATACATACACTACAGATTGAAAAATCCACATAACTTTCTACTGAAACAAATACATTGTATATTGTAACACATACACTATATATTGAAACATATACACTATACATTGAAATAAATATATCTAGTTAAATACACTATACATTGGAAAATCTGCATCCGCTATATACTGAAACAGATACTATATCTTGAAAGACATACACTATTGAAACAATCTGCATGCTCAATATACTGAAAAAAATACATTACATATTGAAATTCATACACAGCATATTAAAAAATCCATATACACTATATAGTGAAACAAATACCCTAGATGATGAAACACATACACTGTACATTGAAGTACATACACTATAGACTGAAACAAACTTCATAGTGAAACAAATACTCTACGTACTAAAACTATCTCCTCCCCTGGAATGGCCTGACCTTGCACTCATGTCTTGCTGCACTCTGGAACTGCTGGCCTAGTGGAATGATGTCTAAAGCTACAAAGCATAAGGTAAACAAGCATTTATCAATGCCCAGTGTTCACTTGCAGGTATTTGCAGTGGTATTTGGCACTTGGACATGGCTTAAAAAAAATCAGTGGCAATGAAGTAAAATGAGGGACACAGTTTAACAATTGGTTCTGTCCCCTTAAGTAGGCAGTGTAAGAGTACTGGTGTAAAATACATCGTCTGCGGGTGTGTGTTAGTATTTTCACTCCAAATTTTCAACATGGGCTTTTTGTGACCTCACCTCATGAACAGTGGCACAATGAGTTCTGGCTTGACAGTGACACTCCTCTCATTTCCCCTGTTGTCCCAAGATGTTCCTTGCGCAAGCACACAAGCGAACACAAAAAAGCACTAGAACTGCCGCCATGGAGGCTGCTAAAGGGAACTTACTGCCCTCAGGAATACAGTCCCTTCAGGCTCTGAAGAACCAAGCTGGACTGGAAGGGGCAGCAGCTACACACTGTACTATTGTCCTGGATCCAAGGTGTGTGTGTGGGTTGGGAGGAAAACTCAAAGCAAGTGTTTGCCCATACTGGGTTTGCAGGCAGGTACTGGGTACAGTATTATGCATTGTTGGTAAAGCAACAGACAGATATAGCATTTCCTTCAGACAGGTACTGGGGTACAGTACTGCACCCATATGGCAGGGTAGTGGGCAGGTAGTGCTCACCTATAGACATGTATTGCAGTACTGTGCTATGGTAGCAGCAGAGAAAAGGTGCATTCTGCAGACAGGTGTTTTAAAGTGCTGTACTGCCCTGAGCTGTCCAGGTAGTGGTTACTTAGGAAGTGACCCCAGCTGCAATGTAGATAATGCCTTGGATAGATGTTAGATAAGGTAATGCCGCTACTGGGGCCAGGACAGTAATACACAGATACTGCCATGTTTTACACTGTTCCCAGTTATGCCCCTGCTGGGACAGTATCAGGAAGGTGAGGGACTGCATTTCCAGCCATTCAACAGGTACTTCCACAATGCTCCCATTTGTCCCAGCTGGAGCAGTACTCAACACTGCACCAAGTAATGCCCCTGCAGGGATAATAACAGGCAAGTGCTTCAGTCTGACAAGTGGCACTTGGCAACTTGGTACTGCTCACAATATTGCTCCTGTACCATAGCATGCCAGTTACAACCTCCTTCTGTATGTAAGCAGGTACACAGCACTGCCTCAAGTACTGACGCTCCCCAACTGGGGCAGTAACCAATATGTCCAGCCAGCTTCCTGCTGTTTCTGAGTCGGTACTAGTTGATCCTTCCCTTGCTATGGTAATATCATACAGGTACTGCCCCTGTAGTTTGTAAGCAGGTACGAGGCACTATCTCAGATAATGTCCCAGATGGGGCAGGAACAGGCATGTACTGCCCCTTGATGTCTGCTAGTTATTTATATTAGTTATTCACTAAAAAAAAAATACCACCAACAGTTTCATCTGGTTCAAGGTCAGTTCATCTGTATCCCCCTCCCCCGGGTCGTGCCTGAAAATAGGCAGGATTTGTCTAGTGCACCTACCCGGTCAACAAAAACTAAATAAATAAATATTAATTCCATAATAATAATTGCCTCAGTTGGTGCAGAGACAGTCATCTGCAGTGGACATCATTCTGGAGAGAATGAGAAGACACCCTTCCACCGCCCCCACTCCCTCACTGTTTGTCCATCACTCACCAAAGTCTGTTCATACTACAGCGCTCGCTGATTTCTCTTGCCATGGCTGTTCTGCACTACCTGCCCACACTGCACATTCCAAGACCTCTGCCACTGTGGCCACGCAGCCTCCCTCATGCTTGCGCATGGTCACCCCACTCATACCAACATACTGGAAGCCCAGTGACTCGCTCTGCCTCTTTACACACATGCACTCATTGTGGGAGCCTAGAACATGTATAATGGGAATAATGTTAGGGGTTACCCAGTGCGGAAGGTGTGTTGACATTTGAAGGGAACTGGTCAGTGATTGTTACACTATTCACCTCCCCAAGCTGTGATGGTAAGATATTGCTGAATTAGGCAGAGCTGGGAGGTGCTATCAAAGGGCAGTTCTGTGGGGCATAGGATGAGCAGCAGCTGGTCAGCAGTGAGTTAATTTGAGCTGTGAGCTGGTGGAACCAGCAGCAACAGCCGAATTGTGGTGGCAGTTATGCAGGATCAGGAGACGGATCCAGAGCAGCTGGGAGAATTAAACAGAACTATGTAGGAAAGAGGAGCAGAAGGGAATGAGATGGGTCTGCAGCTGGGACAAGACAGCTGAGCTGAGCAGTAATTCTGTGTAACTCTGCAGAGCCTGTGAACTTCACTTGGAGAAGATTGGGCTGTCTGCATTTGGGAGAGAGGAGCAGACTGGAAGCTGGTGCAGGGAGATGGAGCTGGGAGAGTTGTGTTCTGCAGTAGATGCGCAGGGACAGGCAGTTGGAAAATAGGGCTACAGGAGCTGAGAGAACAGTTAGCAGCAGCTTTGAAGTAGATGGGAGAAGAGAATGATGTAGACCAGAAGATGAGATGGGACAGCTAAGCAGGAATAGCTCTGCATGAGAGGAGCAGTGTTGACTGTAGGAGCTGGTGCAGGGACATCCGTAACAGCATGTGTGTACTCTGCAGCAAAAACCAGCCTTCCTCCTCCTCTTGCAGGTTAAGTGACAGTTACTACTCATTTGATTCCTTGTTATCTCAAACACCAGGGATCCATTTCCCCTTGCAATGACTGCCTCCCTTTATTGAAAATTGGTGACATGGCCACAGAAAGAAATGACGTGCTCCCATTGGAGTGGTTCATTTCTTTCAAGTCGAGGACAAGCTACATCAGCAGAGCTGAAAATGAGCCATGACCACAGAAGCTGGTCATTGGTGTGCACTGCCAAAACCATTTCAGTTTCAGCTGTAATTGGCTTGGCAGTGACACACTTCTGAATTTCCCTATTGTCCTAAGATGTTCCTTGTGCAAGCGCGCAAGCGAATGCAACAAAAAAGCATTTGTCAATGCTGAATGCTGGCTTGCTGGCATTGGCACTGGTAGTGCAGGAGTTAGAGAGCTGCATAATAGGAATGGCAGTGAAGTATTGAACTAATGCCAACCCCCCTCCCCCCACAGAGACTGAAAGGCATTGGGAGTTGGGTTTTTGGTCGTTGTCGTCCATAACTTTTGCACCACTCCACCTCACCCCACCCCACCCTGAAGACACTGACAAGTGTCATGGTGTGCTTTGGAGATTTTGGACCTTATGCTCACCCCATTCCATAATGAAATAAGCTGAGATGGGTGCAGTATAGGAGAATAGGGTGAATGTTAGGCAACAGACCCCAAGGCACAACTCGATGCCTGTCAGTGGCTGTAGGGTGGGGTGGGGGGAATGCCACAAACATTACAGCTGGTGAAGCCAAGTTACACCCTTGAAGCCTGCCAATCTCTACAGGGTGGGTGTGGGGTTGGAAACCTTAATGCCCTGAGTGTTTGTTGATATTTTCACTCCAAATTTTCAACATGGGCTTTTTGGGACCCCACCTCATGAACAGTGGCACTGTCATTTCATTATTCAATCCTGAAAGGTGATTTTACATAGCAACTGCACCATTCAGAGCCATAGGTGCAGAAACACATTTTGGGCAGGATGCAAAAATGACAGCTGTACTGCTCATGAGGAGGTGTGAAAAAAAGGCAATGTTGAAAATCTGGAGAGAAAATATGAAAATGCACAAACTTATAGGCGTGCTTAGAAGCTACACAATGCATGGTGATTTTTTTGGAATGCTTTCACAAAATTTTTAAAATAGGCATATTGGGACCTCTCTTCGTGAACAGTGGCACTGTGACTTTGTTAATCTGTCCTGAAAGTTGATTTCACACAGTGACCTCACCACAGGTGCAAAAACAAATTTTGGGCAGGATAACAAAAATGACAGCTGTACTGTTCAGGATATGACAAGTGACAGCTGTACTGTACATAGGGAGGTCTGGAAAATGGCAATGTTGAAAATGTGGAGTGCAAATATTAAAAATTGGCTAAAATTATGAGCATGTGTAGAAACCACGCAATGCCTGCTCATAACACAGTCATTTTTTGGAATTTTTCAACCAAATTTGCAACGTAGGCTTTATGGGACCCCACCTCATAAACAGCGGTAGCACAGTTTCATTAATCAGTCCTGAAAGGTAATTCTGTGAAGCGACTGCAAAATCACCTTTTGGGACAAAGAAACAAAATGGCAGTGGCATGTTCATGAGGTGGGGTCCCAAGAACCCCACGTTGAAAATTTGGGCCAACATTCAAAAAAATAGCTGAGATATCATCCTAAGTTGAAAACCCTATTGCTTCCCATTTATAAAGCTTACCATTATTTCTTCACATCACAGTTTGGCTTTGAAGAGTGCAGACATGTCCTGGCTCAGAGAAGATTGTGGCTTCTGACTTCCAGAGGGTAAGTATGGGTGAGGGGAGATACAGGGAGGTGGGTGCATAGATGGAGGATGGGGATGGGGAGACATTGATGGACTGTTTTCTTGTTTGCAGGGAAAAAATTTGCTAGTGTTCTCCTAGACAGGGGTGAAACAGGGGGAACTGTGCAACACCCTCCCCCTTGGAACTAGTGACCATTCTATGATTAACTTTACATAGAAAGGTATCTATGGTTCTGACACAGGATGTGCAGTTATCTATAATTTTACAAAAGCTAATTTTCAGGAATTTAATAAAGAGTTGACATTGTGGGACTGGGAAGAGGAATTTATGAACAAGTCACTGAATGAAATATGGTCTATATTCAATACTAAATTATCTACAGGAATATTAAAGTATATACCTCAAATGAAAAAGGAGATCAAGTTAAATGTAAAACTCCCTGGATAAATGTCAAAGGTAAAAAACTGATAAGACAAAAAATAAAGCATTTAAAAATGCAAACTTAGTGGTACACCATCAAATTGGGAATATTATAAAAATTTACTGAAAAAAACAAAAAGTTGTGTTAAAAAAGCCAAAAGGGATTATGAGGTAAACTTGGCAACAAGGGTTAAGGATAACTATAAGTCCTTTTACAAATTTGTAAATAATAAAATGGGTGCCACTCCTACCCTAGGCCCATTAAAGGATTCAACTGGTAAAATGGTTTTAGAGAATTCCGATATGGCAATGCTATGTAATCAATACTTTACCTCTGTTTTTAATAAAAAGTCCCTGCCTAAAAAAAATCATAACCCACATAAAACACCTGGGTCGCACCTTATTACAGCATTAGACATTCAAAAGTGTCTATTAGGGTTGGACTCTATTAAATCATCAGGCCCGGATGGTCTTTACCCTTGCATTCTCAAAGAACTGGCCATTCCCTTATCTGGTCCAATTACAGCATTATTTATTAGATCTATCGATGAAGGACAAGTAATTGATGTATGGAGGCAAGCTAATGTTGTGCCTATTTATAAAAAGGGTTCAAAACATGAAGGGCCAGATATTCAAAAGGGTTGCGTCATGCGCAAGTCCGAAAGTGCACCATTCTGCGATATTCAGCAGGAGGAAGTTGCGACACCGAAAACAGGCTGAGCAACAGCTCAATGCAAATGAAGGCATGAGCAACCGAAGGGGGTTGATCCATGCATAAAGAGCGCAATGCGATATTCAAATACTTGCGCAATGTGCAAGAGCTGAACAGCCAGAAGTTGCGCCCCAGCGGAAATGAGCCAAAATAAAAAGGCTCAAGGAAGAGGCGCAAGAATGTGACAGGGAAGACACATGAGGCAGAGAGACAGAGAAGGCCAGACTAACAAACAGTGCAGGCCAGGGAGTGCACAGGACAGAAGAGGGGCAAGGGAAGGTGTATGGGGCCACAGAGTGCAGAGGCCAGTAGGTGTACCAGGTGCAGTGGAGGTAGCAGTCAGGACAGCGAAGGTAACAGAGCAACATCAGCCAGGGGGGTCTCAAGCCAGGGAGATGGACAGTGCCAGCTTCCACATGGAAGCTGTAATGAGGGAGGTGAGAATGCATGCTGCAGGGGGACGTGGCCGTGGAAGGGCCCGTCAGCGGTACGCCCCCAACAGGCAGTACCATGCCTGCATCAGCTTTGAGATGTACACAGATGTAGAGATCGTGGGCTGGTACCGCCTGAACAGGGAAATACTGAGATGGCTCTGTGAGCTGTGCAGTGATGTGATGCAGGCACCCTCACGACGGAGTCACGCTCTGTCAGTGGAGAGCAAGGTGACAGCCTGCTGTGCCTGCTCACCATGGGCAGCTTCCAGAGGCTGACAGGGGACACCACAGGCATCACACAGTCAGTCACGTCACGCATCCTCACCCAATTCCTCAGCACACTGCTGCCACATGCTGCGGAGCACAGCCATTTCTCCAGCACCGCGGCAGAGCATACAGCAAACATGCAGGAGTTCAACAGGGTAGCACATATGCCTGGCATGCTAGGGGCCATAGACTGCACCCATGTGGCCATACGCCGCCCTGGCCCCGATGGGGCTGCATATAGGAACAGGAAGGGCTATTCCAGTGTCAACTGCCAGGTGGTGTGTGATGCCACTGGGCGCATAATCAATGTCTGTGCCACACACCCTGGCGGAGCACATGATGCCTTTATATGGTATCAGTCCACACTGTGCCATCGATTCAAGAGTGGGGACATCCCCACAGGCCATCTAGTGGGTGAGTACGCATGTAGGAATTGCAAACGTGGGGCAAGGGTGGGAATGCCACAGCTGCCATGGCAGTGGCACACAGGGATATTGGCAATATGGACCTGAACATGATACTCATCTCCACCATCTCCACACAGGTGACAGCAGATACCCACTCCGTCCCTGGCTGCTCACACCGTACCGGCGCCCCATGACCCCATCACAGCAATGCTATAATGAGGCACATGCCGCAACACGCAACATCATCGAATGGGTGTTTGGGATGCTCAAGGCACGCTTCCGATGCCTAGACTCCTCTGGCGGTGCCCTACAGTACAGCCCCTCAAAGGCCTGTGGGATATTCCTGGCCTGTTGTATCCTGCACAACATGGCCAAAGACTGTGGGATAGCCATTCAGGTCGAGGAGGACGACAGCGATGGGGACACCAGCGGCACCGGTGATGATGGTGATGAGCAGCCCCCCCTTGGATGGCGGGACCCCCGACTGATCTGGCAGGCCCAGCTGCACCGGGACACCATCACGGAGGAGCATTATGCACGACACAGGTAAGTCAAGGGGCCATGTGCAACCAACACTGTCCTGGCGCAACCCACAGGCACACAGAGTAACACACCAGGGTGCATGACAGCAAGGGAGTGGAAGGGACCAGGCACACAAACACACCATCAGGGAGGGCGAACAGTCATATGGACACACACACACACACAGGCACAAAGCGTACATGGGCAGGTGCACAGCAGAGCAGGAACAGACATGGCAAACACACAGATCCACGGACCACACCCACCACCTGTACTGTCCAGTATGTGTGTCAGATGCTGGGCACCCTGCACCTTGGTGTACAGTACAATGCAGGCATCATCATGCACACGCACCTGTGGACAGCAGTTGGGATGGTGTGCAGGTGGTCCGTATGTCGGCGTGATGTGCAGGGCACCCACAAGTGCACTGCCCACCATGACGCACAGTGCACACAGGGCAGCACCAGACAGGGTCCGCACTGGGAGACAGGTCAGTTATGTTGCACCATTCCACAGCCACCACAGATGTGTGGGTGGCCCCGCCGTGACCCAACAGCACTGGTAGGCTGAGCAGGGGCCACATGGGGTGGCACCGATGGACCACCAGGGGTTCCACTGCGTGATCGCGACCTTGTCCACAGTGGGGTCTGTAGTATGCCAAACATACCTGCACCAGGGGTGCTTGGGATGCCCACAGCAGAACCCGGCATCGACAGGCTTGGTGTCACATGACACTGGGAACGGGGAGTGGAGAGTGTACTGTGTGGGGTGCGCGGTACAGGGGCACCTGCTTGTGTGCCCAATGCAGCCACGACAGCGACCAATGCCTGGGTCTGCCTGTCAATGGCAGCGGTCACATCCATCCGCATATGGACCATCTCTGCATGGGCCAGAGCACAGTCCCTGCTGTGCCACTCCATAGCCACACACAGTGCCTCCATGGACATTGCAACCCACCTTTGCTGCTGTACTGATTCCCGCAGCAGGTGGGTGTGCTCTTCAAATGGGTACTCTGCCACAACGGCATCCTGTCCCCCAGGGTATGGAAGGTCCTGATGCTCAACACCCCTTGAGGGTGCGCGCTGTTCACCAGGACCAGGAATGGGCATATCAAAGGGCGGTGGGCATGTGCCACCACTGGACACTGTACCCCCAGACCTGGTGGGTGACTGCTGCTGTCCCTCCAACCGCTGTGCCCCAGGGACCACTCGTTCCACTGCTGTGGCCGCAACAGTGCCAGACACCTGCACAGCCACCAGTGCTGCCCCACCGTGCTGACAGGCACAGCCTGGGACTGTGCGACATGCTGGCACCACCACGTGGAACCAGCTGGCCACCAGGGGGCACGTGCTGGCCTGCTGTGTGTCCGTCATGGGACACACATGTCACTACCATTGCAGTCCCTTGCATCATCAATGGTGCAGGTACATGCTACAGCCACAGTCAGGCGTGCTGGCATGCTTGCATGCCAGACTGCTGAACACAGGCTGAACACCCCACATCCGACTCACGGCACCAGGTTGGCAGCCAGGCGTGCATGCTGGTGCAGTGCATTCTGGCTGGTGACAGAGGTAGATGGACCCTCCTCCATGTCCAGCAGGTCTTCCTCACTGCCTGGACCCACCACCACTGTCCCCTGAAGATGAACGGGATCTGTAACAGAAAGAGAGGACATGTGAGTGCATGTGAACAACCTTCCCCCCAACACCACCACCATGTCATACCATGCAGTGATGGGCTTCCACCTGTCTGGAATCCACCTCCTGGTACGCCCTCAATAGCACTCCGCTGCATTGATGCAGCCAGTCGGTCCTCAGCCAGGGTCAGCTCCACCACCGCTGGCTGGCCCCCCGCCTGTGCCAGCACGTGCCACCCTGAGGGCTGCCACCTTCTCCTTCACCCTCCTGCGGTCTGTCCCCATCTTCTTTTTGCATTCCTTCACGGAGCGCTGGTGGCTTCCGTGCAGGTTCACTGCCTGAGCTACCCTCTCCCATGCAGCCACACGGGCCTGAAGGGTGCCCCGCCGTCCACTCAGTAGTGGCTCCTCCTCCAGGTAGGTCTGGAAGAGGGCCTCTGTCTCCACTGTGATGAAGTTGGGCCTCCTCCTCCGCCCACCATCCTCACCCTCACCTTGGCTCTGCTCGGTCATGTCGATCTGTATGGGTGGAAGTGGTCACCTGTCACTGTGCAGTCTACAGCATTATCCCCATGACCATTGTCCAGAACATCACACAGCATGCAACCCACCTCTCACCTGCAGTAACCGAATCTGGCCAGCGCAGCCCAATGTCGCACATTTATAGTGCAATGCATGCAAATTAGGAGTGGAGCAACTGTAATGAGATGCAAATCGTCCACTGCGCCTTTGAATGGCTGATCAGATGATTTGCATGTGTCGGCTGATAACTCGTGCCATTGCGCTGACTGTCTGGTTGAGCGGCTGAGCCAATGGCGCAGATCTGTGACTGTGTGGTACGCTGCATTGTGCATGCCCAGGTAGCTTACGCAGGCGTCTGCCACGCTGATGACGTGCTGTGCGCGATCGGCAATTCAGGCCATGGCCACCATTGTGCCAGTGGCGCTACAGCACAGGGCACCATATGGCGCTGTGGCACTACTGCGCAATAGTCCACTGTGGCGCTGGCACGCAGGTGACCAGTCACGCAGGATGTGTAGACATTAGATGGTGCTGTGTGTGGCCTTGCATCATAGATCCCTGACCTGGTGTCCGACCTTTGCCCCCTGGCGCTGTTCGGCTGCCATGTGTACTGCTCTGTTGCGCTGTTTGGTGACAGCGCTATGTGAACCGACGACGCTATACGAACAGCACAATTGGAACCTATGGTGGTCTATTGCATAACATTTCCACATGGGGTTGCCGGCTGCGGCGCTATGTGCATGCTGTACGACCACAATTATGGCACGTGGGAGGCTCCCAGTGGAGTCAGGTGGAGGTGGCCAACCTGGTGGCTGTGGTTGAGCCCCACTTTGGGGCACTGTTTGAGATCAACCTCACCATGGCCCACACCCATGTGTGGCTGCAGGTGGCCACTGAACTGGTGAGGGTCACGGCAGTGCCGGTCTGTGGAACAGTGCAGGCACAGATATAGTGACCTCCGCAGGGGGGCGGATGTGCTGCAATGCCTCAGGTCACGTGCCAGGAGGGCATTGTGTGCCTAGGCCAGGTGGGTGTACCATCTATGCACCTGTATTCTCCGTAGGGGTGTGACTGTGTTTTGGTGGCGGTGCATGGGGGATGGCTCTGCCATGGTTAGCTGTGTCAGTGTGTGCAGGTGTGAGATGCATGGGTCTGGCTGTGTGGGCAGGCACACTCACTGGGGCAGGGGGCAGTCTGCTTTGGGGTCACACTGATGTTTTTCTCAACATTTTTCACCCACAGGCCTGGTGGAGAGGATGCAGGCCCAGGCTGAGGAGGGCCATGGCGGGGCCCAGGTGGCAGCCGGAGGAGGCGTGATGGGTGGGTCACAGCGGCGGCAGCAGCAGCAGCCACAGCTGCTTGATGAGTGTGAGTGTCATTACATCATGGATGCTATTGTATGCTGGAGGGGGTGGGCATGACCACCAGCCATGGACAACACAACCATGCACGACACAGGCGACAGTCATCACTGTCCAGTGTCACTGCACATCTGTGTGTGCGTCACTGGTGGTCCATGCATGCACTGGGCACATGGCTGTGGAACTGGCATCCCACCATATTGCCACGTCACTTGACAGCCTTGTTTGTGCTGTGATGGACATGGGCAGTGTGTGTGTGCAGTGGTGCACATAGCTGGTGCTGCCTGGTTGGGTGTGTCATGTGCATGGTCACTGTGGGTGGGTGCATACCATCACAGGTGTGGGGCACTAGGCTATATGCCTTGCAGGATGGGTGGTGTTCAGGGTTGTGGACAGTCACAGCCATTGACTGTGTTCCCTTTTCCTAGGTCTCAGCATCCTATGCCAGATGGACCGTGCCCTCCAGCGGCTGATGCGGGTGTCAGTCGCGACATATGACCTCCTCAGGGACATGCAGCGCCATGGGGTCAGGCGATGCCGGAGGAGATGGGAACAGCAACAGGCAGCAGGAGACCAGCCTGACAGGCACTGAATGCGCTTCCCTTCCCACTTCACCCATCCCTCCCACCCTGCCTTCCCTCTCCCAGTTGTTCACCCCTACCCTTACCCACCCCACCTTGTACCCCTACCCCCCCTTGTCTTGTACATATATGTGTATAGTTGTGTTATTGGTCTTGGTGTTGTACATATCTTTTTCCAATATATATATATTTTGTTATGAATACTGTGGTGGTCTCTGATTTGCAGCTTGCTATGGTTGCTCAGTTGCAGTGGTGTGCATGGAATCTGAGGTGGTATGGTCCTGGGTGTGTGTGTGTGTGTGTGTGTGTGTGTGCATGGGGAGGTGTTTCCGGTGTGGGAGTGACTTTCAGTCGGTCTTGCCATCTGCTGCCGTCCACTGCTGGGTGCCCAGGGTGGGTCTGGCTTGTATGGTTCTGTGCTACACAAGGTTGCAGTGTGCCGGGGGATGCATGGTGTTTACTGCAGTGACAGTCACTGCACATGGGTGGTGTCTTGGGGTCACGGTGCAGGGTGTGCTGTGCAGAAGGGGGGCTGATGTGCACTGTGGCTGTCGACCCCCTGTGTGTGGCAGTCTCAGCCTGCCAGTGGTTGTGCTGGGGTGTCATGGCCCTGCTGTGCTTTGTTGGCTTGTCCCCATGGGCCGGTGGATCATCCATCCCTCCCCCAGTGATGCTGTGCTTGGGGTGTCCGGGTGTATTGTTAGTTCTGCAGGGTGTTCCTGTGCCCATGTGTGGCATGGCTGGTGGTGGGCCCCAGCCTGCCTCCCTGGTTGTGCAGTTCCATTGCTCTGCTGGGGGCTCTGCTTGTGCTATGGCACCTCTGGACTGCTCAGCTGGGCTAGCCTTGTTGCACTATGGCGCATCATTTTGCTCAGCTTCCCTTCCTGGTTGCGCTATAGGCGCGGTTGTGTGATATTCAGACGTTGGCTGCTTGCGCAATTGACCTTGCTCCATGTTTGAATATCACGCCGATTGTGCCTGTGCGCTAGTAACTTGCGCTTGCTCCTGCTGTTGTGCACTTTTTGGGTGCAGTTTGAATATCTGGCCCGGAGTATCTAACTACTGGCCTATTAGCTTAATGTCTATTTTGAGCAAAATTCTAGAGGGAATCATCAAGGAATATCTAGGGGAAATAGTTAATATCAATTATTCCCAGCATGGTTTTGTTAAGGGCAGATCCTGCCAGACAAATTTGCTGGAATTTTATGGCAAAGTTAGTATGGCTCTAAATAGAAATGAGGCAGTCGATGTCATTTTGCTGGACTTCTCAAAAGCCTTTGATCAGGTCCCTCATGGTGAATTGTTAGACACTTTGAAATGGGTTTAAATGGTAATATTACCAAATGGGTGGAATCATGGTTGACCAATAGAACGCAAAAAGTCTGTATAAAAGGTTCTTATTCAGGTAAGGAACAAGTGACCAGTGGTGTTCCACAAGGCTCTGTGCTCGACCCATGTCTCTTTAATATATATATTGCTTCATTAAGCAGGTCAGTCAGTGTATGTAACCAAATTTATGAATGACACTCGATAGGCCATACTGTAAATAATGTTGAAGATGCAAATACTCTACAGCATGCACTTAGTGAACTTGAAAATTGGGCAGACAAAACATGTTACATTTTAATATAGATAAGTGTACTGTTATGCACTTTGGGAAAAATAACCATTAGCCAAATATAAGTTGGGAGACAAATTATTAAATGTGGTGGAAGATGAAAGGGACTTGGGTATAAGGGTACAGAATAATTTGAGTCCTAAACTACATTGTCAACAAGTCATTAAAAAGCTGAGGAATACTTCACTGTATAAACAAGCACATTCAAAGTAACATTAGTAGAGTGTTACTCCCTTATATACTTCTTTAGTGAGGCCTCACTTGGAGTATTGTGCTCAGTTTTGGTCACCACAAGACCAGGGCTCAAAAGGTGCTCTGGAAAAAAATCAGAGAAAAGCAACAAAGAAAATGAACAAAGTTAAAGATCTAAATTATGATGATCATTTAAACAAGTTAGGACTTTATTCCTTAGAATATCGAATTATGAGTGGGGACCTCTGCATGGTTTTTAAAGCTCTTCGTGATGACAGTTTATGGGCTAAATTGGGACTAACTATAAGAAATAATCCATATGAAACTCAGTCTCACCCCTTCCAACTTATGGGAGAATGTTGTAAAACAAAGAAAAGGAGCTCCTGGTTTACAATAAGAGTCACTAGTGTCTGGAACCAGTTACCCATAAATGTGGTAACTAGTGATAAAATGGACATTTTCAAGTCAAGATTAGATATTTATCTACGTAAAAACTCAATATATGGTTATACTTAAATTTTCCTAGCGAGCTATATGGATCTTGGTCTTGTTTTGCTCTGATAACCTATGAAACCAATGAAACCTACAAAGGTGGCTGTAGCCAAACTTTAGCAGTGGATACCATCCTTGGCAACAATCTCAAACAGGGGATGGTGTGTGCAGTTACCCATAGCCAAGTGGCAAGGGAGAATTGTAGTTCCCTGGATCTCACAGAAGCCATTCTGGAAACCATAGGAGGCTGGTTCCCCAGCCAGTGTCTTCTGATAGGGAGACTAATGAAAAGGAGGTAGATATTTCCCCAGTAGCAGTTTCCCCAGTAGCAGTTAACCACACAGCTACAGAAGGTTACTCCGAAGAGGGAAGGGTGACCCTTGGTGAGAGGGTTAGGGATAACAGTGATCCTGAGTGCCCTGACATTAATGCTAGGGACCCTAGTTTAGAGACTGAAGGGGACCTATCCCATGCATTGGGAATGTATAAGGAGTTTGCAGCTGCTCAAAAAGTGACCCATAGTCTAGAGAAGCTGAGGGCTTGGGCAGACTCTGACAAAGCCCAGAGAGGTGACGGTAAACATAAGGTTTATTGGAAAAATGGACTGATGTATACTCAGGCTGTGCAGACAGAGAGAGGGGTGACAGGCAGGCAACTTGTCATTCCCCAAGGGTATCGTGAGCAGTTGCTTAAGACTGCACATGATATTTTCTTGTCTAGTCATCTGGGAATCACTCGCACTATGCAGTGGTTGGCCCAGAATCTTTTTTTTTTTTTTGAAATTGCAATTTTATTATTTCCTTTTTTCAAATAACAACAGGTTACAGAAAAGGAAAAGGACAGACACAGGGAGGCAAAATACATTTTTGCTGGATTAAAAAGGATGAAGAATACAGTCAAAAACAATTAATCAGGCCTTTTCCTAACTGATAAAGTTATTAAATGACTATGCTAGCTGTTAAACATATAGAAACACCAAGGATGTTGCTTTAGAGTCCTACTACATTTAAAGTCTAGCTCTAAGCCTCCAAAGTAAAAATTACAGAAAGGGAAAACTCCTCCCCCACCCTCTAATGATCGGGGTGGAAGGGCTAGAAACAAAACAAAAAAAAGGGAGGTGGGAATAAAACACTACACACATATAGCTAACCCCCCAATACACCCCCTACCTCCCTCCCCAGATCCGTGGTGAGGAAAACCCTTCCAAAATTGCCCCAGGGCACAAAGTTGTTATCTAGAATGCTCTGCCCCTCAGATGGTCCAGGCACCAGCCCTCGCAGGCCCTTTAGTCCAAGGCTTCTCTTGCTAGGGTGTCTAAGATAGTATTTCCTTCTTTCACACTCAAGTACTCAAAAAATGGAAACCAGCGAGATTTGCAGAGATCTGGTTTTAAATTCAGATTCGCTGTTAGCCTTTCTATTACTTTAATTTGGTTACAACACAACAGTCACTGCTCTTCACTAGTTTTTTTTTTTTAAAAGCCACAACTTGGTAATGGCCTTCTGGACCACAGCCAGTAGGATTGGGAACAGATAATTGGCTTTAGGGCTTACCAAACCTTGTGGGAATTCCCCTAGTAGCAAATGATGAGGCTGGTCAAAATTAACAGCCTGAAAAATCTGTCTCAGCCCAAGACTAATACCCTCCCAATAAGTTTAAATTCTAGGGCATCCCCAAAAAATATGTTCATGCGTCCCCACCTACCTGCAACCCCTCCAGCATTCATTTGAGCAGGATTGGCCGAAATGTTTGGTTAGCACTGGTGTCCTAAAAAGTCTTGTGAGTACCTTCCACCTAAACTCTCTCCATGAGGGTGAGGCCAAAGTTCTGTGTGCCGTCCTCCAGATTACCTCCCACCTTACAGCCCCCTCTCCCAGGCCCAGTTCCTTTTCTCAAAGCATCTGGGTTCTGGAAATCAGGTGAGTCACCCATGGGGATTTCCTTAATAACTCCATAAGGAGGTCCATAAGTGGACCGCCGGCTCTGGACCTATGTTCCCCTTCCCCTCCTTCTGTTTGTAGATAGTGTCTTAAACTAGCCAAGGAGGGAGGCACTGGATAGGAGCAGGAAAATCCTAGCCCCCCCAAATAATCACAGTAGTAAGTGCGGCAAACACCAACATAGAGGTGTCAATAGGGAGAAGGGCAGGGGTAAATGGAGAAAGCGACAAAGGCAAGAAGGACAGGGATGGGGCAAAAGGGAGTAAGGCCATCAGGAAATAGAGGGTAATGAGTACCAATGCCCGTAGTCTGGGCAACAAGCTCCCTGAGCTGATGGCCTTAATGGAAGAGGGATGCCTGGATATCGTAGCAGTCACAGAAACATGGTACACAGACAACCATGACTGGGATGTTAACATACCAGGGTACATAACCTACAGGTGAGACAGGCAGAGGAGAAGAGGGGGAGGAGTAGCTCTCTATGTAAAGGAAGGGATAAAAGCAACTGAACACAAGAGTAAACAGGAAGGAGAGGAGGCACTGTGGGTCACCTTGGAGACTGGAAAGGGCACCATAATCCGTACAGGGGTTGTGTACAGACCCCCATGTCAGTGGGGAGGAATGGACAAGGATATGATAGAAGGCATTCTTAGAATGGCAGAGAAAGGGGAGATACTGTTGATGGGAGACCTGAATATGCCTGATGTTAACTGGAGCACATTTGCTGCAGCCACATCCAAGAGCAGGGCCATTCTTGATGCCCTACAGGTGGCAGGCATTAGACAGCTAGTTTCGGAACCCACTCGTGAGGGATCAATGTTAGACCTCATACTCTCAAACAGGGGCAGTGAGAGGATCTCAGATCTAGAAATGGGTTGCCATCTGGGGACAAGTGACCATCAAACAGTGTGGTTCACGTTAAGCTCAGCTACAAAGTCAAGCCATACAAAAGTGAGGGTACTGGACTTTAGGAGAGCTGACTTTGGCAAGATGGGAGAGTGCCTCAGAAAAGCACTAGCAAACAGGCTAGAAGGAGGTGTGGAGCAACAATGGGGAATTATCAAAACTGCCATCAGAGAGGCAACAAGCCTTTGTGTGAAGCAAATAAACAAATCAAAACGAAAGAAAAATCCACTATGGTTCTCAAAAGAGGTGGCTGTGAAAGTCAGGAAGAAAAAGATAGCATTCCGGATGTATAAGGAAACACAGAAGGAGCAGGACAGAGAGCTGTACCAGTTAAGGCAGAAGGAAGCAGGGAGGGAAGTCAGAATAGCAAAGGCCCAAACTGAGGAAAAGATAGCCAACTCAGTTAAGAAGGGGGATAACACCTTTTATAGGTACATCAGTGAGCGTAGAAAGACAAAGGGAGAGATAATGAGGCTGAATAGAATGAACGGTGGGTAGGCAGAGGGGGACAGTGAAAAAGCAGGAATAGTGAATGAATATTTCTGCTCAGTTCTCACAAAAGAGGAGGGGGAAGTGCCTAATCCAATTAACAGAAGCACTCTTGATAGGGGGGTCGATCCCAGTCCTTTCACAGAAGAAAGGGTTCTGCAAGAACTCTTAAAACTGAAGGTAGACAAAGCAATGGGTCCTGATGGAATTCACCCCAGAATTCTAAAAGAAATAAGGGAGGAACTAGTGAAACCACTGGCTACTCTTTTTAATAAATCATGGGAGGATGGTGTGGTACCCGAGGACTGGAGGAAGGCGGATGCGATTCCCCTTCACAAAAGTGGGACCAAGACAGAGGCAGGAAACTACAGACCTGTCAGTCTGACCTCTGTGGTAGGGAAAGTAATGTAGTCACTTCTGAAGGAAAGAATAGTTGAGTACCTAGAGGCCAGTGGAGCACAGGACCCAAGACAGCATGGGTTCACAGCGGGAAGGTCATGTCAGATAAATCTAATAGATTTCTTTGACTGGGTGACCAAAGTAGTAGACCAGGGAGGGGCTGTGGACATGGCCTACCTAAACTTTAGCAAGGAATTTGACACAGTCCCACACAAAAGATTAATAGTCAAATTAACCAGCCTGGGAGTGGGACCCAGGTGGTAGCCTGGGTAAAACATTGGCTGGACAACAAGACACAGAAGGTAATTGTAAATGGAGTCCACTCTGAAGAAAGAGGGTTACTAGTGGGGTACCACAGGGTTCAGTATTGGGTCCAGTCCTTTTTAATGTCTTCATCAGTGACATTGCAGAGGGACTGGAAGGAAAAGTATGCCTTTTTGCAGATGACAGATCTGCAACAGGGTTGATACACAAGGAGGCATGAAAAGGATGAAAAGGGACTTGGCAAGGTTGGAGGAATGGTCAGAAGTATGGCAGCTAGGATTCAATGCAAAGAAGTGCAAAATAATGCACCTGGGAAACAAGAACCCAGGGGAAGAATACACAATGGGTGGGGAAGTAGTAACAACAACAAAAAATGAAAGGGACCTGGGAGTAATCATATCAGATGACCTTAAGGTTAGCAAGCAATGTGAGAAGGCAATAGGGAAGGTTGGGGGTATACTGGGATGTATAGGGAGAAGCATCAGCAGCAGAAAATAGGACGTTGTTATCCCTCTGTACAGACAGTTGGTGAGACCCCATCTGGAGTACTGTGTCCAGTTCTGGAGACCCCATCTCCGAAAGGACATAGACAGGATAGAGGCAGTCCAGAGGAGGGCAACTAAAATGGTGCAGGGTCTGCAGAGAAGCTATATGAGGAGAGACTAAAGGAGCTTAATATGTATACCCTTGAGGAAAGAAGGAGGGGACATGATAGAAACTTTTAAGTACCTCAGTGGAATCAACAAAGTCCAAGAGGGTAGCATCTTTCAGAAAAAGAGACTTGCAAGAACAAGGGGACACAATTTAAAGATAGAAGGAGGGCGGTTCAGGGGCAATGTGAGGAAGTATTATTTCACAGAGAGGGTAGTGGATGCATGGAACAGCCTTCCTGAGGAGGTTGTGGGGTCAAAACTGTGGGAGAATTCAAGAATACATGGGACAGACATAAGGCAATTCTTGTGGGGGGTAGGAAGAAATAGGCTGTTGGTTAACCAGAATCTGAGGCCTATCCTGTAGGTAGTGAAATGGGCAGACTAGATAGGCCTAGCGGTCCTTATCTGCCGTCAAAGTCTATGTTTCGATGTATGTTTCTATGTCTGATTTGCAAATAGGCAAAAAAATCAGAAGAAGGAATTTTAAACTCTTGTTGAATCTGTGTGAAACTTTTCACAGTGTCCCCACTAAATAATTGTGAAAATGTGCCCAGCCCCAGCTTCAACCACTTCAGAAAAACTGGGTTCTCCGACCCTAATTTAAATTCAGGCCTTTCAAGGATTCTCCCCTGCCTTAACACTAGTAGCTGAGCCCCTGACTCCTTCACCATCTGTAGCCACAGCGTGACTAGTGTTTTAAGCCCAGGATTAGGTAGGCCCTGAATTGCCCTGGGGTTCCTTTTATTGAAGAGAATTGATGAGAAGGTATAAGGGTGCAAAAGCTATAAATCCATTTTGGCCCAACTCTGCACTGGAGCAGGAGATGCATAAACCTCCAAGTACTGTAGCTGAGCCGCTCTATAGGACCTTTTAAAATCTGGGCCTCCCAGGCCTCCCTTCCCCTTAGGTAACTTCAACAGGGCTCAGCTTAACCTGGGTTTCCTACCCGCCCAGATGAAATTACTTATCAATTTTTGAATATCTACCCAAAACTTTTTCGGGGGACACAAAGGGATAGCGTTGAACAAGAACAGCATCCTTGGAAGGACGTTCATTCTTACCGACTCTGCCCTACCAGAAATGGTAAGTGGCAAGGTGGCCCATCTGGCACAATCTTCTCTCATGCATTCAAGCAATTTGAGATAATTAACCTGGAACAGTTTACCCAAATCCCTCAGAATATATATTCCCAGGTACCGGAAACTAGTAGTATTCCACCTTGAATCAGTCATACTCCTTACTGAGGGTGGGACTCCCGCTCCTAAGGAAACTATCTCTGATTTGGATTTGTTCATCTTAAACCCTGAAATAGAGCCAAACTCCCTCAGCATGTTCATCGCAGCTGGTAAGGAGCATTGAGGGTCACTCAAATACAGGAGGGTGTCGTCCACATACAGAGATATACGGTTGTCTACCTCACCCACTGAAATCCCTTTAATGCCCTCATGCGACCTGAAAGCTTCTGACAAAGGCTCCATGCTTAGGGCAAAAAGAAGGGTCGAGAGGGGGCAACTCTGCCTAGTACCTCTTCTGATGGAAAAGGGTTGGGAGAATAATCCATTCAGTCGAACCCTTGCTGAGGGATTGGAATATAGGGTGCCCACCCATGCTTGAAATTTAGGGCCAAATCCAAACTTCTTGAGGACTTCACTGAGATATCCCCATTCAAGGCAATCAAAGGCCTTTTCTGCATCTAAAGTAATCACTACTGCTTGCTGCCTCCTCCTCCTAGACTGAGCATGGGCCATTACAGTAAGCAACCGTCTGACATTATCATGGAGGTGCCTCCCTGGCATGAAGCCCAACTGGCCCGGATGGATCAGCTGAGTCACCACCACCTGGAGCCTGTTTGCTATCATCCTGGCAAAGATTCTGACATCCAGGTTTAGCAACGAAATAGGGTGATAGCTGCTGCACAAGGATGCATCCTTGTTCGGCTTCAGGATAACAGATATTAGGGCTTGTGACCAAGTGTCTGGGGCTTCTGAGGGAATGTGGACCTCATTACAAACTTTGAGGAGCATCAGGGATATCTGATCACTAAATCTTTGATAATACCCTGCTATATAGCCATCCGGGCCAGGTTCCTTATTATGCTTAAGCTGTTTAATTACCCCTTTCAGTTCCAGCATGGAGAATGGCCTATCTAGTTCCTTTTCAAAGTCAGGAAAAAGCTTGGGTAGCCGGAGACTCTTGAGGAACTGCCTGATCAGGTCAGGGTGAGTCGCCCTGGACTCTGACTCGTACAGGTCCTCATAACATTTTCTGAAGCATTCCGCTATTTGAGGAGCTCCTGATATTCGCCTCCTGGGAGATTTGGAGTCCTGCACCCCTGTGATAAACCTGTCAACTTTTTGTTTCCTTAATCTAAAAGCTAACAGTCTACCCACTCTATTACCTCCAGTATAGTATTTCTGTGCTGTAAACCTAAGCGCATTCTGCGTTTTTGTCATAAGGAGGTGCTGCATTTGTTCCCTTGCCAATTGAAGCTCCCTGAGTATACTGCAGGCTCCTCCTCTTTTATGAATCTCCTCTGGCTCTTTAATTTTTTGTTCTAAGCTGTCTTGTTGCCATTGCCTGGCCTTCTTTTGCTGTGTTGAGTACAAAATTACGTCACCTCTTACCACCGCTTTTAGCCCATCCTAGAGGAACCTCACCTTCGACACCGACCCGGTGTTTTCCCTGAGGTAGTTTTCTATCACGTCTTTTATCTTGGAGACAAAAACCTTGTCTCTAAGGAGCCCAGCATTTAATCACCACAAGGATTGCTTATGTTACCCTCCAAGGGTAGTCTGGGAAACAAGCTTCCTGAGCTAGTAGCCCTGATGGAAGATGTTATTGTGGCAGTCACGGAAACATGGTACACAGAGAACCATGACTGGGATGTCAACATACTAGGATACACAATCTACAGAAGGGACAGGGAAGGTAAAAGAGGAGGTGGAGTGGCTCTATACATAAGGGAAGGGATCAAAGCTACAGAACTAACAAGTAAATGGGGAGGACAAGAGGCACTCTGGGTCACCTTGGAGAAAGGGAATGGCATCACAATTCGCACAGGGGTTGTATACAGACCCCCATCTCAAGGGGAGGAAATGGACAACAAAATGATAGAGGACATTCTCAAAATGGCTGAAAAAGGGGAGATACTGTTGATGGGGGACCTGAATATGCCAGATATTAACTGCATAACAGGTACTGCAGCCACATCCAAGAGCAGGGTCGTTCTCGATGCCCTGCAGGGGGCAGGCCTTAGACAGCTTGTGTTGGAACCCACTTGGGAGAGAGCAATATTAGACCTGGTACTCTCAAATGGAGAGAGGATCACAAATTTAGAAGTCAGTAGACATCTGGGAACAAGCGACCACTGCACAGTGTACTTCACAATGAGCACAACCATGGGGATAAGCCATACAAAAACAAGGATACTGGACTTTAGAAGGGCTGACTTTGGCAAAATGGGTGAATTCCTGAAAAATGCACTAGCAAATGACAAAAAAGGAGGGGTGGAAGAACAATGGAGAAAAATCAAAACTGCCATCATAGAGGCAACAAGCCTTTGTGTGAAACAAATAAAGAAAACAAAGTGGAGTAAAAAACCACTATGGTTTTCAAACGAGGTGGCAGGGAAGGTTAAAGAGAAACAGACTGCAACCAAAAGGTATAAGGAATCACAGAAGGAGCATGACAGGGAACTGTATCAATTAAAGCAGAAAGAAGTGGGGAAGGCAGTCAGACTAGCAAAGGCCTAAACCGAAGAAAAAATAGCCAACTCAGTTAAGAAGGGAGATAAAACCTTTTATAGGTATATTAGGGAGCATCGAAAGGTTAAGGGAGGGATAGTGAAGATTAATAAAGGAGAGGGGAGGTGGGCAGAGAGAGACAGTGAAAAGGCAGAGATACTGAATGAATACTTTTGCTCAGTATTCACAAAAGAAGTTGAGGAGGAGTTACCTAAACCAGACAATAGAAGCACTCTGGATAGGGGGGTTGACACCAGTCCATTCACAGAAGAAAAAGTCCTGAAATAACTCCTAAAACTCAAGGTGTACAAAGCAATAGGGCCTGATGGGATTCATCCCAGAATCCTAAAAGAACTAAGGGAGGACCTAGTGACACCACTGACCATGCTTTTTAACAGATCATGGCAGGATGGAGCGGTACCTGAGGACTGGAAGAGGGCAGATGTGATTCCCCTTCACAAAAGTGGGAGCAAGGCAGAAGCGGGAAACTACAGATCTGTAAGTTTGGCCTCAGTGGTAGGGAAAATGATGGAATCACTTCTGAAAGAAAGAATTGTTGAGTACCTAGAGGCTAGCGGGGCACAGGACCCAAAGCAGCACAGGTTTACAGCAGGAAGGTCATGTCAGATGAATCTACTTGATTTCTTCGACTGGGTGACCAAAATAATAGACCAGGGAGGGGCTGTGGATATGGCCTACCTAGACTTTAGCAAGGCATTTGACACAGTCCCACACAAAAGATTAATAATCAAGTTAGCCAGCCTGGGAGTGGGTCCCAGGGTGGTAGCCTGGGTAGCAAACTGGCTGCACAACAGGACACAGAAGGTAATAGTGAATGGAACACATTCTGAAGAAAGGGATTACTAGTGGAGTACCTCAGGGCTCAGCACTGGGTCCAGTCCTCTTTACCATCTTTATAGGTGACATTACAGAGGGTCTGGAGGGAAAGGTATGCCTCTTTGCAGATGACACAAAGATCTGTAACAGAGTTGATACACAAGGGGGGGTAGAAAAGATGAGAAGGGACTTGGCAAGGTAGGAGGAATGGTCAGAGATGTGGCAACTTAGATTCAATACAAAGAAGTGCAAAGTAATGCACCTGGGAAACAAAAACCCAGGAGAAGAGTACACAATAGCAGGGGAGGTACTAACAACAACAAAAATGGAAAGGGAGCTGGAGGTAGTCATATCAGATGACCTAAAGGTGGGTAAGCAATGTGAAAAGTCAGTAAGGAGAGCCAGGGGGATACTGGGATGCATAGGAAGGGGCATCACAAGTAGAAAAAGGGAAGTGGTTATCCCTCTGTACAGACAGTTGGTGAGACCCCATCTGGAGTACTACGTGCAGTTTTGGAGACCTCATCTATGCAAGGACATAGACTGGATGGAAGCAGTCCAGAGGAGGGCAACTAAAATGGTGCAGGGTCTGCAGCAGAAGCCATATGAAGAGAGACTAAGAGAGCTTAATATGTATACTCTTGATGAAAGAAGGGACAGAGGGAACATGATAGAAATATTTAAGTACCTCAAGGGAATCAACAAAGTCCAGGAGGGTAGCATCTTTCAGAAAAAGAGATGTGTAAGAACAAGGGGCACAATTTAAAGATAGAGGGGGGACGGCTCAGGGGTAAAGTGAGGACATTTTTTTTCACAGAGAGAGTGATGGATACATGGAACAACCTTCCTGAGGAGGTCGTTGGGTCTAAAACAGTGGGAGAATTCAAACATGCATGTGACAGACACAAGGCAATCATAATTGGGGGTGGCAGGAAGTAGGCTGTTGGTTAACTAGAATCTGCAGCTTATTCAGTAGGTAGGGAAATGGGCAGACTGGGTGGGTCAAGTGGTCCTTATCTGCCGTCAAAGTCTATGTTTCTATGTTAAGGGAGATCGAAAGATTGACTTTTGCATGATCTGAGAGATATATGGGGTAAATCTGTTGGTCTACAATAGAGTCCACCCAAGATTTAGGCATGTCAAATCTGTCTAACCTTGAATATGAGTCCTGTGGGTGGGAGTAGAAGGTGACGTCCCTACTGGAAGGGTAACTGTCTCTCCACATGTCCACCAGTCCCAACTCAGTTCGAAGATGGGATAGTGTCTGGGCCCTGCACCCTTCTCCCTGCCTCCCTGGCTTCCTTCTCTATCTAACCTTGCATCTTCTACACAATTCCAGTCACCCCCTATGACTAGTTGGCCCTCTGAGAGTGTAGCTACTACTCCGAGAGCGTATCTAAAAAACTGAGGGTTAACAGGTGTGGGGGCATATATATTGACAATATGAATAACCTTGTCAGCAATCTTCCATGAGAGAACCACCAGTCTGCCCTCTTCATCCGAAAAAGATTCCGACGGAACCAGCCCTAGGCCCTTTCACACTAAAATGGCTACCCCAGCCTTTTTTGAATTCTTATGGGACGAGGCAAAGACCTCTGCAACCCACAAGCGGCGAAGTTTTTTATGCTTTACTGCCAAAAGATGGGTTTCCTGCAAGAGACCAATGTCGCAGTGTACTTTCGCTAGATCTTTCAATATGCTGTGCCTCTTTGCAGGAGAACCCAGCCCCTTAACATTATATGTGATCAATTTTAGGGTCCCCATACTGTTTTTTTCTTTAAGCTTATCAGCCCCACCTTGTCCCCTGCCTGATGCTCCTGCACCCGTCTCCCTTGCCCTGGAGGACAGCACACAGAACACCACCTGCAACATCAAGAACACAATCACCAAGGGTCACCCTCCCCTTTCCCTCATAGAACCCCCCCAAGTTCCTGTCTTCCCGCCCCAACAACCCCAAAAAACTATGTACATATACAAATCCCCAACCAGAAACTCATACTTTCATGAGTGAACTATATACAGTACAGTCCATTAGGACTACGCTCAGAAGGAAGCTCCCTCCACCCAGAAGCATGGCTGCTGTATAGGCCTCGACCCCCACCTTAGCTAAGGGTAACAGGGAAGGTGGTCTTCTGGGGTGGACTTTCAGCGGGAAGACTCAAGCCCTTAGCGAGAGTCAGCGTGATCTGAGGAAGGAGCAGAAAAATTAAAACCACAATTGGCTGACCTCTGCAGGGATACCTATCCCCTGAACCGGCTTCCGGTGCTGGTGGTGCAATAACTAAATCAGTCAAGACTGGTAGGTTAGTAGGAGCATGGAGGGTCAAACCCATCCTCCCCACCAGAATGCAACTTAAACCGGTGTTTACCATAACAAATGGAATGAGAGAAAAATGGGGTTGTGGGGGGGGGGGTGGAGGAAAAAATAGGGGCTCCTGCCCGGCACCCGCTAGGCCACTCCTCAGGTGAGTTAAACAAGGCCTTAGAAGTCTGAACCCCTGGCCCAGCAGAAAGCCTCCCCCCCCCACCAGACACAACTGAAATTCTTTGCGTTTGCTTTATCAGAGACAAAAGAAAAACAGCTTTCCAAATCCAGGGCCAGTCTGCACCAATTACAGGAATAAGCACAGCTTCTACCAGGTCTAGGACCACTACAAGGCCCCACTTTGCCTCCCCACAAGAGAAGGCCCTCCGGCTAGCCAGTGATTCCCGACCTCCACATACCCATCCATAAACTTACCCCTGGGGCCTTCCTGGATATCTAGGCCCAGATTCAAAACACAGCTAATTGGTCTCTTCACTCACCCCCTCCCTAATCACCATTTCCCAGCCCAAAGGATTGGGCGAGATCTCCCAAAGGTGGTGGGAGAGAGGCCCTTTAATCAATATACTTAACATGCTAATAACCAGGTACATTAATAGAACCAGTCTACTAAAAGTGGAAAGGCAGAAGGACAAACCAACATGTCTGCCCTAGTTGCCATCAGTTCACTTTCCTGGCCTGCAGGCCTTTTCCCATTTGACACAAGTCTTTACAAAGCTGATCGTCTGGGCCCACAGTTTTGAAACTCTCTCTTCCTCAAGAACCTTTGCTTGCCATCAACCAGTTCAAATGCATCAGAGTCTGTTCTGAAATATCTGGCTGAAGGTCTGGGAGTATAATTCCAGCCTTTTGAAGCAGCTTTTTAGCTTGTAGGAGCGATTCGTACAGCTTGCTGCCTGTAGACCAGTGCACTAACAGTCTTGCCGGATACCTGAGAAAGGCTCTTATTTGCTTCTCCCTCAGCTGCTTGATAACCGCAAGGACCCACTTCCTCTTCTGCATAGTGACTAGGGGAAATCATGATCTAGGTATACATGCTTCCCATCCAGATTCAGATCTTGTTTGCCCCATACCTTACGTAGAACCATCTCTTTGACCGGGTTCCGGGTAAATTTGGCCAAAATTGAGCGAGGAGGGGCATCTTCCTTCGGCTTCGGGCCTAGGGCCCAATGCACTCATTCAAGCTCCAGAGGCTCGGTGTTGGGGATATTCAATTCCTGGTGGAGCCAGGACTTGACAAACTCGACCGGGTCATCTTGCTCAGCTCCTTCTGGAAAGCTGAAGATCCTGATTGTCTTCCTCCTCCCCCTTGACTCCGCATCCTTGGCCCTTGCTGTTAACTCTCTTTCCCTTCTGGCCAGATAAATTACTGCCCTGCTAAGCCACATGGAGTCTTTGCGGAGCTCATCGAGGCCTGACTCGAGCTCTTGCATTCTTCTCTCCAAATGCTTCAAATCTTGTTTAACGTCTTTAACATTACTATCAATTCTCTGTAGCATCTTAACAATGTGGGCCGTTGCTTGGCCGTCGATGGAGCTCTCCCTAGAGACTGTCTCCTCATCTTCTTCTCTCTCAGAGCCCGCAGCTGATTCCGAGGCCCTAGACAGTGGGACACTCAGGCTGAGATCTGATCTTGATCGATGATTAATTGGGGCTTTCTTAGTGCTTCTGCCCTGCTATTTCGCTAACTGGCTCATTATTTAAACTACAGGCTTAACCCAAAATTAATTCAGATGTCTAATAACACTGGATTATCGATGATTCTTGCACCACCACCGTGGAGCTTAGAGCTAAGCCACCATTCGGTTTGATTACATCACCGGAAGTCCCTCGGCCCAGAATTTCTATTGGCCCAGCTTCACCCAGCAGGTGAAGGAGTATTGCAGGCCTTGTCACAGGTGCCAAGAAATAGGGAAGGCAGGTAAGAAAACCCAAGCCACCCGAATTCCATTGCCCTTAGTGGAGGAGCCATTCCAGAGGGTGGGAATGGATATTGTGGGGCCTTTAAATATTCCCAGCTCCTCCAGGAAGAGGTTCATCCTGACTGTGGTGGATTATGCCACCCGGTACCCAGAGGCAGTCGCCCTATCCTCACTGAGGACAGACAAAGTGGCAGATGCCTTACTTGGGATGTTCTCCTGTGTTAGGTTTCTGCAGGAGGTTATCATCGATCGAGTGGGTTCCTTCATGTCTTACCTGATGAAATGTTTTTGGGAGAAGTGTAGGGTGGTGCAGATGTGCAAGACACCTTATCACCCACAAGTCAATGGGCTTGTAGAAAGATTTAATGGTACCCCCAAGTCAATGCTCCAAGTGTTTGCTGAACAGCATGGGAGGGACTTGGAAAAATACCTTCCTCACCTGTTGTTTGCATTCAGGAAAGTGCCCCTTCAAACTCTTATATGGACGCCGGGTACATGGGCTCCTAGACTTGATCTGGGAGGACTGGAAAGGCAAGCATGCCACCCAGGGAACTCCTATACTGGATTACATCCTTAGGTTTACGGAAAGGCTGCAGGAGCTTATGGGAACAGCCACGAGCAACCTGGCAGCTGCCCAGCACAAACAGAAAGTATGGTATGACCGCAGAGCCAGAGCTCGCTCATACACGGTGGGTCAGGAAGTCATGGTCCTTATTCTGATCCAGAAAGACAAGCTGCAGACTGAGTGGGCAGGACCCTACAAAGTAGTTAGGAAGGTAAACTATGTGAACTATATTATAGTTACCTGACAGAAGACAGACAGAAAGAATGTACCATATCAACATGATGAAGCCATATGCTAATTTGGCATGGTGTTTTCAGTAAGTAGTCCTGGGGAGGAGACGGATGAAGGGGACCCCCTTCTGGTCTTGCTAGAAGAAAGCAAGTGGGGGTCCTCTGTGGAGGCAGTTAAATTGTCTCCCCAGCTGGTCCCAGATAAGATCCAGGCAGTAAGGGAGGTTCTAGCAGACTTTGCCCCACTGTTTAGTGTCAAGCCTGGACTAACCCCCTTAGCGACGCATTATTTGGAGACAGAGACACAGACACCCCTATGGTGGATAGCATATCAGGTGTCAGAGGCTGCTCAAAAGGACATTAGGAGGGAGGTGGAGGAGATGCTGGATTCAGGGGTAATCCAGAGATCCTACAACCCCTGAGCCTCACCCATAGTACTTGTGCCCTAGCCAGATGGCTCTACTCATTTCTGTGTGGACTATCGTGGACTGAATGCAGTCACAAAGTCAGATGCCCACCTGATGCCCCAGACGGATGAACTCCTGGACAAGTTGGGATGGGCAACCTACCTGACAATTATTGACCTGACAAAGGGGTATTGGCAGGTCGAGTTAACTGACAGAGCTAGGAAGAGGTCAGCCATCATCACTGTGATAGGCTTGTTTGAATTTAAAGTAATGCCTTTCAGAATGAAGAACACACCAGACACTTTCCAAAGGTTGGTGAACCAGGTATTAAATGGTACTGAGGAGTACACCATGGTGTACCTGGATGACATGGCCATCTTTAGTGCCAGCTGGGAGGAACACCTGTCTCACCTTAGTGAAGTGCTGGGCAGGATACAGAGGGCTGGGCACACTGTCAAAGCTGAGAAGTGCAAGGTGGCCATGGGAGAAGTGGCATACCTCAGGCATGTGGTAGACTGGGGACAGCTCTGTCCTAACCAAGTAAAAATAGAGGTGATCAAGGCATGGCCCAGACCAGAAATGCAGAAGCTGGTCAGGAGTTTTCTAGGGACAGCAGGGTACTATAGGAAATGTGTACCCAATTACAGTGCCCTGGCTGCTCCCCTATCTGACTTGGTAAAGAAAAAGATGCCTAAGAAAATTCCCTGGGAACCAGCCTGTGAAAAAGCCTTTACCAGACTGAAGAAGGCACTGTGCAGTGCTCCTGTTTTAACAAGTCCTGTCTATAGTAGATCCTTTATAGTTCAGACAACACCTCAGACGTGGGCATTGGGGCAGTACTGAGTCAGACATCCAACCAAGGGAAAGATCACCCTGTAGTGTATCTGAGTAAAATGTTACTTCCCAGGGAGCAGGCATACGCTACTGTGGAAAAAGAGTGCCTTGCTATAATGTGGGCCCTAAAGTAGTTGGAGCCATATTTACATGGGCAGCATTTTGAGGTACAAACAGACCACAACCCCCTGGTTTGACTGACTTAAAGTGCAAAAACTAATGGTAGACTGTTAAGATGGAGTCTTGCCTTACAAGGGTATGATGTGACAATCTTACATAGGGCTGGAGCCACCAATCAGAACAGTGATGGCCCTTCGTGTCTTTATGAGGAGTGAACTGATTTGGGAAGCTCATCCCATGCAGGGGATAAAGCCCCCAATTTCAGTCTAAGAGGGGATGATTGTGATGCTTGGCCAGCTGGTTATGATTGTTCTTTGATATTTGTAATATAAAAATATAGTGTGTGATTTGTCTCCATAAAGCAGCTGTGCCTTGGGTCAGGTTTTAGTGGAAATAACAGGATATATTAACCTGGAACCAGGAGGTAATTAAAAAGACTAGAGATCCTTAATTAAGGGTCTCCTGTTTATCTGACTTAATTGTAGCTGACCAGCTGCCAGGATATAGGGAATCATAAACTTCTATGATGTTTTAGAGGAAAAAACATTGTTATATCACTATGGTGCTAAAAGTCATAAAATCCTTTGATGTGGCCTGAGAAGAACTGCTCAAAGATCAAAGAGAAGCAGCTGGAAAATCACTGACCTATACTTTGGGAAATTAGTTTTTGCTGATGTCATCTTATTTAATATACCTCCTGATAGTACATCCTGTTTGTATATTTTTTTATATTCTAAAAGGAGGAGCTAGATGACCTCATAGAAGGGGTGGAAACACAGAGTTTTTTAACTGTATACTGTGTTGAACTGGACACATTCCTTTTCGGACTCCTAAGAAACAAGATCTCAGATCTAACTAAGGCACTGGTAGTGGTGTATATTAGATAGAAGAAAACTAACTGTATGGTGGTAAGATGTTGTACTTTTCCTTGTTTTCTTTTAAGTGATTGTATGCTTTGTCATATAGTGTTCTATGTTTACATTTTAATATTTTTATCCATTTAAGTAAACTTTTAATCCAAATACTGCCTGGGCCTTCCAAGTGCTTTCTTTTGCATGTGATGTATTGAGGGTTAAGATTTGACAAAACTGTTCAGAAGCTTGAATGGTGTTACCAAACTGAGAAAAGGTAAGAATATACCTAAGGTCTTTTATAGAGTTTTAAGGGTTCATTTTGAATACTTGGTTAGGTGCCCTTAGGTGAAAGATATTTGGCATCTCCCAAAGAGCAGATAATCTGAGCCTGTACATTTGGGTACACTAGCATAAGGTTCACAGTTTGAATCCCCCCAGAACCTGAGACTAAAAGGTGATTCAGACCCACAAGCAGACTGGAGGGTTACCCTGTTCTGTTACCTGTTCACAATACTGCACTTGGAGGTTGGCACTGTGGGAGCAGAGGGCCTGACCTGCTGAGTGGGTTTGTGACAGGTAACTCATAAGTGCAGTACTATGGCATCTGTCCAACTCTGATGAGGTGCCTGGGATGACAGAAAAAAAAAGTCAAGATAAGTAAAGAGCATATAGTTTGCCCCATTTTTTGTTAAATAGAGGTTTACAATGACAAATACTGGCAATTAGCTGCTCTGCTCTTAGGGCAATGTAAAGTTTGTGCAACCATTCTGTATAAGTGATGGGTGTTTGATCTACCCAATATCTAAGGACTAACTTTTTAACCGCTAAGGAGATAAGAGCCATGTGGTATCTCCTCTCCTTTATCTAAATCTGAGAGTAATCCCCAACAATGCATATAGTCAAGGAGAAAAGGCCTTGTAGGCCTAAAAGGGGGTCCACACGTCCTTCGATTTGCATCCACAGGGATGATACCCTCTCACAAGTCCAGAAGCTATGCAAACGGGAGCCCTCTTCCTTGCCATATCTGGAACATATAAAGGAAGGGAGCTGACCCATTTTAGCTAGTTTGATTGGGGTACAATACATATTAACATCTGTAGTTTGTTTAAAAAAATTGACAAACTCAGAGACTGGGTAACGTGTTATAAACCTGATATATTAATAATTACTGAGTCATGGTTGCATACAAGAATTTAAGATAATGACAAAGCATTGGAAAACTTTAATGTATGGAGAAAGGATAGATCCAAAAAGGGGATGGAATAGTAATTTATGATAGAAATTGGATTGCTATTAAGGAATTAGGTAGCCTAAATGATTGGACTGAAGCAGAAATTCTGTCATTAGAAGTAAAGTTACCATATTCTAAACCCATATTATTGTTTGGTATTTACAGACCACCTAAAAGTAGTTTTGAGGTTTTTGATGAAATGCAAAATATCTTGAAGAATTACTTGAATTCACATGAAATAATGGTAGTAGGGGATTTAAATGTTGATTGGGGTACAATAGATGTTCATCATAGCTTATTTGATATGGCTACAACTTTAAACTTAGTACAACTTATAAAGAAGTAACTAGGTTAAATGTAAAAAAGCCTGATAGTTCAACCATTTTGGACCTCATATTTACTTCAGATCCTAATAAATATGTTAGTAGTGGGGTATTGCCAGATTCAATGTCTGATCATCAGATAGTTTTCTGTATAAGAAATCAAAAAATAAGGAAAGTACCTAAGAATATTATACATACTAGGGTATATAAACATTTTGATTATGTTGCATTTATGCAGGATTTAGAAGGGTATAATTGGAAAAGATTAGATTTAATTCCCAATGTGGGGGATGCATGGGATATGTTCCAAAAGGATTTTTTACAAATTTGTGATAAATACACTCCAATAAAAACTAGGTTGATTAAATCAAATAATTCATCGTGGTATGATTCTGGATTATTTAAAATTAAAAGAGCTAGAGATAAGGCATGGAAAAAAGCTAAGGAAATCAGGAGTGGATTAAGTATGAACAATTAAGGAATTTGTACACTAAAGAAATTAGGAAGGCTAAACAAGACTACTGTAACAAAAGACTATCCAAAGAAATGATGGAGAATCCAAGGGTATTCTGGAGTACAACAAATAAGTTACATAAGGGTCCAAATATGGGTTATCCCAATACATTTTTGATTAATGGCGTTAAATTAGAATTAGGTGAGGAAGTAGTAAATGAGTTTAATGCATTTTTCACTACTATAGGTACGGATGTATTAAGATCTAGAGGGAATAATGTGAACCAGGCCTCACAAGATAATATTGGGTTAGATAAAGTAGGCAGAGAAAATGTTCAATTAGATGAAAAAGAAGAGTTTGAATTTACTCTTACTACTAGTGGGGAAGTTAGGGAATTATTATTTAAAATTAGTATTAATAAAGCAGAAGGCATGGATGGGATCCCTACTATTTTATTAAAGCATGCAGCCCCTATTATAGATCAGCCTTTAGCAAATTTATTTAATACATCTCTTTTTTTTGCAGATTTACCCCTAACATGGAAAACAGCTAAGATTGTGCCAGTGTATAAGTCAGAATCTAGGATGCTATTGGAAAACTACAGGCCAATTTCTCTGTTGCCAACAATATCAAAAATACTGGAAAAGATTGTAGCAAAACAACTACAGACATTTTTAAAAGATAATGGTGTCCTCAATAAATATCAATCAGGTTTTAGACCAGAACATGGGACCACTACAGCCTTATTGAAGGTTACGGGTGATATTGTAGAGGATCTGAACAGGGGGATGCCTGTGGGGGCCATTTTTGTTGATCTTTCAAAGGCATTTGATACCTTGGACCATGGCATCCTCCTGTCCAGATTAATACTCTGCGATATATCTGAGTCAGTAGTGAATTGGTTTAGAAATTATCTGGACTCAAGACAGTAACAAGTAACAATTAAGGGATGGTCGTCGGGTTTAAAGGTAATTGTTTCGGGTGTGCCACAGGGATCTATATTAGGACCCATATTGTATAATCTTTATATGAATGACTTGAGGTTTGAGCAATTGAGGGTACAATATCATCTTTATGCTGATGATACAATTATATATTTGGCTGATTCATCAGTGGTACTTTTCCAGTCAGTATTACAGCAGGCTTTTGATTATTTACAGGATTTTCTGTTGAGATCTAAATTAGTTTTAAATGAGAAAAAATCCCAGGTAATGGCATTTCATAGGGGGAATGGTGTAAACTTGGAGCAAGATGGATTGCAAATTACAACCTATACTGGTGGTATTTTGCAACAAGTTGATAAATATAAATATTTGGAGGTTTATTTAGATAAGAAACTTGATTGGCATAATCATTTTGAGTATACTTTGATGAAAACAGGAAAGTGCTTAGGATCCCTATATAGAATCAGGAATAGTATGTCTCCGGATGTTAGGAAACTTGTGATTACTGTGGTGGTACTACCCATGTTAGAATATGGGAATTTGATCTACATGGGATCATCAAAAAAGCAGTTATATAAGTTGGATATTATGTATAATAAATTGGCAAGATTTATATTAGGTGTTCCAAGAATGACACATAGATTAGATATGTATAGGGAGTTGGGTTGGTATACCTTATCCCAAAGGAGAGGCCTAAGTCAAATTTTATTTGTGATGAAATGTTTATCCGGGAAAGTTCCAGAGTACTTGGCAGGGGGTATTGAAATTAAGATTCCGATAAGGGGATTGCGCTCTGCAAGTAGTTTGGAATGTATCTTACCAAAGAGGAGAACGGTCTGGGGAAATAATCATTTTACAAGTGATGGACCTCTCCTGTGGAACTTCATACCTGGGATATTAAGACCACCAGATAAAAAAATTCAGATAAATGCAATAAAGGAATGGCTTGTTGAGCACATAATTACCAAGGGGGACCTAGTTTAGGAATAAGTATAGAAATCTGTGTGTATCTATTTTATGTGTTGTGTGTATTGTGTTTGTTTTATGTTATTGTAAAGATATATGTATTTTATTTTATTTGTTAGTTGTCTATAGTAAGGGATGCTGTATTTATTATATTGCAATGATTAACTGTATAGTTTACCTGAAGTATAACTGGTTTTTGTTTCTCTGGATCTCACTGTAAATGAGCTTTGCTCAGTGGAGTAATCCATATTCATTATCTTATGAATAACAATTCTACCTACATACCTACCATGTTACTGGACAAGTAGTGCTGACAAGTACCTTAAATGGTTAATGACCTCAACCAAAGAGCTAGCCCTGACTTATGTTCCCTCATGGGTAGAATTAGAAATTGAGTTGATAGCAGCAGGTATTGATCCGATTGCCCTTTTATATTCCACAAGGAAAACTCTCCCACCTAAATTGGTATCCACACCAATAAATGTTTCCTTATGGATTCATACTCAGCTATGCTCCTTCTTATGATACTCAATCAGTCAAAATATGTATCAACCTATGTGTAGAAACCCTAATCTGAAAACAGGTGGTGAGATGATCTCAGATACTTGGCTGCCTCAACTGGTGGGGCTGAGGGTTAAGGCTGTTTTAGAAGGGGATAGGTGTTTCCCGGTGGAAGCTCTCCTTATTCAGTATCAAATTGGACCTAATCAGATTTTCAAGGTACATCAGGTAAGACATTTATTAATGACAATACAGGACAGGGTGAGGGATGATAAGTTTTTCAGGTGCATTCTTTGAGTCCCTCTCTCATGTGGTATGGCAGCCACATGTGGTGTCCAAACTATACTGTCAGTTATTTAATCAAGCATTTGTAGATCTTGATGGAAAGCCTCATTACTGGACAGGTCAATTCTTAGAGCAAGAAAGGAAATGGGAGGTAATCTGGCAACATACCTACTGGTACATTACACAGGACAGACTAAGAGTACTGCAGTTTCAATTGCTGAATGATTTGTTTTGAACCCCTTCTAAACTACATAAAATTGGTTGAATTCCCAGCCCCTTATGTAATAGATGTCACCGCGAAGAGAACCCTATAACACATTTTTTGAGACTGCCCTCTAATAAGAGAGTTATGGGAGGATATTAAAAATAAGGCAGACCCCCTGCTCAGAATTGACCAACATTTCACTCCAAAAGTGTGTCTACTGGGAGATTATGCCAATGTGGAAATACAAGTTAGGAGATTTTACCTAGCTATGATCTCATCCTCTCTCTTAAAAAGGTAGTACTGCGACACTGGCTAGATGATCTCCCAATAACTTATACAGAATGGTTGCAGGAGTTGTTGTTCAATCTGAACATGGAAACATTTGGAGCGAGTATGAGGAATTGCCTCCCCAGATATACTAAAATTTGGGAAAGGTTACACACTTTATACTTGCTTCAGAGAGGAATCCAGGCATCTGGTAATGATTGAGTGGGTATAATGTCAGTTAGAGTATCAAACTGTTCCTTAACCTATGTTGCTTGAGGATCAGTAGGATTTGCTAACAGCAAGGGTTGGTGCGAGGTGGGAGGAGGGGAGGGAATGGGGGGAGGAGGGTGGGGGAGAGGGAGGGCAGAAAGTGTCCCATGTTATTTCCTGTCATATAATTTGTCTGTATGTAACACTTCTTGCTTTGTATCTGAAAATAAATAAACCTGAATTAAAAAAAAAAAATTGGGTCTCGGTCGGTCGGTCGGGTATCAGTTTTGGGGGTCAAGAACTGAGGAGGTGATGACTGACCCAAGCAGACAGCCAGTAAAGGAAATAAGCAGCTAGCCTGTAATCCAGTTCCCTTTGCTGAGCCCTACTGTGAGTCACAGTGTGAGTGAGTGTGTGTGTGAGAATCAGGCTGGGCTGGCCTGGGGGAGTAAGGCAGGTCTGGGAAAAAACAATGCTCTGGACTGTGGGCCTGTGGCAGCGGGCTGCTGAGATTACTAGTAGTGACCGAGTCTGAGAAATTGATGGTTGGATGGGCAGTGCAGTGCAGTGGTGCACAGATAGCAGTTCTGTGCCAGTGGAATAAGACCCCATCACCCAACACATTCTGCAGCAGAGCCCAACCAGGTGGGCCCCATGGGCATACACTGAGTGAATTGAACCTCAAGATAAGGACTCTGGGGCAGGGAGGAGCTCTTAAATTGGGTTTTGGTCAGTCGGGATTCAGTTCTTGGGGGTCAAGAGGTGAGAAGCAAGGTGACCCACCCATGCAGACAGCCAGTAAAGTAAATCAGCTGTTGAAATTGTGAGATCAGGCCTAGGATGAGGGAGGGAGTCAGGGTCTGGGAAAAAACAGTGCGCCTGCACAGCAACTGTCGGGACTGAAGTCGAGATTACTGTGACGCCAGGCTATATGAGGCAAGTTTCTAAAATGTATTGATTGAAGTTATAATATCTGAATAAAATTAATTACAAAAATGTCAGGAACTGTTGCTGAAAGGTAACGGGGGGGAGCAGCGTAATTCCTGTCCCAGCCCCCCCCATGCTAGCATGTTTTAGTGAAATAATCCAGTATCAGTTACAGATAAAATAATATCATTTCAATAACTGCTTTCCTACTTGTGCTTTGTATGCTTTGCAGTGTCTACACACCCCACATGTAGGGGCATTTTGAAATTGGGTCAGCTATGTCCCTTTACTACAGAAGGTCATTTACTCAATTACTTTTTCAGTGGTGCTGCAGAAAGAATCAATGAGGAAGTGTGCCCCAGAAAGTTTTAAATTCATTTGCTGCGTATTTCTCCCTTGTCATCATTACCAAGTTATTAAGTTTCTCTTCTCTTTACCTTATATCTTGTGATAGCTTGTGTTGTAAAGCACACTACGAGAAGGTAAAAGTGAAACTGGGATGTAGTACTGTTGAGGAGGCAGCACAGGTTGTCGTGGTCAGTGATGTAGTCACTGTGAGGATTAATTGGTATTGACGTAATCACTATGGGACTAACTTGAAATTATTCTCATAGTGATTATGTCATCACCCAGTGACTCAGATAACTAGTTATCTACTACTTTTTATTCTGACACCTGTTGCATAAATCTTGATAGCATTAGGGATTGCTGTAATACTAAACAGAGAATGAGTGCTTGCAGCTGTATTGTGTGTATATGGGGAGTCTACAATAGACATGACTATCTCCAGGTTTTTATGGAGAGGGGAGTTGTGGCTTGTACATTAAAGGGGATCAGTCAGCACAAAGAATCCCACAATCAAGTGTGGGGCTGTTCCCATTGTGCACTGTTTTATGTGAAAAAACATATTGGTTTACTTACAGTCTGCTATGCTACGGTAAACGGTATCAAACTACTATAATTTTGTTTAGTTCTAGGTTGGCATCTCCTGTTACTACAAATCCCAGAATCCTTTTCAGCTGGCATGAGAACAGTAGGCAGCAGTGGGAAATTCAAAAGCCTGTAGTGTATGTTAGAGCATTTGTTTAATCTCCAGTTTGATCATTTCC
Organism: Neoceratodus forsteri; assembly: GCA_016271365.2. NCBI lineage: Eukaryota > Metazoa > Chordata > Ceratodontiformes > Ceratodontidae > Neoceratodus > Neoceratodus forsteri. The sequence goes on along the minus strand of JADMNL010000026.1, from coordinate 284,376,795 downwards.
GGTTCTGTTTTTCTCCAGTTGCTAATTACAGCCCTCTGTGATTGTACATGGCCCAGGGAGAATGGCAGAACCAGCAGACAAAATATCAAAAGAAAACTTATGGAAACTCTAACATAAAATGCAGGCTAATGAATCTCCCCTGCTGCATACTGTTCTAAAGCCAGCTGCAGGAGATTCTGGGATTTGTAGTAAGAGAAGACGTCAGCCTAGAAGTAAACATTTAGTTTGATACAATCTACTATGCTGCAGTAAAAAGTAAGTAGTAAATTAAAATGTTTTTGCACACATGGCAAGCTACTACAAATCTTACAATGTGATCCTTGTTCCCTCACCTGCTTGAATCTACTCTGGGCCTCTCTAAATTGCGATTACAAATTGCTGATCTCCAACCCACAGGACCAGTTCACGCCACATGGCAACTGGCATAGTCCACTTCTCACACTTCCTCGGCTGGCCACCCTCTGAACTGATTTACACAGATCTCATTGTTTGTGTGCTCAGACTGAATTGTTATCAGCTGTTGGCCAGACAAAGAGATAAGTGGGGTCTGTGCCAGTTGCCGTGGGAAGGGTTCTGAGTGGCTATTTGCTGCCACTATACACCACCATTTTTCCATATGCAGCTGAATAGGTTGACCTTGGTTCTTACTTAGCATAACCTGGTTTTTATCACATCACCATTTCAGTTCAATTCTTACAAAATTTCTTTGAAAATACAAAAGTTCACTGTCCACAGACTGAACAAAGACAGCAAAAATGTATCAAACTCTGTCATTAAGATTGCATTCAGCATGTTGAGGAACAGTTTCTTAGCCTGCTAAAAGTCACCAAAATGCACCATTTGACCTCCATATTTCAAAATTTTAATGGGGGAGCATGTCCCTGGACCTCCCTAGAGAGGTTTGGATTTTGTGATCCTCCAAATTTTCTGGCTGCACGACACCCCTGATCAATTTAACTAGCTAGAACTAGTATAAGAAAATATTATGAGCACAATGTTTCAATGGGGGAAAAGCTCCCTGTATCAATCTATTAGAGATGGGCTGTTCCTGTAAGGAGCATTTGTGGAGACGGACCGGGGTAACAGAAATTAGGTCCCTCAGGGATTAGATTCCATTGTGCAGTTCCAGATTACTGTCCACAGCAACTGCTGGTGGGAGATCTCCCTTGAGAAGACACAGTCATGTCGGTTGCTACTCCTAGCAAGGCTGCAGGATCCAGGTATCAACGCGGACTTTAGGAGGCCCAGGGAGGGCCACAGACGTTGAACCAGTCCCCTCAGTGATCCAATTTTCCTACGTAGCTCAGAACAACAAGGCAAACTTTAAAAACAACATCATTAATTAGGCCTCAAGGTGAAAAAGGAAACCAGGGAGAGAACTTATGCTGAAATCAGGTATCTTTAAACAGGGCAGGCATTTTCGCACTGAGATCACCCAAGGCTTGGGTGGATGTTTCAAACAAGAGCCAGGCACCTTCCACACTAACTTGCAGTCTAGAAGGGTAGGCCATTTGGAACTTCAGGCCAGCTGCAAGTAGCTTGTTCACAATGGGATGAAATGTAGTCATTTTTTGGCGAGTTTCAATGGTCAGATCCTGGGTGAACCGCAGCCTCTTGCCCTCCCACAACACTGCCTGCAGCTCTCTAGTTTTAGAGAGCACATGTTGCTTTTTCAGATAGTTGAGAAACTTGAGAATAATAGGGCATGGAGGAGCAGTGTCCAGGGGCCTGGGTCTGAGGGATCTGTGCGCCCGCTCAATCAGGAACATGGGGTTGTGAGGAGAGGGGCCGACGACCTTCGTAAGCTATTTCTGGATGAAGGCAATTGTAGAGGTGCCTTCTTCAGCTTTGGGAAGGCCAAAAATAGCTCTACACCTTAATGCCTGCCTCACTAGTGGCACTCACAGTTCCCAGCCTTCTCATAACATATCTACGGAGCATTGCAAGGTGGACAGAGATTTGCAGGCACTGGATCTCCACTAATAAACCTGCCAAGGTCTAGCTACATAATGCATGCCCTACCTATATGGTATGGCTGTGTTATGGGGTTTGAGATTCCCAAAGTGTGTTTTATTTCCTTTTTTTCCAAGGAAATCGTTATCTCCTTTGTCGCCCAGTGACCCCCTTACCCACTGACTGTCCAGTCCCATCACCTACCATCCCCAGGACTCACATGTTCTGAGATCCCCAGCCCCCCCCCACAGTGGGTCCTGGAAGGGAAGGGCCATCCCCAAGGAGATACATATCCAGATGAAAGCAGAGCCTGATTGGTTGTGCAGAGTCTGCAGTAGGGTTGGTGGATCACCCTACCATTGGGGGATTTTCCCTAAATCAATCTTCATCATTGATTCATACCCACAGGACTAGGCTTGTAGACACTAGGACTCCCGCTGGAACTTTTTTCCTCTAAGCAGTGAGCTGACATCAGCTACTGACACTGCTCACATGCAACACATACCGACGTGGTGGCATGTGCCAGCCAATAACTTTCATTAACTACCTTGTGCACCTCAGTTTTGTTCTTCCCGCCATCAAGTGCACATCATGAGAGCAGCACATCTACTCAGCCTTCCTCAAACTTCTACTGTAGCATCTCCAAAGTATTTCTTTTACAGTGTCGACTTAATTTGAATATTTTGTCCTTTATGTCTTAGTCAAAGAAAAAGAGTAAGGGCAACAAAAAAAACCCTAGCTATGTGTCAATGTTCCTGTGGGAAGTCAGTCATCACGAAGGACTGACATCAAGATTGCTGGACTTGTCTTGCTCCTGAACATGATATGAATTCCTGTGATGCCTGTTTTTCAGTGATTCTCCATACCCTTGAATTCCACACATCAAAGCTGGATCATCCAATTCCCACCTTCAGGAGCATGCCAAGAACTCATATTGCCAAGTTCTGGACCTTAGGCCTTTTCGCTGGGCTCCTTCCTGGTGCCAGTGGTATTGTGGAAGCATAGAACCATGCCCAACCTCACCTCGATGATTCACTGAAAGCCCTGAGGAGTGGGTCAGGTGGACAGCTGGCTCCTTCTGGGTGGCTGGTTGAGCAACCCCCTAGTCCATTCACTCCAGGCAATGGATGTCCCTGGTGATGAGGCTAAAGTGATATGCTTGGTCTACACCAGAGGACACCTCGGTGTCATGGCCTGGTGCCACTCTGGCTCCTGACACTGCTTGTGGTGTTGGTGAGTTGGGAATTGCTGTCTGTGAGATCAGGCCCCTCCTGGCACCATTCATGGTACTGGTAGAGGGACCGGTGCTGGGGCTTGGCAGCATCCTGTTGTAGAGGTTGAGGTGTCACTCTGTGACTCAAATAGCCCTTATGGCTCTGAGGAAAGAGCAATGCCATGCCCCACAATGGATGTAGCTGCAACTCTGGTGTTTGTGCTGGGTCTGATACCAGGCATGATGACAGTGCCACTTCCAGGTCCATCCCTCATCCCAGTGCTGTTCACTGCACCAGACCAGTTTCAGACATTGCTTGCACTGTTGAGAGCTGGCAGTGATGAGTGGTGCTAGCCCCAACATCAGACCCAGCAATGAGGACAGTGTTGACCAAAGGACTGTGGGTTCCTGCAACTGGGATGTTTCCTGACCCTGAGTTCAGTGCCAATTGCAGCACCAGCCCAGGGTCATGGAAAGATTGAGTTGTGGAATTTTCTCTTGGTCCTATGTCCGAGCCTGTCTTTGGTGAGGACCAGAGCTGGCCAGAGGGCATTGAATGGTTCTGCTCTCCTTGCATGGGAATTTCCCCTATGGGCACTGTCAAGGTCATTTCTCTTCTGTAAGTCAGCTCTCCTCATATGAGTTAATCATGCCTTCCCCTAGAGCAAAGTCTGCTGAATGATCCCACAGCCCAGGCATGGACCCTAGAGCCCCTGTTTCTTCTTACACTCCTAGGGCTATGTCACCCTTGCCTGAACTCCCAGGTACAGTATCATGTGTTCTCTCAGGCCCAGCACCTGCAGCCAACATGAAAGTGTGGCTGGTAATACTGCTGTTACAGTACCATACCAGTGCCGACTGTGTCCAGTTCCTGCATGATTCCTAGCTGCCACCCACTCACTTCTAGTTCCAGCAGCTTCTCTCTGTCTACATTCTCAGAGGGCACAGAAACATCCTTGCACAAGTCCTTGGTCACTGGGTACACTCTGTAACAGAGATTCTTGATGGGCATGCTGTAGGTGCTGGACATTTGCAGTATTGCCAAATGCAATACCCTGGCTGCACAGCAGAGACCCCTAGGAGCTTTCAGCGATGACCACAGAATCATCCCTCCCTGACCAAGATCTTTCAAAGAATACTCCAGGACAAAATGGAGACATCCCTTTGAGCTACCTCCAGCCCCCAATAATGTCTGCCAGCAGTACTGTGCACCCACAGACTCTGCTGGCACAGTGCTGCACCACACTTCAGGGAGTCAAATTCTACAGACCACAGAGGGACTTTGTCTCTTGGTGCAAACTCCTTATCCGGCTTCTGCACAGAAAGATGCATTAGGGATGAAGGTTTTCACCTCAGCTTACACTGTGATGGTCATCTCAGAATATCAGGCACACCTTGCAGATTATAACAAGTGCTTGTAGGTTTAGCCAGAACCACTCCTAGCTGGCATGCCACACATAAAGTTAGTTGGGTAAGCCATCTGCCTTTCTGTCAAGGGACTGGAAGTGGTGAAGCACCAGACAAGAGCACTTTATGATGTCACTGAAGTGGACTCCAGGTTGGTGGGAACTGGTATCTACATTCACTGAACAGCATGGCTTCTCCTTTCTCAAATGGCATTCTGGCCTGGTGAAAGGTGCTGAACTCCCAGTTCCAGGGGACTCACTTTTTCTCCTGGAGAGTCTGACAGACACTTGGGCGGGGTACAGTACCTGCCGAATGACTCTGAACATTCTCGGGCCTTGCCCTCAGGTGTACCCCCACTTGCAGTGGGCTGAAGCTAATATTACCTTCAGCATGAGCCGTTTTTCCCTCTAAGTGGGAAGCTTGGTACTGTGACTCGTGTATGAATCAGTGATGAAGACTGATTCAAGGAAGATATGAAAATTACCTACTCACCATAGCTGTTGATCTTCCTGAATATCTTCACCATTGATTCAGATGCCCATCCTCCATCCACAGCTCAGCTGTGAGCCAGGGCCTAGGGCAGTTTACCCTGTGAGTGCTGGTAGCTGTACTACCTCATCTACTCTGCAATGGCCTTTTTACGGGTGGCTACATGTTGTTAAAAGAAAAAAGGGCTTGGTATCCTGTATCAACCCTCATTAAAACAAACATTTGTCAATGCTGAATGTTTGCTTGCTGGTATTAGCACTGGAAATGCTGGAGTTAGACAGATGCAGAATAGGAATGGCAGTGAAGTATTGAACGTCATGTCAACCCTACTGCCATCCTGTAGATATGGACAGGCACTGGGGTAAGTGTTTGGTTCATCGGCCATGAAGGTCATGCCATGCCACCTCACCCTATTCTTTAGATACTGACACATGTTGAGGTATGCCTTGGGGTGTTTGGCTTTACAGTCACCCCATTCCATAAGGACATATGCTGAAATGGGTGCAGCACAGGACAATGGGGTGAAGTCTGGTGCTGAAGAGCCCAAGGTACACCTCGATACCTGTCAGTGGGTGGGGGGTGATGGCATGAGCAGTACAGTGAGCAATGCAAAGGCACACCCCAATGCCTGTCAATCTGCACAGGGTGGGACATTATGGTTAGAAACCCTAATACTCCAGGCATCTGTTGGTATTTGTACTCCAAATTTTCAACATTGCCATTTTGTGACCCCACCGATTGAAAGCATTTGGGACCTCTTCTCATGAAGAGTAGCAGTGTGATTTTGTCAATGTGTCCAGAACTTTGAGTTCCAACAGTGACCGTGCCATTCTGCCCCACATGTACGAAAACACAGATCGAGCAGAATGTGAAGAATGACAGCTGTGCAAGCCATAGGAAGGTGTGAAGAGATGGCAATGTTAAAAATCTATAGTGGGAATATTAAAAATGCTTGCACTTCCGAACATACGTGGAAATTGCACAATGCATGCGCGTAACACAGTCATTTTATTGACTTTCGTCACCAAATTTTCAACATAGGCGTTCTAGGACCTCTGCTCATGAACAGTGTCACTGTAATTTTCTTAATGTGTCCTGAACACTGATTTCCCACAGCAGCTGCGCTATTCTGCACCAGAAGTGCAAAATCACTTTTCAGCCAGTATGTGAAAAATTACAGCTGTACTGTTCATAAGGAGGTGCGGAAAAATGGCAATGTTGAAAATCTGGAGTGAAAATATTGCAAATTCGTGAAGTTACAAGTGTGTGTAGCAACTGTGCAATGCACAAAACAGTCATTTCTTGGATTTATTCCACCAAATTTGCAACACAAACTTTTTCAGAGGCCACCTCATGAACACTGGCATTGTTGTTTCGTTACTCAGTCTTGAAAGGCGAGTCCGCACAGTGACTACAAAATCACCTTTTGGGATCGAATAACTGCATGACAGTGGCTGAATTCATGAGGAGGGTTCCCAATAACCCCATGTTGAAAATTTGGTGCCAAAATTCCCAAAAATGCCTGAGATATGGACCAAAGTTGGAAAAAAAACTGCTCATGCCATTATACAGCTTACTGGCATTTCTTCAGTTTGGTTTGGCTTTGAAGAGTGAAGACATGTTCCCGGTCCACCGAAGATCATCATGCTGTGCTCTGGAGGTAAGCATGGGGTGAGGGGGGTGTGGGGAGGCAGGGTACACAGGCGGTTGGCTCGGGATGGGGGTCAGGGCCACTGGACTCAATGAGGGATAGTTTTCTGATTTACAGGCAAAAAAAAAAAAACATTGCGGGATGGGTTTTGTTGTTCACAGGGACATTTACAGGTAGCATGCTGGGTTGGGCTCCCAATGTTCCATCAGAGTGTTTGTTTTGAGGAGGCTGCAACCAACAGGGGATTGGGCACCCCCTTCGGCACATATGGGGGGCAAAAGCCAAGGGGGATTGGGCACCCCCTCAGCACAAAACCAACTTTTTGGGGGACATAGTGCTGACAAGGAGTGGGCTCCCCATCTGCAAATTACACTAGGAAAGGGGGGAATAAAGCCGATGGAGATTGGGCCTCCCATCAGCAAACAAAAACTGTTTTGGGGGTGGCACGTGATGCCGAGGGGGATTGGGCACCCCCTCGGCACTGTGGACTGTCTAATATTGTTTATGAATATGGTGGCAGCTTGCCACCACATTCACAAACAATATTACAGTAGGCAACGTTCTGCCCAGCAATGACGGGTTGCTCCCTCGCTGCAGCAGAATAGCTGACACTGCAATGATGAGGTGGCCCCTGATTACTGCGGTGAAAATGTTACAACTTGGTGGCACTTTTGGAAGCCAGTGTCATCAGCACACTGTACCTCCACTGGTCCACCAGTGCAAAGCCCACAAATGCAATGCCTCTGTTGGCTGCCACAGTGCCATGCCTCCGCAACCCACTTCTCTCCTAAGCTGCCACATAATGTTTCTTGCACATGCACACAAGCAAACATAAAAAGGAAGTGATTCCCCTTACCACCCCCAAAAAAGGAGTGCCTTTTTAATTTTTTCCTTCAATGGAGTGGGCAGGTAGTCACCTTTCCTCTGTTTATTCTCTCTCCTTTTACCTGCCTGGGGAATATATCCCCTATAGGGTATATCCATGTTAGTTGTTATATGCAACATGTGCCCTGGGCACTATCCAGTCTAACTTCACTGAGCAGATGCTCTAGCTGTGGATGGGTACACAATGCACTTGCTTGGATCAATGTACTAACCTCTCACAGGCTATATCTCTCTGCTTGCAGGGAGAAGCAAGGCATGTTCTTGTTATGTTTGAATTTTTTTGGTTGGTCTCCATTGTCTCTTCCCCTGTGCGCTGGAGTTGTCCACTGCACCTGGAGCATGCCAGAGGAGATATCCACATTGAGACTTCCCAGGCTACTAATCCTGCAACTCCTATGCTACTCCCCTTTCCTAGAGAATACAGAGTTGTGAGTTTACTTTTGAATCTACTCAAACTTATCTTGTAGCACAGGGCTATTACCTTTTGGAAGTCCAGGTGTCATTTAATACTGTTTGGCACTTCCTACCATCTCGTTTGTAGAGGGGTCCCAACTGGGCTACCCTCTCTGCTGTTTCTGCCAGAGCCATTTGCTCATGATTGCTTCTTTCTCTTACCAATCACTACCTACTCTCTGTCTGGCTTGTGATTAGAGGCTGTGGCTCCTTTTAAGACCCACTACCCTCATGCCACGTAGTAGGCCCAACCCATTAGCCTCTAAGTAAGTAGTCAGGTTCTGTTGTTTGTTTAGTTAATATTCTATATCCTTTTACTAGCCCTTTGGGCTAGAACTTTTCTCGTCCTCCCTTTTGTTTCTCTCCACTTCGTTTCTCTCCTGGTGAACAGAACTGAGGTGCTTGAGGGAGTTCACAGCAGTTATAAGCCAGTGTGTGGCACCACATAGATACATGATTCACACAGGCACCACCAGTAGCCAATGTTGGCTCACTCCTTTAGACCCATGTGCTTGAATTAATGGCAAGGACATTTAGGAAAATCAACAATTATGGTGAGTACATCATTTTCCCTTTCCTACCTTTGGTTTCATCCCCTGGGCAGCCATTCATGCCATGGTGCCAGTTGGTGTGGAGGCCCGCATTTGCTTTGTGCTTGACTGAGCACTCCACCATATGCTGCTCCACTGCCCTGCCACTCAACCTTTGCTAGGTGGCAGTTGAAAAATGTTGCAGTCAGACACCAGCTCCATGGAAGAGGATAGCAGTCCCTGAGATGCTCAATCCTTTCTCCTCCTTTGCTCCCCCCAGCTGATCCCCATGTGACACAAATCCACACCCAAAACCAGGCCACTTCAATGGCAGGCAGTAGTGCTATTGACAAGCCACCAGTCCAGCTGACTAGACTGCATTTTTATGAGTAAATAAAGACTTCACTTGGATTAAAGAAGAAAGAACTGTATTTTAAGAGCAGTAGGCCAAAACGCCAAACTCCAGAACAGTGAGGTCAAAAACTGTGCTGGAAAAATGGCTCCATCAAAAACAGTGCCCAAAGAACACAGCGTTGGCAACAATAATGGCAATGGTAGCAGTTCAAAAACATTCCAATGACTGCTATCATGACTAAAAAAAAATACTTTCTGTTTTTGCTTTGTCCCTGCACCATCCAAAATTAATATAATCAACTCCATGGGGGATACCACAAGGACAGGGTGAAACCTGGGGTGGTGGGTTATGTCAGTGAGGGGTCTAGATAGAGAAAATAAAACTTATGGGTAGGACAAGATACAAAAAATAAATTTTTCGGGGAATGGCAAACATTACAATCAGCAGAGCAGGAATAGAACCCTTGCTGCTTGTACCTTAACCCTCACCACCACAGAAGTAGCTCAGACAAACACCACGCTATTAGATAGTCTACCTCCTTTCTTCTGACAACAGCTATAGGGGTAGCAGTATTTGACTTTCACTAAGCTATCCCTGTAGCTGCTAAGTTATTCATGATTTTGGCAGCGTGGTTCTGACAGTGATGTTTTTGAAATGCTATATTCATCCAGTATGATTTTAACTACAGTGGATATAATTGTTTTTGTCACATCACAGTGTTTTGAAATTTAATAAAAGTTTTGCAGTCAAAGTAAGATGTTAAAAATCCATAAGAGACAGATAATACAACCCTTTTTTGTTTACTTTCTGGCCAGGATTTTTAGTCAGTTAGGCCCCTATTTTCAGAAGATTAGTGCAGCACTAAACATGTGAACACCGCTGTAGCTAGGAATAGCATGATTAGATGGTAGGGTATACCAAGATAAGGGCACTCGCTATTGAGCGCACACCATAAAGGACAACTCAAAATCAGCATCTTATCAAATGGCTAGTGGATGTGTGTCTTCTCTATAAATAGACCATAATAGAGTATGGCTGCCAAAATGTTCAGATGACTTTAGAATAGGAGCAGAAATTGGCGTCTGTCAGAGTACATCAATTTTGCAAAAAAACTATAGATAACATTGACTAGTGAACAAAATAAACTAAACGGATACTAAACCAAGAAAAATGTTACATCATGCATCTGGGGGGGAAAAAAAAACAAGAATATCTTATACCCTAGGAAATGTATCCTTGAAAACAATAGAGGAAGAAAGAGATCTGGGAATTATAGTGTCTAGTGATATGTCCTTTTCACCCCATTGCTGGAAGATAGCCCAGAAAGGAAATAGGATTCTTAACTGCATAATAAGGCACATATCTGCAAGGAGTAGGGAAGTTACATTGCCACTGAATACCTCCCTGGTTAGGCCAATAATGGAGTATGGTGCCCAGATATGGTCACCATACAAACAAGCATTTGTCAATGCTGAATGTTGTCTCACTGGCATTGGCTTTGGTAGTGCAGGAGTTAGAGATGCATAATAGGAATGGCAGTGAAGTATTAAACTGACGCCAACCTCACCCCCACCCTGAAGAGACACATTTTCAACATAGACATTTTGGGACCTCCTCTCATGAACAGTGGCACTGTAATTTTGTTAATCTGTCCCAAAGGTTGATTTCCCACAGCGGTCAGCCATTCTGTGTCACAGGTGCGAAAACACATTTTGGGCAGGATGTCAAAAAAGACAGCTGTACTGTACGTAAGGAGGTAAAAAAAAATGCCAGTGTTGAAAATCTGGCTTGAAAATATTGCACATTTGTGAAGTTACAAGGGTGCATGGAAACTACGCAATGCATGCTTGTAACACAGTCATTTTATGGACTTTCATCACCAAATTTTCAGCATGTTCATTTTAGGACCTCTGCTCATGAAGAGTGTCACTGTCATTTTGTCAAACTGTCCCAAAAACTGATTTCACATAGCAACCGCAGTATTCTGTGCCGGAAGTGCAAAAACACATTTTGGCCAGGATATGTAAAATGACAGCTGTACTGCTGATAAGGAGATGTGGAAAAATGCTAATGTTGAAAATCTGGCGTGAAAATGTTACAAATTCACAAAGTTATGAGCATGCATGGAAACTGCACAATGCATGTTCATAAAACAGTAATTTTTTTGGTTTGTTTTACCAAATTTGCAACATAGGCTTTTTGACAGCCCACATCATGAACAGTGGCACTGTCATTTTGTTAATCAGTCCCGAAAGGTGATTCTGTGCAGTGACAGTGAAATCACCTTTCAAGACCAAATAATGCCATGATAGTGACTGAATTCATGAAGAGTGGCCCCAATAACCCCATGTTGGAAATTTGGTGCCAAAATTCCTAAAAGTGCCCGAGATATGCACCAAAGTTGAAAAAATCTATTTATGCCATTATACAACTTATCGGCATTTCTTCAGTTTGGGGTCGGCTTTAAAGAGCGCAGACGTGTTCCCGGTCCACCGAAGATCATTGCACTGGACTGTAGAGGTAAGTATGGGGTGAAGGGGGGAGTGGGGAGGCAGAGTGCACAGAGGGTGGTCACAGGCTAGGGAAGGAGCAGGACAGACCGCGAGGGAACATTTTTATTCTTTTACAGGTTTAAAAAAACATTGCAGGACTTTTTTTTTATAGCATTTGGCATGCTGGGGTGGGCTCCCAGCATGCTACCTGAGTGTTTTGGGGGCTAGCTGATGGGGATTGGGCATCTCCGCTTGGCACATACGGCAGGGGACCGTGAGGGACCATTTTCTTCTTTTACAGGTTTAAAAAAAAAGTCACAGGACGGTTATTGTTTTACAGGGGGCATTTTGCATGCTGGGGTGGGCTCCTAGCATGCCATCTGAGTGTTTGGGGGGGCTAGCTGACATGGGATTGGGCACCCCCGACTGCACATACTGAAAGGGGGGCACTATGAGGGACCATTTTCTTCTTTTACAGGTTAAAAAAAAATGTCACAGGATAGTTTTTGTTTTACAGGGGCATATGGCACGCTGGGGTGGGCTCCCAGCATGCTACCTGAGTGATTGGGGGTGCTAACTGATAAAGGATTGGGCACCACTGCCGGCACATACCAAAGGGGGGGCAAGTGCCAAGGGAGATTGGGCACCCCCTCGGCACACAACAAACGAGGGGGAGCATTATGCCAATGGGGAGTGAGCTCCCCCATCGGCATATGAAATGGGTTAGGGCATGCCAACAGGGGGATTGGGCACCCCGAACTTCGGCATTGTGGCAGGTGATGGCGGAAGTCACTGCCGCCATGCTTGCTTCACCAGCAAAGACACGTCAGAAGGTGCAGCTGCATGATGAGCTTGGTTCTCATTACAGTGGACCTTTTCTTTGACCTAGTGGTCATGTTACATTTTGCTGGTGTCAGTGCCTGCAGCTGCCTCATTGGGGAGTGACGGACACACCTATTGATGCATGCCCTGCATTTGCCCACAGTGACCACTCCTCTAAATCTGCTACTACTGCAATATGTTGGCTGCACAAGCGAGAGCCAACATAAAAAGGGGACATAGCACTCCTGGAAAGAGTGAATAGATGGGCTAGGAGGGCATTACAGGGTATGGCTGGCAAGGAATACGAAACCCGCCTATCAGAGTTGAATTTGTACTCATTGGAGGCAAGAAGGAAGAGGGGGGATATGTGCTTGGTTCATAGCGCATGGAATAATGACAATCATTGAGACATAACTGGAATAGATATGAATACCAACATATACAATACTAGGTCCGACTCACTGCAGCTAGCCACACACAACAAGAAATTAGTACACAGCATTTGGTGGTTTAACCAGCGGGTGGTCCATGATTGGTACAGGCTACCACTGGAAGTTGTGGCAAGTCCCTCAACTTCAGTATTTAAAGTTATATGGGATACGCATATGAACCTGAACAGGTTCTAGGGATTTATAAGCGAACATTTAGGGTGATAGTCCATCATCTCTGTATATAACCTATGAAATCTATGAAACCTATGGATGGGGGGGCGACTGCAAGCATAGCGACATTATGTCACTATATACAGTGGTGTGAAAAAGTATTTGCCCCCTTCCTGATTTTCCCTATTATTGCATATTTGTCACACTGGATGTTTTCAGGTCTTTAGACAAAATGTAATATTAGATAAAGGGAACCTGAGTGAACAAATAACACTTGTTTTTTTTTTACTTATTTCATTTATTTAATGAAAAAAGTTAACCAACACCAACTGGCACTGTGTGAAAAAGTAATTGCCCCCCTAATTAAATCAACCCAATTAAAGGGATAATTAGAGTCAGCTGATTGAACACAGCCAGGCTTGATTACAGCCAGCCCTGCTCAATATAAACCTCACTTATTTTGACCCTTACCATCAGAGTCACGTTGCCAGCACAAAGATTCAACAAGCACATTATGCCACGATCAAAGGAAGTTCCTGAAAAGATCAGAAAAAAAAAAAGTTGTTGCTATCTATCAGTCTGGAAAGGGTTACAAAGCTATTTCTAAGGCTCTGGGACTCCATTGAACCACAGTGACAGACATAATCCCTAAATGGAGAACATTTGGAACAGTAGTGAATCTTCCCAGGAGTGGGCGGCCTGCCAAAATTACTCCAAGGGCGCAGCGTAAAATCATCCAGGAAGTCTCAAATGATCCTAAAAACAACATCCAAAGAACTGCAGGCTTCTCTTGCCTCAGCTAAGGTCAGTGTTCATGACTCTACAATCAGAAAGAGACTTGGCAAAAATAGGCTTCATGGGAAAGTAGCAAGGTGGAAACCACTGCTAACCAAGAAGAACATAAATGCTCATCTCTCATTTGCCAAGAAGCACCTGGAGGATCCACAAGCCTTTTGGGAAAATGTTCTATGGACAGATGAGTCCAAAGTGGAACTTTTTGGATGACATGGATCCCATAATGTCTGGTGTAAAGCATACACAGCATTCCACAGTAAGAACATCATACCAACAGTCAAACATGGTGGTGGTAGTGTGATGGTGTGGGGATGCTTTGCTGTCTCAGGACCTGGACGACTTGCCATAATTGTAGGAACCATGAATTCTGCTCTGTACCAGAAAATTCTTAAGGAGAATGTCTGGTCATCCGTCCATCAGCTGAAGCTGAAGCGTAGTTGGGTCATGCAGCAAGACAATGATCCAAAACACAAATGCAAGTCCACATCAGAATGGCTGAAAAGAAGTAAAATTAAAGTTTTGGAGTGGCCTAGTCAAAGTCCAGACCTAAACCCAATAGAGATGCTGTGGCAGGACCTGAAACAAGCAGTTCATGCTCAAAAACCTACTAATGTTACTGAATTAAAGCAGTTCTGTGAGGAAGAGTGGGCTACAATTCCTCCACAGCGATGTGAAAGACTGATATTGAATTATAGGAAGCGTTTGGTTGCAGTCATTGCAGCTAAAGGTGGCGTAACCAGTTATTAAGTGTAAGGGGGCAATTACTTTTTCACACAGTGCCAGTTGGTGTTGGTTAACTTTTTTCATTAAATAAATGAAATAAGTAAAAAAAAACAAGTGCTATTTGTTCACTCAGGTTCCCTTTATCTAATATAACATTTTGTCTAAAGACCTGAAAACATCCAGTGTGCCAAATATGCAATAACAGAGAAAATCAGGAAGGGGGCAAATACTTTTTCACGCCACTGTATACATGCACACACAGGGAAGTGAGCCCGGCTGAAGGGGAGAGAGGGTTTGTGTGGCGTGTTTCGGCGATGGGCTGCTGAGCTGCCCCATAGTGTGGTGGGTGGGTCTCAGGCTTCAGCTGTGGAGGTACCGGGTTCAGGTCCAGGCACGCATACATTTTGTTGTGTCTGATCCCAATTTCTTTTTTAATTTGCAGCCCCCCCAACATGCACCTCCCTGGAGTTGAGAATCCCATAGTAGGGGGGTGAGGTGGGCACAGCCCAACGCATAAACATTAAAAATGTAAGTCCCCCATACCCTTTTGCTGTGCACCAGGGTGTACATCGGCAGAATTGATTTTCATCAATGTACATTCACCGTAATGGCAATCACCTTTGTGCGATCGCCTTTATGACATAGGACCAGATGGTAGCCATGCTCTGCGGCCCTTGACGATGACTTGATCATGCACATGCACACATGTACCTCTTCAGCCACGCAAGTGAGGGATCCCCTCCTGCATATAGGACACAGTGTTATATACAAAGGTTTTGAAAGCACTAAACTCCTGAAACTGCAATGCTGTTTACCACTTCCAGAACCCTGCTATCAGTGGAGCACACAGTGATATGTATTGTCATCCCACTCCAGGTCACCATTCTGATGCCAAGTAGTACAATAAAATGAGCCCTGGCATCTAGGGATCCCCCGCCCTTGATTTCAGTTTAGATGGCCCAAATTATTATAGTAAAATGATCCCTGATATCTAGCGTTCCCCCTATCCCAAATTGCCATTCAGATGCCCCAATAATTATAATAATATGGGTGTGGAAATTATTGAAAGCGAAGCAGTTGAGGATTGTGATTAATAGTGTCAAATCAGAAAAGAGGGAGGTCAAAGGAGAAGTGCACAGGGTTCCATCCTGAGTTCTGTCCTGTTCAATATGTTTATCAGCAAGATTGGAGAAGGAATCTATGGCAAAATGTGTCTATTTTAAGATTACACTAAGCTCAGAGGGAGGGTAGAAATTGACAAGGGAATTAGGAAACTGCAGTGTGGCCTGCAAAGAGTAGAGAGGTGGTCTAAGATTTGGCAGTTAAAATGTCATTCCAAAAAGAGCATGGTGATGCACATAGGGAACAAGAATCCCATGACAGAGTACTGGATAGTAAGGGTAAAGCTGAGCACTACAGCTAAGGAATAGGACCTAGGAATCATCATTAGTGACTCCATTAAACTATCAAGCCAGTGCAGTAAGGCCTATAGTAAGGCAAATTGGATCCTAGGATGTACTGGAAGGGGCTCTGACAGTAAAATAAAAGAAGTATTACTGCCTCTTTATCGATCATTGGTGAGGCTGCACCTGGAGTACTGTGCCCAGTTCTAGAGTCCTCAAGAAAGATAAGGGCAGATTGGAGATGGTGTAGCAAAGGGTAATCAGGATGATTCAGAGCCAGCAGCATAGAGCTTACAAGGATCTGCTTAAGGCACCGAACATGTATTCGCTGAAGCCAAGACAAGAGAGGAGTGATATGCTAGAGACCTTGAAGTTCCTGAATGGAATAAACAAGGTGAACCGAGAAGAACTACAGTGAAGCCCACCAGGATGAAGCACAGCACTGTAGAATTCTGCAGTGGAGTTACTGCAGCAAACAATGCAATTTCAATGGGAGTTAATCCCTTTTGTCATGCAGTAAACCTGTGAGACTGTGCTTCATCCTGATGGGCTTCACTGTACGTAGCCTGAGTAACAGTTCAAGGACATGGGAGCACGAATGAAGACTGATAGGAGAAAGGTTCAAGAGGAATTTGAAAAAGTTTTAGTTTAAAGAAATGGTGATGAATGTGACGTAATAGAGCTGTACCTTATTGATTTGGAAATATTTCATATCATTTTATGTATATAATACACTAGGGAAGCCCATTAAAAACCAGGTCAAGTCACAAGGGTTCATGGGTACAAAGTACATGTGCCCTAGAATGTTGTGATTTTCTTGTTACTGGGCAGAGAAACTGTTAGCTACTTAGTCAGGGGCTGAAGAGTTAATTAAACCATTTAAAAGGAAACAAAAGGGGCTAATTAAGCAAGGCTGGAAGGCCAGGCATACTTTTGTTTCTGAATAGCCCTCAACCACTGGTGGTTCCATTTTGTCTGGGTCCCTTTGGTCTGAAAAAGTTTACCCTGAGTTAATCTAGTTACAGCTAAATGGACTAGCATTTTAAGTAAAGGGTCTTATGGAGGGGGAGAGGGTTACGGCAGACAGGATGGACAAATGGGTCCTTTTCTGCTGTCAGATTTCTATGATTTTATGAAGTAAATGACTGTACTGAGTGTAGCATAATTACATTCATTTCAAAGGGAGGCAGACTGGATGGCCTCCTTAAATTCTAGTTTAGACTAGCTGACCTCTGAGCCCTTTTTCTCTCATATTCAGAGAAGAACATTTGTTGTTTGTAATAAAATACTAAAAGCAGATTTGTTGCATAGCCATGGAGATGGAATGCTAGTCAATTGCAGGCCAAGTCAATATTTACTGGACCTGCCCTTTGAGAAGCCCTTAAAATAAGGGTGCAAAGACTGGATCAAGGCCTTTTGCCCTTCTGCTTCTGTGTGCTGCCTTTTGCCATTTTACCCTTGCACTTTGGTGAAAGAACATTGCAGTTGGGACCCTGTCCTGCTGAGAAAGAGCAGAGACATTTTCTTTTCAAGAACTTCTGTTGGACCACAAGAGCCAAGATTTTCAACTACCTTTTTAAGGATTTTTGCACTTCAAATTCATAGAAACATAGAAGTTGATGGCAGATAAGGACCGTAAGGCCCATCCAGTCTGCCCATTTCTTTTTCTACCTTATAAATGTGCCATTGGCCTTTGCTCTGTCAGTGGTCTATCTATTCATACTCATTTGTATTGCTCCCTTATGCCTATTCCATGCCTGTTTGAAGCCCTGCACAGTATTCATAGCCACCACTTCTTGAGGTAGGCCATTCCATGCATCCACCACCCTTTCTGTGAAAAAGAATTTCCTCACATTCCCCCTTAATTGGCCCCCCTCTAACTTCATGCTGTGTCCTCTTGTCCTGCTATTTTTTTATATTTAAACATGTTAGACTCTTTCACCTTGTTAATGCCCTTAAGGTGTTTGAATGCCTCGATCATATCACCTCTCTCCCTCCTTTGCTCAAGGGTATACATATTGAGCTCTGTTAATCTGTCCTCGTATGTCTTCTGATGCAGTCCCTGTGCCATTTTGGTTGCCCTTCTCTGGACTGCCTCAATTTGGTTAATGTCCTTGTGAAGGTGTGGTCTCCAATCCTGTAGGCAGTACTCCAGATGGGGCCTAACCGGTGTCTTGTAAAGAGGGATTATTACCTCCCTCTTACGACTTGTGATACTCTACTAATACACCCTAACACCCCCCTAGCCTTACCTACTGCTTTAGAGGTCTGCTTGGATGATTTCAGGTCATCAGTGATGATGATGCCCAAGTCTCTTTCTTCCTTTGTGACTGCTAGCAACTCCCTTCCCAGTCTATAGGTGGCTTCAGGGTTTCTCTTCCCTATGTGCATGATCTTGCACTTCTTTGCATTAAATCCCAGTTGCCACTCTTCTGACAATTTTCTAGTTCATCCAGATCTCTTCTCATTCTGCCCACCCCATCTGGATCATCTACTCTGTTGCAGATCTTGATGTCATCTGCAAACAGACAAGCCTTACCCTCTAGTCCATCTGCAAGGTCACTAATGAAGATGTTGAAGAGGACTGGCCCCAGGACTGATCCCTGAGGTACCCCACTTTGACTTGCATCTCTTCTGACTGTATACCATTTACCACCACCTCTGTTTTCTGCCCTGAAACCAGTTTGCCACCCAGTTGACCAACTTCTGACCCACCCCAAGCCTACCCAGCTTATTTATCAATCTCTATGTGGAACAGTGTCAAAAGCTTTGCTGAAGTCAAGGTAGGTGATATCAACTGCTCCCCTTGGTCCACCACTCTGGTTACCCAGTCAAAGAAATCTATGAGATTAGTTTGACAGGACCTTCCTTTTGTAAACCCATGCTGTCTTGGATCCTGTGCCCCTATGGATTCCAGGTGTTGCACTATCCTTTCCTTAAGGAGTGCCTCCATAATCTTGCCCACTACTGAGGTAAGACTGACTGGTCTGTAGTTCCCTGCCTCCTCCCTACCACTCTTGTGGAGCGAGATCACATGAGCCCTGCTCCAGTCTTCTGGGACCTCTCCTGTGCTCAGAGACTCACTAAACAGTTCTGCTAATGGCTCTGCTAGTTCCACCTTTAGCTCCTTAAGTACCCTGGGATGTATGCCATCAGGTCCCATTGCCTTGTCCACCCTGAGCTTAGCAAGCTCTTGTAGGACCCTTTCTTTTGTGAAGGGAGTAGTGCTCACCTCTCTCCTCCCTGTGTCCATGGTGCTGAGCTGTGGGCCCTGCCCTACCTTCTCTTCAGTAAATACTGAGCAAAAGTATCTATTTAGGATATATGCTTTTAAATGGTCCTCCTCCTCACATGCTCCCTTTTCTCCATTAAGCTTAGCAATACCCCCTCTGGACTTTCTCCTTTCACTAATGTATCTATAGAAAGTCTTGTCACCTTCTTTTACTGTTTGTGCTAGTGTTTCCTCAGTTTGGGACATTGCCTGCCTTACTGCCTTCCCTGCTTCCCTTAGGGCAGTTTGGTATGCCTCCCTATCTTCATCCCGCTGTGTTCCCTTATATTTCCTGAAGGCCAGCCTTTTGGCTCTGACCTTTCTGCTACTGTATTTGAGAACCAAAGTGGTTTCCTTCTTCTTTGCACTTCCTTTCTGTCTAACACAATGGGATGTTGCTTGAAGTATTGCATCCTTAATGCTTGCCCACTTTGCCTGTCCCCTCACCTGTGTTTCTTTTTGCCAGTGCTAGCTTAACTCTGTTGGCCATCTTATCAAAGTCAGCTCCTCTGAAGTCCCATATTTTTGCCTTGGAATGGGATGATTTAGATGTAGTAGCCAAATTGAACCATACCATGTGATGGTCACTGGCCCCCAGGTGACCTTCTGCCTGGAGATCTGTGATCCCTTCCCTGTTAACCAGTACTAGATCTAGGATAGCCCTGTCTCTTGTGGGTTCTTGTATCAGTTGTTTGAGGCCCTCCCCCTGCAAGGAATCCACTATGTGTCTAGTTCTGGCAGATGTTCCTGCTGGTATTGACCAATCTGTATCTGGCATGTTGAAGTCTCCCATGATCAGAACCTCCCTTTTAGCTGTCATGTTTTGTATATCTTCTAACAGTAATGTGTCTATGTCCTCCCCCTGGTCTGGGGGCCTGTAGACAACTCCAGCTCTTATGGCGGTCCCATTTCTGTTTCCAAGGTGACTCACAATTCTTCTGGCTCCTTATGTGTATTCTGAATTTCTGTAGCTTTGATATTTTCATTGACATACAGGACCACTTTTCACCCCCTTTTTGCACCTCGATCTCTTCTGAACAATACATAGCCAGGTACTGAAGTCTCTCAAGTGTGGTTACTGGTAAACCACGTCTCACTAATTGCTACTATGTCCAGTTTAGCCTCTGACATTATTGCCTGCAGGTCTGGGATCTTATTTCTCAGGCTGTGATCATTTGTGTACTTGATTTTCCATTGGCCAGATTTAGGTGTGTTAGTTGTTGGGTGAGGTTTGGCACTACCCCTGTGCGTTGTATGGCGAGACAAACCTTTTTTCTTACCTGGTGATGCAAATGAACTGCAAACATGCTGAATCTCTGTTTGACCACTAGCTGAGGGGGGAGGGTTGTTCTTCTCATTCAACGTATGGGGTGCTGCACCCTTCTCCCCATTTGCTAGTTTAAATATTCTGCAAAGACATCAAATTTCTACCCCAATGCACTGACTCCCTCCTTAGTCAGATGCAGTCCATCAAATTTAAAGAACTTTCACTCCCAGAACTGTTGCCAGTTCCCTACAAATCTGTGTCCTTTTTCCTGGCACCAGCCCTTGAGCCATGTGTTTAGCTCCCTTATCTCCCCTTCTCTGACCTTACGTCCATCTTCCCCCCTCTCCCAGACTGGCAGGATCTCAGAGAAGGAGATGCCGGATGAAATGGATGATAGTTTGTCACCCAGCCTGGTCAGGTGTTCCTTGGTCTCCACAACTGACTGGCTGGCGAGATTATTAGTCCCTATGTGTACTAGGACATCAATGTTTTCTTCTGCTTTGTGAACAGTTTTAGCAATGCAGTCAGTGTCTCTCCATGCTGATGTACCTGGGAGACATCTGACATTACCCCTGGCTGGAGATGGGTATCAACTCCCCAAATCATGGAGGCTCCTATGATCAGAAGTTTTTTGGATTCCCTTTCTGCTTTTTTTGTTTTGGTTCCTGATTTGGGTGAGTTTTGTTGTGCTAGCTCCTGTGCCACAGTGTCCTGCTCTGCAGTGTCTTCTGCCTCTTTGTTTGATTTCAGAGATAGAGGCAGATACCTGTTTGTAGTGTTTATATGGTTTTTGGAGGTAATATGTTGGAGAGCAGAGAGTGATGGGGCACCCGATTTGCCCCTCCTAACCACCTGCCAACCTCCTGGTCCAACTACCCTCTGCGGTCGAGGTTTTTCTGTTGGATGCTGGGGAAATGGTGGGTGGTTCTTATAATGTATTTCCTCTTGAATATGAAATTTGAGGCATGCAATCTCTGCCCATGCTGCCCGGAGCTGAGCCCTAAGATCTCCAATGGCCCAGCATGTAGGACAGTTTCCTAAATCCTGTAAGACTGTCTTTCTGAAAATTGTTCCACAGTACCTGCAGTTAATGATATCCATTCCAGATAAGTTGCTGGGTTTATAACCTAGTCAGAGTAATTAGAAGGAAAAAAATGCAAGTAATGGTTTTATTGTGTTTTGTTTTTGTTTAACTTGTTATAACAAGTTAAATTACTAGTGCTCCTGTAAATGAGCTCACCTTGTGGAGGCCCCACTGATCCGCCCCTTCCTGCTCTGCCACAGGAAATGTCACAACTGTGGTACCCTATAAAAGGAGTGTAGTGTGGGTGGTTGGGGATGGGGGTGGGTGGCTGGACCTTCCCCTGCCGAAAAAGAAGAACCATGGATGAAAGAACAAGGAGGTAAGAGCAGAAACAATCAGTCAACAACAAATGCGGTAACCCTGAAAGCTTATCCTAATGTTAGATAAAACTGTAAAACCTGTAAAGCACCACCTGTAATAATTTCAGAGAAGATATACACTGTAAGAAACACTTTGCTACAGAGAAAAATAAAGCAATGAAATGTTAGCAACAAACAGTAGCAATCCCTGTGAGTAAAAAATAAAAACACAACCACACAGTAAATCTGCTTAGCCAAAATAAGTCTTAATCCTTTTCCCTTGCTCTGGTAAGGTTCTCTACTCTGCCTTTTAAGCAGTCTTGGAAGGAAAGAGCAACCAAGTACTTGAGGTGGAACTTTGAAACCAGATTCTCACGGTTTAGGTTTTATTTTATATTTCCATTTTCTTTGCTGTATCTCGTAACCAATGTCTAAATTATCTGTCTTTATGTTATTTACTGCATTTATTATTTATTAGTAAAGCCTTTAGCTTATTTTAAGGCAATTATGCCAGTGTCTTTTGTGTGTGTTGCTTGGGAAGGGTTGTTGAAACTTCAGTTACTTGGAGAAGGAGGAAGAGACCCTAGCTGTTGATTGTGTGACTGCGTTGGTAATGGTATTTGGGGTATTTTCTTAGTTGCCATTTCTGTGTGTTTTTAATTGTATTTGAGGTCTGTCCTTAACTGCCATTTGGAGACGGGGGAGAGACTCTAGCTGGTGATTTTGTGACTATGTTGGTAATTGTATTTGAGGTATTTTCTTAGATGCCAGTTCTGTGTCTTTTTAATTGTATTTGAGGTTTGTTATTAACTGCTATTTGGGTGTTTTTCCATTTAGTTTGGTCAGGATTGAGGGATTCTAGCCAATACATTTGTGAGTGGAGTGAGGTGTCCCTGCCAGAGGACTCCTTGGCTGATTGTTTTTTGGACACAGCCTGTGGTGTATTCCCACCCACCCACGCACCCACCTCAGGGCTCACCCTACATTTATAGGGTGGGTCCCATATGGACATGCAGCATCCTGCATCCATACAGGAAGTAGCAAAGAGAGGGAGCATAACAGAACACAACAGAAATAAAACATATAGTTGGGGATATCAAATAGCCATCTTAAGCAGGCAGTTTATTGAGGAAAGAATCGGACATGATGGGAGTGATACAGTGCAGTGTTTGTGGAGCAGCTGTCTTCAGGGAGACATTCTGGAGGATTCAATGCTACCCTAACTGCAGACACCTCTCTGGGCTGAGGGAGGAGGTTGCCTGTCTTTGAGAAAAGCTGACCAAGCTGAAGGCGGCATCCATCCCCACCCAGAGACCACTGGATCCTCAACCTTTACCTCAAAGGATGCCAGGGAAGAGAAGTGAATGGACTACAGTGGGCTCAGGGATGGTGAGGACCCAACTGGTCCCACTTAATAACTCCTACAATGTTTTGGAAGAATGGGAAAGCCCCACTCAGGAACCTGAGGCTGGGACCAGGGAGGATGGGAGGGTCTTCCAGGATGGAGCCCCAGAGAAGGGAAGCAGTGAACCCTGGAGGAGGGGAAACTTCTCCTAGTGGGGGACTCAATTGTCCAGGGAGTGGAGTTGGGGTCACCTGGCAGGGGAGAGATGGAGATCAAGTTCCTCCCATAAAATGCGGCATGTCGGGATGGGAAGCAGATCCATAGAATCACTACAGCAATAGCTAGAAGGGAGCAGCTGGATGTCATTGTCCTCCTGGGGACCAATGACCTGGCCAGGAGAAAGGTGGAGTTAGCCAGAGTCCAGGATAATTTCAAAAAGCTGGAGGGAACCTGAAACAGCTAGCACACTCCATCTCATTCTCGGAGGTGCTACCTGTCCAGGGCACAGGGGAAATTAGGGCACTCCACATCCATACCTTCAACCCCTGGTTGAAGGAGTGGTGTGGAAGGGAGGGTTTGGGCTTCATTGGGAACTGGGGCTTGACCTGGGCAGATGCAGGCTTATATAAGAAGGACAACCTGCATCTGTGCGAGAAGGAGACCATGGTCCTTTTTGAGAAGTTTAAATGCTTCAGCTGTGAGCATTTAAACTGGCCAAGAGGACAGACCCAGGAGGGTCCGGAGGCTTAGGAACACCCTCCAAGGGAACATGCAGGAACATAAGTTGACTAGGGGAACAGCAAAAGCAGGCAGGGAGGGGCAGGCAGGTGAGGAATGTATAACAAGTGATACGGTGGAAGAGCACATAGGAAAGGAAACCGGGGTGGGGGCAAGATGCTGGAGAGGGAGAACAAGAGCAGAGGGAGGGTGAACTGTGAAACATGGAAGGTCATGCTAATGAATGCCTGTAGCCTAGGAAATAAGGTTCCAGACCTGAAGGCCTTGTTGGCAGATGCCGACCTTGACATAGCAGCAATAACAGAGACATGGTACTCTTCTAATCATGGTTGGGAAGTCAATATACCAGGCTATACATTGTTCAAGAGGACAGGAGGGAATACAAATGGTGGGGAGTGGCCCTGTACATCAGAGATGGTACAAAGGCTGCAGAAGTTCAGAAAAAGATAGGGGAGGCAGAGGTAATGTGGGTCACCCTGGAGCCAGAGAATGGAACAGCAATACACACAGGGTGATCTACAGACCTCCAGCACTGAGTTAGTGTCAGTGGCTCAGTAGGTGCGCACACTCACCTCTGAGGCTGGGAGATCAGAGGGCTTTGGGTTCAGTTCCCACATCTGGCACTTGGGTTAATATCCCAGTACTGACACTGTAGTGCAGCATGAGAGGGGTGCTGCACTTCTGAGATGCCGTCTTTCAGATGAGATGTTAAACCAAGGTCTCATCTGCCTGAGTTGGTGGTAGTTCAGGTGGATGTTAAAGATCCCATGGCACTTATCGAAAAGAGTAGGGGAATTTTTTTATTGGGCAAAACTGTGAAACAAAACAAGCAAAACAAAATACAAAATAACAATCCACAATAAATCAAAACCACAAGGTTGAAACAAGAAAAAAAACATGTGTGGTACCAAAAATTCTACATGAAGGAAACAAAAAGCAAAAGAACAGAAGGAAGCAATAGCTCAAAGTATATCACAGCACAAAACTAAAATCAAAACCAAAAAAAACATAAAGTCCAGAAATAGTTATCTAATCCCATACCCTCTCCCTAATAAACTAGAAAAATTAAGGCCCAAAATAAAGGGTCAGAAAAAGCATCCCAAACAAATTAATCAGAAATTTGTAAAAAAGGAAGAGAACCCCAATCCAGGGGCAGAAGGAGGAGTCAGAAAGAACAAGTCTGTCCTTGTGAAACACTGTATGAATTTCCTGTTCAAGTTTAGGTTTCATACCCAATAAAGATAACTGCTTCTGTTGTAACACAAACTGGCTTTTAGTTTGCCAGATAATCCATTTCATAAGAGCAAAAGTAACCCGAGTTGTCCTCACTTGAAAATCACTCCAACATTGCATATTATACTGCCCATAAATCAAAGTATCATAATCCATGTTCTGTAGCTGTGGGATACACCAAGAAGAAGCCAACAAGGTCCAGAAACCTACAATATAGGGACATTGAAAAATTAAATGTGCCATCGTTTCCATCTCCAACCCACAACCCTTCCTCAAACAGGATCTTTCCTGTATACATTTGTGAAAATGGTTTCTGCGAACATTTAATCTGGAATGGCAACAAAGCCAAACCGAATCCCACACTTTAGAAGGGATCCTAGGATCCGTCAGCTGATGAAGAACATCAGAGAATACCACCATGTTTGGTAAAACAAGACAGGGGGTAGTAAAACAAACAGAATGTAAAAGGGATCAGTATTCTGCTTTCCTAGTGTTGTGCAAAAGATCATGAGATGTAATATGCCAAAGTTTTCATTTCCTACATATCTCCAAAAGATAAGGAGACAAATCTGGTGAAACATTCCAAAAAACACCCAATTGCTGAGTAACCAATCTGTTCCAAAAATGCTGGCATCTATCCCGGAATAGGGGAGCCCAAGGGAGCTGTTTCTGCAGTAAAATTGGAACACAATTGGTGTATAAAGACATGGTAAAAAGAAAAAGCACATGATTTACCATATTTAGGCCACCCTCACTAACAGACCAGTAAGTACTGTGTCTCTTAATAGGATTAAGCCGGATCCCCCAGAGTAATTGAAAGGCCACACTGTACATTTTTACCTCCAATTTTACTGGGAAAGGATAAAGATGGCTAACATTCAAGAATAAAGGCAAAATAAAAGTTTTATATGTATAAACCCTTTTCTTTTTTGTCATGGGGTAACTCTTCCATCAATCCACTTTCTCAACTGCCGGAGATAGGGCAAGGTCCCAATTCAAAAAAGCTGAATCAGAGGTTCCTAACCTAAATCTCAAGACTGATAGGTGGATCTGTATAGAGATACCTCCTATCTCATGCAGAACAACACCAGGAACACAAATACCCAGAACTTTATTCTTTTGCCTAATTAATTCTAGAACCAGAAATCTGAAAAGAAATCCACACTCACAAGATATGTTCACCTGAGACTTGATCCGCAACAAAATGGTAGTATCATCAGCGCACTTAAAGGCAACTGGAAAAGAACCACCCTATTCCCACCATAGGCATAAATGTCCCATACAACATTCAACTTTCTCAATAAGGGTCCAGAAAAACATATAGAAAAAGGGCTCAATGGGCACCCTTGGTGAACACTCTCTGAATCAAGACCGACCTCCCCAATCTACCTTTCACCAGGGTTCGAGAAGAGGCAAATCGATAAATAATCCGTAGCCAATTAACAAAAATGAGAGGAATACCACAATATTCTAGTACCTGGAACAAAATATGAGGTACTTCATCAAAAGACTTAGCCTGATCTAGAGATATCAGATACCCTAAAGTCCCAGACCCATCAAAAACTTCTTGTAACAACTTAGCCACTTCTCCCATATCACTCTGGGGAATGGCACAAGTCTGCCCGAGGGAGATAATATCCTGATCCACCAAAGATAAACAGTTACACAAAATGTTACACAAATCTTCCAATCAACATTCAGAAGACTAATAGGACGCCAGTTTCTGAGGTCAGCTTTATCTCCCTTTTAAAAAAAAATCAGAAGACTGTGCTAAGTGCTGCTAGGAAATGACAGTACCAGATAAACATCATTAAAAATGAGAACCAAAAATTTACTGATAAGGCCTACCACTTTTAATAGAATTCCCAGGTATACCATCAGGACCGGGGAGGACCCATTATGTAATTTACCAATCACTTCTACAACTTCCTTTTGTGAAATGGGCAAAATCAGTTTTTGTTTATCAGCCTCTAATAACTCAGGCACATCCAATTGACTTAGAAAATCAGCAATACCAACCAAAGGAGGGGAGTTATCACTAAAGGAAGTTTCCACAAATTCAGTAACGATACCTTCAATTCCCTCCCCAATATCCACAAGCAGTCCAGAATCAGTTTTCAATTCTTCCATATATTTAGACTCTACCAGTCTTTTTTGTGGTTGTCTTGGCCAAAGAACCACATAAAGTTTTTAAATCTCATTTGGTATCCTACCACCAAAACAGGGAATTATCATTTAGCTCATAAACAGAAAATGTGGCATCCAATTCCTCCTGAATGGTAGCCCAGGCAGCCTCATCTCCAAACAGGATTGGGGACAGGTTTATTTACAGGATGCCCCACAGCTGTTTTAATTAATCTGTGGTCAGAGGTTTCAACTGGGAAAACTGAAAAAGACCATACCGGGACCCAATGAGAGGCAAACCAGAAGTCAATCCATGTTGACAAATGACCCCTAGAGTATGTATGCTCCAGCAACCTTGAGAAGACAGCCACACAATTTTTGAGCCTAGCTTGAATATACATTTTGTTTAAAAAATTAGAATCAGAGTATAGCTTTTGTTACCTGCCAGTCTTATCCGAAAGAGGGAAGATACAATTAAAGTCCCCCAAAAAAAACAGATGTGGTAGTACATAAGTAAGGTTGTACTTTCTGTAGTAAAGCAATCCTTTGCGATTTAATCTGAGCAATTGTAATTATTAATAAAACGCATGTCATTAGTCCCAAGTCTTGATCTAAAATACATGCCCTCCCAGGAACCAAATCAATAAGGTGAGAAACATGAAAATCAGGATTCAAGATCAGAAATCCCACCCCTGAACACATATCTTCACCCAAGGACCAAAAAGGAGAACCCCATAACCAATCCTTAGATAACTGGTAGGTTTCCCGGTTCGTATGCCGGCGAGTATCCTGTACCAGGCAAACATCCAATTGACGACCTGCAAGGATAGAAAAAATGGTTAATCTTTTTTTCTGATTTTTAATACTATTAACGTTTAAGGATCTCACAGATAGGCACCACTCCATGGTCAAGTGTCAGAAGCAACCGGAACATCAGAGACCACAGCTTCACAGTTTTAACAAGAGAGTGCTTTGATTTTTTCTATTTCTTAACTCCACCTTTCTTAGAAATCAGGGGAGTATCAGTGTCAGTCATATATTCAGGTTGGGAAGAAATCAGGAAGGAGGAACCCAAATCTGCCTCCTCTTCCTCCCATTGCTTTCGCTTAGTAAGAGGAAGGAATCGGTTGGACACACTAAGGCCTGTATCACTCCCTTCACAAGTACTCTTACTCAGTTTGTGAGAAGCGCTGTGTATCAGCCGTTTAGTTTTTTGCAGTTCCCATTCATCAGTCGGGGGGGGCATCTGAGAAGTAGGGAGTGAAGAAGGGCCTGGCAGTATATTAGAGTCACAGGGCAGTACATCTGATCCATGATAAGATGATACCCCAGGGGTTTCCACAGGCACCTGGGTAACTTCATTAGAAAGCATAACTCCTTTGAAAAAGCATTCAGCAGATACAGGAGAAGGGACCACTGACCCCGCAGGGGAAGGTACAGGAGATGAAGCCATGTCAGAAGATGGGGGTGGGCAAGGGCAAGTAAAAAGGTCAGGGCTAGACAGTGCCTCGGGCTGTGGTGGGTCGACCCCAATGTTATCTTCAGAAACTGCTCCTTCTGCATTGTGAGAAGCCCAAGGACAATCCTTGAAAGTATGAGTAAGGTCATCACAAAGGCTGTACACCACTGGGGTCTGACATGCAAAAGCTACATGACCAATACCCCCACAAAGGGAGAACTTCATCTTGTCACAGGCATTGCTCAAATGGGCACGTGACCCACACCTAAAGCAGGATCGAGGTTGACCTGCATGAAAAATAAAGCCCCTAACCCATCCAAGATAGAAACAGCTAGGCAGATGCTGGATACTGCCCCTGTCTTGAGGTAGTTTAACTCAAATCTGCCATCCCTCAGTCCAAATATCTTCAGAATCCATAATAGGATCTGGAAGGCCAAGAATAGAGCATTTCATCCGTAACCAGAACAAAATATCTGAGATAGCAACCCCCTCATTTTTAAATAACACAGTAATAGTCCTGAAGGCTGGATTAGTCACAGGGATAACGACAAAAGCCTTCCGCTTGGGATTATTACGAACCCCTTGGTAACACTCCCAAAATAACTCCAAGCCACCAACAGTCTTAAAACTGGCATCAAAGTTGGGGTCACTGGAGGTGAGTATCAAGGCATAACTCTCATGAGCTGAAAAGCCCATAGTGTCTTTAAGAGAGTATGACCCACATATACACGGTCAGGATACACATCCAGACCCCTTTATATTATTGACACTGCATTTCTATGTTTAGCAGATACAGGGGGTTCATGAAAAGACCCACATAAGATCTCTGAGAGGGCCCGGCCAGAGTCATCCTGAGGCCCAGAATTCCTGAGGCAGGATGAGGGGGAGAGGGGGCTAAATGATCAGGGGCAGGCTCAGGAGGAATGGGCATAGAATCAGGTATAGGATTTGCAGGGGGGTACTATGTACAGTAGGAACTACTGCAGGAGAAACAGGCAAAGGCTGAAATTTAGCAGCAGGAAATAAAACTGGGGAATCACAAAAGTCCAAAGATGAAGGGAGTTCCAAAGGGTCAGCTGGATCAACACTCAGCCTAGCAGGTGACACCCAAGGGTGACTAGGACCGGGCTTAACCCACCCAGCAGCCTGCAAGGCCTCAGCCACTGTGTGACCAGTCACTAAAACATTCTTATCATAATTAGAACCATCCTGAAAAACTTCAGCCCCTGGTTCTGTAGGTAAAGGAGAAGGTCAAGAAACGGAAACATCGGGTAAATCCTGTGAATTCTGACCACTGAACTCAAGGTCCTGTTGAGCCCCCCCCCAATTCCATAACAGTACAAGAATTCGTAGTGGGTAGAAATTTATCAGAATACTGCCAGTATTGAAGGAACAGCAGACCGGTCAGGCGAAAAGCAAACATCTAGCACAGGAGGCGCATCAGTACCAGGGCTGCAGAGTGCTGCAGGAAGCAAAGTAGAACACAAATCAGGAGGAAGAGCATTCAGAGGCTGTAACCCAGTTTCTGAAGATAAGCCGCTCACAGTGTTATGCACATCAGCTTGAGACTCATGGCGCTCCTCCTCGGTCAAAAGCACTCGCAGAAATTCACTCCATTTCCAAAAAAAGGACTGGATTGTAATTCCAAATTGAACATCAGATGATCAGAAAGGTTAGGCAATACAGGAAGAGCACTACAGGCACTAGAATTCTGAGAGTCATGTACCAAAGAAATGATCGAAGCATCGGAGTTAGGCAGGGTTAAATCCACATCAGGAGTCTTAGAATCCACTTCCATCTTCTCAGAGACAGAAGAAGCCTCATAGAGATTAGGTACAGAGGAAGAGGCAAGCTCCTCTGCACCCACAGCTAGCTCATGACCATCTCCACCACCAGAGTCCATGGGAGCCGCCATCTTGGTCAAGGACCAGGATGGCAAAGGTTCCCCCTCAGGCGAGTAGGGGAATGTTTTATTGAAATCACAACAAATCAAAACAATTCGCATTCAAGTCAGTAGTACATCATATAAATCATGAAAACAAGGAAAAATAAGAACTTAAAGAGGAATTTTGTCATACAGTAGCCACAAGCATAAAATTGCAGTGGAACCAACCCCCTTCCCCTACCCCACTAAAGGAGTAGGGGAATTTTGTATTCATATTATGAAAATACCAGATAAACAAGTCAGTATTACTTCAGACAACTCTTGAACAAAGCTAATGAGCGACACAATAGTAACACATACTGCCAGAAAAAAAACAGGGAGATACAAATGTACAAGGAGAAAATCAAAAATATAAAGGCCCCAAAAAATCATACATAGACCCCAGTCAAAAAACACCAGTCACTAAACCAAATGCTTCCCCACCACCTAAATAGCAGTGTTGTTTTTTTTGTTGTTTGTTTTTTACCACATCATCATCTGAAAAAAATAAAATTAGATAATCTAAAAGAAAAGCAAACATATGATGTAAAGCATTCCAACTTTGTTTTGAAACACTGTTACTAAAGCAAACCTTAGACAAAGTCACACACACACACACACCCTACCCCATGAGCGTGGAGTCTCCTATCTCCAACAACAGACACAAACCAATATAACAAATTAGAACCAATCAAAATATTTCCACTGAGTCGCTCAGTTATTTGAAGAAAACTTCAGTGATTCCATATATTTATTTTTTTTTAAATCTGTGAGTATCATATTATAAAGTTCCCATGCAGAAATCTCCATTTGTTGGAGCGCCAACCTACACCGGCCTATCCATATCCAGCAAAAAATGTATAATAATCATACTTAATGTGCTATGGGGAATAAACCTTTATGAAACAGAGTCTATACCATAGAACAACTGCCATGCATCAGGAGGAAAATCTAATTTCCAAATACCAGTATTTGTAATTAATTCCCAAAATTGTATAGTATGTGGACACCTGAAGTACAAATGTTCCATAGTCTCAATGTTCTGTACGCAAGTGTCCCTTGGGCAACAGCGATCCTGTAGCTGTTTGTGCTTCTGATTCCCCCAGACATTTACTTTCCCATGAATCACTAAACAGACTGTATCCCACACTTTCTCTGAGATCCTAGTATCAGAAATATACTGAGAAATTGAAATTTGATCCAACACCGAAAATTCTGCAAATGGGTATTCCATAAACCACTCCTGAGTAATTTCCTCATATAATATTTTTCTAGGAAGACATAAAACTGAATCATATTTCACCTTCCACTGCTTCACCTTATCAAAGGCTCCTGACCACAGACAGTCAAGTCAGGGACTACATTTATTTTTATGTAAAAAGCATTCGTACACCATTCTACCACTACTTCCTGTAATTTAGGCAAGCTCCAGTTTATCCATAACTGTGAAGCCTTTTTTCATTAAAGGAAGCAGATTATTATATATAGATTGTAAAGAAAAATACCAGTGGATTGAGCATATGAACTCCCCCTTCCTTAATAGGTTTATAAAGCACATTTCTCTTGACATGATTTAATTGGTTACCCAAAAACAAAAAAAAGAAACATAAGCAATTTTGTTTCCAACAAATGGGGAAGGAAAAACAGTACCAATAAACACAAATAACAGAACTAAAAGGAGTTAATCAAATAAATTATCTTCTTTTCAACATCCTCTATACATTCCAACGAGCTACCCTGTTTATCCTTTTAACACTCTGCTCCAGTTATCATCTGCCAAATTCCGTGACCAAAATAAATCCCCAAAATTTTACAAGGTGTTTTAGTGATTGACATACCCCCTGCCTCAAGGATCAGAGTATCAAGCCCTGGATTGCCAAACATTTATATTTCAGAGGATTTAACTGGGCCCCAATTATTGCCCTAAGTTCTGAACTAAATCATGCACCTCTGAAGAGATGGGTTACCCTGCTAACAGGCATATATCATCCGGGACAACAACTTTGGCATTCTGTGCCACCAAACCCCAAGCCCTTAATTAATGGTGACCTTTGGATTCTAAGTTTGGGTTAATATAGAACACATAAAATAGAGCAATGGACACCCCTGTCTCACCCCTCAAGAATTCTACAAGGTTTTCCAATATGCCCATTCTCATAATTTTTTCCTAAGCTCTAAACATTTACAAACGGTCGATGCAGCCTGAGTCTAGCTTATAAACTGAAAATATGTGAAGTACACAGTTTAAAAATCTTCCCACCAACGACTAAGTTCTCCCTCATATAAAAATATTGTGGAGCATTTATCAGAAATGATTATACTCAAATCCTCTTGTATTTCCTTTCTTATGTAACAAAGATGTATTTAATCCCCCAAAACCCCAACCCAGACTCTCTTAAGGGGATTGCAATGTAATTCCTATCAGCATATGGTCAGAAATTCAATAGGTAATATATCGAATAAAAAATATCTGCAGATTTTTTCACAAAAGAAAGTCTATTCTCGATGACAAGGTCCCTCTAAAATATGTGGGTTTAGCCTTAGTACATCCCTGAAGATGCATCTGTAACTCCTGCGTGAAATAACTCTAGTTAAATAAGTTTTATCACAGTATTGTTTGCTACCTGGATGTTTCTGCTGAAACTGACATTGAAATCTCCCAAAGAATATTTGTCTACTAGTATGCAAAATAGATGAATCCTAGACAATAAATCTATATGCTGGGCTTTAGTTTGAGGACCATAAATATTAACCAAACGGCAATGGAAGGAACCCAGTTCCACACCCAACAATAATGTTCTACCAGGCTCTATATCCACTAATCTATGTACTCTAACAGCTAGAGACAAAAAAAATATTCCCACACCACAATATAAATCAGGACCGATGGACCAATAGGAGAGTCTCCATACCCATTCTTTCTTAGCTACATTCACATCTGTAATCGTGCGAAACCTTGTGTCCTGTAAAAAAACAGTATCATACTGCAAGTGATGTAAGACTGAAAATATAGTAGCTTGTCTCACGGGTGATTTCAAGCTGTTGGCATTTAAACTAGACAACTTAAGATTAACCAGCTCAGGGAGGGTTTTTTTCAATCTTACACTGGACCTTGTCTGTCTAGTTGATGGTTCGGATATTTTACTGCAACCTTGAGTAGCATCCTCCTTCCCTTGCCAGGGAAGAGGAGATTAAGTAACCTGTTCCAAAGGTTGTTCTTCTTCAACTCTATCACACCATGAAGAAAACACTGAAAAATGATTTGAGAGAGGTAACGGGGATAATAACATGCCACCTGAGAGTACCACAGGGTCACCATCAGTAGCCGGTTCAGTAATCGGGGGGAAAACTCTATTCCTTGAGGTTGGCCTGAATCATCATCTGAAATACTACCTTCACGAGGAAGTATAACTGCAGCTGAATCCTGTGGGGGGGGGATCACACCTAGAGTTTTCTGCTGCTTGCTAGAGTCAGCCACATCACAGCTTTATTGGGGCAAAGGGTCGGCGGCTTCTGTTGTGGGCTCAAGAATCTCTGGAGCCACAAACTCTCCCACCACACTAGAAATGGGAAATTTGTTAAGTACTGTTGGTCTACATGAAAAGAGAGAACTTCTTGATTGTCCCCCAAAACCTCCACCCATGCATCTACCTCTTCTGCTGGCAGCAATAGAAAATTCTATACCAGCTTCATAATTCTGAGAAAAAGAAAGTCTTGCTTGTGAGAGCAAGACATCATGATCAGAGGCTTCCTCTGAATTTCGAGCAGCCCAAGAACAGTCATGAAAAGTATGCTCTTCATCCCCACAGAGATTGCATATGGGAGAAGCTGAGCATTGCATTGCCGTGTGGCCCAACAAGTCACAATGAAAGCATCTAACAGTATCACAATTAGTATTTAAATGCGTTAAAGATCCACAGCGGTAACAGCTCTTAGGCTGCCCAGCACAGAAAAGAATTACTCTGTGTCGACCCAAAAAGAAGGAACTTGGAAGGTGTTGGATGCCTTGGTCCATTTGATTTAACTGAATTCTAAAGGTCCACCCCCCGTCCAGAAACCATTATCATCCATTATAGGACAAGGATGATCAAATATGGTACAATGCTTTTCCAACCAAAATATTATGTCTTTAATATCCACACCCTCATTCCTGAACAGCAACGTGATTGTCTTAATAGTTGGTTTGGTAATGGGAATTGCTACAAAATCTTTTCATTCATCAGCATCCTTTACACCATAGTACAATCTCCAAAATTTGTCGAGCAAAGCCATGGTACAAAAACTAATATCATACATATGATCCCAGGTGCATGAATAAATGCATAAACTTCAGTTGGGGTAAACACCAAAGAGCCCATAAGAAGCATTTTGCCCACCCATAGTCTATCAGGTGAAATTTGAGCCAAGCCTTTGTACTTAAGATGTACTAAGAATCTCCTTTTTGCAGCAGTAACTGGTGTCTGAAATAATCCTGCATAGGTCATAGAGCATCTGGTACCCGGAGCTACTTTGGGATCTTTTCTCTTTTCGTCAGTATTACCTACAAATCCCTGCTCTATTCCCATAGCCTCCGGTTCATCCCTTTCAGAGCATACCCTGTTCATAATAATAGGTAGAGTGGGATCCATTGTTAGAGTCTCACCAGGTACCATCCTATCTCCCTGGGACACCTGAAGTTCAGCGTCTGGCACACATACTGACTCACGGACCTCTGTTATACCCAAAACATTATCTGGAGGACTCATCAAAGATTCATCTGGTATGCTCAACTCACCATCAACAGGCAAAGGATCAGGTAAAGAATTAATGTTGATCAAACAGGTAGGGGAACCAGGGATAGGAATTGTAGGGTCTGGGAGCCACCGCCCAGTGGAAAAAATCCAGCCCTCTCCATGAAGCACCCCACCTGGAGTCCAATCCGAAGGAGTGCCACTGAAACTGCTTACATTAGACACAGTCTCCTCTCTCATTTGCTCCAGAACAGTTTCAGTCCCTGAGTGAGGCAAAGGTTCTAAGCCCACACCCCCAGGCAAATGCTTGCATGTTTCTTGTATGGGGCTAGCCACAGACCGTTTTCATTTTTTCTTCTCTTCCTCCAACTTAGTTTTGCCTTTCAGAAACTCTTGTTCTGCTGCTGACAACATAAGCAGAAGCTGTTGCTTTTTATTATCTAATTCTGCTTGTAACAGTATCTGATCTTCTGTAATGTCATCCTCTGCAGCCATTTCAGGAACCGGCGGGGGCCAAAGTAAAGATTTGTTCCACATTTTGCTCAGGCACTTCCATGTTCTCCAACTGTCCAGACTCCATTACTCCAACAGCATGTCCTCCTCCATCCATGACCAACCTCAGAATGAGGTTTTCCTGCACAGTGGCAGCATCCCCTGTGTTAGCGTTCCACTCCCAGCCTGCTGCTAGTAGTGCACTGTCCACAATCCTAGTTTGATCTGATGTTTCTTAGGACAGGCCCATCTGTACCTGTATCTGCCATTCATGATGCAATATCTGGTGACCACTTCTCTTGTGCTTTTCTTGTTTGTTTTCCTCCTGGGCTACTTTTTCCACTTGCTCTACTGTCTCCGCCCAGCTTGTAGAAGCCTTTAATGATGCTGCATCATTGCAGCTCAGCTGTGCCTGCTTGACAAGCTGCTTCTGCCTGTCAGACTGAATCTCTATCAGTTGCTTCTCAAGTTGTGATTTTTTAAAGTGAAAACTCCATATTTCTTTATCTATTTGTGCCTGTAAGTCAGTTTCTTCAGCATTTATGTCCTTCTTTCTCTCTGTAACTACTGGTTGCTCTGTTTTTGTGTCACTCCAGTCTGTTAAACTTTCCTTAGACTCCTTTACTAAATTACAATCTTTTAAGGGTTCTTCATTTATAGAATTTAAAGACTTTCTCTTTACCTTCTCAAGAGTGCACATCCGTTGTTTCCACAATTTCTTCCATCACAACATTTTCATTAAACACAGCCTGAGCACAGTTTCCATCCAGTTCCATTTCCACCACCTCTCCTCCAGTCTCCAGATCAGCCATCTGGTGCAGCAGACAAAGAGGTCCCTTCTGCTCACAGAAAGCAAGGCCCCCTGCAGCAAGAGCAGGGGAAGTTCCCTGGTGTCCTGGCCAAATTTCCCTCATTCACTAAAAATATCACCAACAGCTTAATCTGGTTCAAGGTCAGTTGGCATTCATCTGTATCCCCCTCCCCTGGGTCATGCCTGAAAACAGGCAGGATTTGTCTAGTGCACTTACCCGGTCAACAAAAACTAAATAAATAAATAAATAAGAGGGAGGAAGCAGACAGAGAACTAGTGGAGAACATACACAACATCGCAGCTAAGGGTGAATCCTGCTACTGGGGGGTTCACTATGCCAGACGTGAATTCGGCCACCCAGATGGCTGCTTCAGCCAGAAGTACAGCCATCCTTGAATTACTACAGGGGGCTGGACTCAGGCGGCTGGTGCATGAGCCAACCAGGGAAAAGTCAATTCTGGACCTGGTATGGACAAATGGGAACAGAGTTAAAGAAATACAGGTGGAAGGGCAGCTGGGGTCCAGTGACCACCACATGGTGTGGTTCAACATGGAGACATGGACTCAATTAAGTCACATCAAGGGCAAAAGTATTGTAGATTTCAGGAGGCAGATTTCTTGCTGAAATGGGTAGTTGTATCAAACGATCCTGGGAAAGGAGAAGTAGTAGTTGAGTGGAAGAACAATGGGAGACTTCAGAAAGGAGCCATAGTGGATATAACAAACCAATATATTAGGATAGTAGCCAAAGGGAAAAGAAGAAGGAAACCACTATGGTTCTCCAAAGAGTTGAGGTACAAAGTCAGGGCTAAAAGGCTGAGTTTTAAGAAATACAAGGGAAGCCAAAGGGAAAAGGACAGGGAGGTGTAACTTGAATGTCTAAGAGAAGCAGGGAAGGCTGTTAGGAGGGCAAAGATGCAGACAGAAGAGAGCTTAGCACAGTCTGTAAATAAAGGGGATAAGGCATTTTATTGGTACATCAGTGAAAGAAGAAAAAATGGGGCATTGTGAGGATCAAAGGGGAGAAAGGAGAGTAGAAGGAGGGGATCTGGAACTAGAGGCAGAAATACTGAACAAATATTTCTATCAGTATTCACTAAGGAGGATCAAGGACCACAGTTGGGTTGTGAGGCAGTTGGGAGGTGAACACTAGTCCATTCACAGTGGAGAGTGTTCTGGAAGAACTCACAAAGCTGAAGGTGGATAAGGCCATGGGGCCAGACAGTATCCGCCTGAGGATATTAAAGGAACTGCAAAGGGAACTAGCAGCACCTCGGGAGGCCCTGTTCATAGAGTCACTCAACATGGGTGTCATTCCAGAGGACTGAAGGAGGGCACATGTAGTCCCACTACACAAAAGCGGCAGTGGGGAGGAGTCAGGAAACTACAAGACAGTCAGCCTCACCTCAGTGGTTAGAAAGATCATGGAGACACTGCTGACAGAAAGGATAATGGCACATATGGAATCCAGTGGTGCTCAGGATCTGGGACAACAAGGATTCACAGCAGGAAGGTCATGTCAAGCAATTCTAATAGGTTTTTGTTTGACTGGATGACTAGGGAACTTAATCAGGAAGGGGTGATAGACATCACCTACTTGGATTTCAGCAAAGCCTTCGATATCATCCCATATAGAAGGCTGATTAACGAGATGGGTAGTCTGGGTATGAGAGACAAGGTGGTGAACTGGGTTACGAACTGGTTAACAGACAGGAGACAGAGGGTGGTGGTAAATGGGGTACAATCTGAGGAGAGGGAGGTGACCAGTGGGGTACCACAGGGATCAGTACCTGGACCAATCCTGTTCAATGTCTTCATTAGTGACATTGCAGAGGGACTGGAAGGAAAGCTCTGCCTGTTTGCTGATGACACCAAGATCTGCAACAGGGCAGATACTCCAGAAGGGGTGCAGAAAATAAAGAGAGACCTGGAGAAGCTTGAAAAGATGGTTGGAGATGTGGCAAATGAGGTTCAAAGCAAAGAAGTGCAAAATAATGCACCTGGGTAGAGGGAACCCTGGGGAAAGCTACAGGTTGGGGGGGAGGAGCTGACTGTCACCAAAGAGGAAAGAAACATAGGAGTTATGATCACTGATGACCGGAAGGTATCAAAGCAGTGTACAAAGGCGGCAGGGAGGGCCAGTGACATGCTGGAGGGCATAGGCAGGGGTATCACTAGCAGGAGGTGAGAGGTGGTGATGCCATTGTATAAAACATTGGTAAGGCCTCACCTGGAGTACTGCATGCAGTTCTGGAGACCACACCTATGCAAGGACATAGATAAGGTGGAGACTATCCAGAGAATGGCAACAAAGACTGTGGGCTTACACCACAAAACATATGAGGAGAGACTAAGGGACCTCAACATGTACTCACTGGAGGAAAAGAG
Organism: Neoceratodus forsteri; assembly: GCA_016271365.2. Taxonomy (NCBI): domain Eukaryota; kingdom Metazoa; phylum Chordata; order Ceratodontiformes; family Ceratodontidae; genus Neoceratodus; species Neoceratodus forsteri. The sequence goes on along the minus strand of JADMNL010000026.1, from coordinate 284,337,857 downwards.
ACAGCGGGGGGACATGATTGAAACTTTCAAGTGCCTCAAGGGCATAAACAAGGTGCAGCCAGGGGACTTTTTCCATTGTAGAAAAAGTACTAGAACAAGGGGGCACAGTATGAAATTGGAAGGGAGGTAGATTAAAAGGTAATGTGAGGAAGTTTTTCTACAAAGAAAGGGAATTCTATACTTGGAATAGTCTACCACAGGAGATAGTGGGGGCAAACACAATGCAGGGGTTTAAGCATGCTTGGGACAGGCACAAGGGAAGCCTGAGAGGAGATGGATTGATAAAAAGCCATTGATCACATAGGGTCAGTGGCCACATACATTGCATATGGCCTATGGGCAGACTGGATGGGCCTAGCAGTCCTTATCTGCCAACAATTTCTATGTTTCTATGTTTCTATTATACTACACTTGTGTGATTGCTTTAAGGGTCAAACACTACCAAAGTAAGGTACCACAAGGGACTCTGTGGATGAAAGGAGTGGAGGAAATATGAAAAGCCTCAAGAAGGAGTCAGTGGGAGAGTTTGAACTGGTCTCTGCATTTTCTGGGAAAAATACATTTTTATTATATTTTTTTAACCAGGAGAGACACACTAAGCTGTAGCTTGTTTAGAGGTACAACCTGGGAGCACAAGGAAGTTAGGTGACTTGCTCAGGGTCACACAGTATGCAAGTGGGGGCTGTGGGATTCAAACCCAGGTCTCCAGGTTTGTAGCTTAGAGCCTAAACCACTGCACTATACTGCCTCCATACATACATGTTTACATAATAGGGTATATAGTGCCCCCCGAAGGCCTATACACACATGTGGTTTTCTGGTTCACTGTGCAGTGACTGAGAGGGTTCTCTCCCAGGAACTCGAGACTGTATTTGCACCCCCTCGCACAGAAAGAGAGGGCACCTTGGGATCCTCTGGCATACATTCAGTTGTGAAACAGTGAGCATGCTAAACAGACAGAGGAGTGGTATCCTTGATGCTGCTCACAAGGGGATTCGCTGTAGTCGAGGGAATTCCGGACCCACAGGAATGAGCTTGTGACAGTGGAAACATGGAATAGTTTGCCATCTGAGATGGTGGGCACCAAACCATAAATGGTTTCAATCATGGCTGTGAGAAAGTGAAGGGCTTAATGGGTACTCAAGATGGTAGTAGTAGCAAGGTGAACAGGGGAGAGGACAGTGACGGCTAGTACCCTGTAGGACAATAGGTCCCAGAGTTTAATAGGGAACATGGGGCAGACCAGATGGACTATTGGTCTTTTTCTGCCATCATTGTCTATATTTCTGTTTTTCCATGATGCCTGGCATCTAGTCGCCCCCCCGTTGCAAATCTGATTCCCCCTTCCCAATCCTACCCACCCAGGTCCCTCCACCACCTCCCCATTGGCCCCCCACTTATGCAAGATGGCTATGATTGATACAGCTGCTCTGCTCACTACCTTGTCCAGCCACTTCCTGAGTAACAAGAAGTGAGTGCACTCCTACTGTAGAACATTTGTTTCTATAGTAGGTGTGTGCTTACTCCCTGTCACTCAGACAGTGCTCAGCCAAGGTGGTGAGCAGAGGGTCTGGGCCTGTCACCGTCACAGTGGAAGGAAATGGCAGCTGGGTAAATTAAGGGCCACTGTGAAGGGGGTGGAGGAAGGACCTGACTGGGTGGAACAAAGAGGGAGCTCAGACTTGCATTCAGGGGGTGAACTAGTTGACAGCGATCATTTTAATATATAGTACTAATTAGGGGCATCTTAATGGTGATTAGGGGTTGGGGAAGACTAGATGCCAGGGATCATTTTAATATACTAACTGGGGACATCTGAATGTGACTGGAGGCAACTACTTTATGTCAGGGATCATTTTATTATGTTGGCTTGCACGCTTGCGCAAGCAACATCTTGTGGTAGTGCAAATTTGGGGGTGCGGCTGCTGTTTGGTGAATGCAGGGCACTCATCAGTAGGTGTGTCCTTCATTCCCCAGTCAGCCTGCATGCCGGCACCACACCATGCATACATAATGGGGCAAGCACATCTAAGCAAAGGTCCATTGCAATCCAAGCAAAGTTCGTCATACGCAGCGGTCCTTTGCTTGCCGTGCTCACTGCCATTATGAGCATGGTCAGTGAGCGGGCAGCTGCCTCACATTTGCCAACATCGGGGGTGCCCAATCCCCATGTCGGCAACCCCGCTGTCTTTGTGTGCAGCCAGGAGGCCACTCCCGTCGGGCATACCACCCCCAAATGTTGAATGCCGAGGGTGCCCAATTCACTCTCGGCTCACGGCCCCCCATGTCTTTGTGTGCCGATGGGGAGCCCCACTCCTCATCGGCATCACCCCCATTTGTTGAATGCGAGGGGTGCCCAATCCCTCGGCTGCATCTCACTGCTTTCTTGTTTGCGCGATGAGGTCCCCAATCCCCTATCGAGCCACTGTACCCCTCAAAACAGTTGGGTGGCATGCTGGGGCCCATCCAGCATGCCAAATGCCTGAAATCATGATAATTTTCCCATGATGTTTTCTGTTTTCAACCTGTAAAATGAAAACCGCCCCTCGTAGTCTCGATGCCCCCACCACCACACCCACCCACTGTGCACCCTGACACCCCTCACCCACCCCTCACCCCATACTTACCTCTGGAGTATGGGCGATGATCTTCCGTGGACCGGGAACACGTCTGCACTGTTCAAAGCTGACTGCGAACAGAGGAAGTGCCGGTAAGCTGTATAATGGAATGCAATAGGGTTTTTTTCAACGTTGCTGTGTATCTCGGGCATTTCTTGGAATTTTGGCACCAAATTTTCAACATGGTGTTTTTGAGGTCCCTCGTCATGAATTACTGCACTGTCATGGCGTTAATCGGCCTCGAAAGGTGATTTTGCAGTCACTGCGTGAAATCACCTTTTGGGACCCATTAACGAAATGACAGTGCCAGTGTTCATGAGGTGGTCTCTCAAAAAGCCTATGTTCCAGATTTGGTGGGAAAAATCTAACAAATGCCTGTTTTACAAGTGTGCATTGTGCAGTTGCTATGCAGGCTCGTAACTTCGCACATTCGCAAAATTTTAATGCCGGATTTTCAGCATTGTCATTTTTGTACACCTCCTGGTGAACAGTAAAGCTGTCATTTTCCACATCCTACCTGAAATGTGTTTCTGCACGTCCAGAGCACAATAGTGCAGCTGCTGTGGGAAATCAATGTTTGGGCCAGATTATGAAAATGACAGCAACAGTTCATGAGCAGAGGTCCTAAAATGCCTATGTTGAAAATTTGGTGATGATACTCCATAAAATGACTGTGTTATGAGCGTGCGTTGGCAGATTGCACGCATGCTCGTAGTGTCATGCATTTGTGATATTTTCACTCTGGATTTCCACCATTGCCATTTTTCCACACCTCTTGATGAACAGTACAGCCGTCATTTCACATATCCTGCCCAAAATGTGTTTTCTCACTTCCAGCACAGAATAGCGTGGTCGCTATGTGAAATCACTTCTTGGGACACTTTGAGGAAATAACAGTGACACTGTACATGAGCAGAGATGCTAAAATGCCTATGTTGAAAATTTGGTGCCGAACGCCCATAAAATGGCAGTGTTGCAAGCGTGTGTTGCATATTTCCCACGCACCCTTGTAACTTCACAAATTTGGTAGATTTAAATGTCACATTTTCAACACTGGCATTTTTTTACACCTCCTTATGAGCTGTGCAGCTGTCATTTTTCACATCCTGCCCAACGTGTTTTCCCGCACTGCACTACCAAACACCCAAAGGGACACCCTAATGCCTGTCACTGTTTGCAGGGTGGGGGTGGGTTGGCATCAGTTCAATACTTGACTGCCATTCCTATGATGCATCTCTCTAACTCCTGCACTGCCAATGGCAGCAAGCCAACATTCAGCATTGACAAATGCTTGTTATAATACTCAGTGGCATCTGGTTGCCTTACCTAAGGATGGATATTAATCTTGTTGAAGGTGCCCAGAGGAGAATAACAAAGCTGATACACACGTTGAGGAATAAGTTGTATGAAAAGAGACTGCAGAAATGGAATCTGTATAGTTTGGAGGACAAAAGCACAAGGGGAAATAGCTTGTCATTACATAAAACAATAAAAGATCCAGTCCTTACTGCAGAATGCGGTATTGAATTAAAACAAAAGGGGATTAATTTAAGATCCTGCAACAGGCAAATAGCAATCCCAAGAGTTAATACAAAGAAGAGGGAATGTTTCTATATGTAACCCCTGGGTGACACTATCCCAAGGGCCATTACCCCTGCCTGTGTGACTAGTTGCAGGTTAAGGGGCCTGGGTACTGAAAACAGGTGCCTCTACCTGGAGGACAGGGCAGGGTAGACAAACTATAATACCATTATTATTAGAGCAGCTAATCAGTGAACAATTACCAGTTCTAACAGAGCTCCCTCTGCACCATTAGCAATGGCAGACTAGAGCAATATTATTGCAGCTCAGGCAGGACTTGAGCCTAGAAACACTCGGCCCCCTACCCAGATAAATTATACACTGCAAAAAGAATGTCTCTTAAAGAGACAGGCATGGAGGCTAACAGGGCACTCACATGCAAGCACTTTTACACCTGTGAAGACACAGAATGCCTGCCAGGCAGTGGGCATTTAAGCACACCCAAGGAACACTTTTGGAAACCCCAATTTATAGGGGGGGTTACACCCTTACCTGCCTGTAAAAAACTTGACATCCGCGTCAAGTCCATGCTTATAAAATATATGCTTCATTATCATTACTATACATTTCCAAAATAGCTAATACATGTAATTGATATATATATATATATACTGTACTCATTCATGTTATAGTTTCTTGCATTCTAAACAACATAGATGGGGTCCCATCCCTATTGGCTAACTTGGGGCTAGACAGGGCAGGGGCACCATGTCCTGAAGGATGGACAATCAACTTGGAAGTGGCGGAAAGGCTCAGTTTGGGCACTGAGCTCCTTGAATCATAGATACCCTTGTGAACAACATTTAAAGGAAGATCTACTGGTCTTCCAGGAGAGTCATAGCTTAGATGTATTATGGGTTTAACCACTCTCCCAGACTTCCTTGGGAAACTTGTACAGTCTCTGGAGTACCTGCATTTGCAACAGTCTCCTCTTCAGTAGAAAGGGGTACCCATATCTGCACTGGGTGAAGTCTCCAGTAGTGGAACATTATCAGTTCCTTGGACGGCAGATTCTGCTTCCATAATACTTTGCTCATTATTCTATCCTGAAGAAGGCCCAGGTTGCTCAGCCTGAAGGAACTCTTGGATCGCTGATTTTTGTGGCACTGAAGGGGTGCTGTCAACACTGTCATATTGTTCTTCAGGTTCTGGTGTGTCACCAGGGGGATTTTCCAAAGCAGATTCCTCCTCAGGTAATTCAAACAGTTCCACTAGACACAAGGAATCTGCTATTTCAGACATAATACTCTGCACCTCATTTTCAGGGGGCATTGGTTCCAGGTAAAAAGCTGGGGTGATAGGCAGCTCTGAAGGCCCAGCTTCATCCCCACAATTCTGCAGAGGATTGCCTCAAAACAACTGGCTCAGTTCATATGAAGGATAACAGGCACTGTCACATTCACTTTCATCAGAAATGGACTGACAGTCACCATCATTCAGGACCTGCTGGGGGGAAGGCCTTAGGTCTGGAATATCAGGGACAGGTTGATACTGTCTCTTTTTGACAGCAGCATGAGTCACCAGCCCAGGGGAAGTGTCAGGTGTTGGTTCAGCATCAATGATCACTTGACCAATGGGTAGTAGGTGATTGTGGTGCATGGTCTTTAAAGCTCTAGCGTTATTCTCAGGGTGCACTTTGTACACCGGCAGGTCATCCTGTTTACTAACTACTATGTGGGGAAGATGGTGCCACCTGTCAGCAATTTTGTGCTTTCTATGCAGTCCCAAATTACGCAATAGTATCTTAACTCTGGGAAACAATTCTTAGTCTTTCACTCGTCGATCATATCTTTCTTTGTTAGCAGATTTCGTTTGGCAGTCATAGTTTGTGCCAGTTGATATGCATGATTTAACTGATCTTTCAGTTTCTGCACATACTGCAAATAATTCTCATCTTGGACTCCATCTGGAGAGACCCCAAAACAAACATCAATGGGCAGCCAGGCCTCCCTCCCAAACATGAGACGATAGGGAGAGAATCCAGTAGCACCACTTTTGATGCGATTGTAAGTGTGTACCAAGGTGCTAATCTCCTGACTCCACTTAGGCTTATGTTTAGGATGGAGAGTGCCCAGCATGTATAGAAGGGTCTGGTTAAAGCATTCTGGTTGAGGGTCCCCCTGTGGGTGATAGGGAGTGGTTCTGGACTTCCACCCTTCCCCCACAGGGAGAGCATTTCTTTGATTAATCTAATTTCAAAGTCTCTGCCTTGATCAGAATGGATATGTAGTGGGGCACCATAATGGACAAAGAACTTTTCCACTAGCACCTTGGCCACTGTAGAGGCCTTTTGATCCTTGGTTGAAAAAGCTTGTGCGTATTGAGTAAAATGATCAATTACCACCAGCACATTGTCAATGTTCTTTTGGTCAGGCTCCAAGCACAAGAAGTCTATGCAAACTAGCTCCATAGGGGTGCTGGTAGTGATATTGACAAGTGGGGCAGCCTTCTGGGGCAGGACTTTTCTCTGTAGGCACTGACTGCAGGTCTTTACGTGATGCTGGACGTCTGCCCCCATCTTTGGCCAGTAGAATCGGGATCATACTGGTCAAGAGTTCAGTCAATACTGAGGTGTCCCATGTGGTTGTGGAGGGACCTCAATACCAGCTGTTTAAAGGCCATGGGTAGGACCAACTGTTGCTTGCCCACTTGACCTCGACGATCCACTGTCTCTCTGTATAACAACTGATAATGCAACTTTAACCTGGGGCCTTCCTTGAATAGTAAAGCAGTTTGCAAATCAGTGGAATGCAACTTGGACTCATCTTTCCCCGCACACATGGTGTCAAGTTCGAGTGTGGATTGAATCATGGAGTCCTGGGACTGAGCCCACTGAATACTGTCATTATCAAACTGAGGCAGTGCACTGATATCTAATGCAGAAAAATGGCAAGGCCAGTATGCAGGTATCCGGTGGCCCCAAGCAATCCACCAGGCAGTCCACTGTGTCTGCAGACAGTTCCTAATCTTTATGAAACTTTTGGCATAACGTTTTAATGAAAGATTCAGACAACCTCACCCAATTGTCCTCAGAATTTGGCCTCTCTGACAGGGAGTCAGAATCAATGTGATTCAGTCCAGGTCTGTATTCAACAGCATAATTGTAAGTCAACAAGGCAGAAAGCCACGGTGCCCAGTGGCATCCAACTAAGCTGAGGTCTGCACATAAGTCAGAGGATTGTTATCACTCTTCACTAATATCTTTGCCTCATAAAGGTACTCATGAAACTGGTGGACTATGGCCCACTTTAGAGCAAGGAATTCCAATTTGTGGACCGGATATTTCTGCTTGGATGGGGTCAGACTGCAACTGGTGAAAGCCACAGGTCTCAGGCCATCCTCATATTCTTGGTAAAGCACAGCCCCAAGCCTCTTCAAGCTGGCATTCATATGCAGAATGTATGGCTTGGTGGGATTAGCATAGGTAAGGATGGAGGTGTGGGTGAGCTGATAGATGACTTCGAAGAAAGCCGCATCACACTCGGGAGTCCACCAAGGCCCAAAGGGTTCACTTGTCCGGAAGTACACCTTTTTTTCTTCCTTGATGGCCACCTTTTTATGTTTGCTTGTGCACATGTGCAAGAAACATTCTGCGGGAGCTTAGTAGAGAAGTGGGTTGTGGAGGTGCAGCAGTGTGGTGGCCAATGCCAGCACTGCACTTGTGGGCTTTGAGGTGTGCACCCAATGCAGGCCCAGTGTCCTGATGACACTGGTTCTGCAGAAATGACACCAACTTGAAATGATATAGCCGCTGTAATGAGGGGCTGCCTCATCATTGCAGCATCAGCAATTCCGCTGCAGTGAGGGAGTGACCTGTCATTGCAGGGCGGTACCTCACCTGGTGCAATAGTACCAGGAACATTGCAGCTCAATGTGGTCACTTCAGAGTCAATGGGGGGGTGTCCAATCCTCCTGTTGGCATGCCCCTGACCCCCTTCATTTGCTGATGGGGAGCCCAGTCCCCACTGGCATAATGTTCCCACCCCCAAGTTTCTGTCGTGTGCCCAATCCCCTGAAGCATCATGCACCCCCCCAACAGTCTTTCTTTGCCGATGGGGGGGCCCAATCCCTTTTGACTTCAGTCCCTACTTTCCAGTTCAAATTTGCCAATGGGGAGCTCACTCCCCATCGGCATAATGTCGCACCCTCCGATTTCTGCTGTGTGCCGAGTGGGTGCCCAATCTCCCTGGGCATCATGCCCCACCACCCATTTATGTGCCCATGGGGGGCCAAATCCCCATTGGCTTCGGTGCCCCTCCCACAAATGCAGGTTGTACACTTGGAGTCCACCCCAGTGTACCAAACAACACCTGTGAAAGAAGAAAACTGACCCAAGCAGTCTTTTTTTTTTTTTACCTGTAAAACAAGACAATGGTCTCTTGCAGTCTCTCCTGCTGCCTCCCCCATCCCGCGCCCACACTCTGCGTACCCTGCCTCCTCACAACCACTCACCTCATACTTACCTCTTGAGCCTGGCGCTATGATCTTCGGTGGATTGAGAACACGTTTGCACTCTTCAAAGCCAACCACGAACTGAAGAAATGCCGGTAAGCTGTATAATGGAATAAATAGTTTTTTTTTCAACTTTGGTGCATATCATTGGGAATTTTTACACCAAATTTTCAACATGGTGTTATTGGGACCCCTCCTCAAGAATTCAGTCACTATCATTCGTGATATTTGGTCCCGAAAGGTGATTTTGTGGTCACTGCACAGAATCACCTTTCAAGACTAATTAACCACATGACAGTGCCACTGCTCATGAGGTGAGCTCTCAAAAAGCCTATGTTGCAAATTTGGTGAAACAAATCCCTAACATTACTGTTTTACGAGCGTGTGTTGCGCAATTTCCACGCATGCTTGTAACTTCGTGAATTTGTAACATTTTCACTCCAGATTTTCAACATTGGCTTTTTTCCACACTTCCTTATGAATAGTACAGCTGTCATTTTACATATATTGGCCAAAATGTGTTTTCACACTTCCAGAGCAGAATAGCATGGTCGCTGTGGGAAATTAATTATACAGACAGATTAATAAAATGACAGTGACACTTTTCAAGAGCAGAGGTCCTAAAATGCCTCTGTTGAAAATTTGGTGACAAAAGTCCATAAAATGACTGTGTTACAAGCATGGATTGTGCAGTTTCCACGCACCCTTGTAACTTCACAAATTTGCAATATTTTCATGCAAGATTTTCAACACTGGCATTTTTTCACACCTCCTTATGAACAGTACAGCTGTCATTTTTCACATCCTGGCTGAAATGTGTTTTCACACTTCTGATGCAGAATAGCATGGCTGCAGTGGGAAATCAGTGTTTGGAACAGATTAACAACAAACGAGTGAGACAGGGAGTGAGTGAGTTCAACAGAGCTCTGTCAGGACTGCTGCAGATTTCTTTGTGGGCAGAAAAAGGTACCAATGCAGGCAGGAGCCCAGTACAAAAGAGCAGTCTACAGAGCCATGAGAAACAGAAGAGCGAGTGAGAGGGGGGAGTGAGCGAGCGCAAAGGAGCTCTGTCAGGACTGCTGCGGATTTCTCTGTGGGCAGAAAAAGGCATTAACACAAGCAGCAGCCCAGTACAAAAGGGCAGCCTGCAGTGCTGGGAGAAACAGAATGAGCAAGTGAGAGAGGGGGAGTGAGCAAGGTCAACGGAGCTCTGTCAGGGCTGCTGCCGATTACTTTGTGGGCAGAAAAAGGCGCCAATGCAGGAAGAATCCCAGTACAAAAGGGAAGCCTGCAGCGCTGGGAAAAACAGAATGAGGGAGTGAGACAGGGGGAGTGAGGGAGCTCAACGGAGCTCTGATGACTTTAGAGTTGCCCACCCACGTGCCCAGGGTCCTGTGTGTTCCTATTTTACAGCAGGGTCTCTGGGGTGGAGGCAAAGCAATGGTTGGATACTTTTACGATTGTTGTAATAATACAGATTTAGTTGTTCTGTTTATTTCTCTGACTGAGCTAAGTACTGAGTTATACTGTTAGGATTGCTGTAATTATTCATATTTATTTGTTCTGTTTATTTCCCTTAGTTGAGTAATACTTGGAGTGCAATACAATTTCTAAGTGGGCTAAGTGACACTATGAGGGCTGAGAACAAAAGGTACAGTAGCTGAGGGGTGAAAAATGGACAAAGAGGCTTTAGGATTGCTATAGTAATACAGTATCTAATGGATGAGTTCTGAAACTGAATTAACCCAATTGACAAGGGGGCAGTAGGGGAACTAGTGGGGGGGGCAGGAATTTGAGTTAATAGGGCCCTAACAGTTGTAATAGGGTACAGAATCCAGGAGTAAGAGCCCATAACATAAGACAGGGCCAAAATGGGGCAGGTGCCGCGTATCAATAAAGCGGGCATCTATGGAAGGGTGGTGGGGTGTAAAGGGTGTGCATCCACCATGATTCTGGATGGGGCTTGGAGGATGGGGGTGTATGCTTTGAAGACAATTTGCTACTTTGAGGGAGGAACTGTGGAGATTAGGGAGGAGTCAAAGTGGCAGGGCAGGTAAGAATGGTAGGCATCCTGGCTGGGGGGATGGGGGATGGCAAGGAGGAATGGAGAAGAACAACTAGGGACTGAAAGTGACCCCAGTATCAGAGACACTAGCAGAAAAGAGAGGAGAAGGGAAGGGTGCCCGAGGTGAGGGAGGGGGCATCATGGTGGTGGAAGAAGAGACCATGAGGAGTACCAGGGGAGAGAGCAGATGGCTGCGGGTAGGGAGAGACCGGGGTGGGACCAGGGGGCACAGAGGGAAACAAGTAGGAGGGGGAAACCTATAGGTGGAAGAGATATAGGAGGGGTATCAACTAGGAATATATTTGAGCCTCTGCTATGGGAAAGATGGGGGAGAAGGAACATACTGAAGGGGGGAGGACAAGCAGGGCATGAGAGGGATGGCAACAAGTAGGGGGAAGAGATAGCAAGGATGAAAGGGTAGAGAGGGGCTATTAAGGAAGGAGGGTGGGTGACTGGCTTAGAGAAGGCTATGGGAAGGGGAAGGATGGGAGAAGCATCACTATCAGGGTCGAAGGGAATGGGGGCTCTAAATTGACAACAACAGTGATAGAAGAGGGGTTGGAAATTAGCAGAGGAGGAGATGAGATCAACATGGGAAGCCCAGTAGGAAGTAATCAGGCTGGGAAGGGGTTCGAGGAGGATGGGAGGAATAAGACAGAGAAAAGGGGTGAGGCAGAAGTAGGGTGTGCAGATACAGAGTCACAGAGGGTGCATCTGGCTGGGGTAAGTGGCAGCAAAGAATGAAGGGTGGTCAAAGGGGCATTAGAAGGGAAAGGGGTAAGGGACCGGGGGGTACTTGTCCTGGGGGATTCTATACTGAAAGGGGTGAGATGGGGCAGAAGGGGGCAAAGACACAGTCATATTTGGGTTGAGGCTGTCTCTGGGTTGACTGCAGGAGGAGTAGGCACTACTCAAATGTGCAGCGAGGGGGAGGAAGAAACCTCATGTTGCATGTGGGTACAAATGACTTGGCGGGGGAAACTGTGGAAGTAGTAGGGGGAGGTTCTAGGATTTGGGCAGGGAGTGTGAGAGTGTGGGGGAGTCAGTGGCATTCTTGGAAATACTCCTGGTACCATGTGCAAGCATGGGGAGGAAGAGTAGGAGTGAGGACTTCAATGAGTGGTTGAGGAATTGGTGCCATACCAAAAATAATAGGTTAGTGACTAACTGGGGTAGGGTCTGGGGGAATAGTGACTTGTACATGACAGACAGGCTACACTTGAGCAGGGTGGGGACAGGAATATTAAAGGTGGGATTAGAGGGGTATACCTCTACTGAGGTGGATTTAAACTAGTGGGGAAGGGTGGCCAAAAGACTAAGGTTGGTAGAAAGGTCCAGACAGAGGAGCCTAATGAGTGCACACCCCCCCCCAGATATAGGTAAAGGCAGAGGTGTAGTAACCCTGGGAAGGGGCGGGCAGAGTGATCTGAGTGTAATAAAGAAGGCACCACCACCTGATAAGAATAACAAGGAGAAAGGGTGCAGACTACCAAGAGGAGGGACACAGGCCAAGGAGAAGAGTGAGGAGAAGGAGAGGTACGGGTGGAAGGTGGTATCTCTCAACGCAAGAATCCTGAGGAACAAAATTGCAGAGCTTCAGGTGCTCCTTTCAGAGGGGAAGGTGGACACTGCTGCAGTAACAGAGACTTGGGCCACAGAGTACCATGACTGGGACTCGGCAATCCTGGGATACAGGATATACAGCAAGGACAGGGGGGATTGGAAGAGGGGGTTGCACTCTGTGTGAAGGAGGGGATCAAATGCATAATGGATGAGGGAGAAGAGGCGAGGAGAGGATAGAGGCACTTTGGGTGCAACTCCTGGACTCCAAGGACAGAAAGCTGAGGCTGGAAATGGTGTACAGACCACCAGCCCAATTGGGGAAACTGGGTGAGGAGTTGGCAGAGCAGATAAGGAGGGTCTGTAGAAGGGGAAGAGGGTCTGTATAAGGGGAAGTGTGGTGATAGTGGGGGATTTTAACCTACCAGGGGTTGACTGGAGCAACCCGGCCACTAGCAGTACCAGGGAGCAGGAGCTCATTGATGCATTCCAGGACGGCCTTCTGATGCAATTTTTAAGTGGGCCTACAAGGCTTGGTAGTGCTCCAGACCTAGTACTGGCAAAAGGGGAGGTGGTGAGGGAGGTAAGAGTGGAGGACCCCCTAGCAGGTAGTGACCACCAAACAGTGTGGCTCATTCTTGCACTGGGCAGGGAGACAGGAGGCACAGACACTAAGGTGGTGGACTTTAGTAGGATGGACTTTGGGAGGATGGGAGCAATACTGAGAGGGAGACTCCAGGATATAAGGCTGGGGATGGATGCAGAACAAAAGTGGGGAGTCAGAAAGAATGGGTTAACGTAGGCCACAGTAGCCTGCACCAGGGCCAGGAGTAAGAAGAGCAGAGCCAAGAAACCATGCTGGCTGAACAAAGAAGTGCTGCAAGGGGTGAGGGCATAGAGGGCTGCATACTGGAAGTACAGGAGAACAGGGAAGGGAGAGGATAAGGAGGCTTATGGCAGTTGGTCAAGGGAGGTGGCCTGGAGGGTGAAAAAAACTAACACCACTGGGGAATGAAGGTTAGCACAGGACACAAAGGAAGGGGGGAAGGACCTTCTAAGGTATGTCAGGGGAAAAAAGGAAGTGCAAGGAACATTTTGTGAGTATAAAGCGAGGAGTGGATTGGGTGGAAAGGGGGAGGGGCCAGTGGAAATTCTAAATGAGTACTTCTGCTCCATTTTCACTAAGGAGAGGGATTGTCCACTACCAGCATGGGCTGGGGGATGGTGGGGAAAGGGGGAAGGAGGTGATGAACAAAGTGATCACAGGGACTAGAGTGATAGAGGGCAGTAATGGTGGACAAGGCACCGGGTCCTGATGGCATCCACCCTAGTGTGCTGAGGGAGGTGGCGGAGCTGTTGGCTGAGCCACTGGCAGATCTGTTCAACATCTCCCTGGAAACGGGGTGCGTGCCCCAGGATGGGAGGATGGCCCATGTGGTGCTCATGCACAAGAGTGGGCCTAAGGAGGAACCAGAAAATTATTGGACGGTAAGCCTCACATGCATACTGGGTAAGCTTATGGAGGCGATACTGAAACAGAGGTTGGTGGCATTCCTAGAGAGTAATGACCTCCAAGATGGGTGACAACATGGGTTTGTCTCCGGGAGGTCTTGTCAAACCAGCCTAATACAGTATTATGACTGGGTGACAAAGGAGCTGGACAGGGGCCTTGCTGTACATGTCCTGTACTTGGACTTCAGTAAGGCCTTTGATTCAGTGCCTCATGGGAGACTGGGGGGAAGGTGATAGCAGTGGGGGTGGGACAAAAGCTGACTAAACTGATAGAGACCTGGTTACAGGAGAGGGTGCAGAGGGTGGTGGTAATGGGGGAGCTCTCGGCACCTAGAGCAGTGACAAGCAGGAGCTGCAGGGTTCACTTCTGAGTCCAGTGCTATTTGAGCTTTTTATCACCGATATAGCACACGGAGTGGGGAGCAGGGTTAGTCTGTACACAGAAGATACCAAATCAGGGGCAGTGGTGGACAAAGAGGACGGATGGGAAAAACTGCAGGGGGACGTAACCAAACTAGAAACATGGTTGGTGGAGTGGCAGCTAGGATTCAGTGCAAACAAGTGTAAGGTGATGCACTTCGGGCCTAAGAACCAGAAGAGGGACTATTGGTTGGGGGATGAGATTGGGGATCTCAGAGGAGGGGAAGGACTTGGGGTTTTGGTAACTGGGAGCATGAACAACTCAGCCCAGTGTAGCAGAGCAGCAGCAAAGGCAAACAGGATGCTAGGTGCCTCACAAAGGGGTTCTCATCCAGACACAGGGATGTGATCCTATCTCTCTACAGATCATTGGTCAGACTGCACCTGGAGTACTGTGTGCAGTACTGGAGGCCATACCTGAGGAGAGAGATAAAGTTACTGGAGGGGGTTCAAAGGAGGGAAACAAAAATGTTAAAGGGGATGGAAGGAAAGGAATATGAAGTTAGGCTGAATGAGCTGAACATGTACACACTGTAGGAGGGATGGGGGATATGATTCAAGTGTCTAAATACCTGAGGGGGGTAAATAAATCTAGCACCGAGGGGTGTTTAAACTGAGGAGTGGAAGAGAGATGAGGGGGCACAGACTAAGGTCAGAAGGGGGACGTTTCAAGAGGGAAATGAGGAGGCACTACTTCATTGAGAGGGTGGTGTCTAGTTGGAATGTGCTGCCTGAGGCAGTGGTAACATGTAGAACAGTCAATAGCTTTAAGAAGGACTGAGATAATGCAAGAGGAAGAGTCAGGGGGGCAGGGCCTGGGAGAAGTGGGGGAGGAACTGAGGGGGAGGAGGCTGGGGAGCTGCAATCTAAGTGCTAGCTGCACACTCGGGCAGATTTAGATAGACCGATTTGTCTGTTCTGCTGGCAGATTTGTATGTTCATATGTATGTTCATATGTAAAATCACAGTGACTCTGTTAATGAGCAGAGGTCCTAAAATGCCTATGTTGAAAATTTGGTGACAAACTTCCATAAAATAACTGTGTTACAAGCGTGCATTGTGCAGTTTCCATGCACCCTCATAACTTCGCAGATCTGTAGTACTTTCACTCCAGATGTCCAGCATTGGCATTTTTTCAGTGCCACTGTTCACGAGAAGAGGTCCCAAATACTTTCATGAGGTGGGAGTCACAAAAAGGTCATGTTGAGAATTTTTAGTGCAAATACTAACAAACACCTCGGCGTTAGGGTTTCTAACCGTAACGTCCCATCCTGTACAGACTGACAGGCATCAGATGTGTGCCTTTGGATTGCCGACTGTAATGCTCATGCCGTTCCCACCATGACCCTCCACCCTGCAGCCAGTGACAGCCATCAAGGCGTGGCTTGGACTCTTCGGCCCGGGAGTTCACCACATTCTCCTATACTGAGCCCATTTCAGCGTATGTCCTTATGGAGCGGGGTGGCTGTAAAGCCGCACACCCCAAGGCACACCTCAACACTTGTCAGTGTCTTCAAGATAGGGTGAGGCGAAATGGTATGAATGTTATGGGTGACAACACAAACGCATACCCCAATGCCTATCTGTCTCTGCAGGTTGGAGGTGGGATTGGCGTGAAGTTCAATACTTCACTGCCATTTTTACTCTGAATCTGTTTAACTCCTGAATTTTGAGTGCTAATACCAGCAAGCAAACATTCGGCATCGACAAATGCTTGTTGTATCTGTGGTTGGTAGGGGGATAGCCTTGGGTAAGATTAAGAAGCAGCTGTATCACCCTTGAATAGTTTTTGGTGAATTGGCGGTAGTAGCTGCAGAGCCGCAGGAAATGCTGTAACTCTTTTAGGTTGGTGGGCTGCGGCCAGGTGGTCAAGGACTCTACTTTACTAGGATCTGTCTGTATCCCCTCAGCAGACACTATATGCCCCACATATTTAACAGGTGTTTGAAATAACTGGCTCTTGTCTATGGATAACTTGAGGCCGAATTCCTCCAATAGGTCAAGGATTTCAAGAGTCTGGTCTCATGCTCCTCCAGCATGTGTCAAAATACAGTGACATCATCCAAGTATACCAGGCACTCCAGCAGGTTCATATCCCCTACCGCATGCTCCATCAATCTCTGAAAGGTGATAGGGTGCCCAAGATCCCCTGTGGCATCCTCAGAAATTCATAGAACCCCAGTGGACAGATGAAAGCTGTTTTTTCATGGTCCTCCAGGACCATTGGAATTTGATAGTATCCGCTGTGAAGATCAAGTACTGAGAACCACTGACTCCCATTAAGGCAGTCCAGGGCATCCTGTATCCATGGCATGGTGTATTGATCGGGGGTAGTCCATCAGTTGAGGGTCCGATAATCCACACACGTCCTCATGGATCTGTTCTTTTTTTTTAAATTAAAAATTTATTGGAGAACTTTTTTTTTTCCTAGATAGATACATACATTAACAGACAAATATAAAGTCCATTCCTGCTCATTTACACCAAAATAGATTCAAAAGCAGAAGAAAATAAAGAAGAGAAGAGAGAAATATGAAAGGAGGATAGAGAGGAGAAAGAAAAGGAGGAGGAGAGAAGATAATCTTGGGGGGAGAGTGCCTGCATATCAAACCTAGGAAGTAGGAGAGATATAATAGGTGAAGAAGATAACAGGGTAACCAATCAATTACACATCATGCAAGCATACAGTATTACATTGCCTTTGACAATTAAAAGCATAATCACTACCACTGCTAGAGGCCTCGGCAAGCGCCAATATCTTAGTACTACATTGATTTAATAAGCGCTCCTAAGGGGAAGCAATGTTCAGAAACTATTAATATGGCCGAGTTGAAACACAGACATGAGAGGATCTCCTGCCTTCGCTCGCCATTCTACCCGTCCGAGCCAAACCAAGAGAATCCCCTCATGCGTATCTAGCTAATAATTCTAATACTGTTTTCTCTTCTCCCAGGAGACCATGAAATGCATAAAAGGAAACCATCTTTCCTTAAATTTATCCATGGAAAATCTCAGCTTGGCAGTCAAGTATTCCATTTCCAGAATCCTAGTGCAAATACTGTACCAGGAAGAAATGGAGAGCTTATTTGGTGTCAACCATAGCAAATTAATGGCTTTGTGAGTTGCCGCCACTAGGATTCCAAACAAAAGACGGGAAGATCTAGAGGACAAGGAGGGGGACAAACCCAGCAGCCAGTATTGAGAGTACTCAGGCATTGCCGTCTCAAAAACTATCTCGAGAAAGCCCTTTATTTCCCTTCAATACTCCCGAATGACTTTACATTCCCAGAATATATGGAAATACGTACCAACCAACAGTTTCTTCAGCAAAGGTCAGAGTGATGTAATCCATAATGTTTAGTTACTACTGGGACTCTAAAAAAATCTAATGACAAATTTCCATCGGAATTCCCGCCGAAAGAGGGATGAAGTAGTGGTTTGAACTGCCTTCCAAATTTGGGACCAGTCCATTTCCGACAAGCACTTTCTGAAGTCTCTGTGCCATGAATCTTTGACACAAGTTAAAGAGTCCCTTTCTGCACTGTGCATCCCTTTAACTAATTTTGAAATCAGTTGTTTTTGATATGAAGACCTAATCAGGGAAGATTAAGTTGATTGCACTGGGTTATTTGAAGACTCCGTACCCAATTCAATCACTTTTTCATTTACTTGGACAAAATGTCTTAAATGAAGGTAACAGAAAAAGTCCTTCTGTTGGAGGTTAAATTCAGTCTTTAACTGCTGGAATGATTTAACTAGGTTTTGCAAAAAACGCTGACCCAAACTAGTCAGGCCAACTTTTGCCCATCGGTGAAAACCAAAGTCCCACTTAAGTGGGCTGAAATCCGAACAGCTTAATATTGTTGTGCATTGATTAAGCTTTAAGATGACACCTAGCTTAGAGTTCATGTCCCTCTAAACTTGGGGGAGCACCCCAGTAAAGGGATTTCTAAAATCAAGCCGTCGCAGTCTGGGGGTGTCCAAAAAAATTAAGTCTGAGGGCTTCCCCAAAGGAAGGTCTGCCTCCTCAATGTGAACCCATTTTGGTGGGGGATCCTGGGCCATAGTCACCAGAGACTGCAACTGGGAGGCCCAGAAATATTTCTAGACATCTGGTATCTCGAAGCCTCCCCTTTCCTTAGGGGCCACCATGGTCTTCCACCTCACCTGTGGCCTCCTCCCTAACCAAAGAAATTTAGAGAGGGTGGATCTCAAGTCCTGCCAAAAATTCCTCGGGGGCCTAAAGGGAATGGCACCCAATATAAACAGCAGATGAGGGAGAATGTTCATGTGGATAGACTCTCCCCTGCCCGAAATGGAGAGAGGAAGCTCCCTCCATCTGTTACAGTTCTATCTGATCTCCTGAAGTACTCTTAAATGGTTTGTAGAGTATAAGGTCTTAAAATCCTTAGGAATCCATACCCCCAGGTATCTAAACCCTGACTTACACCATTTAATTTGCTGCACCCTCGGTAACGGATGGCCCTGGGTACCCTCCAAAGGGAATAATTCAGATTTATCAGGATTAACTTTGTCGCCGGAGAGGGAGCCGAATTCCTTAAGAAAAGTGAGAATTCTGGGAACCACGTTTACTGGGTCTGATATGTATAACAATGTATCGTCTGCGTTTAGTGAGATCTTGACCTCTACACTTCTGACCTGAAGACCTTTAAAGAGATCCGATTGCCGAATGTACATGGCCAGAGGTTCCAAACTCAAAGCAAATAAAAGAGGGGAGAGAGGCAGTCCTGCCTGGTACCTCGCTCAATCCCAAACTGGGTGGAAACCGTCCCGTTCACCCAGACCTAGCTCTGGGCCTGGAAAATAAATTAGATATCCATACTCGGAATTTCTCACCAAACCCAAAACCACCCAATACCAGATCCAAATATTGCCAATTTAAACTGTCAAATGCTTTTTCAGCATCTAAAGCTAATATAGCTGAGAGTGGTGAATCTATGGGGAGTTGGGCCAAGGAAATCACATTTAATAACAATCTTATGTTGTCTTGGATGTGTCTGCTGGGTATAAACCCGGTTTGGTCCGGATGAGCCAAGATGAGGACCACTTTCTGTAAACGTTCGCTAACAATCTTAGCAAAGATTTTGGCGTCTTGGTTGAGCAACGAGATAGGTCGATACATAGCACAGGAAGTGTGGTCTTTTCCAGGCTTGGGTAATACTGAAATAAGGCCTCACCCCACGTGTCTGGCAGGGCCCCTGGCTCTTGTGCCACATTACAGACTCTAGTAAGAAGTGGGGTTAAAATATCAGTACATCCTTTGTAGAATTCCGAGGTGAACCCATCTGGGCCGGGAGCCCTGCCAGAGTTAAGGGCCTTGATAGCTGCTCTAACTTCGTCCTCAGTAAAGGGAGCTTCTAAGAAGTCCCTCTGAGCTTCTGATAAAGCAGGCATCTCCAGTCCCTGTAAAAAATTCAAAATTCTTTCCCCATGCTCGTGTGTTTCATCTTTTGAATAAAGTTGCCTATAAAATTCTGCAAATTTTTGTGCAATTTCCCCTGGAAGGTTCTTATACGGAGCATTGGGGGGTCTAGACTGACCTTTGCCACATACCTGTCAGCGGCCTGCTTGCGAAGCCTCAAAGCGAGTAATTTGCCTGCCCTCTCTCCCCTCTCATAGTAGCGTTGCCCGGTATATCTAAGGGAGTTTTCCACCGTGCCTTTTGCAATAATGAGTTGTAGGAGTCCCTGGCCTCTCTCAACTTTTTAAGTGTGGAGTTAGACCCTGTACCCTTATGTGATGCTTCCAAATTAGCAATTTCGGCGAGGGCTTCACGTATACGAGCTTGATGCAGTTTATGCTTATGGGAAGAGAACGAAATCATATGTTCTCTCACCACCACCACCTTCAGGGCATCCCATAAGTATTTAGGTTTAGAAAGCTCCTCCGTATTCTCCCTTAAGTAACACTGAATTATTTTTTGGGAGGATTCTATATACTGTTTATCATTGAGGAGTCCAGGGTCAAACCTCCAAAGGCCACCCCCTTCATTGAACCCCATTGAAGTTGAGCCTTAACCATAGCATGATCAGAAATCGTGATTGGGAGGATAGAAATATCCTTAAATGTGTGCAAGGCATTTCTGTGTGTGTAAAATCTGTCCAGCCTGGAATACATCTTTGAGGCCAGTGAATAAAAGTTGAAGTTTTTCACCAAAGGGTTAAACTGTCTCCAGGGGTCAATTAGTCCCACCTCCACCAGCAAACTACGAAGTACTCTAGAACAGGACTTCGAATTTGGGGTCTTGGCCGAGCTCCTGTCCAGACTGACATCATCCACGCAATTCCAATTCCCCATTAAAATGACTTGTCCAGATGGTAAATTTGCTATCGAGTTAACAAGGGAACGAAAAAAACTCACCAGAGGGTGGGTTAGGGGCATAAACCCCGACCAAATGTATAGTTCGGCCCTTATAATTGCTAGAAACTGTCAGTTGATGTCCTGTACCTGATTTAAATACAGAGTGAATCTGAAATGGGAGACCCCTGCAGAATAAAATAGCTGCTCCCCCCTTTTTAGATTGTGGGTGCTCGTCAGAACACACCATACTCACCCAATCCCTTCGCAATTTCATGTGTTCTCCCAGGGTCAGCCTAGTCTCCTGCAGGCAGGCAATATAACACTTTTCCCTTTTTAATTCAGTCAATATTTTAGCTCTCTTAATAACATTATTGATACCTTTAACATTAAGTGAACAGATTGTCAGATCACCAATATTGTCCATCCAAGAATACTACAACAACTTATTATGCATCCTTCATCCAGTTGTACAATTATAAATCTTACTAGTACCATGAGGCACTCTCCCCAGAGCAGGTAACGAAAGGAAAAAAAATAGAGTAGAAAAGAGATAGAAAAATAAGTAACACAACCTTCGTAATACATATTTGGTCTAGAGACCTTACATGTCCTACACTAAAAATGCAGGACGTGCCTCCCTTATGGAAGCACAACGACAACGGGTCATTGCTAGAACTTAGATTACCAACTGAGGCATCCATCCTCGCCAATGTTAGTCGGCTCGGTGGGCGCACCGGTATGGAGTAGGGGGGTTAAAAATTCACGCCCCCTTGAGGGAACAACACTCCGCCAGGAGTGAGAAAGCTGGAATGCTCCCCAGGGACCCAGAGAGTTACCCGCCTGTGCCCTCTGTAGTTTTCTTAGCTATAAAAACTTCCGGGAGGGGCTGGGATAACAAGAATACCCC
The DNA here is from genome assembly GCA_016271365.2 of Neoceratodus forsteri. Taxonomy (NCBI): domain Eukaryota; kingdom Metazoa; phylum Chordata; order Ceratodontiformes; family Ceratodontidae; genus Neoceratodus; species Neoceratodus forsteri. The sequence continues at coordinate 284,316,421 of JADMNL010000026.1, read as the reverse complement.
TTGGGTCTCCAAAGTAGCTGCCAGAAATGACACACTCCTATGAAGGAGAATCCAATGCAGTGCAAACTGTAGGAGGGAATGGGAAGAAAAAAAAAAGTGGGGGAAGGGGGTACAAAAATGATAAGTCTTCACACTGTAGCAACCGATCCTCCTACAAAAAATAAACTGAGGGGTCAGCCCAAGACATAATCCAAATCAGTTAGGTAAAAGGGGGTCTTTGGTGGGGGTCTCCCCCCACCTGAAAAATGACAATTGTGTTGATTAATAAAATATGTAAATGGCCCACTGTCCACATTATACCCTCCCACCTGTTCTCTCCCCCTTTCCCTTTCCTTCTCCCATCTCCTCCTCCCCACCTCCTTTCCCCTTCCTCTCTTGGGGGGGGGGCGACAGGAGCTAAATACCAGAATAAAAACAAGTGGGAGAAAACAGGGACTAAACCAAAAACATCCCCCTCTGCTCTTACTCCCATCTCTATCCCCAGTCCAATGACCTCAGGTGGATAGGATTACTTATTACTATAGCTCATAGGGTGTGGAGCAAAAGAAAGAAAAAAAAAAGGAAAACAGGTCTTTGATCCACCCAGCCCCAAATGTCCACCCCACTTTGATGTAAATTGGGGAAAAAACATCTCCACCAGAGGCATCAAAAACCCGCACTCACGAATTTCCCCAGCATCCGCCTGGGAGGCAAACCGACTCTGTCTGTGTCAGTCGTGTGGAGGGGGCCAAACACCAAACCGAAAGACCGAGAAGGCCCAGTGGAGGCACAGGGACTGCTATCCTTGCCAGACTCAAGAAGGCGCCACCACAAAAGAACTCCCATCTCCCCTGAGAACCTAAACCAAAAGGGCCGCCCTCTCAACCCTCCGGTGCGCACGTCCGTGCTCTCCGCCTATCCACAGAGAGAAAAAAAAAGGCCCTCACTCTCCCACACTATCTGGGGCCTAACCTACCGCAGGAAAAACCGAGGAAACCCTCAGAGAAGAAGATAAAAAAGAAAGAACCAGAGAAGGGAACTGACAAATAAAAAAAAACTAACTAACCAGGTAAGCCCTGTGAACACCCTTCTTCCCTACTTTAGTGGCTTTTCATTAAAGTTTTTGATGCGTACTCTTTTTAGACAGAGCATCCCCCAGCAAAACCGGGTGAGAATGTGACTTGCATTAAGTGATTCCAGTTTGCACAGTCTACTCTGGGATCTTCCCTCTGGAAATCCATCTGGCTAGATCTGCATGTAGTGGCAAAACTGAATCTACTCTAAGGTAGGGCAGATTACTGCTCTTTGAGCCTGGAGCTGTTGCCCATAAAAGTTTCTTGATTTCCTTCTCCGTGACCTCTTTTATATCTGGGACCTGGATATCTTTTGAGATCAGAAAGTCATGGGCTGGAAGTAGTGAATCATAAATTTTTTTGACCTCTGGCAGATCAACCCAGAGTCTAGCTGGATAACGCAGTTGGGCCCTGAAGCCTTTCTCTCTGAGCTGTTTCACAACTCTGAGCACTTTTCTCTGATGTTGGGCGGGGGGGATCTTGATCCATGAATACCTTCCCTCCATCAAAATTCAAGTCTTTCTTTCCCCAAGCCAAACGCAGGACCCTGTCTTTCGTGGGGTACCTTAGAAACCTAATTATAATCACTCTTGGGGGGGACACCCTGTTTGGGTTTAGGGGCCAAGGCTCTGTGTGCCCTTTCGTTCTCTAGAGGAGTGTCCTCTTTAATCTGTAACTCTGTTTTGAGCCAACAATCCATGAAAGCGATCATGTCAGTCTGCTCAGCCCCCTCGAGGATTCCTACCACCCGAATGTTGTTGAGCCTAGAATGCACCTCAGCATCTTCTGCTTTAGCCATAAGTGCTTTCTCCCTGCCATATAAGAAGGCCAATGATCTACTGAAAGCCATGTGTTCTGCCTGCAGCCCCTTTACATGTTGCTCCACTGCTGCAGTTCTGGATTCCAACTTTTTAAAGTCCTTTTGGATGTCCGATACTTTAGCATCTATCTTGTGCAAAAGTTTAATGATCTTCTTTGACTCTGCCCGTGTGTTCATTGAGCCAGAATCAGAGCACGAGTCTTCTGCTCCAGATGCAGAGAGCACCGATGAACGCGAGGGAGCTGGGCTGAGGCCGGCTGACTGTCTGCTCGATGAATTCACCTAAGCCATTTTTGCCACTTGAGAACCCCTTTTTTTCATGCGAACCATAACGGGTCCTTACTTGCACCTTTACCAAGGTCTAGGAATGTGGGATGTTTCCAGTGGATGCTGGATTCTCTTTTAATTTTAACGTTGGTGACCAGAGCAAGGAGTTAAGCAGTCATTCCCGCCTGCTATGTCACCGGAAGTTGGATCTATTCTTTTTAAGCACAACTACAATGGGGGATGTAGAGGGGCTTCTTGATTCTTGAATAATGCCAGCAGTGAGCATTTCCTGTAGGTGCCTCCTAACATCATCTATGTCTGCTGGAGCAAGGCATAGGAACCTTTCTCGGAATGGTCAGTCATCATGCAGGTGTATGTTATGCTCAGCACCATGGACACATCCCACATCCCACTTTTTTAGTGAGAACACTTGGTCTCTCTGAGCAAGTTTCCTGCTAATTCGGGTTTTCCACTCAGCACACAAGGGGGAATCACTGAAATCAAATAGGTCTGGGGTCACTTTCTCCTTTCCACCATAGTGCTTGTTACTGGGTAATACTGTAGTATCTGCACAGTGTACTGTAACCAGTGTACATCCCCTGTTCACGTGGACTTCCCCATCTGACACGTTCTGAATTTGGACTATCACTTGGCACGCATAGGCATAGGCATTGGCTGGTAGGATACTGGGCTTGACCATTAGCCCCTCCGGCAACTTTCCTTCACCTGGTGCATCCGGCATTAATATTTTGTTTTTCACCTCTCTCCTAAGATGGACTTCTCCATGAACAGTATACTGAGTACTGGGTGGCAATACCAAGGAATCAGGGTCCTTCTTCCAGACAATTCCAATGGGCTTATCCTGGTCTTCTGCCACAGACTGTCTCTGCAGGTCATAAGCTTTCTTGATCAGAGTTGGAATTCTCATTACCTGGCCAGTCTGTCGGTCTCATTTCTCTTGGCACAACTGCACTAACCTTCCAAACATGTGGGCATTGGTTCCAGTGAGTAGGGGCACCCCATCATATATCCCTGTAGGGGGGCACACCAGGGCTAGTATCTCTACTTGTTCATTTATACCAGTTATGGCTGCATGAAAAGACAGCCCAAGCCAAACATATCCTAGGTAGGGATAAAACTTGTCACTCAGGCCCCACAGTAGGTCTTCTAGAGATTGTAATGGCATAACAGATAAGTGTTTGTCATGCCAGTCCTGGAATACAATGATCACTTGCGACCCACTGTCGAGCACAGCCCAAGCATGGATACCATTGACAGTCATGGTAGTCTACATTGAAGGGCCCACCAGTTTGGACCAGTCTGGAGGGACAGTAGCAGGGACCTGGACAGATGATTTAGCCACAAAGAAGTTTGAGTTAGCATTTCTTGAGCCCTCACTGTGGTCATTTCGGGCACGTCTTGGCCATTGATTTGTTTTTCAGAGCTCCCCTTGGAGTCTGTTTACTACTTTTTGTAAGTCTTTCTGAGACTGGCATTCTCTTTTCATATGGCCATCCTTTCCGCACTTGTGACAAATGATAGACTCCTGGGTCATCCTTTGAGAGAACATTGCATGAGGGACTGAAGCAGTAGCAAGGGATCGGGGTCCGATATCTGCTTGCAATGGCAAGGGTGGTGCAATGTGTCTTAACAATTCCTTTAGGGTGGCAGTCAATTCTCTGATTTCCACACTAGAGCTGCCCTTTGTAGGGGATGCCAGGGTGGGCACTCCCACCCCCATGGCCAACGTGTTCTGAGCAGGAACTGAATCTTGTTCCATGAGGAGAACCCTTGCAGAGGCGTCTACCTTCAACTCTCAGACTTCCTTTAGTAGCTTCTCTTTCTACAACTAGGCCCAGGGTGGAAAATTCTTTGCAGTCTCAGAGTGCTTGTTAGGTGTGGGCTTTTGCCCCTGAACTTCACTCAGCTGATCACTTTCGGTCACTTGTGAAGTAGCAGCAGATATTGGTGCAATTCCACCATGGGGTCACCTTTGCTCAACCCTCCCAAGTATCTTTCATTAGCTTGTCACAGGAAGGGGGTGATTCCAGTTGGGTGATGAGGTGGAACTGAAGCAGTAACAATTCTGAAAATGGAGCAGACTTAAGGATCTGGTCCAGCCTAGTTCGATCTAATTCATCTGATGCCAAAGTACCCTTTCTGAGGCACTCTTGTAGCACCTTTTCAAGTCGAGATACATACATGGATAATGGCTCCCCTGGGTACTGCTGAGCATTTCTTACTCTCCACCATAGGTCCTCATCTGAATCTGGGCTCCCATTCATATTCTGCAATGCATCAAGATAGTCCTGTGCAGTTGCCTCAGTGTTATTGGCCTGCTTAGCATGGATGGTAGCCAGGGCAGGACCTCGGAGTCTCTCACTCAACCTCTTTCGTTTCTCTGCTTCTGAACATTGCCATTCAGGTACTAGAGGGACAACGTATTCTATCCAGGTTTCCCAGTTATCCTCCCCCGGGGGATGGGGAGGGTGCCTGAGAAGATTCTCAGCATTCAGTAGGAGTCATGACTAATGTCAGGCACAGATATAGGGGCCAGCATTGGCACAGTCACAGAACATGGGGCAGAAACAGGTGCTGGAGTGGGCAGGGGTGTTGGGGAAGGAACACTCCCAGGTGGAAGGAATAATTTCTTAAAGTCCTCTACGGTTTTCTCTTCCTCCAGTAACAACTTAGCAAACTTCTCCTAAAAGTCTCAGATAATGGTGGGGGCTCATCCTCCCCAGGGTCTTTACTGTCTTTTGTTATCACTCTCCAGACAGCTAGAACCCCTTTTGAGGTAACAGTCTGTGGCACTTTAGAGCTGTCCACAAGGTTACTATACTCTACCAAGGCCATGAAAGTTTGGGTGGTCAAATCAGCCTGTCAACCTACCACCACAGCATTTTTTAAACATTCAACTTTGGATAGTGCTACTTCTACAGTGTTCTTACTGATACCCAAGGGGATATTCAGTATAAGCATGGCATTTTGGGGGTCAATTGCCTGCCCCATACACCGCCCCAACAGGTGCACAGCCACTTCTATTGGGGTAGCCATTAAACTTTGACAACAATTCTTGATTTTGGCCACTAAGTGATGCTAATCCCAGCAATATGCCTCTAAAATGTAATCCCTGGGTGGCGCCATCCCAAGGGCCACTACCCCTGCCTGCATGACTAGTTACAGGTTAAGCAGCCTGTGTACTGAAAATGGGTGCTTCCACCCAGAGGACAGGGTTGGTGGTAGCATAGCTGACCTGGGTACAGCCCTCCGGGACACTGTGACCCCCTCTTTCCCCTCTAGTGGCCTAAACAATGAACAAAATACACAGGTACAATAGACCCCAAACCACAAATATATCTCAACTCTGATTGCACTTACCACCAGGGCTGGTTCCACCTGTCTGATCATGGAGATCCCCTGTAAAATAAGATTATACACAGCCAACAACAACAATACAGTGCTATTAGTAAAGAGATGCACCACAAACAGTTTAAGTGCAAAAAGAGTCAGGTATGATTTATTCAGGGGGATTTAACAAGGGAGGGGCATAATCAAGTTGATTGGTCTAGCAACTGATTCAATTAAGCTACAAGGCATGCACTTTAGAGTCCCTCAACACAGTCACACACACGGGGACTTCTGGTGGGATCCAGTGAAGATGGCAGCTTGAACCCTTTGCTCTGCCCCAGCCTGATGGAAAATCCTACACTTACCGCTAGAAAGATGGGCTGAAAGTTTACTCTCCTCACTCTGTTTCTCCCCTTCCTACCCCCTGTCACCACCGGTGAAGTATTTTTGGGGATCGCTGCAATCTATAGTGTCGGGTGACCAGCGCAGTTATTGACTCGGATGCTCTCATATAGGCCACACAGGCCCGGACGCGGTTTCTTCAACCGTAGAGTCTCCTGGTCTCTTTTCCGTGGAGCATTCACATCCCCCCCCCCATATCCTTCTGACGGCAACTGTGGGTGAAGGAGATCAATCACCTTCTAGGGGGACCGTCGCTGATTTAAGTGCAGAGCTACTGGCCTCCCAAGTACCCGCCTAGTGCAACACAAGGATCCTCCTGCTGGGATGGAACAGACTGCAAGCTGCTGTGATGGAGCTGCTGCCCAGGGCACCCTGGATCAAACACAAGTGGGGGAAGCCCTGGGCAACATCACCAAAATGCTTGAAGCACTACTCTCCAGGGTGGATAACATCGGTGCTTCTCTGACAAGCAACGTTGCAGATGTCCGCAGGCTCGAGGCCCAACATAATGTCCTCAAGCAGCGGGTGGGGGAGTTGGAAGGCTAGCACTTGAATGTTCTGCACAAACTTAGAGACTATGAAGCCAAGCTGGCTCATTTATGGCAAAGGGCTGAAGTACAAGAGAATCACATCAGGAGGAATAATATTTGTATTCTTGGTGTGCCAAAGGGAGTGGAGGGCCCCAACTTGGAGAAGTTCTTCAACGAATGGCTTCCACAGCTGATAGGAGAACGGTGGAAAGAGCTGGTAAATGTTGAACATGCCTATCAGGTTCCCAGCAACCCGAGTCACACTAGAAGTCCTCGTACCATAGTTGCATATATGCTGCACCTCTCAGTCTAGGAGCGTTTACTTAAAGCCATAACGGACACTGGAAAGCTAACCTGGAGAGGGCATATTATCTCTGTATACAGAGATTTTACACAGGAGGTTGCAGCCAGGCAAGGTGCCTATAAATCACTAAAAAAGGTGCTGAATGCTAACTCAGCACAATATAGATTTAAAAGACTTACATCGCTGTATCTGTCTAAAGATGGCCAGTCTTTTCTGGCAGACTCTCCAAGGGATGCTGAGGCCTGGATTCGGGGACACTGACCGAATATGCTGGTGGGCACTACATCTCCCAGATGCCTCTGGGAGTCAAGGGGTTGAATAACACAAGGAAGTAGCAGAAAAGGCAGTGCTGTCTCAGAGGACCAATATCGTAGGCAGAAGGGTCTGTCCAATACAGCTCCCCCATTGCACAGGCCACTATAGAATCCTTCCCCTGATAGAAATAAGTCACCTCTGCTTCATTCTGCACCCCAGCCAACTTCGAATGTATCTAATGCTGGCCAATTGTCTAAAATGCCTTAAGCGGCTGATCCTCCGCTGCCAGCGAGACAGCGCTCGCATGCTAGAAGCCCTTGCCTACCAACACAGAGTAACCCTACCACGTCTCCACCAGCCAAACTCCTGAAGGCAGATCTGACAACACTGGAGAAAAGCAAGCCCTCTGACATGATGAAGGAACCAATGGGGATCCTTGAGGATGATCCGGTTCTGCTAGACTGGGCATCGACGGTGGAGGAGGAGACTGAAGAGGAGGAGGAGGAGGAGGCAACCAGTTCTGCTCTAAAACCTGGGCTAAAAACATATGCAGAAGCTCTGTTGATATTGGGGACCTGAAAAGCAAAGGAAATTCATTAATAATATTTGAGAATCTGAGGGTCTAACTTGGCTATCATGGGGCGAAGGGTTATGCCTCCCTTTTCCTCCTTATTAAATTACCACACCTACAGCTGAATGGGGCAGTGCCTAAAAATTACAGGCAGAGGAATTCCTCCCCCCCCTCACCTTTTTGTACTGTCTTCCTCTGCTTGGTATTCTTAAGTCCCTTTTGACATACCTAGTAACCCCTCCTCTCTCTTTGCCACTATAGGTATGTCTCTGTATGTACCCCATCTCTCTCTTTTGGTGGATGTGCTGGGTAGCCCAATGCTCTTATTCACGGAGCTGGGTATATATTTCCTAAATAATTCATGTATTTCCTACATAATTTATAGGCCAGGTAAGTTCTAAGTCACATAAATATGGTCATCCTCTAATACACCCTGATGGTCTTGGTAGCTACTCATACTAGTGGACACTGGTTACTTTTTCTATGGGTTGTTATTTTTCCCATGGATTAGAACCATATAGGTAATATGTGGCTGACAGATCCCCCGTCCCTTTTCCCAGTCAGGTGTACTGATTGACTGTGCCTCCCCCTCCAGTTTGGGGGTGGCTCCAGACTCCAGCTTATCCTGGTGGCTCGTAGCAGTTCATATGGCCAAGCCCTCAGATTCGGGCTGGGACAGATCATCTAATCTGGTGTGAATCTTTTCTGATTCTGCATTTGGTGTCCAAAGCAGTGTGGCTCAGGGGCGTAACTGCCCCTTTTCAAGCATACAGCTATGCACCAATAACTGAGTTATTGTTGATTGTTCTAGAACTGTTACATTGTTTTATAATTAATCTGTTATTAACCTGTTGCTTGACAGCTGATTATTGGCAGTTTTCTGCCCTGTGCTCTGAATCTCTAAGGTACATAACTGTGGTTTTCTCCTTATTTCACACAGGCCTCTCTTCAACGGCATGTAGATTGACTGTTACTGTCTCCTCTCAACTTTTTCACACCTGTCTGTTTGAGGCTCACCAATGGTACAGGACTTACCACAGGCCTCTAGCCAGGTATCTTTCTTCTTTTATTCTTTCCTGCTTCTACTTTAACTATTGGCTAGGTGAGTACACTCTTCTTCCTCGCTACGTAATAGGTGGGAATTGTTATTATGGTCTCAACTATGGTTGGGGATGTGTCTCCTGGAATGTGTGTGGACTGAATCATCCAGCAAAACGAACCAAAGTATTGCAATATCTAAACTTAATTGGTGCGGATATTGCCTTACTCCAGGAGACGCATCTTACCAGCCACACGGTACAATGGTTAAAAAAGTTGTGGGTGGGAACAGTGCTGGCTAGTTGTGCCTTCACGAAGTCCAGGGGAGTGGCCATCCTACTACGGAGGTTGGGACCATGGACTGTGGAGGGTCAGTGTCAGGACTCACTAGGTAGATGGATAGTGGCAAAGCTGTCATATCCTGGTGGCAGGGTCATAATAGGTAATGATTATGGCTTTAATGCAAATACAGGGAATGTATATTCTGAATTGAGTCAGGCCTTCACCAAGCTCTCTGGCGACGACCTTGATATTCCAGTCCTACTAGGTGGGGACCGTAACTTGGTGCATGATATTTTTTTAGACAAATCCTTACCTACACCTCAGTCCCATCCAAAGGCTTTAGAAACACTAAATACTTTGATGTCAGAATGGGGACTAGGGGACCCATGGAGAATTAGTCATTCAAGTGGGCATGATTACACATACTTTTCTACAGTGCATGGGACTCATAGCAAACTTGACCTCTGGTTGGCCAGTCATGCTGCAATGCTTGGGATAGAAACTCCCACCACTGGCAGCATAGTTATATCGGACCATGCCCCTATGATGATCATTTTCATCCCTCAGGGCAGGGATCACGCTCCACAAGGTGGAGATGTAATCTGTTATTGTTGGAGGATGCAGCCTTTCGCAATTACATAAAAAAGGAAACCCTTTCCTATTTCTCAGTCAAAATCCCTGGGGAAACAAGTGTGACCACAGTCTGGGAGGCCTTTAAGACAGTAATAAGGGGGACAATTATTTCCTTCTCTGCGGCTAAAAACAAGGAAAGGGCAAAGCAGATATCAGAGCTCCAGAAGGATATGGCACTTCTAGAGAAACAGTTCAAAATATCTCCCACTAACCCACTCAGCTCCCCTCTCCTAGCCAACATTACTGGTTTAAAATACAAACTCAATGTGCTGCTGAACAGGAAGGTGGAGTGGCAACTCACTCGAGCTAAGCACAGGTTCTGGGAGAGAGGATAAGGATGGGAAATTATCTGCTTATTATTTTCGGAAGCAACAAAGCTCTTCCAGAATTTTAGCCCTAAAGAACAAGGAGGGGAAGGCTCCAGCAACACCCGAGGCTATCAATGAGACCAGGAAACATTCTATCAGTGCCTTTACCAGTCTCAGAATGCCTCTTCAGATACTGAATTATCTCAGCGTCTGCAAAGCTTTTGCCGAGGGGCACAACTCCCGAAGCTCCCTAAAGAGCAGGCCCTTGCTCTGGATGCTCCCATAACTCAGGACGATCTCCGGTCTGCACTATCTCAGATGGCCAAAGGGAAGGCCCCAGGGCCAGATGGGATATCAGCAGAGCTGTACCAGGTGCTACAGGATGAGATTACCACCCCCTTTCTGCAAGCTCTCCAGGAAGCCCAATTGAACGCTATACTTCCCCCCACTATGCGTGAGGCTCTTATTTCACTAATCCCCAAGAAATCTTCAGATAACTTACTTTGTGCAAATTATAGACCCATTTCACTTCTCCAGGTTGATACTAAGATACTGGCTAAAATCTTGACAACCAGATTGTTCCCACTGCTATTAAATCTGATCCATCCCTCCAAACAGGGTTCCTAAAAGGGAAATCTAGTGCAAATATTTTAATCTTAAATGGCTGGCACTTCAGTCCGAGGTTCCCATGGCCGTCTTAGCAGTTGATTTTGCTAAGGCTTTTGACTCCCTGGAATGGGCTTATTTGCACCAGAGTCTCCGACTGTATGGCTTTGGATCCCAGTTTTGTTCATGGGTATACACACTGTACAACCAACCCTCGGCCAGAATCCTTACTAATAAGGATACCTCTTCTCCCTTTCTCCTTCATAGAGGTACCAGACAAGGGTGTCCCCTCTCCCCTCTCCCCTCTCCTGTTTCTGGTAGCTCTGGACCCCTTAATTAGAACACTGATTAACACCTCAACTATAACCGGTATCCCTGTTGGGAAAACTTCCTATTTAGTTAATGCATATGCAGACGATATGCTACTTACTCTTTCTGACCTGCAGTCTTCCCTCCCACTGGTTTTATCAATTCTGCAGGAGTTTGCTAGAATATCTGGTCTTACAGTGAATCAGAAAAAAACTATATTACCCCCTCTAAACAAGAAATGAAGTAGACAATGCTTAGCTGGTACAGATATTTCCTGGGCACTGCAGGGCTTCCTGTATTTGGGCATTAACATCATGGCAGCCTGGAAGGACTTAAAAATGGCCAGCTTCTCTCCCCTCCTAGCCACGTTGGTAGCTGAGGTCCACCACTGGATGAAATTACGCCTAACGCTGAAAGGAAAGGTAGAGGCGATTAGAATGTTTATTTTTCTAGGGATTCTTACCTACTGAAGAACCTCCCAAGCCCTCTCTCTCAAAAACCATTTCAAGCCTTAGATAGATTAATGACACTTCTCCTCTGGGAAGGTGGACCCCCCTAGATGGGGGTGAACAAAACTACATGCTCATTGGACCAAGGGAGGGATCGGTCTCCCATGGTTTATGGGATAGCATTTGGCCTTTAGCATGGCCCAGGCTGTGACATAGTTTGCCCCTCGTTCTGCCCCTCCTCCTCAGTGGGCAGTACTGGAGACCATGCTGTCAGCAAAGACTCCCCTTTATCTGCTGTTATCTTGCAGGAAACATGCCAATCCTCAACTCATGCCACTTATGACTAATACATGTGCATTGTGGCGCTGGGCAATGGCCATAGCTAGTGTTCCAAATGCCGACTACCCTCCTCCCTTACGTTATGCCCCAATTTGGAATAATCTTCTCATTAAGGTAGATAATAAATCACTTCACTGGGTCTCATGGGCCTCTAGGAGCATTCAGACGGTAGCCGATCTTTTCATACCGAACACCCGTATGTTGATGTCCTTCGAGCAGGTCAAAACTAAATACAAATTGCAATCTCAGGATTTTTGGAAATTTCTCCAATTACAAAGCGTGTTGATCTTTCTCCTTAAGATTTGGCCATCCCAGTATCCTTGGAGATGCCTGAATAACCTCTCTCTCTCTCTAACCAAAAGAGATGGGGGCCTTGTAGGTGCTATCTATCGAACTCTTAGAGACTCCCAACTGGATTTCACTTTAACTAGCAAAGCCGCGTGGGAGCGGGAATTTTCTCACTCTCTGTCTCCACAGCAGTGGTTGGAATGTCTCAGATTGGCCCATAAGACCTATGTAGACTCAAAGATCCAGTTGATTCAATTAAAAATTCTCCTCAGATGGCATCAAACTCCCTCAGTCCTCTATAGCCGAAAGAGAATCCCACAAGACAGCAGCTGGAGATGTCGATCTTCTCCGGTCCACCTATACCATATGCTATGGCTGTGCCCAGCAATTTGCACCTTGTGGACATCAGTCTTGAAGGACTGTTCTGCTATAGCGGGTAACCCACTATCTCTTCAACATTACTCCCTATTACTGGGGGACACCTCCTCAGTAAACGCACTTTCTCCTCCTAGTAAAGCCTGGGTCCTGGTTGCTATCATGGAAGCAAAGAGAGCCATTCTGGTGAGATGGAGACAATGCTTACCCTACACACATTCTCAATGGCAGGCAGCCATGGCTAGGCTGGCCATCTTTGAGAGGCTTACAGCAGCAGCTAGAGGCAAACTAGCTGACTACTACTCAAAATAGGATACCTATCTGCATTCCCACATTTGCAGAGTGTCTTCTGCCCCACTACAAAATCCTCCTATTACCTCTTAGCAAGTTGACCCTAGAGTGGTATGCCAAATATAAGGTATCCCTCTGTCCTGTGTGTAACTCCTGTTATGCTCCTTTTCCCTCCTCTTATCTCTAGCTCTTTTTCCTCATATTTTCCTCCTTCTTTTTCCTCTTTAATCCTGACCTTGTGGATAGCTTAAACACTTTATTGTGGGACTACTGGGTATAAACTAATCATGAGAACCTAGATGGTATATATTCATTATATAAATGAGAGGCCTGTGCTGCAAGGTAATGTTCTCCTTGAACACTTATCTCTGCAAATGTTTAATTAAAGCCTGTTGCAGCTAGTCTATCTTGCACATAGCTTAGGCCTTTCTGGAAGCCAACTGAGATTTGAATTTTGACAAATAGTGATGCAGTTTAGAGCTACGTTGTACCCTAGATGTATCCTTTATGATGGCAGTATTGTTAGCCATCCAGTGTTTGTTTATCAGGGATTGAGGCTTATGGTGAATATGCTTCTGTGTATTATGTAAACAATATGTAAAACATTGGAAAATTTCAATAAAATATTACATGATAAAAAAAAACACAGTCACACACACACACACTCTGGGTACCCAGTTGTTGATGCAGGCTAGCCTGAAGCATTGCCTGGGGTTGGCTGGTGTGGCATCTGGTCGGGGCACTAATGATGGAAGAAAAAGTCATGCACAGTAACCCACAATTTGTAATCTGGAGCCAGATACCTCCGTTCATGATAATCAAACAAAACAATCAAATCAGATGGCACACTTTGATTTAGCCGATGTTGCAGGGAGCTACCCTGGTGTTTACTCATGCTGCCCAGCACAGGACGCAGGATGGATGAAATGGAGACTGCAGAATGACTTGCTGGTTTGCCAGGAGAAGCAGGGCCCACACGATTCACTGTGATGTCATTCCTGTTCATGACACTGAGCAGGGAGCTGATCCCCAGGCAGGTCTCTCGTTGATGGTCTTCTCTGCGCTGTGAGTAGCTGGCTGGGCCAAGGTGGCAGAGCCTGGGCCAGGAGAACAATTCGGATGGCAGTCCGGTAGTGCTGGATTCAGCTTCCAGCAAGTGTGACACAATTGGAAAGTGGAGAACCAAACTGTGACCCACTGAAAACATTCAGCACACTTATAGTAAATAAAAACCAGTATCACAGTTCGAATGACTGTCCAGTTGCTATCACAGTGTCTCTGCGCAAACTGTATGCTCTGTGGTGGATTCAGACTTCCTGACAGGCCAGTTGTGTGAAGCAAATCTTTGGTCTTCTTCAGGTAACAGGGCAGTCACAATTCGGTATTTCTGGTCACAAGTCGGTTCGGATTCAGTCCGATTAATTTCACTACCAGATCCCTCAGAAGGGGAGATGAAGCAGGCAGGCCAGAAAAAGCCTTCCCACCAGTTTCCCATGCTACTACACAGGAGCAGCTGCTCAAATGTCTTGAGCAGTTCATAGCAACACAGAAACATAGAATTTGATGACAGATGAGGACTGCTTGGCCCACCTAGTCTGCCCATTTCCCTACTTAACGGATACGCTGCAGATCCTAGTTAACCAACAGCCTACTTCCTCCTACCCTTCCTCTAGAATTGCCTTATGTCTGTTCCATACATTCTTGAATTACCCCACTGTTTTTGACTCTATGACCTCCTCAGGAAGGCCATTACATGCATCTACAACCCTCTCTGTGAAGAAATATTTCCTCACATTACCTCTGAGCCATACCCCCCTATCTTCAAATTGTGACCCCTTGTTCTTGCATGTCTCTTTTTCTGAAAAATGCTACCCTCTTGGACTTTGTTGATTCCCCTGAGGTACAGTATTTGAAAGTTTCTGTCATGTCCCCCCTCTCCGTCCTTTTCTCGAGGCTATACATCTTAAGCTGCTTTAGTCTTTCTTCATATGACTTCTGGTGCAGACCATGCACCATTTTGGTTGCCCTCCTCTGAACAGCCTCCACCCTGTCTATGTCTTTGAAGAGACGGGGTCTCCAGAACTGTACACAGTACTCCAGATGTGGTCTTAACAACTATCTGTACAGAGGTCCAACAACTTTCTGTTTTCTACTGATGATGCCTGTCCCTATGCATCCCAGTATCCCCCCAGCCTTCTCACATTGCTAGCCCACCTTTAGGTCATCTGATATGACTACCCCAGGTCCCTTTCCATTGTGGTTGTTGTCAGTGTCTCACCCACCCCTCATTGTGTACTCTTCCCCTGGGTTTTTGTTTCCCAAGGGCATTACTTTGCACTTTTTTGCATTGAATCTAAGCAGCCATACATTTCACCATTCCTCCAACCTTGCCAAATCCCTCTTCATCCTTTCCACCCTATCTTGCATATCAATCCTGTTGAAGATCTTTGTGTCATCTGCAAATACATACTTTCCCTTCCAGTCCCTCTGCAATCTCACTTATAAAGACATTAAAAAGGACAGGCTCCAGTACTGAACTGTGGGGCACCCCACTAGTGTCCCCCTTTTCTTCACATTTACAATTACCCACTGTGTCCTGTTATCCAGCCAGTGTTTTGCCCAGGCTACCACCCTGGGACCCACTCCTAGGCTGGCTAATTTGTTTATTAATCTTTTGTGCGGGACTGTGTCAACTGCCTTGCCAAAGTCTAGGTAGGCCATGCCCACAGTTCCTCACTGGTCTACTACTTTGGTTACCCGGTCAAAGAAATCAATTATTTGTCTGACATGACCTTCCTGTTGTGAATCCATGCTGCCTTGGGTCTTGTGCCCCACTGGCCTCTAGGTACTCAACAATTCTTTTCTTCAGAACTGATTCCATCATTTTCCCTGTCACTGAGGTCAAACTGACAGGTTTGTAGTTTCCTGCCTCTGTCTTGCTCCCACTTTTTTGAAGGGGAATTGTATCCTCCCTCCTCCAGTCTTCAGGTACCACACCATCCTCCCATGATTTATTAAAAAGGGTAGTCAGTGGTGTTACTAGTTCTTCCCTTAGTTGTTTTAGAATTCTAGGGTGAATCCCATCAGGCCCCATTGCTTTATCCACCTTCAGTTTTAAGAGTTCTTTCAGAATCCGAGGTCACGTGGTGAGCGAGCAATGGAGTAGACGTCTCGGTCGGCGCTCCCGAGCCCCACGGTGAAATACAGTAGCGATGAGTTTGTTTAGATCCCCTACGGAGCAAGAAACGTGTGAGGGGACAGCCGTCTTCTTAACGCTGCATCTGGAGAAGCGATCGGAGTGTTTGGTGGTTCGGGGAGTCACTTTTTGTTCGGTGGAGCAGCGTATGGTAAAAGAGGCCGAGATGGAGCAAGGAAGCTCCGAGCCTCTGGCAGCTAGAACCCCAGCAACCAAGCGGTCTAAACCCCACTCGCCAGACTTGGAGGTCTCGGAGGATTGGAAGGCAGAGGGCCAGGAGGATTGTTCATCAGCGGATGATATTAGTGAGATCAAACAGCTCCTTAAAGGGCTAGTGTCAGACTTTTCAACCTTGAAACCAGCACTTCAGACTTTATCACAGCGAGTTGGCGATGTGGAAGTTAGAGTGGCATCCCAGGAAAGAAAAGTGAGCACCATTGATCAAGAAGTGGTATACCTGAAGAGGCAGGTCAGGAAGTTGGAAGATCGGCTGGAAGATCAGGAAGCGAGGGGCCGTAGAAATAACCTAATTATGGCAGGGCTCCTGAAAGATCTGAAGGTGCAGACTGTGTGCGTTCATGCAAGAGATGTTGCTCAAGCTGTTTGGGCCCACCCGTTCGGAGATGCCTATAACCTCGAGAGGCTCATAGGGCATTGAGAGAGACCCTCCCCGGGGCTCGCCCTCGAGTTATAATAATGCTTCCTCAACTACAAGGAGAAAATACATGTTTTAAATAAGGCTAAAGCTAACAGAAATTTATTTTGGCAAGGGCCTCTCTCTGGCTTTTCCAGGACCTGGTTCCCTCTGTAAGGGAGAAGCAGAAGGCATACAGTAACATCAAAAAAGTTGTACTTGGTAGGATTGAAGTTTAGGCTTCAGTATCCAGCTACTTGGTGGTTAAGCTTACAAGTGGGACAGAAGGTACCTTACAGCCGGAGGAAGCTCTCAGAGTCTTAAGGTGGAACTGCCGGAGCTGTTTAAATCGGGACTTGAAGAGGATGATCGGGCTGGGATTATATCCAGAAGGAGATGAGAATTGGAACTTAAATATTACTGTGGACTCCTGAGAACATTGAGAAGAACCCTACTAGACTTGGAGTTTTCTTCCCTTCCCCCTTTTTTTTTTTTCTTCTCTCCCTTCCCTGAGGGAAGAATCATGGTGGAGTAACCTATTGCAGCTGTATATTTTATGGGGAGACTCTTAG
Source organism: Neoceratodus forsteri (assembly GCA_016271365.2). Taxonomy (NCBI): domain Eukaryota; kingdom Metazoa; phylum Chordata; order Ceratodontiformes; family Ceratodontidae; genus Neoceratodus; species Neoceratodus forsteri. The sequence continues at coordinate 284,299,549 of JADMNL010000026.1, read as the reverse complement.
CTTTTGATGTTGAGCTTCCCACCTGAAAAGTTGGTTAAAAGAAGGAGACAGTATCAAGTGAATTGGGGGATAGTAAAGACTGTGTGGGCAATATGGGGGCTTGGGAGGTGACCAGAGGCATCTCACGAGCCAACTCACACACGCTCGGGCAGATTAGGAGGGCGATCTGAGGATCGGGGTAGTATAAGGGGTGTTTTGAGGGGGAGAGAGTATCCATGACCGCAACTTAAGAAAAGCTGACAATATGGAGGAGGGGGTTATGGCTGAAGGGGTAGTAGATGGGGCTACTTAAAATTTTATCTTGGAATGTGAAAGGTCTTCGAGCAGGAAAAAAGGCTGGTAGTACTTAGATATATTGGCCAGATGGGGATACATCTTGCCATGCTTCAAGAAACCCACCTGCTGACTGAGGAATCGCAGTTACTTAAGAGTTGGGTAGGTGCAGTCGTGGGACTGGGAATTGTGCAGCTTCCGGTGGGTTTGATACTTGTTCGAAAGGATGTCCTTTATAATCGGGTCCACTCGAGTTAGGGATGACGCTAGAGGGTTATATGTATTAGGCTCCTTTTAGGGACTCCTATGGTCTGTGCCTCTATTTATGGGCCCACACCAGCTAGGCCTGAATTCTTTGCTTCATTGGAGGCGGATATGGCTACTTTCCCTTATGGGCCAGTAGTCTTGGCAGGAGATTGGAACGTTTGTGTTGATAATAGAATTGATAGAAAACCTTCTTCCAACAAAGGGCCTAATCCATCGCAGTTAGCACTGTACAGGTTTTTGGAAGTTACAGCACTAGCTGACCCATATAGGGTTCACAAAGCTGGAGGGACTGAGATGACATTTTATTCTGGAGTCCATAAGACTTTTTCGAGGATAGACTTTTTTTTGGTCAATAGGGAAGTTTTAAAAGGGGTCATAGGGATGTATACGTATGAGAGAACATTTTCTGACCATTCCCCAATACAAATGGTATGGAGGATGGATCATATCCCCTCTAAACCATATCGGTGGCGTCTTGATGACAGGCTACTCGAGATGGGTAATCTGGCAACCACTTTGGAAGGTAGGCTAAAAGAGATTATTCAAGACCAAATCCCAACCCTTAGCAATAGGAATCTGGCGTGGCCTACATGCAAAGTGTTGTATGCGGGCTGGGCCCAAGAATACTCTGCTAGATATAATAAGCTAATCAGGGCTCGGGAGGAATTTATAATGGGGGCCATTAAGTCCTTGTCTCCTTTGGAGGGATCCTCTGAGGAGACTGATAGAGAGTTAAGAGAGTTGAGAGAGGAATTCAAAGGGATCTGGCATTACAGGGCAGATCGGTGGTTGGAGAGGCTGAATGCTAAATATTTGTTACAGGATGATATACCAAGTAGGGTACTGGCTCATCGGATTAAGGAGTGGGAGGCTGAAAGGACGATTATGGCAGTGCAGTTTGGAGATCAGATGGTCTCAGAGCCTCAGCAGTTGGTTGATGCCTTTGCGGATTACTATGCTGTGATATATCAGGGTGGGGCCCGAAGTCAGTGGGTGAGATTAGAGGGTTCCTAGATCAGATACCCCTTCCTAGACTTACCCTGGAGCAGGCCCATGCTCTGGCTTCTCCAATTTCAGAAGCGGAAATTCTTGAGGTTATTAATAACTTACCAAATGGGAAGGCACCAGGACCTGATGGCCTTTCCGCTAAATTTTACAAAGTCCATGCAGAGACGATTATACCCTTACTGAAAGATCTCTTTCTAGCTATCATGAGTGAAGGGTCCCCATCCCCCACTTTATCAAGCTTATATTGTGTTGATTCCGAAACCAGATAAACCTAGGCATCTACCTGGTAATTACAGACCCATAGCCCTAATGAATCAAGATATGAAGATACTTACAAAAATCCTGGCTAATAGGATCTTGAGAGTTGCCCCTCTATTGATTAGTCAAGAACAGGTAGGGTTTATGCCGGGGAAGGGAGCCCAAGATGCTTTGAGGAAACTTCACCATATTTTAGAGAGAGCGGTGGATTCTAAATCTGCTATGGCTTTATTTGTGTTGGATGCCGAGAAGGCATTCGATAGGGTCTCCCATCAATTCCTATTTCTCACAATGGAGAGAATGGGATTTCCGAATGAGCTCTTGGCAGGACTTAGAAATTTGTACAAAACTCCTACAGCCAGAATTATGTGTAATGGTTATCTCTCTAAGGAGGTCTTCCTCCAGAACGGGACAAGGCAGGGCTGTCCACTGTCACCTATCTTATTCAACCTCTACCTCGAGCCCTTGTTGAGAAATTTGGGGATGGATTCTAGTACAGGGATTGAAGTCGTGGACTTGAGCTTAAATTATCGGTATTTGCTGATGATATTTTGCTTCACTTAGTCAATCCGGTTGAAAGCTTTCAGAGGGCTGTGGAGATTATTGAAAATTTTCAGCGGTCTCTAACTACAAATTGAATTTGTCCAAAACGCAGGTTCTTCCACTTACAACGTACACATATAGGGCCGAATTTGACCACTTTCGTATTAATTGGGCTTCGGACAAAATTAAGTACTTGGGGATATGGATCCTGGCCAGATCCGCAGTGGGAGTGGAAGAGAATGTGGATGGGATTGTGCTTAAAATAAAGCAGGATATTGCAAGGTGGAAGAGGCTTCCTCTAAACTTCACTGCCAGATTGGGGTTAATTAAAATGAACCTCCTGCCTCGACTGCTTTACCCGACTTGTCTTTCTCCTTATTGTATCCCCAAGAGCAAGTTTATTTATATTCAAAGGATTATCCTGGAATTTCTGTGGGGCTCTAAAACGGCTAGAGAAAGCAGGCTGTGTTACGTCTCCCCCATCAGGAGGGAGGTCTGCAGGTCCCAGATCTAAGGTCATACTATGTTGCAGGGCAACTTGGGTATATGGGGCATTGGGATAGACAGGGGGATAGTGAGGGATATACTCCAACATGGTTGCGGATAGAAAAACTTGTATTGGAGGGTTTAAAACTCTCCCCGAAGGCCCTTTTATATGTGGACCCGGTGACCTTGCCAGGTATTAGCAACCAATCTCCAATATATAAATCAGTTAAAGCGTGGTGGGAATGGCTATCTCCGGGGCAGAGGAGAGCACAAAGAGGGCTAGAGACCAACCGATAGTGGGAAATCCTAATTTTAGAGTGGGAAAGCGGGTGTTGAGTGGGCAATGGAGGCCTTTGTTATTGGACTCTAAAGTAGTGGACTGTATAGACCCAATAGGGGTCCACCTGCCAGAATCATCTCGAGATTGGGACTTCTTTAAAAAGATTCAGTTAACCACGCTATTGCAGAAATTTATACGGGAGCACTTAACAGAAGGGGACAGTCAATCTTTTTCGTGGGAGCAGTTAAAAAATTTGGATCTGTTATGTCATCCTCTATCTAAAGTGTATAAGATACTGTTGGAATTTGTGAGTATTGGTATTGGAAATAGGATTCTATACTGGGATAGGGTGTTATCCCCTGGGAATTGATTGGACTGAAGTGTGGAAATATAAAAATATCAGCCCATTCCAAAATATGCTATTATGCAATTTTTATCTGCTCCAACATCTACTACACTCCAGTTAAATTGTGTTCTTGTAAACTCAGACAGACAGATCGATGTTTCCTATGTGATGGGAGTCGGGGATTTATTGCATGTTTTGTGGTCTTGCCTTAGATTCAGCTATTATGGACCCAGATTAAAGAAAAATGGATCCGTATTAAATTATGCGGAGTATATCTGCCCTGAGAGATGTATATTGGGGGACTTGGGGAGAATACCAGTGAATTTCGTTAAGTGCCATGTATCTCTCTTATCAGCGGTAGTCAAGGCTTTTGTCCTCAAGCATTGGAAAGATGATATTATTTACACTTATGACCAATGGCTGGGGGACCTTCTCCAAATCTTGGAGACTTAAGCAGAATATGTGGGTGGAAGGAAAAAGGCAATTTTGACAAGAAGTGGGAGCTTTGGAGGCAGTGTACTCATTACAGTGGAGACGCCCTCGGATCCAGATCTGTCTGTCTGATGAGTAGTATTTTGGTTAGTTATTAAGAGATTAACTTTTTGGGGAGTGTCGTGTTAGTTGAAAGTGTGTTCAAATGTGGAACAGTTACATATCTTTCTATGTATATCTATTATAGTTGGTTTGAGGTAAAGCTTAAAGGTTAGAGCTTCGTGGGATGGGGGGTCAGGATTCTCTCTCTTTCCTAGGGGCACAGTTACTTAGGGTTAAAGGTAAACAATATTAGAATGTATATGTTAGTTGTGAGGGAATTTGACTGAGAATGGTTTGTTATTTTGGGTTAAGTCCTAATGTAACTGTGCATGTACATAGTTGTGGGGTTGTACATAGTTTCCACTTCCAGTTTGGGGAGGTGGGCCCGGGATTATATCTCGGGCTGTATGTGTATATGTCTTTGTCTTGTGTATCATTGAATAACCTTAATAAAGAAGATTATAAAAAAAAAAAAAGAGTCTTTCAGAATCCTTTCTTCTGTGGAAGGACTATTATCAACCCCCCCCCCCCACCATCCAGAGTGCTTCTATTGACTGGATTAGGTCCCCCTGCTTTTTCATTGTGAATACTGAGCAGAAGTATTTGTTCAGTATCCCTGTTTTTTCACTGTCACTCTCTGCCCAACCACCTTCCTCTTTATTCAGTCTCAGTATCCCTGTCTTAGTCTTTCTTTGCTTCCTAATGTACCTATAAAAGGTTTTATCCCCCTTCTTAACCGAGTTGGCTATCTTTTCCTTGCTTTGGCCCTTTGATATTCTGACTGCCTTGCCCGCTTCGTTCTGCTTTAACTGGTACAATTCTCTGTCCTGCTCTTTCGGTGTTTCCTTATACTTCCTGAATGCTATCTTTTTCTCCCTTACCTTCCCCGCCACTTCTTTTGAGAACCATAGTGTTTTTTTCTTTCATTTTGACTTGTTTATTTGCTTCACACAAAGGCTTGTTGCCTCTGTGATGGCGATTTTGATCCTCATTGTTTCTCCACTCCACCTTCTTGCCTGTTTGCTAGTGCTTTTCTGAGGCACTCTCCCATTTTGACAAAATCAGCCCTCCAGAAGTCCAGTACCTTCACTTTTGTATTGATCGACTCTATAGCTAAGGTTATTGTGAACCACACTGTTTGCTGGTCGCTTGTTCCCAGATGGCTACCCACTTCAAAGTTGGAGATCCTCTCTCCATTCCCATTTGAGAGTACCAGGTCTAAGATTCCCCCCCCGAGTGGGTTCCAAAACTAGCTGAGACATGCCCCCTGTAGGGCATCGAGAGTGGCCCTGCTCTTGGATGTGGCTGCAGAAAAGGTGCTCCAGTTACCATCTGGCATATTCAGGTCTTCCATCAGCAATATCTCCCCTTTCTCTGCCATCCCAAGGATGGCTTCTTTCATTTTCTTGTCCATTTCCTCCCCCTGAGATGCGGCTCTGTACACAACCCCTGTGCAGATTGTGGTGCCATTTCCAGTCTCCAGGATGACCCATAGTGCCTCCTTTCCTCCCTGTTTACCCTTTAGCTCTGTTGCTTTGATTCCTTCCCTTACATAGAGAGCTACTCCTCCTCCTCTTCTTCCCTTCCTTTCCCTCCTGTAGACTGTGTACTCTTGTATGCTGACATCCCAGTCATGGTTCTCTGTGTACCATGTTTCTGTTACTGCCACGATATTCAGGCATCCCTCTTCCAACAAGGCCACCATTTTGGGGAGCTTTTTACCCAGACTACAGGCATTGGTACTCATTACCCTCCATTTATTTATGGCTTTATTTCTTTTTGCCCCATGCTTGTCCTTACTGCCTTTGTCTTTATCTCCTTTTACCCCTGCCCTTCTCCCCATCGACTGCTCGATCTTGGTGTTTACCTCACTAGCTACCCTGATTTTTTGAGGGGGGCTAGGACTTCCCTTCTCCTTTTCAGTGCCTCCCCCCTTGGCTAGTTTAAATGCTTGCCAATGAAGCATTTAAACCTATCACCTGGGATTCTGGTTCCCCTCCTGGGTAGATGCAGACCATCACACCTGTACAGGCCTTCCTCCCTCCAGGTGGAGCCCCAGTTCCCAATGAAGTCAAATCCCTGAGCTCTGCACCAGTTTTTCAACCAGTCATTGAATCCCATGGTGTGGAGTACCCTAGCTTCATCCATGCCATAGACAGGTAGCACTTCCAAGAAAGTTACTGTGTGTGCTACTTGTCTAAGGCCCCTCTCCAACTCCACAAACTCCTGTTGCACTGCTCTGATCCCATTCTCAGTCAGATTATTTGTCCCTAGGTGGACAGTGACATTCAGCTCACTCCCCCTAGCAGCTGCTCCCGCCATACTGAGGATTCATTTCCTGTCCCTCCAAGTCATGGCGCCGGGCAGGCACTTTACCTTCCTTTCTGATCCCTTCCCCAGTTCTACCCTCCTAACAATTGAGTCCCCCACCAGGAGTTGTTTCCTTCCCCTGTGGGTTCCTTACCACCCTTCTGTGGGTCTCCATTGTGAAGGTTCCCAGCAGCCTCCTTGGTCTCCACTGCGGGTGCCTCCATCGAGGAACCATGCTCCACCAGAGTGGTGAATAAATTGTTGTGAGGCACAACTGGAGGGATGTGCCTCTGTTCCACCACTCACAACCTCCCTGAGCCCACTGTGGTCTGACCACTCCTCTTTCTTGGCAACCACTAAGGTAGTGGTGGTGTCCTAGCTGGTCCCTGGGTAGAAGCAGGTTTCCCAAATCCTTGCCAGGTCAGCATGGAGACAGACAACCTCCTCCCTCAGACCAGGGAGGTGCCTGCAAATAGAGCAGCAACGCAGTCTCCAGAATGCCTCCCGGAGGACTGCTGCTCCACAGCCAGTGCATTGCACCACTCCTCACATGTCTGTGTCCCTTCCTGTTACATATGCTCTTTTTTCTTTGTTCTTGTGTAACCAGGTCCTGGGTTGATGTTATTTTATTTATTAGCACCAGATGCCTCCATTTTGCATCCCATTACCTGGCTAAACTGGTTTTGGGGAGAAAACATTCACTCGGCATCAGGGCTAGGTTTGCACTTCTGGACAGGGGCACCCAAGTAACTCCGGACACAGGAAGCAAGAACTGTGAATGTCCAAACCAGGAGTGGGATTCTAAAGTGTGGCTTTTATTCACTTACACACAGCAATACAAAGCAGGATGGACCCCCACAGGACTACACTCATTGGTAGTACAGAACTATAGAGGTCAGAACACACCGTCTTCATCATCACAACAACTTTTCCCTCAGGTTCGGGACACACTGGGCTCTCAGCTTGAACTGGAACTCTCTCTATCCTGGATTCCCTGACATTGCCCTCAGCCAGCACTAGCACACACTTTCCATATGGCATGGAACATATCTGATGATGGCTCTCTCTACCACCCATGAGCACTTCCAAGATCTAAGGGAAAAACATACATCCTGAATCCCACATCTGGGTGCTTTCTGCAAACACTAGCCAAGTGCCTGGGAGAAAGCTATCGGTGTCCAAAGTGAATCCGTGGAGGTAAAACATTTAACAATCTACTGTCTCTGGTAACTGGCGTCCTGACTTGTAATGTTCTTTAAGTAGCTATGTCCATCCCTGTAGACCCCCACTGATTAGATGCATTTCAAGCCATACACAAACTTAAGTACTGTACTTGGCTGTCCTTTTCTGACCCACACTAGCAAATACTTAACACAAACGTATCGGTCAAACATAGGCTCTCTGGCAGAGCAGACTCACCCTGCTTCACAGGTGCCCACAAGCTTCTCTCAGGAAAACAAAATGTACTTCTTGGTGCCTCAGCACAAATCTTTTCTAGGCAGCTTCTCTTCTTCCAGCAGGGCCAGGGGAATTGCTCCTGAAGAGCTTGTCTGGTTCCACCCCATCCCTCTCAGGAATGGGGCACTGGAATCACTGGAGGACGGTCTCAATCACTTCAAAAAGGGTTTCTTCTGTGTCTTTCTCTAGGGTGAGAACATACACCCACTTCAGAGGTAGCTCTGAGGGATTGCCAACTGCAGTGCACCTCCTCCGTCCACCACAGACTGCATAAGACTCCCTCTCAGAATGACTTTGAAAACACCAGCGTTCTTACCTAACTCCCAACTGTAACATTCCACTGTGGCTTATGCTGCTGTGAGAATTCTATATGATGTCATCTCTCCAGCTCAGCTGAGACTGAGAACAGAGTGAGACTGTGTGAAACCCATTTAACTGGTGTTTCACAAGATGCCTTCCCTGATTGCCACTAGATCTAAGGGGGATTCTTGTAACCCCGGGTGTCAGGGGGGTTACACCTACCCTTGACCAGGAAAATGACTGTCCGCAGTCATTACCTTCCTGGCCCAGGCCATCTTACCCTATGTGTTGACTATGAGGAGGAGGCACTACCTTCTCCCCTACCATGTGCCAGACACAGGCAGGCAACACTAGGAGCCCAGAGGACATCGGCCAATGCATCAGCTTCTGTTCTATGGTCTTGCTATGGATGCCTACTTGCCCTGGTAGAATTCCCCAGAGCATAGCTCTAATAAATCAGTACTGCGGCCCCTATTGCAGGTCAGGACCACAGCCAGTCTATCCTCCCTAGCCCTATAGGGAAAACCTAGCTGACCAAAAAACCCAACTTACCCCAAAACACACAGGGGAACTGCCCCCCAACCTGGGACACCTGCAACCAAACACACAAGGGGCTAATACTACATCCTAGGTATTACTCCCACACTCCCCTACAACCATACCTGTGGAAGGAAAAGTTAAACACAGTACACAACACTGCACTTTAGACATTACTACTTTTAAAACACATGAGGGACTCTGCTGACTCCCTCTTCCTCTTCTTGTCTTCTTCAGGAACACCTGCAAGAAAGAAAGACAAACAACCCCTATTCTGCAAACACAGTACTATCTAACCCCTACCATCTAAACACTGAAGAATTTCAAAAAATATTTTTGTTAAGAAAAGAAGAAAAACAGTAGAAACAGTAAAAAACCATGGCATTATTTACAATACACATTACTAGGGATGGAGTGCCCTAAAAGTTCCATCTAGTGACAACAGTGCCCGAAAGCAAGTCCAAGAAAGAGTCTCTCCTGGGCTGAAGCACGGTGAAGCACAGTTCTGGTAGGACTGTAATCCTGAGGGGGAGAGTTTTTGAGGACAGTTCAAACAGTCTGAAGTCTGCTAGGTGTAGGATGTGTACTACAGTGTCATTAAATTAGAAAAGTCTGGACTTACCATTCCCTTGAAGAATGAAATCAATATGAAACCTGGATTTCCAGCCGAAGACTCTCCCTGGCAAAATTCTTCTGATACAGCTGGGTGGACATCTTCCAGAAAATAACAGGATAACACATCTGGAAACAGCTGAGCTGATGTCATCTAGGAGATGGAACCTTGGAAACAGGACAGGAAACAGCTGGTCTGAAGTCATCCAAAATCCCAGGTGATGAATCAGGATATAGCGGGGCTGGTGTCCTCTCTGGATATGAAGTCATCTGGAAGGCCAGCTGATGGAATCTGGAAAGCTAGTACACTGCAAGGCTGATGAATCTGGGGCACCTGGTTCCTGGAATGCCAGACTGGCAGAGCAACATAGGTATGACAACGTCTGGATTGCAGCACTGGCTACCACTACTCTGCTTTCCATTTGGCAGGCATGGGCACATTCGCAGGACATTGTCTGCTCTGTGGGAAATAGCACAATGGGTCAGGTGCTAGAATTATTACCCTGTCTAGGCACTCATAATTCACATTGAAGAAGGTTTCATGTCTCCCTGCATCCACAATCTGAACAGTGTCTATAAACAGTGTTCTGACCACTTTCCATTGTGTGAACTTTTCTTGGAACACTCTGTCTTGGACATACCGACTTGCACCAGGGTGGACAAATCTTGTGGCCTCTTCCACTATCCAGGCTTTCCTGTTTCTTTCAATCTACTCCGAGACTTTCCGAAGAAAGGTAGGAAAGGATATCCCATAGATCTCATTTACCTTCCTACAAATCAGTCTTTCACCTTTACTACACTTGGTCAACTTGAGATCTCTGGCCTGGCTTGGGGGTGGCCAGTCCTAGTTCTGCCAGCTATGCATACTCAGTGCAAGAATGGATCTTTGACTCCTCCTTGTGGAAACAGGGCTGTGGAGCCACCAATCTCTTCTTCCATTCGCTCCTCCAAGGCAAGAGCCTGAGGCTGTGGATCTGCACCTTCTTCATAAGGCCACATTAGTTCCCCCTCATCCTCTTCCTCACTAAGGATCTGAACCCAGGAGTAAACAGTTGTCCTCACTCCTGAGACTATCCACTCCTCACTGGGCATTGAAGTCGATACCTCCCATACAAGGGTCTCCCTCATCTCATCTTTTTCTAAGAAACTTAGGCTAGGCCCCTCTCTCCAAGGGTCTGCTGCTGCTCCCTCTGCTATGTCGCTCTGTGACCTAGACTCAGATACAACAGTACTTTGTTCTGCTTGTATCTCTGTGCCCTTCTGCTTCGTGCCACACTTTACTTAGCCTCCTCATTCAGGCTCTACGTGGTGCTGTGTGCTGCCAACTGCAGGTTCTTGAATTGTTGTCCATGTGGGAGCCAAATGAATCTTGGGTGCTTTGGTTAGGCCATGTCTCTCTAGGCACCCAGAACAGTGAGGAACCATAAAGATGTTCTTTCCAGCCTTTAAGCATACTCTTACTGGATATCCAGGAATCGCCACATGAGTAGATAACTGTCCCCCATAGTAATATCTCTCAATCTGTTTACTTCTTCTACTATCACAGCCTGGGCATGATCTGGGTAGAGAGCTGATCCCGAAGCCATGACTGCAGCAAAAAACAAAAGCTCACTGTTATCTCAAGTCCCAAAGTTTTGGAAAAACCTTTACAAAATGACTCCCCTGCTGCTGTGTTTACTTTACTACCCCACCCTGTAATGGCGGCGGCAACACTCCTGTGCATCAATGTTCTGTCTCTGACTCAAGCCACTGCGCATCCGATTTACACACTGTACTGATAAATTCATTCAAACTGGTTAACTGCACTGTCTGTTCTCTTAGCACATTTATATGATTTCTACTGGACTTTTTACTTGCTGTAACTCACTGTTCTTTGCTTAAAAGTCCCTAAAGCCACAGTATTTCATTGCACAGGATTGCCTGTATTTCTTGTTGCATCTTTCATACAACCCACAGTCTCTCACATGGTTTTGAAAATTATACTGTTGCTGAACCCACAATTATGACACGGTCCTTCTTTGCAAAATGATCACACTGCTACACATAGATTCAGCTGACTTTAGTTGAAATCACACACAGTTTGAGTTGCTCTTAGGTTGGTCCTCACTTAACCAGTAGCTGGTTGTTGCGATGGAAACTTTTTGGCCTACAGACGGTTTTGGAGGCCTCTGGAATGAAACAGGCTGGCAGTCCTGCCGACAGTCCCTCTGAACACCTTGCTCTCTTCTCAGATGAATTGGAATGCAGGTTGAGCCTGATTTAAACAGAAAAGTCCGATTTTACTACTTTTATAACGTTTTCAGTCACCACAATGCTCCTCCTGGCAAGCCAGTTCTCACTCTCTCTCTCTCTCTCCCCCTCTCAAACACTGTGCAGTCACTCTAGAGCTGGCTTGGGGGCGGGACTGATTGCAATCTCACCAATCACTCGACGCCAGGCAAATGAGCCTCTTTCTTCTCGTGCTCTTCTCCTCTATGGCGATCATCGAGCAGGCAAAATTTAAACTGCAAACCACCCTTTTTTTTTCAACTGTAGCTCCTCGGTGGGAGCACCATTTCAACCATTTTTAATGGCATTTCACTTAGCGACTCTCTCCGTCCATACAACAAACACTTCCAATGTCTAGGGCACAAATCTCTGTTTATTTCCCACAACTTTCCAGACTTTTCTTGTCACACAATACTTTAGAAAGCTGGCACATGTTATAACTTTGATGCAGGAGAAGGGGCATACACTCTCAGGCTTTACTGCTCCTCGGTAAACTGATGGCACAATTACAGCAGCACATGAACAGCAGCACACAGCAGGACATGTAGGTGGCAATGCTTCTACTTTTTGGGCTGCCTACTGCCAGACAGCCAAAACGCTAGTCCTATTCTGAGCAAATCTTTTGTTCTTTCCCTGGATACCAAACCCAAATCCTCAGTGGTGCCTCCAATTTGTAACCAGGTCCTGGGTTGATGTTATTTTATTGATTAGTGCCCAGTGCCTCCATTTTGTAACGCATGACCTGGCTAGCTTGTGTTCGAGGAGAAAATATTCACTCGGCATCAGGGCTAGGTTTGTACTTCTGGACAGGGCACCCAAGTAACTCTGGACACAGGAAGCAAGAACCGTGAATACCCAACCAGGAGTGGGATTATAAAGTGGGGCTTTTATTCACTTACACACAGGAATACAAAGCAGGATGGACCCCCATGGGGCTACACTCACTGGGGGTATAGAACTATAGAGGTCAGAACACATCATCTTCATCATCACAACAACTTTTCCCTCTGGTTCGGGACACACTGGGCTCTCAGCCCGAACTGGAACTCTATCCTGGATTCCCTGACATTGCCCTTGGCCAGCACTGGCATACACTTTCCATATGGCATGGAACATATCTGATGATGGCTCTCTGTACCACCCATGAGCACTTCCAAGATCTAAGGGAAAAACATACATCCTTAATCCCATGTCTGGGTACTTTCTGAGAACACCAGCCAAGTGCCCGGGAGAAAGCTATAGATGCTCAAAGTGAATCCATGGAGGTAAATCTGGATTCTCCAGACGGGGGGTCTCCCACCTTTTGCCCCCAAATTCATACCCTGCCATTCATTTGGAGTCAAAACCTTTCCTTGTGAACCTCTCTGTTTGCAGAATGCTATCTCAAAATGTATGTCACATTTAACAATTTACTGTCTCTGGTAACTGGTGTCCTGACTTGTAACCTTCTTTAAGTGGCTATGTCCATCCCTGTAGACCCCACTGATTAGATGCATTTCAAGCCATACACAAACTTAAGTACTGTACTTGGCTGTCCTTTCCTGACCCACAGTAGCAGATACTTAACACAAAAGTCTCAGTGAAACATAGGCTCTCTGGCAGAGCAGATTCATCCTGGTTCACAGGTGCCCAAAGGCTTCTCTCAGGAAAACAAAATGTACTTCTTGGTGCCTCAGCACATATCTTCTCTAGGCAGCTTCTCTTCTTCCAGCAGAGCCAGGGGAATTGCCCCTGAAGAGCTGGTCTTGTTCGCCCCATCCCTCTCAGGGATGGGGCACTGGGGATGGTCTCAAACACTTCAAAATGAGTTTCTTCTGTGTCTTTCTCTAGGGTGAGAACACACACCCACTTTGGAGGTAGCTCTAAACAAAGCTGAGGGCTCTGAGGGACCGTCAACTGCAGTGCACCTCCTCCCTCTACCACAGACTGCACAAGACTCCCTCTCAGAATAACTTTGAAAACCCCAACATTCTAACCTAACTCCCAGTGGCAACATTCCACTGTGGCTTATGCTGCTGCAAGAATTCTATATGATGTCATCCCTCCAGCTCAGCTGAGACTGATGACAGAGTGAGACAGTGTGAAACCCATTTAACTGGTGTTTCACAAGCTGTCTTCCCATCCTGTCACTAGATCTAAGTGGGATTCTTGTACCTGGGTGACAGAGGGTTACACCTGTTTTAGTGTGTGCAAGCTTGTGAGTGTATCTACGCACTATTGAGTGTGCTGTGCCTTTAAGGATATGAACAGGTGTACGTTGTTAGCAGTTTTGGGGAAGTGATGTCAGAACCCCTGCTATAAAGGAAGTAATGCACATGGAATGGGTGGGGTGAGGGGTAGGTTGGGTGGGAGTAAACTTATGCCCTCCAGAAACAATCAACTACAACTCTGACCCTCCACCCCAGGGAGTGCTTTCTTCCTTTCAGACACCTATTTCACAGAGGTTAAGTAACAGGTCTAGTCACAGATGACTGCAAATATATCCTAGCTACAGTTCCTCCCTTGTAAATTAAAGTTAAACTAAGAAAAGTCAACCCCCAAAACAGAATCAACACTAGTTACTTACACAGGTTCAAAAAGTAATAATTCAATTCAGTGCACTCTAGAAAATAACCTCCTTGATTTAAGGAAGCTCTAGCTGCTTTCTCTCTCTCTATCTGTCACAGCAGCAGTTCACTCTCTCAACTTCAAACTCAGATTGACTATCTGCTGCAGGCAGCACCGGGACTTCCTTCTGATCCAAAAAGGGTTTGGTTGGTTGATTCATCTGTCTGTCAAAGCAAGAGCTCCCCCTCCAGGTCCATTTAGGCACCAAAATGAAAAAAACTATAGTTCCTACTGAAATTCACTCCCAGAAGACCCTTGGGGATAGACTCCATTTTAAGGTCCCCAAAAGGTACTGATTGGTGCAACACAGAAATGTCCGTGCTGCAAAGAAAGGCAGATTAGACAAATTATAATACCATTGTTATTAGAGCAGCTAATCAGCAAACAATTACCAGTTCTGACAGAGCTCCCTCTGCACCATAGTGATGGTAGAACAGAGCCATATTACTGTTGCCCAGGTAGGACTTGAACCTGGAAACACTCAGCCCCTACCCAGATTAATTATACACTACAAAAATAATGTCTCTTAAAGAGACATGCACAGAGGCTAACAGGGCACTCTCATGCAAGCACTTTTATACATGTAAAGGCACAGAATGCCTGCCTGGCAGTGGGCATTTAAGCACACCCAAGGAAACTTTTGGGAACCCCCATTTATGGAGGGGTTACACAAATGTTTGGAAACTTGATATCTCCTCATACACAATGTACATAGGACAATGCTTAGTTCTCTAGCAGTATGAATGGCAGAAGTATGACCAAATAAAACATTCTGGAACATTTTTGCAAAATGCCTTGAAAATTAGAAAACAATTCAGAATTCCACAAAAACAGAATTTTTCTAGATTTCTCCAGTCCTATTCAGCTGCCCATGGCTACCATCACAAAGCTCCTTTCTGTGTCACTGGCAGGGGCATCTCTGGAGGCAAAGCTGGGCTACATATTTGGCTTCCAATTGTATGCAAATGCAGGGGATACAAATGTACGATCATGAGATATAAATGTTAGAACAAATTACAATATTTTGACCAGTACAGCAGGCAGGTAAATCACCTTACCTGCACTAGTAGCATGGTCCTACAATGCCCCTCCAACTCTCCTGCTTTGAAAAGAGTGACACCTACACTCTTGCTACAGTAGCACCTAGCATCATATCACATTATGAGTAAAGATATCCAAACACTGTACTTCTGTCACACTGGTCTATGTTGCAACTAGTTGAAATGTGTGTTTTCATGTGGTGTCTATTCTAGCAAGAGCTAGGAGTTACTCTTATGTTAATGGAAGGTGACATCATTGCCATTATCTGTTCTCTCCACCCCTCCCCCACAACTCTGATCATCTCTACTAGTACCAAGAACAACTGACTGGGAACCCAATTAGATTCATGCCTTCTTTCCTATGGACGCATCAATCAGACAACAGTTTGTGACAAGGGACAGGGCTTACAAAAGCCTGCAGAAGTTTGAAACCCAAACTCTCAAAGAGGCATTTAGTCTTCTCTCAACACAGAACAGTGTTGGAAGCTATATAGGGCTAGGAGTGTCAGTTATGTTGCCATTTTACTCACCTCCCCCCATTTCCTTCAGTGTTGCCTAGAACTGTTGACCAGGAGACCCTACTAGAACTGTGCCTTCTTTCCTATGGACCCACCAATCCTACAACTTCTTGCTGGGGATTTCTGTGCCTTCAAAATACTGTGCTTATCTAGTGGGCCTACAGACTGCAGGCTGTAGTATAAGGGCATGAGCATAAGGGCATCACACTCTGTGCAGTATCTATGTAGTCAGCTTTCAGATGGCCATGCTGTCCCAGAGTGTGTATCTGACTTGCTGCAGTAAGTATGCTTTAATCCAGTATCCAGTCAAGACAGCATCAGCAAAATGGTGCAGTCAAAAATCACGCCATCATATCAGAGTGTGTGGTTTCAGAGATGGTTTTTCACCATGTTCGATTTCTGGTGTCTGAGCAGCATGATTTTTGCCCACTGAGCTGGCACTGTTTTTACCTAGTTCCCTCTTAATCCTGTAGAACTTCTGCTGTGACACACCTCAGTGCATCTATTGTTCCATGCACCTAATTGTAAGCACTTTGTTTGTTTTGTAACTCTGTATGTTTACCTGGGAAAACAATTTAATAGTAAATAAATCATTATCTGTCACCATCAGTAATAGTAAAGTGGCCCCTACATGTAGCAAGTCCAAAGGTTTTGAGCACACACTAATCCGTAAGATGGACACAGTCATTGATGGAGTCAAATTACTCTCATAACATCATTTATTAAATCCAGAACACAGACAAAAGTTCCACCTGAGGCGAGACTTTTGTCTGTGTTATGGATTTAATAAATGATGCTATGAGTAATTTGACTCTGTTAATATTTGCATCCCTCTTATGGGTTAGTGTGTGCTTGAAACCTTTGGACTTGTTTATTATGGTGAGTTTCTTAAGCTCCAGGCTCCCAGTATACACTTTTTTGTTTACTAGCCCCTACAAGTGCAGGTTGAAAAATGTCTTACATTTAGAAAAAACAGAGAATAATCCATCTCTAGTTTTGACTGAATAGCAGATGTTGACTCCTGGATGGCACTGATATCCTCTTTAATGCGTCTCAGGTTTTCCTTCATCTCTCTCTCTCTCAGAATCTCTGCCTCTTCCTTCTTGAGTTCTTGGATGAGCCTTTGCTCCCTTTCCTGGAGAAACCGATGCAGTTTGGCAAACTCCAATACAGTGTGCTGCTCCAAAATCTGGGCATTGTCCTGATACACAAAAACATGTTTACTGCATGAAACCAAAAAGTGAAGAAACAAAGTATGCAGGGTTAAATAAACACAAAAGCTGATTTACTCACTTTAATTCCTGAGATGTTCTGATTTTGTTTGTTCTGAAGTTCCTGGAGTTCTTTCATTCTGGACTCCAGAGGTGCCAAGGCAGGTTTTAAACTTGTCCTGGAAAGAAACCAAAATGTATTGCAACATAAATAAGGTGTAATATAACCATTTTTGTAGCTATGCAGGGATACATGGAAGAACATTCCTAAAAAGATATTTTCTTTCCTTAAATCACCATTATTTGATTTGATTGTTTTTCAGAACTTGAATAACAACAGTTCATACTATAGTGTACACAAGTCTAAAACAAGGGACAAACACTATACCACAGCTGCTTTTATAACCATTACATATACGAACATACAAAGAAGCCAGCAAGGCCATTTGGTCTATCAAGTCTGCTCGTATTGCTGGTTCCACAGCTTAAGCTACTGTCTCTGCCCTCCCTCCCTCCCTACTCCTCCAATCCTCCCTTCCCATGACCCTCACCTCCCCCCATGCCTATCCCAGCCTCTCTTAAAGCTGCCGACTGTCTTCAGCGGGATGACCTCTTCTGGCAGAACATTCCAACTCCCTCTCTGTGAAGAAGTGCTTCCTAACCTCCTTCCTAAACCTCCCATTCTCCACCTTAAGACTGTGCCCCTTGTGCTATTGTTGACACTCAGCTGAAAAAGACTCTCCTTATCAACCTTATTTATCCCTTTCAAGTACTTGAAGGTCCCAGTCATACCCACCCCTCTCTCTCTTGTCTTCCAGGGAGTAAATGTTCAGTGCCCTCAACCTCTTTTCACATGCCTTACCCTGCTGACCTGTTTTCATCTTTGAGGCCCTCTGTGGACCTTTTCCAGCAGTTAATGTTCTTTTTGAGGTGTGGGCACCAGTACTGAACTCCATCCTCTAGATACTGCCTTACCAGTGACCTGTACAAGGGCAGTATAACCTCCTGTCTCCTACTACTGATCCCCCTAGATATGCATCCCAGCATCTTGTTTGCCTTTGCTGCTGCTTTCTTGCACTGCATGGAGTGCTTCAGGTCACTAGTGATCATCACTCCCAGGTCCTCCTCCTCCTCCTCTGATGCAGATACTCAGACACCACACAGACACTACCCTGTCCTGGGATTCTTGGCTTCAGTATGCATAACTTTGCATTTCTTGGCATTGAAGCTAAGCTACCAGATCCTGGACCACTTCCCCAGGTTTTCCAGATCTTTCTGTAGATCCCGTATCCCTTTAGCTGTGTCCACTCTTCCACAGAGCTTGGTGTCATCCACAAATAGGTGCATTTGCCCTAATGCCATTCCTAATGTCATTGATGAAGACATAAAAAAACACTGGCCCCAGCAATGAGCTCTGTGGGACTCCACTGGTTACCTCTCTGGTGCCAAATAACTCTCCTCCCACAACCAATCTCTGGGTTCTGTCCCTCAGCCAGTTTTCCACTCATCTGGCCATTGTTTCCCCAACCCAGAGATCCACCAACTTTCTGATCAACCTTTTATAGAGCACAGAATCAAAGGCCTGGCTGAAATCAAGATAGAGGATGTCTACCGCTTGACCCCTGTCTACTGTGTTAGTGACCCAGTCAAAGAAGTCAATCAGATTCATTTGACACAATTCCCCACCAATGAACCAGTGTTGCTTCGCATCCTAGAGACCATGCTCTTCTAGATATTCCACCAGCCTTTCCTTTACTATGATCTCCATGAGCTTGTCCACAATGGAGATCCGACTCACTGTTCTGTAATTCCCTGGGTCATTCCTGGGACAGCTTTTGTAGAGGGGTACTATATGTGCTTTTCTTCAGACCTGTGGTACCATGTCTGACTCTAGTGAACTATTAAATAGGTCTGCCAGTGGCCCTGCCTGCTCCTCAGCCAGTTCCATTAGTATCCTTGGATGTACTCTGCCAGGGACTAGTGATTTGTCCACCTTCAATGCCATCAGCCTCTCCCTCACTCTATCCTCTTCTATCACTACATCTCTGTTCCCCTCCCCACCTATCCTCTTTTTCCTCCTGAAGGCACTGATCCATCCTTCTCCACTGTGAAAACAGAACAGAAGTATTCATTCAGTATCTCTGCTTTTCCCCTCATTATCCTCCACCTACTCCACCCTTTTCTTAAGCCTAACAGTCCCTTCCTTCTTGTCCATTTTCTTGCTAATATAGTGAAAGAAAGCCTTCTCCCTCTTTTTAATTCCCTCAGCTAGCTTCAGCTCCTTCTTTGCCATTGCTCACCAAACTTCCTTACTTGCCTCACTAGCCAACCTTAGGTAATTTTCCCTATCCGCCTCTCTCTTGGTTTTCCTGAATTTTCTATAAATCAGCCTCTTTTTTCTTACTGCCTGGGCAACCCCAGAACTGAACCAGCTGGGCACTTTGATCCTTGTGTTCTTCCTCCTGAGCCTAATGCACTCATCTGTGGCAACCCGTATCCCTTCCTTAATGATGGACCACCTGTAGTCCACCCCCATATCTGCTCTGATGCCCACCAGATAGCTCCTTAGCACTTTGCCAATTTTTTTGAAATCCAAGATTTTGGTCTTAGTTGGGATGCTTTCCCCTGCCCATATCTAACTGAAACCCCACTGTGTAATTGTCACTTCCATGCAGTGGCTCCCTGATTATTATTTCCTGTACATGCTCCCCATTTGTGAGCATGAGATCAAGAATTGCCTTATGAATATTATCTAGTACCAGTGTAGTTCATGTTGATTACATAGTTAATTGCCATACCTAGGGGAGGTCTAAGTGCAGGTTGAATAAACAGGAGTCTGGCATAGAATAAGGGGGTAAAGTAAGGCTAGTAAGGGTGAATGTGGGAGCAAAGTAACTGGAGCAGGAATCAAAACAGCTAGGATGCAGAAAGGTGGAGCGGAGTGGAACTAGTATGATGTGGAGAGGCAGGAATAGTGGTCAGCTGTAATGGGTGTGGGGCTAGTATCATCCTAGGTGCTATGTGGAGAGCAAAGGGTTGTCAAGTGTGTAGACAGCTTGAGCATATTAGAGATGAGATATGGAGGTTGAGATGGGAAGTGGAAAGGGAGGAAAGGGGTTGGGTGGAATCTCCTAGGTGGAACTGTTAGGGGTTGTCACTGCCTAGCAGCATGGGCAGAACCAAAGAGAAAAACACCAGGATTGAGGTAATTCTTACCAAAAGATCAATGGGGAAGCAGGGTGGATAACTAGTAAGAGCTGAAGGGAAGGAGCAGGGGAGGAAATGTTTCTGAGCAAGGATGATGTAGTAGGAGAAAATGGAAGAAAATCAGAAGTTAGTCCTGTCAGGGAAGGGGATTCCTCAAACAGGTTCACTATTTTATTTATTTATTTAGATCTTGGATTACAAATATCTTTGAGCTTAGAGCTCTTTTACAAAGGTTCCACGTCAGCAGTGTAATACAGTAGGTTAACAGAACAAAAAGTATGGCAAAACAGTATACATATAGAAAGGAGATCAACAGGTTTACAGCCTAAACAGGGTATGGTAAAATAATTGTAAATAAGAAAAGAAGCAATAGTTGACATTCACAGTGAATTAAAAAATAGAAACGAGTAATGCTAAGCAGTTTCATGCACAGGAATGCATACAGTATACTGAAAATCAGCCAAGACAAGCTTTGTCAGTTACTGGTAAAATCATAAGGTAAGTTGAAATTAGCCAATAGGCCATGTCAGGGATGGACGGGGGCATTAGGTAGAGGGGAGGAAAGGTGAAGGGGTAGGGTACCAGGGGAGGAGATGTCAGAGATGTTGCTAAGGAGATTTAACAGTATTCAAGTGCTAGGGGTTTTAGATTGCCAAAAAGGGGTAAGCGGAAACAGTCACAGGAGCGAGTGGCAGAGAGTAGTCTCTGTAGCTTGGATTTGAAAGGGCCCAATTTGGATTTGGAGGAGATGTCACAGTTATATTATATAGCTACATTGTCAGATTTGGATGAGCAGGGGGAACAAAAGGTGGCAAATGATAAGAAAGAAGTCAAGGCAGAGACAAGGGGAAATAAGTGGCAGGAGGAGATGTGGAGAGGTGTATCAGTGGCAGTGATGAAAGGGAAGAAAGATACATGAGGGAGAAGGAGAGACCTAGTCTGAAAAGGGAGTCCAGTGAGAGGGAGAAAGGGAGAACACCAGGGAAGGCAAAGCTGGGATTATTTGGGGATAAGGGGAAATTAGGTGAAAAGGAGGGAATGGGCCTCTGGAATATGCACAATTAGACAGGCAAAATAAAAGTGGGGATAGGTGAGAGGGTCGTTATACTGGGTGACACAATACTAAAGAGTGTGAGATGGGGGGCAGGGGTGCAGGGAATAGCCATAGGTGGGTAGAGTGCATGCCAGGCATGATGGTAGGGAGGGTAGAACCTCCTATTACAAAGGGCATGGGGCAGGATAGAGAGATGCCTCACATTGTGGTGCATCTGGGTGCCAATGACCTTGCAGGGTGTGAGGTAGAGGAGGTGCAGGACAGGTTTAATGTGGTTGGGAAGATCTGCAGGGAGACAGGAAGATCAGTTTCTTTCTCTGATGTTCTTCCAGTCCCTAGAGCAAGTACAGTTAGGAAGCAGAGGATCAAGGAGCTCAACACATGGTTAAGGGGGTGGTGTGAGTCAAATAGGTATGGGTTGATGTGTGAGTGGGGAAAGGCATGGAAGAATAAGGACCTGTATGCACCAGACAAAGTGGGCACAAAGGTCCTGAAAGGTAAATTAGAGGAATATTTAACAGATAACTTAATTTAAACTAAAGCTGGGGAAGGCCAAAAGGTGTGCTTCTCTTTTAGTCACCAGGAGAGGGGTGCCATCAGACCTCCCCCCTCCCATTGTAGATCATTAGTTGGGGGGAGGGGAAATAGGAGTGGAAAGGGGGATGGACCCAAGACGGGGAGGGGTCACAAAGGAGTTAATAGGGAACAAAGAGGCACAGAGATCGAGATGGATGGTGGTTTCTTGAATGCAAGGAGTCTGGCAAACAAAATGGCAGATCATCAATCACAAATGATGAAGGGGGGTGGACCTAGTGGCCATCACAGAGATATGGGTATCCCAATACCATGACTGGGACCTTGTGATCCCTGGGGGTGGTGTAGCCTTATTCATAAGGGAAAGAATAATATGCACCAGGGAGGAGGAGGAGGAAGAATGTGTAGAATAGAAGCCTTATGGTTAATATTCCAGAACAATAAAGGGAGAAGAATTCAATTGGGAGTGGTGTACAGACCACCCTCAAAGTATGTGGAGATGGACAGAGAGATAGGAATCAGATCAAGATGTTGGGAGGTAGAAGAAACCTTGTTATAACAGGTGATTTCAACCTCCTTGAAATAGACTAGAGCACCCCGGAAAATATGCCAGGGAAAATGTCCTCCTGGAATCTTTCTAGGACTGTTTCCTGGTACAGGTGGTCACTCAGATGACCAGGGATGGTACCATGCTGGACCTAGTGCTTCAGATGGAGACCATGTACAAGAAATAGCAGTGGAGGAACCCCTTTTGGGTAATGACCACTGCACAGTGTGGTTTTACCGCAATATGGGTAAAGGAATAGCTAAGACCAAGGCAAGGGTGATGGACTTCAAGACAGCAGACCTTAGAAGTACGGAGCACGTACCTGTAGAGCATCTTGTTAAAATCAGGCCGGGCATGCATTCAGAGCAGAAATGGTCCATCATTAAGTGGGGTCTGAATGAGGCCACACAAGACTGCATGAGGACCCAGAGACCAAGCTGGTTCAACAAGGATGTGGCAGGGAAGATGAGGGAGAAGAAGGCTGCCTTTTAGAAGGACAGGCATACTATGAGTGAGGAGGACAGGGAGATTTACTCAGGGAAATCTCAAGAGGCAGTGAGAGTGGTCTGGGCAGCTAAAGCTGCTAAGGAACTAAGGCTAGTACAGGAAATCAGGGATGGGGAACAGGAACTCTTCAGATATATAAGGGAGAGTAGAAGCAGTAAGGAGGGGCATGTTAGGATTCAGAAAGAGGGGCTGGATAGAAAGTAGTGGAGAACAGTTTGAGGCTCACTAGGGAAAATGACAGGCCAATGCCTTAAGGTAATAGAGGGGTAGGAATTGGGGGGTGAAACAGATGAGGTGACCAAGGTGGGCAGGGTCTTAGAAGGTCCCAGGGACCTTTGGGTGGACAAGGTACCTGGTCTGGATGTCATGCACCCGAGGGTTCTGAGAGAACTGGCGGCTGTACTGGCAGTCCCTCTAGTGGATCTGTTTAACACCTTGCTAGAGATGGGGTGAGAGCCTCAGGACTGGAGAATGACTCATGTAGTGCCACTCCACAAGAGTGGTCCCAGAGATGAACCTGATAACTACAGACTGGTCAGTCTAACGCCCATTGTAGGCAAAATAATGGAGACCATTATAAAAGAAAGGCTGGTAAACTTTCTGGAGGTTAACTGTCTCCAGAACAATAGGCAGCATGGGTTTATCATGAGGAGATCCTACCAGACAAACACAATAGAATTTTTTGACTGGGTCACAAGGTCATTTGACAAGGGCCAGGCAGTGGATGTACCATCCCTGGGAGTGGGTCCCAAGATGATAGCCTGGGTAAAGAATTGGCTGGAGAATAGGACACAGAGGGTAATAGTAAATGGAGTCCAGTCTGAAGAAAGGGGGGTTACTAGTGGGGTACCGCAGGGTTCAGTATTAGGACTGGTCCTCTTCAATATCTTTATAAGCAATATTGCAGAGGGACTGGAAGGAAAAGTATGTTTCTTTGCAGATGACACAAAGATCTGCAACAGAGTTGATGCACAAGGTGGGGTGGGAAGGATGAGAATGGACTTGACAAGGTTAGAGAAATGGTCAGATGTATGGCAGCTTAGATTCAATGCTAAGAAGTGCAAGGTAATGCCCCTGGGAAACAAAAACCCAGGGGAAGAGTACACAATGGGGGTGAGATACTAACAACAACAAAAATGAAAGGGACCTGGGGTAGTCATATCAGATGACTTAAAGGTGGGCAAGCAATGTGAGAGGGCAGTAAGGAGGGCTGGGGGATACTGGGATGCTTAGGAGGGGCATCACCAGAGGAACCAGGAAGTGTTATCCTCTGTACAGACAGCTGGTGAGACCCCATCTGAGTACTGTGTGCAGTTCTGAGACCCAATTCCGCAAGGACATAGACAAGATGGAAGCTGTTCAGAGGAGGGCACTAAATGGTGCAGGGTCTGCACCAGAAGACATAGGAGAGAGACCAAAGGAGCTTAATATGTATAGCCTCGAGGAAAGGAGGGAGAGGGGGTAAATGATATAAACTTTCAAGTACCTCAAGGGAATCAACAAAGTCCAAAAGGGTAGCATATTTCAAAAAAAAGAGGTGTGCAAGAACAAGGGGGCACAATTTGAAGATAGAGGGAGGGCGGCTCAGAGGTAATTTAAAGAAGTATTTTTTCATAGAGAGGGTTGTGGACGCATGGAATGGCCTTCCGGAGGAGGTTGTGGAGTCAAAAACAGTGGTTGAATTCAAGCATGCATGGGACAGTCATAAGGCAATTCTAGGGGGTGGGGATAGAGAGAAGTAGGCTGCTGGTTAATTGGGATCTGCAGCTTATCCATTAGGTAGGGAAATGGGCAGACTGGGTGGGCCAAGCAGTCCCTATCTGCTGTAAAAGTCTATGTTTCTATGTTTATGTGTTTCAGTAGGCTTTCAAATCCATGCCACATGGAAGGTTGCTTAGCAAACTGAGTAACCTAGGAGTCAGGAACAAGCTGCTGGGGTAGGTCAGGAGCTGGTGGCAAGAAAAGAAACAGAGAGTGATGGTAGGGGCTGGGGTGAACTATCCCTAGCCTAGACCTGTAACCAGTGGGGTCTCACAGGATCTCACAGTGATCAGCACTCTGTCCAGTGCTTTCAACATCTTTAATGATGACATAGTGGTAGGGGTCAAAAGTGAAGCCTGCCTTTCTGCAGATGATACAAAGCTCTGTGGGAGGGTGGACATTGATGAAGGGAGACAAGAACTCTGATTGGCCAGATTAGAGAAATGGTCTGGTATCTGGCAGTTGGGGTTCAAAGCCAAGAAGTGCAAGGTCATGCACCTGGGAGATAGGAACTCAGGGGCCAACTGCTGGCTTGGGGGTGTGTACAGGTGTCTAGCTCAAAGGAGGGCAATGATCTAGGGGAGATATTCAGGGGGACATGACACACTCTGTGCTGTGCTGTAAAGTAGCAGCCAAAGCAAATACAATGCTAGGATGCATCACCAGAGGAATCACCTTCAGAAGGGAGGAAGTCAGTCTGTTCTTGTGCAGGTCATTGGTTAGACCACACTTGGAGTACTGTGTGCAGTTCTGGTGCCATTAGTTGAAGAAGGATATCAATCTATTGGAGGAAGTCCAGCGAAGGGTGACCAAGACGATTCTGGGCATGGGGACAAAGCATGCTATGAGAGGTTACGGGAGCGCAATATGCATTCCTTGGAAGACAGCAGGGAAAAGGGGGATATGATAGAAACCTTCCAGTACATGAAGGGTATAAACAAGTTTGGAGTGGAGGGCATTTTCAATTTAGAAAGGGAGGGGACCACAAGGGGCCACAGTCTGAAACTTGTAGGGGTAGATTTAAAAAGGAAATGAGGAGATGAGGTTTTTCATATAAAGGATGGTGTCAAACTGGAATGAACTGCTTGAGGAGGTGATGATGTTGAAAACAGTGGGAAGTTTTAAAGGGAGGAGTTCCATAGGGCTCATTCCTGGACTGGTCCTTTTCCAGGTATTCATTGCTGATCTCATGTTCAGTTTGAATTGTTGGGTAATCAAATATGCTGATGATATAAAAATTGACTGATCTGGTAAGTCTGTACAAGATTCTGAACTAATACAGCAAGACCTAAATGAAATTTCTAATTTTTATTTATTATTTATTTATTTAGTTTTTGTTGACCGGGTTAGTGCACTAGACAAATCCTGCCTATTTTCAGGCATGACCCGGGGGAAGGGGATACAGATGAATGACAACTAACTTTGAACCAGATTAAGCTGTTGGTGGTATTTTTAATTAGGTACCTATGTGGCATATGAAACTAAACATGAACAAATATAAAGATTTGCACATGGGAAGGGGTAACTTAAGGTGTACCTATACGCTAAATGGTACAGCACTTGGAAAAAACCTAAATGAAAAAGACCAAGGAATTCATATATTAGGTGATCTAAGCTTCACAAAGCAAACTTTTGAAGCATCTTTAAAAGCAATTTAAATAACATGGGCAATATAAAAGAACATTACATCCAGAGAAAATGAAGTCTTTGTACCCTTATATAGGGCTTATGTAAGACCTCATTTTGAATACGCCTCACAAGTGTGGAATCTGTATAAACAAGCATTTGTCAATGCCGAATGTTGGCTTGCTGGCATTGGCATTGGTAGTGCAGGAGTTAGGGAGATGCATAATAGGAATGATAGTGAAGTAGTGAACTGACGCCGACCCCACCCCCACCCTGCAGAAATGGACAGGCATTGGGATGTGCCTTGAGTCACCAGCCAAAATGCTCATGCCATTTCACGTGACCCTACCCTGCAGCCACAGACAAGTGTCACGGTGTGCCTTCAGGTCTTTGGGCCTCACGCTCACCCCATTCCATAAGGAAATATGCTGAGATGGGTGCAGAATACGAGAATGGGGTGAACTGTGGGGCTAGTGAGTCCAAGGCACACCTCTATGCTTGTCATTGGCTGCAAGGTGGGGGTTGGGGTGGAATGGCATGAGCGTTACAGCTGACAATCCCAAGTCACACCCTTGACACCTGTCATTCTGTACAGAGTGGGGCATTATGGCCGGAAACACTAATGCCCCAGGTGTTTGTTGGTATTTTCACTCCAAATTTCCAACATGGGTTTTTTGTGATCCCACCTCATAAACAGTGGCATTATGAGTTTGTTAGCTGAAAGGTGATTTTGCACAGCGACTGTGCCATTTGCCACCACAGGTGTGAAAACACATTTTGGGCAGGATGTGAAAAATGACAGCTGTACTATTCATGAGGAGGTGTAAAAAAATGGCAATGTTGAGAATCTGGAGTGAAAATATGAAAAATTGGTAAAGTCACGAGCATGCGTAGAAACTGTGCAACGCACGCCCATAGCGCAATTATTTTGTGGATTCTTTTAACCAAATTATCAACATAGGCATTTTGGGACCTCTGCTCATGGACAGTGTCACTGTGATTTTGTTAATTTGTCCTGAGCACTGATTTCCCACAGTGACCTCGCCATTGTGCGTCACATGTGCAAACACACATTTTGGGCAGGATGCGAAAAATGACAGCTGTACTCTTCATAAGTGGTGAGAAAAAATTGCATTGCTGAAATCTGCAGTGAAAATATTAAAAACTGTTGAAGTTACGAGTGTGTGAGGAAACTACACAGCGCACGCTCACAACACAGTCATTTTTGAAATTTTTACAGCAAATTTGCAAGATAGGCTTTTTGGGACCCTCCTTATGAACAGTGGCACTGTCATTTTATTAATCAGTCTTGAAAGGTGATTCCATGCAGTAACCACAAAATGACCTCCCAGGACTGAATAACGAGATGAAAGTGAATGTGTTCATGAGGTGGGGTCCCAAGAACCCCATGTTGAAAATGTGGAGGCAAAATGCAAACAAGCATTTGTCAATGCCGAATGTTGATTGCATTGGTCAGTTGAGCTCGCTCAGTGGCCCTGTGTCACTCACTAATTCTGTTTCTCCTGGTGCTGCAGGCTGCACCTTTCTATGGGGCTCCTGGCTACATTGGCATGTTTTTTTCTGCCCACAAAGAAATCTGCAGCCGTCCTGACAGAGCTGTGTTGAGGTGGGTCACTCGCCCTCTCTCAGTCACTCATTCTGTTTCTGCTGACACTGCAGGCTGACCTTTCATACTGGGCTCCTGCCTGCATTGCTGCCTTTTTCTGCACACAAAGCAATCTGCAGCAGTGATGATAGAGGTCTGTTGAGCTCACTCACTCCTCCTCTCTCACGCGCTCATTGTGTTTGTCCCGGCGCTGCTGGCTGCCCTTTTGTACTGGACTTCTGCCTGTGTTGGCACTTTTTTCTGGCCACAAAGAAATCTGCAGCTGTCCCGACACAGCTCCGTTTAGGTCGCTCTCTCTGCCTGTCATACTCTGTCATTCTGTTTCTCCTGGTGTTGCAGGCTGTTCTTTTGTACTGGGCTTCTGCCTGCATTGGCAGGTTTTGCTGCCCACAAAGAAATCTGCAGCTGTCCCGACACAGCTCCGTTGAGGTCACTCTCTCCGCCTGTCTTACTCTGTCATTCTGTTTCTCCTGGTGTTGCAGGTTGTTCTTTTGTTTTTTTGGTTTTTTTTCCATTAAAATTTTATTAACCATTTAAATACAGAGAATGTATCAATTACACACAAGATCTCCAGGTAAACAGTAGTACATGAACCCATAAACCAGGTAAATCATATGATACATGTGATACATCCTCCGCCCTCCCCCACACACCCCAACCCACCCCCCACCCACCCTCCACAATGCTCTGAGGTACCTACCCAACACCATGAACCAAAACCAGAAAAGAAAGGAAGAGAACAACATCTCTATACAGTGTAGCAGGCATATAGGGGACCCCATAATTTATTAAACCTAGGGAGCTTATTCTGAAGAACGGCAGTCATCCTCTCCATCTGCAGATTGGCAAGTAGTTCCTCTAACCATTCTGCATAACTAATCACCACTGAATCCTTCCAGTGTCTGAGAACCAAACTCTTAAGGGAGGCCGAAATCATCAAAATATGAGACCTCCTACTCTTAAAAGGAATAGAAGCTACGTCTCCCATTAGACAAATTTCGGGGGTAAAGAGGTCACCCAGCCCCAAAATCGAATCTGCCCCATTTTTGATACTGGTCCAGACAGCACAATCTTAGGGCAGTACCAAAATATGTGCAACAAATCCCCACCCCTGCTGGCACCTCACACAGGAGGCATCCTGTGATCAAGTTCAAGCTCCTCAACTTCTGAGGAGAATAATATATATCATGAAGTATTTTGAACTGGATCAATCTTAACCGATCCTGAGAAATCACCTCATGACAGCTGTGTCACAACCCCGTACAATCCAACTCCCCATTGGGAAACACCGATGCCCAATAAGAAGTAGGGGCTAAATTCTGGGAGTAGGCCCAACCAAACAGCGTGGCATATATCTTTGAAACAGCATGCGGCATTCCTGCCATAGGTCGTAACGTCTCGGAAAACTCAATCATTGGTCTCTGTAATACTCTCCTACCAAATTTACTAACTATAAGATGATGGAGCTGGTAAACCTGAAAGATCGCTGAGGATGACAACTTAAACTTGGTTAGAATCTCAGGTGCCGAGAGCACACTACCCTCTGCCGAGATTATGTCCCTTACACAACACTCCCCCTCCTGCACCAGCCAGGCTGCCCTTACAAATCTACCTCCTATACAAAATCTTGGATTGCCCCTTATGGGCTGAGACAGGTCAGTCACATGAGAATATTTCAAAAAACCACACAGCTGGGCGTGAGCCTCACCAAACCCCAATCGGGGAGTTCTTGAGAGCCTCCGCAAGAGATTGGGACTGACATACATGAGAGCCTCAGGAACAAGACCTGCCCTTTAATGAGAGCCAATTCAATCTGTAATCATAGGAGTATATGAAGCCTGTACGCCTGCACCCACCTCAGATATTTGTTAGCTTGACCTGCCCAATAGTAGAGTCCCAAGTGCGGTAATCTAAGTCCAACCAATAATTTGGGAGCTGCCAACTTATGATAAGCCATTCTAGCTTTCTTGTAACCCCACACAAAGTTGGCAATAAGCCCATGGACCTTTTGAACCATGAAAACGAGAGTGGATGTTCAAAGCATTGCTTGGATAAAACAACTTGGGGAACACATTCATTTTGACCAAACTTATCCTCCCCCACAACGAGATCGGAAGCTTCGCCCACCTTCTTAAATCCAAATCAATCATGCGAACCAAGGAGTCCAGATTGAGCTGCCGGATACGCCTCTCACTCCTAGATAGGGAGAGACCCAGATACCTAATAGCATCCTATTTCCACTTCAAACCCAGCTCCGTCACCTCCCGCTTGAATACCCTCCAATTAAGCGGGTAAACTACCGTCTTCCCCGGGTTTAACTTATAATTAGCCAAGGAGCTACAGACTTGTATTGTATCCATCAAAGCCGGAATAGAATCCTTCGGGCGGAGATATGAACCAAAAGATCGTCCACGTAGGCGGTGACTTTAACAATACTATCCTGCACCTTGATTCCCTTAATTTCGTGATTATAGAGTATAATTTTAATCAGGGGTTCGAGGTACAAATTGAAAAGAAGGGGGGACAACGGGCAACCCTGACGTGTACCTACGTATAACCTGAAAGAATCAGAAGTCACCCCATTACACGAGATCCTGGCCGTGGGATTAGAATACATGAACCTGATCCATTGTACAAAAAGATCCGGAAAACCAAATTTACGCATCACCCCAAACAGATACTGCCAGTTAACCCTATCGAACGCCTTCTCCGCATCCAACAAGACCAGAACCATGGGGTCACTGCCCTCCTCGGACGCGGAGAAGACATGCGCCACCGTTCTCAAATGGTCATTTATCGACCTCCCCTGCATAAATCCGACCTGCTCCACCCCAATCAAATCAGGTAAAACCACCTTTAAGCGTTCAGCTAACACCTTTGCCAGAATTTTGACATCGTAGTTGAGCAGAGAAATAGGCCTATAACTTGCAAGTTGCTCCAATGGCTTATCAGGCTTCGGTATCAATACAATGAGAGCCTCTGACAGGGATTGGTCTAGTGACCGGCCATCAAGGATGCACTGGAACAAAGACACCAAGAGCGGTGACAATTGTTTGGAAAACACCTTATAAAAATTAGGCGAAAAGCCATCCGGCCCCGGTGTCTTGTCCAAAGGGAGCCCCTTAATGGCCCTCTCCACCTCTTCTTGGGAAATGCCAGAAATAAGGGCCCTTTTCTGTTGCTCTCCTAAAGAAGGAAGGTTCAAGTCCCCAAAGGAGGCCAAAATCTCATCCTCTGAGGGGGGATTCCTCATCGGCCCATAAAGGGATTCAAAATAACTCCTAAATTCCTCCACTACCTCCTCAGGGGAAGTTTTAATCCGGCCATCCTTTTCAGACTGAACCGCCTGAATTATACGGGAAGCTTCCAGTTGCTTGACCCTTCTTGCTAAAAGTCTCCCCGCCTTCTCCCCCTGATCCACATAGCTGGCTTTAGACTTGATCAACGCCAGTTCCGCTTGCTCCCCCAATAAAGTGAGGTAAAAATCCTTCAGCTTTATTAGTTCCTGTTTGTCTTTCTCTGTAGGGTCATGGGGCAAGCTAGTTTCCTTGGCACTTATCCGGGCTAATACATCCTTTACTAACCTCTCCCTATCCCTTTTCCTGTTAGCAGCCTGCCCAATCAGGACCCCCCTGATAAACGCCTTAAAAGCCCCCCAAACCATATCTGGACAAACATCCTCTCTCACGTTATACCGAACAAACTCCTCTATTTGTGAGGTAATATATTGAACCATATTATGATTTCTCAGGATCTGGTTATTTAATTTCCATCTACTATTCCCCTTAGGGAGGGATGCAAAGGTAATCGAGACTGATACCACACGCGATGATCCGAGGAGGTCCCGACAGAATTTCGAACCTAATACCCCAGCAAGGAGATTACAAGAAAGCCAATATAATCATCAGAGGCGGTACCATGAACAGCCAAGATAAATGTGTATTCACGTACCCCGGGATGGAAAACTCTCCACCCATCCGACAAACCAAATTGGTCTGCCCAGTCCCTCATGGGTCTTTGAGCTGGGGAAAGCCCTGAGTACAAAGGGCTGGACCTATCTACCAAAGGGTCCATCGCCACGTTGAAATCCCCACCAATTATAATAGGAACATTCACAAAAGGCGACATCACCTTGACTAACCGCACATAAAAGTCCTGGAAGTCCGAGCTGGGACCATATACCGAACCAATTAAAATCTCTAGAGTCAGTAACTACCCCCGAACTAATATATATCTACCCGCTTTATCCTGTATCACCTGCAGGGGAATAAAGGGCACAGCCCTATGGACTAAAATCATGACTCCCTTACTCTGGGAACTACCTTGTGAGGCAAAAACTTGTCCAAACTGGAGACGCCTCATATTGTTAACCTCAGCCTCTAATAAATGTATCTCTGCAAAACACTATATCCGCTCCTAGAGCACCCAGATGTTTCAAATTTTATATTGCTTGAGCTTCTGCCTTGCCCCCTTAACATTCCAGCTTAAACACCTAATAATATTATTAGATGCCATATACCCAGATCCGACTTCCGGGTCACCCTAAATGACATCGGATATTCACCTCCTCCTACTCCCTCAGAGCCTTGTAGAGACCCTCCTCCCAGCAGCCCCTAGAGATAGTAAGTCTAAACCCACCCCACCAACCCCCAATAAACCCCTTTAATACTAGAACCCCACCCTGCACCCCCAGACCCCAAAACACACCCTGATAAATCCTCCCACAGCATCATGGCCCATGATGTCCGCCTCACCTCTACATCATCTGCTGCCCCGCCCCCAGCCCAATATTTGACTACCCTAAAATGAAAAGCGCCACCCACTCCATAACCGAACCCTATATTTGACTAGAACCTTCCTACCTCCATATCTGTTAACGGACTACAAACCTTCCAAACAAACCCCTCACCCACCATACATCATCCCTTGTCCGAGAGGGCCCAGAACCATAATTCTACCACCTTATACCACCTAACTGAAACCTTATTCTTCCCGGACTACATACAGACTCATCGAGAATAAGGAAAGAAAACCAGAGACCCCTATACTTACACAACCCAAAGTGCCCTCAGGCTGAACAACAGGAACCCCCAACAAAGCCAGATATCATTACTCTAATTGACCCCCCACCAAACGAACCCCATCTGCAATAGCCCAATTTGTATATTCTAGCCCTATGACAAAATAAAAGGAATCAAGTCCCAAATTGAAAGGGCCCTATAATGAGCCCTATCGATAAAATTCCAGAGTCCGCTGTCCCCCAGAGGGGTTGCCCTCCACTTCAAGCAGTCCATTCCGTCTCCTCCAGAGTAACAGACAGTCCGTAAGGCCCTGGGCAAAACAATATTCAGAACCAATTGAGTCCAACAAGCGATACTCTATAATGATATGCTATGTTCATCCATAAAGCATCACAGGGCCAACCATTCCAATATCCGCGCCCTCAACGTTATGCAGCAACAGTCCTTCCCCGCACACCTCCAACCACTTCAGACCCCCGCTGAACCGAGTACGCCATCACTTAGGCCTAAAACAGATCAGGCAAGGCTTCGCAACATTTCATGGGCCACCTCCATCTCTTCAAACGCTTGCCAGGTGTCATCCATGAAAACTGGGAGAGCTTTGCAGGTAAACCACTCCTATACTTAATGCCGCGCAATTAGCTTGGACACCAGGAGGTGAAAAGAAGCCCTCCGTTGCCGTGACTGACAACGGCAAGTCCCATGCTATCCTGATATTCACTCCTTCCCATTGCAGTGATTTAAGCTCTCTGACCTTTGAAGGAAAAGCTGCCTTTCTTGAAAATTTAAAAATTTGGCCAGAAAAATATGAGGAGGTGCACCGGGGGTGAGGCTGCAGGGCTCTGTGTGCTCTCTCGCTGCTATAACAAGGCCGAAGGCGAGGGACCAGCAATCTCTCCACCAACCTTTGAAAAAACTTCACGGGTCCCTCCTTCCTCTC
Source organism: Neoceratodus forsteri (assembly GCA_016271365.2). NCBI lineage: Eukaryota > Metazoa > Chordata > Ceratodontiformes > Ceratodontidae > Neoceratodus > Neoceratodus forsteri. The sequence goes on along the minus strand of JADMNL010000026.1, from coordinate 284,265,869 downwards.
GCTCTGGCAGGACCGATCAAGACCACATTATTGATCGCGCTTCTACCCTCTAAGTCTTCAGTTTTCCTCTCGATTTTAGCCATCGCTGATTCACCAAGGTAAACGCCCCTCTAGCTTCCCGACCTTGCACTCCACGACTTACCCTGGCCTCATTATCTGTAGCTCTTCTGGCCAAATCATTCAGGGCACCAGTAATACTTTTAATTTCTGTAGTCAACTCTGCCATTCCTCCTTAAAGGACGGAACTCCTCCAGAAAGCGCAACACAGTTAATGGCTCTTCCCCTTCGGCTCCAGGTTCACAGGGCTGGGTGACCTGCACAGACGAGGCCTGCGACTTCTTCGCGGCCTTCTCGGGGGTAACGGGGGGGGTTCATTTTGACAAAGCCTTCGGCATCTCCTTCTCCATTAGCAACACCAACACCTTCTACCCAGTATCCACAGTCTTCCTTTAACTGTCTGGGTGAGACAAATACAGCAGTGAGCAGGGAAAAAAACAACTTTAAGCAGTAGATTAGCGGAGCTATCAGCGAGTGCAGCTAGCAAGGGAACAGCATCACGTGACTCCCCCAGGCTGTTCTTTTGTACTGGACTTCTGACTGCATTGGCAGGTTTTGCTGCCCACAAAGAAATCTGCAGCTGTCTCGACACAGCTCCATTGAGGTAGCTCACTTCCCCTCTGTCACTCTGTCATTCCGTTTCTGCTGGTGCTGCAGGCTGCCCTTTTGTACTGGGCTTCTGCTTGTGTTGGCACCTTTTTCTGCCCACAAAGAAATCTGCAGCTGTCCAGACAGAGCACTGTTGAGGTTGCTCACTCCGCCTGTCTCACTCACTCATTCTGTTTCTCCTGGTGCTGCAGGCTGACATTTTGTAGTGGTCTCCTGCCTCTGTTGGCACCTTTTCCTGCCCACAAACAAATCTGCAGCAGTTCCAACAGAACTTCATTGAGCTTGCTCAGTCCCCCTCTCTCACTTGCTCATGCAGTTTCTGTTGGAGTTGCAGGCTGCCCTTTTCTACTGGGCTCCTGCCTGCATTGCCGCCTTTTTCTGGGCACAAAGAAAACTGCAGCAGTCATGTTAGAGCTCCGTTGAGCTCACTCACTCACTCACTCACTCACTCGCTCCCCCTCTCTCACTTTTTCGTTCTGTTTCTCCCGCCACTGCGGGCTGCCATTTTGTACTGGGCCCCTACATGTATTGCTGTCTTTTTCTGACCATAAAGAAATCCGCTGCAGTTCCAACAGAGCACCACTGAGCTCACTCACTCCCCCTCCCTCACTCACTCATTCTGTGTCTCCCGCTGCTGCAGGCTGCTCTTTTGTACTGGGTTCCTGCCTGCACTGGCAGCTTTGTCTGCCCACAAAGAGATGTGCAGCAGTCCCGACACAGCTCTGTTGAGGTGACTCACTCACTCTCTGTTACTCACTCATTCTGTTTCTGTGGGGGCTGCAGGCTGGCCTTTTGTACTAGCCTCCTGGCTGCGTTGGCACCTTTTCCTGCCCACAAAGAAATCCGCAGCTGCCCCAACAGAGCTCCATTGAGGTCAGTCACTCTCCTTGTCTCACTCGCTCATTCTATTTCTCGTGGTGCTGCAGTCTGCTTCTTTGTACTGGGCTTCTGCCTCTATTGGCATTTTTTTCTGCCCACAAAGAAATCTGCAGCAGTTTTGACAGAGCTCTGTTGGCCTCACTCACCCCCCATCTCACTTGCTCATTCTGTTTCTGCCCACGGTGCAAGCTGCCCTTTTGTACTGGGCTCCTGCCTGCATTGCCACCCTTTTCTGCCACAAAAAAATCTGCAGCAGTCACAATAGAGCTCCACTGAGTTCGTTCACTCACTCCTCCTCGCTCACTTGTTCATTCTGTTTCTCCCGCCGCTGCAGGTTGCCCTTTTGTACTGGACCCTGCGTACATTGCTGCCTTTTTCTGCCCACAAAGGAATCTGCAGCAGTCCCAACTGAGCTCCATTGAGCTCACTTACTCACTCACCCTCCCTCACTCGCTCATTCTGTGTCTCCCACTGCTCCAGGTTGCCCTTTAGTACTAGGTTCCTGCCTGCGTTAGTGGCTTTTTCTGCCCACAAACATGTGGAGATGTCTTCAGCAGTCCTGAGAGAGCTCCATTGAGCTCCCTCACCCCCTCTCTCAGTTGCTCATTCTGTTTCTGCCGGTGCAGCTGCTGCCACTGGCTCCTGCCTGCATGCATGCCTTTTTCTGGCCACAAAGAAATCCGCAGCAGTCACGATACACCTCTGTTGAGCTTGCTCACTCCCCCTCTCTCACTTGTTCATTCTGATTCTCCCGCCACTGCGGGCTGCCATTTTGTACTGGGCCCCTGCATGTATTGCTGCCTTTGTTTGCCCACAAAGAAATCCGCAGCAGTTCCAACAGAGCTCCACTGAGCTCAGTCACTCCCTTTCCCTCACTCGCTCATTCTTTGTCTCCTGCTGCTGCAAGCTTCCCTTTTGTACTGGGTTCCTGCCTGCATTGGCAGCTTTGTCTGCCCACAAAGAGATGTGCAGCAGTTCCGACACAGCTCCGTTGAGGTCACTCGCTCACCCTCTCTCACTCACTCATTCTGTTTCTGTCAGGGCTGCCGGCTGGCCTTTGTACTGGCTTCCTGGTTGCGCGGCACCTTTTCTGCTCCACAAAGAAAATCTGCAGCTGCCTAACAGAGCTGCTGGAGTTCAGTCACCTCCCGTCTTACTTGCTCATTCTTTTCTCGTGGTGCTGCAGGCTGCCCTTTGTACTGGGCTTCTGCCTCTATTGGCATTTTTCTGTCCACAAAGAAATCTGCAGCAGTTTCGACAGAGCTCTGTTGGCCTCCCCTCACCCCCCCATCTCACTTGCTCATTCCATTTCTGCCTGCAGTGCAAGCTGCCCTTTTGTACTGGGCTCTTACCTGCATTGCTGCCCTTTTCTACCCACAAAGAAATCTGCAGCAGTCACGATAGAGTTCCATTGAGCTCGTTCACTCACTCCTCCTCTCTCACTTGTTCATTCTGTTTCTCCTGCTGCTGCAGATTGCCCTTTTGTACTGGCCCCTGCTTGCAATGCTGTCTTTTTCTGCCCACAAAGGAATCTGCAGCAGTCTCAACTGAGCTCCATTGAGCTCACTCAGTCACTCACTCACCCTCCCTCACTCGCTCATTCTGTGTCTCCCACTGCTGCAGGCTGCCCTTTAGTACTAAGTTCCTGCCTGCATTAGCGGCTTTTTCTGCCCACAAACACATCTTCAGCAATCCCGAGAGAGCTCCGTTGAGCTCACTCACTCCCCCTCTCTCAGTTGCTCATTCCATTTCTGATGGTGCTGCAGGCTGGCCTTTTGTACTGGGCTCCTGCCTGTGTTGCCACCTTTCCTGCCCACAAAGAAATTTGCAGCTGTCCCGACAGAGCTCCGTTGAGGTCGCTCGCTCATTCCCCCTGTCTCACTTGCTCATTCTGTTTCTCCTGGCACTGCAGGCTGCCCTTTTGTGCTGGGCTCCTGCCTCTGTCTGCATTTTTGTCTGCCCACAAAGAAATCTTTAGCAGTCCTGACACAGCTCCTTTGGCCTCACTCACTCCCCCTGTCTCTCTTGTTCACTGTGTTTCTGCCGGCACTGCAGGCTGCCCTTCAGTATTGGGCTCCTGCCAGCATAGCCACCCTTGTCTGTCCACAAAGAAATCCACAGCAGTGATGATAGAGCTCTGTTGAGGTCGCTAAATCCCCCTCTCTCGCTTGCTCATTCTGTTTGTCCCACCGCTGCAGGCTGCCCATTTGTACTCAGGACCTGCATGCATTGCTGCCTTTTCCTGCCCACAAACAAATCTGCAGCAGTCCCAACAGAGCTCCTTTGAGTTCACTCACTCCCCCTCCCTCACCCGCTCGTTCTGTGTCTCCCAGCGCAGCAGACTGCCCTTTTCTACGGGGCTTCTGCCTGCGTTGTTGCCTTTTCCTGCCCACAAAGACATCGGCAGCAGTCCTGACAGAGCTCAGTTGAGCTTGGTCACTCCTCCCCCAGTTGCTCTATCCTAATCTGTCCCAAACACTGATTTCCGCAAGCGACTGCTGTATTCTGCACCGGAAGCACAGAAACACATTTCGGTCAGGATGTGAAAAATGACAGCTGTACTGTTCATAAGGAGGTGTGAACAAATGTCAGTATTGAAAATCTGGCATGAAAATATTACTAATTTGCAAACTTACAAGGGTGCGTGGAACCTGCATAACACACACTCGTAACACAGTCATTTTATGGAGTTTCATCACAAAATTTTTTACATAGGCATTTTAGGACCTCTGCTCATGAACAGTGTCAGTGTGATTTTCTTAATATGTCCAATTTCCCACAGCAACTGCACTATTGTGCTGGAAGAGCGAAAACACATTTTGGCCAGGATGTGAAAAATAACAGCTGTACTGTTCATAGGGAGGGGCAGAAGAATGGCAATGTTTAAAATCTGGAGTGAAAATATTGTAAATTCGTGAACTTACGAGCGTGCGTGCAAACTGCACAATGCACGCTCGTAACACAGTCATTGTATGGAGTATCGTCACCAAATTTTCAACTTAGACATTTTAGGACCTCTGCTCATGAACAGTGCCACTGTCAGTTTCTTAATCTGTGTGGAACACTGATTTCCCACACCGACTATGCTACTCTGCACCGGAAGAGCGAAAACACATTTCAGCCAGGGTGTGAAAATTGACAGCTGTACTGTTCACAAGGAGGTCTGAAAAAAATGGCAATGTTGAAAATCTGGGATGAAAATATTATAAATTCGCAAAGTTACGAGTGTGCATAACAACTGCGCAATGCACACTCTTAAAACAGTCATTTTTTTTAATTTTTCCACCAAATTTGCAACGTAGGCTTTTTGAGAGCCCACCTCATGAACACTGGCACTGTCGTTTCATTAATCGGTCCTGAAAGGTGATTCCGCGCAGTGACTGCAGAATCACCTTTTAGGGCTGATTAACACCACGACAGAGATAGAATTCATGAGGAGGGATCCCAAAAATCCCACATTGAAAATTTGGTGCCAAAATTCCAAAAAATGCCTGAGATATGCATCAACATGGAAAGAACCTATTTATTCCATTATACAGCTTACCGGCATGTCCTCAGATTGTGGTCGGCTTGAAGACAGCAGACATGTTCTCGATCCACTGAAGATCGTCGCGCTGGACTCTAGAGGTAAGTATGGGGGGATACAGGTGCGCATTGGGTGGGTGCGGGTTGTGGGAGGAGGGAGATCACCGAGGACCGCTTCCTTTTTTACAGGTTACAAAAAAAAGAATTTGCGGGACCGTTTTTTATTTTGCAGGGGCATGTGGCACGCTAGGGTGGGCTCCCAGCATGCCAGCGGAGTCTTTCTTTTTTTGGGGGGCAGCTGTAGCTGATGGGGGATTGGGCACCCCCGTTGGTACACAACAAAAGGGGGGATTATTACATTATGCAGACGGGGAGTGGACTCCCCCATCGGCAACTTAAATATTGGGGCACTGCAGCCGATGGTGATTAGGGCCCCTATCAGCAAATAAACATGGTCAGGGGGGCACATACTGCCGTGGGGGATTGGGCACCCCCTCGGCAGGGGAGGTTAATATTGTTTGTGAACACAGTGGCAAACCACTGCCATGTTCACAAACAATATCAGGGTTTCAAGATCCCACCCTGCAATGATGAGTCACTCCCTCATTGGAACAAATGGCTGATGCTGCAATGACGAGGCAGCCCCTGATTGCAACGGCTGTTTTTTTACAAGTTGGTGGCATGCTGAACTAGTGTCAGCAGCAGCATGCCACATCATTGGGGGAAGCGGGACAAGCCTTTACAGGCTGTGGGGGCATTGGCCACAACAGTGCCACGCCTCCACAACCTGCTTGTGGAGAAACCTGCCGCAACATTTCTTGCACATGCATGCAATCAGCATAAAAATGGCCGAGATATCTACCTAAGTTGAACCCCCCACACCCATTTATGCCATTATACAGCTTTCTGGCATTTGTTCAGTTGGCTTTGAAGAGTGCAGATGTGTTCCCACACTACTGAAGATCGCAGAGCCGGACCTCTGGAGGTAAGTAGGTGGAAGAGTAGGTTTGCTGGCAAAGACACCTACAGTAGCTTCACCTGAGCTCTTTTCTTCTAGGTTTGCTTGTAGGGACAGAGCAAGGAACAAGATTTAGGCTTCTTTTTGCTAGGCAAAGTTACTGTTTATTACTATTGTCTTTTGTTCTCACACGATTTAATACTGTTTTTTGCTTACATTTTACTGCTGTAATCTCCGATTCAAATTGCTGTTGCAGGGTATGCTTTCTGCTGCATTATTACAGGGTGTGCCTACATGTTTGTTAATGGTTTGTGCTTACAGATTACTGCTATAATTTCTGACTCGAATTGTTTTTGCAGGGTATATGTTCTGTTACTGCTTTATTTTTCTCTGTAGCAAAGTGTTTTTTGCAAGGTATATCTTCTGTGAAATTGTTACAGGAGGTGCTAACATTTTTGTAACTTTCTTATCTATCATTAGGCTAAGCAAAATTACTGTTTGCTGCTATTTTATTTTAGTTTTTTGCTGAAAGGTTTTCTGTTTGGTCTAAAAAGTGTTGCAGTCTCCTTCTCACATCAAAGAAGCTAGTTGCTTTCATCCCATAACTCTTCCAGTGGATTAGGAGTGTAATTGGGGGGTGGAGCTGACAAACTCCTAGTAATTTCCAACAGAAGGAAGGGTTAAAAGGTCAGGTTAGTTGGGGATGTTGAGGTGAAAGAGTAGGTTTGCTGGCAAAGGCACCTAGCTTCACCTGAGCTCTTGTCTTCTATGTTTGCTTGTAAGGACAGAGCAAGAAAAACAATTAAGGCTTATTCTTGCTAGGCAGAGTTACTGTTTGTACTGTTTTCTTTTGTTCTCGAAAGATTTAATACTGTTTTTTGCTTACATTTTACTGCTGTAGTCTCCGATTCAAATTGCTGTTGCAGGGTATACTTTGTGCTGCATTGTTACAGGGTGTGCCTACAGGTTTGTTAATGTTTTGTGCTTACAGATTACTGCTGTAATCTCTGATTCAGATTGTTTTTGCAAGATATAGCTTCTGTTAATGCTTTATTTTTCTCTGTAGCAAAGTTTTTTGCAAGGTATGTTTTCTGTGAAATTGTTACAGATGGTACGTGCGGGGTTTACAGTTTTATCTGTCATTAGATTAGCTTTCAAGGCTACTGCATTTGTTGTTGGTTGATTGTTTCTGCTCTTATCTCCTTGTTTCTTTCATCCATGGTTCTTCCTTTTTGATAGGGGAAGGGCCCATCCACCCACCTCCATCCCCAACTACCCCGTGCTATACTCCTTTTATAGAATAGCACAGTCGTGACATTTCCTGTAGCAAAGCAGGAAGGGGAGGATCAGAGGGGTATCCACACAGTGATCTCACTTACAGGGGCACAAGTAATTTAACTTGCTATAAAAAGTTATACAGAAACAAAAACAAAAAAATCTTACCATTGCTTTCACTTTCCTCCTTCTACAGTAGAGCTCACTTATAAGAACATCTGATAAGGGAACATTCTGGTTATAAGAACATTAGCCAGATGTTCCGATTTTCTACAATGCATTTCTATGGGCTTAAAGCCCATTTATAGTAACACTCAGATTGGATAAAGGAACAGTTTTTCTTCTGGTAACTACTGCTACTGATTGAGTAAAGCAGTGTTACAACTTTGCGGTTGCAATTATCACCTTCCTGGTATACGGCCAGGTGTTAATTGACAAGCATTACGACTGTAGTAAAGCTCATTAAAAACCTAGTTAAAAGCAGTAGGAGCCAATTTAGTGTTTAAATGTTTATCTCACCTGCACATTAGCAGTGACAGTTGTGGTATGGAGACCCCAGGAAAACAGAAGCAAAGAACTGCTCTTACTTTGGCACAGAAGCTGGAAATAATTGACCGCTTGAGAGATCCCAGGGTACAATGAAATGACATCACCCGGGAATATTCGGTCAATGTTTGCACTGTTTCCAAAATTATATCCAGCAAGGAGCAACTTATTGCAGACTCAGAATGTGGTCTTAACTGCAACTGTAAGCAAAAGAGAACAGGCAAAGATGAACTGGTGGAAAACGCCTTGCTCAGATGGTTTTCTGCTTGCTGCACTGCTGATGCCCTGATAAGTGGTCCCCTTCTTTTGAGCAAGGCACAACAACTCGCAAACAGTAGGGGGGGTACCCTTCATGGCCACCAACAGGTGGTTGTGTAGATGGAAGGAGAGACATGAAATTCATTTTAAACGACTGCACAGTGAAAAACAAGATGCAGATAGGAATGGTGCAGTCTCCTGGAAGGACACTGTCCTTCCAATGATTTTGAATGAATATTGGCCACTGACATTTTTAATGCAGATGAAACTGGCATCTATTTCCATGCCATTCCCGATGGAACATTAACTTTTAAATCAGACCACGTAGCAGGAGGGAAAAAAGGCAAAGAACGAATTTCTGCTTTAGTGTGTGCAAACATGAGCAGGACAGAGAAATTACCACTGCTTATCATCGGGATTACCAAGCAGCCTTGCTGTTTTCATGGCATCACCTTAAGCACCTTACCTGTTGAGTATGAGGCCAATTCTAATGCATGGAAGACTGGGCAGATTTTTACTGATTGGGATGTATCATCTTAATGCCAAAATGTGAAGGCGGCGTCGGAAGATTGTTCTTATCCTGGACAATTGTCGCACACACCCCAGCAATACAGTAAGCAGCATCAAACTAGTTTTCCTCTAACCTAACACAACTTCCTTAATCCAACCTATGGACCAAGGTGTCATCTGAAATCTTAAACAGCACTACTGCAAAAAAAATTGTGGGAAGCTATTGTTGGCTATTGAAGGAGGGAGAGCAGCCAAGGTTAGTGATCTAGCTAAAGAGGTAAATATTCTGGACTGCATTCAGATGTTGGATTGTGCATGGCAAATGGTAAAAGCCAAAAGAATACACAATTGCTTTGTGAAAGCCAGTTTTACCTGCGAGCAGTCAACCACAGATGCTAAGGAGGAGACCACTGAGGCACCTGGGCTTTCACACGAAGAGTTTACTTCATATGTTGCAGTCGATGCTGATGTCAAAACTACTGGCTCTATCACCAAGGAAGAAATTACACAGTATGCTGTGGCTGTGAAAGAGAAGGAGGGAGCAGCCGCAGAAGACAGATCTGACGATGAGGAAGGCAGCCCATCAGAAAACGTAGACCCACCTTCAGTAAGTGAAATAAAGGACTGCATGACAAAGTTGTGGCACTTTATCCTTAGCAAAGACTCAACCAACTTGACGAGTTTCTAAGCCCTAGATGCTTACATAGATGAACTGTCATTGCGAGATGCACAGCAACGGAACATTATTGACTACTTTAAATCATGATTGCACTGTAATTTGTGTTTTAAAATAATAGTTTCACACTGCTGAACTGTATCTACTGATTTATTACCACAGTCCAGTCTTTTAAATACTGAAATAAATTGTTATGTACTTTGTTATATCTGTCTGACAGTGCTTTTTTTCGGTTGGATATAGCTCCACCTAGTGGCTGTGTGTAAAAATTACGCTTGACACTGAAGCCCGTATATGAATAACAGCCCGCATAATAGAACATTTTTTTTTGGCAAATGAAGTGTTCTTATAAGCGGGCTGCACTGTAATTACTCAGACCAGGTTATAAACTCGACAGCACAACTGGAATGGATATTATTAACTGCAGGCATTGTGGAGCACTCTTCAAAAGGGCAGTTATACCAGATTTAGGACGCTGTCCTATATGCAGAATCATTGGAGATCTAAGACCTCAGCTCCAGGCAGCATGGGCAGAGACTGCATGCCTCAAATCACATATTCAGGAGGAAATATACTAGAAGAACCACTTGCCCTCTCCAACATCCAACTGAAGCACCTCGACCATAGAGGATAGTTGGTTCAGGAGGCTGGCAGGTGGTTAGGAAGGGCAAATCAAGTGCCCCATCACTCAGTGCGCTCCAACATCTCACCTCCACAAACCATATAAAAACTACAAACAGGTATCTGCCTCTATCTCCAAAAATCAAACAAAGAGGTTGAGGACACTGCAGAGCTGGACACTGCTATACAGGAGGTAGCACTACAAACTTCGCCAAAAACAGGGACCAAAACAAAAAAGCAAAAAGGAAATCCAAAACACTTCTAATCATAAGAGGCTCCATGATTTGATACCTACCTCCAGCCAGGGGTAGTGGTCAGATGTCTCCCAGGTACATCAGCATGGAGAGACACTGACCGCATTGCTAAAATCATGCAGGAAACAGGAAAAACATTGATGTCCTGGTGCACATAGGAACTAACAATCTCACCAGCCTGTCAGTTGTGGAGACCCAGGAACACCTGACACCAGCCTGGGTGACAAACTATCATCCATTTCATCTGGCATCTCCTTCTCTGAGATCTTGCCAGTCCAGAAGAGGGGGACAGATGGACAAAAGGTCAGAGAAGGGGAGATAGGGGAGCTAAACATGTGGCTCAAGGGCTGGTGCCAGGAAAAAGGACACAAATTTGTAAGTAACTAGCAACAGTTTTGGGAGTGAAAGTTTTTTAAAATTTGATGGACTGCATCTGACTAAGGAGGGAGTCAGTGCATTGGAGCAGAAGTTTGATGTCTTTGCAGAATATTTAAACTAGCCAATGGGGAGAGGGGTGCAGCACCCGGTTCATTGAATGGGAAGAACACCCCTTCCCTCTCAGCTAGTGATGAAACAGGAGTTCATCATGTTTCTAGTTCATTTGCATCACCAGGTAAAGAAAAAGGTCTGGCTTCCCGTATGACATGCAGGGGAAATGCCAGACCTCACCCAACACTTAACACATAGAAAAATGGCCAACGGAAAATCATGTACACAAATGCCTGCAGTCTGGGAAACAAGATCTAAGATTTGCAGGTGTTTTTATTTTAGTTGTTTAACCAGGAGTAGCACACTAAGCTGAAAGCTTTTTTACAGGTGCAACCTGGGAGCACAGGGAAGTTAAGTGACTTGCTAAGGATCACACAGTATGCAAGTGGAAGCTGTAGGATTCAAACCCAGGTCTGGTCTGCTGGATGTAACCAGATTTGCAGCTCAGAGCCTTAAACCACTGTGCTATACTGCCTCCCAAACAATGTGTGCAAGGTAACAATGACAGAGGCTAAACTGGACATAGAAACCATTAGCGAGACATGGTTCACCAGTAACCACACCTAGGAGACTTCACTACCTGGCTATGTACTGCTCAGAAGAGACTGAGGTGCAAAAGGGGGGGGGAGTAGCCCTTTATGTCAATGAAAATATCAAGGCTACAGAAATTCAGAATATACATGAGAAGCCAGAAGAACTGTGGGTCACCCTGGAAACAGAAAATGGGACAGCCATATGAACTGGGGTTGTGTACAAGCCTCCAGACCAGGGGGAGGACATAGACACATTACTGTTAGAAGATATACAAAACATGACACCTAAAGGGGAGGGTTTTAATAATGGGAGACTTCAACATGCCAGATACAAAGTGGCCAGTACTTGCAGGAACATCTGCCAGAACTAGACACATAGTGAACTCCCTGTGGGGGGAAGAGCTTCAAACAACTGGTGCAACAACCTACAAGAGACAGGGCTATCCTATATCTAGTACTGACTAATGGGGAAGTGATCACAGATCTCCAGGTAGAAGGTCACCTGGGGACAAGTGACCATTACATGGTATGGTTCAATTTGGCCGCTAGAACTAAATCATCCCATTCCAAGGCAAAAATATGGGACTTAAGAGGAGCAGACTTTGATAAGATGGCCAACAGAGTTAGGCTAGCCCTGGCAAGAAGAAATACAGGTGAGGGGGTACAGGCAAAGTGGGCAAGCATTAAGGATGCAATACTTGAAGCAACATCCCATTGTGTTAGGGAGGAGAGCACGAGCGAAAGGAAGAAACCACTTTGGTTCTCAAAAACAGTAGCAGAAAATATCAGAGCCAAAAGGCTGACCTTCAGGAAATATAAGGGAATGCAGTGTGATGAAGATAGAGAGGCATACCAAACTTCCCACAGGGAAGCAGGGAAGGTAGTAAGGTAGGCAAAGGCCCCAACTGAGGAAACACTAGCACACTAGCACAAACAGTAAAAGAAGGGGACAAGATTTTTGATAGATACATTAGTGAAAGGAGAAAGTCCGGGTGGAGTGGTACTGCTAAGATCAAAGGGGATAAGGGGGAGTGTGTAGAGGAGGACCAAGGAAAAGCATCTATCCTAATGTAACCCCCGGACCCCTGCCTTTTTGCAAATGACAGGTGGCATGCTGTTGAAGCTGACAGCAGTACCTGGTGAGAATTGGGTTCGGGGAGGATTAGGTTACTTGGCACAGGGGGCCTAGGTTTGGCTACTCTGCACAGGGGCACTCAAGTAAATCCGAACACAGGAAGCAATAACTGTAATGTCCAAAACCAGGAATGGGATTCTACAGTGTGACTTTTATTCACATCCAAGCTGAACAAACAAAGCATAGATGGACCCCCACTGGGCTACATTCCTGGTAATGCAGATTAGAGACAACAGAACACTTCTTCACATTTCCAGCCCTCAGGCTCTGAACCCACCAGGCACACAGCCCAGACTTGCACACAGCTTTGGGTACACAGTCCGACTTGCACACTACTTGGGTTTTCCCCACTGGCCAGACTCCCCCGCTGGCCACTTGATCCACGGTCCATTTTGGGAAATGAACCAGTTTTCCAATTGGTGGCTCCCCAAACCACCTCCAAGCCTTCGACTCCTAGAGGGAATTTTCCTTCCAATCCCATGTCTGGGTACTTCCCTCATCACTGGCCAAGTGCATGAGGCAAAGTAGAAATACACAGAGCAAATCCGGAGAGGTGGACCTGGTCACTAAAGATGGGGGGGTCTCCCACTTCAAGCTCCCACAATACATACATGGCCATTTCTCTGGAAACTAAACAACTCTTTTTTGAAAGCTTGGCTATGTAGATTACTGGGTAGACGTATGTCACATCTCCTCTACATGTCTTGATTTCCCATATGTGCTGGACTTGAGCATACTTTTACTTTTGGCTAAGCCTATTACTCTAGGCCTCCCACTACTTCAGTAGTCCAAGCCCCACTATCACACAAGTCCTAGGGTGAAAACATGGGCCCTTTAGAAAGAGCAGAAACTCATCCTCTGGTTGCAGGTGCCCTACAGGCGAATCACGAAATCTTCTTGTTTCCCAAAACTCTTGGACCAAATAAGGCAGCTTCTCCATTAACAGTAAACCAGGGGATTGCCCCTGGAATATGCAGGACTACCTTTCCTGCCCCATCCCCTCAGGGATGGGGCACTGAGACCCGAATCAGCGGTCTCCACCACTTTAAAACTATCTTCTGTGTTTCTCTTTAGGTGGAAACACACTCTTTTTCCTAAATGTAGCCCTGTATCAGGGCTGAGGCTCCACGAGCCTACACAGAGCTGCTGTGCTCCTCTCTCAGCAAGCTCCAAACTCCAACTGAACTACAGACTACTATTCAAACCTCCCAACATTCTATTTCAACTCCCTACTGCAGATTCCATTGTGGCTCATGCAGCTGCGATAGTTCTATGGTGATGTCATCCCTCAGTCTCAGCTGAGAATAAGAACAGAGTGAGTCAGTGTGAAATACATTTAACTGGAGTTTCACAAGCTGCCTTCCCTGCCTACCACTAGATCTTACTGGGATTCTAGTAACCCCGGGTAACAAGGGGGTTACACTAAACAGATACTTTTGATTAGTATTTACTGAGGAGAAGGTAGGGCAGGGCCCACAGCTCAGAAGCATGGACACAGGCGGGAGGGAGGTGTGCACAAGTCCCTTCACAAAAGAAAGGGTTCTACAAGAGCTCACTAAGCTCAGGGTGGACAAGGCAATGGAACCAGATGGCATACATCCCAGGGTACTAAAGAAGCTAAGGGTGGCATTAGCAGAGCCATTATCAGAACTGTTTAGTGAGTCTCTGAGCACAGGAGAGGTCCCAGAAGACTGGAGAAGGGCTCATGTGGTGCTGCTCCACAAGAGTGGTAGCAGGGAGGAGGCAGAGAACTACATACCAGTCAGTCCTACCTCAGTAGTGGGCAAGATTATGGAGGCACTCCTTAAGGAAAGGATAGTGCAACACCTGGAATCCATAGGAGCCCAGGATCCAAAATAGCATGTTTTTAGGTTTACAACAGAAAGGCCCTGTCAAACTAATCTCATAGATTTCTTTGACTGGGTAACCAGAGTGGTGGACCAAGGGGGTGCAGTTGATGTCACCTACTTTGACTTCAGCAAAGCTTTTGATACTGTTCCACATAGAAGATTGATTAATAAGCTGGATAGGTTCAGGGTGGGTCAGAAGTTGGTCAACTGTGTGGCAAACTGGTTAGTGGGCAGAACACAGAGAATGGCGGTAAAAGGTATACAGTCAAAACAGATGCAAGTCACAGGTGGGGTATCTCAGGGATCAGTCTGGGGGCCAGTCCTCTCAATGTCTTCATCAGTGACATAACAGATGAACTGGAGGGTAAGGTTTGTCTATTTGCAGATGACACCAATATCTGCAACAGAGTAGATGATCCAGATGGGGTGAGCAGAATGAGAAGAGATCTTGATAAACTGGCAAAATGGTCAGAAGATGGCAACTGGGGTTTAATGCAAAGAAATGCAAGATCATGCACATTGAGAAACCATGAAGCCACCTACAGGTTGGGAAGGGAATTGCTGGCAATCACAAGGGAAGAAAAAGACTTATGCATCGTCATCACAGATTACCTGAAACCATCAAAGCAGGCCACTAAAGCAGTAGGAAAGGCTAGGCGTATGTTGTGGTGCATTAGCAGGGGTATCACGAGTCATAAGAGGGAAGTAATAATCCCTCTTTACAAGACACTGGTTAGGCCCCATCTGGAGTACTGGGTGCAGTACTGTAGGCCGCACCTCCACACGGACATTAATACAATTGAAGCAGTCCTGAGAAGGGCAATTAATATGGTGCAGGGACTGCATCAGAAAACATGAGGACAGATTAACAGAGCTCAATATATATACCCTAGAGCAGGGGTTCTCAAATGGGGGAGGCCCCAACCTGTTTCAGGGGAGGCTTAAGCAAGTCTGAAAAAGTACTGTATTTAAATTTTAAGTTTTATGTATTTTGTGTGAAGAGATGAAGCAAACTGAAAGAGGATAATAGTAGGTGAATTTTATGTATTTATTTACTAATAGGTGATGAGGGAAGGTGAATGAGCCAAAGCTCATTTCAGGTGTAACCGAGGAAGGGTAGGTAGTAGTGAATGCATTTCAAAAGGTAACTGCAAAACAATCAAGAAATACACAGTGAACAATAGTGCAAATAAATATGAACAATAAACTAATAATGAGTGGTGGTAATTGATCAATTTGTAGACTGATGGCAGAACAGCCCAAATATAAGGGTTGAACATAGAAGTGCTCAGAGCAATAGCAGGAAGGAGCAAAGTAATCCCAGAGAAGTTGCTTAGGAGCAGGGAAGGAGGGGGAGAGGCAAAGTATGTAGGAAGGTTATTTCATATAGAGAGGAAACAGAGAAAGTAGTCTGACCCATGAAGGTAATGCAACAAGGGGTAACAATGGTTCAAGAATGAAAATAGCGGAGCAAGTAGGTTGGCCTGTTGACGGGGGGGGTTACAATAAGCTGAATAATAATATTTGTTTATTTTATTTATTTGTTATTCAGATAACACCTTTGAGCACAAGAGCTCTTTTTCAAAGGTTCCACATCAGTATGACAACTAACTGAATGAAAGCACTGAATGTGAGCCAAGTATGAAAGGGGTTTCAATTTATTCATGGTATACTGCGCATAGTACAGCATTTTTTTTGGGGGGGGGCCAAGATTATTTCAGTTTTTGGGGGAGGCTCAAAATCTTTTCCATGGATTTGGGGAGGCTCACTGTGACAAAGTCTAAGAACTATTGCCCTAGAGCAAAGGAGAGAGAGAGAGAGAGAGAGAGATGATAAGATAGAAATATTCAGATATCTTAAGGGCATTAACAAGATAAAAGAGTCTAACACATTTCAATACAAGAAAAATAGCAGGACATGAGGACACAGCATGAGATTAGAGGGAGGCCGATTAAGGGGTAATGTGAGGAAGTTCTTTTTCACAGTAAGGGTGGTGGATGCATGGAATAGCCTACCTCAGGAAGTGGTGGATGTGAATACAGTGCAGGGCTTCAAACAGGCATGGGATAGGCATAAGGGAGCAATATAGATGAGTATGAATAGATAGGCCATTGGCGAAGTAAAGGCCTATGGCACTTTCATAAGGTAGAAAAAATGGGCAGACTGGATGAGCCTTGTGGTTCTTATCTGCCATCAGCTTCTATGTTTCTAAGTATGGGGTGAGGGGTGTGTGTAGGCAGATGGGGTACGCAGAGCGTGAGTGTGGGTTGGGGGAGGAGGGTGCAGTCAACAGTGAAGGACCATTTTCTTTGTTTCAAGAACAGAAAAAAAAAACACTGCAGATGGTTTTCGTTCTTTACAGGTGAAAGAAAACAAATGTTGGGCACAATGTGGTGGGCTCCCAGTGTGCCACATAATGGGGATGGAGCGGGGGCAGGAACATGCCGAAGCGGTTGACTTTCTGTTAAACGGAGGCACATTGGGGTGGGCTCCCAGTGTGCCACACAATCTGGGGGGAGGGTGTTGGACATGCCGACAGGGGGATTGGGCACCACTGAAGTCAGCTTTCTGGGGATTGTGTAGCAGACAGTGGCAGGCACTGCCGCCATGTTTGTTTAAATGTTTCACCAGGAAAGACACGCAAGGAAGAAGTATCTGTGCCGCTGCATGACAAGCTTGTCTCTAATTGCAGCTGCACTTTTCTTACAAGTTGTGACCACTTTACATATAACTTCTGTCGACGCTAGCATGATGGCTCATTGGGGAATGAGAAATGCACCTACTAAAGCGTGCTCTGCATTTGCCGACACTGACACACCTCTGAAATGTGCTATTAGCAAGATGTTGCTTGCGCATGTGTGCAAGCCAACATAAAATGGAGATATAAATGAACTTGAGAAAATATGCCAAAATGATAAAAGGATATACAGACTTGGAATATGAAGAACGCTTAACTTCACTAAATCTAATGCCTTTGGAAACTAGGAGTACTAGGGGGAAATTCACCTCATGTATAATGCTGTATATTACAAGATCCGTCATTAATGGTAGAACCAGATATTGATTTCATATCAGGGAATATGGAGCTTGAGGGCATCCATTCCAGATTAGGGGAAAACAATTCAGATCTGTAAAAAGAAGGATTTTCTATACTTCAACAGTGGTAAACACATGGGACCTGATTCTAAAATGGATACACCTGGTGTAACTTGACTTGCACCCAAAAAAACAGTGCAAGTAGCAAGTTACCCCAGCAGTTGTAACAGTTGGTATTCTGCAAAACAGCCTGTGACATGTCACAGGCTGCTTGTGCCAAAGTGGATTTACGCCAACAGTTACACCCTAACCCCCCTGTGACATGGAACTAGGGGATTTATGGCAGCTTTTGTGTCCTATTCCGGAAGGGCAGCAACAAAGCCCCCGATGGCGCTATTCTATAATGAACCCCAGAGGACATCCATCAAAGTACAGTTACACCAGCATTTAGCTGGTGTAAGTGTACTCATGCCCTCTGGGGGTTGTGCAGATCTGCCACCAACCATCCCCCAATACATCATGTGCCAGCCCCCCCAATGACCCAATCCCCAAACATGTAAATGTTCCCAGGGCTGCAGTGTCCCCAGCCCTCAATCCTCAAACTGTAAGTGCCCTGCAGGGCAGCTGTGTCCCCAGCCCCTAAACCCCACAATGGTAATAGCCCCACAGAGCAGCTCAATCTTCCCCAGAACCTGTTCCCACCTGAAACACAGGTCCCTGCAGTGCCGCAGTTATTTTTATTTATGTTATTTAAATTGTGGTGACCGGCTTCTGTAAAATACTAATAACTCCCCTACATCCATGGTAGTCTAGTGGCCCTCTAACCCCACAGTGCCAGTCCACCCTGCACTCCCCCAACCCTTCCCCAGGTGGTGACTGGCACAGTCCACCTCTCACCAGGAGCACATACTGTATATATTTATTTACTTAAAAATTTAACCAGAAAGGCACACTGAGCAGAGTACTGTTTGATTCCAGGTATGTCCTGGGGGAAGGGGAACAATAGGAGACAGAAACATACAAGTAAGTACAGTAACAGCACAGATACAGCACTAGTTAGACACATAGCTTGGAAATACATTTGATCCTACATATTTACATGTGGACATTTTCATTGAGACTTGCAGCTACTGATAAACATTACATCTAGAAAAGAAGCAAGGCCTGCAGTTAGATATGAGAACGACAAGGCAGTATGATGGTGGGAGGCTGGGGCAGAAATACTGCACCGGGCGCAGTTATGGGCACATGCAGGGTGAGTTGCAGTGTTCATTTATGAGGTGTATGAGGAGAGTGGGTGAGGGCATTAGTCAAGTGCTTGCAGGGAGGGAGTTCCATAACTTAGTCATGCGATGTCTGAAGGCTGCTTGGCCAGCCGATGAGGTCATGCTTGGTACTGACAGCTGTAGCCAAAGCAGCTTAATATGTATGCCCTTGAGGAAAGGAGGGAGAGGGGGACATGATAGAAACTTTCAAGTATCTCAAGGGAATTAACAAAGTACAATCTTTCAGAAGAAGAGATGTGCAAGAACAAGGGGGCACAATTTGAAGATAGAGGAGGAACGACTCAGAGGTAATGTTAGAAAGTATTTTTTCACAGAGATGGTTGTGGATGCATGCAGCAGCCTTCCTGAGGAGGTTGTGGAGTCAGGAACAGTGGGAGAATTCAAGAATGCATGGGACAGGCATAAGGTAATTCTAGTGGGGGGTAGGAGGAAGTAAGCTGTTGGTTAACTAGAATCTGCAGCTTATCCATCAGGTAGGGAAATGGGCAGACTAGGTGGGCCAAGCGGTCCTTATCTGCTGTCAAATTCTGTTTTTATGTTGACAGAAGAAGGGTGTTTGCTTTCCTCAGGGAATAAGCGGTGGTGGGAAGAAGAGTTAGCGCAGCATTGAGGTATTTGTGGAGGGACTGGGACCAATACTTTTCTATGAGCATGGTACAGTATGCCTGCCACCGGTCATGGAGTGAGGGCAGCTATAGGGGCCGATAGAGGTCACAGTGGTGAGTAGAGGGCAGGCTGTCAAGGGTGAATCTACAGAAAGAGTGGAAGAGGGGTTCAGCCTGGATAGGATGAATTTGAGAGTGGCACTATAGACTACATCACCGTAGTCAAAAATGGGGAGAATCATTTTCTGTACTAGTGCTCTGCGGGCTGTCAGGGGGATGCTACTATGATTGTGGTAGACAGCACACAGTTTAGGATGCAGTTTTTTGTGGATGGCATCCATGTGTACAGAAAAGTTGAGATGCTGGTCCAGCCAGATTCCAAGATATCTAAAGGAAGAGCAAGCTTCCAGAGTAGTCCCATCCAGGGTGTGAAAGAAGGGGAAGGTTTCGAGACAAGAGAGCCTCTGCCTCACGTCAAAGGTTTGTGCACCCAATGAATGAATATACTGTCATTTATTCATTGAGAGCATATATACAGTACGCACTCCTATGGTGCTCAGTTGGCAGCTGACCATGGTGGTGAGAGGTGGGCTGTGCCAGTCCCCGGCTGGCTACGGGTCGGGGAGGGGGTGTTGGGTGGGATAGCACTGCGGGCGTGGGGGCACCACTGGACTACCAGGGATATAGGATCGGGTTGGGTGGGGGTTCTTGACCTACTGGGTTTCTTTGGGCAGGCTAGCCCCAAGGGACATTTGTGCAGGACCAAGTTTGGGGGCTATTGGCTTTGTACTGGGAGTTAGGGGTAGTATTCGGCCCATTGGGGCTATGGAGTTCATGACATAGGGGCACTTGAGGCCTGCACATCCAGGTTGAGGCTTGTGATATACCCTGCAAGTACACCCTTTGTTGGACATACCTGTGGGAATGTTGCAGGCCACATGACTTAGCCGCGGGGACCCTGCCTCTTCTAGAATCAGGCGCAGGGTCCATGTCACAACTGTGTTTGGCAAAAGTCACCTTTGGCGGTAACTTGCACCATTCTTCTAGAATCTGGCTCTTGGAATTCACTTCCAACTGAAGTTGTCATCAGTAAATCCAAGCTAGAGTTTAAAAAACAGTTGGATACTTTCATAATCTCAGGTAGTACAATTTCTGGTGAAGCAGGTATTGGAGCAACTATAGGCTAACGCAGTTACGCTCCTGATGTTTCCAGTATGACTTCCTAGTGTGGGTGAGACTGGGTAAAAAGGAGATTGACAACAGGAGGGAGGAAGGGAATAGGGGAAGATGAGGCGGATCTCTATGGGAGGCAAGGGGAGTGGGACAACACCAGTAAAATAGACTGAGGTCCACACTTGAGCAGACTTGATAGACCACTAAGGCTTGTTTCTACTGGCAATTTTCATATGTTCATATGTTTGTAATACAATGGTACATCTAGCTCATCACAACTACCATGGAAAAAATATTAAGAAACCAGCAAAGTCATCAGAGAACAGAGAGACACCCAAACCACAGGACAACAGTTAGGATATTCGTAAGTCCAGATATGGACCCAATAAATATTTTCTTCAGGAGTTAACTAAGGCCTGGAGAAAACCAGTGGTATACTGGAACATGTTATGGCACTTTGCGATCACTAAAGGCTCTTTCTAATACTCCTGGCAGCCTGACACTAACCAGACTGCGACTATAAACCCCAGCCCCCTACTGGCCACAGGAGGTATGTGGCCAATATGGTGCTATGGGGATTGCAATTGGGCTGTTAAGAGTCCACTAATGGCAGTTGCTCTACTGGAGAAAAAGTGCCATATTCGTACCTTCAATGCAAATGACCCATAGCACTAGCAAGGCACTATGGGGTAATTTGTGTTTCATTAGGGACTCATAGGCCAGGAGGCAATGGTGTTTGCAACCCCCCAGCATCTGTCAGGGCTGTCTCACTGGTGGTATACTTCCCTCTCATTTCCTAAACAACCGTGTCAGTCTGTAATACAAACTCCCTGGTGTCTAGTGGTTTCTTCCACCCCAACACCCTTGACAGCAACAATGTACATATCCCTGTGTACAGCAATATCCCCCCTCTGCTAACAGAAATGATGCAGACATACCTGATGTTCAGTGGTGCCACCGATCCTGTCAATACCCTAATGGTAATATTGTACATGTACGTATCTTTGCTGTCCAGTGGTCCCTACTGCCTCTGGCACCCTAATGGTAATATTGTAAGTCTCTCTGGTGTCCAGTAGTCCTTCCCACCCCCCTACAGCCTGGTGGTAATATTGTAAGTCCCTGCCACTCAACTCCAGCACCTGTAATTCCCCCTCCCCCCCGATGACTGACACAAACCTTCAGCACACCTCCATGATGTGCCAACTGACAGTACCCCACCCCATGCCTACAGTAATCAGTTGATTACAACAGGCATGTGATCAGGAACTGTCAGTTGGCAGCTGGCTGCAGAGGTGAGCAGAGGGTCTGTTCCAGTTGCTGATGGGGGAGGCGGATGTAAGCTGTGGTGGTGGGTTTAGGTGTGATGCAAACCAAGGGGTGGGAAGGTCTCTTGCAGACCAGGGAGACTTACAATTGCAGCCCCTGTAAAGAGCTCTGCTCCTTATGCACTATAGGTCTAGGAAACCTGTTTAGAACCTTATGTAGGTGTCCGTGACTGGTTTAGAATTTGTTAAAGGGTTAATTCACTTGTAGTCTTGGTCTGGGCTGCTAGACTGTTCTAGCTTCCTATGGGTACAGCCAGCTACTCATGGCTGAGGGATGTGCAGGAGTTGGCTGTGTTCTGGAGAGGCGATCCTGAGGCATGCATAGTGCCTGCTCCCTGTGTTGAACTGCTGTTCTATATGGAAGGCCTAGAAACATTTTGCTGTGATCATGGTGGCTGCCATTGGCAAGGATTGCCAGAGAGGGATATCTCCCATGGGTTCACTAAGTCTTAATCAGAAAAGAGACAAGGACTCATCTGAAGAATAACCAGTAACTTTCAGCTAAAGATAAATGGAAGCGATTTAGAAGGTTTCATATCCAGATTGCACAGGGCATTCAGCAGTGCCCTCCCTCCCTGCACTGTGCAGGAGGGTTTGAAAGTTTGCCCCTGTAGTATTAATCTGGTCTGGGATCCTCTGACCACAGGGGCCAAGTCTTGGGAAAGAATGACAGGTAGCACCTGTGGCAATCTCAGACTCCCAGGTGGTGTCTGCCTCTCCTCTACTCTCCTGCCTCTACATTACTTACTTACTTGCTAGCAGATACAGGCCACAAGATCATGTCTGCTCGAGTGTGCAGCTAGCATCCTGCTTTGCAGCTGCCCCTCCCCCTTTAACAATCCCACACAGATGAATGCCAAGTGAGATTGAACCAGATTAAGCTGTTTGTGGTATTTCCAGTGAATTGGGGAAATTTGGCCAGGACAGTGGGGAAATTTCCCTACTCTGCTGCAGGGGGAACCTTTGGCTGTCTGGCTGAGATGGCCAGTTCTCTGCAAACCTTGGGAGAGTGGGATGTAGGGGGGACAGAGAAGCAGGCCTCCTCCTCTGTCACTGGAAATCTAGAGGCTGCTGTGTTGCAGGAGGATATGATTCTGTCTGACCTGCCTGAAGAGTTTTTTGATGCCGACATGGATGCTACTGGGAAGGATTCTGTTGTTGTGGGAGATTTGCAGTTTGCGCCCATGGAAGGTAAATCTATGGATTTCATTGAAAAGGAGCGTCTATTGCACATTATCTTGGCTGAAGAAACTAAATGTAAATTTCAGAAAGCTGAATTACTTGCTGCTATTGCAACTCTAAGAACTGCTTCGTTGTCGGTTACTTCTGATGCCCCACAATCTGTTCTGTCTCCTAAAAATGACATGTGCAGTATTGGACAGATGAGTGGGGAGATGGAGAAGCAGTATTCCGTACCGGCTGGCAGGGGTAATCATCGAGGTGATGTGTGCCTAAAGCCTGTTTCGAGTGGTGTTTCTGTTTCTATGGTGAGCTCTCTTCCTATTAAACAGCATTTGGATATGAGTGGGTCTTGTAAGTCCTTACCGGGTGGTTTATTTTCCAATGCGTTGGATGTCCCTCTTGCTGAGAGAGGACAGGAACAGGTTAACATGGCCTCTGATTCTGTTTTGCCAGCTGTTTTTCCCCCATCACGGGATTCTGTTGTTTCCCATACACATAGTCGGGATACCTTGCTACATGGTGCGGGTTGGTCTCCTGAGCGAGCTATTTCAGAGGCTGGGTGGTGTCGGCAGCCAGATGGGAAGTGACTACCTGACTTGACAAACAAAACTGTACATCACACTGCAGTGCTCTCTACTTCAGTACATCCATGTACTGTGTCTTCGGATATGCATGTTTCTCTTTTTGGCTATGACTCAGACTGGGGACAGGTTGGTGCATGACGCGGGGGTGGTGGGTCCCCAAGTTGGTGGTTTACCAGTTCCTGGGGATGATCTTCCTGATGGTGTTAGGATGGGATCTTCAGAATGGTGTTATGGGATCCTAAACAAGCTGCATGGTTAAACCCAATGTTCAAGCTGCTGGATTTATTTCAGAACAAAGGGGAACCTGTCCCTAGGGAAAATGCAGTGGATTCATTTATAAAGGTGGACTTGAGAACCTACCTGATAGATTGTATATTGCTAGACAATTGTTGAAGGGTTCTGTGAAATTCTTTGCCTCTGAGATATTTCTCTTATTCATATTGGTAATTTGAATTATGATGTTAGTTTCAAAACCATTTCAAATTTGGATAGATTTTGGTCACAATATCAGAAAGTCAAAAATACACATTAATGGGTTCCTTTTCTGGTGGTTCCCTTGACTAAACCTACAGTTAAATTGATTACAATTATGTTTCATAATGAAGGTATTACTATTGAGGACATTTTGTTTTGGTTGCGTCAAAGGTGTGAGGTTTTGGATAAGCCCTCACCTATTCTTGACAGTGAACATATATAGAATGGAGGGTGGGAATTGCATGTAAAACTTTTTTCCACTAATAATGGTACTGTGCATCTTCCTAATAGTTTCTTTTTGGAGAAGGATAAGGGGAGTTTGTTTTACTATGGCCAGCCAAAGTCCTGTTTTAAGTGTGGGTCCAGGACTCACCTTAACACAGCTTGTGATACTCCTCGCTGTAATCATTGTTTTGAGTTTGGTTATCTTGCCACTGATTGCCTTAACCTTTTTAAATGTAATCTGTGTGAAAAGACAGGGCATGGGTATGGAAAATGTCCTTGGGCATCTCATAATAGGGATGATTGTCCTTCCCATGAGGGTTTAATTAATATGGCACAACAGTTACAGGTGAAACAGGTGGTGGTCCAGAAGAGGGATGTTTCGACTAGGTCTCTGGTTCCTTTTTTCCTGAGACAGCTGCAGGACAGGCAGTGGTAGAGGAAATGGAATCACAGGAGTTGGATCCTCAGGTCCCTGATAATTTGCTTCAGGCTGAGACTACTCCGGTTCCTGATGTCCCTTCTGGTTCCCCTGTACCATATACTTCTGTTGGTACTTCTCCTGATGACTCAGTTTCATCTAAGATGCCTTCCCCTCCCCCTCCTGCTTCTCAGCAGTCATTTAAAAAAGTTGCTGCTAAGGAACGTAATAGATCTGGGAAGGTGATTTTCTCTAAAGCTTCCAATTTGTCTAAAGAAAATAAGGATTGCACTGACAGTTGGGCACAGGGAAATAAATGTGTGGTCCTGACTTCTAGGGATGACTCTGAAGGGGAAGAATCTGATGCCTCTTCCTGAGCCTCCACTATTACTGATATGGCTTCTGATGGAGATGGTGGGGATGGGAAGGTTAAAGAAATTGCCTTGAGACATTCTAGTTGAAGGTGGGTATCTAAACCCCCTTGAAATTATGGTTAGTGGGTCCTTATTTTTCCTTTTTTATGGCTTTTTTGACTATTTCAACACTTAATGTCAATAGCATTAAGCGTCATAAAAAGGTGGTCACTACCTTGTCTCTTTTGTCCCAGCAGCACTGTGATATCTTTTGCATTCAGGATACCAGACTTAAAACTCTTTCTGATGTTAAGCTTGCAGACAATATCTGGACTAGGGGTGTGACCTTTTGGTCTAATGGGAAAGATTCTTGTTCTGGTGTGGGTGTTTTGTTTTCGAATCCTGCTTTAAAAGTCTCTCAATTAATTGATGTTTCTCCTGGTAGGGCCTTGTTATTGGATATTAGTTATTCAGGTGATAGATTTCAATTGATTACATTATATGCACCACAAACTAAAGCACAAAGAGTTGCACTGATGAAGGATATACAACCCTTTCTTCACACTTCTATAATGGTAATTTGGGTGGAGGATTTTAATTGCTCTCTAAGTGCTTCTGACAGAGGGATGAAGACATCTAAATTGTTTTGTGATTCAAATGCTCTCCTTAATATTACTGTTACTGCAAGGTTAGTAGATGCCTACAGACTCATATAGTCTACTGGTGGTAATACTCTTTTTAAATCCTTATCGACTAGATTTGATTTTGTGTTTGTTTCTGCTATTTTACAAGTTACTATGGTATCTTTGAAAGCTTGGGAATTTTCTGATCATAGATCTATGACTGTTCAAATTGCTTGGGGTACTGTGCCTAGGAGTAAGAAAAATCAGTGGTGATTCAATAATAATCTATTGGAGGATGCGACTGTAAGGAGGAATTGGCATCGAGAGTGGGTGGCTAGGCTTTCTGTTTTGGGCTTTTATGATGATCTCGCCTCCTGGTGGGATGACACTAAAATTGCTTGGAGGGATTTTTTTCAGAAACGTTCCCGGACTCTTGCTAATGACCAATACCTTGAATAGTTGGGTCTGAGAGGCCACCTACAGAAAGTTGATTTCTTTAACTGAAACTGGTAACAGGGATTACAGTGAACAGCTTAAACATGTTAAAAAGAAAATGTTTGATTTTCAGTACAATAGAGCTAAATCTTTAGAACATGAACATCGTTTTGGCTTGAAATTGCATAAGGGTGCTTTAGATCCTTTCCAGGATTACAGTGATAGGATAGGTCATAGACTGCTTACCCAATTAGAGATGGCAACAGGGAATTTGGTTTCTTCACCACAGGACTTGTTGGATGTGGTAGATTTGTACTTGAGATCTCTTTTTCAGAAAGATTTAGGGCTTAACACTTTGGCTATTGATCTGTGTAAGCTTAATTTGCCTAAGGTTTCTGACTTAGACAAGACACTTTTAGTAGGAGATGTTTCTGTAGATGAGGTTAGACTTGTTATCTCCTCTTTGAATCCTGACTCTTCTCCTGGGTCTGATGGGTTGGGGGCAGCTTTTTATCAGACTTTTAAGGAAGATCTTGCTCCTGTTTTTGTTTGTGTTCTTAGTGATATGCTCTGTAATTCTTCTTTAGCAGAGTCCATATATCAGGCTATGGTTATTTTGCTGCATAAAAAAGGCCCCAAGACTGATTTAAGGAACTGGAGGACATTTAGCCTGTTGAATACGGATTTAAAAATCTTGAGTAAAATACTGCTTAACAGATTATCTAAAGTATCTGATAGTTTGATAAGTCCTGAACAATCTTGTTCTATTCCTGGACGATCTCAATATGATAATTTGTTGGTTTTAAGGGAAATCTTTCATGTTGCACAAAATGGGAATTTAGAGGTTTCGTTCTGAGCCATGATCAGGAAAAAGCTTTTGACAAGGTTTCACATGATTTTTTATTTTCTGTGTTGACTGCCTATGGTACTTCTGCTGCTTTTGTAGGATGGATTTGCTCTATGTATTTGAAAGCCATGATTGTTCCTAATATTAATGGATGGATCTATAATCCTGTTTTAGTAGAATGAGGGTTGCAGCATGGCTGTCCACTCAGACCACTCTTGTATGTTTTTTCCATAGACATATTGATTAGATTGATAGTTACCTATTCCCATTTTTCAGGTCTCAATTTCAGTTACAATGTTCCACCGATCAAGATTCTGACCTATGCAGATGATTTGGTTATTTGTCTATCTCATGCTACAGAAGGGCAGTATGTTACTAATGTTTTGTCCCTATTTTCTTCTTCCTCAGGTTCTAAGATTAATTTTACTAAAAGCAGGGGTATCCCATTAGGGGACACCCCTATGCCGGATCAGGGTTGTGTTGCTGGTATTGGTATTAGTAAAGAACCTATATCTATTTTGGGGGTAACCTTTGGTTCTGGAGATATGTATTCTGTTAATTGCATAAAGGCCTTGTTAAGGCTATTGGATTAGTAGCACGGTGGAAGGGGAAACAGATTGCAAAGAAAAAGAGGGTTTTGTTGATCAAGACTTTGTTGGTTCCTATTTTTTTGTATATTAGTTATGTTTTTCCACCCCATTTTCTTTATTTACATCTTTGTTTAGTATTTTTTCAAGCCTTTTGGGGAAGTAGGTTGAATCCGATAAAACGCGGGTATACCTATAGAAGCACCGGGGAAGGTGGTGTAACTATTGTTCATCCGATAGCCTTTTATGTTAGCATGTTTGTGTGATACAATCTAAGTCCGCTTTTATGGCCTGGTGATAAATTATGGTATGCTTTTGTGAGGTCTTGGTTCTCTAATGGATTGCCCTTTTGGAAGGATGGTAAGATGTTATGTTTGTCTAAACTTCCTTGCTTTCCACAATATGGATTGGAAACATTTAAAAATGTGTTTAAATGGGGTTTGACTATTTCTCATTTGGAGATTTTGAATAGGAAAAGATTGTATAATCTTATTGTCTTTTCAGAATTTAAAGAGGAACCAGTTTTTCCAGATTGCCCTGTAGCTCAGGTTGGCATGGTTACTAAATTCCACTCTCATAAATGGTTGCCTGACTTAGCTTGGGACAGTGTCTGGTTGAGTAGTTATGGTAGGCTACCTGTTGGTGCTAATAACAAACATAAACAGCTCAGAGACATATATTGCACTAGAAATCAATGTTTTGCTGTCTTGGAAACTCAAGCCCACCTATTTTTGGAATGTCCATATGCAAGCCATTTTTAGCTTTTTTTAGCATCACGATGGAGAGAACACTTGTTTGCCTCCTTATCCTACTGCACATTATTGTATGCTGTTCATGAGGGTGAATGGGCACATTACCATGTTGATACTTTATTCCTTGTTTTTTCTATATTATGTTATTATATTTGGCAATCCAGATGTATGTGGGTTACACAGCAACGAAAAATATTATTTGATGAAATTATTGGTAATGTGAGGACTACATTGCAGAATGTTAGAAATGGGGATCATAAGTCTCTTGGTCTAAAGAAAAGCAATCAGTTGTGGGTTAGTTGTGTACATTGGTTGCATGATGCATAATGTTTTCTTTGATTATGTATTTGTTTATTTTATATATTTGACTGATGACTGATTTTGTTTATTTTGAACTGCAGTCCTTTTTCATTAATAAAAATTCCCCTACTGATCAGTAGAGGGAGCTGCTATCCATGCTAGGATGGCCACTGCATCCCAGGCTTTGGAGGAGGGGGGTGTGCAAGGAGGGGGAGAGGGTCTCCTCCCCAGCCCCGGTAAACCTAGAGACCAAAGATGACAGCTTAAGCTTTTCACCGATAATGTCAGAAAATGTGGAGAATACCTGTATTTTGCTGGATGCCAACATGCCAGTTGGTGCTGAAGTTGTTCAAGAGGAATAGAGCAATCAGGTCTGTGGGAGAAGAAAAACCACGATTCAGAGTAGGGGAAAGTGAATGAGGTGCATTTGGAGACATGGCAAGGCGAGATGTCAACAAGAAGCCGGTACGAGCACTAGGGACAAAATTGGAGAACTCGTGCCCGTAAGTCAGGATAAGAAAGAGGTTGTACAGCTGATTTTGTAGAATATGGAGACAGAGGAATTTACAATGGGTAAAACTCAGAGGCAGCTTACATCTGAGAGGAACAAGAAGGAGCTGCTGAGAAGAATAAAAGGGATGAGTTTGGGGCTATCGCAAATAGTCAAATAAAAGAGATAAAAAAGAATACCTACAGTAGTCGATGGCAGAAAATGTCTGAAACACAGAATAAGACAGAGAATTTATCTGTGGATGTAGGAGTAGAACTGTTACATGACCCAGCTAAACATAAAATATTTAAACCATTATTAAGAATGGCAGATTTATTTAAACCCAACACTAGAGAACCGGCCCCAAGAAGGAATGCAATTCATTTGATGTATAAGGGAGGCCTGGAAGACCCTCCAGATAGGGTGTATATTGAGAGAAAATTATTGAAAGATTCTTTGAAATTTTATGCCTCTGAAGTCTTTGCTTTAATTCACAATGATGAAAGTAACTATGATATTAGCTTCAAAACAGTGGAAGTTTTGGACAGATTCTGGACCAAGTACAACAGTTTGAAAGAGACACCATCGTGGGCCTCATTTTTGGCAATTCCAATTACAAAACCAGCAGTTTGCATGATTACCATTGTTTTTAAAAACGAGGGGGTGGATATTGCAGACATCTAATATTGGCTCAAAAAATGTTGTGAGGTGCTAGAACATTCCACCCCAGTGATTGATTCAGAACAATTTTGGACAGGGGGATGGAGGGTCAGATGCAAACTGTTCATGGCTAATAGTGGCATCATGTGTCTACCGGGTTGCTTTTTCCTGGGGAAAGACAGAGGCTCATTGTTCCATCCAGGCCAGCCAAAATTCTGTCATAAGTGTGTTTCTCAGCTACACTTGAGTAATACTTGTGATACTCCTAAATGTTCTCATTGCCTGGAGACTGATCATTTTACATCAAACTGCAAAAACTTGTTTCATTGCAATTTGTGCAAAAAAAAGGTCAGTCCTAATGTTAAATGTCCTTGGGCCTCCCACAATTCAGGGGAAGGCCTCTCCCACGAAGCTCTGATTACTTGAGCCCAAATAAAGGGTGTGCACTGGCTTCCAAGAAAAGGATGCAGGATATTCTTAAAGAAAAATAGGTAAATGAAAAAGAGAATTAGAAAGAGACCCCTGTATGGCAGGGAACACAGTTAAAGCAAGATAAGGGTGAAGGGGCTGGGTCCCTGGTATCCAAAGGGGTGGAAGGAGAAAATCCCAAACCACAAGAGAACATGGAAATTTTAGCCTTCCAGGCTGAAGAGGGGGAAATAGTAGGAAACACTTCTGTGGTGGAGGAATAGGTGGCAAACCCTCAGGATATGGTGATGGCAATGGAGGGAAACCCTCAGGATATGGTGATGGCAATGGAGGGAATGGTAAGGGAGGCCAGGATGATGACAGTATAGTGAGTATTTCTGAAAATTCATCTATGCCTCCCCCCAAACTTAACACAGAAGCTTCTTTTAAAAGGGGGACACACAAAAAAGGACAAGGAACAAAATAGGTAACCCCCCAGAACCTAGAGGGAAAGAAAGAAGACTTGTAAAAGGGGGATGCTTCCCAATTGATTTTCAGTTTTACCTGTTGGGGTGCCTATGGAGGGTACAGATGAAGAGGAGGATGACTCCGGATCTGATTCCTCCTTGGTGACATCTTCCATAGGTACCTCTTCAGAACTAGAAGAAGAACATTCTGGGAGAAAAAGGTGGACCACTAGATCAAAATAGTAAGTTAGTAGTGAGTCTCTTTTTGTTCACATGGGTCATTTTTGGGTTTTATCCTTAAATGTCAATAGTATCAAGAATGGAGTACACAGAGATGTAGCTTTATCTGAATTAGGTTTGCTGCAGGCAGATATTATAATACTCCAAGGCACTAGGATATAAACGTTTAAAGAAATGGCACAGTGTAATATTAGGTGGAGGCAGGGGGTCACATTTTGGTCACAATGTTAAGATAGGTTGAAGGGTTGGGAATTTTGTTTTTAAATGTTGATTTGAAGGTATCCAGACTTATAGATTTGGTGCCCAGTAGGGCCCTGATATTAGACATCTCCTATAGGGGGAACAGGATGTGTCTAATCAATTCATATGCTCCTCAGGGGAAGGCTTTGAGAATGGAATTATTCTGGAAAATTCAACCTTTCTTGTGTACTACGAGAATCATAGTATGGGGAGGAGATTTTAACTACAGTATTAAAAAGAGGACAGAGGACTAAAGACAGATACAATGTTTTGTGACTTGAATGCTCTAAAAGAAATTATTGTAACAGCGCAATTATCTGATGCATATTGGGTTTGTCAGGCTATGGGGGGGCTTTACCTTCAGGAAAGGGTCTTTAAAAACTAAGGCTGATTACATTTTGGTATCAAAAAATGTAGAGGTCAAAAGATCAGAAATTAGAGATTTGGTCTTCTTTGACCACTCAGCGGTGGTCATTAATTGTCAGTGGGATAACACCCTTAAAGGTGAAAAACCATCCTGGAAATTTAATTCCTCACACTATTGGATCAGGAAGACATAGTGAAAGAGGTTAACATATTATGGGAAGCCAAGCTTTTTGACAGTGTATGTACGTTTCATTTAGGGATTGGTGGATAGATTCAAAGAAAGAATTTAAATCCCTTTTCCAGAAATATATAGGGAAAAGGAGTAGGGATAAATACTTTTTTTTTTTTACTTTTTACTTTTTTTTTAAGTATTTACAACTAAGGAAACAGTTACATTGATTCATTTCATTATCAGACAGTGCTAAACATGATTTTAATTCTCAAATTCAACAGGTCAAAAAAGATATGGTTCAATATCAATAGGATAAAGCTAAAACTTTACAACAAGTATTAAGATTTGGGATGGTAAATAAAAAAAAAACAGACTTTTGACCCATTTAAGGAAAGCCAAAAAAAATTTAAAAAATAAACTGACTTGGGAATTACAAAATGAAAGTCGAAAAATTCATAATAATAATATTCTTTATTTATAATGCACCCTTCAAATTTCAAGGCACAGTACAGGTTAAAACAATTTAAAACAGTAGTAAACCATAATAATAAATATACAATAATGTATAATTAAAAACTATTTGCTGCATCACTGTGTGCCTTGCTCCATAAAAACATCTTAAATGCCTGTTTATCCAATCAATAGTAAATAAATATGTGGAAGATAATTGAATTTAACTGCTCCAATTATCCCAGAGGAAGTAAAAGGAGTGATTCAGAAGTTAAGAAATAATTCTACTCCAGGTCCAGATGGCTTTCCAGCCGAATTTTATAAATTTGGTAGTGATATTTTTTGTACAGAATTGGCCAGTTTGTTCAACTAATTATTACTTACAATTGATATTCCGGGTTCAATGGTAGACAGACTTAATTCTATTATTTAATAAAAGGGGACAGGACACAATTGCAAAACTGGAGACCTATCTGTATTATGAATACAGATATTAAAATATTTAGCAAAATTGTATCCAATAGATTAGCATTATGTGCAGAGACTCTAATCTGTAAAGAACAGGGGTGTGTTATTCCTCAGAGAGGTATTCAAAGGAATTTAATAAAACGGAGAGAAGTGTTTCATAGAGGCCAATTGGCGGAGGAAGGATTTATATTGAGTCTTGACCAAAGGAAGGCCTTTGATTTTCTTAGTCAGGAATATTAATTTTTAATTTTGATACATTATGGAATTCCCCCCAGGTTTGACAGCACAGGAGCAGCTGGGGGATTGCCTGACTGGAGCCAGAGAGTACCTTAGTGTGCCGGAGTGGGATTATGCTGCAGCTGAGCCAGTTTTGAACCGAGGGGGATTGCTGCTACCATTTGGTGGACTGGTTGGCTTGGGTGGCTGACCCTGAGGTGGGTGTCAGTTCTGTGAACCTCCCCTGTGGGGATTGGGGGTGCCAACTGAAGGGCGGATATCATTCTCATTCCCTGTAATCACTGTGGGCCACTCTGTCTAAGGCTGGGTGGTTCCAGTGGTTAAGTGGGGGTATGTTCCTTGAGTTCAGGCATCTGCTTTGGGGGGAGGCTGGGGCAAACTTATTTCAATTCAGAGGATCAATTTTCTCAAGGAGGTGGAAGAACTCTAGAGGCCAATGACCTGGGCCAATTTTATATCGAAGCCTTCTGTCATAAACTGATACTGGAGTTTATATAATTATCTGGAAAGGCAGTGAGAGCGCCTATCTTTTCATTGTTTTGATCTACTCTTGAATCAAATAGTGTGGCAGTGAGACAGCACTGTATTCTGGACAAATTTTGCAGAGGAGAGGTAGGTGAAAGCTCCCCCCATTGCAAGCTCATGGAAGAAAGTCTTGGATATTTTAGTTAGAGATCTTGCTGACTGCAATCAATATTTTGGGTTCAAAACATCTATTTCTTGAGACGTACCACCACATGAGAGGTGGCTTGGGAAGTTTTCTAAAAAGCGCCCTTCTTTTTCTCCACAGTGGTGAGATCACTGTCGGGGGGGGGAGAAATAAAACCAAGGTCATGAATAAGAGACTTGAAGGGAAATTTTTCTTTTGGACATTACTGTATAGTAACATAGTCTCTTGGGGTTAAATTATTATATGTTTTAAGCTAAGGAGTGGAAGGGTATTGAGTGTGTGGCAGTGTAAATGATTATTGGGTTGTTGGAGTGTTAGAAATATGTGCTGCGGTGTTAGGGATATGGTCAGGCAGTACTCCCCCTCAAGACTCAGGGATCTTTGCCCTTTTGAACTTCTTCTGCTTCCTTCAGAAGTTTTCAATAGATGTCGAGTTTTTGACATCCTGAGACGAAGGAGCGGAAGGAGTCGGTGATCCTGGAACTCTTGGAGGGGATGGGATAGCAGTGGGTGGATAGGGACAGTGAGAACCAGGAGACGCCCTGGGGTGAAATGGATACAGGAGTGAGGTTATCTTTGCCTTGTGCCCATACCCAAGGGCTCTGACTTGTCAGGCAGGAAGTGGGGCCATCATTGTACTCCTGTCCCTTTTGGATGGTGTTAAGCAATGCCAGGTTGATTAGGAATAAGACCTCAGTGGTCACGGATCTTGTTGCCTCTGTTGACCTGGCTTGCATCACCGAGACCTGGCTGGATGAAAATGTGGGCCCTATTTTGGAGTCTGCAGCTCTGGCTGGGTTCTCGGAGATTCACTGCCTGAAAGTGGACCGTAGAGGCAGGGTGGTGGGTGGCTGCAGTCTGTTTTAGGCAGGACCTGGATCTCAGGGACATGCCAGTTGGAGGTGCCAACTCTTTTGAGTGTATAGTGGGTGCAGGTGCAGGCTTCAGGACCCTTCTCATCTACCGTCCACCAGGTGATGGGAGGGAGTTCCTGAAGGAGGTTGTGGACTTCATCACCGAGATGGTATTGGAGTCTCCCAGATGGTTAATTCTGGAGGACTTCAATGCCTGGGTCGATGAACTCTCGCCATTTGGACAAAACCTTCTCCAATTGATGGATTCATTGGGCCTGTCATGGGTTATTACCTCTGCAACTCATGAGGGATAGCACACATTGGACTTGGAGATCTCCGATGTGGAGGTGGAGCCAATCAGTTGGTCTGACCATCATGACTTGAGGTTCAGTTTCACAGACACCTGAAATAGGCCTGCTCCTAAGGACTTAGTACGGTTCCATCTTTTGAGAGGGGTTACCTCTGAAGGCCTATTGATGGAGTTAGACTTCTCAGGATAGCACTGACAGCATTAGGTCCTGGCCTATAATAGGGCTGTGGTAGGGGCCTTGGATGTCATTGTTCCAATTCATGTTCATCCCCTTACTCTGTGCCCAGGGGCCCCCTGGTTTAATAGGGAGATACATGGTTTGAAGAGGCAGGGGTGAAGATTGGAAAGATGCTAGCAAAAAAACTCACCTAGAGGTGGATAGGCTTGGATTGCTAGATCATTCTAGGATCTACCAATCAGAAATTTCTCATAAGAAGGCAGAGTTCCTGTCCAGGGAAATTGCTACAGCAAGGAATAGACGAGCCCAGCTCTTCCAGATGATGGACAGACTGTGCATGCCTGTCTATATGCCAGTTGAGCATTGTCACAAATACAGTGTGAGGAGTTTGTGAAATTCTTCACTGATAAGATATCCACCATCAGGGATGAGATCAGGCAATGCCTTCCCATTGGGCCTTGAACTGATCAATCGGGTGGTACTAATGTCCAGTTGACTTGGTTCACCTTTAGCCAACCGGCAGTCATGGACATAGTGAGGATCATCCAGACTCTGCAACCTACTTACTGTAGTTTGGATCTGGGCCCTACTCGCTTATTTGTGGGGTGTGTAGTGGTCATGGGCCCGGTCCTGGCTGGGATAGTGGTGGTTTCATTAGAGAGAGAGAGTTCTTTCCAGATCCCTTATCGGAAGTGGTGGTACGCCCCCTTTTGAAAAATCCCTCCCTTGATCCTGACTGCCCAGCAAACTACAGACCAGTCTCTAACTTGCCCTTTGTAGGGAAAGTTATTGAGAAGGTGGTCACTCTGCAGCTGAAGGATCATTTGACCAGCCATAATATCTATGACCCTCTCCAGTCTGGCTTCAGGAAATGGCACAGCACTGAGACGGCTCTTGTTCAGGTACTAAATGATCTCCTGATGGCGAGAGATCGGACAGCTCATTCCATCTTGGTTCTCCTTGATCTCTCAGCAACATTTGACACTGTGTTTCATGGGGTGTTTCTCGAGCATCTGCGGTTCTTTTCTGTGGACTGTGGGGAGCAGTCCAAAGTTGGTTTCAATCTTTCCTTGAGGGCAGATCACAGAGAATGGTGTCAGGGATTTATTCCTTGGCCCCTCACTGGCTGCCCTCTGGGGTCCCACAGGGCTTGGTGCTATCCCCCATGTTATTTGAGGTGTATATGCTTTCATTGGGGGGCATTATAAGATGGTATGGGTTGAGTTTTCATTGTTATGCTAATGGTTCTCAGCTCTACCTGTCTTTTGTGCCTGAACAGGAGGCTGATTCTATCACAGTGTTTAATAACTGCCTGCTGGAGATACAGGATTGGATGAGTACTAGTTGGCTTCAGTTGAATTCAGGTAAAACTGAGGTATTGGTGGTGGACCTTGGTTTTAGGACAACTGAGGTATGGGCAGGGAAACCCTCAGGTTTATATCTTGGTAGGGCTCCACTTCTGGCCTCTGGTCAGGCATGTAACCCAGGCATGGTATTTGACGAGGGCCTTACACTGAGTGTGCAGGTGTCGGCTGTAGTCAAGTCTGCCTTTTTCTATCTAAGGAATATAGCCCAGATGAAACACCTGGTCCCACCCGAAGATCTTCCTACCTTGATCCACTCCTTTGTTACCAGTCGTTTTGATTACTGCAACGCCCTTTATTTAGGGCTGCCCAGAGGGGGGGGTATCCACTGCATGCAACTAGTGCAGAATGCAATGGCCAGGTTGTTGACTGGAGTCTCTAGATCCAGTCATATAACACCTGTGCTGCGTAAACTGTACTGGCTGCCTATACAGTGGTGGATCACCTTCAAGGTCGCATTGCCGATCTATAAATCCCTACATGACTTGGGACCTCACTACCTGAAAGAACTCCTGGTGTCTTACTGCCCCTCCCACTCAGTACGATGCTCTGATGAGGGATTGCTAGAGATTGCCAGGGTATCCTTAAAATCATCTGGAGGAAGATCTTTTGCCTTCATGGCACCTACCCTGTGGAATTCTCTGCAACACCAGATAAGTGATAGCCTGACTGTGGAAGGTTTTAAAAAATCTTTGAAAGCGTTCCTATTTAACCAGGCATTTCAGAAACTTGATGAATGGTTGGTTTTGGTTTTGTTATTAGTTTTACTGGTTTTAAATTGTATTGTACTCTTGCTGTATGGAATATTGTAAAAGCTCCCTGAACCCGGGAAGGGCGTTTTATATAAATATATTTTTACTTTACTTTACTTATTTAATTGGATTAAAGGCCTATATAAAGAAGCAATGGTGAGGCCTATTGTGAATGGTTTGAAACTGAAACATTTTGGGGTACACAGAAGGGTAAAATGAGAGCCCAATGAGCCCCCTGCTTTATGTATTTGGTATAGATCCATTACTGCAAAATATGAGAAGGGATCCTGAGATTCAGGGAATTTGTTTCTTAGAAGCTACCCCCTTTGAAGGTATTGGCATATGCTGATGATGTGGTCATCATGGCCCATGAAGAAAAGGTGATCCAGAAGCACCTTCAGGAATTTTCAGAAGCCTCACGCTCTAGTATCAATATGGACAAAAGTATTGGATTCCGATTGGGTACTAGAGACCAGAGAAAGAATCATTTCGCTAGTATAGTGCTTACAGAGGAACCCATAGAAATATTGGGAATTAAATTTGGAAAAGGAAATTCAGCAATACTAAACTGGGAAGAAAAAATAAAGAAAGCAGAAGGCAGGATAGAGAAATGGGTGCATGGGACAATAGCAAAACAGAAGAGATTATTTTCGATAAAAACTATGTTTGTGCCCATATTGCTCTATGTTAGTTACATTTCCCCCCTCCCAAGACATTGCTAACATGACTTTATAGTCTCTTTTTTAGGGCTTTGTGGGGGCACAAACTGAACCCAATTAAAAGAAACATTATGTATCGGACCATTCAGGAAGGAGGAATAGGTATGATACATCCAGTGGCCTTCTATTATAGTATGTTTTTACATTACAACATTGTGGATCCAGTACAAAGCCTGCAGAATCCAATGCACACTGTAATGAAGGAATGGGTCCTACCATGTCTGAGGACATGGGAATGTAGGAAAAGTAGGTTGTTATCGAACATTCAACTTATTCCACAAGAAGTAAAGGAGATGTTTCAGCAGATTATTGCATGGAAAGTGCCGTATGACGTCACTTTGTTTCGAAACAGACAGTGGATGTAGGAAGGAATGGTAAAAGCACAATGCCAGGATGAAGTAGTTCTACCTTATTGCGTTTCACAGCAAAATCAGGCAATTTTAACAGTTATTGAATAAAAGGCTGCCAGTATATGTGTGGGATGTAGCATGGTAGACAATACATGGTAGCTTGAATGTTAAAAACAACAACAAACACAAGGTCATATCAGAAAGATACTGCTTACGACAGAGTTGCCATCAGATTTTGGAAACACAGGAGCATTTGTTCTTGGAATGTACATACTGTACGTGGTACAATTCTGGGATTTGGTAGTGGACCATTTGGAAGTGCAACATTTTAAGAATTTGACTTATGATGAACTAATATATGTTAAACAGTCCCAGAGGTGGAATCAATTTGCAGTAGAAAATCTTCAAGTTGTGTTTTCCATTTTCAAGTATTATCTGTGGCAAGTCAGATGTAAATGGTTGCTTCAACAACATTTTGTACCATAAGAAGTGCTATAAAAAAATATACAGGTGGCAATTAGACAAATGTATGAAAAAGATCTGGAAAGATGCTCAAAAAAACAGTTGGCTTATCTTTGGAAAGGATGGAACAACATTTTATGGAAAATTTCGTGTCATCAGGAAAATGAAAAATGAATTCAAGAAAGGATGTGTAACCCATGGTTCAAGTATGGTGTTGATTATGGAATATTACTCCCTTTTTCCCCCAACAAATTCCCCTACTCATTGGTAGGGGGTGCTGCGACTGGTGCTGAAGGGCCAGTAGATGGAGGAACAGGATATTTGTGGGACCGAGGAGAGGGCCTCCTCCTCCTGTCTTAAGTACCTTAGAGGCCTCTCCGATGGAAATCAAACATATAGTTGGTTCAGAAGGTGTGCCTGCAGCGGCTGTCATGATGGCAGGTGAGTCGGCTGATCAAGAAAGCCACAATCCAGAAGATATGGAGGAGGGTATTGAGAATCTCACCTCAGATGCTCTGCTGCAGTTTTTTTCAGAAAGTTAGCAGTCCCCTGCAGGGCAAAACTGTGTTGAAGCTGAACTCAGAAACCGAGGGACGGCATTTGGAATGGACCAGGAGATGCACCAGGATTTAGGCTTGAGTAATACCGAGGAAACCAGCGACCACCATGGAAGATCAGGACTTGATATGGAGGTGACTACAGGAGGCTTTCTGGAGCCACAAGTACTTTCTGCAGTTGTGGTGCTTCTCCAGATGGGAGCACAAGGGAGTTGGATACTCTGAGTTCTGGTGGCATGGATGTAGGAAATTGTGCAGCGGGGGGACAGTCCAAGCAGGGGAAACAATGCTGCAAGACTCTGCAATTGGGGGATGGTGACTGAAGGCCCCTCCAAGCTCCTGCAGTCAGTAATGTTTTCTATTGGGGTCTCAGCAAGTAACCCAAAGAAAATGGTGGCTGCTGCTAAAGTGTTGGCAGGGCAGAAAAAAAAGAAAGAAAAAATGCACCCAAAAGGGTCTATGCAGGCTATAGTCCCCTGTCTATGATTCCCCCAGTCAGTAGTCCTGGTATTGCCTCTGAATCCCCTGCATGGGTGCAGAACGCATTCACAGGGGCATGTTGGTTAAAGACTAGAGGGGGATGGGTTAGACCCCGGAGTCAGTTGAAAAACCAATTATGACTAACTTACCACACATTATGACTAATTTTTTAAACTAGTTTGAAATTTCTGACTTCAGCTAACTGAAGAAAATCCAACCAATTTTTTCAACTTTCACCATTGTTGAATTTTATTATGAAGTAGTTTTTCATATATTTTAAACTCCGTATCTTCTTTAATTAAAATTTTGACTATAAGAGTTAATAAAATGAATAGAAAGTCCTGCCTCCGCACACACAACCTTCACCTTCTGACATCACAGAACGGGGCTGCATTTGCCTACGTGGGGGCTTATTGGTGGAGTAAGGACAGGAAGCAGCTCCATTTTTAGTATTTGGGATTTAGCAGCATTGTAACTTCATATATGGGCAGAAGCAAAAGGAATTATTTATGCCCCTCAACTCTGCGGCAGGTGAGGTGTTACATATGTTGGAGGGAGCAGCAACTAGTCAGAAGCAGCTAAGAAGCTGGTTGCTCTTTAAAATGCAAATACAAAGTGCAGTGAAACAAATCTACACACAGTGGGGACCCACTGAAGCACAATAACCAAGGCCCCTAGAATTCTGCGGCTGCAGAATTTCGCATGAAACACAATTTACACTTAGAACTTCTGTGATTGCCGCAGAATTCACTCTTCTTGGTGATTTTTTATTAATATTTCCGTTTTTCCATAGAATCTGGTTCCCTTCCCCTCTTTTTATATCCTAAACCCCTATGTGCTCAGAATGTGATGTTATCATTGCTATAACATCATACATTAGCTAATGAAATGGCTGCAATCTGCACCAGAAATGAACAGTCACTTATCTACCACAGCTCCCACTGCCGTCTCTGGTGGCACTGCACATCAGGCATGGTGATAGTTGCTCAACCTGCACTACAGCCTAATACAATTTTCAGTCTTACATTATTACACTAGGGCCAACTTAAACAAAACCTTGTCAATAGCACAGACCTGTTAAGTCCATATCTCACTTTGTACAAACCTATTTGTGCCTTTATGGTATAGAGATGCCATCTGAAATTAATAACTGGCAAAATTAAACTGTCATTTTTAAGAAAAATAACATAATTATGCCCAGAAAAGTGGAATATAATAATGTGTAGACCTGTTAAATAAATAATTGCACTGTATGCATTTTTGCCAGGGTTATTGATTACATATTGTAATTGGTTGATAGAATCACCTAAAAGTTATGGAGAAATATTGTGTGCAGGGACAGCTGTTGGGCCAGAGGGTAGCATGCTGTGTTTCCGTGCCAGCAACTCAGGTTCAGAGATTAGCTCTGGGAGCTGGCTGGGCAGCACAAGGATTGGTGGAACACATCATTGTTCGGAGCCTGGGAAGGTATAGTGCAGTGTTCTGTCACATGGTGGACACATTGTGATGGGCCAGAGAGCTCTATCTCATAATCAATTCACATGCATATCATGGCCTGATGGTGTTATGCAGTGTGTCAGGGAAAGCAGGTTGACATCAAAAATGAGTTTTGCAATAATTCCTCTATTCCATTTCTAATGGGACCTGTATGAATGAGGATGCAAGTTCATGGAAATTAAAAAAATAAATATACACACACACACACACACACATATATACAGTATCTCTGTCTCTCTCACCACACACACACACACACACACACACACACACACACACACACACATTTGTATGTATGTTACAGATTGCATATAAATATATAAGTGATACTCAGTGGGAACCTCATGAGTGGTGTAGAAAGCACATACAAATATATAAGTGATAGACAGTGGAAACCTCATTAGTGGGATAGATAGCATGCATATAGAAATACCTTATTTATCACATAAGATCCCCTCTGCATATGTCATTTATGCAACAGGCTAGGACCTTAAGGGAGAGACATTTGTTTTGCTTTTTTAGGCATAAAATTATTTTTATAAGTCTGTTATTTTTTGAACTAATGTTACTGTGCTGTCCACCATCCTGATTGCTATAACCACTGGCATGAAAGTGAAGTCAGGATGACAAGCTGTCACTGTGATGTGGTAGTTTGTTAGTGCCGCAGAACCTCCGCAGAAATTACAAACCACCGCCGCAGAAGTTCTGCAGCAAATGGTAGTCTTGCCGCAGAACTTGGTCCCAATGTGCCGCAGAAAAGTAGGGGTCCTGACAATAACCAGTCAAAACAACAACAAAATATATTAACCCCCATCCTGCCGCCGACGAGATAACTCGTCCTCAATAATACTTTTTTTTTTAGCTGCAGTGCATTAACAAAGCTGCCCCTTTTAGAAATCTGCCTAGTGCTTGGCAATGCAGGGACCTGTGGCTAACTGATATTGGTTGATTAAGGATCCAATAACAGCTCGCCAGATGTCAGTAGCATTTTTCTTGAACGCATGTTGCTGAGCGTCCTTTCACTTGCATTTTCTGCTTCTGCACTGAAGTTCTGCTAGAATGTAACACATTGTTTATGATTCACCAGAATCTGCGAGGCACTCAGAGAACACTTGCCAGAAATCCACTGCTTTGTTTTGTCAGAGGGAACTTGGAAGCAAGTCTTTTTGTGAGGTATGTTTTGTTTTGAAGAATGGACAATAATATGGGGACTCCAACTGGTAGAAACAGTAAGGGTGTGATGTAGGGATGTGAAATTATACTTGGAAGTATTTACAATCTGTTGAAAATAAACCTGTAAGAAAACAGTTTTGTGTCGGTCGGTCCTTCATGCAACTGCATGAAGTCTTATGAACTGCACTGTCTTAGGGCTTCTTAGGGCTTCTCGATAATATTGCTGTTCTCCACAGTATAAGAAAAAATAAACATCTCTGTTGCAGTCGGTATTATTTCATGTTGCTAATTTTTTTTATATTTTTTATTTTGGCGCGGATTTGAACAGTTCGCAAACCAACATTCGGAGGGGCGGGAGTTTTGCAGCACTTGCAGTTCTGTGATATGGGCTTGTGGTACCCTTTCAGCAAACTATGCCCAGCCCCACCAAAAACACAGCACCTGTTTTACCCCTGAACTGTATTCCTCTTTTTTGTGATTTTTTTATGACTTGCTGCTTTGCCCTCCTCCCAACTGCCTCCCCCCCCCCACGTTGTGCTCGTAGGACAAAACACCCCCAAAAATAGTGAATTGCTTACAGAAGCATTCATAAATCCCTACTGTTTGCACTTTCTACCTGGGTGTCTGAATTTTATTTGTTATGGTCGCTATATCAAGCAAATTGTATTTGTGTAGTTCCTTTTTTTTGGCGCACGATTAAAACTGACTACTGAATATTCATAATGATGACCAACATTCTGAATCTCACCTTCAGCAATCAGTAGGAGGGGTCATTTTTGTTGGAAATAATGGGCTTGACTTATGGTGCTCTCTCCATTTTTGTGTGTTTTCGTCTATCAGTCTTGCTTCTTATTCAGTGTGACTCGGTAAGGGAGGGAGCCAGACAGTACATCCCAAGTAAAAGATTTGCAGCGGCTATGTTTGCGACTAGTTCAGTAGACACTGTGGACGTAGCAGCAACCTTCCCGTTCCCTGCCGTGAGGGGGTACTGTCAAGGGAGGGTAATGCAGTGCTCGATTGAACCCGTTTGTCTTGCCATCCACACAGCTCAATTTGAGGGAGAAAGACCGCGTCGATACAGAAAGTCCATGTCCAGTTTGTTTTGGGTGGTGGAGAGCTCATCGTGTTATTTTGTCTGTTGTTCTTTGGTGTGGGGTGGTGGAACGATAGTGCTGGAAAATGCACTGGGGGAGAGGAGGTGATCACAAGTCAGTAAGAGTACCTGCTGAGTGCACAGTATTTAGAGACTTCATTTAGTATTCAATATGTGCCTGTTTTTTCAGGGGTGATCTGTGTGCACTGGGTGATTATGTCACACAATATGTAAGTGGAGGTTGTGGGAATTGAACCCAGGTCTGCTGGATGTACTGAGCTCCTTCACTGCTTGTTACTCTAATCTATAGATTATACTGCCAGACACTTGAGAGGGTGGTGGATAAATGTAATAGGCTCCCTGTGGAGTTGATTGGAGAGATAACTGTGGAAGGCTTCAAAAGAGCATGGGACAGACCCATGGGATTGTAGTTGTGGGGGGAGAGGCCCATGTTCGAGCAAAAGGCAAGTGGGCAGACTAGGTGGGTCTGACAGTCCTTTTTTGCTGTCACATTTCTATGTATCTATATTCTAGAATGAACTAGTTTTGCTGCTGCAGTCACAGAATTCATAAAGTATATTCCTATCTTCAGTGTGGCTGTTTGTGTATAGGCCGGGCAGGGGTAGAGTGCCATTCACAGGGGGGAGAGAGAGGTAAGAGTCCATGGAAATCAGAAATAATGTTCCCAGTGTGGATCTCAATCTCAACCTTTATTTATTTGTTTAAGGCGCCTTTCTAAAACCAAGGCGCCTGTACAATACTAGATAAAACAATTTCAATAAAATACAATACTAAACAAACAATTACAAGTACAACAAACACCAATTTAAAAATCATTGTATGCTTTCTTAAAAAGGTGAGTCTTCAAAGATTCTTTAAAACTATGGACAGTAGGGCTTTCCCGCACCTGACGAGGT
Source organism: Neoceratodus forsteri (assembly GCA_016271365.2). Taxonomy (NCBI): domain Eukaryota; kingdom Metazoa; phylum Chordata; order Ceratodontiformes; family Ceratodontidae; genus Neoceratodus; species Neoceratodus forsteri. The sequence goes on along the minus strand of JADMNL010000026.1, from coordinate 284,221,915 downwards.
AGAGAATTCCACAGGGTTGGAGCCATAAAACTAAAAAGATCTAGCTCCTGAGGTTTTTAAACGAACCCTACATACGAACATACGTTCATGTATACATACGTGCATACATACATACATACATACATATATACATACGTGGATGTATGGGCATATTCCATGTAGGGGCATTCTGGTAAAATAAATCTTTGACTTTTGCCATCAACCGGGGTTGGAGGGGGGAGAGTACTAGGGACCAAAAAGAGATGGGGCTGGGATTGAATGAGAGCCTAAGGGGCACCAATGAGAGATCTTACAGCCATATAAATACGTATTTCATTCTTGAACTAAATCTTTTTTGTGTACAGGCTGGTAAAATAAATATTTGCAATCCAGAGGAGGGAGAGGGAGACTGACTGACTGACTGACTGACTGACTGACTGACTGACTATTGGGGACAAAAGAGGGGTGGTAGTTGAACTGATTTCTCACAACAGGCCATATTTGTTGGGAAAGACACCGGATTGGACTCCGAGGAGCTGCAAGGTGACTGACGGAATGCTAGCTAATACTAAGGTAGGAAAAAAGTGGATTTAGATGGTGGATGTAACGTTGGTTGAATATTGCAGTTCCTGGGTCAGATAACATGTTGAATGTGTTGTTTTCTTTTTGTCTTTTTTTCCCTTAGGGTTAGAGGTAGAGTCCACCACCATGTAATGTGTGTGTGTGTGTGTGTGTGTGTGTGTGTGTGTGTTGTTTTTTTTTTTTTGGTCACCTCAGTCTGATTCCCCTTGTCTCCACATCTGGAACGGGGATTCCTGCTGCTGTTCACCTATACTCGATTGGTCTCAGACACCCATATGCCCCTGCAGTTGTACCTTCCACAGCAGGGTCACAGGGAGCCTCCCAGACTCCTTCGGAACATGGATCCAGCTTAGGTGCCCAGCCATCATGGGACCCCTCAGCTCCACCCCTGTGCAATGGAGCGCATAGTCTCCCAGCCTCTGTCAGGAGGTAACCACGCACCGACTGCCGTGGACCCCCCTCCCTGGAGATGGAGAGAAGTCCTTTGGGAGCTCAATCCTTCTCCTCCCCAGCTGACCCACCCCCAGTCAGGGCTGGCACAAGGATTTACTGGGCCCTGGTGCAAGACTGTGAAGTGGGCCCTCTGCCTCCTGTGAAGTGGGCCCCCTGGCCTCCCCCATAACTCTCAATAAGAACAAAATAAAATTTCAGTAAACACAAAGTTTATTAGCAGAACTCACTTCTGTCTGCTCTGAGTGATCACAGCTGAGACAAGCGACCACTGGCAGTCAAGTCTCGGGCCCGTTTATTTTTTTTCCTTCCTTCTCTTTTCCAGGACTTCTCAGACCCTCCCCCAAATGAGCCAAGGCTGATCTGCCAATGTCGCCACCATCCCAGTGAATAAATAAATAAATACATTTAATTGAACTCTCCTCCTCCCTAGTCCTGCGAGTGGGCTCCCTCCCGGTCTCTGGACCTGACCCCACACCTTCTCCAGGTTCCAACTTCTCAGTTCCCGCCAACCTGGACGAGCACGTCTGCTCTATACTATTACTACTACTGACAGAGTTATTAATGTTTTTTCAACAGCGTGAACTTTGTTGTAAAACAATTATTGGCAGCAGTCGGAGCAAGATGAGATTGGACAAAGTACATATCCAAGAGCGAGCAGGCAGGGTGGAGACTGGATTCTGGAGCTGAGCCTACATCAGTGACTATTAACAAGGAGTGACGACCAACCAATGAACATGGTGTAGCAGCACCGATTGGCATTTAAAAATGACAATTTTTGATGGATGGGCCATAGAGGTCTCTGGGCCCCACTGAGCTCTGGGTCTTGGTGCAGTGGCATCCTTTGCACACCCCCAATGCCGGACCTACCCCCCCAGTGACCGGTGCTCATCCCCGAACACCGGTCACCGGCATGGAGCGAGGTGTGCTACTAGCCTCAGCCCTGGTGCCACTAGGCCGACTCCATGTTATTTATTGCTTGCCACAAATTTTTTTTTTTCCTGCCCCAAGAACTGAAAGATGCTCTCATCTTGGACTATAACAAGGGGGCACAACTTGAAGATGGGGGGGAGCTCGGGGCAACATGAGGAATTTTTTTTTTTTTTGCTGCATCTGACACCCTGAGGGTTGTAGACACGTTGAATAATCTGTCACATGAGGTGGTGGGATCTAGCTCAGTGGGAGGATGTAAGCATGCCTGGGACAGGTATAAGGGAACCTTGGAGGTGGGAAGGAGGGGTGAGAAGCTAGTGGCAAGGTAGGGCCAGAGGCTGCAAACTTGCATAGGGATTATGGTCAGTCTGGATATGCCCGGCGGTCCTTATCTGTCAACCGTGTTCTATGTTTCTTAATTCATTTCTTTGATTTTTTGATGAAATGAATGGGGGGGGGCAGCAGTGTGCATCATATAATCGTAAAAATGTGATGGCATCTTGACCCATCAAATCTCCTACTTTCCCCCTTCCTACTTTCCTCATGGAGTACTGTACTGACTTCCCCCTCCATCAACCACTGCATAGATCTTGGTGTCGTAGACTAAAAGCCTGATCTTACTTGTAACCCCCCCGGACAAATGGGGGTTCCTGGAAGTCTTCCTTGGGTGTGCCTGAATGCCAACTGCCAGGCTGGTATCCTGTGTCTTAGTGCTAGTGTTTGTGATAGAGTGCCTTAATGCCTCTGTGCTCTCTGTTTAAGAGCTGCCAATCACTGAGGATCCTGGTGGTTCACCCAGGAAAACCTACTCTGAGGGGGATTGGATGACGCATCGTTAGAGCGGGCAACTTTGGGAGGGTAGTTGGGTGCACAGGGTGTTGAGCGGCCATGATACTGGACTGGTCTTGGAAGTTCGGTGGTTGCCCAGTGTGCTATCAGCTGGCACAGCTCAGGGAGGAGGTTGAGAGGATTAGGATGCAGCTAGTGGACCGAGGAGGGGGAGCAGTATTGGGGGGAGGGCAGAGGATCACCCACGGTGCTGCACCAAGCACTAGAGACAGGGGCACAGGAAAAAGAGTGCATGAGTGTACTTGGGGGTCACATGGGGACCCTGACAAAAGAGGAGGAGGGGAGTGCTTAGAAGGGGTGATGCAGCCATGACAGGGATGCTTGGGGAGGGAAAGAGAGGATAGGGACATGGTTGAGAGAAATTGAGGGAAGCCCTCAGGTCCATTAAGCTGGAGAAGGCACCAGGGCTTAGATTGTGGGGTTATCTCCTGACACCAGTGAATGCATTATGTGTGATGGTGCTGGGTCTTGTATGGTGGGGTGGAGCTCCTGGACATATGGTAATGCTGTGTGTTTGGCGGTGCTGGGTGTTGCACCACCTGGCACCATCCTACAAGTAGCATTCAGTGGCTCAACCCCAGCCTCTGGGACCCTGCACCACCACTCGTGTATTGCATAGTCTGATGTCCCCACCCCACAGAGGGCCATTTTTTTTTTTACATACCCTCTTCCCCACATACACACACACACACACACGCACACACACACACACTCTATGATTCAGAAGAAGAGATGATTTGTTTTAAGGGAAACCAGTCCTTAGTCCTCATTCCCTACCCCCACAAGCCTTAGCCACCAATTAGGGCTTTTCCAAATAAAGTGCCCTTTTCTAAACATTGCCATTGGTCACCAGGTGGTGCTTACCTGTTGTGTCGCCTGGTATGGGAGTGAATTGGTGGACCATTTGACAACAGGGATTGGGGGGAGAGAGAGAGAGGGGAAAGGAGAGAGACTGGATGTCAAGAGATCTCTCAGCTACTACGTGACAACCACCAAGGACCATAGGCAGGACAGAAAATGGCTGATCTTACTTCGAGAGGGTTCCTGCAGTAGGTCTTCACTTATAGGTCTGCACCCCCTGGCGTCAGGACCGCATTGCAAACTTGTAGATAGTAATCATCAGCAGGGTCTGCGCCCCATCGTAAGGTGATGTGACATCAGTGTGACTATAAAGGGGCAGTCCCGCACCCGTCCTGCAGTTCTTTCCCACCGTCACCTTATTTATCCCTTTCAAGTACTTGAAAGTCCCAATGATGTCCCTTCTCTCTCTCCTGTCTTCCAAGGAGTACATGTTCAGTGCCCTCAATGTCTCCTCGTATGCCTTGCCGACTGGCTTTCATCTTTGTTGCCTTCCTCTGGACCTTCTCCAGCAGGTTAATGTCCTTTTTGTGGTGTGGGCACCAGTACTGTACACCATAGTCTAGATATGGCCTTACTAGTGGCCTGTACAAGGGCAGTACAACCTCCTCTCTCCTATTACTGATCTCTCAGCTATGCATCCCAGCATCTTGTCTGCCTTTGCTGCTGCTTTCTTGTATTGCATGGAGTGCTTCAGGTCACTAGTGATCATCACTCCCAGGTCCTTCTTCTCCTCTGATGCAGATACACTGACTCCACACAGGTATACTGGCTTCCCTGTGACTTTCTTGCCATTCCCACAGTGGGGCCTCCCTCAAAGATTTTGGAAGAGAGTTCCAAAAGGCCAGGCTGGCTACCTCAAACGAGTGGTCTCCTGAGGATTTTAGCCCAGCCCTTGGAACTGCTAGGAGGCCCCTTGGTGGAGGAGTGGAGGGAATGTACAGGGATGGCAGGTGTAAGGAGGTCAGATGGGTAGCTAGGGCCCGAGCTGTATAGTGCCTTACAGGTGGGCAAGCCCACCTTAAAGACAATCCTCCTCCTCCTGACAGGCAGCCAGTGCAGATCTTGCAGTACCAAGGTTACATAACAGGACCTGGTCAGGCCTGTCAGCAATTTGACCGCCACATTCTGCACCAGCTATAGTCGGCAGAGGATCCCTCCCACTGACCCCGAACCATAGAGCATTACGGTTGTCCAGCCTGCATGTCACAAAAGGCATTCACCGGTGAGGGCAGGTCTTTTGGTGGAATCAAGGATTTAATCTGGGTGATGTTCCTTAAGTGATAAAAGACACTTTGGACCACAGACACCTGGGCAGCAAGTGTTAGTCTGTCATCCAGGAGGACACCCAGATTTTTCGCCTTGAGGGATGCCATCAACAGAGTAGATCCGAGGCCCAAACCTGTCACTGCCCCAGAGGCATTTCTATCATGCCAGCAGCCAGGCTTAATTACCAGTACCTCTGTATTGTTGGGATTCAGCCTCAGCCAGTTAGAGGACATCCAGTCCTGAATTTTGGTCATGCACTTGTTCAGCACTTCAACGGCACCATTCGTTCCAGGGGCAAATAACATATTCAGCTGGGTATGGTCTGCATAACAGTGGAAATCCAGACTTTACCATCATCTAAGCTCACCCGGGGCAGCACGTACACTGCAAACAGCATTGCCGAAGGGATAGAACCTTGATGAACTCCACATGACAGGGTTTTCATGGAGGAGAAGAAATTCCCCATCATCACCCGTTGCCTCCTGTCAGAGAGATAGGACTCAAGCCATTGGATGACAGTTTCAATGAGTCCACAATACCCTCTAGGGTGATCCAAAAGCACAATGTGATCCATGGTGTCAAATGCTGATAAGAGATCGAGGAGGGTGAGAATTGACCTTCCCCCTCCATCCCTCACCCTAAGGAGGTCATTTTACATCCGAACCAGTGCCATTTCCATGTTATGCCTAGCTCTAAAACTGGACTGGAATGGCTTGCAGATGTCAAAGGCCGTGAGGTGTGCCTTGAGCTGCAGAGCCATAACTTTCTCAACAACTTTCCCTTAAAATGGGAGGCTGGAGATAGGGCTATAATTCACTGAGACATCAGGGTCAAGCAATGGTTTCTTCAGAAGAGGCCTCACCAATGCCTCCTTCAAGGCATCGAGAAAAAGGCCCTCTGAGAGTGAACACTGGATCAATGGCCAGTTCACAAAAAGGTAGGCAACAGCTTTGAAATCACCTCAATGACCTGAGCCACCTCCACTAGCCAAACCTCCCCAGACAATAAGAGTGCCCTGCTCGATCCAAGCCAACCACTCATGGGCTGGTCTTGCCCTCTGGGGTGATACCAGACTGGATAAAGGACACCCTGTTCAAGAAGAACAGAGCAAACTTCCCACAATGCAATTGAGAATGCCCTTCTCAGATGTAGACAGACTGGACGCAGCAGTCTGAAAGAGCTGAGCTGTTCTGTTCCGCTCTACATCAATCTCCCTGGACAGGAACTTGGCCTTCTTATGGTTGACTACCCCTTGATAATCATTATAATGATTTCTCAAGGCCAGTCAGTCCTCCACATTGTCATCTGATGTGAGACAAAGCTAACACAATACGCTGTACTGATTGTACAGTATGTACCTTGGCATGATTGACACAAACATTGCCATTCATCACTGCAGCATACTCTAAAAATGTGTACTGGCAATGCAATGCTTCACTAATCCTATCCAGTAACTTGAGAGTATATGGCAATAACATTGCACATTGTCAGTGTCATGTTCTGCCATGTATGTGTGGTTCCAACACCTGTGTCTGTCCTTTCCACTTGTATGTCAACAGTGTCAATAATGGACTAGTCCAGACGTTGAATAGACAAGCAATGCTGCAAGCAAGGATGGTGCTACATGTCCTAATGCTGTCATTGTCTATCCCTCAGTCCAGTTGTGATACATGGTGTGAGCCATTTTTTTTTTCCATTGACGTCCTCTCAATCGTCCATGCTGGCACCTGGGGAACAAATCACTGTGTCCATGATGTATGTTCTGGATGTGATTGTGCAGGGCTTTCCACTTTGCCTTTCGCATCTCAGGATCACAATCCGGAGTGGTTGAGGCTACCCAGTATATGTGATTGTTTGTTTTCTTCCATGGATTTACTGCTTCACAGCTCTTTAGCTTACCCAATGCATCAACCTTTTCAGCAGGCCTCAAGAATACAGATGAGTGCGTGCACAACTCTTGTGCTGCTGAAGCATGGTGATATGTTTACCTATGTAATGTTGTATTCATGACTGTCAAATGTTTACCTTTGTATTGTTAAGTTATTGCCTGCCTCCCTTATGCTCTAGCTGACTGTTGTATTGTCTCAGAATGTTTGTAATATCTGCTACTACTTGTAATCTTCCTTGTAACATCCCGAGTTGCACTGAAAATAGGCAGATATTTGTCTTGTGTGCTTATCTGGTAAAAAAAAAAAAAAAGCTAAATAAATAAATAATAAATAATATTCTAGTGCATGCACAGCTCAAAAGGTCTGCCTCTTGATGCACCATGACAGCCTGTTGCATGCACGTCCTTAGTCCAGTGCTTTAGTCAAGTGCTTTGAGTTTTGGGTGACCCACATGGAGAAATATTTTCACTTAGAAAATGATGATGACAACCAGAAATTAATAAAAATACTTTATTTAAATGATTCACATATATAATTATTCTCTGTTTGACATAAATTTCACAGGAATTAAGAGTCTTGTTTCAAACAATCTCGCTTTAATCCATAATTTGTATGTTCATTCCGCAGTTCAATGACTCACTGAACCACAGAATGAATGTATGAATTGCAGATTAATGTATTATACTGTAGAAAACGATCTGCAGAACAGACCACTGACAGTGATCAGTTATGAGGATTTTTTTCCTGCAGTTAAATACAACAATCTACTATTCATACATTTATTCTGCCATTCTAAGTCAGAAATTCTGCAAAAAGTTGCCAAACCACATTCAGAAATTATGTGAAAGTGAAAATTCTGACTTTCACCAAAATTTTGCAAAGACCTAGTGATTAGTTAGATGTCTACTAACAGATGTCATTAAGGAGCAGGCATGGCAATAAGAGGGTCTTGCAGCAACCTGGCATAGGGCCACTAGAGTTGTGTTAGTATGCTTGAAAGGTGGATATTTTGATTATGACTTTGTAGGTCATAGCTCAGTAAACTGAGGATGTAAAGGAGTCCCAAGAAAAGAATTGTTATGTTTTGACAGCAGTATTGCACGTCATTCGTACAACCTACCCCTCACAAATAAAATGCTGTTCCTACCCCAAAACCACTGTATGATGCTTAGGTTCATACCACTCACCAAATACTTTTTTTCTGAGTTTTTTTTTTCCATAAAGATTTTTATCTCATAGGCTGGGGGCTATCATACCTATTCCCAGCTGCTGACGATCAACCACCTCCATCCACCCTCCTCCTGCTGTTGTTTCAGCAGGGCAGATCACAACACCTCAGGCTGGGCTTCGTTGAGGCCCGGTCCCCCCATCCGTTTTCCACTTCTTTTCACCCCCCCTCGGACTATGTCAATCACAGTCACTTGTGTGCTTGGAGGTTTGCATGCATGCTGGAACTGCCAGCCCCGTTCCATCCAGCATAATACCAGCCCCCCCACGCATCTTCACTACCATGGACCCCATGTCAAGAGCTGAGACAGCCTGCCTCCTCGATCTGGGCGAGGAGAGCTGACGGCAGCCTCTTGTACCTTGTCCTGTCCCTCCCCCATTGGCTGACCTTCTGGTGGTTACTGAAGCTTGTTCCCAAATGTGGATCATCAGTGTGGGAGAGGTAAGGGACTGTTTTTTCTGCACCACAGTTCTCCACACCACTGCTACTACGGCAAGATGTTGGCTTGCGCCTGCCCGCAAGCCAACATAATAATAGAAAGAGAGAATGACAGAATGTTAGCCCCCCCCAAATGGGGATAATCCCAAGGCATTTCAAACAAATCATGGAAATTTTAATAGAGCAATATTGCATGACAGGGCGTGCATTATAGGGGGATACTGGCATGCCTCAGGAGGTGAGGCATGAGGTGAAGCCAAGTGCCTTTTGCACATGAGAAATGCCATTATCCCACAATTATGCACATAGTGTTGTGTTTTGTTGCCCTGCTGTAATTATAAAATTGATTCCATGATTTTTAGTTCTAGGACTGTGTAGTGAGGTTCAGAGTGATTTCTGACCTGTGCTGCTATACTGGAATAACATGTCATGTGATTAGATTTCACCAATCACTGCACAGAATTTTTCCAACCCATTTTGTAACACTATTTAGGCAAGGGAAAGGGAACATTGTTTAACCAGGAATAGCACACTAAAGCTGGAGCTTGTTTCCAGATGCGACCTGGGAGCACAAGGAAGTTAAGGGACTTGCTCAGGATCACACAGTATGCACCTAAATGGCAGTGGTATTCAAACCCAGGTCTCCAGATTTTGCAACTCAGAGCCTTAACCCACTGCACCATACTGCCTCCTAAAAAGCAAACATCTAAGATTGGCAGAAGGGACCTCAGTTTAACATGTTACTGTATCTGAAGGATGGTACCTCTAATGTGGAGGCTCCAGTGCTGCATTGCAGGGTCAGTACTGAGTATGATCCAAGGACCTCAGTGCTGGACCTGACCTTGTGACCTTCCTCCTTGGAGACAACAGTAAGACACACTGATATGACCAATAACACTAATCAGTAAACAGCAGAAAGAGTTAAGTAGGGTATTGAGCTTAGAGAGGGAGGTAGCAGGGGCAGTGCGATAGACCACGTAAGTGTAAAAAAGAAGATTGGGAGAATCATTTTAGAGACCAGCTTGTGACGATGAGAAGGGGGAGGGAGTCTTTATGTCGATAGAGAGACATCACTCCAAAATCTCCCCCATTAGACTATGATTATGTTCTCCAAGTGTCCATAGGTCCCTGCTGTTCATGTACAATTTCCATTGCTCTCCTTTAGACTGATTGTAAGCAGTACTCTAGGTGCAGCCTCACCAAGATCGTGAAATTTCTCCTTTTAGAAAAAGCTCTGCCAACTTGCATGGGGCAGTATTCTTGTGAATGTTACTTATGGTAACACCTAGGTCACTGTCCTCCAAGGGCTGATCTAACCTGTCCCCCCCATCCAGTGCTATGTTTTCAGGTTCCTTTTCCCTCTGTGCATGTCCTTGTACTTTTTGGCATTAAATATGCATTGCCAGGTCTTGGACCACTTTTACAGTTTTGTTAAGTCCTCTTTCCTGTTCCTAAACTCTTTCTTATGGTCCTACACCCTATCAGATACCTTATTTGCAAAGAGGCACATTTCGCCCCTGAATCCCTTCTCTAATGTCACATATAAACAGACTGAAGAGCACTATTTTGGTCCCAGACAGACTGACATCAGCAATGGCAATGTGGGTCACATGACTGACTACCTAGGACATGAACAGGACTGGCAAAGTCTCACATGACTTTAGTGGTCCATATAAATACCTTTGCACATTATGTCACGTGGCAGTGTGAGAGCAAACAAGCAAGAGAGAGAGTGAGACAGCTGCGTGAGCATTTTCCTGCTGCTGCAGTAATAATTTTGTAAGTGTGCGTGTCATCAATTACTTTCTAATGGAAGACAGCAAGTGTCTAACAAATTAAGACTGTGGCCCCTAGTATTATGGTTGCCACTCAGCTTAAAGAGACTGTCCTTATCAACCTTATTTATTCCTTTTCAAGTACTGGAAGGTCCCAGTCATATCCCCATCTCTCTCTCCCCCCTGTCTTCCAGGGAGTACATGGGACTGGAGTGAGAGAGAGAGAGAGCAGTGATGAGTGAGAGGAGGACACTCAAGTGTGAAATGGCAGAAAGAATTGAAGAGGGTATCCAATATGGCCAGGGATGATGGGCACAACATTGTAAACTACATCACAGTGGGCAAATATTGGGAGGATCATCTTCTGGACAAGTTCACACCTTGCCGGGTGAGGGAGGCAGTTCCAGTTCCTGTATAAAGCACCGATCAAAGAAAAAGGATTACCTTGCGTATTTGGCTTCCACCCACACATTCAGTCATTGCAATGTGAGCTGGCGTGTACAGGCAGATCAAGGGCAGACTAGTATAATAAATACTTGACATGATGTGCCATTGAGAGAGAGAATGCTCAGCAGACCAAGTACAAATGGGGCAGAGGAGGAACACTGAATGGTCTAGGAGCAGTACAAGGAAGCATTTTCAATTAAAAATTAGTTTTGCCTTTCTTGTGGTAATTTGTATTTATCTTTTTTTTTCCCTTTCAAGGGTCCACAGGAACTGATTTGTCACGGCAGGCCATATCTGTGACCAACAAACAAAGGCTGTTTGCCAATAGTAAGGTAGGGAAAAAAGGGGCCATTTTTAAACAAATTCGGAGGGTAGATGAAGGGAAGGGGGGATTGCAGTCCTTGGACCATAAAAAATGGTTGATGGATTTCTTTCCAGAGGGTTTAGAGACAGACTCCACAATAGTGGTAATTTATTACTACTACCATCATCACACACAGCTAAAGCAGTCTCTCCGTCAGTTATGTTTGAGAGTTTACTGCCAAGCTATATTGAAAACCAAGTCAGCACCACCTTATTTGTTCTGCAAATTAAATAAATTAATAAATAACTAAAAATAACACTACCTAACTCTTGCTGCTCCGTTATGTCCATATTGGCGCTTTCAGGACATCCTTACGGAAGACCAATCTGTGTACAGGGTACAAATTTCAGACTTGCGGCTGGTCTGTAAAAAGGGTCTAGCCCAACCACTTTCATGGCATCCTCAGGGAAGAGCTGTAATTGTTTCCCACTCCCCCTTCTCGGCCCCGACCTTGGCCTGTATTAAATAGTCAGAGGAGGAGGAGTCTGGGGATAAGAATGGGCTGGACACTGTTCTAAAGCTCACACTATTTGCTTGGTTCTGAAACTGACAACTGTTTGCTTGCTGGATAGAGGTTTATTTAAGTAGCTTTGGGGAACCAGTTTACACTGCTATTCTTGCTCAATGTGTGGATTGTATTCATGCACTCTGAGGGTTTGCACTGTCTTGGAACTGTTGGCATATGAAGCTACTAAGATGGGGATGGGCCACATGTCACAAGAGTGGGCATCTTTGGTAGGGTGGTTGGGTGTACAGAGTGTGTGATGGCCATGGTACTCAACTGGACTTGGAAGTTCAGAGGATGCCCAGTGTGCTATGGAATGGCACAGCTTAGGGAGGAGGTTGAAGGGATTAGGAGGCTGTGGGGGGGCATGAGGAGGAGATATGGGGAAGGATTGAGAAGTAGGGGACAAGGGGGTGCATATGTTACTGAAGCTGGAGCTGAAGGTTTGGGCATAGGGAGAGGAGTGAAGGTGGGCACACAGTGGACACAAGGGGACTCTGGGAGTGGGGGACCTATAAGGTGAAAATTCCAAAAAAACACTCAGATGCCTGGACAGAACCAAGTTTGGGGGGGAGGTGGCGATTTGGGGGAAGGCATTAGGCTTAGCAACTGCTTTGACCTCACACCCAGAAGAAGAGGGGGAGGAGGCAGATGGAGGGGACTGCAGCACATCGGGGAGCTGCGATTTTGGACAGGGGGCATGGCATGTAGGGGGGCACAAAGCGTGGATGGGTCAGATGGGAGGAAGGGTCAGGATAGGCTATCAATTAGGGTGGTGGGACCAGTCAAGAGAAGTGGCAGGGTGGACATGGATTCAGTAAAAGATACTCAGATAGGGGGATTGGATAGCACAGAGTTGGGGGGGCAGGGACATGGGAGAGAGGGCTGCATATGACATCCAGATTGTGGGGATGCAGGGAGCCAGCTGAGGGTGAGGCCAGAAAAAGGACCAGGACGACATGAAATGATTAGTAACTTGTGGGTGAGAATGGGGAAATGGGGGTAAAGATGCTCCTGTTGGGGATTCCATGATCAGGGGTATCCAGTGGGAGGGGGAGGATAAAATATGCCTGGTCACAACCAGATGTAACCCTGGCCTGACTGCACAAGTCCAAATTCCTGGTATACTCAATGGCAAAGGAATATGGATGTTCCCCAGACATTCTGGTGTAACTGGGCACAAATGACATAGACAGCAGTAGTGAACTAGAAATACAGGCAAGGTTTCTGGAGCTATCCAGGGTTTGCCATTCTATAGAATGCTCAATTTCTATTTTCAGAAATACTGCCTGTGCCGATGGCTAATGTGGAGAACAAGTAAAAATATAGAGTGGAAAAACCAGTGGCTAAGGGGATGGAGGGACACGGTGAAAGGACAGTGGGCAGAGCACAGGGGGGACAGGAGATGCTCTACCTGTACGTCAGTCCCTCCATATGTTTTGCATGCCCTTTCCCTAGACCTTTTGTACTGAAGCAATAAGGAATGACCAGGGGTTATGTTAATGGTCTGTTAATCACCCTATAGGGGCATAACCTCTGGGAGTGCCTTATTGCTATTATAATAAAAATGTTTTTTTAAACAGTGTTAAATTTTGTTCAATATATGGGTAAGCTGTACAAGTATATTAATAATAGATTAACATAAGGCTGCTAGAATGTTTACAGCCAATCAGAAAGCTTCATTTCTCAGACCATTGTTATAATTGTGTATATTCCGGGCAATGGCGGACTGGTAAAATAAATATTTGACTTGTTTAGACGGGGGGGAACAGACTATTGGATAGAAAATATATATTTTTACAGCGACAGAAATTAGTGGTAGGGTCTGGTATGGGAAGGTGTGTGTACTGACATTGTACACGGGGAAATGCTTAACTTATTTATTTGCTTTTGTTTACCAGGTGCGCACACTAGACAACCAGGTGCCTATTTTCAAATGCATCCCGGGAGGGTTACAATGGAACAAAAAAATGATGATCAGGCATCAGGCATATACAGGGTTAACATACATCTTGGTTCAGGCACATATATTACATAAGAATAAGGTACACATATATTTTACTGTCACATAAATCACAAGTAAACTGTATTCTAGCACTAAATGTGGGTTTTAGTGTACAGGCCAGGCAAACGGCAGGCTGATTAAAAAAAACATATTTGACTTGCACAATCCGGGGAGACTGGATGTCAAGAGATCTCTTACCTGGTACATGACAACCACTAAGGACCGTAGAAAGGACAGAAAACAACTGATCTTACTTCAAGAGGGTTCCTGCAGTAGGTCTTCATGTATAGGTCTGCATCTCCTGGCATCAGAACTGCACGGCAAACTTGTAGCTAGCAGTCATCAGCAGGGGACATGCCCCATCGTCGGGTGATGTGACGACAGCGTGACTATAAAGGGGGGCAGTTCCTTGCCCGTCATCCAGTTCTTCCCCGCCATCACCTTATTTATCCCTTTCAAGTACTTGAAGCTCCCAATCATGTCCCTCCTCTCTCTCTCTCCCTCTCTTCCCTGTCTTCCAGGGAGTACATGTTCAGTGCCCTCAACCTCTCCTCGTATGACTTGCCCTGCTGACCTGCTATTATCTGACCTTGATTCCCTCGCTGCTGGATCTGATGATGGGGATGTATTCCAGACCCAGCTTTTTTGGACCTTCTTGTTCCCATTAAGGAATTACTTTGATTGGGAGTCTGAGGATTGGGACCCTATGCGGCAGAGGCTCGTGGAGCACCTGGATCTAGAGTCTATGTCCCCGGTCCCCATTCCTCCGTGGATCGCCCCCTTCTGCTGCTTCCTGGCTCACTTATTGCTCCTTTTGTTTGCTTCGGCATCGGTCCCTTCCCTCACTCTAATGTAGTCCGATGCACCAGCAGTATCTGTCCACAATCGGTTTCTTATCTCATTACTGTATCTTTTTCATATTAACCTATTGTTGTTTCTCTTTCGCATGCCTGAACAGATGAGGACTCCTTTACCATCAGATAAGTATTGTTCTACTGTGAACATGTCATATATTAATAATTTATTATGAACTACGGATCCTTTGTGACTCCATTCCTGTATTTTATTTTTCAGTACTGACGGACATTGTCCCTTCAAGATTCCTGCTTCTGACTCCACAGTATCCTGGTAAGACGCTCTCCACATATTACTTGGTTGTGTCTGGTATGGGAGGGGTTGCATGGGATATGTGTCCTATAATCCCAGATCTTACTTCAAGAGGGCTCTTGCAGTAGGTAATTACTTATAGGACTAACGCTGGCAGGTGGCAGGACCCCACAGAAAGATTTCTACCTAGCAGTCCCTGGCGCCCAACTACCACACAAGGACAGACATTCCTTGTGCCTGTTCTGCCTAGGCCCCGATCACCCAGTCGAGAAGTGCCAGCACTGCCTCAGCTTCAACGCGGTTACCCGGAAAAGGCGGCAGTAATCCATGGAAGCCCATATTCTGAAAAAGAAGAAGATGAGTTAAATGTAAATGGAGCTCAAAAACCGAGGCAGGCGTGCACTTCCCCCGAAGGCCATCGTAAGAAGGATAAGGAGAGGCACCGGAACAAGGGCTCCTCTACCACATCTCTGTCGGGAGCCGCTGGGACACAGGTAACGTCCCCTCCAGGGGACCGTTCCTTGACAGATGACTCGGAGGTTTGACCTGGATCTCAGTCATTCCTCTCTGAAGGTACACATGGTGGCCAGCTTGGCCTATCATGTTCCCTTCGGAGACAAAACTTCCGCTCAATTGGAGGTCTCTAAGACCTTTCTCAGAGGGGTCCTCTATCTGAGGCCCCCCATTAGTACTCCCGGGTCAAGTAAGAAGCCACTCCACCAGAGGAGTAGCTGCCTCAGCAGGTTGTTTCAAAAATGTGTCTGCGGCAGACATCTGTGCTGCTGCCATTTGAAATTCCATCAATACCTTTACTAAACACTACAGTTTGGATGTTTCTGGCCCTTGGTGGGAAGAACTGGAAGGTGGGCATCAGGGAAACCCCTTTATACCGATGTCTCCTGATGCCAGTCACCTGACGTGGGGGTGGTCCCTCGCCAGGGACTGCTATCTAGAAATTTTTCCATGGGGTCCTGCTGCCTGCCACCATCAGTCATGTATGTAATTACCTACTGCAAGAGCCTCTCTCGAACATATACTGTTACGGTAAGTTCTTACGTAACTGTACTTTCATGCAGTGCCTGGTTTTGAAGGGATCTGAATGACAATTGGCAAATTGGGTATCCTTTTCGATGGGTTGGTCATGGTATATGAGGTGTAATGGAGGAAGAGGAGGAGGTAGCACACAGTCACTTTTGATGCAAATCCAGGATTCCAAGAATAGGTCTCTCGAAATGGGAGTGGTGTACAGTCCGCCCTCTCAGACAGAGGAGTTGGGGAACTAGCAGGACAGAGAGTGGTAGCTGGGTGGAGTGCATTGCTGGCAAGAGATAGTATCCAGTAGAACAGTGGACTGCTTCTTTCTCAGTGTGAGGTACCAGTCCCCACCGGTTTAAAAAAAGTATTTTTTGACTTTTTTTTCAAACAGCCTGTAACACAGTTGGTAACCGATTTGGGAGGGGTCTTGCCTGTCTTTAAAGCTGTTAAATGCTAAGCGGTTAGGATGACTAAAGAAATAAAAAAGGAAAAACCGGGCCCACTGGGTTTCAGCACTGTAGTGAATGTGACTGATTTTAGGCATGAGAAGTTAATATTTCCAAATGCCAAGCACACATCACAAC
The DNA here is from genome assembly GCA_016271365.2 of Neoceratodus forsteri. Lineage (NCBI taxonomy): Eukaryota > Metazoa > Chordata > Ceratodontiformes > Ceratodontidae > Neoceratodus > Neoceratodus forsteri. The sequence continues at coordinate 284,205,618 of JADMNL010000026.1, read as the reverse complement.
AATGTAAGCATCCTATGGCATCCAGTGGCCCCCCACAAGCCCTCCCATATCAGGCCACATCACCAAAAGTGCACACCAGGGTGTTCAGTGGAACCACAATTCCCTCCCATATAAGGTGCTACAACATGTTAACTGTTTCCTGGTGTACAATAGCCCCTCACAAGCCCTCCCATGCCAGGCCACACCACCCAAAAAAAAAAAGATTAAGTTTTCTTAAATGGACCATAATTCTCTCCCATATAAGGCACCGCAACAATTTAAGCATCCAGTGGTGTAAAATGATCCACAGCAATCCCTCACATGTCAGCCACCACCACCTAAAATGCATTCCATATTGTTCAGTGGACTACAAATTACCTACCATCTCAGATGACACATCAGGTTAAGTATTCACTTATGGTGACGCCTGACATGGGATGGAGTTGGGGAACCACTGGACAGTAGGGAATGTGCTTTTGTTGGTAGCGCCTGATATGGAATGGTTGGTGGGGGGCCATTAGTGTCCTGGGAATGCTTTTGTGGTGGGGCCTGATATGGGAGGACTTGTTGTTGGCCATTGGACACCAAATAATGCTTAACCTGGGGTGGTGCCTGGTAGAAGGGTGATGGCAAATAAGGACTGCAAGGCCCATCCGGTCTGCCCATTTCTTTTTCTACATTATAAATGTGCCATTGGACTTTGCTCCGTCAATGACCTATCTATCCATATTCATCTGTATTGCTCCCTTATACCTATCCCATGCCTGTTTGAAGCCCTGCACTGTATTCATATCCACAACTTCCTGAAGTAGGCTGTTTCATACATCCACCATCCTTTCTTTAAAAAAGAACTTCCTCACATTACCCCTTAATTGGCATCCCTCTAATCTCATGCAGTGTCCTCTTGTCCTGCTATTGTTCTTATGTTGAAACATGTTAGACTCTTTCACACAGAGCCCAGTAGATAAAAAGTACTAGCCCCTTCACGTAGTCCTGTATCTTTGTGCCCAGCCTAATTTTCTATTTTATTTATTTAGTTTTTGTTGACCGGGTAAGTGCACTAGACAAATCCTGCTTATTTTCAGGCACGACCCGGGGGAGGGGGATACAGATGAATGCCAATTGACCTTGAACCAGATTAAGCTGTTGGTGGTAGTTTTAGTGAATGAGGAAAATTTGGCCAGGACACCGGGGAAATTCCCCTACTCAGATGCTGAGTTGCTGCCAGTAGGGGGACAGGCCATTTCCAAGATGGCCACTCCAAGTGGACCAGGGAAGGAGGAGGAAGTGAGTGGAGTAGGAGAGCTAGCCTCGTCTCTTGCTCCAGGTATTGTAGAGGCTTCAGCTGTAGTTTTGGCTGAAATGGAATCAGAAAGTGAATTTCAGGAAGTGTTTATGAACTGAGAGCAATCAAGTTTGGATATAAACAAAAAAGAAATTGGTCAGTGTGCAATTGCATTATTGGGAACAGAATCAGAGCTGCGGTATTCGAACCTGTGTTGACTACAGAAAAAGTGCTTACTAAACTTCAGGATGATGAGCGGAATCACTGTGGTGCTGCGGTAAAATTTCAAGGCAAAATAGAAGGTATAAATCCCTCAGGAAACTCCGAGAGATGTAAGGTTGAAACTAAACCCCAGGATGAAAGAAAACACAACATTAAAACCTTGCAAGCGGTCAGTAGGACGTTGGACCGAAATGAAGATCCTAAAGGGCTGAAAGGTACTGTGTGTAATGTTAAAAATAATAAAGACAGGACGGAGCGTATAGCGAGAGAAAATGCCTCCGTTTTTAAAAACAATGTTTTCTCTCTATGCACAGAAGCTCCGCAGAGTGGCGTTGAGCTCTCCGATAGCAGCAGGTGTTTGAAGGAAAACGGTGCAGAGTGCATCAGCAGCCGTAAGGCTGATTCGGAGATCAGTAGCAGCCTTGTAGGAGAGTGCACTGAACACCAGAGTTTGGGCTGCATTTGTCAAAATCAAAGGTGCGCTTTGAATTCGTTGCAGTCGGGCATTATTTCAGCTGAGAAAAGCGAGTGCCTACAGCCAGTTTCGGCTACAGAAAATATAAAACGAGGAGACGAAATGTTCATAAGCTTTAAAGCTGACCCGATGTCTCTGCCTTCTACTTTTGGTATAAATGATGAAATACAGCTAAATAAAATCGCAGGCTTTGTATTTAAGCACCAGAATCAGGAGAAATCTCTTTCTGATCCAACAATAACTTACCAATCTACTAAAGGTTCTCAAAAAGGTGTTACTGACTTTTTCTTCACTGACAAACAAAATCAAAAAAAAAGCTAACTACAGATTTTCAGAGGATAGAATCCCCTCACTTGCAAAAAGAAGAGATGCAAGACTCTTGGTCACCCCATAAAGTGCTAAGTGAGGCTGGCTGGAAACAGGCTGACTCAGGAGTGTGGAAGCCTGATCCAGCATGGGATTTAGACTTAACTCTGTCTCAGCATTCTCCAGAATGGTCACCAGTCGATCAGCAGCAGAAAGGGGTGGAAAATAGGAAGTGTAATCAAATGGGAGAAGAGGTTTTGCACTTTTCTTCAGGAACTACTAAACTGACTAATAATTCTACAACATCATCACATCAGGAAACACATATGCAGGAGTCTATTCAGAAGGGCTCAGATGAGGCTACTGTACAATCCCCTCTCCCTACCCCTACTCAGAAGCCCTTGATGTCAGATCTCTTTTCAAATTCCCATAGGGAAGCTGCTCCAAGACGTAATGCTGTAAGGTTGTGGTATAAAGGGGGGTTGGAAGTTAGGCCGGACAGGCATTATGTGGTGAAAACATTATTAAAGGACTCATTGCATTTTACTCCACAGGATGTGTATGCCTTTATTAATATTTCAGGAGAGGATAATTATGATATAAGTTTTCGTTCACAACATGCTTTAGATCTGTTTTGGGCTAGGTATGGTCAAGGAAGTTTTCTCTATGTGGTCTCCTTTATTGTGATTCCTTTGTCTAAACCCTTGATTAAATTCATTACAGTAATGTTCAGGAATGAAGGGTTTGGGTGGAGGATATAACATTTTGGTTGAAAAAAAAGTGTGAAGTGCTGAGTGAGCCGGAACCCATTTTGGACGCTGAAGGTTTCTGGACTGGAGGATGGAAATATAAAATAAAATTAAGACAAACTGAGGCAGGGATTGAACATATACCCAATTCTTTTCTTCTTGGGAGGGATAGAGGCGTATGTTTTTACAGCGGGCAGCCCCGGGCATGTTACAAATGTGGAGCCAGAATGCATCTATCCAGTGTATGTGATCAACCTTGTTGCAATAACTGTGGGGAGGTAGGGCATTTGACTATGTTTTGCAATAATCAATCGAGTTGTGATTTGTGTGAAACTAAAGGTCATGTTTTTAAAATGTGTCCTTGGGCTGCTCAAAAGAAATCCTTATGTTCTAATTCTGAGGTATTTATACAAAAAGCACAAGAAACTATGGCCAAGGCTTCCCTACATTGTGAATGTCCACCACCCCTGGTAACTACTCAGACTAAATTTCCTCTAATTAAAAAGGCAGCTGAGATAGAAGGAGGGTTAAAAGACAAGGTTTCAGATAGAAAAAGTTAATACCTGTAAGTAGTGAGGACATGCAAGGGACATCCTCAGATGAGGTTAGGTTAAAGAAGGCTAATATGGATCATCCTAGCCTCTCAGAGTTTCCCCCAGTTTGTTATGCAGAAGAGGTAACAGAGGAGGTGGGTGTTGTAGCTACAACAAGTAAACCTGTGATGGTGTTGCCTCAAAGAAGATCTTCGAGAAATTTACACTCAAAACTTCCTCCCCTCCAGCTGCACAAATTGAAACTAGCAACTCATATGCGGCTTTATTTTCTACTTGGGGTAATACTGAGATAGAGGTGGAAGACTCGGATTCTCAAAAATCCTCTCTTTCAACTAGGTCACAAGTCATGGATAACTATAAGGATAAAAAAAAGAAAAAGAGGAAAAAATAATGGTTCGATCTTTAAAAAATGACAATGAAACTAGTTTGGGGTTCTTTGAATACTCATAGTTTATTGAATATGGTTAAGAGACAAGCCCTTTTTTATTATATACATGATTATCCTTTTTCTGTATGTTTCTTGCAGGAGACATGGATGTATTCCATAGAGCAGTTGGTGGCATTTAAAAAAGATTGGTTTTGGGGCCTTCATTTTGGTCGCTTGGGGAGGATTCATGATGATAGTAGAATTGTTTTTAATTCATATGATTTCCAACTGCATAATTTGATTGACTTAATACCAGGAAGGGTATTGATTGTTGATGGGAAATGGCAAGGGTTATGTTACAGGTTTATCAATATTTATAATCCACAAACAAAAGCTGATAGGGTTAATTGTTTAAAAGCTGTTCAGCCCTTTTTATTAACAACAGTTAGAATATTATGGGGAGGTGACTTTAATTGTCCTATTTCAGCCCACTCTAACAAAGTAAATAAAAAAACATATTGTGACAATAATGCATTAGGTAAAATTATTAAAGATGCTGGTCTTTTGAACTGTAACAACATTTTGCAGGCGGGTGGTGGATTTTCTTTTAAAAAGGGGAAATGTTTTACTCTAATTGATCATATGTTAGTGTCATCTAATATGCAAATAGAGTACTTTAAAATATTTCCTAGCGAATTCTCTGATCATTCATTCTTATTAAGTTCTTTTAGTTTTTCAGATGTGCAAAAGAGAAGGAAAATTAGATGGAAGCTTAATAATTCATCTTTGGAACTTCCGTTTATACAAACAGGGGTAAAATACCTATTAAAAGCTAGGTTATCTGTAGCCTTCTTATATCCAGATCTAGGGGATTGGTGGTTAGAGACTAAAGCAGATTTAAGGAAATGATTTAAATCTCAAGGAGTGAAAACAAAAAATTACAAATTTGTACACTACTTAAGTATCAGGCAACAATTACAGAGGCTCATGACTTTAGCTTATACATCAAGGTATGATTATTCTGAACAAATTGCTAATTTAAAAGTTAAAATGAAGGAATTTCAATATGACGGAGGTAAAACCATGCAGGCCATCTTAATTAATGGAATTAAAAAATCACCCATCGGAGATCCATTTGAAATGTGCAAGCAATTAAGAGATTCTACGAGAATGGAGGTGCTTAAAAATTCGGATGGAAGTTTGGCATCCTCAGTGTCACAACTACGTGAGGTGATAGTAGAACATTACCGCTCTTTAGACCCCCTAGAGAAGATTTCAAACTCAGCTATGGATGCTTATTTAAAAGAAATTGTGATCCCAGCTAACCGATTAAGGAGACAGGAGGTGTGGGGCCCTATCACGCAAACAGAAATTTTAAACATCATTAGACTATTGAAATTGAATATTTCTCCTGGAATAGATGGAATTTCTAATAATTTTATAAAATGTTTGCAGAAGAGTTAAGTCAGTGTCTTAATATTATTTAAGTTTTTCTAGATAAAGTTAGTATCTTCCTTCCTTTTCAGAAGGATTATTAACTTACATATTTAAATCAGGGGATAAACAAAATATTGCCAACTGGAGACCAATTACTCTTTTAAATTCAGATTATAAAATCTTTACTTGTATTTTAAATAATAGATTGAAAAATTATGCAAAAGGAGTTATTTCGCCTTACCAATATTGTGGTTTACCAGACAGACGGGTTCAGTCGGCTCTCATGTTAATACGAAATGTCATTGAGCATCTCACCAATATAGGGTTAACTAGATGTTTAATAGCTGCAGACTTAGATAAAGCCTTCGATAGAGTATATCTGCCATTCCTTTTCCTTATGCTTAAGCACTATGGAGTGCCAAAACAACTGGTGAAAATTGTGGAAAAATTGTATGATAATTATATGGTGTTTCCATATCTAAAAGGTTATAAGGCAGAAAGTTTTAAGTTAATTACAGGTGTTGTCAAGGTGTCACTTAGCCCTCTCTTTATTCTTTGCTCTAGATCCCTTCTACAAACCATAGCTTTGAAACAGAAATGGAAGGGTTTGTCAGTTAATGTGAGAAAGGATTTGCAATTAAGGATACAAGCTTATGCAGATGATTTAGTGGTATACCTTGAGGACTTTGCTTCAATAACCCATTTTGTGACGGCCTTCGAGGCCTTTGCCAAGGTGTCAAATGCAAAATTAAATTTAAACAAAACAAAGGGATTATTAATGGGTGCAACAGATATTGAAGAGGTGTGTGGTAAAGCAGGAGGGTATTCATATCTCCAGGAATCCTCTTAAAATATTAGAGATTAAGTTTGGTTCCCAGAATATGCCTACTGAGAATTGGGAAGGTGTTATTTCTGAAGTAGAGTCTAAGGTGAATAAGTGGAAACAGTGGAAATTGTCTAAATTAAAAAGGGTACAGGTAATTAGCAATTTCTTCTCCCTATGGTGCAATATGTGGCTATGATCTTTCCTCTTCCAGTGGTTTTTGAGACGAAATTATACAGTGTGTTTTTCCAAATGCTGGGGCAATCGCTTAACCCGTAAAAGGTGTTACACGATTTAATGAAAACAAGGGTGGATTGGGTATGATAGATCCAGTGATTTTGTGCATGCATTATTTATTTCAAACTCAATTAAAGAAGGATTAAAAGCAGAATTAGGACTGAGGAGACTTGGAATCTAAAATCAATGGGTAAATACTTTAAGAATTGGTACAATTTTGCCCCAAACTAAATTATCATTTATATGTACCTTGGTATTTTAGGCCATCGGCGCAGAAACTGTTTAAATGGAAAATGCAAAAACAGATCATTCTGAATAACAATATGAAGGGGCTTTATCGCTATTTAATGTCAGTAGTACTTCCCTCGGAACCGGTATTTAAAAATTGTCCTTCAGTATTAAATTCTACTGTGTTGGCACAACTAAATAATAATAGGATGCCACAGAAACAATGGGAAACACAATGGCTAATTTTTTATGGGAAATTAAATGTTAGAGGTAATGCAAAGTATAAAGCATTACAGGAAAGATTGTGTCCATACCTAGAATGCATTAATGTAGAAGAATCAATGGAGCACTTTTTTCTTAGATGCACGTATGCTACTGGTTTAAGGGCTATTTAGCTAATATATGGGGATATAGATGGTTAGATAATATGTCGTGATGAATTATTGATTCTAGGATGTTATCCGTTAACTTATCGGAGTTTCATGAAGAGACTTTATCTTTATTTTTGGGGTGTTTAAGATATTATCTATGGCAAGCTAGGGTTCAATGGGTCCTTTATCAAAAGAGAATGCCTTATTTCCGGGTTAGTGAGTTGGTAATTAAGGAGTTAGTACAAATCTATACACAAGATGCATTAAGAGTTGCCCCAGGGACCCTGCGAAAATGGTGGAAAGGTTTTTTTCACTTTATTAAATTCAAATAATATGTTGGTAATTTAAATGAGAGTTACAGAAGGGCATATTTATTTATTACTATAAGGGTCAAGTTGATTTAATCTCTGTTAAAAGTTTAACTACTATGAAGTTTGTGTATTTGTAGTGCCCAAATTGTAATGTTTAACTATCCCTGTGTTATTGAGGTATTATTTGTTATGGAAATGTTTTTGTTCTATTGTTTTTGTTTTCCCTAAAACGTGTTGTTGTCTATATTAATTATGCCAATAAAAACACCCCTACTCTTTTTGATAAGTGCCATGGGATCTTTAACATCCACCTGAACTACCACCAATCCAGGCAGATGGGACCTCGGTTTAACATCTCATCTGAAAGATGGCACCTCACAAGTGCAGCACCCCTCTCATGCTACACTACAGTGTCAGTACTGGGATATTAACCCAAGTGCCAGATGTGGGAACTGAACCCACAGCCCTCTGATCTCCCGGCCTCAGAGGCGAGTGTGCTACCTACTGAGCCACTGACACTGCAATTGGCATAAAGTACCCTATAAAATTTCAAATCTCCGCCATTTTTTCTCTCACTTAGCAAGAGCTACTGGTCCCCAGAACCCCATAGTGTTTAGTGGAAGCTGCTGCTCTTCATATTTCCTTTTATTTCTGTTTCCTCAGCGACGGGGCACTCCTGAGATAGCAAGGAGTACACTGACACACACAGCTACCAGAACACGAGGCTCTCCATAGCAACCCAACACAGTACTGCTGCTTGCCATACACCAGTGCTGGAGCAGGTGGCTGCTGATGGTATTGAGGCATCCAAGGTGCAATTCCATGCTGCAGTGGACTCTAATGATGTATCTTCAAGAGTCATGGCTACATCTGTGGCTTTTTGCAGAATGGCTTGGCTCAGGTGTACTAGCCTGTCACAGGATACCCAGGCTAAGGCCATGGATTTTCCTGTTGTGGGTAACTCTCTGTTTGGGGAGCAGACAGAGAATTACATGAAGAAAATGGATGAGTATAGAACTACCTATAGGAGTGCACAGGCCAAGGAAAGGCAGGCCACTCCTCAAAGGCAGCCTTCCAGGGACAGGGGCAGGCCTCTTCACAGGTCTTTTTACCAAGCCCAGGCCTCTTCTTCAGCCTATGACCAGAGGGGGTTCTTCAGAGGGAGAGGCAGATGGGGTACGAGCAGGCCTGCTCCCACCCCCCAGCCTAAAGCCCCTGCCAAACAAGCTCCCTGATGGGATGACCATGGCCAATTCTCCATTGCCTGTAGGGGGCAGGCTGGCTTACTTCATCCAGAACTGGAAGTCTTTAACATCAGACAAGTGGGTCCTGAGGTAGTAAGCCAGGGACTGGTTCTCAGCTTCAAAAATTTCCAAATATGAGAACCATCCTTTCCACCTGCAAACCATCAGAGGCTCTCACCCTAGAAACAGAAGTTTCAACCCTCCTGGCTCTCAGAGCTGTAGAAAGGGTTCCTCTCCTACACCAGGGCAAAGGACTGTACTCCAGGTACTTCCTTACCCCAAAAAAGACAGGAGAATGGTGGCCCATCCTGGATCTCAGATACCTAAACAAGCACCTTTTAAAACCAAGATTCAAAATGGTGACTCTGGGAATTATTTTACCCTTTCTAAGGCCAGGGGACTGGCTAGTGTCCCTGGACCTCAAGGATGCCTACTTCCATGTTCTCATAAGAAGCTCCCACTGAAAGTACCTCAGATTCGAACTGCCCTCAGGCCATTACCAGTTCAGAGCAATGCCCTTCGGCCTCACCTCTGCCCCAAGGGTATTCACCAAATGCCTGGCAGTTGCTCATTTAAGAAGGCAAAAGATTGCCATCTTCCCTTACTTGGATGACTGGCTCATAGTGGGCCAGTCTCCAGCATAAGTCAAATTACACCTTCAGGTCACTCAGCAACTGCTTACATCTCTAGGTTTCCTTCCCAATCTCCCAAAGTCAGTTATAGAGCCTGTTCAGCTACTCACCTTCATAGGTGCAGAACTGAACACTCAACAGGCCAGAGCCTTCCTTCCTCTAGAAAGAGCAAGGACCCTGGTTTCTCTGGCATCCTCCTTCACTCTGCAGGTCTCTCGACCAGCAAGGCATTTTCTGCAGCTCCTAGGGCACATGGCTGCTTCCACAGCAGTAGTGCAGGGAGCAAGATTTCAAATGAGGGACATTCAGTTCCATTTGAGAGCCTTCTGGTCTCAAAAGAGAGATCCTCTAACCAAATTGATCCCAGTAACTTGAACCCTGATCCAGGCCCTGCAGTGGTGGCAGGATCAGAGCAATCTGAGGCAAGGTGTTCCCTTCATCCCTCAGTCTCACTCCTTGATCCTTACTACAGATGCATCCCTCTTAGGGTGGGGAGCTCACATGAGTGACCTCACCACCCAGGGATTGTGGTCCCCTCGGGAATCTCTGCTCCACATCAATCTGTTGGAACTCAGAGCAGTTTTTCTAGCACTTCAAGTTTTTTCCACATCTGTTCAGAACAGAGTGGTACAGGTCAGGACGGACAACACCACCACAATGTGGTACATCAACAAGCAAGGGGGCACTCTGTCTACGGCCTTGTACACCGAAGCAATGAAGTTGTGGTCTCTGGCTTATTCTCTGAACACCTTCCTTATTGCAGTTCACCTCCCAGGCAAGGACAATGTCCTGGCAGATGATCTCAGCAGGATTTCCCAGGGCCATCACGAATGGTCACTGGATCCCCTAATTCTGGAGGTAGTATCTGCCAGATGGGCACCTCAGATAGATCTTTCACAGCCCCAGACAATCACCAACTTCCTCTTTTGCTGCAGGCCCCAGTGTTGGGCTCAGTCCTCTGGATGCCTTCCTTCTCAACTGGAAGGGAAGTTTCTATGCTTTTCCCCTTCCTCTCCTGTTCAAGGTGTTAGTCAAAATCAGATCTCAACCTTGCAGGATGATTCTGATTGCTCCAGATTGGGCCAGACAGCCCTGGTATCCACTCCTTTTGTCCTTAGCAGTCCACTTCCCTGTGTCTCCCAGGAATCACAATCTGTTAACCTGTGCCCAGGGAGGGTTTGGTACTGAATCTCAAATCTCTCAATCTCAAGGCCTGGCTCTTGAAGAGTTAGAGTTTGCTGACCTACAACTTTCCAAGGGGGTCCTCGATATTTTGAAGGCTTCTAGGAAGCCTTCCACCAGGGTTACTTATAATTCCAAATGGAAGAGATTTTCCATATGGTGCTCTGGCAAGAATATTTCCCCATATTCTGCTGGTTTGCCCACAGTTCTGGATTATATGGTACATTTGAATTCCTTGGGGCTGAGACCAGCTACCCTAACAGTGCACCTGGCAGCCGTGACTGCTTTCTTATCAGCAGGTAAACCCTCTTCCCTTTCAGCTCATCTGGTATTCTCTAAGTTTTTCAAGGGGTTGCTTCACACCAACCCTCCATTCAGGGACCCTGCCCCTGCCTGAGATCTTAATGTTTGCATTGCCCAGCTGGTGCAACCCCCTTTCGAACCATTGTCTTCAGCAGAGCTTAAGTACTTGACTTGGAAAACTGTGTTTTTAGTAGCCATCACTTCTGCCAGGCGCATAAGTGAACTACAAGCATTGTCAGTGGAGCCTGATTTTATTTCCTTTCATAGGGATAAAGTGGTCCTCAGAACTAACAGAAAGTTCTTGCCTAAAGTGGTCTCGGATTTTCACCTTAATCAATCCATTTCTCTCCCTGTGTACTTCACTGACCATTCCTCCTCTAGTGAGAGGAGGTTACACAGTTTAGATGTCAAAAGAGCCCGTAGTTACTACATAGAGCATACCAAGGGTCACAGGTTTGACTCCCTCCAACTGTTCCTCACTTATGGTGAGGTGGGCAAAGGGAAACCTGCCACTAAAAGATCCATTGCCAGGTGGATCGTCTCCTGTATCCAATTTTGTTACCAAAAGCTGGGTAAGGTTCCCCCTTCAGGCCTGAGGGCTCACTCTACCAGAGGTACAGCTGCATCCCTGGCTGCAGCCAGGGACATCCCTATCATAGAGATATGTCAAGCAGCTACCTGGAAAACAGTTCACACTTTCACGATGCATTACTCCCTGGACATCCAGGCTAGGTGTGATGCTCAGTTTGGCACAGCTGTGCTTCAGAGCCTATTTCCTAAGTAGGTTCTGGCCCTCCATGGAGGTACTGCTGTGTAGTCGCATATGTCATAATATAGCAAAATTCATGTTGTTTGAAGAAAAATTACTCACCTTAGTAATGTTGTTTCTTCTAATGGAGTCTTGCTAATTATGACCTCCCCCCTGCCTGCCCCTCTCAGAACCTCTGTTTTGTGATGTGGGTGGGCAGTGCACTGTTGGCAGTTGTAGTTGCCCACTTGGTTTTCTTCACCCCTCTTTTCTGGGGTGCTTCCTGTTGTGTTTTTCAATTTTTGGATCCCCTGACTTGAGTCTTGGTTTTGGGACCAAAAATGCGTTAATATTTTAGTAGCCAGTTGGCTAGTGTAGGTTTACAGCTTCCACACAGAACCTTAGTGAGTTTTGCTAGTAAAGATCTGACAGTTTAAGTTTGAAGAACAACAGACAGAGTTTTCAACCGGGCTCGCGCTTAAGATTCCATGCCTGGCATGGAAGTTTACTCTTTCACCTCTGGAGCAGTTCTAAGGTTGGGACTCACTGCATATGTCATAATATAGCAAGACTCCATTAGAAGAAACAACATTACTAAGGTGAGTAATTTTTTCTTCTCAACAAATGAAGTAACTCGTGTGTGTGTGTGTGTGTGTGTGTGTGTGTGTGTGTGTGTGTGTTGGGGTTAACCAAGATGACCAGTTAAATCCATGTACTGGAACTATTTTATTACAAAAGTCATATTAAACTAATTATTTAGTTAACAATTTTGTTATAAAATTAATATTGTTCTACTGTGCCCATTTTCTAAGCGCAATAATACCCTCCAGGGTGGGTGGTATTGTGCTATACCAGACCTTCCAGGGGCTATAATGCCCTCCGCCTGCAGCTTCGGACCTCATTACACCCCTGGGCCGTCCGGTATAGCACAATACCGCCCACCCTGTTGGGTATTATTGCTTACATATTCACTCAGTTCCCAGCCAGTGTGAGAAATGTTATGCTATGAAAGTGTTCGTCACCACATAGGTTGTACCATCTGGTGCTTCAATGGATGCTGCTGATAAAATCAGTTCATCATTTAAAAGATAATATATAATAATACATATTTTCACTCTCACTTCTACTTGTACAGCAGTTATTTGTTCATGTAATATACTGTTAGTATTATGATACTATATAAAACAAATGTAATCAGAAGAACTGAGAACTGAATTCACAAACTATAAACAATACTTTGGATGTACTGTATATGTTTTATTAATAAGACAGAAAATTGGTTGCTTTTATCACTGAATTAAAATGTATGATGTGTTCTTGCAAATGTTTAAGGTCAATTTAATAACACTTATCCTGACTTGATTCCTTAGAGTTTTTCGTGCATCATCTTCATTGGGACAGCACCCGAAAATCAGAAGAGAACAATGGTTAATTTTTGCATTTATCAGTTCACTGACACATAGGCACTTTTGGAATGTTTGGCTTTTGATGGATATCAGCTGTACTGTGAATTGTTGATCCTAACTTGCTATATGTGAAGTTCTTCCTATGTTGTGATACTGCGTATTGTATGGTTAATTAAAGTTGCAAGTTCCAAAACAAGAAAGGTTTCAATCTGGTGATTTTCTTGACTAGTAAGGAAATATACTATTTGTTTATAACCAGGTAACATCAGGAGGCATTAACGCACACTACAGGGTGACGAAAATGCTGACTGATGTTATCCGGTCATAAACACATAGTCATTTACCTTGCAAATCTGATATTCTACTTGGCTTTTCATGTCAGCCGATGCCAAGCATCGCGCACACACACACACACACACACACACACACATATATATAGATATATATGCAGTAATCAAGTGTTCCTTAGGTCAGTGTAGTAAGGAAAACAATATTTGTTTATAACCGGGCAACATCAGGAGGAATTACAACTCACTGGAGGGTGGTAAAATGCAGACTGATGTTATACAGTCATAAACCTATAGTGATATATTGGGGTTGACATTGTACACTAGTGAATGCTTAACTTGATGTTGCACCTGATACGGATGGGATGTTTCTATTATCATATCACTGTGTCTTCTGCATGTGTGTGAAATGAGCTTGAGTATTCCGTTAAAGATATTACATGTAACTCTTCAAATATAACTTATTTTTTGTCTTTCAGGTTGATTCCTTGCAGTATATTTGACATAATTCAACAGAACATAGAATATTTTTTGGTACGTTTGAAAATATAAATCAGTGCACAGTGGGGAGTTGGGGAGTAGGGTTTATTGAGCCAAACTGGTATTCAAAGGGGCTTCATTTTTCATATTATAGTTAGAATCACCCAACAAAGATAACTTGCAACAATGTTGTGGGTTTTTTTTGGTTTTTTTCTCTACACCTTACAGAATAATCATCATGGCAAAAAAAATGACTGCATTGGATGTTTTGGCCGAGATCCAGATGTGTAGCGAGTCCGATTTCTCCGAATCGCATAGTGAAGAGGATGTTGAAGAAAGATTGTACAATCTGGATCTGGTAGAAGTGCAGAATGAGTCTTCTGAAGATGAAGAAGTTACTGATCAAGATTACATGCCGGATGTGGAGCAGGAAGATCATGAAGAGACCCCCACAACATCAGTAGGTGCAATACCCAAGAAGACTCATGGTAAAAGGGCTCGGTCATCAGCAGAACAAAGCGTAAGAAGAGAAGAGAAGACGAATGGGAAGAGGTGACAACAACAAGTGACAATGGACACCTATTCACTGCAACTTCAGGTCTCCAAGTACCAGTCCCAGAAAGTCCACTTGCATTTGTACAACTGTTTTGCCTGACGGATGAAGATTTGGAGCTTATTGCAAGGGAAACAAATAGATATGCCGATGATTTCTTTCTGGCACATCCAATTGATGAGTTGCCACCATATTCAAGGGCCAGGGCTTGGAAGATGCCTGACAAAGAAGAACTGAAGAGTTTTTTTGCATTATACATTGCGATGGAACTGGTAGTGAGGAGCAGTAAAGATGAATACTGGGGATTGGATGAAGTCACCTACACACCATTCTGGGGCAGTGTGATGGCAAGGAACTGATTCAACCTGATTTTTTCTTTTCTCCACGTGGCTGACTACTTGAATCGGAAGCCTAGAGGGATGGAGGGATTTGATCAACTTTTTCACATTAGGGAGATACATTAGCGATTCCTGAAGAGATCATGAGAAACCTATCTTCCAGACCGGGACCTCTCCCTGGATGAAGGTATATGTCTGTGGAAGGGAAATCTAAGTTACAGAACATTTAATCCACAAAAACCAGTGAAGCATGGAATCAAGGTGTACACCTTATGTGAATCAAACTCAGGATACATATGCAACTGGCAATTCTATACAGGCAAAGTCGACGAGGAACAGAGCAAAGGACATATATATAGAGTTTGTTTTGATCTTGTTAGAGAAGAACTGCGAGGGAAAGGCTACAGGATTTACACAGACAGATACTACACTGGACCTCAACTCTACACAGATCTATTTTTATCTGGAGTTGGTGCAACCGGAACTGTTATGCCCAACTGCAAGGGAATGCCTCCCAAAATAAAAGTCATAAAGCTGAAGATGAAAGAAAAGGTTACATTCAGGAAGACACCAATGCTCTGTATGAAGTGGAGAGACAAGAGGGACATATACATGCTGTCAACAACATCAAGTACTGAATTTGTCGATACCAGAAGAAAGGATTGGAAGACTGGGGAGTCGATAAAAAACAAAATGTATACTGACTACAACAGATACATGGGTGGAGTCGACAAAAATGATAAGCTGGCAGGGTATTACAATTTTAACTGGCGATGCAAGAAGGTATGGCAGAAGGAGTTCTTTTATTTACTGAATGCCATGTTAATTCAGGGGTACATAATGTACAAGAAATTTTCCCCAGAAAGAAAGAAGATGACGCACTTGGAATTCCAATGAACTGTAATTAAAGAACTTGTAACGACAAGCAAAAAAATAGATGATCTTCCACAGCATAGCCAAAAATGGCAATCGACAAAATTGGATCCATGCCAATGACTGCAAGGAAAGCACTTTCCATCAAAAATACCAAGAACACCAAAGAAGCTGTACCCTACCCGAAGATATGTGGTGTGCACAAAGAAAGGGAAGCGTAAGGAATTGACCTACTGGTGTGCAGATTGCGGCAAGAGCCTGTGTGTAGATAAATGCTTCTCCGAATACCACTCAAAGATGAAATACGGGATGCCCGGATCACCGAATACAAGCGATAGCGACACAGAATAGTAAATTGCTTGACAGGAGCAGAGTCCCAGTATCAAGATCGAGATGGCAGAGTGATCGAGATGTAAGATAGGTGGGAAATGCCGAGTGCTGCATCCCAGAATGAACTGCACAAGACTTCCCTCTATCATAGTCAGCATTGCATGTCCATTGGACACCATGGCATGTTTTATAGTTGCTGTTTCCCAGTGTGGGAAGACATGGGGTGTCCATTGGACACCATGGAATGGTTAATTGGCATAGATTCCCGGTATAGAGACCAATATGGTGGAGTGATTGAGATGTAAGATAGGTGGGAAATACCGAGTGCTGCATCCCGGAATGGACTGCTCAAGACTTCCCTCTATCATAGTCAGCATTGCGTGTCCATTGGACACCATGGCATGTTTTATAGTTGCTGTTTCCCAGTGTGGGAAGACATGGGGTGTCCATTGGACACCGTGGAATGGTTAATTGACGTAGATTCCCAGTATCAAGACTGAGATGGTGGAGTGATCGAGATGGAAGATAGGTGGGAAATACCGAGTGCTGCATCCCGGAATGGACTGCACAAGACTTCCCTCAATCATAGTCAGCATTGCGTGTTCATTGTTACTAACAACCCTGTCCTCCAGGTGGAGGCACCCGTGTCAGTACACATGCCCCTTAACCTGCAACTAGCCATGCAGGCAGGGGTAGTAGCCCTTGAGATAGCGCCACCTAGGGGAAACACAAGTGTGGGATGACATGGGAAGGCTGAACAACATGTACTGCTTTATTCATGCTAGGTCATCAAACATGACTACTCCAAAATACCTTTCCCATTTGGTAACCATCAGTTTCTCAAACCACCAATAACGTAATGTTTTCATGAGATCTTGTGCCGCAAATGCATAATTTTGCTCTAAGTGCCACTATTACTAATCACTCTTAAATGTTTTTTATTTCCCGGAAGATACCAGACATGTTGGGCCAGATATTCAAAAGGGTTGCGCCATGCGCAATAGGGTTGCACTTGCGCAAGTCCAAACTTGCTCCATTCTGTGATATTCAGCAGGAGGCAGTTGCACCCCAGAAAACATGCTGAGCAACAGCGCAATGCAAATGAATGCATGCTGAACTGGAGGGGGAGGAACCATGCATAAACTGCACAGCCCGATATTCAGCCGGGCTGTGCAGAGTTGTGCAGGCGCAACCCCCAACCTGCGCCTGCAGGACTTTGAGCCAAAATAAAAGGCTTAAGTCGAGGGCCACCTTACAGGTGAGCTGCTGTATTGCAGGTGCAACACAGCAGCTGCCACCTGTGGCTGGCCCCAACCCAGTCCCGTGTTTCACCGCAGCCCGATCACCGGCATAGTGGGGCCTCGACCGCGATCCGGCTTCTCTCCCGGATGCCTCAGGTTCAGTGATCGAATGCCGACAGGCGGTGGTGTAACAGGACTTCACCCTTCGCAGTTCTCCGGTGTCCAGCGAATGCCTGATCGCGGCGCCATGTTGCGTGTTTACTTTCTTCCTGCATATTCAGTGGTTCAGTGATCACCGATCGCTGGCGGCTGTGTGATAAAACCACCTCGGTCACATTCTCGGTGGCAGCCACCCCACCCACCATTTGAAACCATCACTCGCCAGTCGGCGGCGGCAGCATCTCCACCCGCCAGCTCGCCGCCGCCGATGATCCGTTCAGCACACTATTGCTAGAGAAGAGCCACTGGGCATGCAGTCCATACCATACATGACAGTCCAGTCACAAATCTGGACTGTCATGTACGGTATGGCTGCACGCCCATTGGCTCTTGCTCTGCACCAATGGTGTGCAGTCCACCGGCAGTCAGTCTGCGGGCGGCGGGCAGCAGGCCAGTGGATGCTGCCACCCGCCGCCGCCGGGGAGCGGGTGGTGGGGCTTCTGGGTGGGTGGGGTGGGGACACTAGCCACCAGGGCTATGTCTGGGGGTGGTTTTATCACACATACCACCCACGATCAGGCATTTCGGTCCACTGGACCACCAGGGATGTGTACGGGAGGGGGGGAATTATAACACATACCACCTGCGATCAGGCATTTCAGTCCACTGGACCACCAGGGATGTGTACAGGGGGGGTGGGAATTATAACACATACCGCCCGCGATCGGGCATTTCGGTCCACTGGACCACCAGGGATATGTACGGGAGGAGGGGGAGCTACATTGATGCCCGCGATTGGGCTGGTGGGGAGTACACTATGCCCACGATCGGTTGCAGGGGCGCCAGTCCCTGACGCTGCTGCCTGGCAGGGCGCCAGGTGCAAGTCCTCGGGATCGGGTGCACTATTATGTAGTATGCAAATGGGGATATAATCACATGCAAATGGCCCCCTGTGCCTTGCATGAATTATAGCCCCATTTGCATGTCACCTTTGAATATCGTGATTTTAGCGATGGCGCATGGAATTTGCGCCACCGCAAGTTGAATGCTCCACTCTGTCAACTTGCAGTGGCGCAAGTTCCACTGCTTCACTGTGCTGGGGGGTGATATTCAAAGGAGTTGCTCAATAGCGCAACTTCTTTGAATATCGCCCAGGACACACCCCTGCGCAACTATTTTGCGCAGCTCAAGGGCTTGCGCCTATGAATGGTGCAGTTTGAATATCCAGCCCATTGTCTTTTGCCAGCAAATGTCAGGAATTGAGCACTACTACCTGTCATAGAGTGGATACACTCTGATGCTATAATATGTTTGTTTTCTTAATTCAGATATGTAGTGTCCAGAGAAGATTGTATGGATCTGCGGACACTCCTTCGTGCATTGGGCAGGGATTCAGGAGTGGTCTCAAACTGGGGGACCAGTGTTGACCTTCGATACTCCAGTCAATGTTCATTGGTTAGGTGAGAGGGGTATGCGTTGGGATCAACTGGTGCCAATGTTGCGATGGGAGTGCCTGAGGGGATCCAAACCAGATGTCATCGTCATCCACCTGGGAGGCAATGATTTAGGATTGAAGACATCAGTGATGCTGCTACGGAAGATGAAGGAGGACATCGCCTTGATCAAGCACCGAATGCCGAAAACCATGATCCTTTGGTCCCACATCATCCAGCGTCGGCAGTGGAGGAATGTTTCTGATACGAAGAAAATGGACAGAACAAGGAGAAAGATCAACACAGAGATGGGGGCATTCATGAGAAGATTGTCAGCCAGCGTGGTCAAGCATGATGGCATCATGTCCCTCTTCCCAGAACTGTATCGACAGGATGGTGTCCACTTAACGGATCAGGGAAGCGATATGTTCTGCAGTGACATCAAGAGGGCTGTAGCTCCAATCCTATAGAGGTATGCAATTTATAGATGCAGTGGTGGGGGAATGTACAGTATATAATCCAATGGACTATAACTTTCAGGTCGTCATTGGTATAATGTCTTTAAATTCTGTGTTTCAGATTGGAGTATATAGACTAAAAGTCTTTAAAAGTGAAGAACGTATACGGATATACGTTCCAAATGCCCTATCGACTGTCGTCGGGGTCGTCTTCCATATGACAATCACTGTAATCTATATACACAGTGTGTTGTACAAAATATGTCCCCTGGCTTCAGAAATACTCATGCAACAGTCAGAATGGGAAATAAATTGGAAATAATAAGTGCATAAGGTAGGTTACTACGTGATGTCACTAACAGTAAGTTACAGTTTAGCTTAGGTTTTGATATGTGTGTATTGATGTACAGTATGTATTCATGTTTCAAAATTAATTCAGGGTTTGACCTCATGAAACTGCTAACAGTGTTAGTCCAGTTGGTACCTCACCAGTGATTCACACTTGCTACCCATATCTAGCAAAAGGGGTGGTGTACTTTGTTTTTTTACCTTTATTTTTTACCTTTGTCATACCAGGAGAGAAACACTTTGCTGAAAGCTTGATTACAGGTGCAACCTGTAAGTACAAGGTAGTTAATTGACTTTGTGTGCAGTAGTGGATACATAACTGATTACTACCATACCTCATCAACACAGACCCATTCAAAGAACTTTTTAGCAAAGGTGGCCATTTTGAGGCACTTTAGAAAAGGCAGCCATTTTGAGGCATTTCAGCAAAAGCAGCCATCCTGTAGCACTCACCAGAGATTCACACTTGGTGTACAGATATGGCAAAAGTTTTGCAGTAGTGTGTCCATTAAGTGGTCACATCACTGATTACCATCATACCGCATCTGCCCTGACCCATTCAGAGAGCTTTTTAAACAAAGATGGCTATTTTGAATTATTTTAGGAAATGCAGACATTTTGAAGCATTTTAGGAAAGGTGGCCAATCTGAGGTGATCACGAGTAATTAACACTTGATGTGGAAAAAGTGGTGCAGTAGTGTGTCCAGAAGTCATCACATTGATTGAATGCATATTTCTAGTTTCTCAGAGAACGTGTGTTCAACATATCTACAGAAGTCACGAAATTACCCTTTTTGAATGACACTGAAGATCAAGACACTGCAATGATGCTACATTACAACATTTTACATCTTGACTTCCTATGATACTACTCAACTGATACTTTCTGGGATTACGGTAAGAGACAAACTAGTTTGTCTAACAGGCTGTGGAAACCTTTGGTGTTAACATAAATAGCCTTGTAGACTCTAATTAGCACGCATTGCAACATAACAAACTTCACCTTCACCGCCTCATCAGTTGGAATGAATTATAATGCATGGACTAGTTCTGAACACTCCAAGAGATGACTTCATGTGATGGTGAGCTACATTACTTTGGTTAAATTAAATATCACAGAGTATGTAAAATGTTGATGCAATGGTGCAGAATAGGGTAAGATCAGACAGTTTTTTATCTATAGGTCACAAGCCTGAAGACGATATATAGAATTTAGAATAGGGAAAGGATAGGGCTTTTCTCCACAGGTTTTAGAATAGGGAAAGGATAGGGTTTTTCTCCACAGGTTTTAGAATGGAGAAAGGGTATGGTTTTTCTACACAGGTTTTAGAACAGGGAAAGTATAGGGTTTTTCTCCACAGGTTTTTTGAATAGGGAAATGGTAGGGTTTTTCTCCACAGGTTTTAGAATAGGGAAATGATAGGGTTTTTCTCCACAGGTTTTTGAAAAGGGAAAGAATAGGATTTTTCTCCACAGGTTTTAGAACAGGGAAAGGATGAGGTTTTTCTCCACAGGTTTTTTGAATAGGGAAATGTTAGGGTTTTTCTCCACAGGTTTTAGAATAGGGAAAGGATAGGGTTTTTCTCCACAGGTTTTTGAAAAGGGAAAGGATAGGATTTTTCTCCACAGGTTTTTGAATAGGGAAAGGATATGATTTTTCTGCACAGGTTTTAGAATAGGGAAAGGATAGGGTTTTTCTCCACAGGTTTTAGGATATGGAAAGAATAGGTATTTTCTCCGCAGGTTTTAGAATAGGGAAATGAGAGTTTTTTTGCACATATTTCTGGCATCACCATGTCTGATGGAATGCTCTTTGAGTATGATGATCCATACACTTGAAAAAGTTTTGCATCAGTGAAATGTGGACCACTGATGGTAAATGCTAATGGTAATAAAAAATAGTAAACTATTTTGGTTTCTTTCCTACTGTATAGTACACTATATAAGATACTGTATGGTGGCTTAAATACACACCGCTTTCGTTAACACCTTACTTAATTTGCTGTCCTCACTGTAACCGTGAGATACTGAAGAAACTAGGTCCATTTTCTATTAATTATATAAAACGCATGGGTGATGTATATCTTGTATTTCATCTTTGAACCTTAGGGTGAAGGTGTATCATTGCTGTGTATTGACAACCACCAACTATTTTATATAATGTATGGGAAAAAAATATCGCAAAACATGGGACTAAGGCATAGTAGGATAGGGTAACATAAGAAAAATGTGTTAATTATCCAAGGGTAATATGGTGATCTAAAACATAATAGTATAAGGTAATACTAGATAGGTTTTTCTGCTGTTCACATGCATAAATGCTGGAGATAGATATAGGAAAAGACAGATCTTACTTCGAGAGGGTTCCATCAGTAGGTCATCACATATAGGACTTGCACCACCTGGCATCAGGCCGCACAGCAGACTTTTCTAGAAATACCTGAAGGGGGACCACCCGCCCAACGTCACATGACCAACAGAACCCTTCCAGTGCCAGGTTAGGTTAAGGCCAGTTACACATCGGTGACTCTGCCGCTGGTTGTCCGATGTCGGACCTCCCCATCTACACAATGAGTGGGTCCGATGTGGATTCCTCTGATGCCAGGTCTGACATTGGGGGCTTATAATCAACCCTGAACTGTCCCACATTACCCTTTTGGTATCCAAGGATCCCTATCCGGGTGCCCACTCCAGATTGAGTCATTTGGGGCAGTTCTACCCTGGATTTTGCCCTTACTCCAACTACATGGGGTTTCAAGGGTATTATCCTCCACTGGACACCCCTCCTCCTCCTCCCCCCAGTCTCAACCGGATCCACCTCCCCTTCCCTGGCTACTTCAGATTTCAAGACCCTGATCCAGTCTTGGTGGCAAGGGCCCAGGTCAGAACTGGTTTCAGATCTGGAAACTAGGTTCCTGCAACCACAGCTTCCTATGTCTCCTTCCCCGATCAGCTATCTTGCAACTGTTCATGACTTGGGGAAGACTCGGCAGGATGTTTCCCTACCAGACTTTAGACACCATCCTGTAAAGGAGAGTGGACTTCATGATGTGTTATATAATAGGGAAAGGATAGGCTTTTTCTCCACAGGTTTTTGAAAGGGGAAAGGATAGGATTTTTCTACACAGGTTTTAGAATAGAGAAAGGGTAGGGCTTTTTTACACAGGTTTTAGAACAGGGAAAGGATAGGGTTTTTCTCCACAGGTTTTTTGAATAGGGAAATGTTAGGGTTTTTCTCCACAGGTTTTAGAATATGGAAAGAATAGGGTTTTTCTCTACAGGTTTTTGAAAAGGGAAAGGATAGGATTTTTCTCCACAGGTTTTTGAAGAGGGAAAGAAGGAAAATGACGCCGGACCCTCCCCCATCTACACAACGGCAGGTCCAACGTGGATTCATCTGATGCCAGGTCTGACATTGGGGGGCTTATAATTGACCCTGAACTGTCCCACATTACCCTTTTGGGTATCCAAGGGATCCCTACCTAGGGTGCTCCACTCCAGAATGGAGTCATTGGGGCAGTTCTACCCTGGATTTCACCCTTACTCCAACTACATGGGATTTCAAGGGTATTATCCTCCACCGGACGCCCCTTCTCCTCCTCCCCCTAGTCTCAACAGGATCCACTTCCCAAACCCCTGGCTACTTCAGATTTCAAGACCCTGATTCACTCTTGGTGGCAGGGGGCCAGGTCAGAACTGGTTTCAGATCTGGAAACTAGGCTCCTGCAACCACAGATTCCTATGTCTCCTTCCCTGATCAGCTATCTTGCAACTGTCAATGTCTCAGAGAAGACTTGGCAGGACGTTTCCCTACCAGACTTTAGACACCGTCCTGTCAAGGATAGTGGACTTCATGATGTGTTATATAATAGGGAAAGGATAGGCTTTTTGTCCACAGATTTTAGAACAGGGAAAGGGTAGGGCTTTTCACCACATGTTTTAGAATAGAGAAAGGGTAGGGTTTTTCTCCACAGGTTTTAGAATAGGGAAAGGATAGGGTTTTTCTCCACAGGTATTTTGAATAGAGAAAGGGTAGAGTTTTTCTCCACAGGTTTTAGAATAGGGAAAGGATAGGGTTTTTCTCCACAGGTATTTTGAATAGGGAAAGGGTAGGATTTTTCTCCACAGGTTTTAGAATAGAAGCAGTTTGATACAGAAAATGATTGAGAGGTAGCCACCATCTTATTTTTGGTCATGTGACCCAGGGGATGTAGATATGGGTACAGTCTGGGCCTTCATTTACTCATTCACTTCCCTAACATGTAAAACAAGCTGCTTTTTACTTTTCCTTTTTGAATTTATTGGCTTGCACCTCATAATGCAATAGGTGGACACCCAATTGACATGAATGGGCATACCATGGGTGGTTGGATATGGCACTTCTTCTGTCTGCAGTTGGGTCTGTAATGAGAAATTAGGATTAGAAATTTCATCCAAGCCCCTGTAGATGTAAGAAAAGGTAATGCCTTGACATTTACCCTTTTATAATATAGTTATCCCTACAAATGTGTAATAGAAGCAGTTTGACAGAAAATGATTGAACGGGTAGCCATCTTATTTTTTGTCATGTGATCAAGGGATGTAGATATGGGTACATTCTGGGCCTTGATTTACTCATTCGCTTCCCTGTCGTAAAACAGGCTACATCTTACTTTTACTTTCTGAATTTTATTTGTATGTGACTGAGAATGTAATTTTCAGGTGCCCCTCATGTGCCAGCATGGCTTCCTTAGGTGGTTGGGTAGGCACCCCAGCTATATGGTGGTGGGTCTATAATGAAATTAGTGATCATAAATTTCATCCAAGCCCCTGCAGAGGAAAGAAAATGTGTAATCCATTGACATTTACCACTTTTATAATGTAGTTATCACAATAAATGTGTAACAGAAGCAGTTTGATACAGAAAATGATCAAATGGTAGCCGCCATCTTGTTTTTGGTCTTGTGACGCAGGGGATGTAGCTATGGGTACAGTCTGGGCCTTGATTTACTCATTCACTTCCTTGTCACGTAAACCGGGCTACTTTTTACTTTTACTTTTTGAATTTATTGGCATGCACCCCATAATGCAATAGGTGGACAACCCATTGGCCAGCATGGGCATACCAGGGGTGGTTGGTTATGGCACCCCAGCTGTCTGTAAGTGGGTCTGTAATGTGAAATTAGGGATCAGAAAATTCATCCAAGTCCCTGCAGATGTAAGAAAATGTGTACTCCATTGACATTTATCACTTTTATAATGTTGTTATCCCTACAAACGTGTAACAGAAGCAGTTTAATACAGAAAATGATTGAACGGTATCCACCATCTTGTTTTTGGTCATGTGACCCAGGGGATGTAGCTATGGATACAGTCTGTGTCTTGATTTACTCATTCACTTCCCCGTCATGTAAAATAGGCTACATCTTACTTTTCCTTCCTCAATTTATTGGTATGTAACCCATAATGCAATAGGTGGACACCCCATTGGTCAGCATAGGTATACCGGGGTGGTTGGGTATGATACCCCAGCTATATGCTGGTGGGTCTATAAAGTAAAACTTAGTGATCATAAATTTCATCCAAGCCCCGGAAGATGTAAGAAAAGGTGTAATCCATTGACATTTACCACTTTTATAATGTAGTTATCACAATAAGTGTGTAAGATAGGCAGTTTGATACAGAAAATGATGAAACGGTAGCTGCCATCTTGTTTTTGGTCATGTGACCCAGGGGATGTAGCTATGGGTACAATCTGGGCTTTGATTTACTCATTTACTTCCCCATCATGTAAAATGGACTACTTTTTACTTTTACTTTTTGAATTGATTGGCATGCACCCCATAATGCAATAGGTGGACACCCCATTGGCCAGCATGGGCATACCATGCGTGATTGGGTATGGCAACCCGGCTATCTGCAGGTGGGTCTGTAATGTGAAATTAGGGATCAGAAAATTCATCCAAACCCTGACAGATGTAAGAAAAGGTGTAATCCATTGACATTTACCACTTTTATAATGTAGCTATCCCCACAAACATGTAACAGAAGCAGTTTGATACAGAAAATGATTGAACGGTAGCCGATATCTTGTTTTTGGCCATGTGACCCAGGGGATGTAGCTTTGGGTACATTCTGGGAATTGATTTACTCATTCACTTCCTGTCATGTAAACAGGCTACTTTTACTTTTTACTTTTTAATTTATTGGCATCCGCTCATACATGCAATATGTGGACACCTCATTTGGCAGCATGGACGTACCATGGGAGGTTGGGTAAAGCACCCCGGCTATCTGCATGTGGGCCTGTAATGAAAAATTAAGGATCAGAAATTTCATCCAATCCTCCTGCAGATGTAAGAAAAGTTGTAATCCACTGAGATTTACCACTTTTAGAATGTAGTTATCCCTACAAACATGTAACAGAAGCAGTTTGATACAGAAAATGATCAAATGGTAGCCGTCATCTTGTTTTTGGTCATGTGACCCAGGGGGATGTAGATATGGGTACAGTCTGAGCCTTGATTTACTCATTTACTTCCCTGTCATGTAAAATGGGTTACTTTTTACTTTTACCTATTGAATTTATTGGCATGCACCCCATAATGCAATAGGTGGACACCCCATTGGCCAGCATGGACATACCGGGGTGGTTGGGTATGGCACCCTGGCTATTTGCAAATGGGTCTGTAATGTGAAATTAGGGATCAGAAAATTCATCCAAGCCCCTTCAGATGTAAGAAAAAGGTGTAATCCATTGACATTTACCACTTTTATAATGTAGTTATCACAATAAATGTGTAGCAGAAGCAGTTTATACAGAAAATGATTGAATGGTATCCACCATCTTGTTTTTGGTCATGTGACCCAGGGGATGTAGCTATGGGTACAGTCTGGTCTTTGATTTACTCATTCACTTCCCCTTCATGTAAAACAAGATACATCTTACTTTTCCTTTCTCAGTTTATTGGTATGTAACCCATAATGCAATAGGTTGACACCCCATTGGTCAGCATGGGTATACCAGGGGTGGTTGGGTATGGCACCCCAGCTATATGCTGGTGGGTCTATAATGTGAAATTAGTGATCATAAATTTCATCCAAGGCCCTGCAGATGTAAGAAAAGTTGTAATACATTGACATTTACCACTTTTATAATGTAGTCATCACAATAAATGTGTAACAGAAGCAGTTTGATACAGAGAATGATGGAACGGTAGCCGCCATCTTGTTTTTGGTCATGTGACACAGGGATGTAGCTATGGGTACAGTCTGGGCCTTGATTTACTCATTCACTTCCCTATCATGTAAAACAGACACTTTTTACTTTTACTTTTTGAATTTATTGGCATCCACCCATAATGCAATAGGTGGACATCCCGTTGGCCAGCATGGACATACCATGGGAGGTTGGGTATGGCACCCTGGCTATCTGCATGTGGGTCTGTAATGAAAAATTAAGGATCAGAAAAATCATCCAAGCCCCTGCAGATGTAAGAAAAGTTGTAATCCATTGAGATTTAACTCTTTTATAATGCACTTATCACAATACATGTGTAACAGAAGCAGTTTGATACAGAAAATGATGAAACGGAAGGCGCCATCTTATTTTTGGTCATGTGACCCAGAGGATGTAGCTATGGGTACAGTCTGGTCCTTGATATACTCATTCACTTCCCTGTCACGTAAAACAGGTTACTTTTTACTTTTACTTTTTGAATTTATTGACATGCACCCCATAATGCAATAGGTGGACACTCGTTGGCCAGCATGGACATACCAAGGGTGGTTGTATGGCACTCCTGTGCCATCTGGCAGATGGGTTCTGTAATGTGAAATTAGGTCAGAAATTTCATCCAATCCCCTGCAGATGTAAGAAAAGTTGTAATCCATTGACATTTACCAGTTTTATAATGTAGTAATCCCTACAAACATGTAACAGAAGCAGTTTAATACAGAAAATTATCAAATGGTAGCTGCCATCTTGTTTTTGGTCATGAGACCCAGGGGATGTAGATATGGTTACAGTCTGGGCCTTGATTTACTCATTCACTTCTCTGTCATGTAAAATGGGCTACTTTTTACTTTTACTTTTTGAATATATTGGCATGCACCCCATAATGTAATAGCTGGTCACCCCATTGGCCAGCATGGACATACCAGGGGTGGTTGAGTATGGCACCCCGGCTATCTGCAAGTGGGTCTGTAATGTGAAACTAGGGATCAGAAAATTCATCCAAGCCCCTGCAGATCTAAGAAAATGTGTAATCCATTGACATTTACCAATCTTATAATGTTGTTATCCCTACAAACGTGTAACAGAAGCAGTTTGATACAGAAAATGTTTGAATGGTGTCATCCGTCTTGTTTTTGGTCATGTGACCCAGGGGATGTAGCTATGGATACAGTATGTGCCTTGATTTACTCATTCACTTCCCTCTCATGTAAAACAGGCTACATCTTACTTTTTCTTTCTCAATTTATTGGTATGTAACCCATAATGCAATAGGTGGACACCCCATTGGTCAGCATGGGTATACCAGGGGTGGTTGGGTATGACACCCCAGCTATATGCTGGTGGGTCTATAAAGTAAAATTAGTGATCATAAATTTCATCCAAGCCTGGCAGATGTAAGAAAAGGTGTAATCCATTGACATTTACCACTTTTATAATGTAGTTATCACAATAAATGTGTAACAGAAGCAGTTTGATACAGAAAATGATTGAACGGTAGCCGCCATCTTGTTTTTGGTCATGTGACCCAGGGGATGTAGCTATGGGTACAGTCTGGGCCTTGATTTACTCATTCACTTCTCTGTCATGTAAAACAGGCTACTTTTTACTTTTACTTTTTGAATTTATTGGCATGCACCCCATAATGCAATAGGTGGAAACCCCATTGGCCAGCATGGGCATACTAGGTGTGGTTGGTTATGGCACCCCGGCTATCTGCAAGTGGGTCTGTAATGTGAAATTAGGGATCAGAAAATTCATCCAAGTCCCTGCAGATGTAAGAAAATGTGTAATCCATTGACATTTATCACTTTTATAATGTTGTTATCCCTACAAACGTGTAACAGAAGCAGTTTAATACAGAAAATGATTGAATGGTATCCACCATCTTGTTTTTGGTCATGTGACCCAGGGGATGTAGCTATGGGTACAGTCTGTGCCTTGATTTACTCATTCACTTCCCCGTCATGTAAAACAGGCTACATCTTACTTTTCCTTTCTCAGTTTATTGGTATGTAACCCATAATGCAATAGGTGGACACCCCATTGGTCAGCATAGGTATACCAGGGGTGGTTGGGTATGGCACCCCAGCTATATGCTGGTGGGTCTATAAAGTAAAAATTAGTGATCATAAATTTTATCCAAGCCCCAGCAGATATTTGACATTTACCACTTTTATAATGTAGTTATCACAATAAATGTGTAACTGAAGCAGTTTGATACAGAAAATGATTGAATGGTAGCCGCCATCTTGTTTTTGGTCATGTGACCCAGGGGATGTAGCTATGGGTACTGTCTGGGCCTTGATGTACTCATTCACTTCTCTGTCATGTAAAACAGGCTACTTTTTACTTTTGCTTTTTGAATTTATTGGCATGCACCCCATAATGCAATAGGTGGACACCCCATTGGCCAGCATGGGCTAACCAAGGGTGGTTGGTTATGGCACCCCGGCTATCTGCAAGTGGGTCTGTAATGTGAAATTATGGATCAGAAAATTCATCCAAGTCCCTGCAGATGTAAGAAAATGTATAATCCATTGACATTTATCACTTTTATAATGTTGTTATCCCTACAAACGTGTAACAGAAGCAGTTTAATACAGAAAATGATTGAACGGTATCCACCATCTTGTTTTTGGTCATGTGACCCAGGGGATGTAGCTATGGGTACAGTCTGTGCCTTGCTGTCATGTAAAACAGGCTACATCTTACTTTTCCTTTCTCAATTTATTGGTATGTAACCCATAATACAATAGGTGGACACCCCATTGGTCAGCATAGGTATACCAGGGGTGGTTGAGTATGGCACCCCAGCTATGTGCTGGTGGGTCTATAAAGTAAAAATTAGTGATCATAAATTTCATCCAAGCCCCGGCAGATGTAGGAAAAGGTGTAATCCATTGACATTTACCACTTTTATAATGTAGTTATCACAATAAATGTGTAAGATAGGCAGTTTGATACAGAAAATGATGAAACGGTAGCTGCCATCTTGTTTTTGGTTATGTGACCCAGGAGATGTAGCTATGGGTACAATCTGGGCTTTGATTTACTCATTCACTTCCCTGTCATGTAAAACGGACTACTTTTTACTTTTACATTTTTAATTTATTGGCATGCACCCCATAATGCAATAGGTGGACACCCCATTGGCCAGCATGGGCATACCATGGGTGGTTGGGTATGGCAACCCGGCTATCTGCAGGTGGGTTTGTAATGTGAAATTAGGGATCAGAAAATTCATCCAAGCCCCAACAGATGTAAGAAAAGGTGTAATCCATTGACATTTATCACTTGTATAATGTAGTTATCCCTACAAATGTGTAACAGAAGCAGTTTGATACAAAAAATGATTGAACAGTAGCCGCCATCTTGTTTTTGGTCATGTGACCCAGGAGATGTAGCTATGGGTACAGTCTGGGCCTTGATTTACTCAATCACCTCCCCGCCATGTAAAACAAGCTACTTTTTACTTTTCCTTTTTGAATTTATTGGCAGGCATCCCATAATGTAATAGGTGGTCACCCCATTGGCCAGCATGGACATATCAGGGGTGGTTGGGTATGGCACCCCGGCTATCTGCAAGTGGGTCTATAATGTGAAATTAGGGATCAGAAATTTCATCCAAGCCACTGCTGCCATAAGAAAGGGTGTAATCCATTGACATTTACCACTTTTATGATCTAGTGATCTCAATAAATGAGTCACAAGCATTTTGACACAGAAAATGGCTGAATGGTGTCAGCCATCTTGTTTTTGGTCATGTGACCCTGGGTAGGTAGCTATAGTTGCAATCTGGCCCTTGATTTACTCATTCACTTCCCTATCATGTGGAACAGGCTACTTCTTACTTTTTCTTAATGGATTTTGTGACGTGTACCCCATAATCCAATAGGTACCCCCCCATAGGCCAGCATGGCCCTACCATAGGTGGTCCGTTCTGGTCACTCTCATAATCTGTAGGTGAGAAACCAATGTGAAATTTGTGTTTATATAAAGAATTTGTAGCCTGAAAGTGAAAATTAGTTACATTTTAGACAACAATTTTTATCAGTGATGCAATCGATTTTAACGTTTATTAAACTTCAATATTTTTGTGAATGCAAATCATAAAACAATCGAAATTTCACTAAATAAACATATATCTCCAAATGTCTTTGTTGTAAAAGTTATATTTTCACTTTGAATTATAGTTGTGTTAGTTTCTTACTACCCTGACAAAAAAAGTTTACCAGGGAATTAAGAAAAATTATGTAATAACGTCATAACCGATAAGTGTACAAACCCAGTGAAAAAACCTCTGGCAGCAGGGATATGCAATTTTCAGAAAAACCTTGGCAGTGTAAGGGTTAAGTCCCTGAAAGTAACAGACTGAAGCAGGGCAGTAAAATAGTATACGGTATAGAAAAATAAGCAGCAGTAAAACTAGTTACTTAGAAAAAGAACTGTGAGTCTAAAATACAGTATAGGTAGGGCCTCTTAAACATCCCAGAGAAGCTAGAAGGTACCCTTTTGCAAATAGAGCTAAACATTGATATATGTTAGTTTACTAGTAGTCGTAGAATCTGTGAGACTAAAAACAGTTTCAGGGAAGACCCCTAGAAATACCTCCTGTATGGTATACCAGAACTGAGATGTATCCATAGTTTAAATTTAAAGCTAAAAAAAACTCATGCATATTAAAAAAAAACATTTTCTGACAGTTTCTGAACTTATTGTGGCTTTCTGCATGAACACTAATGTGTTTTGTAAAATGTTATTCATCTTGCCATGAGGACTTTGATATTTAGTCTATTCAATTCCTACAGTGGCAAACAACAAACATTTTGTCCATTGGATCTGACTGACCGTGCTCCATGCTGCAGCCTCCCCTGGTCCAGGAATTCACCAACCGACCACCTGCACCTGCTCTGCTCCACAACCTCGTGGGGTGTCTGACTTACTCAAAATGCCACCACAGTCAGAAAGAGCCCATCAGGGCCACCAGCAGTAGATCGATGATGATCGATCACCCTGGCTTTTCGAGTTCGGCCCCCTGGTCCTACAGTCCCCAAGCCCTCAACCAGCCAGAGAAGCCAGTCCAGCATGCAACAGACACACAGACAGACTGAGTAGTCTGTGAGAGACCATCCTCCTCCTTCATACTGCCTACTGCCCAGCTCTGGCAAGCCTTACACACACGCATCCCACCCAGAACCTTGCTCATTGTAGTAACCTGTTGCCAGTTTGATCAGGTGTCGGGTGATAATTTGGTCGGTGGCGTCAGGTGGCTCCATAGCTCAGACTGCCACTGCTGCTCTACTCGGTGGTGGTGTCAGTGTTTTTTTGGAGCTCTGTGCTCCCTCCTCCCAACTCACACAGTCGGTCCCCAACCCAGACCCACGTCCCCACTCTGGTACTCCATGCATTGGAACTAGTGCACCTACCATTCCTCCTCCTTGCCAACTATGAAGACCTGACTGAGACTGAGTGAGAGTCACCTGATGGGCCCAGATGACAGGGTCATGAGCTGATCCCAACCACCACCAGACCACTGACTTGCTGTCCTCACATGATTGCTGCCTGGCTTTGCTGGAGGACTGACTGGGACCTACACAGCCATATACTAGTCTTTCTCCAGGCACTGGACACGTCAGGACAGTGGACACAATTAACTTTTTTTTAAATTAAAGGCCAAACCACCAAACTTCATCCCTGCAGAAAAATGATGCTTGCTCCATTGCCCACACACCAACACAGATGCTTCCTCTTCTGACAGTCTCCACTCCTGCCTAGGCACGCTCTCCCCATTACCTCCTGCAGATGGTTACAGACACTCTCAAGCTCCTGGCTCCTCCTTCTATCTCTCCTAATTGGTGGATGCTTCATGTCCAGGAGCCAGGAGTGCATTTTATTGGCTGTAAGGCTCGTTGCTGGTGGTTGAAGGCCTTCAGATATTCATGGCCCCCCTGGCCCCCTCCTCCTCCCATGAAAGCAAAAAAGAGAAAACACATTGTAGTGCACCACAAAAACAAATCTGGATGGGTCACAGAATCGTCAACTGCAGTGGAGTTCAACTCTACTATTTTACTGCAATCTAATGTAATTGCAAATGATTGCAACCACATTGGATTGCAACTGACTATTTCAACTGCTGATGACTGCTCCAGGGTATAGGATGGGTTGCTAACCCCCCACCTCAGCAGGATGGGAGGGATGCCTTGAATAGTCCTGCTCCCTCATCAGGACCAGTGTCCAGTGCTACAGAGAATGTGTCTCTCCCTCCTGGCCAGTACACGGGGACTGCTGCAGGTGTAGAGTCACAACACACATCTCCCCATGATCTCCTATATGCTAGAAGAGATTTGGAGGAAGAAAATGCTGGGATGCCTGCCTAGGTTCCACCTCAGAGAGCACTGACTCCTGTATATGGACAGCCACAGCTAGCTGAGGCTTCTGCCACTTCAAACCTTGAACAACCGGAGGAAGCCAATTTCAGGGCTCGCAGAGGTTCCTCTGCATGGGAAGGCGGCCGATGGAATAAATGTATGGCACACAAATGTTACAGAGCACTTGTTTCCTGAATCTGTAAAGCTGGCTTCAGAGCCTGCAGCATAAAGGAATGCTGTGCATTTACGGTACGGGGGAACATGGAGGACATACCGGATAGAGTGTTTATTTGGAGAGCTCTTTTAAAAATGAGCATGAAATACTTTGCCTATGAAATTTATGCCCTTGTTCACATGCCAGGGGATACCTGTCATGACATCAGCTTTAAGCATTCGGCTGGTTTGGAGTGGTTTTGGAAACAGTATTTGTTGCTGAAGAACACTACTCCCTGGAGACCCTTTGTTGCTATACCCCTGACAAAACCTACTTTTAAGTGGATTACCATACTTTTTTGGAATGAAGGGGTTAACGTGGCAGACATTACTTATTAACATATTAACATACTAAAATGCCAGCAGAGTAGGCCTAATGGTCTTTTGTGTCTGCTTGTTTGGTCAGCCCCCAACCTGGAAGCTGACCTTGCTGTCCACCCCAACCCCTCGAACTTCTCCATTCCTAGTCCAAGATATTCCCCATGCATTGGACTTTGCCATCACAACCCTAGCCCTATACCTGTCCCAACCCCTCCTGAACCCCTCCCTAGTCTCTGCCTCCACTAGTCCCCTGGGCAACACATTCCATGGTTCCACCACCCTCTCAGTGAAGTAGTACCTCCTCCCCCCAAGTCTCTCCCCACCAGCTTCCACCCGTGCCCTAATTGCCCTCCTCTTTCCTTTGGAACACCCTGACTAAGCCTCCCCTATTCATCCATTTCATGTACTTGAAGACCTCTATCATGTCCCTCCTGTCCCTCCTCTCCTCCACCGTGTACAAGTTGAGCTCCTCAAGGTCTTTTCCCCCCAAGCCCTAGATCATTTTGGTTGCCCTCCTCTGGACCCTTGGCAGGAGTGCAATGTCCCTTTTTAAATGCGGCCTCCAAAAGTGCACACAGTACTCGAGATGCAGCCTAACCAAGCAGTTGTACAAAGGGAGTATCACTTCCCTCCTTCTGGAGGTAATCCCTCTAGCGATGCATCCCAGCATCCGACTGGCTTTGGCCACTGCCCTCCTACAAGTCTCAGAATGATTCATTTTGACATCTACCACCACCCCCAGGTCCCTCTCAGCCATCGAGATTTGAAGCATTCCCCCTGCAGGGTATACACTTGGCCCGGGTCTCTGGCACCCAGGTGCAGAACCCTGCATTTCCCTGCACTGAAGCTCAGACTCCACTTCCTTGACCACCTCTACAGAGAATTTAGGTCCTCCTGCAGGGTCTCCCTCCCCTTCCCTCCTCCCTATCCACCACTGCTCCCAACTTTGAGTCATCCACAAAGAGACTCATTTCATGCTTAATACCCTTCGATATGTCAAAGACATAGGCGCTAAACAGGAGGAGCCCTAGGCCTGACCCCTGAGGGACCCCACTGATGACCTTCCTTGGAGAAGAGACTAACCCCCCAATCATGACCCTCTGGGTATGCTCAGAGAGCCAATTTCCTATCCATCTGATCATTTGTTTCCCCATCCTCATTTCCCATAGCTTATCCAACAGACCCCCATGAGGAACTGAG
Source organism: Neoceratodus forsteri (assembly GCA_016271365.2). NCBI lineage: Eukaryota > Metazoa > Chordata > Ceratodontiformes > Ceratodontidae > Neoceratodus > Neoceratodus forsteri. The sequence goes on along the minus strand of JADMNL010000026.1, from coordinate 284,170,941 downwards.
TCAAATGACATGCTGAAGTCCACTAGCCTGCCCTAGTCCAGGGCACTCATCACCCAATCGTAGAACTCCATAAGGTTTGTCTGACATGATTTTCCTGGGATGAAACCATGTTGTCTATTGTCCAGGTACCCCAACTTCTCCAGTACCTCCCAGCCTCTCCTTAAAAAATCCATCCTTCACCTTGCCCACCACTGATGTCAGGCTGATGGGCCTGTAGTTCCCTGCCTCCTCTCTTGATTCTCTCTTGTGGATAGGCACAATATGTACCACCCTCCAGTCCTGGGGCACCCACCCTGGTACTTGTTGGTTGAAGAAGCATTGTACTGTTACTGGGTATCCAGAACCAATACTAGATGAGGAGCATTTGTGGACTGAGGGGTGGCATTACAAGGTCACTCTTAGACAAGAGCACAGAGTGACCAAGCACTTACCTAACTGTTTCTTCTTGGGGCTGGGTAGAGGTGTTTCATTTTATGTGGTGCATGTTACCAGTGTGGTGTTGTGGGTCACTTAAGTAATGTGTGTTCAAAATTGAAATGTGGGATTTGTGGGGAACTGGGACATTCCAGTGTTCACTGTCCCAGTCCGGTAGAATGTAATCTGTGTGAGGAGGTGGGCCATGCTTTTCAAGCCTGCCCATGGGCATCTCACAACAGTTTAGATAATACCTCTGTTAGGGCAGAGCAGAATGCATATGTGGCTACCACACACAAAGAGCATATGAAGATGGACAAGTTAATGTCCCAGGCCACAGTTCTGAAAGCTCTGCCTCTGTCCTGTCCCCCAATTGTACAAGATGCATTGGTGCAGCTGGAGTTTCCGCTGTTGTTGGACCTCAGCCACAGTATGTCACCGGTGACCTGGTGGTGGCTTCAGACATGAGTAACACACCCATTGAGACCCCCCTCCCCCTGCAGAGAAGGCTAAGGACAAGGAGCCTTCCTCTACAGTTTGTCTAAAGGGTTCAACACTGATGATAGGTTTGTATACCCCCACATGGAGGATGTTGTTCTGCTACCAGTTCTCTTGTTGGTTATTGTCATGCCCCCTCCAGCATCTCTGGAGGAAACTCCTTTTCAGAGAGTGACCCACTCGAGATCCCTGGTACGCACCCCAGTCCCCATGTCAAGAGGCCTTGGCACAGATCCTATTTCTATCCAGAACTCTTATGAAGTTCTTATTGATAGTGAATCTGTTGATTCAGAGGGTGGCTCAGAAGTCTCTTCTGTTGCCTTTTCACAGCAGGAAGCTGGGGGTGAAATGTTAGTGACTGAAAAGGTCAAGGCTAAGAAACAGAAAAAGAGGAAATGGTATGGATTTTAAGGAATTTGCACTTTCTTTTTTCTTTCTTCACTTCATCTGATATTATCCTTAAAGTTATAACTTTAAACATGAATAGCCTTAAAACAAGGGATAAATGTCTTGTCATTTTTGCAAAACTGGCTATGAAGCAAGAGGATGTTATATATTTACAGCATACAAGATTGTACACATTCACGGACATAGTTCAAGCCAGAGTGGATTGACGATGGGGACCTTCAATTTGGTCTGTGGGTGAGACCGAGTGCTTGGGTCAGGGTATCTTATTTAAGGGTGTTGCTTTCAAAACTTTGAAGGATTTTGATGTTTTCCCAGGTAGGGCACTTTGAATGGATGTGGTTATTCAGGAACAGCATACTGCTTAATAAATGCCTATGTGCCCGAGGTAAAAGCTGAAAGGTTGGCTTTATTGCGGTGCATTGAACTGTACCTAAGTTCCTCAAAGGTGATTCTTTGGGGTGGGGATTTTAGTTATGGTTTATCTGACAGGAACTGGAGAAGGAAAGCTGGGAAAAAGTATTGTGACACAAATCTGCTGCAAGACATTCTATTTAGGAAGTACTTTGTAGATGTGTATGATTTGTTGGCTATTCCTGCCACACGTTCATTCTACAATGGAAAACTTTGTACCAGGATTGATTTTTGGTTTCCATCTGGGAGAAAGCTTAATGTTTCTGCTAAGGTGGTCCCTTTTGAAACCTTGGACCACTCTGCAGTATAGATTTCCCTTGGAATGGGGCAGGACGTATCAATGGGAAGGGGTTTCTGGAAGTTGAATTCCTCCATACTACAGTCTGATCTCCACAGACATGATATTTTACTTTTCCTAGAATCTAGACATGACATAAGGTTCTTCTATGACAACCCTGTGGACTGGTGGGAGGACACTAAAGCTGATTTAAAGGAGATGCTTATTAAACTCTCAACTATGCTAGTAAAGACAAAATATCTGGCTTATCTTAGTTTGTGAGCCAAATTTTTAAAATTAGTGTCTCTAAAGAGAGACACAGGGATGGATTGTTCACATAACATTTCTGAGGTCAAACAGCAAATGTATGCATACCACCAGGAGCAAGAAAGAAATATCGCTTATCATTAGAAATTTACCACCTAGGGTACTAGATGGGAGGTTTACCCTTTTAACCCTCAGATGGATAAAATAGATCAGCGAGTTATGACAGCTTTACTGAGCTCTGAAGGGATGTGAGTTACTGATCTCCCCTCCATACAGCAGGTGGTGCAACAATATATTGCGGATATATTTCAGATAGTCAGCGATAAGGGTTTGGAAAGCCTACTACATACTTTTGAGTTACCCCAGATTTCACAGGTAGTCAAAACTCAGCTTTTGGTGTCTATATCAGAGACTGAGGTACAGACTGCAATAGGGCACCTCTCACTGAATACCTCTCCAGGTGGTGATGGAATTACAAATGAGTTTTATAAACTCTACTGTGACCAGTTGACTCCAATGTTGACAGAAGTTTTTTTGGCTATTATGAGGGAACACAAGCTCAGTCATAGCATGATGGAAGGGATTATGTTCTTCCTGGACAAGAAGGATGATTGTATGGACATTAATAACTGGAGGCCTCTTAATCTTTTAACAACTGGTTATAAAATATTGACAATAGTTTTGACTGCTCGGCTGTCTAAGGTAACACAATAAGTTATCCTCAAAGCACAAACATGTGCAATACCTTGGAGGAACATCATGCAAAACCTTATTTTTATTAGAGAAATTGTAGTGCAAGGTATGCTTATGGTGGCTACTTTTTCTCTGTGGATCAGGAAACAGCTTTTGATGCTGTAAAGCATGGATATCTGTGGGAATGTCTTGCAGCATATGGTGCTCCAAAAGGCTCTGTGGCCCTGATTCGGTTACTGTATGAAGAAGCACAAGTACAACCTCTGATTAATGGGCATTTAGGCTTTCCCATGTAAGTAAAGAATGGGGTGTCCCCCTCAGCACTTTGCTATATGTTTTTGGGCTGGACCCTCTGTTGTGGTGTACAGAAGTGCAGGCTCAGATTTCCCCCCCTATTTGGCATGTACTAGGTAACACAATGGCAAAAATTGCTGCTTATGCAGATAATAATAATAATATACTAATAACAGTACTTTATTTTTATAGCACAATTCTAAAACCAAAGCACTTTACATAATTAAAATACATATAAATGACAGAATAAACAATTATAAGACTGATAATACAGAATACAATAAATCAGATAAAACAATTATTAAATGCTTGTTTAAATAAATGGGTTTTCAGGGCTGCCTCAAAAGCTCTTCATTGCCTTGCACTCTCGAATCTGATGAAGTAGAGAGTTCCACAGGTTTGGGGCCCCATGCATAAAAGCCTGGGCCCCAGTCATTTTCAGACAAACCCTGGGAACCTCTAACAACCCCTTGTCAGTTAAATGGCGAGGGCGGCCAGGGCTGTAGGAAGTCAGGAGCTCTTGCAGATAGCTCAGACCCAGTCTGTGTAGGGCCTTATAGTTCAGAAGTCAACCTTGAAGGTGATCCACCACTATACAGGCAGCCAGTGCAGTTTGTGCAGCATGGGAGTGATGTGACTTGAACAGGGAGTCCCCATCAGCAACTGTGCCATGGCATTCTGCACCTGCTGCAAGCAATGGATATCTACCACTGGCAGCTCCAGGTATAAGGAGTTGCAGTAGTCTAAGCGCGAGGTCACAAAGGCATGGGCAGGTCACCAGATGGAACAAGGTGTCTGATCCTGGCAATGTTCCTAAGATAGTAAAAGGATGACTTGATGACTGCCAACACCTGTGAATGCAGTGTGAGCCCATTGTCAAGGACCACCCCCAGGTCATGCACCTGTTCAGAGTAGGGCAGTTGGGCACCCCCAACCCAAAGACCTGAGGGAAACCTTGCTACTGACCTCTCTATCTGGCATCCTGGATCCACCATCAACACCTTAGTCTTCTCAGAATTCAATTTCAGCCAACTAGATTTCATCCAGTCATGGATTTCCACTAGACAGCTGTTGAAGACCAAGACCGCACTATCCTGGTCAGGTGTAAAGATAGAGCTGGTATCATCTGTGTAGCAGTGAAACCTCAACCCATATCATCTTACAATGTCTCTGAGGGGCAGCATGTACACTGTGAACAACATAGGGGGCAGCACTGAGCCCTGAGGGACCCTACACAGCAGAGAGAATGGGTTAGATGAAAAAAACTCTGACAGCACCCTCTGAGATCTTCCAGAGAGGAAAGATTTAAACTAGCTGAAGACTGGACCAGTCAGGCTACAGATGACACTCAGGTGCTCGAGCAGCACCCCATGGTCCACAGTGTCAAATGCTGAAGAGAGATCAAGAAACACCAAGATGGAGCAGTGCTTCTGGTCTCTTGCCATCAGGAGATCATTGAGCACCCGAACCAGAGTGGTCTCGGTACTATGTCTCTTCCGGAAACCAGACTGGAAGGGATCATAGATGTTGTGGATGGTAAGATGGTTCTCCAGTTGCAGAGCAACCACTTTCTCAATCACCTTCCCAACAAAGGGAAGGTTAGAGATAGGTCTGTAGTCAGCAAAGCAGTTCAGGTCCAAAACAACTTTCTTAAGGAGTGGTGTCACCACTGCCTCCTTCAGGGAGTTAGAAAACTCACTCATCTCTAAGGAGCACCACACAATATTTGCAAGGACCAGGCTGATAGATTCCATACACCACAATAACAGGTATGTTGGGCCCGGGATCCAAACTACAGCATGTTGGCTGCAAATGCTGGACAATCCACACAACATCAACAATCTCTGGTCGGTCGAAAGATATCCAAGAGAACCAAGGGGAGGGAACCAAGCACTGACCACCATCAACCCCCATAGACAGTGCTGGACTGATCTTGGCCCTGATTTTGGCCACTTATCTGCAAAGAATTGAGCAAACTCCTCACACTGAACTTGTGAAAATGCATTTCGGACCTACAGACAGGATGGGTTGCACAGCCTGTCCACAGTTCGGAAGAACTGAGCTGGTCAGTTCTGAGCAGCAGTAATCTCCCTGGACAAGAACTCTGCCTTCTTATGAGTGATTGCTGATTGATAGATTTGATAATGAGCCATCAATCTAAGGTGGTCAGCTTCAAGGGCCGATTTCCACCAACATCACTCTAACCTTTGTCCAACTCGTCTCAACTCCCTTACAGTCCTGTCAAACCAGGGGGACTGAGGGCGGAGAGAGAGAGAGAGAGAGGATGAGCACAGACCAGGGCAATAGAATCCAGAGCTTCAGTAACATCCTTATTATAGGCTTAAACTAGACTCTCTGAATTCTCACCTACCCCTAAGAATCCTGATAGGTTCAACACCACCGATAGACCATCCGGGGTCACATCCCTCACTGGGCGGTATCTGACCATCTCAACAGGGGGCAGACCTATAAAGGGGAATCTGGAGATTGAACCTTATGGTGTGGTGATCCGACCATATGACTGGTTCCACCACCATGTCAAAGGTCTCCATCCCCAGGAGGAAAGCCAGATTACGTGAGTGACTGTGATTGTGGGTAGCAGAGGCAACAAACTGTGTGAACCCCAAAGAATTCATAAGTTGGAGGACGTTTTGCCCAAACAGCAAGAGTTCATCATCGACCCAAGTGTTGAAGTCACCCAAGACCATCAACCTGGGTGACTCAAATGCCATGTCAATGATGAAGTCTGCTACTTCCTGCAGGAATAATTTCTCACCCCTGGGTGGATGGTAGATGAGAACAATCCTGCAACCCACACCTGCTACCATGGCTAACTCAAATTATCTAGTGTCCTTAACTGGCACACAAGTAAGGTCCAATTCTGATCTAAAACAAATGGCCACACCCCTGCCACTGCGGTCTGATCTTGAGTGATGTACCACCGAGAACCCGACTGGAACAGCTGCCTCCAAAATGAGGCCTGCATTATCATCCAGCCAGGTCTCGGTGACGCAAGCCAGGTCTGTTCTCCCAACAAGATCGGCGATGACTGCCGTCTTGTTCCTAATAGACCTGGCATTCCATAAGACCACTTAAGTTGGAAGGGGTTCCGGGGTCAGCCGAGCTAACTGTCCAGAAATACTGGAGCCCTTGGGTATGGAAACTAGACATGAAGAACCATGTTCTAGAGACCATTTCACCCCTGGGCTTCTCCTGGTCCGTACAACCCTGTTACGGCCTCCTAGCTCACTGCTCCTTGGAGGTTCAGGGCCCCCAACCCACCTCTGCCTACTGTTGACTATACCCAAAGTTCTGCAGTGACTATAAACCACTATGGGAAGGGGAAAGCAATAGAAGTGGTGGAGGTCCAGAGCTCTGAGGGGGAGCTGTGCCTGGCCAGGAGAGCTGTAGGCCAGCACATCTTTAACACCAAATTTAATTAAAATTAAAACAACACACACACAACTAAATTAAGTAAAATATTCTGTTAATTTCTCAGTAGCTTCACAGTATTAAATTAACCTATCTACATATCATGTCCAATCAATGTTCAAGTCTCCCAGTTGGTTAAAAAGGTCACTATGGCCTCTCAGTCAATTGTAATGGGCAGGGAGGAGATCTCACCATCCCACTACCCAGTTCAAGCACCAAATAATGCAGCACTCCTCACTGCTCCAATATCAGAGGCCACAGTAACCAATAAAGGAAACCCTCTCACAGATTCCCCAACCATGTGAGAAATATAAAAAGTTGATTTAATCTACAAAATACTTGTGGCAAGTCAAATTTCACACATCATCTCTCTAACTACAGTATATAATCCAAATGGTCTTCACCCTTGACTTGTTCTCCTAATCATGAGAAAATTGAATCCCCACAGGTATGGATTCCTTCTGTGATGTAGAAAACACCAGTAGAAAACAGGAAGTTATCATCCCTCTGTACAGACAGCTGGTCAGACCCCATCTGGAGTACTGCATGCAGTTCTTGAGACCCAGTCTCCGCAAAGGCATAGACAGGATGGAAGCTGTCCAGAGGAGGGCAACTAAAATGGTGCAGGGTCTGCACTGGAAGACATAAGAGAGACTAAAGGAGCTTAATATGCATAGCCTCCAGGAAAGGAGGGAGATGGGGGACATGATAGAAACTTTCAAGTACCTCAAGGGAATCAACAAAGTCCAAGAGGGTAGCATCTTTCAAAAAAAGGGGTGTGCAGGAACAAAGGGGCACAATTTCAAGATGGGGGTGGCTCAAAGGTAATTTAAGGAAGTATTTTTCACAGAGAGGGTTGTGGATGCATGGAGCGACTCGGAGGGTTGTGGAGTCAAAACAGTTTTGGAATTCAAGCATGCATGGGACAGTCATAAGGACATTCTAGGGGGTGGGGTAGGAAGAAGTAGGCTGCTGGTTAACTAGGATCTGCAGCTTATCCACTAGGTAGGGAAATGGGCAGACTGGGTGGGCCAAGCGGTCCTTATCTGCCGTCGAATTCTATGTTTCTATGTTTCAAGAAAGCCCACCCATGAGCCCCCCCAACCAGAGAGTAGGCACCCCACAAGCCCAGGCAGCCCCCCCACTTAGGTCTCAGCAGTACATCTGACCTCATCAGGCCACCTTCTTGGACTTCAGGCTATTCCGGGACGCTGTCAACCCTCTCGTCGTCACCCCCGGCTGCCATGGGGGGAGGGCGAGCCTAGGCCTTGACCCACCAAAACTCTAGCAGGTCTCCTGGTTTCAGCAGTCAAATATGAATTGGATCCTTCTCAAGTTCTAAAATCACAATGGAATGGTGATAAGGTGAACGACCTCCACAGTAACAGGTCAAATTCCAGTGGTAGATCTTTACCCAAAGGGTTCCCTGAAAGTTGTCAACAGTCCACCAGTCTACTGTCCTTCCACTCAATACACACTCCCCCAGTAGAAACCACAGATTCAGTAAAGTGGTGAGGTAATATGCAACCTCCTCCATTTACAACCAAGCCTGCAGGCCATAGATAGCAGGCTGGGTCAGCATCCCCTGACAAAAAGCTGGCGCTAAACCAGCAGGAAAAGACAACCAATACACTGCTTTCATGGTCCCTGATCTGAGCCAATGGACTGCAAAATCCTTCCAAAGTAGGCAGATGACAGAACAAAATAATTCAACACTCAGGGACAGCGAGACTGAAAAAGGCGGTGTTATACTAAACTAACCACCAGCGTTATGCTGAGCTGCGACCGACAGAGAAACCGTTGGCGGAGTAAAAATTAAACATAAAACAAACACACTCTGTGAACAAAACAAATTAACTTAAACTTTTTAGAACTAGATATTAAAAAATACATTAAACTGGAATATTCAGCTGCTACTCATGATGCAGACCCAGCGTGGTCGCCATCTTCCATCCAGCTTTATCCAGATGATTGCACACTGTTGGTTAAATATCTGTCATCAGGGGAGTAGGCCCTTCAGGTCTTTGCACATCACCAGTTGGTTACTGGCATTAAGATCAACATGGCAAAAAGTCAAATATTACTCTGGGAAGGGCCACAATAGACTGATTTTTTCATACCTGTTAAATCAGAAAGTATAAAACTACTGGGGTCTGGTTTGGTTCTCAGGAAGCGGTTCAATGTAATTAGGATACTGTCTATGATGCTGCTCAACTGAAGATTCCGAAGTGGAAAATGCAGAAGATGACACAGAAAAAAGGGTGTTTTTATTGAAGTCCTATATACTTCTACTGTTTTGTATCTTTCCCATATATTCCCACTACCTTTTAAGATGCATGCCAGATTGCTGTTTTTTTTTTTTCTTTAATAAGGGGCTGTAGCCTCAATCCTGTGAAAAGAAATCACACACTTAAAGCCTGGTTTTTCTTTTTGGAAATTTTTTTTTCTCTAATATTAAACCTCTATTGCTGGGACAGCTGGGGTGGGTTTTTCTGTTATATCATTTTGGGAGCAGGGATTTCTTACTGCTTGGGGGAGAGGGAAATAACATAGGGATGAATTCTATCTTCCAGCACCAGTACAACTTTGTTTAAAGTATATTAGGCTATGGAAGTTGGAACTGACTTGGATTTTGACTGTCTTGAGGAAAAAGTTCTATGCTGTTGTGGTAGACAAATGTAACTTTGAAGATCCAGTTTTTAAGGTTAGTCCCTCTGTTTACATTTCTTTACTGTTGGGTTGCATGTTGGAAGCTAGAATACCTCAAAAGATGTGAGATACTATGTGTATCTGTGAACATGATAAATTAAAAGTTCATGGAAACCATAAACATAAGCAGCTGCAGGACGGCTTGTGTGAATCGGATGATTGTCATGCTCAGGTAGAAACTATGGCGCATTTCTTTTTGAGTGTGCTTTTATACAGGGTTTTTGGTCCCAACTGAATGCCTTTTGGAGCACCACTAGGTTTGCAAATATGACATTTTCCTTTATGGTCAACTGCTGGCACTTTGGTTATGTTGGCATAAGAGTATTGTTTTTGTAATATGTGCATGTTTGACATGGGCCACCTGGCATGCATGATGTCAGAGGGTCTTGAAGCAGGGCACAGTTACTATTAATGACATCCTTTTCAACACTCAAGCAGAATTGGATGCAGTATATCAGGTGGTAAATACTTGTTGGGGGAGTCCATTTTGTGACCGGTTATGGAAAATTATTGATTAGGTGAGATAAGTTTTTTCCCCTATTGCTTTGTTTCCTTTTTCTTTTCTTCCCTCTACCTCTTGCCTAGCTCTGTATAGGATTTATGATGTGTGTTTTTTTCCACCCTGTTTGTAGTTATTTCCTGGTTTGGATTGTTTGTCATTTCATATGTTTTTCCTATCTCTGTTTTGATTTGAATGTTAACAAAAATGTCCCCTACTCGTTGGTAGGGGGAGCCCTTGTCGGTCTATTGCAAGATGGCCAACATCCAGGATGGTGATGGTGGAGGGAGTGTCGGACTTCTCCCTGTCTCTAAGGTTCCTGTCTCAGTTCTCTCTACTGATAAGCAACAGTTTGGAAAAATAGCTCCTGAAGGAGAAAGGCTGCTATCTGCGGATAATGATACTTCTAATTAAGTTGTTTGCCAGATGGACATCCGATGATGCCAAACCCAGTACCTTAACCTACTGCATCGGAAACCTTGGACTGTACCACAAGCTCAGAAGAGCATTTATGTCAATTCTACCAGGTAGACAAGGACTTTCTAATTAAATTGATGCAGGCAGACATCAAAGGTTCTTCGGAAATTCCTGATCCTACCTATTCTGCAGCAGCCACACCGATTATTTCCCTGGGCTTAGACACTCAGCTAGGGCACAATTCAGTAGCTCCTCCTTCTCTGCAACTTAAAAAAAAACACAGCACTAGCTCTGAGACTGAACAGACCTGGTCTACTGCAGCAGCTCTCTGTGCTGCTGGGTGGCACCAAGAAAATATCGGAGCCCCATGGACTTCTCTGGGCCCTGTTATGGCACAAGAGATCATTTTGGAAGCTCAGGGCAATCCTCCTACACACAAGTGATCCAACTGCTGCATAACTGGAGCATCATCTGCTACTTTACTAGCATCTTCTGCTGTCAGTTCTGCTGATACTTCTGCTGCTACCTGGGCAACACCTGATGCCACAACTACAGAGCACACTATGGGCCCCAGCAATGCACAGCAAGTATCCGAATCATCTTCCTCAGGCTATGAACAGTATCATGCTCCTGCACCCGAGCTTCTTGCCCCTTAACCTGCAGGTGAGACTGCTAATTCAGCCCCTTTTAAACTTAGCAAATTATTTACTAATTTGGGGGAGCCTGCACAATGCAAGAATGCTGTACACCTGAAATTTATGGGGGATCTTTCTGCAGCTCCTGACCATCAGACTGTGTTCCACAATATGTTATGGGACTCTCTGGGGATAGGGACTACAGAATTATTTGTTTTTATTTATGTGCATGGTGAATCCATCTAAGATATCAGTTTTAAAAATGTTTATACTCTAGAAAAGTTTTGGGAGAAATATGAACATGTCAAAACTCAACCACTCTGGGCTTCCTTTATGGTCATTCCTTTCACCAAATCAACTGTTAAAATGATTACTTTGTTTTTCCATGGTGAGGGGTTTGAGTATAGCAGACATCCAGTACTGGCTACAGCAGCATTGCAATATACTAGAGGCCCCTTGACCTATTTTGGACGAGGACCTAGTGTGGACTGGGGGATGGAAGGTTAAAGTACTATTGAAGCACACCAATAGGTGCATCTCCCATTTGCCTGGAAGTTTTTACATAGGTAGGGACCAAGGTCTGTGTTTTTACCCAGGGCAGCCCCAAACTTGCCATAAATTTGTGGGAGGACCCATTTAAGTAGCACATGTGACAAACCTCAATGCAGCCTGTGTTTGTCTTATGGGCATGCCCAAACCCATTATGATGTGTAACCCCCCCACCCACTGAGCCCCCTATTTAACTAGAAAGGCACACCTCTCAGCACACCAAACATATAGGCTCTAGGGGCATGACAAAGAGAGAGGGGTGGGGGTTACATACAAAAATTGCAGTGTACCTTGATGTACAAAGCCTCGAAAACACTGTGTCTCATTGCCCACCATAGACAAGATGGGTCCAATGCAGAGCACAACCAGGTGTGGCACTAAATACCTTTCACACACCTGGTGGGACCAATGCATGGCCAACAACCCAGGTCCTGAGGAGAAAACATTTGCTAAGGGCTATGCTAGGTTTGCACTTCTGGACAGGGGTACCCAAAGTAATTCCACATGGGAGGTAATAACAAGAATGTCCATACCAGGCTGGGATTCTAGAGTGTGGCTTTATTCCAAAACACATGTAGGAACAACACAAAGCAGTGATGAACCCCCAAGGGTTACACACTGGGTATCTTCAGACATTCTGGATGCAGAACTTCACAAATTTCCATTTATCACAGGACAAGAAATCAAACTGTGGACTAGCCACCAAGAGAACACACTTTTCCATCGTCTAGGCACATCCGGCCAGTACTTGGACACTTCCCACATTGCATAGGATAGATGATGTGGTACTCGGACCACACAGAGCACAAGAGGCTCAACACTGTAGGACCCACATACTAGGGGTAATGTGTAGAAAATCCCACTCACTGGGGTAAAACTGTAGAAAATCCCACTCACTGAGGTAGAACTGTTTCTTCAGGCATTGGCCACATGGTCTGACAGAGAACACAGGTGCCCTTCAGAACCTGGAGAGGTAAACTGGTCACTCCAGATGGGGGTGTCCCACCTTTTGCTTCCATGTTTATACTCGGCCATTCATCTGGTAAATACACCTCACACACTGTAAAACTGTAGATGTTGTCTTGAAATGTATATCACATTTAACGTACTACAAGGGACACCACAGGGGATGTCAAAGTTAAATGTTCTGTATATGGACGGTCACGTACTGGACTCCACTGTAGGCAGACAACTTTTAAGGAAAGGCTAAGGTGACAGTGTCCCTTTGTCAGAGAATCCACCTTTAAAATACTGCAGGTACTCCTGGGAAAACTTCAAAAGAAACTCATTCTACTCACAGAAAGCTGTCAACAAAGGCAGCTTCCAAAGTCCTGGGAGGATCATGGGATTGCCTCTGCATCCAAGAGTACTGCTGCATCCCTCCTGGGATGGAGCACAGGGAAAGTCACTGGCACAGGTTTCCACCACTTCCACAGGCTGAAAAAGTTGTCATTCACTAGGGCGAGAACTAAAATTACAAAAGAAAACTGGTAGCTCCGTACCAGAGCTTACTGAGGAGCTGCAGCTGCAGCTGCACCTGCACTCTGCAGCCTCTCCATGAACTCCAACTCAAGACTCCCTTGAGCATTCTATCTCCCTAGCAGTTGCTAGCTAGTGTGGCTTATGCTGCTGCAACAGTTCTAAATGACATCATCCTTCCAGATCTCAGCTGAGACTGTAAACAGAGTAAGACAGAATGAAATCCATTTAACTGGCATTTCACTAACTGCATTCCCTGCCTGCCACTAATTCTAACTGGGATTCTAGTAACCCCTGGGAACAAGGGGGCTACAGATGTAATTTATATGATGAAATTGGGCACTTGTACCATCAGTGCCCTTGGGTGGATCATAATAGATTAAACTGTCTTCCCCAAGATCAGGTAGCCCTTATAACTGGTTGACAAATCATTCTCAGAGAGTCAGAATTAATGATATCTTGTCTGATTCGGGTAGTGTGACAAGTGGTGTACCACAGGGGTCGTTCTTGGGACCAACATTGTTTAATCTCTTTATCAGTGATTTATGAACAGGGCCAAATAACTTCATGGTTAAATTTGCAGACGATACTAAATTGGGGTAAGGTTAATAATCAAGAAAATATTTCTGCATTAAAGAAGGATTTGGAAAAATTAACACTTTAGGCAAATGAAAATCATATGCAGTTTAATCAAGACAAATGTTTAGTAGTGCATTTCGGTGTAAATAATCCAAAAATGATATATAAACGGACTACCACGTCACTCATCAAATTGTGAAAAAGATTTAGGGAAATATATTAATAATAAACTTACATCAAATGATCACTGTGTTAGAACTGCTTGCATGACCAACAGACTTTTGAGGCAAATAAAATGCACTTTTGTTAATCGCACTGAACAATGCCTTATTCCATTGTATAGAGCATACATTAGACTGTATCTAGACTATGGCTCCCCTTTCTGGAATCCAAACCAAAAAAAAGACATAGCAATTCTTGAACAGGTTCAAAGGAGAGTAACTAGAATGATTCCAGGATTAACAAACTTGGATTGCCAGAACAGATTAAAAGCTACTGGTCTCTTCTCTCTTCAAACTAGAAGATTAAGAGGTGATATGCTTATGGTTTTTAACTTAATAAATTCACCAGATCCAATGGAAAAATGTGGTCTAACACTCTCCAAAAGGAGACATGTTCTGAGACTGGATAATAAACAGCTTGAAGTAAAAACTTATAAAACCGGCAAAAGGGGAAACTTTTTTTCAATAAGAGCATCCATTGTATGGAACACCTTGCCACAATAACTGGTAGAGGCAACTAGTGCCACTGTCTTTCAAAACAAATTAGATGTTTGGTTGAGGGACAATAGATAAATAATGTCCCACATAGTGTGGGGAACAGTCTCGATGGGCTCTGGCCTTCTTCTGTTCTTTCATACCAAGTAGTAATAACAGATTCTCAGGAGCAGGCCCTTTGTCTTAAAGATATCCCAACCCCTACTGCCCCTACCCCTTTACCTGACTTTACTCCTGCCCAGGGGTCTACGGCTGTTAATGGTCAGGAGACTCTCCCCCCAGCTGTACCCACTGACCTAGCAACCCGAACTTCTGATAATGCTAACATACTTACTGAGTTACCTCACACACACAGCCAAGCAAACATGCCCCCACAAGAGACCCAGACCTGTTTGTGGCAGAACCCCCCTCTAAACGAGAGAAGGATAAGAGGAAAGCAGATAGTTTTACACCCAAAAGGACAATCTTTACTAGGAATAAATTTCAGGCTATGGCTAAGAGAAGGCAATGGGGGGACACTGAGGGAGAAGTTGGGAATTCTGACTTTTCAATTGCCTCTTCTTCCTGCATGGATTTTTCTTCTGACTCCTAACTCGACCCTTCCCTCTCCACAGGGGTGGTGAGGCCCAGTCTCAGGTCACATAGTATTAGATCCTCCTAGTCTTGGGTCCCCTTTTCTACTTTGGTATGCACCATGTCCCAGGGCTACACTGCTTTATGTTAAATGTATGCAGCATTAAATCCTTTAAGAAACAAATATCCCCTCTGCAATACCTCGTTGCTTTACACCACAATATCTATTTTCTTCAGGGCTCTCAGTCGAAATCTCCTTTTGAGATTTCCCAGGTTAAGACTCGCTGGAGCCAAGGCCTTTCTTTCTGGTCCTATGGAGAAGATAGATGTGATGGCCTAGGCATCTTATTTTTAGGATGTAACTTTCATATCACTAGATTAGTGGACATATCCCCTGGTGGTGCTTTGCTAGTGGATTGTACATATTGGCAATATAAGCTCAGAGTAATAAACATATATGCCTCACAAAGCATTGCTTCTAGGATGGAGTTATGTAATAAACTTCAGCCTTTTTTATATTCGAATAGGTAAATCTACTTCGGGGGAGATTTTAACTGTGGCCTTACTCTCACAAACCGGGGAGGCTCCACTCAAAAACGTTTTGCAGACTCCACTGCCTTACAGGTTGATCAAAACTGCTGCTCTTATAGATGGGTACTGTGCAGTCCATAGTGCCAGGGCAAAGACATACCATAGAGGTCCCTATACCACCTGCATAGATTATATCTTTGTGTCTCAGAATATCTTGATATCACAGGCAACAGTTATTCCCTGTGAAACCTTGGACCATTTGGGAATTTCCCTATCCTGTTCCCCTTCTGTGAAATCATTTCCAGGTAAACCCTACTCCCGTTGAAAACTGAATAGTTCCTTACTTATTGACCCAGTCATTTCACTGCATTGTCAAGAGCTCTGATGAGCGTGACTGTCAGTCATAGAGGCATACCATTCCCCTTTACAATGGTGGGAAGACATGAAGAGGGACATTAAAAAAATGTTTCTTTACAAATGGAGGAAAAAGACCATGGGCACTTATCTAAGATATTTAACTCTCAGACATAAACTTCTCCAAACTATTTCCACTGTCTTTGAGGCACAGGCAGATTGTTCCCAGCAAATGAGAGCAATCAAGGAGGAAATGGAGCAGTACCAATATAATAGGGCCCTCTCCCTAACAATGGAGGCCTAATATGGGGCATAAAGTTTCAGACCTTCTCTGGATATTTATAAAGTTGCACCAGCAAGGTGTCAGCAACACACATAGGGCAATTAGCAGATCCTGTCTCGGCTACCATTTATGATTCCTTGCCAGACATAAACAAGGCATTTGTCAATGCCAAATGTTGTCGCGCTGGTATTGCCTTTGGTAGTGCATTGTGGAAACACATGTTTGGCAGGATGTGAAAAATGACAGCTGTACTGTTCATAAGGAGGTGTAAAAAAATGGCAGTGGTAAAAATGTGGCATGTAAGTATTGCAAATATGGGAAGTTACAAGGGTGCGTGGGAAATGCACAATGCACACTTGCAACACAGGCATTTTATGGAGTTTTGGCACCAACTTTTCAACATAGGCATTTTAGCACTTCTACTCATGTACAGTGTCACTGTCATGTCCTCAAGCTGTCTCAAAAAGTGATTTCGCACAGCGATCGCGCTATTCTTCACCGGATGTGCGAAAACACATTTTTGGCAGGATATATAAAATTACTGCTTTACTGTTCATCAAGAGGTGTGGAAAAATGCCAATGGTGAAAATCCAGAGCGAAAATATTACAAATACACAACATTATGAGTGTGCGTGCAAACTGCGCAACGTACGCTCATAACACAATCATTTTATGGAGTATCATCAAATATTCAACATAGGCATTGTAGGACCTCTGCTCATGAACAGTGTCACTGTCATTTTTGCAATCTGGCCCAAACACTGACTTCCCACAGAGACCACGGTATTGTGCGCCGGAAGTGTGGAAACACATTTCAGCCAGGATGTGAAAAATGACAGTTCTACTGTTCACAAGGAGGTGTATAAAAATGACAATGTTGAAAATCTGGCATGAAAATATTGCGAATTTGCAAAGTTATGAGCTTGCATAGCAACTGCGCAAAGCACACTCGTAAAACAGCCATTTTTTAAATTTTTTCCATCAAATTTGCAACATAGGCTTTTTGAGAGCCCACCTCATGAACACTGCCACTGTCCTTGCATTAATCAGTCCCTAAAGGAGATTTCGCGCAGTGACTGCAAAATCACCTATCAGGACCAATTATCATCAAAACTGTGACAGAATTCATGAGGAGGGGTCCCAAAAACCCCATGTTGAAAATTTGGTGCAGAAATTCCAAAAAATGCCCAAGATATGGAGCATAGTTGAAAAAACCCTATTTAGTTCATTGTACAGCTTACCGGCATTTCCTCAGTTCGCGGTTGGCTTTGAAGAGTGCAGACGTGTTTCCGGTCCACCGAAGATTATCGTGTTGGACTCGGAGGTAGGTATGGGGTGGGGGGTGAGGCAGAGGCGCAGGGTGAGTGCTGGGGTGGGTAGGGAGACTACGAGGGACTGTTTTCAGTTTATAGGTATCTAGGGGAAAAGAAAACACAGAGGGTTTTCTTTTACAAGTCGTTTTTTGTTTTGGTGAGTATAGTAGCTGATGGGGATTGGGCACCCCATCAGCATGGAAGAAGAGGAGAGACATGATGCTGACGGGAAGTGGCTCCCCATCAGCACAGTACAGCAGGGAAGGGGGTAGATGCCGACGGATTGGGCACCCCCGTTGGCACATACTTCACTGGGCAGGGCAAGCTGACTGGGGGATTGGGCACTCCAAAGTAGGTGCTGTCGGCAGTGTAGCGGCCACTGTGCTGCCATGCTACTAGCTGGCGAGCATGTAGGAAGGGTCCTCTACGTATGACGAGCTTTGCTTGTATTGCAGTGGACCTTTCCTTAGATGTGCTCACCAGCTTAGTATGCATGGTGTGGCGTCGACATGCAGGCTGATTGGGGAATGAGGGATGCACTTACTGGTGCGTCCCTTGCATTCGCCCAACAGTGACCATTCCCCCAAATCCCCACTGCCACAAGATGTTGGCTGCGCACGCGTGCCAACATAAAAAGGTCGCATGCTCCTACTTAGAGATTATATTCAGTTCTGTTACATCAGTTGCCCCAATTACTAACTTCTTTGCAGGTATCTCAATACCCTATATCCTCACTGACCAACTAGATTCTCTCACCAAACCCATAACCTTAGAAGAAACCCAGCAGGCCATAAGATGTCAGAAAAAATGCACCTCGCCTGGAAAGGATGGACTCACTGCCGAGTTATATCAGCAGTTTGTGGCCTTCTTTGCTCCCTTCCTGATGACAGTATGTAATAGTATTGTATCTTCCAATTCTGTACCCAATAGTTTTTCTGATGCAATTATGATTTTATTGTTTAAAAAAGAAAACAGGGCTGACCTTCACAATTGGAGGGCTCTTAGTTTACTTAATGTTGGTGATAAAATCTTTGCTTCCATTTTACTAGGCTGCTTCCTGTTGCAACCCAAATAATTTCAGGGGTACAGACCTGTGCTCTTCCCCATAGATCCATCATTTCTAACCATACCCATCTCAGAGATGTTGTAACTTGTAGTACTCCTTCTGCACCCACCTTGTGAATCTCCCTTGATCTGGAGAAAGCTTTAGATCATGTTGATCATGATTATTTATTTCAGGTTTTGGCTTACTACCGTATCAGAAATGCATCTCCCGGATCAAATTGTTATATAACACTGCATGGATACAGCCACACATTAACGGCTCTCCGTGACCCCCATCCTAGGGTGGGGGTGGGTGCGGCAGGGCTGGCCACTTAGTCCACTTTTGTATACTTTTCAAATAGACCCTTCTTATGAAAATTATTACAGCATCCATCTCTCCCCAGGATTCTCCCCCTGTACTGGGCAACCTTTCCCACCCGTTTGCACTCATGCAGATGACCTATGCATTTGAACCACCCCCTCCACTCAGGAAGAAGTTATTCCTTAACTTTTAAAGCATTTGAAGTTATTTATGGGTCTAAATTAAATTTCACCAAAAGTACTGCTGTTCTGGTACCTCCCCCAGCTTGACTCAACCTTCAAATCCACTTTGCTGGCATCCCCTTAGTTTCTGTGCCAATTAAGATTCTAGGGTTGTTTTTTGGCAGTCCTGATGCTTCTTATAACCAGAACCTCATTTTGAACAAAGTTGCACATTCTGTTTCCCTCTAGAAAGGCCATACCATAGCAAAATGTAAAAGAGTGTTCCTATTGAAGACCTTAATACTCCCTCGTTTTTTGCATTTGGCTTCAGTGTTTCCAGTCACGTTTACTTTAGAGGCACAAGTTAATATTTTCTTTCAAGGCTTTTGGGATAGCCATCTAAATCCTATAAAAAGGTCTTATACATACCAGGATTATTGCCACGGAGGGGTTTGAATGATTTACCCAATTGTATTTTTCACAGTTTATTCATGAAAATAACTATATCCCATCTACTCCAAGGGCAACCCTCCTTTTGGTACTCTGCAGTACACTCTTTATTCCTACTGGTATGCCAGATTTGGCAGCAGCCCCCCTATGAGATCCCCAGAAATTTCTGGAGATCTGGTATTCCATATTTTCCCCCAAACTTTTTAAAGATCCAAAAATGGAGGCTTCCCCCTACCGCCATATTAACCTTATCAAGGAAACAGATTTAGCAGTCTATTATATGCACACATTTTTCTGACCCTCCTCAGATAGAGAACTCACTAGGCACTCCTTTGGACTTAGATATTATTTTCACCTAATTGACAGACTCCAGGATCTCTGTACACTTATGGGATGTAACTAGGTTGGCCTGCCATGGAAGGTTAAGGGTTAGGGGCACCTTAAAGCATACCCCAGTGGAAGAATGAATGTGTCCCCCGGGACTCTTGCCCATATGTGTTAGAGACCATGCACCACTTTTTCCTTGAATGTCCCTATAGTCACTCTGGACCCTTCTACTCCATAAATGGAGAGAGAAGGCACTCATGACCATTACTTATGAGATCTTGGTTTAAGGATTGTCCCCGATATGAAGAAATACCACCCAGGGACTTTATGTTTTATTTTTGCTTTGTATGAAAAGTAAGAATATTGGAATTATTTTTAAAAATTGCAGGCTTTAATGCAACAAAATGGGGGGGGGGTTGTCCTGGTACTTTAATTGCATGTTTCTGTTCGATCACACACCAGGAGCCACCCCACTAATTTTACTAAGTTGTATTGTAAATACAGGGGTTGAGCTTGCAAATCTTTTGTACTGATTTGAATGTAGGATAATTGTGGCCTTCTTCTAATTGCTAAGCTCCCTATTAAACACCTTTGAGCTTTTCCTTGGCCAGACCACTTTATAAGTAATGAAGTCAGGAGAGTGGACTCTTCATTAAATATAAAGGAATCGAGGAGACCTGAGCTCTGATATGGCAAGTTAAAATGTGATGATTTTTACCTGACCGATGGAGGTGATCACTTTACCGAAGTGATCAGGTTTAATCATGGTTCAGTTGGATAATGAGAACTAAAAGCCCCTCTGAAATGTATGAAAAGTAAGAATATTTTAATTATTTTAAAAAAATTGCAGGCTTTAATGCAGCAAATGGGGGGGAGGGGGAAGTGCCCTGGTACTTTAATTGTATGTTTCTTTTCGGTCACACACCTGGAGCCACCCCACTAATTTTATTAAGCTGTATTATAAATACAGGGGCTGAGCTTGCAAAACTTTTGTACTGATTTTTGCAGAATGTCATTTTTATGTTTGCTTGCATGCATGTGCAAGAAACATAGTGCCATCATCCGAGTTTTCCGAAGTGTGGCAGCCCTCTTCCAATTCAGTCAGTATGTTTGCAGGCGTGGTCCCAGTTCTGCAATGCCTGCTGGAACTGTCTATGACAGCAGTCCAAAATGCAGTTGAAAGGGGGAGCTATGCTTCAGTGAGCAGCAATAAGATATCACCTGCTCAAGCGTGCTCCCCCTACACACACACATACACATACACATGCATACGCATGCCATGCTCCCCGCACTGTATAACGATGGGGTGCCAATCCCCATCAGCTGTGCTGCGCCCTCCCAAAACAGAGCTGTACATGCCATGTTGGTGCCCACCCCAGCATGGTTAAGATGTAGTAGCCGACGGGTGGCCACTCCATCGCTCCACTGTCCCCCAGAGTACAGGGGTGCATGCTGGGAGCCCACCCAGCATGACATCAGATGCTGTCGCTGACAGGGGTGCCCAATCCCCCGTCAGCTCCATGTCCCCCCACAAACCACCCTTGTGCCACGCTTGGAGCCCACCCCAGCATGGCAAATGTCCCGTGTTGTCGCCCCCTTTGTTAAAAAAAAAAACTGCAATAGAAAAATGGTCCCTCACTGTCTCTGCCTCCACCTGCACCCACCCACTGCGCACCCTGCCTCCCCCCACCCCCCCATACTTACATCTGAACTCCAGTACAATGATCTTCGGTGGACTGGGAACACGTCTGCACTCTTCAAAGCCAACCGCGAACTGAGGAAATGCTAGTAAGCTGTATAATGTAATGAATAGGATTTTTTCAACTTTGCTGCGTATCTCAGGCATTTTTTTGGAATTTTGGCACCAAATTTTCAACATGGGGTTTTTGGGACCCCTCCTCATGAGTTCTGTCACTGTCATGGCGTTAATCAGGTCCAAAGGGTGATTTCGCAGTCACTGTGTGAATCACCTTTCGGGACTTAGTAACGAAATGACAGTGCCAGTGTTCATAAGGTGGGCTCTCAAAAAAGCCTATGTTGAAAATTTGGTGAAAAAAATTCCTAAAAAATGACTGTTTTATGAGTGTGCATTGCACTGTTCCTTCGCACACCCCTAGATTCGCGAATTTTCAATATTTTCACTCCGGATTTTCAACACTGCCATTTGACCACACTTCCTTATGAGTAGTACAGCTGTCATTTTTCACATCTCACCCAAAATGTGTTTCCGTGCATGTAGCGCACAGTGGCGCAGTCGGTGTGTGAAATCAATGCTCGGGACACATTAAGAAAATCACAGTGACACTGTTCATGGGCAGAGGTGTTAAAATGGCTATGTTAAAAATTTGGTGACAAAATTCCCAAAAATGACTATTTTACAGGCATCACGGTGCACTGTTCCTATGCACGCTCGTAAGTTATGAATTTTCAATATTTTTCACTCCAGGTTTTCAACATTGCCATTTTACCACACCTCCTTATGAACAGTACAGCTGTCATTTCTCACTTCTCACCCAAAATGTGTTTCCGCACATATAGGGATAGCACACAATGGCGCAGTCGGTGTGGGAACTCAATGTATTGGACACATTAAGAAAATCACAGTCACACTGTTCATGAGTAGAAGTGTTAAAATGGCTATGTTAAAAATTTGGTGAAAAAATTCCCAAAAATGACTGTTTTACGAGTGTTTGTTGTGCTAATCCTACACAAGCCCATAAGTTCGCAAATTTTTAATATTTTCACTCCAGATTTTCAACATTGCCATTTTACCACACCTTCTTATGAGCAGTACAGTTGTCATTTTTCACATCCTGCCCAAAACGTGTTTCCGGCCATGTAGTGCACAATGGCGCAGTTGGTGTGCGAAATCAATGTACGGGACACATTAAGAAAATCACAGTGATACTGTTCATGAGCAGAGGTCTTAAAATGGCTATTTCGAAAATTTGGTGAAAAAATTCCTAAAAATGACTGTTTTGCAAGCATACATTGCAGAATTCCTATGCACGCTCATAAGTTCGCAAATTTTCAATATTTTCACTCAAGATTTTCAACATTGCCATTTTACCACACCTCCTTGTGAGCAGTGCAGTTGTCATTTTTCACATCTCACCCACAACGTGTTTCTGCCCATGTAGCGCACAGTGGCGCAGTCGGTGTGCGAAATCAATGTATGGGACATATTAAGAAAAGCACAGTGACACTGGTCATGAGCAGAAGTGTTAAAATGGCTATGTTGAAAATTTGGTGAAAAAATTCCCAAAAATGATTGTTTTAGGAGCGCACGTTGCACAGTTCCTACGCATGCTGGCAAGTTTGCGAATTTGTAATATTTGCACACCAGATTTTCAACAGTGCCATTTTACCGCACTTCCTTATGAGCAGTGTAGCTACCATTTTTCACACCTCACCCAAAATGTGTTTCCGCACATGTAGTGCACAATGGTACAGTCGGTTTGCGAAAACAATGGTTGGGACAGATTAAGAAAATCCCAGTGACACTGGTCATGAGCAGAGGTCTTAAAGTGGCTGTGTTGAAAATTTGGTGACAAAACTCCATAAAATGACTGTGTTATGAGTGAGCATTGCGCAGTTTCCATGCACCCTCGTAGGTTCATGAATTTGTAATATTTTCAGTCTACATTTTCACCAGTGGCATTTTTCCACACCTCCTTATGAACAGTACAGCTGTCATTTTCCATAAAATGGCCGAAATGTGTTTTCACACCTTCAGTGCAGAGATGCGTGGTCGCTGTGGGAAATCATTGTTCAGGACAGATAAAGAAAATCACACTGACACTGTTCATGATCGGAGGTCCCAAAATGCCTGTGTTAATCTACTGTAAAAAAATCCCCAAACTAGTTATATTATGGGTGTGCATTGCACAGTTTCTACGCACACTCGTGGCTTCACCAGTTTTTTTTAAGATTTTCACAGCAGATTTTCAACATTGCCATTTTTTACATCTCCCCATGAACAGTACCGCTGTCATTTTTCACATCCTGTTTGGAATGTGTTTTTGCACCTGTGGTGCAAAATGCCATAGTCGCTGTGCAAAAGCAGTTTTCAGCTACCAAACTGATATTGCCACTGTTCATGAGGTGGGGGTCACAAAAAAATCATGTTGAAAATTTGGAGTGAAAATGAATGCCTGAGGCGTTAGGGTTTCTGACCATAACACCCCCGACAGTATGACAGGCATCAGGGGTGTGACTTGGGATTCTTGCCTGTCATGCTCATACCATTCCACCCATACCCTGCAGCATGGTCGTTATGCCTGATGACCCAAAGGCACACCCTAATGCCTGCCACTCTCTGCAGGGTGGTGGTGGGGTTGGCTTCAGTTCAATACTTCGCTGCCATTCCTATTATGCAACTCCGTATCTTCTACACTACCAATGCTAGTGCCGGCAAGCAAATATTCGCCATTGACAAATGCTTGTTTTTATTTATTTAAGTCTAGGATTATAAAGTACCTATGAACCAGGGCTCTTTTACAAAGGTTCTACATCAGTGTGTACAGGCATACAGTTTCAATTACAGTATAGAACAATCAGTAACACTGATGGTCGCAACATGTTATTATAAGGGTTACTACATGAAACACAAGGAAGTGGACACAGACAAGGGAAAGAAGTGAGAGATGGGGAAAAAGAGAGGGCAGGGGGAGGGGTGAGATAGGGGCAGGGGTATAGCAGCCTTGGGGCTTTGTCAAAGACGGACATGGGTAAGTGCATCAAATGGGCAGTCATGGAGGCAAGTGCTGGGTGGAGGGGCAACAACAGGCAGCAGAAAATAAAGGCAGCTAGGTGGGAGTACTGAATTAGTCATGGCAGTCACAGGAGCTGCAGGCAAGAAAGAAGCTTGGACTTGAATGCACCCATTGTGGTTGAGGCAGAGATGTCACTACTGAGACTGTTTAGCCAGTTGGGTCCCCTATATGCAAAGGACCTTTGGCCTTGGGATGTGCAACAGTGGGGGATTTGCAGGAGTAGAAGTTTAGACCTCCTGGTGTTGCAGTTGTTTCTGAGTTTAAGGAGAGAGCAGACACCAGGAGGGGCACTGCCCATCATTATCTTCTTTGCTGTAATGCAAGAGTGATATTTTAATTGGCTGTTGAGTTGCAGCCACCCAGTTAGAGAGTAGAGGTCACAGGTGTGGGTGAGATGGTGAGATCTGGTGACAAGTCAACAGGCTTTATTGAGGGAGGCAGGGATGTAGCCAGGGATTTCAGATCTGCACATCAAGTGTAACCAGACAATATACAAATGTACACCAGGATCATGTTTGTTGCCTCATTTGGCACTATAAATACAACTTTTGTATCTCATGACAGTGGTTGTTGCCATGCATGGGTAAATACAAATGCCATGCATTGTTCCCTAAGACACCCACATACCAGCCCAGAGCCTGTAAAGTTGTATTTTCCTTGGGATGCAAAGACAGCATTACTGACCAGTCCTTCTTGCTTTGACTCCTATGAATAAAATTACAGAAAGGTTCAGTATTTTCTTTCAGTTTTCATGGAAAAGGGAAGCAGTTCAGAGCCTATTTGCTACCCCCCAAATAAAATTGCACACCATGGAGTGCTAGAGTATGCCTGCCTACACCCATGGAGGGAGGTAGAAACACATTTGAGAGAGGAGGCAGTGGCGGAGCCATAAATAATGAGTCAATAGTCAATAATGCTAACAATGGAGCTCTGGACGGCAACTGATAATGCTTCAGGGGTAAGATGTTTCCTGTGATGGAACAATAGGCCCAACCCGATGTTAGCAGCTTTCAACACAGTATTAATGTGGGCAGCATAGGAGAGGTGGGAGTCTAGGGTGATGCCAAGGTATTTGAAAGACTGGACTTGTGACTCCGATTGTGCAAGTGACTCCTCGCTTTGTTTTGATGGAGAGGTGATACTGCTTATTTTTGTTGTGAGAGCTGCTGAAGATCATGGACTTTGTTTTTTTTCTGGTTTAGGATCAGTTTGTGCTTTAAGAACCAGTTTTCGACTGATGTGAAGCCATGCTGGAGGTTTTCTTGCAGTTGTTTTGGATCAGGGTGGGAGGCTATCTGCTGGGATAATGGTGTCTGGCTGGTCTCTTACTTGTTCTGGGTCCAGTAACCTTCCCAGCAGATCTGCTGGGTTAATGGTGTCTCTCTTTCCGTTGTTCTAACTGGCCCAGTGACCAAATTTTTGCACATGTACCATTTAATAGATGTCATGATAACCATGCTTCTCAAACAAATATTTCACCATTAAAATGCAGGAAAAGCCACCATTTGAAGGTAAAAATTTCTAAATTTTCTGGGGGTGGCATGCCCCTAGACCACCTAGCTTTGTTAGGATTTTGACTGTGGTGACGCCCCTGCTCTCAATGTTGTTCACAAGAGTGTTTACATTTCTAAGAGCTCACTGCTCAAACTAAGCCTGTCTGCCACTTCTGAGTTAATTGTTCTCACCTCCAAACATGGTGTCCCTGCCCCATCTAGCCCTAAGTTAGCAGATAGGGATGGGCCCCCCATCTATGTTATTCAAGGTACAAGAAACTATTACATGAAGAAGTATAGTAATGTTATTGTGCAGTTCATTGTAAACTCAGTATTGAACGTATAAAAAAATGTAAAGCTGTTCTCATTATGAATATAGTATATGACTAGAGAACACCTAATAAGTATAGTAATGAGTCAAGTTCACATTTTACTGATGCATCAGTCATTATATGCATTATATGTGCAGTAATGTCACATATATCTCGTATAGTATATTGTCTTCTTCCATGCTATTGTGGTATAGATTCAACGTGGATGCCAAGTTTTTTCCAGGTGGGGAATGGTGTAACTCCCCTACAAGTAGGGGTTCCCAAAAGTCTTCCTTAGGCTTGTCCTGATGCTCGATGCCAGGCTGGTGTTTTGCATCCTAGTGATTTAAAATTGTTTGCATGTGAGTGCCCTGTTAGCCTCCGTGCCTGTCTCTTTAAAAGCTGCTTATTTTGTGGTGTAAAATTAATCTGGCTAGGGGCTGAGTAGTTTCTGGCTCGAGTCCTACCTGGGCTGCAGTGTTATCACTCCATTCTGCCATTGCTAATTGCGCAGAGGGAGCCCTACAAGGTCTGTAACTGTTTGCTGATTATCTGCTTTAATAGTAAAGATATTGTAGTTTGACTAACCTGCTTTCCTTTGCAGTATGGACATTTCAGTATTGCACTACCATCTTGGTTTTGCATCTCTGTACTAATAGCACTGGATTTTTATTGCTTGCTCTGTCTAACCTTATTCTACAGGGGGTCTCCAGAACCAAGCTGGTGGAATCAGCCCTGGTGGTAAGTGCAACAAGTGCAGGGGTACACCTGCTGTTTGGGGGTTGTGGTAACTGTGTGTTCAGAATATTGTTTAGGCCGCTAGAGGGTAAAGGGGGGTAAGAGTGTACTGGTGGACTGTACCCAGGTCAGCTACGCTACCACCAACTCTGTCCTCCAGGTGGAGGCACCTGTTTTCAGTATCCAGGCCCCTCAACCTGCATTTGGTTCCACAGGCAGGGGTAGTAGCCCTTGGGATAGTGCCACCTAGGGGTTATAAACAGATCTCTGAGAGTGAGATCTAGCACAGTCTGATGTCAGGGAGTTAGTCTCCTCAACTCCCTCAGCTGTGCAATTTTCTTTTACTTTTCTTAATAGTGCAAGTGAAATAGTTGTATTGCTGATCTTGCTAACTAACCTGCTGAACACTGAAGCTGCTGCATTGCTGGAATATTATGAACTGCTAAACTGAAGCTTGAGACTTTTTTTTATTTCATTTGTTTTTTGTTTTTTGTAAATAAATCTAGACACACCTATGATGTGGCCAACAATATATTTAATTTGTCTGTGTGATCTTATTCGGTACCCACAACAAGGTACTGAAGACATCAATCATATCCTCCATGTCCCTTCTTTCTTCTAGCGAGAACAGGTTAAGCTCCTCCTGTATTGAAAGATGTCCCCCCCGCACCTTGTTAAGGCTCTTTAGGTACTTGAATGTTTCTGCCATGTCCCCCCTCCTCTCTTCCAGTGAGTACATTTTGAGGTCCTTCAAGCTGTCCTCATAAATTTTGAGGTGCAAGCCCTGTACTATCTTAGTCGCCCTTCTCTGGACCGCCTCCACCCTGTCCATTTTCTTATGAAGGTGCGACCTCCTGAATTGCACACAGTACTCTAGGTGAGGCCTAATGAGTGTTTTATACAAAGGCATCACTACCTCCCACCTTCTGCTGGTGATGCCTCTGCCTGTGCATCCCATACCAGCATGCCGTTGACCTTCCCTGCAGCCTTGGCGCTCTGCTTTGACATTTTCAGGTCATCTGAAAAAATAGCCCTCCCTTGGTGGTTGTCAGCACCCCCATCTTGTAGCTCTCCCCAGGGTTCCTTTTTCCCAGGTGCATAATTTTACACTTCTTTGAAGTAAACCTCAGAGTTGTCACACCTCACACCATTTCTCAAGCTTCTCCAGGTCCCTCCTCATTCTCTCCACCCTGTCTGGAGTATCCACCCTGTTACAGATTTTGGTGTCATCTGCAAACAAGCAGACCTTTCCCTCCAGACTCTCTGCAATGTCACTAATGAAGACATTAAACAGGACTGGCCCAAGAACTGATCCCTGAGGTACTCCACTGGTCACCTCTCTCTTCCCAGATTGTAACGCATTTATCACCACCCTCTGCATCCTGCCAGTTAGTCAGTTACTAACACAGTTTATCACTTTGTGCCCCATGCACAGACTAACCATCTTCTTAATCAGCCTCTTATGTGGGACGGTGTCGAAGGTCTTGCTGAAATCAAAGTAGGTGACGTCCACCTCCCCCCCTTCATTGCCCAGTCAAAGAAATCTGTTAGATTTGTCTGACTTGACCTTACTGCCATGAATCCATGTTCCCTCAGGTCCTGGGCTCCATTGATGTCTCACTATTCTTTCTTTCAGCAGTGCCTCCATGATCTTCTCCCCTACTGAGATGAGACTGACCAGCCTGTAGTTCCCTGCCTCCTTCCTACTGCCGAATTTGTGTAGCGGGACCAAATGTATGTTCTTCCAGTCCTCTGGAACCACTTCTGTGTTGAGTGACTTGGTGAACATGGTTGCAAGAGGTGCAGTTCCCTTGGTATCCTTGGCATTATGCCGTCTGGCCTCATTGCTTTGTCCACCTTCAGTTTTGTGACCACCTCCAAGACTCTCTCCTCTGTGAATTGACTGGTGTCTACTTCTCCCACCCTTGACATCTGTTGCTCAGCTGTGGTCTCTGACCTCCCTTCTTCGGTGAATACTGAACAGAAGTATTTATTCAGTATTTCTGCCTTTTCTAGGTCTCCCTCTTTACACTCCGCGTCATACTTTTTGAGCCTTGCAGTCTTGCTTCCCTGGTTTTTCTTCTTTTGCCGATGTACCTTTAGAATGGCTTGTCCCCTGTCTTTACTGTCTATGCTCATCCTTCGTTAGTCTGTGCCTTTTCTCTCCTAACACCTTTCACCGCTTCCCTTAGACACTCAAGGTACGCCTCCCTTTGGGTCTCCTTATATTTACTAAAATCCACCCTTTTAGCCCTTACTTTGTCAGCCACTATAGTGGAGCTCCTGAAATGCCCCCAGCATCCTCCTTCACAAAAGCCTACTGGCATAGTGGGATGCAGGGTGGTGGGGTAGGAGAAGAGGAGAAGAGGGTAGGGAGAGGGGAATCAGATTGTAGGTGGGGTACAAGATAATCCAATTTAAAAATTTTGGGTGAGATGTGAAAAATGACAGCTGTACTGCTCATAAGGAGGTGTGGTAAAATGGCAATGTTGAAATCTGGAGCGAAAATATTGAAATTTCTAAAACTTACGGCGATGCATAGGAACTGCGCAATGCGGCTATATAAACTGATCTTTTAGGAATTTTTCCACCAAATTTTCAAAATAGGCTTTTTGAGAGCCCACCTTATGAACACTGGCAGTGTCGTTTCATTAGTCGTTCCAGAAAGGTGATTTTGCACAGTAACTGCGAAATCACCCTTCAGACCAGAGTAATGCCTTGACAGTGCAAGAATTCATGAGGAGTGGTCCCAAAAACCCCATGTTGAAAATTTGGTGCAAAAATTCCAAAAAATTCCTGAGACATGCAACAAAGTTGAAAAAACCCTATCTATCCCATTGTACAGCTTACCGGCATTTCCTCAGTTCGTGGTTGGCTTTGAAGAGTGCAGACGTGTTCCCGGTCCACCGAAGATCATCGTGCCAAACTCCGGAGGTAAGTATGGGGTGAGGTGGGGTGTGGGGAGGCAGGATGCACAGTGGGTGGGTGCGGGTTGTGGGTGGGGCAGGGAGACTGCGAGGGACCATTTTTTTCTTTACAGGGTTTTTTTTTTTAAAAAGATGACGCGAGATGATTGCCACGCTTGAGTGGGCTCCCAGCATGGTAGAAGGACAGCTGGAGGGGTGTGGAGCCGACGGGGGATTGGGCACCCCCATTGGGCGACAGCATGGGGGGTGGGGGAGAGAGACAGTGGAGCCGGGGGGATTGGGCACCCTGTCAGCCATTACATCATTTTGCCACACTGGGGTGATCTCCCAGCATGGCACCTGGATGATTTGGGGGGGCATGGAGCTGACGGAGGATTGGGCGCCGCCCGGCCATACAGTGTGTGGAGGAGAGAAGGAAGGCACATGAGCACGCGGTGTGCGTGCGTGCGTGTGGTGGGGGAGAGCTCTGCTCACTCAAGCGGAGCTCTCCCTTTCAACTGTATGCCACTGCATTTTCAGCTGTCATTGACAGCTGGAGCAGTGATTGGTGCTCTGTGACCAAGCCTGCAAATACACTGACTGAATTGGAAGAGGCTGACACACCTCTGGAAAACTCGTGTGATGGCACTATGTTTCTTGCACATGCGTGCAAACAAACATAAAAATAAATTAAAGGTTACAGGACCAGAGCAAACAGCCACCACTTCCACACACATAATTCTGATCAAGTTACTCAACATTCCTGCCCTTAATCTCTCTGCATGCCCTCTCTCTCTGTCTGTCTAGCTTTTGCATCAATTTCTGTAGTCTTTGCATCTCCCTGTGTGCTGTAAACTATCCCTCCCCCTCTTCCTGGATTCTAAGGAGTTTGGGGATGACTTGTATGATTGTGTCTGTGTAGGTTGCTATATAAAAAGGCAGAAAAATTCTCTCCCTCCTCTTTGGATTGTACAGCACTGAGGAATACAGTCTGTCTGAAAGTGCTATATAAATCAAGATTTTGTTTCACACAAGCCACAGGCATAGCTCTTCCTTCTCTAAACTGCCAAAGAACTGTGTAAAGACTCATGCTGCACAGTCTTTTAGATGTGTAACACATCTGTGCCAGTCTGAAAAATATACTTGATGTGCAAGCAATGCTGACTGTGTTGGCATGGCAGTTACTAAATGGTGGTCACCAATCCCAATTCCAATTTATGTCAGTTGCTCCCAGTCCTGTCCAGGTGTTCCCTCCTACAAGGCAAGGCATGCCCAACCTTCCATGCTTCTGAACCCACTGAACAGAGTCCAAGAGACTAGAGGAGGCAAAGTGCATTTTTTGTAACCCCCAGTGCTTCCTGTCAGATTGGGATCCAACTAACCTGGGAGTGATGATGACAAATCTCTGCCCCAAGCTCTGAGCTCTCCCATGGTGATGTCCTGACTCCTGTCCCAATGTTCTCTTTATTGACAGCACAGTACACAGCAGCCAGCCACCAGTGCATTCAGTTCACTTACAAGACTTACTTTCTTTTTTCTCCATCAGACTTGAGTGGACAATTGTAGTGCCCCAAAGTTTGCCAGGCAAGCAGACCAAAGAGGACTCGGAGGGAAAGGGGTAACTCCCCACCCACCCCATGCACAGCCAGCCGGCTTATTGACCAAACTGGATGACTGACCATTTCCTGTCTCTGTCCCCCTCCCCTCCCCTCCTGGAGCCTTCTGGCACTGGATCATTTGTCTTGGCCAGGTCAGGTCTCTGGCCAGTGCCTAAAGGGGCCCTAAATCAGCCAAATGGGCTGATCTTAGCCCCAGATACCCAATCATCTGTCCAAAAGCCAGGTCCACCTCTAGGCTAGAAAGGGTCTTCCCTGCTAGCCAGTGGCAGTTCTGGACTGGGTGACTGACAGAGTAAAGAGCAAAGGAGTACAGATGGCTGGAGGCTTACCTGAAGCTCGGGTTCATAGCTCCTGGGTGGCTGCTCCTCTATAGCCAGTGGTCCTCAGAGGTCTCCAGCAGCATCAGTCACACCTTAGCTCCAGAAAAGAACCAGCAGTCCTCCTCATGGCCAGCAGCAGTCAGTTCCATAGAGGGAGCTCCCTTTAGTTGTCTGCTCCCTCAGTTTGCAGTTTTTGTATAGGGGTTTTCGTTAGTGTCCTGACGCTGGCTGCCTAGTAGTGCTTGTAGCACAAGCATCACATTTCAGATGCAAAGTGATGGGGGTAATGCTCACCAAGGTTCTCTTTTGTTCAAATAAAAATATGGCTTGGAAAGTCAGTTAGTTTGCTTCCTGTTATTTTGCAGAATAAGTGTGGCACGGTTCGTGTTTTTTGGGGGCTGCCATTGTAGTTACCCTGTCTCCCTTCTCCAGTATGCTGGCTGTTTTTTTTCTGGCATTGACATTGGGTGTTTCCACACGTGGGGCTGCCACTGCAGTTCCCCTGTCTACCTTCTCCAGTATTCTGGCTGTTATTTTTCTGACATTGAAACTGGGTGTTGCCACACATGGGGCTACCACTGCAGTCTCCTGTCCTTCCCCCTTTGTGTATTGCCTCTAGTGCCACTTGATGGTTGGCAGGCTGTTGTCCTGCCCAGCTTTGCTGGAGTGGTTATTTTTTTTCTCTCCTTTGTTTTGTTAAATTTCTTTCTCTTCCCCTTTGTGGGGGCTTCAATTTGCTTCCCATCCCTTTGCCTGGCCTTCTGGGCTGGTTGCAGGATGTGGTGCCCTTTTGGGGGGTCCTCTTTATTTTCTGCCTTCAGTTTTGCCATTTTTTTGTTTTTATGTTTATCTGTTTTGTGGGCTTTTTGAACCCCATTTCTTGCTTCAGTCCCCTGAGATGACCCCTGACTGTGGTCCTTCTCCTGTAGCCCCCCCCCGGATGAAGCAACGGTGTCTGTTTTGGTGGTCATTGGTAGTGGAGTTCCCCTGCTCAGCTCTCTTCCCCACCTCCCTTCCACAGTAAATGAGTGCCATTGCAGTCACGGACCTGGGCGCCCAGCTGATCGCGGTCTATGCGGCAATCACCAAGAGGGGGCAAGATGGGCAGATGGACCATGAGGTGCAGCAGCAAAGTGTGTCTGGGCAGAAACCAGCACCCAGACCACTAAAGTTCTGCCCTGCCACTGTTCAGGGTCAATGAAAGCATTGAGTGGGAGCAGAGCTCCCTGACCTCCACCATAGCACCACCAATGATCGCAGTGGGATCCGGAGGACCCGGGCCAGGCAAAGAAAAAGGAAAGTGCGCTCCATGTGGTAGAGCTATAAAGTGCTGACTAAACCATGGCTTCTTTTTTTCCTCAGCAAGCAGTGAAGCTCTGAGTCTTAAAATGTTTCAGGGAAAATAATTGGGGGGGTTTGAGCTTACATTTGGGGGGCTTCAGCCTCCCCAAAAACAGCCTGGCGATGCCACTGATTGAGAGGCAAATCCCCAGGCCTCCAAGGGGACTCATAGCTAAAGCACATCACTGGCTTGACAGCTCACCCAGACTTTTTGGGGGAAACAAACACAGGCTCTGGGCAAACAACACTGGCATTGGTTTCTTCTCCTGTAGTGTGGAATGCCTCTGCACTGGTTGGAATGTTCAAATTTGGAGCACAGTCAGCTCCTTGCTCTGCAGATTCTGTTTATACCATATTCTGCTCATTATTATCTTCTGAAGAAGGCCAAGGTTGTTCATTCTGAGGAGACTCTGGCACAGTTAGACTTTGATGCACTGAAGGTCAATACTTTTATATTGTTCTTCAAGGACTGGTATGTCACCAGAAAGATTTACCACATCAGACTCCTCCTCGGGTAATTCAAATAATTCTTCTAGATACAAAGAATCTGCTACTTCAGACGTAATACTTTGCACCTCACTTTCAGGGGGCATTGTTCTAACAAGGAAGCTGGGGTGTTATGCAGTCCTGAAGGCCCAGCTTCATCCCCACAATTATACATAGGGTTACCTTGAAACAATTGACTCAGTTCGTAGGCAGGGTAATAAGAATGGTCACACTCGCTATCATCAGAGGTGGACTGACAGTCACTATCATTTTAGGCCTGCCGGGGTGGGGGAAGCCTTAGGTCTGGAACAACTGGGGCAGGTTGACTCTGTCTCTTTTTAGCAGCAGCACAAGTCACAGGCCCAGGAGGGGCAATATCTGATGGTTCAGTGTCAATGATCACTTGGCCAATGGGAAGCAGGTGGTTTCTGTGCATGGTCTTGACAGCTTTAGAGTCATAGCAGTATAGCGAAGTGGATTAAGGCTCTGTGCTGCAAATCTGGAGACCTGGGTTTGAATCCCACAACCCCCACTTGCATACTGTGTGACCCTGAGCAATTCACTTAACTTCCCTGTGCTCCCAGGTTGTACTTGTAAACAAGCTTTCAGCTTAGTGTGTCTCACCTGGTTAAACAATTGGAAATAAAAAAATTCTCAGAGCACACTTTGTACACATGTAACTCATCCAACTTGCTGACTATCACACGTGGAAAATGGTGCCACCTATCAGCGATTTTGTGCTTGCCATGCAGTCCCAAATTACATAATAACACTCAATCCCCAGGCAACAACTCTTGAGCCTTTACCCATTGATCATGTCTCTTTTTGTTAGCAAGATTTTGTTTGGCAGCCTTTGTTTGAGCCAGTTGGTATGCATGGTTCAATAGAGCTTTCAGCTTCTGTACATATTGTAAATAGTTCATAGCTCTGACCCCATCAGGAGAGAGACTCCAAAGCAGACATCCACAGGCAACCAGGCTTTCCTCTCAAACATGAGGAGATAGGGAGACAACCCAGTAGCATCATTTTTGGTGCAATTGTAAGCATGCACTAAGATGCTAATCTGCTGTCTCCATTTAGACTTGTCTTTAGGATAAAAAGTGCCCAACATATCCAGGAGAGTTCTGTTAAAGCATTCCAGCTGGGGATCCCCCTGGGGTAGTAAGGAGTATTTCTAGACTTCCGCACCCCCCACAGGGAGAGCATCTCTTTGATCAGTCTACTTTCAAAGTCTCTTCCTTTTTTGGAATGGATACATTGGGGTGCATCATAGTGGACAAAGGACTTTTCTACCAGCACCTTGGCCACTGTAGAGGCCTACTGATCCTTGATTGGGAAAGCTTGTGTGTATCGGGTAAAATGATTGGTTACTATCAGTACGTTGCCAATGTTCTTTTGATTGGGCTCCAGACACAGGAAGTCTATGTAAACCAGCTCCATGGGGGCACTGGTAGTGATGTTGACAAGTGGGGCAGCTTTCTGGGGCAAAGCTTTCTGTTGAAGGCAGCGACTACAAGTTCTGATATGATGCTCAACATCTGCACCCATTTTTGGCCAATAGAATCAGGAATGTACTAAGTCGAGAGTTTGATCAATACCGAGGTGCCTCATATGATTGATGTAAGGACCTCAGTACCAGCTGCTTGAAGGCTGTGGGTAGTACCAATTGCTGCTTGTCCAACTGACCTTGCCGATCTACTGTCTCGCAATAGAGTAACTGGCCTCGCAACTTTAGTCGGGGGCCTTCTTTGAGTAATAATGCAGTCCTTAAGTCGGTAGAACATAGTTTAGATACATCTTTCCCTGCATGAAGGGCACCAAACGTGGGCCAGATCATTGCATCTTGGGATTGAGCACTCTGAATGCTGTTACTATCAAACTGGGACAAGGCATTGAGGTCCAATGCAGAAAAATGACAATAGGCTGCAGATATGCAAGTATCAGGGGGCCCCAAACAGTCCACCAGGCGGTCTACTGTATCTGTGGATGGCTGCTCATCTTTGTCAAACCTTTGACACAGTGCTTTAATAAAGTGTTCTATGAGCCTCACCCAGTTGTTTTGAGGGCTTGACCACCATGAGAGAGCATCAGCATCAATATGGTTCAGTTCAGGCCAGTATTCAACCGCATTATCGTAAGTTGACAGGGCAGAAAGCCACTGGTGCCCAGTGGCGTTCAGTTTAGCTGAAGTCTGTACATATGTTAGCGGGTTGTTATCAGTTTGTACCAGTATTTTGGCCTCATAGAGGTACTCATGAAATTGGTCAACTATGGCCCACTTTTAAGCGAAAAACTTCAACTTGTGAACAGGATAATTTCGCTCAGATGGTGTCAAGCTTCGACTGGCAAAGGCCACAGGTCTCAGGCCATCTTCACAATCTTAATGCAACACGGCCCCAAGTCCCTTCAGGCTGACATCTTTATACATGATATATGGCTTGGTAGGGTCAGCATAGGCAAGTACTGGGGCATGAGTAAGCTGATAGATGATCTCAGAGAATGCTGCCTTACACTCAGGGGTCCAACAGGCTCCAAATGGTTCACCTGTTCAGAAATACACCTTTTCTTCTTCTTCATTGAGGGATCTCTTCTTGTACCTGTGGTTGGCAGGAGGATAACCTTGAGAGAGATTGAGAAGTAGTTCGATTACTTTTGAATATTCTTTAATGAATCGACGATAATAGTTACAGAACCCCAAGAAATGCTACTGTTCTTTTAAGTTAGTTGGTTGGGGCCAGGTGGTCAGGGACACTACTTTGCTGGTGTCTGTCTGTATTCCCTTGGCTGGCACTATGTGTCCCACATATTTTACAGAGGTTTGTAAAAACTGACACTTGTCTAGAGACAGTTTGAGGCCGAATTCTTCCAGGTGGTGAAGAACTTTGAATAATCTGGTCTCATGCTCTTCAAGGGTGCATCCAAAGACAATGACATCATCCAAGTATACTAGACATTCTAACAGAGTCATGTCTCTTACTGCACATTCCATCAACCTCGGAAAAGTAGTGGGGGCACCTGAAATCCCCTGAGGCATCCTCAGAAATTTGTAGAACCCCAAGGGACAAATGAAGGCTGTTTTCTCACAGTCCTCCTGGACCATCGGGATTTGATAATACCCACTTTGTAGATCCAGTACTGCAAACCACTGACTCCCATTCAGGCAGTCCAGGGCATCCTGTTTGTGGGGCATGGTGTATTGATCTGGTACAGTCCATCAGTTTAGGGTCTGATAATCTACACACATCCTCACTGACCCATTCTTCTTGCACACGACTATGATGGGAGATGCATAGGGGTTTCTTGACTCTTGAATAATTCCAGCAGCTAGCATCTCCTGTAAGTGCCTCCAAACATCATCTATATCAGCTGGGGAAAGGTGGCAGGACTGCTCTCTAAAAAGTCTGTCGTTATGAAGCCTGATAGTATGCTCAGCACCATGGATGCACCCCCATCTCATTCCTTTAGGGAAAACACTTGGTCCCTCTGGGCAAGTTTCTTACTGACTCCAGTCTTCCATTCAGCAGACAATGGGGAATCACCAAAGTCGAACAGGTCTGGGGTCACCTCCCCCTTTTCACTGGAATATTTGCTGCTGGGCAGTACTGCTGTACACAGTGTACTGTAGCTAAACTACACCCCTGTTCACTCAAATTTCTCAATTAGACACATTCCAGATTTGGACCATCGCTCACCATGCATAGGCATGGGCACAGGCAGGTAAGATGCTGGGTTTAACCAGTAACCCCTCTGGCAACTTTCCTTCACCAGGTGCATCCAGCATCAATATTTTATTTTTCACATCCTTTCTAAGGCAAATTTCTCCATGAATGGTGTACTGAATGTTGGGTTGTAGTACCAGAGAATCGGGATCTTTCTTCCACACTATCCCCACCGCCTCATCTCTGTCCACTGCTGCAGTCTGTTTTTGCAGGTCATAGGCTCTCTTTATCAAGGCGGGACTTCTCAGGGCTTGCCCAGTCCATTGCCCTTGTTTCTCTTGACACAGCTGCACTAGTCTTTCAAACATGTGGGTGTTGGTTCCAGTGAGCAAGGGAACCCCATTATACAATCCCGTAGGAGGGCACACCAGAGCTGATGTCTCCACTTGTTCATCTACACCAGTTACAGCCACAGGAAAAGACAGCCTGAGCTGGACATATCCTAGGTAGGAAGACTTGTCACTCAGACCCCACACATGTAGGCCTTCCAGAGGTTGTAATGGCACATCAGATAAGTGTTTGTCATACCAGTCCTGAAATACAGTGGTCACTTGTGACCTGCTGTCAAGCACAGCCCGAGCATGAATAACATTGACAGTTAGAGTAGTCTCCATCGAAGGGCCCACCATTTTGGACCAGTCTGGAGGGACAGTAGAAGGGGCCTGGACAGACAATTTGGCCACAAAGAAGTTTGAGTTAGGATTTCCTGAACCTTCACTGCGGTCATTGCCGCCACCCCTCGGCCATTGTTTTGCTTTCCGAAGCTCCCCTTGAAATCTATATGCAACTTTATCTAGGTCCTTCAGGGACTGGCATTCTCTGTTCATATGCCCATCCTTCCCACAATTATGACAAAACATGTTTTCTGGGGCCTGATGTGACTGACACATCACATTGGGAGCTGATCTCCATTCACAGCTAGGAGGTTGGGGGTACATAGTTCATGCTGGAGCTGGGGTACCAACATTGGGCAATCTGGGCTTGACCTCTCCCTGAGGTGGTAGAGGCAGTGGGAGATGTCTCAACAACTCTGTTATTGCCAACATTAGTTCCTTTGTTTCAGTTCTCTGACTGCTATCTGCAGGGGAAGCCAAAGCGTGAGCTACCACCCCCACAGCAGACATGCTCTGAGAGGGGTTAGGATCCATAGTGTCTTTGGAAAAGGGCTAGGGGGGGAGGCTGGTTTTCATTTCTCTGAACTCTTTCAGTAGCTCAGCACACTGTGAAATATCCCCAGCAGCCTCTGGTTCCAAGGAGTTCCCCTGCGCCAAAGCTACTGTGGCTGTACCAGTGCTGGAACTCCCATCTCCATCCTCACCTTCGCTTTCCTTTAGTTGTTTCATCAGGTCGCAGTAGTCGGGGGGGAGATTACCCTTCCTAACCTGAAGCCTTAACTGAAAGATTAACAATTTGGAATATTTGACATCTTGCAGTATGTGATCCACCCTTACATGGTTCAAGTTGCTAGCTGGTACCCCACCCTTGCAGTAAGCTATCTGAGGGCCCTCTCCAGATGAGTGACATATGTGGATAAACATTCCCTCTTCCACTGTTTAGTGTCTTTAAATTGCACCATCAAAGCCTCCCCAGACTCAGTGCTGCCAAATAGACCTTCAAGGGCAGACAGATACCTTTGAGCAGGCGCATCAGGGTTGGTGGACCTCAGGAACTTAATTGTTTCCAAGGCTGGAACCCTCAAGCTTTCCATAATTCTTTTTCACTTCTCAGCCTCCGCACACGGGTACCAACGGGGCAACATAGTAGATCCAGGTCTCCCAGTCATCCACCCACTGTGAGGTGGGGAGGGTATCTGAGCACATCCTTAACTTGTGGTATGTGCCATGACTAACTGCAGGCACAGGTGCCAATACTAGACTGGGCAGAGGTGTGGGGGACGGAACACCACCAGGTGGCAGGAGAAGTTTCAGTCCCCTACAGTCTTTCCCTCCGCCAGTAGCAATTTGGTAATCTTTTCTTCAAGGGAACAGATAAGGAGGGGGGCTCATCCACCCCAGGGTCTTTGCTATCCTTAGTTATTACCCTCCAAGCAGTTGTGGACCCTCTGGGGGTAACAGTCATTGGTACTTTAGTGCTGTTCATGGGGTCACTATACTCCACCAAGGCCATGAGGGTTTGGGACATTAAATCAACCTGTCAACACACCACCACAGCATTTTTCAAACCTTTGTCTTTGGAGACGACCTCTTGTACTGTGTCCTTACTAATACTCAAGGGACTGTCTAGTATAAGCATGGCATGATGGTGGTCAACCTCCTGCCCTGTACACCATCCCACCAACTGGTGCACAGTGGCTTCTACTGGTGTGGCCATATTCCAGCAACAATTATTCTAACAGCTAACCATTATGGGGTGCTAATCCCAATGGTGCCTCCAGGATGTACCCTTAGGTGGCCCTATCTCATGGGCTACTACCCCTCCCTGCAGGACCAAATGTGGGTTGAGAGGCATGGTGACTGTAAAAGGGTGCTTTCACCCAGAGGACAGGGTTGGTGGTAGCGTAGCAGACCTGGGTACAACCCTCCGGGACACTGTTACCTCACCTCTTTACCCTCTAGTGGCCTAAACAATCTTCTGAACACACAATTACCAGAACCCTCAAACAGCAGGTATACCCCCACACTTGTTGCATTTACCACCAGGGCTGATTACACCAGCTTGATCCTGGAGACCCCGTGTAGAATAAGGTTGGACACAGCAAGTAATAGAAATCCAGTGCTATTAGTACAGAGATGCACTACAAACAGTTTAAGTGTAACATGATTGAGATCTGATTTATTCAGGGGAATTGAACAAGGAAGGGGCATAATCAGGTTGATTGGTTTAAGTACTGATTCAATCAGGCTGCAAGGCATGCAGTTTAGAGTCCCTCAACACAGTCACACACACTCTGGGTACCCAGTTGGTGAGGTAGGTTAGCCTGATGCATTGCCTGTGGTAGGCCGGCGCTGCAGTTGGTCGGGGCCCTATAGGTTGAAAGAAATAGCCAAGCACAGTAACCCACAAATTGTAATCCTGAGCCAGAAGACTCAGTTTGTGATATTCAAACTAAACAATTAAATCAGATGACACACTTTGATTGAGCTGTGGTTGCAGGGAGCTACCCTGGTGTTTACTCACACTTCCCAGTACAGGACACAGGATGACTTGCTGGTTTGCCAGAAGAAGCAGGGCCCACACGATTCATTGTGGTGTCATTCCTGTCTGTGATGTTGAGCAGGGAGCTGATCCCCAGGCAGGTCTCTCATCGATGTTCTTCTCTGTAGCATGAGCAGCTGACTGGGCCAAGATGGCAGGGCCCAGGCCAGGTGAACAATTTGGGTGGCAGTCCAGTAGTGCTGGATGCAGCTTCCAGCAAGCGTGACACAATCAGGCAGTGGGGAACCAAATCATGACCCACTAACAGCATTCAGCATACTTATAGTAAAGAAAAGAAACAGTACCACAGTTCGGATGGCAGTCCAGTTGCAATATACAGTGTCTATGCACAAACTGATGCTTTGCGGTAGTCTCAGGTCCTGACAGGATGATCGCACTGAGGCAAATCTTGGGTCTCTGTGGAGAGGGGGCCGAGCCATTGCAGTTGTGAGTGTCTGGCTGGTGGTGCAGCCATGCCCATGTCCTGTTCATGGGGTCACAGGGATGCACTGTGCATGGCAGTGGCACAACTATTTGCAGGTGCCTATGGCCACTGTTTTCCAGAGTGTGACTGATAGCAGGCCATGGCACAGCCCATGGCACTTTCTAACAGAGTGCTCCCATG
This sequence comes from Neoceratodus forsteri, assembly GCA_016271365.2. Lineage (NCBI taxonomy): Eukaryota > Metazoa > Chordata > Ceratodontiformes > Ceratodontidae > Neoceratodus > Neoceratodus forsteri. The sequence continues at coordinate 284,129,817 of JADMNL010000026.1, read as the reverse complement.
TCTGCCCCAATACAACTCTCTAATATCCCTACTTACAAAGGGTAGTCCCCATGTTAACACTCAAACCTGCTCTGTCCCTAATCCATCCCTCATGGGACAGGTACTTCACACTCAGGGAATATGCACTGCTGTCCAGCTTTCTAGCTGGCATTCCTATGGTGCTAGGATGTGAGGTCACAGCTACACTTTCTGCAGATGCACACCAGTTTACACAGTGCTCTGGGCTTATATTGCCATGTTTGGGGACTTGTCCCTCACTGTATGGTCAGTGTTCCTCATTGTCACTCCTTTTGTATGTCCATGTCACTCATGTACATTCCAGATGGTTGTGAATTGTGGTCCCCAGTCCTGTCACCCAACACTGTGTGGTTACTGCTACCTGCCATGGTGCTCTTCTGCTTTCAGCAGCCCTCCACCTGCCATAGCTGTATGCCCCTAGCAGTGCATGCATGGCTAGAGATGGCACACAGACTCTTCCACAACCATGCCCACAACAGGCATGTCCCACAGTGATGCCTATATGTGCCTTCAAGTGTGGTTGATGCGTGCCACTTAGCTGTGCTATGCGAACATTCCACACAAATGTACATAAGCACATGCGTTGCACACAGCACACAAGCTGCGTATCATTCATGCATAGGGACAAATATTTGTAAACTATAGAGGAATGCAAAAAAGAATAAGTGGATTATTTAACTTATATTCTGTTTATATCTGTTTTGTCCTGTTTTATAATGCTGAGCTTATGTCTGTGGCTTTTGCATTCTCTGGTATCATTATTTCTGGAGCACTGTCTTTTAGTATTTCAATTTGAGCTATCTCTGAGACGTCAATAGTAACCTCCATCCTATTTGTATCTTTGGCATCGTGCATCTTTGCCTCAGAATCCATCAACCACTCCTCTTCTGCAGCTTTAGCTGCCTGTTGCATGTAACCCCCCTGGTACCCGGGGTTACTAGACTCCCAGTAAGACCTAGTGGTAGGCAGGGAAGGCAGCTTTTGAAACTCCAGTTGAATGGATTTCACACTGTCTCACTCTGTTCTCAATCTCAGATGAGACTGAGGGATGACATCACCATAGAACTCTCGCAGCTGCATGAGCCACACTGGAAAGCTGCAGTTGGAAGTTAGGATAGAATGTTGAGGATTTTGAGCAGAGTCTGCGTGCAATCTTGGTGAGAGATAGCAGCACAGCAGTCTGTGTGCAGGCTCTCAGAGCTTCAAGCTCTGTTTTAGAGCTACTGTTAAGTAGGTGTGTGTTTCCACCGTAAGAGGGACACAAAAACTTATTGCTGAAGTGGTGGAGACTGTTGTAACTGGTCCAACTGCCCCTTCCCTGAGGGGATGGGGGAAAAAGGTTTGCCTCGTCTTCCAAGGTCAACCCTCCTCATTCCGGCTAAGGGAAGAAGCTGCCTATTTCAAGTTGTGCTGCTGCACCAGAAGCTCTGAGAGAGACATTCCTGTGGAGGAATTGCCTGTGGGGCACTTGCAACCAAAGGGTGAGTTTGCTCTGACAGAAGGCCAGTGTTTTTCACCTGAACTGTAGGAAGATGGAGATTGGACTACTTAATCTGCAGGAGGTCTAGTGTAATAGACATTGCTGGTTAACTCAAGTAGGTTCAAGTCCAGCACCAAACAGTGAAGTAAAGTGGTGATTGGACTGCTTAATCAGTGGGGGGCCTACAGCAATGGGCTATGCCAATTTAAAGTATGTTCAAGTCCAGCACAAAGAGAAAGCAATACAAGTACAGGAAATTTGACATACATTTAGCCTTAATCTACATTGCGAAGCTTTACAGCAGGAGGTGTTTACTGTCCAGAGAAATGGCCGGGTATGAATTATGGAAGCGAAAGGTGAGAGACCCCCATTAGTAGTAACCAAATTCACCTCTACAGATTTGCTCTGTGGCACCTTTACTTTCTCTCAGGTACTTGGCCAGTGCCTGAGGAAAGTACTCAGATGTGGGATTAAAAGAAAAATTCCCTGATAGAGCTGAGGTGCTCTTAGGTGGTTTAGGGAGCCACCAGAAAATGTTTCCATGACATATGGAAGGTGTCTGAGTGGCTGGCAAGGGAGCTGAGCCTGGGAATCCCAGATCAGTGTACAAGTTTGGGCCGTGTACCCAAAGCAGCATGCAAGTCTGGGCTGTGTGCCCGGTGGGTTCAGAGCCTGATGGCTGAAGTGTTGAAGAAGTGTTCTTGATTCTTTTAATCTGCATTACCAGGAATGTAGCCCCGTGGGGGTCCATCTATGCTTTGTTTGCTCTGCTTTGATGTGAATAAAGCCACACTTTAGAATCCCATTTCTGGTGTTAGACATTACAGTTATTGCTTCCTGTGTTCAGAGTTACTTGGGGGCCACTGTGCAGAGTAGCTAAACCTAGCCCTTGTGCCGAGTAACCTATTCCTCCCCGAACCCAGTGCCCACCTGGTACTGCTGTCAGATTTAAACAGCATACCTTCTGTTGTTTGCAAAATGATGGGGGTGGGGGTTGCAAAATGGAGGCACCACTTTGGATTTAAATTTTGGGAAGAAAGGTGCTTGGGCAAAGGGCTAGAATTTTGGTTATCTGGCAGTGGGTAGCCCAAAAAGCTGAAGCAAGGTTGACTGGTGTGTTGCTGTGTGCTGTTGTCCATATGCTGCTGTTAAAGTGCCAACTGTTTACCAAGGAGCAGTAAAGCCTGAGAAAGTATGCACTTGTTCTGCATCAAACATTTACAGCATTTTTCCAGCTTTTAAAACAAAACTGTTGAGACAAAGAAAAGTGTGGAAGACTAGGGGTAGCAAAAGGACAACTGTGCCCTGGACATTGGAAATGCTTTCTAGTGAATGGAGAGACTTGCTGTGTTAATGGCCATGACAAATGGTTGAAATGGGCTCCCGCCATGGAGTTAGTTCGAAAAAAAAAGTGGTTTTGCAGTTTAAATTTGCCTGCTCGACGATCGCCGTGAGGAGAGGAGCACTCGCGTGGGAAAGAGGCTCATTTGCATGGTGCCGTGTGATTGGTGAGACTGCAATCAGTCCTGTCCCCAAGCCAGCTTTACAGCAACTGCCCAGCATTCAAGAGGGATTGTGAGTGGAGTGCATGTACTGACTTACCGGAGGAGCGTCATGGTGACTGAAAGCACTGTAAAAGTTTAAAAAATGGACTTTTCCATCTAAATTTGGGCTCAACCCACATTTTGATCGACTGGATTGTGAGTGTGGTGTTCAGAGGGATGATCGGCTGGACTGCCAACCCGCTTCTGTCCAGAGGCTTCCAAGACTGGCTGTAGGCCATTTTACTTTGCAGCAAACAGCTACTGATAACAGTGAGTACCAACAGAAATAACTGCTCAAACCAGTGATTTTTGCCAAAAGCCAGCTGAATCTGTGTGCAGCAGTGTAGTCATTTTGTAAACAAAGACGGTGTTAAGTTTTTACCTGCAAAAGCAAGCTTGCTAAGCCATTGACTGTGAGCATAGTTATGGGTGCAGCGTCAGAGCAAAGTTTCAAAGCCATGAGAGAGACTGTGAGTTGTACCAAGATATGCAGCAAGAGTTACAGGCAATCCTGTGCTTGAAATACTGAGTGTTTAAGGGACTGTGAGCTAGAGTAACATTTTCAGCAAATGAAAAGTCCGTGGAAAATCATATAAATGTGCTAGGAAAAAGAACAGTGCAAGTTTGTGCAGTTTGAGCAAAGTTATCAGTAGAGTGTGCAAATCGGATGCACAGTGGCTTGACCCAGTTTCAGAATATTGATGCGTAGGAGCACTGCTGCTGGCATTACAGGGTGGGGTAGTAATGTAAACACAGCAGCAGAGGAACGATTTTGAAAGAAAGAGAAAGTGTTCAGTGACGTGGGACTCTCAATAACAGTGAGCGTTTGTTTTCCTCTGCAGTCGTGGCCTCAGGACCAGCCTGCTACCCGGATCATGCCCGGGCTGTGGTAGCAGCAGAGGTAAACAAGTAAAGGGACATTGACAGGTGTTACTATGGAGGACAACTGCTTACTCATGTGGCGATTCCTGGATACCCAGTGCAAGTGTGCTTAATATGCTTAAATGCTGGAAGGGACATCTTCATGGTACCTAACTGTTCAGGGTGCTTAGAGAAATATGGCTTGTTTAAAGCGCCCAAGATTTATTTGGCTCCCACATGGACAAAAGTTCAAGAATCTGCAGTTGGCAGCACACAGCACCAGGCGGAGCCTGTTGGAGGAGGCCCCTCGGGGGAGTGTGGCACAAAGCTAGAGGGTGCAGATTTGCAGACAGAACAATATGCTGATGTTTCAGATTCTGGATTGCAGAGAGACAATTCAGGCAGAGCATCAGTAGACCTTGGAGAGGGGGGGGCATAGCCCAAGTCTCATAGGAGAAGACGAGATGAGGGAGGCCTTTGAATGGAAGGTTTTGACCTCCGTGCCCAGCGAAGAGTGGATAGTCTCAGGAGTGAGGACGACTGCTCACTCCTGGGCACAGATTCACAGTGAGGAAGAAGAAGAGGGGGAACCTATGTGGCCTTGTGAAAAAGAAATGGGTACACAGCCTCAAGCTCTTGCCTCAGAGAAATGCATAGAAGAGAGTGGTGATGCCACTACCCTGGCTGTGCAAGAAGAAGTCAGGAATCCATTTTTTGTCTCTTTGAGAATGTGTAGCCATCAGAACCAGGACTGGACACCCCCAAGCCAGGCCAGAGGTCTCAGGTTGACCAAAGCTAGTAAAGAGGAGAGACTGGTTTGTAGGAAGGCAAATTAAATCTATGGGATGTCCTTTCCTACCTTTCCTTTGAGATTCTGGGAGGAGAATGAGAACAACAGGAAATCCTGGATTTGGGCCGGAGCAATGAAATGTGTGCATCCTGGTACAAACAAGCATGTCAGGAACAGAATGTTTCATGAAAAATATAGCCAGTGGAAAAGAGGCAGGACACTGTTAATGGACACTGTTCAAATAGTGGATATAGAGAGACGTGAAACCTTTCACAGTGTGAATTATGTGCGTCCAGACGGGATAATAATTCAAGCTCCTGACCCATTGTGCTATTGGCCACAATGCAAAGACCTCCCTGCAAATGTGCCCATGCCTACCAAATGGAAAGCAGAGCAGTGGTAGCCAGTGCTGTCACTCCAGCCATTACAGTGCCTTTGTTGTTCCACCAGTATGGACATCCAGGACTCAGGTGCCCCACATTCATCAGTTCTACAGTGTACTGACTTTCCAGAATCCATTGACTGGCCCACCAGATGACTTCAGATCCAGAGAGAACACCAGCCCAGCTGTATCCTGAATCTTCGCCTGGTAATCGGATGACGTCAAACCAGCTGTTTTCCTTTTGTTCCTGTTCCAAGGTTCCATTTCCAGATATGACATCAGTCCAGCAGTTTCCAGATGTGCCCTCCTGTCATTCCTGGAAGATGTCTGTCCAGCTGTATCGGAAGAATGCTGCCAGGGAGAGTCTTTGACTGAGGACCAGGTCGGTGTTTTGTTCATTCTACAAGGGACTGGTAAGTCCAAACTTTTCTATTCTTATGACATTGCAGTACATACCCTACACTAGCAGACTCCAGGTGTGTGACCTGTCCTCAAAGACTCTCCCCTTTGGGACTTTGGCTTGCTAGAACTGTGCATCACCGGGCTCTGGCCCAGGAGAGACTCTTTCATGGACAAGCCTTCAGGCACTGTGGTCACTAGATGGGACTTTTAGGGCACTCCATCCCCCAAATGTGTGTTGTAAATAATGTCAATGTTTTTCTACTGTTTTCTATTGTTTATACTGTTTTTCTAATTTTCTAAAAAAAATATATATATATTTTTGGGATTCTCCAGTGTTTTGATAGTAGGGGTTAAGATAGACTGTGTACACAGATTAGGAGTGTGTCTTGTCTTTCTATTTCTTGCAGGTGTTCCTGAAGAAGATAGAAGAGAAGACAAGAACAGGAGGAGGGACTCATCAGAGTTCCTCACTAGTACTTTAGTGTGTAGTATTTAAAGTACTGTTGTTGTTATTGTTGTTACTGGGTGTAAACCTTTTGTTCCACAGGTATGGTTGTGGGGAAAGGTGGGAGTAATGCATGGTATGGTATTAGCTCCTGGTGTGTGGTTGCATCGTGCCCAAGGTCGGGGAGGTCCCCTCTTTGTTTTGTTTTGGGATTTGAGTTAGGGGCAGACAGATTTTCCCTAGGGGAATAGACAGGCTGTGGTCCTGAATGGCCGTAGGGACTGCAGTGCTGATCTATTAGGGCTATGCTCTGGACAGTTCTACCAAAGTCATTAGGTACCCATAGTTAGTGGGTAGAGTAGAGGTTGATATGTCAGCCAAAGGCCTCTAGGCCCTTAGTACTTCCTGTCTATGCTAGCACATGGTAGGAGGGGGCCTGATCACCCAGATAGAATGTTGGGGATTTTGAACAGTCTGTGTGCAGTCTTGGTGAGAGACAGCAGCACAACAGTCTGTGTGCAGGCTCTCAAAGCTTTAAGCTGTTTTAGAGCTACTGTTAAGTAGGTGTGTGTTTCCACCGTAAGAGGGACACAGAAACTTATTACTGAAGTGGTGAAGACTGTTGTCACTGGTCCAAGTGCCCCCTTCCTGAGGGGATGGGGGGAAAATGTTTGCCTGCCTTCCAGGGGCAATCCTCCTCATTCCGGCTAAGGGAAGAAGCTGCCTATTTCAAGTTGTGCTGCAGCACCAGAAGCTCTGAGAGAGAAATTCCTGTGGAAGAATCACCTGTGGGGCACCTGCAACCAAAGGGTGAGTTCGCTCTGACAGAAGGCCAATGTTTTTCACCTGAACAGTAGGAACGTGGGGATTGGACTACTTATTCTGCAGGAGGTCTAGTGTAATAGACGTTGCCGGTTAACTCAAGTAGGTTCAAGTCCAGCACCAAACAGTGAAGTAAAGTGGGGGTTGGAGTGCTTAATCAGTGGGGGGGCCTACAGCAATGGGCTGACAATTTAAAGTATGTTCAAGTCCAGCACAAAGGGAAAGCAAGACAAGTACAGGAAATGTGACATACATTTAACCTTAATCTACATTGCGAAGCTTTACAGTAGGAGGTGTTTACTGTCCAGAGAAATGGCCGGGTATGAATTATGGAAGTGAAAGATGAGAGACCCCTATCAGTAGTAACCAAATTCACCTCTACGGATTTGCTCTGTGGCACCTTTACTTTCTCTCAGGTACTTGGCCAGTGCCTGAGGAAAGTACTCAGATGTGGGATTAAAAGGAAAATTCCCTGATAGAGCTGACGTGCTCTTAGGTGGTTTAGGGAGCCACCAGAAAATGTTTCCATGACATATGGAAGGTGTTCAAGTGTCCGGCAAGGGAGCCGAGCATGGGAATCTCAAATCAGTGTACAGGTTTGGGCTGTGTACCCAATGCAGTATGCAAGTCCAGGCTGTGGGCCCAGTGGGTTCAGAGCCTGATGGCTGAAGTGTTGAAGAAGTGTTCTTGATTCTTTTAATCTGCATTACCAGGAATGTAGCCCCTTGGGGTCCATCTATGCTTTGTTTGTTCTGCTTGGATGTGAATAAAGCCACACTTTAGAATCCCATTTCTGGTGTTGGACAATACAGTTATTGCTTCCTGTGTTCAGAGTTACTTGGTGGCCCCTGTGCAGAGTAGCCAAACCTAGCCCTTGTGCCAAGTAACCTATTCCTCCCTGAACCCAGTCCCCTGCTGGTACTGCTGTCAGATTTAAACAGCATACCACCTGTCATTTTCAAAATGATGGGGTGGGGGTTGCATGTGGATGACTAAAATTTGAATTTGTTCTTCTGCAAAGAAATGTTTCTTCATCCACCTATAATAGCCAAGGCATTTGCATGGGTAAAGAACTGACAGGCAACCTTTTGCATCCTGTATTTCTTCCCAGAACTGGAGAAATATTCTTCTCATTTGTGTTTGTGGTGACACAGCATGATGTAGAAACACTTTTAAACCCTTATAATGACTGGCACATTTTACTCTGCCCTTTGTGATAATCAGCTCATAATCATCAAATGATGAGAAGGTCAGCAGTACAGTGATTGGGTTTATTTAGAGTCAAGTGTGTTTCAAGAAAGGATTACATACATATGGTTTTAGGATGGAAACAATATCAGTCCAATGAGTGTTCCTAGTTCCCATCAATTTACTGGAAATACCCTGCTATTCCTTTTTACGGCTTTATGGGGTGGAGCCTTGCAAATATTTTGATATCACTTGGGGGGTGGAAGTGCGCTTCAGGCTCCCACCGAAACACAGTTTTGGAGTTGGAGTACAATTCCTCTGCTATCTGAAATCATAGTGCTTGGGGTGGGGTGGGAGGGGTGAGAAAGATTTCCTTTACATGCAGCATATTCATGCCTGTTCAGATTACTAGCAGTGGATATGCTTAGTGTAAACAGCACAGACAGCTTGTTAAACTAAGCTGAGAAATTCCTCTCTGTTGTCTTTAGTCTTACAGAACACCTAAACATTCTTTGTACACATTTTTTCTAAACAATGCCCTGTCAAACTTGTTGCATGAAGCATAGTCATGCCAGCTTAAATTACTACCACTGGATACTCAGTGTAAACAGCACAGACAGCTTGTTAAACAAAACAGCCTGTTAAACTAAGCTTAGAAAATCATCTCTGCTGTCTTTAGTCTTAAAGGATACCTACATCTTCTTTTTACAGATTTTTAGCTCAACAATGGGCTGCTGGTCAAAACTGGGTTTATAATGAGACTGCATTGCTCCAGCAGAGATTCAAATTACATTTCTAGGAGTGTGGCTATGTTGTTCATCCACACTGTCTGGCATGTCCCTTTCCCCTTTAAATCTTACCGTAAGTCTTCAAGCTGGCTTCTCCCACACACCCAGGTGGTATGTACCTCAAATCCACCCCGTGATGCCAGATCTTCCTTTACATTGGAAGATATAGGTTCCCTTGTGCTCTCAAAGCATATCGTGGGCCCTGGATTCTAATCATCAGTTTTTACTGAAACAAACTTGTTCGAGTTAGCGATTGTGCTTTTACTGCAATGGAGAAAAAAATCATCCTGTGGTTTCACCGGTGCCCCTGTGGCCAGAAGATGTCATGCAATGATCCCCACCTCATGTACGTTTACTGCCTAGGTGTCGGACATGACACCTTGTCATGTGGTTTTTGCCTGGCCTTCCATCCCAATGTTCTGGATGACTGCAAGGCACATTTGAAGCTGGGGAGACCAGAGAAAAGGAACCCACCTGTGAAATCAAAGGAGCCATGATATCCGCTGAACAGCTGGAACAAATGAAAGCATTTGAGGAGGAAACAGCTCAAGCTTTGGTCAATCGAAGCTTCTTCGTTCCGCTGAACCTTGTTTCCACCTTTACGGGCTCCTTCAAGGAGTTGTGCCAGTCTCTCCCCACCTGGGGTGAGGCACCCTCGGGCACGAACTCCACCTGCTCTTGAAGACAGAGAAGGACCCATCATCTTCATCCCAACCAAGATGTTCTAGGGACCGAGAGAGGTCTGAGTCCCAAGAACACGCACTCTTGACTTGGGTCGAGAGAGCATCCTCGGCCACCAGCTTCATGGACCTTCTATCTAGCCAGGGGATCAAGGAAGTGGCCGACAAGATCAAGATTGTTCTTGACCCCTTGTCGCCGGCTCAGCTTGACCACTCCTTGGAAAGGACTCTGGTCCTTGCCATCCCTGATGAGGAGACCCAGCCTGTTGTGTCCCCATCAAGGGCCTGGTTCTGGACCCTCGGGTTTCACCAATCCCAGTATCTCCCTATCAACCAAGTTGGCCTCCCTGATCTTGGTCGAGGTCTAGAACCCCCTTGGCTGAACAACCGAGAAAGAGCCATAAGCATTCTAAAAAGATGCAATGCCACAGGTCCTCTTCTTCCTCAGAAGAGGAGAGGCTTCAGCAGAAACTCCGTCGATGCTATGAAGACCTCATGTGACAACAGCTGATCCTGTCCAAGCAGCAGCTGGCTCCACTGCCTACCCCGGACATCACTTGGCCTTCATCGCCTAGGCTGAAGCCGACACCTCCAGAACCAAAGCCAACAGTTTCCCCACCCATGGGGCTGGCCAGTGTCCCAGTCTCCCCACCAATATGGGTGGAACCACTGCCTAATCAGCCTCAGGGAGGGGTGCTCTCAAAAGAGGACTGAACAGATACCGGACTTCCCCGATGTCTATTGATAACAGTCACCCCCAATCACCCTTGGTGTATACAGGGGGACTTAGGCGGGAGAATGCTGTATCCTGACTCTTAGGACTTGGACATCACCGGACTGCATTCACATCTCGGGGATGATGAGTCATCTGTGGCAGGGTTGGAGGAAGGCACTTCCTCCTTCCAGGGCATCCTCCGCTTCATCTCCGATTCCACCAGAATGCCCCTGGACTCCATCCAGAAAAAGGCGAAGTAGCCACTTACTGATATCCTCAAGAAAGGGGATACCCCAATGGAGGCCTTTCCAGTAGCAAAGGCCATTGTTGGCCCAGCCCTAGAACTTTTGGCAGCATCCTGCTTCCTGTCCAGCACCATCTGCTGGCATGGCCAGCAAGTAAGTGGTGCCCATGGGGTCCCTTGTGGGGTTCAAAGAGCACCCTTTGGCCAAGAGCCTGGTGACCCCCTTTGTGTTCAGGTGTACTGGTAGTTCGGCTGACACTGACCAACCCTGGGACAAGGAGTCTAAAAATATGGACCGCTCTGCCAATAAGGTCTATGCGGCCTCCTCTCTAGGCCTTCGTCAGGCCAGCTCAGCTGTTATTATGGCACACTTCTCTCATGCCCTTCTTGGGTCATTAGACAAGGTCTTCCCTCATCTCCCAGAGGACATGCAGACCACAGTCAAGCAAGTCCATGATCAGGGCTGTGCTGTTGCAAAACAGCAGCTCCAGATGGCCCTGTACATAGAAGATTCTTGTGCTCGCTCTCTAGCAGCCACAGTGGCCACTTGCCACAGGGCTTGTTTGAGGCTTTCCTCCTTCCTGGTGGATACTCAGCATAAGCTTGCTGATGTGCCCTTCCTAAGCACTGACTTGTTTGGTCCCAAAGTGGCGGTCACCTTCAGCATATAGAGCAGTCCAATGCCACCTTGGATGCTACTTCTGCTAAAGGTTCTTCAGGCAAGAACCAGCAGAAGAGAAAGAAGGAGCAATTTTGGCATTCTTCCCCTGCGGTCAAGCAGCCCTCCTATCAAGGAGGTCAGCAGGCTCAAGCTTGGCACCCACAGTCCAAGCAGGATCCTCAGCAGCCCCATAAGGGAGGCCAAGGCACAGGTCCTGGAGCCTCCTCCTCCTCCTCTAAGCCTGCTCAGTGATGAGTTGGGGGTTGCCACCCCTATACCCATCATGCTAGCTCTGGGTCCTCCCCTGGGGGGGTCGGCTCTGCCACTTCCTTTCCGCCTGGTCCAATATCACTTTGGACAGGTGGATTCTTGAAGTGGTCAGCCAGGATTGCCTCTAGAATTTGAGCAGTACCCTCCCAGTCGAGCCCTCACCCTTCGGGAGGAAAAGATCTCAGCTTGCACCCAGTTGGCTCTTCGAGAAGACGTAGTTCAGCTTCTGGAGACCCCATCTCCGCAAAGACATAGACAGAGTGGAGGCTGTCCAGAGGAGGGCAACCAAAATGGTGCAGGGTCTGCACCAGAAGACATATGAAGAAAGACTAAAGGAGCTTAATATGTATACCCATGAGGAAAGAAGGGAGAGAGGGGACATGATAGAAACTTTCAAGTACCTCAAGAGAATTAACAAAGTCCAAGAGGGTAGCATCTTCCAGAAAAAGAGATGTGCAAGAACAAGGGGGCACAATTTGAAGATAGAGGGGGATGGCTCAGGGGTAATGTGAGGAAGTATTTTTTCACTGAGAGGGTTGTGGATGCATGGAACAACTTCCCTGAGGAGGTCATGGAGTCAAGAACAGTGGGGGACTTCAAGAATGTGTGGGACAGGCATAAGGCAGTCCTAGTGGTGGGTAAGAGGAAGTAAGTTGTTGGTTAACTAGAATCTGCAGCTTATCTGTTAGGTAGGAAAATGGGCAGACTAGGTGGGCCAAGCGGTCCTTATCTGCTGTCAAATTCTATGTTTCTATGTTTCCTGCACAAGGAGGCAATAGCTCCACTGCTGGATCCTCCAACAAACCCAGGCTTCATTTCTAGGTACTTCCTTGTGCCCAAGCGGATGGGTGGTTGGTGCCCCATCCTAGATCTCCATGACCTGAATCAATATATCAGGTCTCGCACCTTCCAGATGGTAACTCTGAACCATATCATACCAACCTGGAGTGAAACATGTGGTTCTGTTCACTGGATCTACAAGACGGGTTCTTTCATGTCCCAATCCGCCCATCGCATCAGTAGTTCCTCCACTTCAGGGTCGAGGGGACCATGTAGGAGTTCCAAGCCATGCTGTTCAGCCTGTCATCAGTCCGTGGGTCTTCACCAAATGCATTGTAGTGGTCGCAGCCCATCTTCGGTGTTCAGGAGTCAGAATCTACCCTTATCTCAATGACTGGCTCTTAGCAGGTTCCACCTGTCAAGAGGTGGAGAGGTCCCAAGATCTTGCCCTCTAAACCTGCTCCCAACTCAGCTTCCTGATCAATGAGGCCAAGTCAGAACTTGTGCTTTCTCAGGTGATGGGCTTTATCAGGGCAGAGCTCGACTCTTATCAGGCCAGAGCTCAGTTCCCAGCAGACAGGGCAGAGGTTCTCTCCACCTTTGCCCAATTATTTCTGGTTGGGCATTTGCACCCTGCCCAGGACTTTCTGTGCCTTCTGGGTTACATGACAGTGTGCAACTCAGTGGTCCATTGTGCTCGGTGGCACATGCGCCCCCTCCAATGACTGCTGGCTGCCCAGTGGATTCAGCATTTTGGTCACTTTGACCAGTTGATCACTGTAATCCAGAAGATGTAGGATGTTCTCCAGTGGTGGACCACCCCAGACCCATTGCAGGAAGGGATCCAATTTGTCTGCCCCAAGCTGATGGTCATCCTTACCACCGATGCCTCTCTCATGGGGGGGAGTGCACATGGGGGACATCTGGGCCCACGGGTTCTGGACTCCCAAGGAGTCCCAATGCCACATCAACCTGTTGGAGCTCAGAGCAGTCAGACTGGCACTGTTAGCTTTCACTCCACAGCTCTGGAGTCAACTGGTTCGAGTCCAGATGGACAATAACATGACCATGTACTACCTTAACAAGCAGGGTTGCATGCACTCCCATCTGCTGTGCAAGGAGTCGCTCCACATCTGGACCCTCGTAACCCAGCTGGAGGTGTATCTCCTAGCCATCCATGTGGCAGGAGTCGTGAACCAGCTGGTGGATGCTCTCAGCTGCATAGGCCAGACATCCCACGAGTGGTCTCTCCTTCCAGAGGTAGCTTACAGTCTGTTCTCCCTTTCGGCAAACCGATGGTGGACCTGTTTGCCTCCAGGGACAACAATAGCTGAGGCTGTATTATGCCCACCCCCCTCATCAGGGCTTGCTGCAGGAGGATGCCTTCTCAAAGCCATGGACCCCAGGCCTCCTTTACATCTTCCCTCCATTTCCCTTAATCCACAAGGTGTTACTCAAGGTGAGGAGGTACAAGGCGAAGGTGATTCTGATATCCCCAGATTGACGTTACCAGTTCTGATACCCAGATCTCCTCAGCCTCAGCTGCAGGCCTCCGGAGCGGCTTTGTACATGCCCAGACCTGATATCTCTGAACCAGGGGAAGGTGTTCTATCTGGACCTTCAGTCCCTGCACCTCACAGCCTGGTTCTTGAGTGGCTAGAGTTCCAGGCTTTGGGTCTTTCTGAAGATGTCTTCACTGTAGTGGAGGCATCTAGAAAGGAATCGACCAGGAAATGTTATGCCTTCAAATGGAAAAGGTTTTCCATTTGGTGTCAGAGTAAGAGTCTGGACTCCTCATACTGTTCTGTGACTAACATTCTCGACTACCTTTGGTCTCTCTCTAAAGGGGGTCTTCGGTCACCGACCCTTAGGGTGCACCTGGCAGCCATTTCTGCTTACCGAGTGTGGGCTGGTCAGCTGACATTGGCACAGGAGACAGTGGTAAGGCACTTCTTCAAAGGCTTGGATCACATATCCCTTCCGGTGCGTGAAATTCCACCTCCATGAGATTTACTGCTGCTACTGACCAAACTCATGGGTAAGCCATTTGAACAATGCACAAATGTGAGCTGTCAAATTTGTTGTGGAAGACAGCCTTCCTGGTGGCTATCACATCAGCCAGAAGGACAGAGGAGCTCCAGTTGCTTTTGGTGGACTCCCCTTATCTGGTCTTTCACAGGGACAAAGTTGTCCTGTGCCCCCACCCGAAGTTCCTTCCAATGGTGGTGTCAGACTTCTACCTTTACCAGGTGTTGACTCTGCCGTATACTACCCTAATTACACCTCAGACACCGAGTACAGGCTCCATACTCTGAACCCGAGATGTGCTCTCTCCTACTACAAGAAGAGGATGGCAGAAATTCTTGGAGAGGTTCACCAGCTGTTTGTCACCTACGCTGAAGTCACTTCTGGCAGACCTACAGCCAAATGGACCATTAGATGGATTGCATCATGCATAGGTCTGTGCTATGAGTTGGTGAGCATTAGTTTGCCCTGGAGCCTGTAATACCGGTTACCCTGTGTTGCGTGCTTGCTTTGGCTCCTCTATTGGGACTTGGACATTCTGGATTCTTCCAGTGTACTTTTACTGTATCCTACCTTGTCCTGTTAGGGTTTTATCAACCTTTATCCTTCATTTGTATATATGTTTATATTACTGTATCTGTTTAGTTACACGTGTTCTGTATATGTCTGCTACTGTACCTTCAATTTGATCCTTGACCTATCAGGTCCCTCTTGTAAATGAACTTTGCTCAATGATGTCCGCCTGAATAAATAAAGATTTTGATTGATTGATTGATTGATTGATTATCATTACCCCGATTTGAAATTTAAATTGCGTTGTACCAAACAAGTTAAAAAGGCAAATCAGAATCTAAATTGTATATTTAGACATGTGGCAAGCAGGACAGAAGAAGTTATGTTGCCATTGTATAATGCTCTGGTGAGACCTCATCTTGAGTATCATGTGCAAGTGTGATCTCCATACATAAAGGAAGACATCGACAAAATCGAAAGACTACAGAGACGATTCAGTAGGGCAATAATAGGAATGAAAGGGAAGAACTACAAAAACAAGCTGAAGGATTTAAAATTGTATACTTTAAAATACAAAAGGCTCAGGGGAGATCTGTGCCTCATTTACGGCCTACTACAAGATTCTACACTTATGGAGGGAGTAGGATTATTCAAATCCAAATTCAGACTTAGTAGTTGTAGACATAACAAACAGTTACTGACTGGAAAATGGAATTCATTAAAGAGGTAAAACTGGTTCAGTGTAAGATCAATCCCAATATGGAATAATCTTCCTACTGTTGTAGTAGAAAGTGCAAATATGGATACATTCAAAAAACTTGGATCTGGTGATGACAGATAAAGATAAATATATGTAATTATAGCCAAATTTAATAGGCAAGAATTATGGACTATTGTTCTCTAGCTTGAAAAAAACTATGAAACCTATGAAACATTGAAGCACAAGGCAGAGAGGCAAGTGTTCATTAACACAGGTTAGCATGTATCAGTGGCTGATTATGCAGAGTGATACTCAAGTTTGTAAAATAAGTGCAGTCACATTTGTACATACTGAAAAAGCCATGGAATGCATTTTCCTGGGTATGTGCTGAGGCATGAGGCAGAGCCAAGTGTGTTCATGTAACCAACGTGGGCATACAGCAGAGGCCTGTTGCACTAACATGACACAAGCTTTGCAGAATAACTTCACTCACAATTGTGCATCATGAAGCAGCTATGGTATGCTCTTTTACAGGTATGCAATGATGCACAGGCAGCTCATTTCCAGATGTGTCTTGGCAGAGGGGTATGGAGTACAGTACAACAGCAAAAAATTAATAGCAATTAACAGCATTACAAAAATAATAGTCATACACAGCAATACAGTACATTAACGGAACATGATTATATGTGTTGCAAATATACATATTTGCAGAAATTACATCTGCGAGATCCTAATTTGCAGCAGTTTACTGGTGGAACTGCATTTTGTGTAACACCACTATCTTTGTTGCTCTGATGACATCATCCTCCAGCAAGTTTGATGGAAAAATGGAGAACCACAATAATAAATTCTGTGGGCTGTAATGTTTGATTTACCAACCAGATATGGACAGAAAAAAGACTGCTAGCAACTGGAGGAGGCACATAGCACTTACACATAAGAAGTTAGGCACATATTGCTGTGAAAAGGAGTGAGACTTCCCATCAACTTGTTTCTGGTTACTGAATTTTTACTAAGGCAGAGGGAATCACTCTTTGACTTCCGAGTATCTGCAGTACAACATGTAATAGTTTATTATGTACCAGATCCACAGCAAAGGGAAATAACTGCGAGACACATGCTAAACATAATGAGTGAAGTCATTGGCAGTCTTATACAATGGTGAGTCTAGAGTGTTTGAATGCAGGAACTAGCCAATATCAAAAGAACATTTCATTGGAGTAGGAGTGATTGCTTATATCATAAACCGTTGAGTGCCATTAAAGATGTTGTCCACCAAATGGAAACAATACTTCCTACATGCTTTAGCTACAGTGATATCTCAGTCACTGATGCTGCGCAGTGCATTATTATGGACATTTGCATGATTTTAGGATCTGCTTTGAAATCTGGACATTTATAATTACATAAAATTTCCACATATTTAAGATCCTCTTATAAGGGTCTCCACAAGATGCAGGATTTACAAATACATAACAAGACAGGTTAATGAGCAGGATAGTAAAATTAATGGAGAAATGGAAAAGATAAGGGGGAAGGAGTTTAGGACAAGATAGCAGCCTCATGAAAGAAACTTAAGGACACTGCATGGGAAGAACAATGGATCGGGGGGGCATGAGAGGGTGCAATCAGAACGTTGGCTCTAGCAATGAAGGATGGAACAGGGTTGGGCCTAGAAAGAGGAGGGATCCTAGGCAGGAGGGAAGAGACAGCACCAAACAGAACAGAGGGGGTGGGGAACAGGTTTCATGTTCTGGTGACAGTGGTGGGGGAAGAGTACAAGGTAGAAGAGGAACAGTAGGGGGAAGGTGAGGGATCAGGAGGAGATTTAAAAGGGCAGCCAAGGGAAGAGGAAAAAAGGAGATGAGCAACATTGGGGAGAGGGATGGGAGAGGCACTGCAGTGATGGGGTGGAGCAAGGGGCAGGTGGGGAGGGTGGAGGGAAGCAAGCAGAAAGGGGATGGGGAGGAAAGGGGTAGCTGCTGGAGAAAAAAGCAGAACTCTCAGCAGGGAGGACACTAGGATCAAGAACACAAATGGAAGGAGGAGGAGGATGGGAGAGAGGAAGGTGGAGGGAGGTGTATTGGTAGTGGGGGACTCCATACTGAAAAGGATCAGATGGGTCAGCAGAGGGGAATAACATAGTCTCATTTGGGTAGAAGCCTTACCTGGGTTAACAGCAGACAGGGTGGGGCAGTCAATCCTAACATGTGCAAACAGGGGCGGGGAGACCACACATAGTAGTACATGTGGGGACAAATGACCTGGGAGGTGAAGCTATGGAGGTGGTGAGAGAAAGATTTGAGGGGATGGGAAGGCTGTGTGAGGAAGAAGAGGAGTTAGTAGCCTTTTCAGAGGTGCTCCCAGTACCCTGTGCGAGTACAAAGAGGAAGGCAAGGATTAGGGAATTCAGTGTATGGCTGGAGGAATGGTGTAAATCCAGGAGGTATGGGATAGTGGGAGGATGGGCAGTACCTGGGACAATGACGAACTATATGCAGGGGATAGGCTGCACCTGAGTGTGGAGAGTAAAGGGGTCTTAAAACAGAAGTTGCAGGGTATATAGCAAGAACTAGTTGGGGGGTGAGTGGACAGATGGTAGGCAAGGTTCTTAGAGAATCTACCCACCAAGCTAGTAGGGAGGGTCTTGGAGAAGATGCACAGAGGGGACATGAAGGGAAAAAGAGGAAGGATAAGGAAGAGAGGGAGACAGGATGGAGGGTGGTCTCATTGAATGTGAGGAGCTTAGGCAACAAAACAGCCGAATTACAGGTGCTCTTGGCAGTGAGTGGGGGGGTGGATATAGCAGCCATCACGGAAACATGGTCCACTGAGTGCGCGGATTAGGACCTGACAATACCAGGATTCAAACTGTATAGGAAAGATCATGGGGATGGGAAGGGGGTGGGTTGGCAATTTATGTGAGGGACAGGATCAAATGTGTGAGGGATGAAAGGAGAACGGAGGCAATGTGGATGCAGCTCTTGGATGCCAAGGGAAGGAAGCCGAGACTCATGGTGGTCTGCAGGCTGCCATCCCAGGCAGAGGAATTGGACAGGATGCTAACAGATCAAATCAGATGGGAATGTAGGAAGGGGAATGTAGTCATAGTGGGAGATTTCAATCTGCTGGGAGTGGACTGAAGTATTCCGATCACCTCCAGCGCTAGGGAGCAGGTGCTTCTGGACATGATCCAGGAGGGGTTCCTGACACAACTGGTTGGTGGGCCCACTAGGATGGAGAACATGCTAGACCTAATACTATCAAATGGTGAGGTAGTGAGGGAAGTAAGGGTAGAGGACCCATTATCTGACAGCGATCACCAAATGGTGTGGTTTAATATCACAATGAGCAGAGAACCAGAAGGATCAGTAACAAAGGGAATGGATTTCAGGAGGGCAGATTTCGTGAAGATGAGGGAGTTGCTGAAGGGGAGACTCAAGGACATAAACCAGTGGATGGAAGTGGAACAGAAATGGGACATAATTAAAAGAAGAATCATACAGGCAATGGAAATATGTACCAAGCAACAGAGTAAGAAGAGCAGAGCCAAAAAAACATGCTGGCTAAACAGTGAGGCGAAGGAGGGGGTGAGGGTAAAAAGAGCAGAGTACCTGAAGTTAAGAAGGATAGGGAAGGAGAAGGACAGAGATGAGTCTGCAAGATGGTCTAGGAAAGTGACCAGGAGGGTGAGGGGAGCAAAAGCTACAAGGGAACTCAGGTTAACGCAGGGAATAATAGGAGGGTAAAAATACTTTTTTAGATAAGTAAGGGACGAAAGGAAATGCAGGAATAGTACAGAAAGGATAAAAAGGAGGGGAGTGGGTGAAGAAGAAGTAACAACAAGCAGAAGCACTGAATGAATATTTTTGCCAAATGTTCATGCAGGAAAAAAGGGGGCCAATGCCACCCTGGAATGGGGTGGGGAGGGGGGAAGAAGTGACAGACAGTAGGATTGAGAGTAGTAAAGTGCTAGAGAGCCTGAGGGTGCTAAAAATGAAAAAAGGCACCTGGACTGGATGGTATCCACCCAGGGTGCTGCAGGAGATGGATGAAGTTCTTGTAGATCCACTAGTAGACCTGTTCAGCTCCTCTCTGGAAACAGGTGATGTGACACAGGACTGTAATTTGGCCCATGCGGTACCATTACACAAAAGCGGGCCAAGGGATGAGCCTAGGAACTATAGGCTGGTCAGTCTCATGTCCATAATAGGTAAGCTCATGGAGAGATACCAAAAGAAAGGCTAGTGGCATTTCTCGGGGATAATAACCTCCTGGATGGGAGGCAGCATGGATCCGTTTCAGGGAGATCCTGCCAATCTAACCATATTCAATATTATGGCTGGGTAACAAGAGAACTGGATTTGGGCCACACAGTGGATGTCCTGTATTTGAACTTCAGCAAGGCCTTTGATTCAGTGCTCAATTGGTGGCTAGGGGGAAGCTAACTGGAGTGGGAGTGGGGACAAAGATGTCACCCTGGATTACTAACTGGCTAGGCGGTAGACTACAATAGGCGGTGGTGGGTGGGGAATTCTCTGATCCTAGACCAGTGATGAGTGGGGTGCCACAGGGCTCAGTGCTAGGTCTGGTGCTTTTTGAGCTATTCATCTTGGACATTGCACATGGAGTGGTGAACAGGGTTAGCCTGTTCACAGATGACACCAAAATGGGTGCAGTAGTGGACAGGGAAGAAGGTTGGAAGCAACTACAGGAGGACCTTATCAAGCTGAAGGAGTGGTCAGAGAGGGGGCAGCTGGGGTTAAATGCAAAGAAATGCATGGTAATGTACTTCAGGACAAAGAATCCAAGGAGAGAGAGTACTGTCTGGGGGGGTGAAGCTGTGGATCACTGAGGAGGAAAATGACCAAGGAGTAATGGTAACAGGGAGCATGAACAACACTGTCCAATGCAGGAAAGAGATAGCAAAGGTGAACAAGATGCTGGGGTATATAGTGAGGGGGGTTTACATCCAGGCACAGGGAGGTGATCTTGCCCCTCTGCAGGTCACTGGTGAGACTGCACTTGAAACACTTAACGCAGTTCTGGAGGCCATACCTGAAATGGGATGTCAATATGTTGGAGGGAGTGCAGCAGAGGACAACGAGAATGATTCAGGGGATGGAGGGGATGGACTACCAGAATAGGCTGGGAGTGTGACACTCAGGCAACTGGTTCTGATTAATCTATGATTTTCATAATTTAAAAATGTGTTATTGAGTGCATGCTGAAACAGCCTGTGGGATGACACATCCCCCCCCCAGGTTTTAGCTTATAGGTGTTACCTGGAAGGCCAGGAGAGAATTACAGGCTAGAAGAGGCCTAAAATAAGCATCTCCTGTTTATCTAGCTTAATTGTAGCTTGTTAGCTGCTAGGATTGGAAATCATAAAATTTATAATGCTTAGAGGAAGAGAGCAGGTTATAATGCTTTAGTGCAAAGTCATAAAAGATTATTTGATGTGTCCTGGGAAGAAGAGCTACTTGAGACCAAAGAGGGGATGTTATTTAAAGAAAGTCATGTAGGGACATGAGTTTTGCTGAGGCCACCTTTATTAATTTACCTCCTGCTGGATAGATATCCTGATTGTATAATGTTTAACAAACAGAGGAGGAGCTGGGTGACATCATGGAAAAGGCATGCTCAAGACAGTGTTTTAATTATGCTGTGAGTGACTTGTAAAGACACACATGTTTGGACTCTCTTGACAACAACATCTGTCTGTCAACACTGTTAGAAGAGCTACATTAGATATATAAGTCTTATTGTCTGGTGGTTGGAATTTTGCATTTTTTAACCCCTGTTCTTTTAAATGATTGCATTTTTTTGTGATATATGGTTCTGTATTTACAGGTTTCATTTTTTATCTATCTTAAAGTAAACCTCTACTTTAGAGACTACTTGGTACCCCATTGAAATTCTTTTTCTTGACAAGTGAAACAAACATGGTTAAAGTTGACACTGTACAAAGCTTGCTGGTTTTGCAAACTGGGAAAAGGTAAGAGTTTATTTTGAGGTCTTTAATAGAGTTTTAGGGGTTCATTTTGTACGCCTGGTTAGGTGCCCATAAGCCAAAGATATCTGTCCCCCCCAAAAAAGCAGAATTATCTGAGCCTGTACATTGGGTATGCTAGCAAGAGGTTCACAGTTTGAATCCCTCCAGAACTTGAGACCAAAGTTTGATTCAAACCCACAAAACAGACAGGAGGGTTACCCTCTTCTGTTAACTGTTCACAAGACTGCGCCCGGAGGTAGACATTGTGGAAGCAGAAGGTCTGACCTGCTGAGTGGGTTTGTGACAGATTGGTTGGCAGCGGTGCAATACATTTTGGTACTACAAGCTTTTATTGTTCAGAGTGTCAGCTTGGGACCATCAGCTCACTTGCAAAGAAAGAAAAAGGCAGTGTCTTATTTTTTAAAAAAGGAGACAGAACTATATCACTTGGCATACAGTCAAGTTCCTACCCATTTTATTTTTTTTCTAAAGTACAAGTCAGAGTAGCCGTAGTTAGGTAAAAAGATGGCTTCCAACTACAGCAGGCACACTGTAGACTACTTAAAGCAGTTGTGCAGGGACAGAGGAATTGTGTTAGAGGTGTAAGCCAAACAGTAAACAGAACCTCATGGATGCCCTAATGCTAGCAGATACCCAGAGCATCGAGTCACAGACAGTGACTGAAAAGGACCAAACCTTGAGTGTGGCAGGGCTAGTGGCCAGTGCAGTATCCAGATCTGATGAGGAGGGCAACATTGGCAACATTGTCAGCGAAAAGCCACAGCAGCAGGGGAAGGTCATCAGTATCCTGGATCCAGAAGTACTCAGGCCGCAAATTGAGTTGTGCAGAATGGAGCTGGAGTTCCAGAGAGAGAGGGACCATGAACAGCGGGAGGCAGACCATGAGGCAAAGTGAAAATGCTGAGACGCAGACTGTGAGGAGCGTGAGCACCAGAGGCAACACGAACTGGAGAAGCTACAACTCCAACTAGCAGCACCAGAGCAAGTAAGTGGCTTGGGTTTAACTGAGACTATAGGACTAGGTTACAAATTAAATTCCAAATTGACAGCCGAATTTAAAGAGGGGGAGCATATGGATGCTTTTTTAAATTCTTTTGAAAAAGTTTGTATTCAGGCTAAAATTCCTAGGGAGTCCTGGAGCTTCCAGCTATCCCTGCTACTTACCAGGAAAGCTTGGGATGCATTGGGTCAAATGGACAATGAGGACAGCAATGATTACAGTAAACTTAAAGTGGCACTGTTAAAGAAATTTGAATTAACTGTTGAATCATACAGAGCTAAATTCCATAAGCAGAGGAGAAGCCCTGACATGAGCTACAAGAAGCTAACCATGAAACAACGTCAGTTTTTAAAACGTTGGTGGGAAGGGTCTGAAGCAAACTCTGTTGGTAAAATTGAAAATGTGATTTTGTTAGAACAGTTTTTCTGGGTATGCTCAGCAGAGCTGAAAACCTGGCTGGAGGACCGAGATCCCAAAACAGTGTAAGAGGCTGCTGAACTCTTGGACAGCTATGCCAAGAGCAGACCTGCTCTGCAAGCGAATGGGGTGGGTGTGGCAGTACAGAAAGGGAAAAGTGCACCTTTAGGTCAGTTAAAAACCTCACTGCTTCTACCAAAACTAGTTAGCCCCAGGCTTCAGAGAAAAGATTTCTCTGATAAATGAAATGAATGTTGATTGTATAAAGAAACTGGGCACATTGCCAGACAGTGTCCCAAACGGACGAGTAATAATACACAAGGTGGTGCTAGGAAGGAAGTGGGTTGTTTGTGTGTCCCTGGAAGCATGTCTGTGAACATGAGAGAACACATGCACCCAGTCATGGTGAATGGTGTACAGACACAAGGGTTAAGGAACACAGGGGCATCACTGACATTGATAAAGGTGGATCTAGTATAGCTGGGTCAGCTTAGACCCAATAAATACGTCACTGTACAGGACTTTACTGGTAAGGCGAAAACATTGTCCCTTGCTAGTGTTCTCCTAGACTGGGGCGAAACAGGGGGAACTGTGCAACAGGTAGCTGTAGCCCAAACCTTAACAGTGGATGTGATCCTGGGCAACAATCTTAAATAGGAGATGGTGTGTGCAGTTACCCGTAGCCAAGTGGCAAGGGAAAACTGTAGTCCCCTGAATCCCACAGAAGCCATTGTGGAAACCATTGAGAGGCTGATTCCCAGCCTGTGTCTCCTGATATGGAGCATAACAAAAAGGGGGTAGAAATTTCCCCAGTAGCAAGTAACCACACAGCTACAGAGGATTTATTTATTTGTTTTTGTTAACCAGGTAAGCACACGAGACAACAAGTGCCTATTTTCAGGTGCGACCCGGGAGGTTACAATACATAAAAACATGGTACATATTCAGGGTAGCATACAGGCCCACAAATACAGGTGGGCCAGAGAGAATATAGTACATTGAGACATGGTGCATAGGTAGAGAACAATCTCACCCACACACAGGTGGGGCCAGAGTACAGCATATAGACATAGTACAGAGTCAGAGCTAACAAACATGAGTACGACTACAAGCTCAGTACGATAAACCCACATTGTGGCAAGGGGTAAAGAGAACAACAGGTACAGGAAGCTAAGTGGGAGGGGCCTTAATCTGCAGACAACCCAGGTGGTGGTAAGGAAAACAGGCAAGGGGTAGAGCAAACCTTGCCATGGACAGCATAGCGCTAGTGGGTGAGGAACCCAGCCTGGGGGGACCACCACGGTGGAGGCAGGCATGAACTGCAGGGGGAGTAATGTCCAATCCAGTGGCAGGCCCAAGTGGGCAGGTCAAGAAATAGTGAGGAAGCTTCGGGTGCCCCAAGGGATGGAGCTAGAAGGGTAGGGGACACCTGACAGTGGAGAGAGGGAAAAATGCTGTCCTGAGGGGAGGCAAGGGCCAGGAACAGCTTGAGGGTGGGGAGTCAAGTGGCCACAAGAGCAGTAAGTGCGGTGGAGGAGAAGTGCCTGAGGCCGAAACCTACATAGTGGGAGAGGTGTTGGGCAGCTGCTGGTGCAAGCTACTAGTTACTCTGAAGAGGGAGGAGTGACCCATTGTCAGATGGTTGGGATTGACAGTGATCCTGAGTGCCCTGATGCTAGTACTAGGGACCCTAGTTTAGCGACTGAAGGGTACCTGTCCCATGCCTTGGGAATGTGTGAAGGGTTTGCAGGTGCGCAGGGAAGTGACCCTAGTCTAGAGAAACTGAGGGCTTGGGCAGACTCTGTTGGGGCACAGGGAGGTGATGGCAAACATAAGGTTTATTGGGAAAATGGACTGATGTATACTCAGGCTGTGCAGACAGAGGGAGTGGTGCTATGCAGGCAGCTTGTCATTCCGCAGGGGTATCGTGAGCAGTTGCTCAAGATTGCACATGATACTTCCTTGTCTGGTCATCTGGGAACTGCACACACTACGCAGCGGTTCGCCCAGAATTTCTATTGGCCTAACTTCACCCAACAGGGGAAGGAGTATTGCAGATCTTGTCACAGGTGCCAAGAAATAGGGAATACGGGCAAGAAAACCCAAGCCACCCTGATTCCATAGCCCATAGTGGAGGAACCATTCCAGAGAGTGGGAATAGATATTGTGGGGCCTTTAAATACTCCCAGCTCCTCAAGGAAGAGATTCATCCTTACTGTGGTGGATTATGCCACCCGGTACCCAGATGCAGTCGCCCTATCCTCACTGAGGACAGACAAAGTGGCAGATGCCTTACTTGGGATTTTCTCCTGTGTTGGGTTTCCACAGGAGGTTATCACCGATCGAGGGGGTTCCTACATGTTGGACCTGATGAAATGTTTATGGGAGAAGTGTGAGGTGGTGCAGAGATGCATGACACATATCATCCACAAGCCAATGGGCTTGTGGAAAGATTCAATGGTACCTTGAAGTCAATGCTCCAGGTGTTTGCTGAACAGCATGGGAGGGACTGAGAGAAATATAGAAACACAGAAACATAGAAACATAGAAGGCAGATAAGGACCGCAAGGCCCATCCAGTCTGCCCATTTCTTTTTCTGCCTTATAAATGTGCCGTCGGCCTTTGCTCTTTCAGTGGCCTATCTATTCATACTCATCTGTATTGCTCCCTTATGCCTATCCCATGCCTGTTTGAAGCACTGCACTGTATTCATAGCCACCATTTCTTGAGGTAGGCTGTTCCATGCATCCACCACTCTTTCTGTGAAAAAGAATTTCCTCACATTCCCCTTAATTGGCCTCCCTCTAATCTCATGCTGTATCCTCTTGTCCTGCTATTTTTCTTATATTCAAACATGTTAGACTCTTTCACCTTGTTAATGCCCTTAAGGTGTTTGAATGTTTTGATCATATCACCTCTTTTCCTCCTTTGCTCAAGAGTATACATATTGGGCTCTGTTAATCTGTCCTCATATGTCTTCTGATGCAGTCAATGCACCATTTTGGTTGCTCTTCTCTGGACTGCCTCAATTTGGTTAATGTTCTTGTGAAGGTGTGGCCTCCAGTACTGCATGCAGTACTCCAGATGGGGCCTAACCAGGGTCTTGTAAAGAGAGATTATTACCTCCCTCTTATGACTTTTGATACCCCTACTAATACACCCTAACATCCCCCTAGCCTTACCTACTGCTTTAGAGGTCTGCTTGGATGATTTCAGGTCATCGGTGATGATGATGCCCAAGTCTCTTTCTTCCTTTGTGACTGCCAGCAACTCCCCTCCCAGCCTATATGTGGCTTCAGGGTTTCTCTTCCCTATGTGCACGATCTTCTTTGCATTTAATCCTAGTTGTCACTCTTCTGACCATTTTGCTAGTTTATCCAGATCTCTTCTTATTCTGCCCACCCCATCTGGATCATCTACTCTGTTGCAAATCTTGGCGACATCTGCAAACAGACAAGCCTTACCCTCTCATCTATCTGCAATGTCACTAATGAAGGCGTTGAAGATGACTGGCCCCAGGATTGATCCCTGATGTACCCCACTTGTGACCTGCATCTCTTCTGACTGTATACCATTTACCACCACTCTCTGTTTTCTGCCTGTCAACCAGTTTGCCACCCAGTTGACCAACTTCTGACCCACCCTGAGCCTACCCAGCTTATTTATCAATCTTCTATGTGGAACAGTGTTGAAAGCTTTGCTGAAGTCAAGGTAGGTGACATCAACTTCTCCCCTTTGGTCCACCACTCTGGTTACCCAGTCAAAGAAATCCATGAGATTAGTTTGACAGGACCTTCCTGGTGTAAACCCATGCTGTCTTGCATCCTGTGCCCCTAAGGATTCCTGGTGTTGCACTATCCTTTCCTTAAGGAGTGCCTCCATAATCTTGCCAACTACTGAGGTAAGACTGACTGGTCTGTAGTTCTCTGCCTCCTCCCTGCTACCACTCTTGTGGAGCGGGACCACATGAGCCCTTCTCCAGTCTTCTGGATCCTCTCCTGTGCTCAGAGACTCACTAAACAGTTCTGCTAATGGCTCTGCTAGTTCCACCCTTAGCTCCTTAAGTACCCTGGGATGTATGCCATAGGTCCCACTGCCTTGTCCACCCTGAGCTTAGCGAGCTCTTGTAGGACCCTTTCTTTTGTGAAGGGAGTAGTGCTCACCTCCCTTCCCCTGTGTCCATGGTGCTGAACTGTGGGTCCTGCCCTACCTTCTCTTCAGTAAATACTTAGCAAAAGTATCGATTTAGGATAGATGCTTTTACAGGGTCCTCCTCCTTACATGCCCCCTTTTCTCCTTTGAGCTTAGCAATACCCCCTCTGGACTTTCTCCTTTCACTAATATATCTATAGAAAATCTTGTCCCCTTCTTTTACTGTTCATGCTAGTGTTTCCTCAGTTTGGGACTTTGCCTGCCTTACTGCCTTCCCTGCTTCCCTTAAGGCAGTTTGGTATGCCTCCTTACCTTCATCCCGCTGTGTTCCCTTATATTTCCTGAAGGCCAGCCTTTTGGCTCTGACTTTTTCTGCTACTGTATTTGAGAACCAGAGTGGTTTCCTTCTTCTTTTGCACTTCCTTTTCTGTCTAACACAGTGGGATGTTGCTTCAAGTATTGCATCCTTAATGCTTGCCACTTTGCCAGTACCCCCTTCCCTGTGTTTCTTTTTGCCAGTGCTAGGGTAACTCTGTTGGCCATCTTATCAAAGTCAGCTCCTCTGAAGTCCCATATTTTTGCCTTGGAATGGGATGATTTAGATGTAGTGGCCAAATTGAATTATACCATGTGATGGTCACTGGCTCTCAGGTGACCTTCTACCTGGAGATCTGTGACCCATTCCCTGTTAGTCAGTACTAGATCCAGGATAGCCCTGTCTCTTGTGGGTTGTTGTATCAGTTGTCTGAGGCCCTCCCCCTGCAGGGAATCCACCATGTGTCTAGTTCTGGCAGATGTTCCTGCTGGTATTGACCAATCTGTATCCGGCATATTGAAGTCTCCCCTTTAGCTGTCATGTTTTGTATATCTTCTAACAGTATTGTGTCTATGTCCTCCCCAGTCTGGGGGCCTGTAGACAAGCCCATTTCTTATGGGTGTCACATTTTCTGCTTACAGGGTGACCCACAGTTCTTCTGGCTCCTTATGTGTATTTTGAATTTCTGTAGCTTTGATATTTTCATTGACATACAGGGCCTCTCCACCCCCCCCCTTGTTGCACCTCGGTCTCTTCTGAACAGTACATAGCCAAGTACTGAAGTCTCCCAAGTGTGGTTACTGGTAAATCATGTCTCACTAATTGCTACTATGTCCAGTTTAGCCTCTGACATTATTGCCTGCAGGTCTGGGATCTTATTTCCCAGGCTGAGAGCATTTGTGTATATGATTTTCCATTGGCCAGATTTCGGTGTGTTAGTTGTTGGGTGAGGTTTGGCATTTCCCCTATGCATCGTATGGGGAGACGGACCTTTTTTCTTAACTGGTGATGCAATTGAACTGCAAACATGTTGAATCCCTGTTTGACCACTAGCTGAGGGGGGAAGGGTGTTCTTCCCATTCAACGTATGGGGTGCTGCACCTCCTCCCCATTTGCTAGTTTAAATATTCTGCAAAGGCATCAAACTTGTGCCCCAATGCACTGACTCCCTCCTGAGTCAGATGCAGTCCATCAAATTTAAAGAACTTTTGCTCCAAGAACTTTTGCCAGTTCCCTACAAATCTGTGTCCTTTTTCCTGGCAGCAGCCCTTGAGCCACATGTTTAGCTCCCCTGTCTCCCCTTCTTTGACCTTCCTTCCATCTGCCCCCCTCTCCAAGACTGGCAGAGTCTCAGACAAGGAGATGTCGGGTGAAATGGATGATAGTTTGTCACCTAGCCTGGTCAGGTGTTCCTTGGTCTCCACAACTCACCAGCTGGTAAGATCATTAGTCCCTATGTGTACCAGGATGTCAATGTTTTTTCCTGCTTTGTGAACAATTTTAGCAATGCGGTCAGTGTCTCTCCACGCTGATGTACCTGGGAGACATTTGAGCATTAGCCCTGGCTGGAGATGGGTATCAACTTCCCGAATCATGGAGTCTCCTATGATCAGAAGGTTTTGGGATTTCCTTTTTGCTTTTTTTGTTTTGCTTCCTGTTTTGGGCAAGATTTGTTGTGCTAGCTCCTGTGCTGCAGTGTCCTGTTCTGCAGTGTCCTCTGCCTATTTGTTTGATTTCAGAGATAGAGGCAGATACCTGTTTGTAGTGTTTAAATGGTTTTAGGAGGTAATATGTTGGAGAGCACAGAGTGATGGGACACCCAATTTGCCCCTTCCAACCACCTGTCAACCTCCTGGACCAACTACCTCCTGTGGTCAAGGTTCTTCTGTTGGATGTTGGGGAAATGGCTGGTGTTTCTTATTGTAACCCCTGGGCAGTGCCACCTCCCAGTGTTACACCCCTGCCTACTATCCTGGATATAGGCTAAAGGGGTTGGGTTTGCTAACTCATAACATTTTTTAAAACCTTTATGCAGTGCCTCCACTCAGTGTGCTTTACGTGGGTAAGATGGTGCTGGGTGTAGCCCCCTGAGCTGCTACACCATCCATGATCACCAGTTACCTTCCTCAGACATGCCCCAATACACAGTTCCCCACATTTCAACATTTTGAATTAAAGGCTCTCTTGAATAATTTGCTCACACAGGATTTCAAACAACAACAACAAGATATTTATTTTGGGGGGAATAAAGGAGCTAGGAAATGGAAACAGGAGGAGTAGAGGATATTTTACTGTATTTACACATGTACAGAGATCATTTTGGATTTTGCCAGTGAACCCTCCAGCTGGGTGGCTACATATTAACAGGGAGACATATGTCACATTTTACCATTCGACTTAAGACATCCAGATCCCTGGCTATCTAGCTGCTGATAAATCAGATGTTAAACATAATTATTAATATTACCCATGCTGTACCAGTCCCAGATACAGCAGAAACCCCACAATCTCATACCATAGTGGTTAAACAGATACCACAGTCCAAGATGTTGCACGCTTGATGGAGTTGCAGCTGGTTGAGGTGGCCTGCTATTAATTTGAGGGTGGGGGCAACTTGGAAACAGATTTTTGTAAAGCAGCAAATTACTATTTACATCCACCGCAAGGATTGCCCTGCAGTTTAGCAGACAAAGCAGGGATTGCCCTGCACTTACAGACAAATCTGGGATTGCCCTGCACTTGCAGACTTCTGAGCATTCCAGAACAAACTATGTGGATCTTACATCCAGAACATTCAGCACAATATTTGAAAGTCCCATCCAATGCAATGAGAGTGATGCTTCTATCAAGCATCCCACACTTTAGTCACAGGCAGTCACATCCAGTACATTCTGTATACCAAGAACATTATCCACAAGCAGAGTCCTATCCAGCATGTCTAGCCATTTAACACTTATACCAAGAGCTCTTAGACAAAATTCTGTGCAGACACAGGTACATTCTCTTTAAGGTATCTTAGACATTAATATGCTCTAGGGCCTCCTGTCTCATGAAGTGGCAAGCACATCTTGGCAGACAGCTTCACGATGGCAGGACTCTAACCCATAGCTAGGCATTAATATGATTAACTAAGCCCAGCATCTTGCTGCACCTGTAACTTAGCCATTTGGGCCACAGACAAGATTCATCCATTACTTGAACTAGGCAGTCTCTTATTGGGTTAGTAGCCCAGACTGATGACTTCAATACTTCACACTTAACAGCACACATTTCTTAATGGGGCATGGAGCCCCCAAGATTACTTGCTTAGCTTCTCCCTTGTACCTGGGGATATGAGGGTACTCACTCAGGTCCCCCATGGGTCTCATCCACATTCAAAGGCATCCTGAAGAGTTCTTCAGCTCTCTCTCATCACTGAGGTACTTGGTCAGTGCTCTCACCACTGCATTTTGTCATCTGGCCTGGTCAGTGCTGTCACCACTGCTGGACATCTGATTCTTTGGTCCACATCTTTCCCTGACTTGGGAGGGAAGGCTAGCCTCTGGAGGACAGTACAGGCAACCTCCAGACTAGCTGTTGCAGAAAGCTCAATTATTGTAACTAGTTAACTGAAGAAAATGACAAATGCCCTCTGAAGACTGAAAGAGCTTGAATTAAGTGGCCCATATCTGATGGCATGGCTGGAGCCTGAGCCCCTTCCCCATGGGGGGCTTTCAGAAGGCTGGAGCCTGCTTTGCTGCTCTCTCTCTCTCTCTCTGTCTCTCAGCTCTGCATTTCTGAATCTCCCTCTCAGTCTCCAGACAAACTGGCAACACTGTCTCTTCATAGAGCTCCTAGCACAACTCCTGATTGATAGCAGGGATGGGGTGACATGTCTCTAAGTTGCTGAAGGACCTGTCAATCAGAACACTCAAGGCACAATTGGGTTGTTCAATTTGTGCCTAAAATAACGGCCCTGTAAGCCTCCATAAGCACTTGGGTGCTTACTCATGAGATGCAGTGAATGTCCCACAAGTCCTGGCTATCTATTGCTGCAATTCCAATTGGCTGTACTGCTGGCAATGGCTGCTTAACCCACTGTCCCTTATAGCAGATTAGATACAGTCCTGAATAATGTCCTGGTGCAGCCAGAAAGGAGTAATTATTTGCCCCACATTCCCCACAGTTCTATAACTTAAAGGCTGTACTTGCAGTCACTGCACAGATGGAAAATATGACTCATTTACTTTTCCTGTTGCTACTGCACTTATGCAAGCTCCCCCTTGCAGAAGCTGACAGGCTGACACACAGAGTCCCAGATACTGGAATTGCCAGGGAACCAGTACTCATTTTAACTTTAAACACTTTTTCCCACAAGCACAGTATATTCCCAACAAGCAGCAACAGTTCCATTATTTAAAACATTTTAGTTCTTTACTTTTCAGCTGCAACTGAACATAGCTACCTTGGAGGCAACCAGATACACTGTTATGCATTATTCAGATGACCAGGGCCCTGCACAGGCATACTCAAATGAGCCCGGTCAGAACTCCTTCAATTCCCATCTGAGTGGTCTCCCAGCAGGCTGTCCATGGTCACCAGGTCCCAAATAGGTGGAAGGGATGCTGGCACCCACGGCACAGTCCCCAAGGTGACCACAAAACAAGCGGCTCCACATCAAAGGCACTTTGTGCGCCAATGTGACTCCTTCTGCGCTGGCTCTTGGATGCAGCACTTTGTGTGGGAGCTCGCAGTCATCAATTTAAGCCCCAAGGGGCTGGATTTTCATTTGACTGCAAGCTGGGGCACACATGAGGGCAAACAGGACCTGGGAAGCCGTAAAAATTAGAGGCCAAGTCAGGAGAAGTCTGAGAGACAGCAGGAGAAGGACAGAACAAAACGGGATAAGGTAAACCCAGACTGGTATTTCTAGGAACCCCCATTTGCAAGGGGGTTACACTATAATGTATTTCCTTTTGAATATGAAATTTGAGGCATGCAATCTCTGCCCATGCTGCCCAGAGCTGAGTCCTAAGACATCCAATGGCCCAGCAGGTAGGACAGTGTCCTAAATCCTGTAGGACTGTCCTTCTGAAAAGTGTTCCGCAGTACCTGCAGTTAATGATATCCATTCCCGATAAGTTGCTGGGTTTATAACCTGGTCAGAGTAATTAGAAGGAAGAATATGCAAGTAATGGTTTGCTTTTGTGTTCTGTTTTCATATAACTTGTTATAACAAGTTAAATTACTAGTGACCCTGTAAATGAGCTCACCTTGTGGATGCCCCACTAATCCACCTCCTTCCTGCTTTGCCACAGGAAATGTCGCAACTGTGGTACCCTATAAAAGGAATGTAGTGTGGGGTGGTTGGAGAAGGGGGTTGGTGGCTGGGCCCTTTCCCTACCGAAAAAGAAGAACCACAGATGAAAGAATAAGGAGGTTAGAGCAGAAACAATCAGTCAATAACAAATGCAGTAACCCTGAAAGCTTATCCTAATGTTAGGTAAAACTGTACCACCTGTAATAATATCAGAGAAGATATACCCTGTAAGAAACGCTTTGCTGCAGAGAAAAATAAAGCAGTAACAGAAGATATACCTTGCAAAAGACAATTTGAATCAGAAGATTACAGCAGTAATCTGTTAGCACATACCTGTAGGCACACCTTGTAATAATGCAGAAGAAGGTATGCCAGCAACAACAATTTGAATTTGAGAAAAATAAAGCAACGAAATGTTAGCAACAAACAGTAGCAATCCCTGTGAGTACAAAATAAAAATAACAACACACAGTAAATCTATTTAGCCAAAATAAGTCTTAATCCATTTCCCTTGCTCTGATAAGGTTCTCTGCTCTGTCCTTTCAAGCAATCTTGGAAGAAAAGAGCTCAGGTGAAGCTAGGTGCCTTGGCCAGCAAACCAAGTCTTCTACCTCCAAGATATCAACTAAACTGACCTTTTAATGCTTCTTTCTGTTGGAAATTATAGACAGTTTGCCAGCTTCACCCCCCAGATACACACCTAATCCTCTGGAAGAGCTGTGGGAGGAAAGCAATTAGCTCCTTCAATGTGAGAAGGAGACTGAAACACATCTGAGACAGCAAACCTTTTCAACAAAAAAATAATAAAATAAAACAGTGTCAAACAGTAATTTTGCTTAGCTAATTGATAAAAAAGTCACAAAAATGTAAGCACCACCTGTAATAATTTCAGAGAAGATATACCCTGTAAGAAACACTTTGCTACAGAGAAAAATAAAGCAGTAACAGAAGATATACCTTGCAAAAGACAATTTGAATCAGAAGATTACAGCAGTAATCAGTTAGCACACACCTGTGGGCACACCTTGTAATAATACAGAAGAAGGTACACCAGCAACAACAATCTGAATCCGAGAAAAATAAAACAATGAAATGTTAGCAACAAACAGTAGCAATCCCTGTGAGTACAAAATAAAAATAACAACACACAGTAAATCTGTTTAGATAAAAGAAGTCTTAATCCATTTCCCTTGCTCTGGTAAGGTTCTCTGCTCTGTCCTTTCAAGCAATCTTAGAAGGAAAGAGCTCAAGTGAAGCTAGGTGCCTTGGCCAGCAAACCAAGTCTTCTTCCTGGAAATATCTTCCCCACCTGTGAAAGGGGGCGGGATGGGAGAAAAAGGCTGTCAAGGGTGCGATAAAGGAGGATTCTGTCTCCACCCCTGGGGACCAGGAGATTACAGGAAAAGGCTGACTGGCAAAGTGCAGACCAGGAAAAACAGAATCTCCCATGGGAACACGAGCAGGGAAATGGAACTATAGGTAAAGGGTGGAAGGTAGTCTGCTAAATGCCAGGAGCTTGGGCAATAAAATGCCTGAGCTCCAGGCGATCCTAACTGAGGAGCAGTGGATGTGGCAGTGGTCACTGAGACTTGGGCCACTGCAGGACATGACTGGGACCTGAACCTGGGAGGTTACACTATGTTCAGGAAGGACAGGGGAGGAGGGAGGAGGGTAGCAATGATAGTCAAAAACTGTATTGGCATAGGGGAGTAGAGAGGTGGAAGGAACCGTGGGCGATTTGGGTCACCTTGATAACAAGGGGAGGCAAGCGGTAAAAAAAGAGTGGTGTATAGACCCCTGCCCTGGCGGAGGAGCTGGAGGACAGTCTGGTGGCAGATGTTGGGAGACACTGCAGACTGGGCAGAGGAGACGGTGGTGGTGTTGGGGGACTTAAACCTGCCAGGAACAGACTGGGAGACTATGACATCCTCTGTGACCAGGGAACAGAGGTTGTTGGATGTCTTTCAAGATGCGTTCCTAACTCAGCAGGTGAGGGAACCGACCAGGGAGGCACGGGTACTGGATGTGGTCCTGGCAGACAGTGACCAGATTGAGGAACCTGGAGGTAAGGGACCCACTGGCGGGAGTGACCATGCCACGGTCTGGTTCTGCCTGGACCTAGAGGGAGGTGAAGGCTGCACAAGATGGAAGTAACCGACTTCAGGGGCGGAGTTTAAGGAAATGGGAAGGATCCTTAAGGAGCATTTGGATGGGATTGGGTCAGACATGGACGCTGATAGTAGGTGGGAAATCATCAGGAGAGGGATGCAGGATGCTACCAGCACCTGTGCAAGAGTAAGATGAAAATGCGGTAGGGCCCAAAAACCCTGCTGGCGGACCAGGGAGGTCCAGGAGGTGGTGCGGGGAAAGAAGGCAGCCTATAAGCAAT
This sequence comes from Neoceratodus forsteri, assembly GCA_016271365.2. NCBI lineage: Eukaryota > Metazoa > Chordata > Ceratodontiformes > Ceratodontidae > Neoceratodus > Neoceratodus forsteri. Next base: position 284,094,917 of record JADMNL010000026.1, on the reverse strand, counting down.
TCAAGTGCTCAAGGAGTGAAAGGGATCGAGGGGAGTACGAGCTGATGGCTAGAAGGGCCACTAGGGTGGTGAGGGCGGCTAAGGCAAGGAAGGAGCAGAACCTGGCCAGGGAAATTAGGAGAGGGAACAAGGGGTTCTTTAGATACATTGGGGAAAAACGAAGGGTGAAGGGGCAGATTAGCAGGATTAAATCAGGGGAGAGATGGGCACAAGACCCGCGGGGGAGCAGGCTGAGGTACTAAATGAGTACTTCACCTCAGTTTTCACCAAGGAAAATGGGGGTGCTGCATCATACATGGGAGGAGACAGAGATACCGAGGAGGGGGGGACCCTTACCGATCGGCGGGTCTGGGGAGAGGGGGAGGCATCACTGGCAGGTGGAGGGAGTGCTAAGCAGGAAGAAGAGGTACCGGAAGTGGAAATCACAGCAGTGAGAGTGAGGGAAGCCCTCGGCTCCCTTAAGATGGAGAAAGCACCGGGGCCGGATAAATTACATCACAGACTGCTGAAGGAACTTGCGGATGTCCTGGCGAAACCCCTGGAGGAGCTTTTCACCATCTCTCTGAGGACAGGGTGGGTGCACCAAGACTGGAAGGTGGCACATATAGTGCCTATCTACAAGGGGGGGATCAAGGGAGGTGGCAGGGACCTACAGGCCTGTCAGCCTGACATCGGTGGTGGGCAAGGTGATGGAGGGCATTGTCAAGGAGAGGCTAGGGGGGGACCTGGATAAGTCAGGGTGCCTGGACGATAGACAGCATGGATTCATCCCGGGGAAATCGTGTCAGACAAACCTGGTGGAGTTCTATGACTGGGTGACTACTGCCTTGGACCTGGGTAGACCAGTGGACGTCCTCTTTCTAGACTTCAGCAAGGCATTTGACTCTGTTCCTCACATGATCCTGTTGGATAAGCTGGGAGAAATGGGGGTGGGGAACCAGATGATCAGATGGATAGGCAATTGGCTCCAGGACCGGACCCAGAGGGTCGTATTTGGTGGGATAGTCTCATCCCCAAGGAGGGTCATTAGTGGGGTCCCACAGGGATCAGTCCTTGGGCCCCTTCTGTTCAATGCCTATGTCTCTGACATAAGGACAGGAATCAGGAGTGAGATGAGTCTCTTTGTGGATGATTCAAAACTGGGGCAGTGGTGGATGGGGAGGAGGGAGGTGGCCCTGAGGGGACCTGGAGGCTCTGGAAGATGGTCTAGAAAGTGGAAGCTGAGGGTTCAATGCAGGGAAATGCAAGGTACTCCACCTGGGGGCCAGAACCGGGCCAAGTGTACACCCAGGGAAATGCTACAAGTCTCGATGGCTGAGAGGGACCTGGGGTGGTGGTGGATGTCAAGATGAACAACTCTGAGACTTGTAGGAGGCAGCAGCCAAGGCCAACAGGATGCTGGGATGCATCGCTGGGGATCACCTCCAGAAGGAGGAAGTGATACTCCTCTGTATAACTGCTTGGTGAGGCAGCACTTGAGTACTGCGTGCAGTTTTGGAGGCCACACTTAAAGGGACATTAACCTCCTGGAGAGGGTCAGAGGAGGGCAACCAAAATGATTTGGGGCTTGGGGACAGGACCTATGAGGAGAGGCTCGAAGAGCTAAATATGTACACATTGGAAAAGAGAAGGGACGGGGGGACATGATAGAGGTCTTCAGGTACATGAAGAGGGTAAATAGGGGAGGAACAGTCAGGGTGCTTTGAAGGAAGGAGGAGGGGCCACTAGAGGGCATGGGTGGAAGCTGGAGGGGGGAAGATTCAGGGGAGAAAGGAGGAGGTGCTACTTCACTGAGAGGGTGGTGGAGCCATGGAATGCACTGCCTAGGGGGCTGGTGGAGGCAGAGACAGTGGAGGGGTTCAAGAGGGGGTGGGACAGGTACAGGGGAAGGGTTCTGGAAGCAAAATCCAATGCAGCAAGAATATCCGGAACTGGGAAGGGAGAAGCCAGAGAAGGCGAGGGGGACAGCAAGGTCAGCACCCAGGGTGGGGGCTGACCAAACGAGCAGACACTAAAGACCGTTAGGCCTATTCTGCTGGCATTTTAGTATGTTAGTACCTGTTGTTTGCATACAGACAGGTGCCCTGGGAGTTGACAGGATTTCCCCTTTCAAACTCTTATATGGACACTGGGTACATGGGCCCCTAGACCTGATCTGGGAGGACTGGGAAGGCAGGCACACCACCCAGGGAACTCCCATAATGGATTACATCCTTAAGTTTAGGGAAAGGCTGAAGGAGCTTATGGAGACAGCTTACAGCAACCTGGCAGATGCCCAACTGAAACAAAAAGTGTGGTTTGACCACAGAGCCAGAATTCACTCTTACATGGTGGGTTAGGAAGTTATGGTCCTTGTTCTAGTCCAGAAAGACAAGCTGCAGGCTAAGTGTGCAGGACCGTACAAAGTGGTTAGGAAGGTAAATGACGTGAACATATTATAGAGTTACCTGACTGAAGACAGACAGAAAAGATGTAACATGTCAACATGATGAAGCCATATGCAAATAGGGCTGACATGGTGTTTGCAGTGTGTAGTCCTGGGGAGGGGACGGGATGGGTAAAGGAGACCCCCTTCTGGACTTGCTGGAAGAAAGCAAGTGAGATTCCACTTTGGAGGCAGTAAAATTGTCTCCCCAGCTAGCCCCAGACCAGATCCAGGAAGTAAGGGAGGTTTTAGCAGACTTTGCCCCATTGTTTAGCACCAAGCCTGGACTAACCCCCTTAGTGACTCACGTTGTGGAGACAGGGACACAGACGCCCATACAGCAGACAGCATATCGGGTGTCAGAGGCTGTCCAAAAGGACATTAGAAGGGAAGTGGAGGTGATGTTGGATTTAGGGGTAATCCAGAGATCCCACAGCCCCTGGGCCTCACCTGTAGTACTTGTGCCCAAGCCAGATGGCTGTACTCATTTCTGTGTGGACTGTCATGGACTGAATGCAGTCACAAAGTCAGATGCCCACCCGATGCCCCGGACAGACGAACTCCTGGACAAGTTTGGAGAGGTGACCTACCTTACGACCATTGACCTGACCAAGGGGTATTGGCAGGTAGAGTTGATGGACAGAGCTAGGGAGATGTCAGCCTTCAGCACTCTGATAGGCTTATTTGAATTCAAAATAATGCCTTTCAGAATGAAGAATTCCCCGGCCACTTTCCAAAGGTTGGTGAACCTGGTGTTAAATGGTGCTGAGGAGTACGCCGTGGCATACCTGGATGACATTGTCATCTTTAGTACCAACTGGAAGGAACACCTATCCCACCTTAGGGAAATTCTGAGCAGGATACAGTGGGCCAGGCTCACTGTCAAAGTGGGGAAGTGCCAGGTGGCCATGGGAGAAGTGGCATTCCTCGGACATGTGGTAGGCCGAAGACAGCTCTGTCCAAACCAAATAAAAATAGAGGTAATCCAGGTGTGGCCCAGACCAGAGACACAGAAGCACATCAGGAGTTTTCTTGGGAAAGCAGGGTACTATAGAAAATTTGTACCCAATTACAGTGCCCTGGCTGCTCCCCTGTCTGAACTGGTAAAGAAAAGAATGCCAAAGAAAATTACCTGGGGACCAGCCTGTGAAGAAGTCTTTACCAGATTGAAGGAAGCGCTGTGCAGTGCTCCTGTTTTGATGAGTTCTGACTATAGCAGACCCTTTTATAGTTCAGACTGACACCTCAGATGTGGGTATTGGGGCAGTACCGATTCAGACATCCAGCCAAGGGAAAGATCACCATGTAGTGTATCTGAGTAAGAAGTTACTTCCCAGGGAGCAGGCATACTTCACCGTGGAAAAGGAGTGTCTTGCCATAGTGTGGGCCCTAACAAAATTAGAGCCATACTTGTATGGACAGCATTTTGTGGTACAGACTGACCACAACCCCCTGGTTTGGCTGTCACAGATGGGGAAAAAAAACAATGGTAGATTGTTAAGATGGAGTCTTGCTTTGCAAGGGTATGATATGACAATATTACATAGGGCTGGAACCAAAAATCAGAACTCCCATGAACTGTCTCATGTCTACAAGGAGTGAACTGATTTGGGAAGCTTATCCCATGCAGATGATAGAACCCCCAAATTCAGTTAAGGTGGGGAGGAATTGTGACACTCAGACAGCTGGTTCTGATTAATCTATGATTTTCGTAACATAAAAATGTGTTATTGAGTGTCTCTAATGAGACATGCTGAAACAGCCTGTGGGATGACCCCTTCCCCCATGTTTGAGTTAATTGGTGTTACCTGGAAGGCCAGGAGAGAATTACAGGCTAGAAGAGGTCTAAAATAAGCATCTCCAGTTTATCTAGCTTAATTGTAGGTTGTCAGCTGCTAGGATGGGAAATCATACACTTTTATAACGCTTAGAGGAAGAGAGCAGGCTATGAGGCTTTAGTGCGAAGTCATACAAGATTCTTTGATTGTCCTGGAAAGAAGAGCTACTTGAGATCAAAGAGGGGATGTTGTTTAAAGAAAATCATGTAGGGACATGAGTTTTACTGAAGTCACGTTTATTAATTTACCTCCTGCTGGATAGACATCCTGATTGTATAATTTTTAATAAACAGAGGAGGAGCTGGGTGATATCATTGAAAAGGCAGGCTCAAGACAGTGTTTTAATTATGCTGTGAGTGACCTGTAAAGACACACATGTTTGGACTCTCTCGACAACAATATCTGTCTATCAGCACTATTAATAATAATAATAATTTTATTTATAAGGCGCCTTTCAACTGCCAAGGTTCCGCACATAAATACAGATTAAAACAATACAAATCATTAAAAAATACAGCTTTGTCAAAACAATTTTTTACCATCAATATTCTAAAAATGCAGTTTTCCATAAAAAAAGTCTTCAAACCTTCACAGAAGTGCATTCCCGCAACCGACGGGGTAGAGAATTCCAAAGGGTAGGAGCTACATACGTAAAAGCCCGAGAGCCAGAAGATTTCAAATTCACCTTTGGAACCTCTAGCAACCCCTCATTGGCCTAGTGGAGTGATTGATTAGGGTGATAGGGAACCAGAAGTTCTTTCAGATAGACTGGTCCCAGATCGTGTAGAGCTTTTAAAGTCAGCAATCTGACTTTAAAGGTGATTCGCCACCGAATTGGCAGCCAGTGCAGGTCATGCAGCACTGGAGTAATGTGACAGAACCTACTAGAAACTGTCAAAAGATTTTTTTAGAAGAGATGTATTAGATATATAAGCCAAATTGTTTGGTGGTAGGAATTTTGCACTTTTTTTTTAACCCTTGTTCTTTTAAATGATTGTATGTTTTTGTGATATATGGTTCCATATTTACATGTTACATTTTTTTTATCTATCTTTAAATAAACCTCTACTTTAGAGTATTTGGTGTGCCTTTGAAATTCTTTTTCTTGACAAGTGAAGCATACATGGTTAGAGTTGACACTGTACAAAGCTTACTGGTTTTACCAAACTGGGAAAAGGTAAGAGTTTATTCTGAGGTATTTAAGAGAGTTTTAAGGGTTCATTTTGTACACCTGGATAGGTGGCCCATAGGCAAAAGATATCTAGCCCCACCAGAGAGCAGAATTATCTGAGTCTGTACATTGGGTACACTAGCAAGAGGTTCACAGTTTGAATCCCTCCAGAACTTGAGACCAAAGTTTGATTTAAACCCACAAAACAGACAGGAGGGTTACCCTGTTCTGTTAACTGTTCACAAGACTGTACTCAGAGGTTGGCACTGTGGGAGCAGAGGGCCTGACCTGTTGAGTGGGTTTGTGACAGGGAACACTGAATATGTATACTCTGGAGGACAGGAGAGATGGGGGGATATGATTGAAACCTTCAAGTACCTGAAGAGAATAAACAATGAGGGAACAGATGGGGTGTTTAAACTAAGGAATGGAAGAAATACCAGGGGCATAGGCTGAGAATACAGGGGAAAGAGTCAGGAGGGAGATGAGGAGGCATTTCTTCACACATAGAGTGGTGTTGAAGTACAATGCCCTTCCAGATAGGATGATATCAAGCAAGAATGTCAATAGCTTTAAGATGGCATGGGACAGAGAGCGAGGGTGGGTAGGGTGGGGAAGGAGGTGGACAACCAAGGAGGGAAGGGGAGGGTGGTGGCTGAGGCAGCTGCAATCTAGGGTGCTAAATGCACAATTGAGCAAACATTGATAGACCAGGGGTCTGTTTCTAGTGACACATTCATAGGTTTATATGTTTGTAAATATCCAGAAAACTATAACAAATGACCAAAATGGACAGCACTATGTAAAATATGTGCAAATGTCTGTGATAACAGGTAAACAGTGTCAATATGTATTGTTCTCAGTATGATTACATCCCTCTGCCCTCCCCTACAACCACTGTTTTTGTTTTCTCCCCTCCATGACTGCACTGCACTTAATTGAAATTACAATTTAATAAGATTATGTATTAATAATGGTAGTGCTTACATCGTAAACCGTGGGGTGCCATTACTGATGTTGTTCACAAAATGGAAACATTACTTCTTACATGCTTTCGCTACAGTGATCTTTATGTTACTGCTGCTGTACAATGCATTTTTATGGACATTTGCATGAGCTTATGATCCTGCTTTGAAATCTGAACATTTATAATTCCAGGATATTTCCATGTACTGAGGATCCTATTATAAGGATCTCCACAAGATGCAATATATTTTCAGTAAACCACAACTACTCTTAACTGATTCAGCCTTAATTCCTCCACTGCATCTTCTCTATATACCTCTCATCATGATCCCCACAATCATTTTGCAGTCATATTGGCTCTGACCAGGGTTTGTTTTCAAAGTCAAAGGATTTGTCCAGTTTGGCTTTAAGGGTGCTACAGTGCCATTTGATGCCACCTGCTACCTGCCCCGACAGTCTGTTCCTGGCTCCCACCACTCATCTTGTGACATAGTGCTTCCTGATGTTTCCCTTCAATCGTCCTCTTCTCTATGATGCTCTGTGATCTTTTGTACTTGCATTCTTTTGAATCCGCAACATCAAACTCGAACATTTCTGACAGCTTCTGGATCTGGAACAGACCTTTTTTGAATCTATCTGTTAAAATAATTGTTATGATCTTTGATTTATTGCTTTAATAATTTATGATTGTATATTTTCCTTTTTGATGGCCAGCATAATGTTTTATCTGTACTATGGTAATATGTCTTGTACTGCACTTTGAACTTCTTTTGGAAAGGGGGTTTAGAAATATAGTTGATTATTGTACATAATGTCATTACAAGGAAGGAAGAGAGGTGTTTGCCCTTGTTTACTGTTCTCCTATTCCCTCACTTCTCAGTTTCAGTATGTTTTCCCAATCTGTCAGTAGCTTGTCCTGTTTGACATTGGAACTATTTTTGTCTGAGAGTTTTGTGAACTTCTGTGTAGAGTGCATTCCTGATAAGAATCACCCCCTGAGTAAAGAATTATAAGCCTAATTACATATTTATGAGCCCACTGAGGCTCCAGATTGGCTACTGGATCTGTAATTAGTGTCTTAGAAATGACTGATGCAGCTGGCAACTGACAGAGTGGCATGCAATGTCTTAAACATAAGTTGTTTTTGTACAAGCTGCTAGTGCCACAGTGCTAAAATGCAAAAGGCAAGAATAAAAAAAATGTAGAATGAAAGTAATTACAGTGAGTAGACTTCTAATCACAAAAAAACCCTCAAAGCTAGTCTTTTCCATGTATCAATGACAACGAAGTTGACGGCAGATAATAACTGCAAGGCCCATCCAGTCTGCCCATTTCTTTTTCTACCTTATAAATGTGCCATCGGCCTTTGCTCTGTTAGTGGCCTATATATTCATACTCATCTATATTGCTCCTTTATGCCTATCCCATCCCTGTTTGAAGCACTGCAATGTATTCATATCCACCACTTCCTGAGGTAGGCTGCTCCGTGCATCCACCACCCTTTCTGTGAAAAAGAACTTCCTCACATTACCCCTTAATCAGCCTCCCTCTAATCTCATGCTGTATCCTCTTGTCCTGCTATTTTTCTTATATTGAAACATGTGAGACTCCTTCACCTTGTTAATGCTCTTAAGGTGTTTGAATGTTTCAATCATATTACCTCTCTCCCTCCTTTGCTCTAGGGTATACATACTGAGCTCTGTTACTCTGTCCTCATATGTTTTCTGATGCAGTCCCTGCACTATTTTGGTTGCCCTTCTCTGAACTGCCTCCATTTTGTTAATGTCATTGTGAAGGTGTGGCCTCAGTACTGCATGCAGTACTCCAGATGGGGTCCATAGAGTGTCTTGTAAAGAGGAATTATTACCTCCCTCTTATGACTTGTGATACCTCTACTAATACACCCCAAAATCCCCCTAGCCTTACCTATGGCTTTAGTGGTCTGCTTGAATGATTTCAGGTCATCTGCGATGATGACGCCCAAGTCTCTTTCTTCCCTCGTGACTGCCAGCAACTCCTCTCCCAGCCTATAGGTGGCTTCAGGGTTTCTCTTCTCTATGTGCATGATCTTGTACTTCTTTGCATTAAAGTCCAGTTGCCACTCTTCCGACCATTTTGCCAGTTTATCCAGATTACTTCTCATTCTGTCCACCCCATCTAGATCATCTACTCTGTTGCAGAGCTAGGTGTCATCTGCAAACAGACAAACCTTACCCACTAGTCCATCTGCAATGTCACTGATGAAGATATTGAAGAGGACTAGCCCCAGGACTGATCCCTGAGGTACCCCACTTGTGACCTGCATCTCTTCTGATTGTATACCATTTACCACCACTCTCTGTTTTCTGCCCATTAAAAGGTTTACCACCCAATTGACCAACTTCTGACACACCCCAAACTTGCCCAACTTATTAATCAACCTTCTATGTGGAACAGTATCAAAATCTTTGCTGAAGTCAAGGTAGGTGACATCAACTGCTTCCCCTTGGTCGACCACTCTGGTTAACCAGTCAAAGAAATCTATGAGATTAGTTTGACAGGACCTTCCTGTTGTAAACCCATGATGTCTTGGATCCTGTGCTCCTATGGATTCCAGGTGTTGCACTATCTTTCCTTAAGGAGTGCCTCCATAATCTTGCCCACTGCTGAGGTAAGACTGACTGGTCTTTAGTTCCCTGCCTCCATCCTGCTACCACTGTTATGGACTGGGATCACATGAGCCTTTCTCCAGTCTTCTGGGACCTCTCCTGTGCTCAGAGACTCACTAAACAGTTCTGATAATGACCCTGCTAGTTCCACCCTTAGCTCCTTTAGTACCCTGGGATGTATGCCATCACGTTCCATTGCCTTGTCTAACCTGAACTTATCGAGCTCTTGTAGGACCCTGTATTTTGTGAAGCAACTTGTGCACACCTCCCTTCCCCATGTCCATTGTGCTGAGCTGTGGGTCCTGTCCTACTATCTCTTCAGTAAATACTGAGCAGAAGTATCTATTTAGGATAGATGCTTTTACATGGTCCTCCTCCTCACATGCCCCCCGTATCCCCTTTGATCTTAGCAATACCACTCTGGACTTTCTCCTTTCACTAATGTATCTATAGAAAGTCTTGTCTCCTTCGTTTACTGTTTATGCTAGTGTTTCCTTGGTTTGGGCCTTTGTCTGGCTTACTATCCTCCCTGCTACCCTTAGGGAAGTTTAGTATGCTTCCCTATCTTCATCCTGCTGCATTCCCTTATATTTCCTGAAGGCCAGCATTTTGGCTCTGAGCTTTTCTGCTGCTGTTTTTGAGAACCAAAGTTGTTTCCTTCTTCTTTTGTACTTCCTTTTCTCACTAACACAATGGGATGTTGCTTCAAGTATTGCATCCTTAATGCTTGCCCATTTTGCCTGTACCACCCTCACCTGTATTACTTTTTGCCAGGGTTAGCTTAACTATGTTGGCCATCTTATCAATGTCAACTCCTCTGAAGTCCCATATCGTTGCCTTAGAATGGGATGATTTAGTTTTAATGGGCAAATTGAACCATACCATATGATGGTCACTGGCCCCCAGGTGACCTTCTATCTGGAGATCTGTGATCCTTTCCATGTTAGCCAGTACTATATCTACTGTAGGATAGCCCTGTCTCTTGTGGGTTGTTGTACCAGTTGTTTGAGGCCCTTCCCCTGCAGGGAATCCATTATGTGTCTAGTTCTGGCAGAGGTTCCTGCTGGTATTGATCAATCTGTATCTGGCATGTTGAATTCTCCCATTATCAGAACCTCCCCTTTAGCAATCATGTTTTGTGTATCTTCTAACAGTAATGTGTCTATGTCCTCCTGGTTTGGAGGCCTGTAAACAACCCTAGTTCGTATGGCTGTCCCATTTTCTGTTTCCAGGATAACCTATATTTCTTCTGGCTCCTTATGTGTATTCTGAATTTCTGTAGCTTTCATATTTTCATTGACATAAAGGGCCACTCCACCCCCCCCCTTTTTTGCACCTCGGTCTCTTCTGAACAGTACATAGCCAGGTACTGAAGTCTCCCAAGTGTGGTTACTGGTAAACCATATCTTGCTACTGGCTACTATGTCCAGTTCAGCCTCTGTTATTATTGCCTGCAGGTCTGTGATCTTGTTTCCCAGACTGTGAGCATTTGTGTACATGATTTTCCATTGGCCAGATTTCAGTGTGTTAGTTGTTGGGCGAGGTCTGGCGTTTCCCCTGTGCATAGTATGGGGATCCAGACCTTTTTCCTTACCTGGTGATGGAGATGAACTACAGACATGTTGAACTCCTGTTTGACCACTAGCTGTGAGGGGAGGGGTGTTCTTCCCATTCAGTGTATCCGATGCTGCACCCCTCTCCCCATTTGCTAGTTTAAATATTCTGCAAAGATGTCAAACTTCTGCCCCAATGCACTGATTCCCTCCTTAGTCAGATGCAGTCCATTGAATTTAAAGAAATTTTGCTCAGAAAACTGTTGCCAGTTCCCACAAATCTGTGTCCTTTTTCCTGGCACCAGCCCTTGAGCCACATGTTTAGCTCCCCTATCTCCCCTTCTGTGACCTTCCGTCCATCTGCCTCCCTCTCCCAGACTGGCAGGGTCTCAGAGAAGGAGATGTCAGATGAAATTGATGATAGTTTGTCACTTAGCCTGGTCAGGTGTTCCTTGGTCTCCACAACTGACTGGCTGGCAAGATCATTATTTCCTATGTGTACCAGGATGTCAATATTTTTTCCTGCTCTGTGAACAATTTTAGCAATGCGGTTAGTGTCTCTCCATGCTGATGTACCCGGGAGACATTTGACCATTGGTCAGATTTTGGTGTGTTAGTTGTTGGGTGAGGTTTGGCATTTCCCCAGTGCATTGTATGGGGAGACATACCTTTTTTCTTACCTGGTGATGCAAATGAACTGCAAACATGCTGAATCCCTGTTTGACCACTAGCTGAGGGGGAAGGGTGTTCTTTCCATTTGACGTACGGGGTTCTGCACCCCTCTCCCCATTTGCTAGTTTAAATATTCTGCAAAGATGTCAAACTTCTGCCCCAATGCACTGACTCACTCCTTAGTTAGATGCAGTACATCAAATTTAAAGACCTTTCACTCCCAGAACTGTTGCCAGTTCCCTACAAATCTGTGTCCTTTTTTCTGGCAGCGGCCCTTGAGCCACATGTTTAGCTCTCTATCTCCCCTTCCATCCATATGCTCGCCTCTTCCAGATTGGCAGGATCTCAGACAAGGAGATGCTGGATGAAATGGATGATAGTTTGTTATCCAGCCTGGTCAGATGTTTCTTGGTCTCCACAACTGACTGGCGAGATTGTTAGTCCCTATGTGTAAAAGGACGTCAATGTTTTCTCCTGCTTCCTGTACAACTTTAGCAATGGGAGGAGACAGTGATACTGAGGAAGGGGGGACCATTACTGATTGGCGGGTCTGGGGAGAGGGGGAGGCATCACTGGCAGGAGGGAAGGCTAAGCAAGGAGAAGAGGTAGCAGAAGTGGAAATCACAGCAGAGAGAGTGAGGGAAGCCCTCAGGTCCCTTAAGATGGAGAAAGCACTGGGGCCAGATAAATTACATCCCAGAGTGCTGAAGGAACTTGCGGATGTCCTGTCGAAACCCCTGGCGGAGCTTTTCACCATCTCTCTGAGGACAGGGTGGGTGCCCCAGGACTGGAAGGTGGTGCATATAGTGCCTATCCACAAGGGGGGATCAAGGGAGGTGGCAGAGAACTACAGGCCTGTCAGCCTGACATCGGTGATCAGCAAGGTGATGGAGGGCATGGCCAAGGATAGGCTGGGGGGGACCTGGAAAAGTCAGGGTGCCTGGATGATAGAAAGCATGGATTCATCCTGGGGAAGTCATGTCAGACAAACCTTGTAGAGTTCTATGACTGAGTGATGAGTACCTTGGACCTGGGTAGACCAGTGGACATCCTGTTTCTAGACTTCAGCAAGGTATTTGACTCTGTTCCTCACATGGACCTGTTGGATAAGCTGGGAGAAATGGGGGTGGGGAACCAGAGGATCAGATGGATAGGCAATTGGCTCCAGGACTGGACCCAGAGGGTCATAGTTGGCAGGATAGTCTCATCCCCAAGGAGGGCCATTAGTGGGGTCCCACAGGGATCAGTCCATGGGCCCCTCCTGTTCAACGCCTATGTCTCTGACATAAGGACAGGCATTAGGAGTGAGATGAGTTTCTTTGATGATGACTCAAAACTGGGGTTGGTGGTGGATGGGGAGGAGGGGAAGGTGGCCCTAAAGGGGGTCCTGGAGGCTCTGGAAAGATGGTCTAGAAAGTGGAAGCTGAGGTTCAATGCACGGAAATGCAAGGTACTGCACCTGGGGGCCAGAAACCCGGGCCAAGTGTACACCCGGGGGGGGCCAATGCTACAAGTCTCAATGGCTGAGAGGTACCTGGTGGTGGTGGTAGATGTCAAGATGAACAACTTGGAGACTTGTAGGATGGCAGCAGCCAAGGCCAACAGGATGCTGGGATGCAGCGTTAGGGGGATCACCTCCAGAAGGAGGTAAGTGATACTCCATCTGTATAACTGCTTGGTGAGGCCACACCTCGAGTACTGCATGCAGTTTTGGAAGTCACACTTAAAGAGTTAAAGAGAGGCACTAAACTCCTGTAGAGGACCCAGAGGAGGGCAACCAAAATAATTTGGGGCTTGGGGGACAGGACTTATGAGGAGAGGCTCGAAGAGCTAAATATGTACACATTGGAAGAGAGAAGGGAGCGGGGGGACATGATAGAGGTCTTCAGGTACATGAACGGGGTAAATAGGGGAGGAACAGTCAAGGTGCTTCAAAGGAAGGAGGAGAAGACCACTAGAGGGCATGGGTGGAAGCTGGAGGGGGGAAGATTCAGGGGAGAAAGGAGGAGGTGCTACTTCACTGAGAGGGTGGTGGAGCCATGGAACGTGCTGCCTAGGGGGCTGGTGGAGGCAGAGACGGTGAAGGGGTTCAAGAGGGGGTGGGACAGGTACAGGGGGAAGGGTTCTGGAAGCAAAATCCAATGCAGTGAGAATATCCAGAACTGGGAAGGGAGAAGCCAGAGAAGTTGAGGGGGGCAGCAAGTTCAGCTCCCAGGGTGGGGGCTGACCAAACGAGCAGACGTGAAAGACCATTAGGCCTATTCTACTGGCATTTTAGTATGTTAATACGGTCAGTGTCTCACCACGCTGATGTACCTGGGAAACATCTGACCATTACCCCTGGCTGGAGACAGGCATCAACTCCCTGAATCATAGAGTCTGCTATGATCAAAAGTTTTTTGAATTTCCTTTTTGCTTTTTTTGTTTTGGTTCCTGTTTTGGGTGAGTTTTGTTGTGCTAGCTCTGTGCTGCAGTATCCTTCTCTGCAGTGTCCTCTGCCCCTTTGTTTGATTTCAGAGGTAAAGGGAGATACCTGTTTGTAGTTTTTATATGGTTTGTGGAGGTAATATGTTGGAGAGCACTGAGTGATGGAGCACCCAATTTGCCCCTCCTAACCACCTGCCAACCTCCCAAACTGACTACCCTCTACAGTCGAGGTGCTTTTGTTGGATGTTGGGGAAATGGCGGGCAGTTCTTAGAATACATTTCCTCCTGAATATGTGATTTTAGGTGCACAATCTCTGCCCATGCTGTCTGGACCTGAGCCCTTAGCACTCCAATGGCCCAGCATGCAGGACAGTGTCTTAAGTCCTGTATAACTGCCCTTTTGAAAAGTTGCCCACAGTACCTGCAGTTGATAATATCCATTCCAGAGACGCTGCTGGGTTTATAACCTGGTCAGAGTAATTAGAAGGAGGAAAATGAAAGGAAAAGTTTGACTTTGTGTTTTGTTTGTTTGTTTTTGTATAACTTGTTATAACAAGTTAAATTACTTGTGCACCTATAAATGAGGTCACTGTGTGGATACCCCTCTGATCCACCCCTTCCTGCTTTGCTGCAGGAAACGTCACGACTGTGCTACCCTATAAAAGGAGTATAGTATAGGGTGTTTGGGGATGGGGTCCACAGCTGGGCCCTTCCCTTGCCAAAAAAGAAGAACCATGGATGAAAGAAACAAGGAGGTAAGAGAAGAAACAATCAGCCAGCAATAAATGCAGTAGCCCTGAAAGCTTATCCTAAAGATTGATAAAACTGTAAAACCTGTACAGCACCACCTGTAATAATTTCACTGAAGATATACCCTGTAAGAAACACTTTGCTAAAGAGAAAAATAACAGTAACAGAAGATATCCCTTGCAAAAGACAATTGGAATCAGAAGATTACAGCAGTAATCTGTAAGCACACACCTGTAGGCGCACTCTGTAACAATGCAGCAGAAGGTATACACAGCAACAACAATTTGAATCAGAGAAAAATAAAGCAATAAAATGTAAGCAAAAAACAGTTACAATCCCTGTGAGTACAAAAGAAAATAATAACACACAGTAAACATCCCTAGCCAAAAGAAGCCTTAATCATTTTCCTTGCTCTGGTAAGGTTCCTTGCTCTGTCCTTACTAGCAACCTAGAAGAAAAGAGCTCAGGTGAAGGTAGGTGCCTTTTCCACAAACCTAGTCTTCCAGCTGGAGGGACAAGACCCTTGGCTTTGTCTTTGGCCACCCATCCTCCCAACAAGTCATTAATCCTTAGGAATTGATCAGCTCCTGGTTGTTATTGCTTAAATGCTTCCTCCTGGTACTCCTAAATATCATCTCTTTTAGTTTCTTGTCACATCCTCGCAATATACAATAATTATTTTGTCTGTCTCTAATTGATGTGGATCTTGAAAGAAACCAATCAGTAGAAGTAACTGTCCCCTTAATCTTCTTTTCTGTAGACTTAACAGGTTATGTTCTGTTATTTGCTTATCAGCAGAGCTGTGAAGAAAGCAGAGGTAAGCCAGTGGAATCTCTTTGGAATGGCAATTTCACTTTCAGACTGCTTTTAAGGAATTCTTTTTGAATTTCAGAAAATTCTGAGAAGTATTTCTATGTAAATCACAGAATAACTTTCCATAAGACACATAATCCAGGGAATGATTTGTATGGATTGTGGAAAGGAAATCTGTGGTTTATGCAAACTGCATATTACTACTCCACAAAAAAAACAAGCATTTGTCAATGCCAAATGTTTGCTTGCTGGTATTAGCACTGGAAATGCAGGAGTTAGACAGATGTAGAATAGGAATGGCAGTGAAAGCAGCAGTGCAATTTAAAAAAAAAATCTGCAATTTTTTGACAGTTTATTTCCTGTGCTCTGCTGAGCGTGTACCTGTTACTTTTTCCTGCCGTCAATGTACTATCATCCAGTAATTTGCTCAGTTTTACTTTGTGTTTGTTTACATTTCTGCCACCCCCTCCATTGACTAGATGGCAGCTGCCATATTTTCTGTGGTGCTACAATGGTTGCAATGGCTCACTTCCTGGTTGGGTAGTACTGCTGCTTGAAATATTGAACTTCATGCCAGCCCTACCTCCACCCTGCAGAGACAGACAGGCATTTGGGTATGCGTTTGGGTCATCAACCATGATGTTCATGCCATGTCACCCCAACCTATCCTGCAGACTCCGACACATGTTGAGGTGTGCCTTGGGGTGTTTGGCCTTACAGTCACCCCATTCCATAAGGACATACGCTGAAATGGATGCAGTGCAGGAGAATGGAGTAAACTCTGGGGCCGAAGAGTCCAAGGCACACCTCGATGCCTGTCACTGGTTGGGGGTGGGTGTGGGATGGCATGAGCATTACAGTCAGCAATCCAAAGGCACACTCCTGATGCCTGTCAGTCTGTTCAGGGTGGGATGTTATGGTTAGAAACCCTAATGCCCCAGACGCTTGTTGTTATTTGCACTACAAATTTTCAGCATGGCCTTTTTGTGACCCCACCTCATGAAAACATTTGGGATCTCTTCTCATGAAGAGTGGCAATGTGATTTTGCTAACGTGTCTTGAGCTTTGAGTTCACACAGCGACTGTGCCATTCTGCGCCAGATGTATGAAAACACAGATTGGGCAGGATGTGAAGAATGACAGCTGTACCATCCATAGGGACGTGTGAAGAAATGGCAATGTTGAAAATCTGTAGTGGAAATATTAAAAATGCTTGCACTTCCAAGCATACGTGGAAACTGCACAACGCATGCACATAACAGTCATTTAGTGGAATTATTTCACCAAATGTTCAACATAGGCATTTTGTGACCTCTGCTCATGAACACTGTCACTATGATTTTCTTAATCTGTCCCAAACATTGATTTCCGACAGCGAACTCGCTATTCTGCACCAGATTTGTAAATGCATGTATTGGGCAGGATATGAAAAAAGACAGCTGCACTATTCGTAAGGAGGTGTGAAAAAATGGCAATGTTGAAAATCTGGAGTGAAAATTTTACAAATGCATGAAATTATGAGGGTGCATGGAAATTGCACAATGTACACTCATAACAGTCATTTTATGGACTTTTGTCACTAACTTTTCAACATAGGCATTTTAGCACCTCTGCTCATGAACAGTTTCACTGTGATTTTTTTAAATCTGCCCCGAACACAGACTTCCCACAGCAACTGCGCTATTGCTTGCCGTGAGTGGAAAAACATGTTTTAGCCAGGATGTGAAAAATGACAGCTGTACTGTTCATAGGTGAACAGTTCATAGAAGGTCTGAGAAAATGCAAATGTTGAACATCTGGAGTGAAAATACTACAAATTTGTGAAGTTACGAAGGTGCATATAAACTGCACAATGCACGCTCGTAACACAGTCATTTTAAAGATGTTTGTCACCAAATTTTCAACATAGGCATTTTAGGACCTCTGCTCATGAACAGAGTCACTGTGATTTTCCTAATCTGTCCTAAACACTGATTTTCCACAGTGACTGCACTATTCTGCAAAGGAAGTGCGAAAACACAATTCGGCCAGGATATGAAAAATGACAGCTGTACTGTTCATAAGGAGGTGCAAAAATGCCAATGTTGAAAATCTGGAGTGAAAATATTACAAATTCGAGAAGTTATGAGCGCACGTGGAAACTGCACAATGCACACTCGTAAAACAGTCATTGTTTGGATTTTTTTCACAAAATTTGCAACATAGGCTTTTTGAGAACCCACCTCATGAACAGTGGCACTGTCATTTCATGAACTGGTCCTGAAAGGTGATTCTATGCAGTGACCACGAAACACCTTTCAGGACCAAACAATGCCATGACAGTGACTGAATTCATGAGGAGAGGTCCCAATAACTCCATGTTGAAAATTGCATGCCAAAATTCAAAAAAATGACCGAGATATGCATCAAAGTTGAAAAAAAACTATTTATGCCATTATACAGCTTACTGGCATTTCTTCCATTTGTGGTCGGCTTTGAAGAGTGCAGGCATGTACCCAGTCCATTGAAGATCATCAAGCTGGGCTCCGGAGGCAAGAATAGGGTGTGTGTGTGTGTGTGTGTGTGTGTGTGTGTAGGTGGGGTGAACAGTGGGTGGGTGCGGGTTGGGGGAGGGGACCAGACCAACTTAGGACCTGGGGTTAGTCATATCAGATGACCTAAAGGTGGGCCAGCAATTTGAGAAGGCAGTAAGGAGGACTGGGGGGATACTGGGATGAATAGGGAGAGGCATCACCAGTAGAAAAAAGGAAGTTGTTGGCCCTCTGTACAGACAGTTGGTAAGACCACATCTGGAGTACTGTGAACAGTCCTGGAGACTCTATCTCCGCAAAGACATAGACAGGGTGGAGGCTGTCCAGAGTAGGGCAACCAAAATGGTGCAGGGTCTGCACCAGAAGACATATGAAGAAAGACTAAAGGAGCTTAAGATGTATAGCCTCTAGGAAAGGGGGGGACATGATAGAAACTTTCAAACACCTCAAAGGAATCAACAAAGTCCAAGAGGGTAGCATCTTTCAGAAAAAGAGATGTGGAAGAACAAGGGAGCACAATTTGAAGACAGAGGGGGGATGGCTCAAAGGTAATGTGAGGAAGCATTTCTTCACAGAGAAGGTTGTAGATGCATGGAACAAACTTCCTGAGGAGGTCGTAGAGTCAAAAACAGTGGAGGAATTCAAGAATGCATGGGACAGACATAAGGCAATTCTAGTGGGGGGTAGGAGGAAGTAGAAACATGGAAACTTAGATTTTGATGGCAGATAAGGACTGCTTGGCCCACCCAGTCTGCCCATTTCCCTACCTAATGGATAAGCTGCAGATCCTAGTTAACCAGCAGCCTACTTCTTCCTACCCCCACCCCCTAGAATTGCCTTATGACTGTCCCATGCGTGAATTCCACCACTGTTTTGACTCCCAACCTCCTCCGAAGGCCGTTCCATGCATCCACAACCCTCTCTGTAAAAAATACTTCCTTAAATTACCTCTGAGTCGCCCCCATCTTCAAATTGTGCCCCCTTGTTCTTGCACACCTCTTTTTGAAAGATGCTACCCTCTTGGACTTTGTTGATTCCCCTGAGGTACTTGAAAGTTTCTATCATGTCCCCCCTCTCCCTCCTTTCCTCGAGGCTATACATATTAAGCTCCTTAAGTCTCTCTTCATATGTCTTCTGGTGCAGACCCTGCACCATTTTAGTTGCCCTCCTGTGGACAGATTCCATCCTGTCTATGTCTTTGTGGAGATTGGGTCTCCAGAACTGCACGCAGTATTCCAGATGGGGTCTCACCAACTGTTTGTACAAAGGGATAATAACTTCCTGTTTTCTACTGGTGATGTACTCTCCCTATGCATCCCAGTATCCCCTAGCCCTTCTTGCTGCCCTCTTACCTGCTTGCCCACCTTTGGGTAATCTGATGATGCTACCCCAGGTCCTTTCCATTTTGTTGTTGTTAGTATCTCACCCCCATTGTGTACTCTTCTCCTGGGTTTTGTTTCCCAGGTGCATTACCTTGCACTTCTTAGCATTGAATCTAAGCTGCCATACATTTGACCATTCCTCTAACCTTGCCAAGTCCCTTCTCATCCTTTCCACCCCACCTTGTGCATCAACTCTGTTGCAGATCTTTGTGTCATCTGCAAAGAGACATACTTTCCTTCCAGTCCCTCTGCAATGTCGCTTATAAGACATTGAGAGGACCCGATCTAATACTGAACCCTGTGTTACCCCCTACTAGTAACCCCTTCCTTCAGAGTGGACTCCATTTACTATTGATCTCTGTGTCCTATTCTCCAGCCAATTCTTTACCCAGGCTGTCAACTTGGGACCCACTCCCAGGCTGGCTAACCTGTATATTAATCTTTTGTGTGGGACTGTGTCAAATGCCTTACTAAAGTCTAGGTAGGCCATGTCCACAGCCCCTCCCTGATCTACTACTTTGGTCACCCAGTCAAAGAAATATATCAGATTTGTCTGTCATGACCTTCCCACTGTGAATCTATGCTGCCTTGGGTTCTGTGCCCCTCTGGCCTCTAGATACTCAACAATTCTTTCCTTCAGAAGTGATTCCATCATTTTCCCTACCACTGAGGTTAAACTAACAGGTCTGTAGTTTCCTGCTTCTGCCTTGCTCCCACTTTTGTGAGGAAATCACATCTGCCCTCCTCAGTCCTCAGGTACCACCCATCCTCCCATGATTTGTTAAAGAGGATAGTCAGTGGTGTCACTAATTCTATCCTTAGTTCTTTTTAGAATTCTGGGATGAATCATCAGGCCCCATTGCTTTGTCCACCTTCAGTTTTAAGAGTTCTTTCAGAACCCTTTCTTCTGTAAATGGGCAGGTATCAACTTCTGTATCCAGAGTGTTTCTACTGTTTGTTTTAGGTACCTCCCCTCTTCCTTTGTAAATACTGAGCAAAAATATTTGTTTAGTATCTCTGCCTTTTCACAGTCACCTTGCCCACCCTCCTCCCTCCCTTTATTAAGCCTCACTAACCCTCCCTTGGTCTTCCTTCACTCCCTGATGTACCTATAAAAGGTTTTATCCCCCTTCTTAACTGAGTTGGCTATCTTTTCCTCAGTTTGGGCCTTTGCTGTTCTGACTGCCTTCCCAGCTTCCTTTTGCTTTAACTGATACAGTTCTCTGTCCTGCTCCTACTGAGATTCCTTGTACTTCCTGAATCATTTCTTTTTCTCTTGAACGTTCACTGCCACTTCCTTTGAGAACCATAGTGGTTTCTTACATCGTTTCATTTTGTTTATTTGCTTCACACAAAGGCTTGTTACCTCTGTGATGGCAGTTTTTATTATTCCCCATTGTTCCTCCACCCCTCCTTCCTGCCCATTTGCTAGTGCATTCCTTAGGCACACACCCGTTTTGACAAAGTCAGCCCTCCTGAAGTCCAGTATTTTTGCCTTTGTATGGCTTGACTCTATTGCTGTGTTTATTGTGAACCATGCTGTTCGATGGTCGCTAGTTCCCAGATAGCTACCCACTTCTACATCTGTGATCCTCTCTTCATCTCCATTTAAGAGAACCAGGTCTAAGATTGCTCCTTCTCAGTGGACTCCAATACTAGTTGTCTAAGGCATGCCCCCTGTAGGGCATCTAGAATAACCCCACTCTTCGAAGTGGCTGCTGCAGCTGCACTCCAGTTAACATCTGGCATATTCAGATCACCCATCAGCAATATCTCCCCTTTTTCTGCCATTCTAAGTATACTTTCTATCATTTCCTTGTCCATTTCCTCCCCCTGAGAAGTAGGCTGTTCGGTAAGTAAGATCTTCAGCTTATCTGTTAGGTAGGGAAATGGGTAGACTAAGTTGGCCAAGTGGTCCTTATCTGCCATCAAATTCTATGTTTCTATGTTTATATTTCCATTCTTTCAGGGACAGAAGGAAAAAAAAAGGCGTTGCGGGAAGTTTATTTTTTTGCAGGCTTCTTTTTGGCATACTGGGGTGGGCTCCCAGTGTGCCACCTGACTTTTTGGTGTGGGGGGACATAAGTCAACAAGGATTGGGCCCCCATTAGCAAAGAATGACTGTTTGAGGGGGCATGATGCTGAGGGGAATTAGGCAGCCCCCTCAGCACACAACAAATGGGGGGGCATTATGCTGATGGGGAGTGGGCTCCCCCATCGGCAAATTAACTGGGCCGGAGGCATGCTAACAGGGGAATTTGGCACCGCAGTCAGTCAGCTTTCCCTCCGCCACCATGTTTAAGGAAATGTTACACCAGACAAGGTACCGTCCTGCAATGATGGGTTGCTCCCTCATTGCAGTGGAATGGCAGTGCCCAAATCGTTTCAATTTGGTGGCACTTATGCAGAACCAGTGTCATCAGGACACTGGGCCTGCCTTGGATGAACAGAGCCAAGCCCACAAATGCAATGCTGTCACTGGCTGCCACAGTGCCGCACTTCCAAAACCCGCTTCTCTCCTAAGCTGCCATATCATGTTTCTTGCGCATATGCAAGCAAACATAAAAAACTGTTTTCAAAATTTCAGAATTCTGCTATTGATGGAATTCTATGGGAATAGGTAGACATTTCCAAAATTCAACAGAATTCTGTTCCATTGGAATCTGAAAATTCTGCAGAACTCTACTTATCATACGACATACCTGCCATATCACACATTCTAATTTTTTTGGTAATTGAAGAAGGCCTACTAGGCACAAGTCTCTGTCTTCATGGGTGACCCAGGATCACTGGGGTGGTTAAGGGACTTGCTCAGTCACACAGTAGGCTGCTGAATGTACCAAGGTCATTCACAGTTCATTACTCTAACCACTAGGCTATACTTTCTCCAGCTTGACTATCAAAACTAAGAATCTATAAATACAAATATGCTGTTGCTCTTCTTTGGATTCTTTCTAAGCCGTTGACCTCTGTGTCTGTATATGATGATCAAAAAAGTGCATAGTAACCTACATTCAGGCACACATAAGCCTTATTAAGGGTAACATTTACCTTCTGGTTACAAAATGCCTACCAAAAAGTAATATGACCGGATAAGCTGGTTTAACAATTGAGCTGCAATGCTCAGTTGTTCTACAATCATCGGTGACTAGTAAACCAAGGTCCCTCTAAGATGTTGTTTTATTTAGTTTGACCTAGCTGATGTTGCAATTCTACAA
The DNA here is from genome assembly GCA_016271365.2 of Neoceratodus forsteri. Taxonomy (NCBI): domain Eukaryota; kingdom Metazoa; phylum Chordata; order Ceratodontiformes; family Ceratodontidae; genus Neoceratodus; species Neoceratodus forsteri. The sequence goes on along the minus strand of JADMNL010000026.1, from coordinate 284,072,523 downwards.
TATGTTCAATCCACTGACATGCATACTTACAAACTTCTCCATATTTAGTAACATAACATTGCATTATTATTTGATGATTATATACTGGATCATTGTACATCTTGACAAAGAATGAATACACATTAATAAATGACATTGAGGGTTACATGTGCCAGCAGTGTGACTGTTCAGTTTGGATGTGTACCTGTACTGAAATATGGTATAGTTATTGCCATGTGGAGTGAGGAGTGGACATGAGCAATGCTAAGTAACCACAGTAAAGTCACTTTACCAGATTGGTTGTTTTTGAAATAAAGAACCACGGCTTGCAGAACAGTGATTCAGTGAGCTAATAAAGGAAAAAAAATTAAATTACCACAGGTTAAAATGCATGCAAATTACTGCTGTATGTGTCAGAGAAAAAGGTTCAAACATGTGAACCCTGTTAGGACCTCTTTTGGTACTTCTAATCAGGACTTGTTCTAATTAGACACAAAAGAGTTTTTTTCAGTTCCTTGCATAACCATGTGCTCTATCTGCTGAATATCATACCCATTAACATTATTCTTCAAGCCTGTGACAAGAAAGCAAAAGGCCTCCACCCATCATCAGTCCTAGAAACATAGGAACATAGACTTTGATGGCAAATAAGGACCACTTGGCCCACCCAGTCTGCCCATTTCCTTACTTATTGGATAAGCTGCAGACCCTGGTTAACAAATAGCCTATTTCCTCCTACCCCCCACTATAAATGCCTTATTTCTCTCCCATGCATGTTTGAACTCCCCCACTGTTTTAGACCCCACAACCTCCCCAGGAAGGCAGTTCCATGCATCCACCACTCTCTCTATGAAAAAAATATTCCCTCACATTGCCCCTGAGCCATCCCCCCACTATCTTAGAATTGTGTCCCCTTGTTCTTGCACATCTCTTTTTCTGAAAGATGCTTCCCCCCTGGACTTTGTTGATTCCCTTGAGGTACTTGAAAGTTTCTATCATGTCCCCCCTGTCCCTCCTTTTGTCAAGGGTATACATATTATGCTCTTTCAGCCTCTCTTCATATGGTCTCTGGTGCAGTCCCTGCACCATTTTAGTTGCCCTCCTCTGGACTGCCTCCATCCTGTCTATGTCTTTGCGGAGATGGGGTCTCCAAAACTGCACGCGGTACTCCAGATGTGGTCTCACCAACTGTCTGTACAGAGGGATAACCCCTTCCCTTTTTCTACTTGTGATGCCTCTCCCTATGCATCCCAGTATCCCCTCAGCTCTTCTTTCTGCCTTCTCACTTTGTTTGGCCACCTTTAGGTCATCTGATATGACTACCCCCAGGTCCCTTTCCATTTTTGTTGTTGTTAGTACCTCCCCTGCCATAGTGTACTCTTCTCTTGGGTTTTTGCTTTCCAGGTCCATTATTTTGCATTTCTTTGCATTGAATCTAAGTTGCCATAAATCTGACCATTCCTCCAACCTTGCCAAGTCCTTTCTTATCCTTTCCATCCCCCTTGTGTATCAACTCTGTTACAGATCTTTGTGTCATCTGCAAAGAGGCATACTTTTCCTTCCAGACCCTCTGCAATGTCACCTATAAAGACATTAAAGTTTGCTTTCTTGCCACAGGCTTGAAGGATAATGTTACGTCAAGGGAAGTGCAAACACAGGATGGAATAGACTGCCAGCAGGGCTCTCTTCCACTTACTGCAGGTCACCAAGGGGTGACTTTGCAGGGGCAGGAGCCAAACTCCTCACCTGCAATCACTGTACATCTACTGGGACTGCCCTTTGACTTGGGCTGGCACCCAGCCAGGATCTTGAGCCACATCACATCAACATGTCAATGCAAATAAGGCAACTACACAACAGTGAGGCAAATACAGTGCTCATCATTTGAGCAATGTGATATTTACAGGCATAGTAAGTTTAGCACTGTTGCTGGTATTGCTGTCTTCTTCAGTTCTTGTGCAACTTGGAGATGGTTATCATTAGATGGGGCGGTTCACGAGGGCACATCCCTCTGTAAGTGACTTACAATGGGGTTTTGCTGTGCGTGTTCAGTGCTGTGTTGCAACGTGCCATTTTACATGCTGCTGTTTCACACTCACTGTATGTGCCCCATGCAGCTTTTCAGGTATGGTTTTCACATGGAACCATCCTGAGCTAACGAACAAAATCCAGGTCCCTCACATGGCAAGCTGTACTTTTTTCTTTTTTTTTTAACAGCATTTTGTTACTCTATTACCTTTACACAGCTTTTAATAAACGCAGTGGCTGTTTCATTGCACTGGTGGTAAGCACCAACTGTATGGTGTAGTTTATGTCAGTATTGCTATTTTTCATTTTGTCAGTGCATCTGTGTTCCTCTGTAAAGTTACAGTATGTGGTTCTAAAATTGTACTTATCATCTTTGTGTTAGCGTCAAACACCCACTGAATCTGCTTGACAAATCAATGGCCTCTAAAGGGTGAGCAGTAACTGAATATGAAACAGTGTCAGCTTCTACACGGAATAAAATGGCTTACAGGTTCAACCCAGTTCTTAAGGGGTGAGTATTTGGGGTTTTCAGGTTTAGAAATGGACTGGTTCTGTTGGTTCCTGTTTCTTTGTTTCTGCTTTTCCTTGGTCCAGACTGGTGTCATATAAAGAAAACCGTACTCATCGATCTGGAATTGCTTATCTGGGGGTGAGCACTGCTAACTGATGGGGACACTTTGAGTTTTGACTGAAAAGTAGATTTCAGTTTCCGATGGAAGGACTTCTCTGTCTCAACACTGACTCCTTTCTCCTCAACTAGAAGGCCAAAGTAAGGGTAGAGTTTCTCTATGAATGTGGTCTTGAAGGTGTAGAGATGGGACAGATCATCAGCATTGTAAAATGACACCAGTCCCTCTTCATAATCCAGGTACACTCCGATCATCTGGGGCTTCACACTGAGCTTGAGAACTTTATGAACCGGCTCAAGGGCCCAATATTCATTGCCATTTCTTTGGCCTATGACCCAGTATCCAGTCAGGGGGGGGATATTGATGTCTGCTCTTTCCGGTTTATGGACTCAGTGGCGATGCCAACATCCCAGTCTCTCTTGTTGAGGCCCAGTTCAACCTCCCAATAGTGCTTCCCTGACTTGAATCCCTGGGACCCCAAGACTGCAACATGTTGCCTGAACCTCTCCAGGTTGTCAGGGAGAGTATGTTTTGTGTCACTGAGTCTCAGGCTGGTCAGGTTCTCAGACAGAATGAGGCTTGGATGTGCTGTGTTTGAGTCCAGGGTCAGAGCAGGAAGGGCTGTTGAAAGAGAGAGAGAAAAAAAATGAGGGAGATTTTCAGAAGGTGTATAACTACAATTTAGTTTTGTATTATTATTTCTCTGACATCTCACGCTCTGTTTTTGGAATCCATTTAACCAGGAGATCCCAACTGGGATGAAAACTGACATCAAATTTCCAGTAAGGTCCTGCTTAAACTCACTTTATACGGCTGCAGTAGGGGGAGGCTGCAGATGTTTTGCATGTACAAAAGGAGTGATGTCATGTTTTCTGTCCGTGGAACTGACTGAAGGTGTAAATATTCTCCTCCACTTTACCCTCCTTCAAGAAATGTTTTCTGCCCTCAAATAAATACGCTTTCATGTTAGTCAATGGTTGCAGGGTACTATTTTCTTTCTTAAATGGGTGGTACAAGAACTGGAACCTGAGTAGTGGGAGGTAGCATTAGTTTTTTGGGGGGAGTAAGATCCACCCCCACCTCCACCTGAGAAGCTCCTAAAGATCCACTCCACCTTTTTTGATTCATGTGGGAGGGGCATGAGGTGGATCTATCATGTTGTAACAACTGACTATCAGAGCTGCCTGGGGAAGTAATTAAGGAGTAACTGCCACTGCAACTAGGCATATCCCCCCCCAAACACACATACACATACAATACTAAAGATCCACCCCCACCTTTTTTTGATTCATGTGGGAAGGGCATGAGGTGGATCTATCATGTTGGAACAAGACACACTAGTTTGGGACCTGGACCAAGCAACAGAACAAATCTGTGGCGTGATCGAGTTGTGGAGCCCCTGCATTTTATTAAGGACTAGGAGAACAGAAGTTACTTAATGTCTTCAAACTGACTTAGAAACCCTTGGAACAAATGATTATCAGAGTCACCTGGGGCCTCAGAAGGAAAGAGTAATTAAGGAGTGCCTGAAATTACAGCTCCCAATGAAAACAACAGACGCAGCATTCTGATTCAAGCTGAAAGAGCCACAGGTTTTTCTTAAACATTTATATACTAAGAAGATGAAGTTCAGCTTTTGGGATTAATAATATTTGTTTATCATATTCTATATACATATAAATGTATATGTATATACACACACACACACACACACACACACACACATATTATATATATATATATATACACATACACACATATATATATATATATACACACATACGCGCACACATACACAAACACACACACACACACAAGTATACATACACTTAAAGGTTCATACAAAGGTGTGTGGGAGCTAAGTAAGCCAAAAGGAAAATGTAGTCCATAGCCACTCCCTTCCAGTACCCCTTATTAGGTGAATTTACCCTCTTTCATTATATAGTTATCCAACTGGGTTTTGAAATGTTGCTTTGATTTAGAACAGAAAAGTGACTGTAGGAGCTCATTCCATGGGGCCACCACCCTCTGTGTGAAGAAGGCTCTCCTTCTATTAGTATTGTATCTTATGTGCCTAAGCTGAAGAGGGTGACCCTTTGACTCTTTGGTGTCATTTTTAAATTGGAGGTTTAACTCACTTAGTAAATAATCACCCCCCATTATATCATAACAAAGTAGTAAATCCCCTCTAACTGTCCTTGTTTCAAGGGACATAAGCTTCAAATGCTTCAAGCGCCCTTCATAGGGCAAGTTTTTAATATTATGTATCAATTTAGTGGCTTGCCTTTGAACCCTTTCAATGTTATTCACTGCTCCCTTAGTTATGGGTCCCCATACAGGGGCCCTATAGTCCAGAATTGGCCTAACATAAGCCCTGTATAGGGGCATGATCACCTACTCATTTAGGCACCTTAAATTTTTCTTTATGTTTCAGAACACTTGCTTGGCTTTTATAATCTGTTTATTTGTGTGAGAGCGATAGGTTAATTTGTGATCTATGAGAATTCCTAAGTCTTTCTCTTTTACAGCTTTACGCAGCACCTTACTATTCATATGATAAATTTGCATACCATTATGATTTCCCAAATGAATTACACAGCACTTGTTCACATTAAACATCATACCCCTAGATGATGACCAGTCACAAATACTGTTCTGATCAGCCTGAAGGCCTCTAGACCCTTCTGGGTCATTTACTATTCTAGACAAGTTTGGTGTTATCAGCATACTCACTTATCCAGCTACAGCTGTCCCTGCCCTTAGAGAACATAAATACCCTAAAAAGCACCCGGCCCAGGACCAACCCCTGTGGGACCCCACTAGTGACACCCACCCTGTTTGGGTAATACCCATTTATGAACACTCTCTGGGTCCCCCCACTCAACCAGGCCCTGATCCAGTGCACCACTCTGTGGTCTGTATCTATATCAGTAAGACAATGGAGGACCTGGTGGTGGGGAACCTTATCAAAGGCTTTCACCAGATCCAGATAAATGCAGTCCCCATCCTGCCTATTATCCAACACCTCCAAGATCTTCTCATAAAAACATTGTAGATTAGTCACACTTGATCTCCTCACAACAAACCCATGCTGCTCTCTGCCCTCCCGACCTGTCCCCCTGAGGTGGGCATCAATGACGTCTTTCAAGATGGATTCCATAAGCTTACCTGGGACTGAAGTCAGACTAATGGGCTTATAACTGGTACAGTCCACCCTGTCTCCCTTCTTATGTATGGACACCACATTTGCCTCCACCAAATCCTGAGGTATTTATTGAACAAAATGGCCAGAGATGTTGCTACGCTGTGGGAAATAGTTTAAGCATCCTATCTGAAATATTATCTGGACCTGCAGAGTAAGTACTTTTGAGGGGCTGGATCTTTTTTAATATTATCATCTCAGCAGTGAATCTTACTGGTCTCTCGTCATTTTGGCCTAATATTAAATTTACTTTGCTGTTTGCTGGAAAACACCGTAGCAAAATATTCATTCAATATGTTTGTTGCTTTGACTGGTTCCGTGATGATCCCACTTCTCTTTTTTGTAGAACATAAGTTATATTTGGATTTCCTCAGGGAGTTTACATAACTATAGAATTATTGCATATTATCTCTGTTGGCCGTGGATGCTAGGTTCACGTCCATTTTTTTTACTCATTCTTTTCAGTTTGTTACATTTGGGCTGCACCGTTTAATATTCACTCCACAGTTGAGGGTCCTGGTTATTATTTTTGTATAAGTTAAACAAGTTCTGTTTTTTGTAAGAGTTGTAGTATATCTTTGCTTAACCACTTAGGTTTTTTACCTTTAGGATTGTATAGTTTTGTCTTTTTGAAGTGTTTGTCACATAATGTGAACAATTCATGCTTATATACTTTCCACATATCCTCCAAGGGCTTGTCTTATAATTTGCTATCCCTGTTTCAAGGGCCTGCTAGTTTATATCCCTATAATTTAGGTCTCCAACTAACAAAACCTTCCCTAATTCACAAGCTGTTTCTATTTCTTGATTTATTTCTCTAGAGGTCTCAACAGAGATTGCAGGGGGCCTATAGCATACCCCTATAAGGATATGTGTACTGATACCCGTTTCTAGCCTAATCCAAATGGTCTCAGGTGTCCTGTCCCCACATTCTTCTTTATCTTCCCTGAGATATGTGTGGATTTCAGGGTACTTGATATATATGCAGCTACCCCTCCCCCTTTTTGTCCTTCCTGTTCAGATGATACAAATCGTATATAGTTTGTCTTTTTAGTAGTTTCAAAACTTTGAAAGCATTGGTGTTAGTAATGCATTTAGAAATACATTTTTTCAATTGTCTTTACAGTTAGATAAGCAGTTTCATGTGAGGGCACATTTTTGGGGGGAGGGGGTTCAAATTATTTTAATCAAGGGCACAGTACTTGGTAAACACAACTTTGATGATAAAGTGTATGTTTTCTTTTACGTTTGAGAAGTATGCATTATATATGTGTGGCAGTGTTGTAAATGGGACTGGGGAATGAATAATGGTTAAGTGCCTAGAATTGTTTTTTTTAATATAATTGAGCTAATATGTGGGAAGTAGGAAGGGGACAACATTTTGAATGTAGCAGTAGGACAGATTTGTTAGGATAAATATATGCTGTCTTACAAATAAGAAAAAATGGTAAGGGATACATATTGCAAAACAGTAATTTATATCATAGAGTTGTCTTTCATGTATTGTTGGAAGAAATAGCTATGAGTCATTTTTGTACCATCAGTAAAAGGAGAGAAAAAAACACTGAACAAGAAAATAATTGGTGATTTTAAAAGCTATTCTGATCAGAGCTGACATTAAAAAGAAATCTCAACTGTATTTTTTATTTTATTTTATCAGGGACACTAGAAACAGGATGTTAACACATCAGTGAGCACTGATGCCATTTGTCTGTGTTAGGGAAGTTGTGGGTGGAGTTGCCTTGCACCTGTTAAAATATACCAGCTGCAATTAACAACTACTTGTAGAAGCAAAAGGCTAGGTGTTTTTTTCCTACTTTCTTTTCGCTGATATTATAAACTGAACCAGGAAAAAAGTAAGACTGAACAGATCAGAGCTGACATTAAAAAAATGTGATGTTCCTGAGGTCTGTTGCATACACTATACTATGATTTTCATGGGAGGGGCATGAGGTGGATCTATCATGTTGGAACAACTGACTATCAGAGATGCTATCCCCCTGGACATGCCATTCATCACTGAAGAATGCTGGATAATGTTGCCTCTATACTCTGGATTGAAACTCTTTCCAATGCAGATAAACAACAATATGTTGTTACCTGGAGGACTCTTCATTGAAGCTGCCACCATCCACTAGTTAGATTTTACAGAAGATCCCATTGAGAAAAGGCATGGAAGATAACTTATCCAGCTCAAAGCTGGCTTTAAATTAAAATTTCTTCTTTTTCATCATCATGAAAGCCATACAGTCCAACTGGGAGGTATCTGCATAAACAGTCACACACAGGCCAGCATTTCCAAATTCAGCCCCCTATAGCAAAGTCACTCACACACAGAGGGACACATTGTGCTTTGGGCAACAGGACCTGTTCTGAAATCGAGTCCCCCCAACTGAACAGAACATGGCAGATTTCAGCTTGCTGAGAACGCTGATTGCCTTGTGTCTTTGGAGAGATGTCAGGCTGTTTGAAAATCCCAACATAGGAGAAGCTCTGAGAGGTGGTCAAATGCAGACGACACCAGCCCCTTCCCCAACCTATTCACACACAGTGCTGCTTGTGGCCATATGGAGCAATGCAAGCAGGCACCAGAGATGGCAGCTAGTGGGTACTGTACTTTTCCAGGGCATCATGGCTGTATTTTGGTTAACATTCATTTCTTGTTCCTGAGGAGTTCAGTGTGCATGCATGAGTCATCTCGCATGTGCAGAGAACTCCTGCACCCATCTTGGATACGGCAGCGAGTGCCATGATCCATCAGTGACCAATGGACAAAATAGTGCAGTGAATGTGCAGTGATTGCCATTCACCTCTACTATTTAGTAGTCTGTCCGGTATCCAGTAAGCTCCCTTTCACTCTACTGTGCTCGCAAGACATCTGCAGGGCTACACCCACTGCTGCCGTAGAAATGCAGCGAGTCACATTTGTTCAAATTCTTTTAATGCAAATTGTGACATTTTATTGCTAACAAATGAAGCCTTTGAACATAGCAGCATGGCTATTTGCTCACGATTAGGAAAACACAGATGCATGAATAGCAGACACTTGCATGTGTGAAAAGTTCTGTTTTAAAATCTGCCCCCTTGTGCCTTTTGCATAATTAGTGCCACTGCTGAGGTAGGGATACTCAATAATGTGTGCCTCACTTCCCCAAGATCTGACCTCTACACCATTTTAAGGTGCTACTGGCTTCGGCTGACATGGGTAGTTCGAGAACAGCGGGATTTCCAGGGCTCACTTGCAAACCCCTGTCTCCCAGGTAGCAACACATGAACAGCCATTATGCTACTGGGCTGACTCACAGTGCTGTTAATATGGAACTGGCATAATTTTTATTTAATCAAAAAGGGACCCTGGGACTTTTATGTCCAGTTTTTGGAGACTTTAAGATCAGTATTGTATCTCTGCTGCACAATGAATATTGTATTTCTAAAGGAACCGAACCAGCAAGGCACTGTCCAGGTTTTTCCTTGCTCAGCTTTGCTTCTACTGTGCTCTGTATGTCAGTTTCTTTGTTTTTTGTTATTTTTGACAGTGTGTTCAGTTACACATCATTGCAGTGTTAGGTCTCAAGAATAAAAACAGGGTAATAAAGTCCTTGCCTTCTTGGGGGTCAGATAAAAAAATATCAACTGTGAATTGAGATTTTTAGAAATGTTGCAGCACTTCCAAAAGGTAGAAGCTTTTCAAGTCCATCATCTGTCAGTATTTAGCCAGCAGAGGGAAAATGTTATTGTAGATGGCCTGAAGTGGTGGAACCATACCAGATATAACAGTACTTTTAAACAGTTGACTGCATGCTGCAGAAAAATCTGCAGCTATAAAAACATAATTAATTGGCAAGTTAACCAAAACTTATAGGGCTGGATTCAGAAAGGTCTACTGCAAGCTGAGGCAATGAGAGCTTGCGTCGACCATCCCTCCAACCCAGCTCGTGCACCCAATTCAGTATCAGAGTAGGTCCAGGGGTCTGCGTCCTACAACTTGCAGTAGCAGCACAAGGTAGGACACAGCACCCGGGAATGCAGCAGGTTGCAGGACAGGGTAGGGTAGGCAGGGTAGGCAGATGCACCAGTCGAGGGCCGCCATGGCACCCCCATGCCCACCTCCGAGGCCCTATAAGGTGTGGGCTCCAGCCCCAAGCCTCTTTGCCATGGACCCCCCCAGATCAAGGACCCCTACCTGCTCTGGTGGCCCAGTGGTCCCCCACCCCCAACACACACAAACACACACACACACACACACCCCCGGCAGGTGAGTTGGCGACTGGACCTGGTGGTGAGGGAGGTCTATGCCAGTCACTGGCAGGGTATTGGGGGTGTGTAGGAGGCTTACACTGTTGGGTCAAGGGTCCATTAGACTACTAGGGGGTACAGGGATTGCAGGGGGGATCATGCCCCAGGGCATGTGGGGGGACCTCAACATGTGTGTGTGTGGGGGGGGTCTGGGCATTGGGGGTGTTCCACAAACCCATCCTGCCACAATGCATGCCATGTCTGGGACCTGGAGCCCATGGGGGGGCTGTAACCCACAGGGGATGTGGAGCTGGGGCACAGTGGCAAACACCAGTGAACAACAAAGACCACCTTTTTGTTGGCATAACTGGTCTTTGACAGATGTTCACTGGTGGTTGTCTCTGAATCCCGTTTGTGGACATAGCAGCCACCCTACCTGAATAGGGTATAAATGCTGCTATAAACCCCTTATGCCATGTCACAAGGGGGTTTATGGTGCATAGGTGCAGTTGGGCTCAGGCAACCTGCAGCATATCGCAGGCTGCCTATGTGAATCCCACCAGGACGCAACTCAGGACACAAGTGCTACTTGCACCATTGTTTCTGACGCAAGTTGCCTTGCATCCCAATTTGCCTTTTGTGAATCCGGCCCATATGTTTTTTACTGGTCTTTAAAATGTGGTCATTGGACATTGAAGTCTGCGTTTTTTTTATTGCTATTCTAAAATTAATATAGACAGAATCTGTCATCTGTTGTTGGGGAGATACTGTTTATTAATCGGACTACCCTTTATACTTTTCGAGAAGCTTGATGTATGCTTTCAGAGCAGCACCTAAATCAGTGCATGTTGTTGAAAAGTGATCAAATGTGCAGTGGCATAGTACCAAGTTGTGGGGTGGAACAAGTAGATTTACTTTTTCCAGTTGTGGTGCTTGTACTACATTTTTTATTTTGTCTGTCCTGGCACTTAGATAAATTATATTAGGAAGCAACTGACTAGAAAGTTGGACTTTAACCTAGTAAAGGGCACAGGCCATCCATTTTTTGTGTCCACTCAGTTTATTCAGATTCAAACCCTGGAAGATTTTAGAACCAGCCCCTTACAGAACTATAAATGTGCTTTGTACATGCATTCTGCATGCCACATGCTTAATTGGGTATTGTTTGCATGCAGTTCACATACACAAAGTGAACCTAACCAAACTAGGTCTAAAAAGCAAATCAGGTTCGATGCTGCAAGCTTGATATGTGTGCAGCAGGTAAGCCGGTGTGAAAGTCATTTAAAAATCACATCAGGTTCACATGTTGTATGCATGCCATGTGTGTAGCAACTAAGCTGGTGCAAATCTCATTTAAAAAAAACACATCAATTTCCATTTCTTCCACTACTGTTAACAATAACAGTCATTAAAATACATTTTTCATTGATTCCCCCTTTAAAATTAGGTAAACTCATTAATTCTGATCCTAGCAGGCAGTATAGCATAGTGGTTAAGGTAACTGAGCTGCAGACCTGGAGACCAGAGTTTGAATTCAGCCCCCCACTTGCATACTGTGTGACCCTGAGCAAGTAATTTAACTTCCCTGTGCTCCCAGGATGTACCTGGAAACAAGTTCCAGCTTAGTGTGTCTTTTCTGGTTAAACAATTCCCCCTTTCCCTTCCAATTTCTCCTTTTACAATTTGTTTAATGGCTTTTGACTTTTAACATAGAAACATAAAAATATAGAAGTTGATGGCAGATAAGGACTGCAAGGCCCATCCAGTCTGCCCATTTCTTTTTCTACCTTATGAATGTGCCATGAACCTTTGCTCTGTCAATGGCCTATCTATTCATACTCACTTGTATTGCTCCCTTATGTCTATCCCATGCCTGTTTGAAGCCCTGCACTTTATTCATATCCACCACTTCCTGAGGTAGGCTGTTCCATGCATCCACCACCCTTTCTGTGAAAAAGAACTTCCTCACATTACCCCTTAATTAGCCTCCCTCTAATCTCATGCTGTATCCTCCGGTCCTGCTGTTTTTCTTATATTGAAACATGTTAGACTCTTTCACCTTGTTAATGCCCTTAAGGTGTTTGAATGTTTCAATCATATCACCTCTCCCTCCTTTGCTCTAGGGTATACATATTGAGCTTTGTTAATCTGTCCTCATATGTTTTCTGATGCAGTCCCTGCACCATTTTGGTTGCCCTTCTCTGGACTGCCTCAGTTTGGTTAATGTCCTTGTGAAGGTGTGGCATGCAGTACTCCAGATGGGGCCTAACCAGTGCCTTGTAAAGAGGGATTATTACCTCCCTCTTCAGACTTGTGATACCCCTACTAATATACTCTAACATCCCCCTAGCCTTACCTACTGATTTTGCTTTAGTGGTCTGCTTGGATGATTTCAGGTCATCGGTGATGATGATGCCCAAGTCTCTTTCTTCTCTTGTGACTGCCAGCAACTCCCCTCCCAGCCTATAGGTGGCTTCAGGGTTTCTTTTCCCTATATGCGTGATCTTGCACTTCTTTGCATTAAACCCCAGTTGACATTCTTCCACCATTTTGCTAGTTTATCCAGATCTCTTCTCATTCTGCCCACCCCATCTGGATCATCTACTCTGTTGCAGATCTTGGTGTCATCTGCAAACAGATAAACCTTGCCCTGAAGTCCATCTGCAATGTCACTGATGAAGATACTGAAGAGAACTGGCCCCAGAACTGATCCCTGAGGTACCCCACTTGTGACTTGCATCTCTTCTGACTGTATACCATTTACCACCACTCTCTGTTTTCTGCCCGTCAACCAGTTTGCCACCCAGTTGACCAACTTCTGACCCACCCCGAGCCTACCCAGCTTGTTAATCAATCTTCTATGTGGAACAGTATCGAAAGCTTTGCTGAAATCAAGGTAGGCAACATCAACTGCTCCACCCTGGTACACCACTCTGGTTACCCAATCAAAGAAATCTACAAGATTAGTTTGACAGGACCTTCCTTTTGTAAACCCATGTGTCTTGGATCCTGCACTCCTATGGATTCCAGGTGTTGCACTATCCTTTCCTTAAGGAGTGCTTCCATAATCTTGCCCATTACTAAGGTAAGACTGTTTTGTTATTAAATTGCATTCATTTGTAAAGTATTGTTTGCATACTGCATTAAATGCCTAGGATATAGTCAGCCAACATCCCTCATTCCAGATGTGTGAAGAGGGGCCACTGTTGTAAAGCCTGACCTTTTTGTTTTAGACCATGCAAATCCCCTTATGCATATTTAGTGCTACAAATGTGTTTCTCCATGACTGTTTTGGCTCACTTACTTTCCTGTTGCCATTCTTGTATGGAGTGTATACACTATGACCATGCTCAGCACTCTTTGTGCTGAGCAGGGTCTTGGAAGCATGGCTCATACCTCACATTTTGTCAGAAATGAGGGACAAGGGCTCTCAAAATGAGGGACACTAACCCTCACAATGATCGGAACACATCCTGAAACATGGAGATACAGTACCACAGAACAAGTGGAAACCACTGTATTTACTTGTAACGATATTAGCACCTGAGAATTAATTTCTACCATAAAGCAGGGGTGCCATTTAGGTAGGGCAGAGTGGAGAGCTGCCCTCCACCCCCACATTTGTGCTTAGGTTGTTCTTATGGTGTGGCAATAGTTGCATTAAATATGGATTTAATCTTTGCACAATAAGTGCCCCATGGCCTGTGTGTGCTCATGCTGCAGGTGCACTCCTGACTTGAATGTATCTGTATTGTGTTGTTCACTCTTTTCACCTATTAGTGGCAGCCCCAGCACACGTGACATGGAGGAGCACCAGCCAAGCAAGAGCACATGAGTTATGAGAGTACAACACTGTCTTTCCCACCACAGAGTAGACAGGCTGCATACTACAGCTTGGAGGAGCTGGTGAGCACTTAGTTCTCAGCAGTAGTATTGTGGCAGCATATTTTTGTTGGTCTACTCTTAGTGAGATTCTGTATCCCCTGGTGGCTGAAGGGGCAGAGAATGATGTAGAAGGTAACTCAAGACTAGGCTACCTACTTACTCTACTAGGCTCGCCTCACAAAAAAACAGCACAGCCCCCCAGCAGCAAGCTAGACCTAGCAGCAGTGGTGACAGCAGTGTGGGCTGCCCTCATAGGTCTTGATCAGTGTGTCAGTAGCCATGAAAGAAGCAAGAAAAACAGGCTGAGAGGGTTTGGTTGGTGAGGGCTTAGTTGTTGACCATGTTGGGGACCTGGGATGGTCAGTTTTAGCATCCAACTTCTGGCAGAAGGATGGCAGAGGAGCAGACTGAAAATTGAGCTGGGGGTACACTGGGCCAGGCTGCAGGTTCTGGCAAAATGGCCGGGTAAGTAAAATAAACTGGGTTTTTTTGTTTGTTTTTTTACAGGGGGATTGGAGAAGGAGGAAGGACTGAAATATTGATGTGTTTTTCACATTTACGCACCTTTGGGTGGCTTCACAACCCATATGGGATGAGTATTGAATGGAATGGAGTCTAGGAGAGAAATTGGAACAATTTTTTGTGGGGGTTTCAGAACTTCAGCCAGGAAAAAATATAGTAGCTGGGTAGGTTTAAGTCCAAATCTGAGTCACTGTTCTCGGGTACAGACAGATGAATCTTATACATTTTAATTTTTCCTGATTTGCATACCTTTTTTCAGTCACAACAAATAAGTTTTATCTTTTAAAGACATTCCAGACATTATAAAGCCTGCCACCTAGGTGCTAACTAGCATCTGGCCTCCGCTGGTTGTTGACTCACCCCTACTGAAATCTGGAATGGCACCCCTGCCATAAAGTCTAAATTTACAGGACATCCTCTATGCAAGCAGCATGTTTTCCATGAGGGATGGATGAGGAGTAAAGCAGTTTTCAGGGGTAAAATAAGGGCTGTCCTTTGCCTTCAGGGACAGTTGAGTGGTATGGTATGCCAGACTATTGGAGCCCCACTATAGTCAGGCTTATGCCCCCCCAAGTGAAGCTGACCTCCACATCCCAATGCTCAGGCAGATTATGACATATGGAAAGGGAGACTGCAGGGGCGTGCACCATTGAAATGAAAGGAGGTATTTTTTTATTACCATTTCATATATTATTGATGTGAGTTGACATAGGCCACCGCCTCGATCAGTCAAGGGTCTTGTTAGTAGAACAGTGACCTTTAATATTCTCTAACTCACCATCATGATGTATAAAAAGTACTAAAAATAACTTCATTTATTTCAAGGGAGTACACCCTAGAACTCTGACCCACGGACATCATTACTTAAAAACTCCTGCCTCTGGCTTTCTGGTACTCAGGTAAGATACTCTTGAGTTACATCTATACTTGGTTGGTTGTCGGTAGCAGCATAGCAGCACCTGCTACAGTATGTGTGTGTGTATGGGGGGGATCTGGCCATGTGGGGGGGTGTCAAGTTATTGCTGCTTTTGTGTTTTCCCCTTAACGTTTGCTTGTGTGGAAGCATTTAAACGTTGGACAGAAAATAGTAGGAGTACAGACCAGACAGAAGTAATTAAATAGTTATGTGGGCAAATGTGTGTATTGGGGGTGGGAAGAACCACATGCATTACCATTTGCATGCGTACTACAGTTCAGCTGTGCAGCTAATATGAGTGGGGAAAAGGAAACTAAAAAGTATAACAGTGGCTATAAGCATGTGTGCAGATGTATGCAGATTTGTATTGAAGTACAAACAAGGCATATGATGTGCAGGCAGTATAGCTTAGTGGTTAAAAAACACCGAATTGCAAAGCAGAAAACCTGAAGACCTGAGTTTGAATCTCATCAACCCCCCCTTGTATGGTATGATCCTGGGCAAGTCATATAACTTCTATGTGTGCAGTTATCAGTAATCACTTGCTTTTTGCATGCATGCAGTCTGTTCCAATTTAACAAAAAAGCATGCTTGCCACACTTGCTTGCTGCATGCATGCCACATGCATGCAATTGGTTCCAATTTAATATTGAAATCATGCTTGCAGCACCCATATTGCAGGTGTAGTTTTATGTGTGCAACATGAAAACATTTCATATAATTATATACTGTAGAATTTAAAAATAATGCATTCATTTAGTTTAGCGGTCCAAGGCTATGGGACTTATTAGCTGCAGTTAAATTTCACTGGCCTGTACTTCCATATAATGAGTCTGACATAGAAAACCAACTTAGCTGTTCAATTAATTTAGCGGGTCTCTTTCTACAGCGAACATAGCAAGACTTTTTTTTACAGCAAAACAAATCAATTCTACAGTAGTGTATAGTGGAGTATTGTTCTGTATAGAATTCCATCCCTTTCAAAATGCTGTTCTACCACAGTTCCAAGCTCGTGGAATGCTGTTCTACCCTACTGTGGTAGAACAGCATTCTAGAACCTCTAGAGACTGTATGAGTCAGTTTCATTTTGAAAGCAAAAGAACTCACAAAACACATTTTTCCCACAGTACTATACACTATAAAAATACAGGATGAGGAACTCTATGCACAGCCAGTGTGCTTTGCCATATCGGGGTTCTGATTCCCATGGACCTCTCAAACTTTGCTCTCGAGGTCAGAGGGAATCAAAATCCCTTGTGGCAGAACACACTGGCTCTGCATAGTTGCCCATCCAGTATTCTCTATTTTGGTAATGGACTGTCTGGAACACAGTTCTTTAAAGTAATATTTTTTGTGTGCTTAGCCAGGAAGTGATCTGGGCCAGTTGTTATATCTTCAGCTACTGTTGGTTTGTTAAGTCATAAAAATTGCTATACCTTATCTTAGTATCATTGCAAATGTGGGAATGTGTATAATCTTTTAAGAATTCCAGAACAAATGCACTTAGGCAGGAGTTATCACAGAGGACATTGGCCATACAGCCAAATTTTAAAGAAGACACAAATTGTACATACCCCTATAATATAATGCAATGCATCATGGGAAGCATATGCAAATGCACATTAATTAATTTGGACTGGCTCAACTTTAAGCAGAATTGCATGGTGCCAGAAGGCCTTGTAATATAATCAGGAACTGTCTGCTGTTCTCAGCCTTTGCTGACTATGTTGTGAGTCCTTCTGGCACCATGCACTCTCTGCCTAAAGTTGAACCAATCAAACCAGTAATATCCATCTACATACTTCCGCGACTCTTCCATATTGAGGTATGTGCAATTCGTGTTAACCTTCTTAATCTCCTTGCTGAAAGTTTTTAGAACCCACTATCTGAACCATAGTATTTTAAGGTAATTTTTAATGTACTTAACCAGGAACTGAACTGAGCCAGTTATCATATCTTCAGCTATTACTGATTTGTTAAGTTGTAAAAATTGCTGTACCTTATATTAATATCATTGCAAATGTGGGAATGTATAGAATGCATACAACCTTCTTAATCTCCTTACTGTGCATTTTCAGTTCTTTTTGAAATAAACTTGTTTTTCTTTTTCTTGTTGTTGTCTTTTTTTATGCCTGATACTAATTTTTGTAATTGCTGGTCAGTTCTGGAATCTAATGACATCAGTTGAGGGAAGACTTGTAGTTCAGGTTCTACTGGAGGACCCTGACTCAGCTGATGTCATTGGGTTCCAGGTCTGATTTAGTTATTATAAAAATGAATAAGAGATGGGGGAGAGGTATCCTCAACAAGAGACACTTAGTGGAGGGAGGTACTAGAGAGGTTGAAGGAGAAAAATGTATGTTTAAGAGCTCCACTATAAGTAGTTACTAAAATCTGCTAAAGTCCTGTATTTTTGATGATTCTCATTTAAATGGCACAATAAAGAAGGCCAAGGACCTAGCAGAGGCTAGGTTCAACAATATAGAAACATTTCTCTCACCAAAAACAAGGAAAGTGCCTCAGCTATGAGTGAACGCAGAAGTATCTGTTTCAAATGAAGTAATGACTTCCCCTGTACCAACATGTCCTAACTCGGGCACTAAGTTGAAAGCATCTGAGAAGCTGACACCGCAATCCATACAGGCTCTGTTGTTGGGGTTCCAGGAAGAATCACGCTCATCATTTCAGAAAGTCCATGGTACTTTGGCTGATATTTCATTCAGATGCTACCAAATAGAGGAGAAGTTACAGAACTGTGATGAGCGAGTGACCGCAATGGAGAAAAATGCTGAGAAATTAGCCAGAAGGGTAACAACTCTAAAAGGTGCAGTGAATGCATCATTGCATGAACAGTTGTCAAATATTGCTAAGTTTGAAAAGATTGAAATTACCCTGTTACTGAAAAATCTTCTGCTGATAGATTTATCAGTGGAAACACCTGGGGCTGATCTTAATTCACAGGTTAAACACATGATTACTATTGTTTTCTCCCTGGCGTCCCCTTTGATATTAGAATCTGGCTTTTCTCCACAGTCACGGAACATGAAGGGGAACGCAGTAGCCAGATAAATCATTTTCACCTTCACATCCATCTTACAGCAAAATTATATTCTTCAACTTGCTAGACAGAGGAAAGGTTTTCAGAGCGAGGGTCAGAATCTTCACCTGTACCTCCACTTCTGCTTAATTACACAACGTAGGAGAAAACGCTTTTTGACTGTAAGAGCAGAGTTTATCCAGGCTGGAGTCACTGCTGTTTTACAAGCACCTTCAAAGCTTAAAGTCAGTTTTCAGGAAAAAGATGATTTTTTTCCTTGATGTTGATGCAGCCCGTGAATTTAAAAAAAAAAATGTGGCCATACCAGCGGAACTGGGATCTGATCTCGATGATGAGGAAGACGTGGACGCTACTCAGTATGTACCAGTGGAGTGAACTTGCTTTTCCATTAATAGTTGTGAATACTGATACTCTAGGCTCGTAATCCATGGGCATTTTATGGACTGTATGGACTATAATGAAGTCTCAGCTTTATGATTGCCAGACACTTTTGATAAAGTGACTTTTTTTTCGGTATACTCTTTTATTATAATGTTAAGGCTTGGAGCATGGAACATATTGGAAACAACAAATGTTTGTTTATCAATATGACTTTAACATTACTTAAAAATTTATAAATTTGTATACCCCTGACCCAAAGTTAGAAAAAAATATACTTTTGTCTGGATTCTTGATCTGTTATCAAGACGTTTTTCTTTTAATGAAATGTATTCTCTAAAATATATTTTTCTCTTTGAATTAAAGTATATAAAAAAACAAGAGACACTCAAAGGACAAGAAGACAGTGGGTATTTTTCTAAAAAAAACTGTTGTAAATCTGTCTTCATAGAGAGGTGAATGAAAGGTTTTTGTTTACATTTATGCTAAAACAGCATTTATATAATTAATATAAATACAGTTTTGAAGCATTTTAAAAATGTAAAAAAAACACTCTTATTTCAAATCAGCCACCCTGTCTGCTCTCTTGAATGGCTGTCTAACATGCTACTTTGATATTACTGGAGGGAGAAACTCTGAACAGTGTCTTTTAATCTGTATACCACCAACGGCCTCTTATGCAGTCTGCCCTTTTGCAGTTTAATTTAAGCAAAATTATCAAAATCATGACTTAACATGTGTGTTATTTTTATAAGTGCACAGGTTATTTTTTTGATCTTTACTTTGAAAAAGTAAAAAAAAAGTGTGAGGTGCTGTATAACCCCCTAAAGTGAAGCTCGAGGGGTTTATAAAGGCATCAGACACTGAGAGTGTGTATAAAATTCTGGTTTACACATACCCCCTCATATCTTGTTTTTATGTTGGTTGCGCGTATGCACAGGAAACAGGTTGTGGCAGGTTTCTCCACAAGCAGGTTGTGAAGGCACAGCACTGTTGTGGCCAATGCCTCCACAGCTTGTAAAGGCTTATCCCACTTCCCCCAATGCCTTGGCACGCTGCTGCTGACACTAGTTCAGCCAGCGTGCCAACAACTTGTAAAAAATTAGCCACTGCAATCAGGGGCTGCCTTGTCATTGCATCATCAGCCATTCGCTGCAATGAGGGAGTGACCCGTCATTGCAGGGTGGGATCTTGAAACCCTGATATTGTTTGTGAACATGGTGGTGGCTTGCCACTGTGTTCATAAACAATATTACCTTCCCCTGCCAAGGATGTGCCCAATCCCCCTCGGCAGTATGTGTCCCCGACCATGTTTATTTGCTGATGGAGGCCTCAATCCTTGTCAGCTGCAGTGCCCCAATATTTATGTTGCCAACGGGGGAGCCCACTCCCTGTCAGCATTATATACCCCCCCTGCTTTTGTTGTGTGCTGACAGGGGTGCCCAATCCCCTGTTGGCTACAGCCTTCCCCCCAAAAAAGAAAGACTCCGTTGGCACACTGGGAGCCCACCCCAGCATGCCACATGCCCCTGCAAAATAAAAAATGATCCCACTATGTCTTTTTTTTTGTAACCAGTAAAAAATGAAACAGTCCCTCTGCAGTCTCCCTGCCTCCCTCAACCCACACCCACCCACTGCGTACCCTGCCTCCCCACACCCCCCTCACCCCATACTTACCTCCGGAGTCTGGCGTGACGATCTTCAGTGGACTGGGAACACATCTGCACTCTTCAAAACCGACTGAGGAAATGCCGGTAAGCTGTATAATGGAATACATAGGGTTTTTTTCAACTTTGATGCATATCTCAGGCATTTTTGGGAATTTTAGCACCACATTTTCAACATGGGGTTTTTGGGACTGCTCCTCGTGAATTCTTGAACTGTCATGGCATTAATTGGCCCTGAAATGTGATTTTGCAGTCACTGCATGGAATCACCTTTCAGGACTGATTAACAAAATGACAATGCAAGTGTTCATGAGATGGGTTCTCAAAAAGCCTATGTTGCAAATTTGGTAGGAAAAATCCAAAAGATGACTGTTTTATGAGTGTGCATTGTGCAGTTGCTACGCAGGCTCGTAACTTTGTGAATTTGCAATTTTTTCACCCCAGATTTTCAACATTGGCATTTTTTCAGACCTCATTATCTGCACCAGAAGACATATGAAGAAAGACTAAAGGAGCTTAATATGTATACCCTTGAGGAAAGAAGGGAGAGAGGGGACATGATAGGAACTTTCAAGTACCTCAAGGGAATTAACAAAGTCCAAGAGGGTAGCATCTTCCAGAAAAAGAGATGTGCAAGAACAAGGGGGCACAATTTGAAGATAGAAGGGGGATGGCTCAGAGGTAATGTGAGGAAGTATTTTTTCACTGAGAGGGTTGTGGATGCCTGGAACAGCCTCCCTGAAGAGGTCGTGGGGTCAAGAACAGTGGGGGACTTCAAGAATGCATGGGACAGGCATAGGGCAGTCCTAGTGGGGGGTAAGAGGAATTAAGCTGTTGGTTAACTAGGATCTGCAGCTTATCTGTTAGGTAGGAAAATGGGCAGACTAGGTGGGCCAAGCGGTCCTTATCTTCCGTCAAATTCTATGTTTCTATGTTTCTATTATGAATAATACAGTTGTCATTATTCACACCCTGGCCGAAATGTGTTTTCGCACTTCCGATGCAGAATAGCACAGTCAGTGTGGGAAATCAGTGTACCGCACAGATTAAGAAACTGACAGTGGCACTGTTTATGAGCAGAGGTCCTAAAATGCCTATGTTTTAAATTTGGTGACGATACTCCATAAAAGGACTCTGTTACAAGCATGCATTGAGCAGTTTGCACACATGCTTATAAGTTCACGAATTTATAATATTTTCACTCCAGATTTTCAACATTGCCATTCTTCTGCACCTCCTTATGAAAAGTACAGCTGTCATTTTTCACATCCTGGCCAAAATATGTTTTCGCAGTTCCAGCACAGAATAGCTCGATTGCTGTGGAAAGTCCATGTTCGAGACACATTATGAAAATGACAGTGACACTGTTCATTAGCACAGGTCCTAAAATTCCTATGTTGAAAATGTGAGGCCGAAAGTCCATAAGATTAGTGTTTTATGAGCATGCATTGCGCACTTTGCACGCACACTCGTGACTTCATGCATTTGTAATATTTTCACTCCAGATGATCAAAATTGGCATTTTTTCACACCTCCCTATGAATGGTAGAGCTGTCATTTTACATATCCTGGCTGAAATGTGTTTTAGCATGTCCAATGCAGAATTGCACAGTCGCTCTGCAAAATCAGTTTTCCGGACAGTTTGCAGTTCCGGCGCAGAATAGCATGGTTGCTGTGGGAAATCCTTGTTTGGGACACATTATGAAAATGACAGTGACAATGTTCATTAGCAGAGGTCCTAAAATGCCTATGTTGAAAATTTGGTGACAAAAGTCCATAAAATGAGTGTGTTACAAATGTGCATTGCGCAGTTTCCACGCACGGTCATACCTTTGCAGCTTTGCAATATTTTCACTCCAAATTTTCAGCATTGCCATTTTGCCACACCTCCTTATGAACAGTGCAGCTGTCATTTTGCTGTGGGAAATCAGTGTTCAAGACATATTAAGAAAATCAAACTGACACTGTTCATGAGCAGAGGTCCTAAAATGCCTATGTTAAAAATTTTATGATGAAACTCCATAAACTAACTGTGTTACGAGCATGTGTTGTGCAGAAGCCACACACCCTTTTAAGTTTGAAAATTAATTATGTTTTCACGTCAGATTTGCAACACTGGTATTTGTTCACATCTCCTTATGAACACTACAGCTGTAATTTTTCACATTCTGGCCGAAATGTGTTTCCACGCTTCCGGTGCAGAATACCACAGTCGCTGTTGGAAACCAGTGTTTGGGACAGATTAGGATTGAGTGACTGGGGGGGGAGGGAGTGACCAAGCTCAACCGAGCTCTGGGCAGGAAAAGGTGACAACTCCGGTAGAAGCCCAGTACAAAAGGTCAGCCTGCAGCACCGGGAGACACAGAACGAGCAAGTGAGTGAGCTCAACGGAGCTCTGTTGGGACTGCTGCAGATTTGTTTGTGGGCAGGAAAAGGCAGCAATGCATGCAGGGCCTGAGTATAAAAAGGCAGCCTGCAGCAGTGGGACAAACAGAACGAGCAAGCAAGAGGGGGGACTGAGCGAGCTCAACAGAGCTCTATCCTCACTGCTGTAGATTTCTTTTTGGGCAGATAAGGGTGGCTATGCTGGCAGGAGCCCAGTACAGAAGAGCAGCCTGCAGCGCCAGAAGAAACGGAATGAGCTAGTGCGACGGGGAGGGAGAGAGTGAAGCCAATGGAGCTGTGTCAGGACTGCTGCAGATTTGTTTATGGGCAGCCAAAAATGCAGACAGAGGCAGGAGCCCAGTATAAAAGGGCAGCCTGCAGCACCACGAGAAACAGAATGAGCAAGTGAGACAGGGGGAAGGAGCAAGTGACCTCAACAGAGCTCTGTCGGGACAACTGTAGATTTCTTTGTGGGCAAGAAAAGGTGGCAATGCAGGCAGGAACCCAGTACAAAAGAGCAGCCTACAGCGCCAGGACAACAGAACGAGCAAGTGAGAGAGGGGGAATGTGCGCGCTCAACGGAGGTCTATCATGACTGCTGCAGATTTCTTTGTGGCCAGGAAAAGGCGGCAATGCAGGCAGGAGCCCAGTACAAAAGGCCAGCCTGCAGCTCCGGCAGAAACAGAACAAACGACTGAGAGAGGAGGAGAGATCGAGCTCAACAGAGCTCTCTCAGGACTGCTGCAGATGTGTTTGTGGGCAGAAAAAGCCACCAATGCAGGCAGTAACCCAGTACAAAAGGGCAGCCTGCTACAGTGGGAGACACAGAATGAGCGAGTGAGGGAGGGGGAGTGAGTGAGCTCAACGGAGCTCAGTTGGGACTGCAGAAGATCTCTTTGTGGGCAGAAAAAGGCAGCAATGGACACAGGGGCCAGTACTAAAGGGAAACCTGCACGGTGGGAGAAACAGAACGAACAAGTGAGAGAGGGGGAGTGAGTGATTGAGCGAGCTCAGTGGAGCTCTATCTTGACTGCTGCAAATTTCTTTGTGGACAGAAAAGGGCAGTAACGCAAGCAGGAGCCCAGTACAAAAGAGCAGCATGCACCAAGGGCAGAAACAAAATGAGCAAGTGAGACAGGGGGAGTGAGTGAGGCCAATGGAGCTCTGTCGAAACTGCTGCAGATTTCTTTGTGAGCAGAAAAAATTGCCAACAGAGGCAGAAGCCCAGTACAAAAGGGACAGCCTGCAGTGTCATGAGAAACAGAATGAGTGAGTGAGACAGGAAGAGTGAGTGACCTCAACGAAGCTCTGTCAGGGCAGCTGCAGATTTCTTTGTGGGCAGAAAAAGGTGCCAATGCAGCCAAGAGGTCAGTACAAAAGGGCAACCTCCAGCACTGGGAGAAACAGAATGAGAGAGTGACAGACGGGGAGTGAGCAACCTCAATGGAGGTCTACTGTCACTGCTACAGATTTCTTTGTGGGCAGAAAAAGGTGGCAATGCAAGCAGGAGCCCAGTACAAAAGGCCAGCCTGCAGCACTGGCAGAAACGGAATGAGCGAATGAGAGAGGGGGAGTAAGCTACCTCAACGGACCTGTATCAGGACTGCTGCAGATTTCTTTGTAGGCAGAAAAAGTCACCAACAGAGGCAGGAGCCCAATACAAAAGGGCAGCCTGCAGCGCCAGCAGAAGCAGAATGAGCGAGTGATAGAGGTGGGTGACCGACCTCAACAGAGCTGTGTCGGGACAGCTGCAGATTTCTTTGTGGGCAACAAAACCTGCCAATGCAGGCCAGGGGCATCGCCAGAGGTGTAAAGTTGGGGGGCTAATGCCCTTGAGTCAAAATCCTAACAAAGCTAGGGGGGTCCAGGGCCATGCCCCCCCATAAAATTTTGAAAATTTTACATTCCAATGGTGGCTTTTCTTGTATTTTAATGCTGAAACATCTGTTTGAAAAGCCTGGTTATCATGACAGCTATTTAATGTTACATGTGGAAAAATGTGGTTACTGGATCACCAAGGACAATAGAAGAATGACACCATTTCCCAGCAGATCTGGGAAGGTTACAGAACCCAAGGGCAAGTAAGACATCAGCCTGATACCATTATTCCAGCAGATCTGCTGGGAAGGTTACAGGACCCCACAGCAAGTAAAACACCAGCCAGACACCATTATCCCAGCAGATCTGCTAGAAATGTTACAGGACCCAAGAGCAAGAAAGACACCAGCCTGACACCACTATCCCAGGAGATCTGCTGGGAAGGTTACAGGACCCTAAAGGAAAACAGTCGGACTCCCTTATCTAAGGAATGTGCTGGGATCTTTAAGTATCCTTCTTCCTTTTGAACTTAAAACACCTGCAGCAAAATATCAGAGTGTCATACAGGTTGCTCTTGTTTATTATCTTGCTGATCTTGGGAGAAGCAGCTCAACCCTCCTGCATACCTCTCAACCCTCCTGCATACCTCTCAACCTCCTGCATACCTCTCAACCTCCTGCATACCTCTCAACCCTCCTGCATACCTCTCAACCTCCTGCTTTATAAATCAGGGACAAGGCTTAAAAAATCAGGGACAAAGAACAAAAATCAGGGACACATCTTCAAAATTGGTGCTATCCACTCAGAAAGCTGGTAGAATAAGGGGTTTGGTTTAAAATGCATTTTCTAAAGAAGAACAAGTCTGTAAATTTAATGTTTCACATTATTTTGTGCTTACAACTCCCACTGTTTTGGTCACGGAAAAACAATATTTAGAAGGGACAGAGTAAAATTTTTAGGCAAAATCAGGGACATCCCTGAAAAATCAGGGAGAGTTGAGAGGTATGCGGCCTCCTGTTTGCTCATGTCATCTGCACAAGGTGCAGGTCAGGAGCAAGGCAAGCCCTGAGCCTCCACACTGCTAGTAGTGCTCATTCAGTGGCAGTGCTCACTGCTCACGGGCACGATGAACCCGCTTCCCTTAATCAGTGCTGCTGTGCTGCTGACTACTAGTTGACTTGAGCCTGACAGCCTGTTTCTGTAGTTTTTACAAAACTTAGTTCACAACTTCACACGCTGTTTCATTTTCAGTTTTGTTCTTGTAAGTTGTCCCCAGTCCCTGCCCATTGCCATGAAGCCACAGTACCTGCCTGGCCTGCCAGCCAGTGCCTGAAATTCCCCATAGCTCACTCAGCTGAGGTGACTGAGGTCGCAGTCTTTCCCTCGTCTCCAAGTCCTGACTGTAGTCTCCATTGATCCTCTCTCTCTCTCTCTCTCTCTAGTCTGTCTCCTGTGACATCCCTCCCTACTTGAGTCCCCGTCCCTCTCTCCTCACTGGCTGGCATCTGGGTTGCAATAGCATGCCGCCCTGCACTGATGATGCGCGTCTCAAGTCACTACTACTAGTCCTCAACTCCAGGGCCAGGAGCATCATCTAATTTTCTGTTTTCAGTCTGGCCTCCTCCTCCCAGCACAGGCTGCGGTGCTGCGTGTTCAATTATGAAAAAAAATGCATTAAGGCTTGTGCCGCTGCTGCCTCACTCGCTCCTTACTGGTTGCTGACCTGCCTGGCTGAGATGGCTCACTGACACTCAGTCTATCTCTTCTCGGTCACACAAATTCCTAATTTCAAATAAAGAAAAGTCTACTCTCTCTCTCTATCCAAGTAAGTTATAACTGCAGCAGAAACAAGTAGATGGGGCTGCAGAATTTAAACAGAAATGTTCTTAGTTTATTTTTTCTGTGAAAATAATTGGGGGGGCTTTAACTTAGATTGGGGGGGCGGTAGTCTCCCCAAAATCAATGTGGTGATGCCACTGATGCAGGCAGAAGCCCAGTACAAAACAGCAGCCTGCAACACCAGGAGAAACAGAATGAGAAAGTGACCTTAATGGAGCTTTGTCAGGACTGCTGCAGATTTTTTTGTGGCCAGAAAAAAGTGCCAATGCAGGCAGAAGTCCAGTACAAAAGGGCAGCCAGCGGCGCCGGGACAAACACAGTGAGTGAGTGAGAGAGGGGGAGTGAGCGAGCTCAACAGACCTCTATCATGACTGCTGCGGATTGCTTTGTGTGCAGAAAAAGGCGTCAACGCAGGCAGGAGCCCAGTACAAAAGGCCAGCCTGCAGCACTGGCAGAAATGGAACAAGCGAGAGAATGGGAGTGACATAGCTCAATGGACCTGTGTCAGGACTGCTGCACATTTCTTCATGGGCAGAAAAAGCCGCCAACAGAGACGGGAGCCCAGTACAAAAGTGCAGCCTGCAGTGCCAGCAGAAACAGAATGAGCGACTGAGAGAGGGCCAGTGACCCACCTCAACACAGCTCTGTCAGAACAGCTGCAGATTTCTTTGTGGGCAGAAAAAAACATGCCAACACAGTCAGGAGCCCTATACAAAGGTGCAGCCTGCAGCACCAGGAGAAACAGAATGAGCGAGTGACACAGGGCCGCTGAGCGAGCTCAACAGACCAACGCAATCAACATTCAGCATTGACAAATGCTTGTTTATAATTTCTAGTGAGCGTTTTCAAGTGCTGTGGTAGTTGTGTGTCTAGTGCTCCCAACCTTCACAGTGCAAGCTTGATTGACAGGAAGCAATTACAACTGCCCTGTTGTAACACATAATTACAATTGCATGATCATAATGTGTTTTAACATACCAGTTACCTGAGCATTAAAAATGCTCCCAGTTTATTATTTAAAGAATAATACATGGGTGTGGGCATGAAAGCAGACTTTTATGTACACCTGAGGTGTCTTCGGCTACATGAACCCTAAGAATGAAGCTCAGTGGGTTAATAAAGGCATCACACCCTGAGGGGTGTGCATAAAGTTCTGCATTACACTCGCTCACTAACCCACTTGTTTTTTTTTTTTTTTTTTTTTTAATAAATGCAGATCTCACTGACTGAATAAAGCTATCACCTGTCATTGTGGGAATCCAGTTGGCATTTTTTGGGGGTGTTTCTAGTCAGGGTGGCTCTCAGTTGGCAAGAAGACAGTGCATGGAGAGGTGTGGGGTCTATAATGGCTAATTACAACAAGGGTATGTGTGTAGTAAAAGTGATGTCCAGTAATAATAAAAAGTAAAAAAAATAGTTCTGTTCCCTTCAAGAGGTTAAATCTTGAGCAGTACTTTCCAGACGAGGTCACTGCCATAGTATGCTATGCAAACAAGTATTAATTTGTAATCATACATTTCAAGGAAGATGGCAGTAATTATTGTGCGTCATTTATTTATTTATTGAAAAAAATGATAACTGGAAAAGGCACACTTGGCTCGTTTCCAGGTGTGACCTATGGGAGGGGAATCAAAATGAAGTTACATACTGTATCTTACAACTGTATCTGGGTGTCATAAAAATATCTGCAAATACAATTCAACAAATTGTGGTTCCAGCAGACATCTTTACAGGTGACATAGTGTGTGGATACCACATGCAACAGCAGCAGTGTGTACTGCAACACAGAAAATGGACACTCGTGAGATGGTCAGCATCAGTACTCAGTGCCTGATTAGGCAGGGGACAGTTTAAGCAGTGTACAGCATACAAAGACAGACAGAAGGGGGAGGCACAAAGGCAACAGCATAGGGTGGGACCAAGTGAGACGGGGTGACAGAAGAGAGGGGGAAGAGTCAGGGGGGTTGGCAGGAACAGGGAAGAGCAGAAGATGCATTAGTTGGCATCTAAAAGCAGGAAGTGAGGGGGGTGAGGCAAAGGGGAGAGGGGAGCTGGTTCCAGAGGGAAGAGCTTGTGTAATGAGAGCTTTGTAGAACTAGACCAGGTTGAATGTGGTGGAACAGGTTGTGTGTGGCTAATTGTAAATTCTGATGGCAACCGTATAAGGCCA
Organism: Neoceratodus forsteri; assembly: GCA_016271365.2. Lineage (NCBI taxonomy): Eukaryota > Metazoa > Chordata > Ceratodontiformes > Ceratodontidae > Neoceratodus > Neoceratodus forsteri. The sequence goes on along the minus strand of JADMNL010000026.1, from coordinate 284,043,811 downwards.
TCGGAATTTGAGACTTGTTGAGGCAGTTTAGTGATTAGAGTTTAGGCTTGAAAACTAGGAGGTCACAGGCAGAAGCCCCACCATAGCAAAATACTCACACTGTGACCAGGGGTAAATCACTTACCCTCTCAATGGTTACAGTCCATCCAACTGCAGAAATGAGTAAAAACAGGACCACAGTAGAAATGAGATGTTGCGTCTTAACTGAGCTATCCTTGGTAAAAACAAAGTGTACCCCTCCCCACTTATCTAGAGTATCATGTTTTACTCCACTCTGATTAATGATTTGATTAATGTGATCAATACAGTGATCTAAACAACATATTACTTAAAGAAGCAGATGCAATATGCTCTACAACAAGACTGTTTACCTTGTCAGAAATTAATTCATTGAGCTGAAGGTGACAGCACTTAAAGTTGGCAAGGTCAATTATGTAGCACACAATAGAAAGTACTACCACTGTTATTAACTTTGCTTTTTTTTCAAAGAGGGGCCTTGCCTGCAAGAAAAACAAACAAAAAAAGACTTTGACGGAATTCTATTACACAGTGTTTGCAGAAAATGTAAATTAATAGGGAATTTCAAGCTTTACTCTGTTTCTTTTATATACTCTTTTCTTTCAGGTCATGCTTCTCTCTAGGGGATATGCCCTGATCATAGTGGAATACCTTATTGTAGCTCATTGATCCCTCTCCACCCAAGGTCTAGTGCCACCCGACATCCCCAATGACCTTCCCTTCACTGCAGGAGTTTGATGATGGGGGAAGGCAGCCCTGTGTGTAGGCTAGGATCCCGTGTTGGTGTACACTAAGGGAGCTCAGGGAAAACAGACCGTCATATAGATGGCACATGGGTTTTTCTCCCTAGTTTTTTTCCGTTTGTCTGGGCAGAGCTCTGTGGTGTCTGAACTGCACATAATGATGTCATGTGGAGGAAGCATGCTCCCTTGGACCACCACGGGGATTGTTGTGGCACTGGTTGCTCATTGCCATCCCTCCTGACCATAGCACACTACCAACCAGTGGCTGCTGCAGCCAGGCCTGCCTCCAAATGTGCCATCCCGAACTCTCACAGCACCCAGCTTGCCTGCCCAGCAGTGCAATGCACTGCCTACACCCTGTCTATGTTTGTTTATATTTATTTGAAAAGATTTCACCAGGAAAGACAACATGAGCTGTAAACAGCTCATTTCCAGAAGTGTCCGGGGGGAGGGGAGAGATGTTACAAGAGCGGGGAGATAAAACAAAAACAGCATTTGTCAATGCCGAATGTTTACTTGCTGGTATTAGCATTAGAAATGCAGGAGTTAGACAGATGCAGAATAGGAATGGCAGTGAAGTAGTGAACTTGACATGAACCGTGCCTCCATGCTGTAGAGACGGACAGAATGTGGGGTAAGTTTTTGGGTCATAACCCATGACGGTCAAGCCATGTCACCTCACCCTATTCTGCAGACAGCGAGATGTGTTGACCTGTGCCTTAGGGTGTTTGGTTTTACAGTCATCCCATTCCAAAAGGACATATGTTGAAATGGGTGCAGCATAGGAGAATAGTGTGAAATCTTGGGATGAAGAGTCCAAGGTACACCTCGATGCCTGTCTGTGATGGGGGGTGGGGTGGGATGGCATGAGCAGTACGGTTGGTAATCCAAAGGCACACCCCAATGCCTGTCTGTCTGTACAGGGTAGGACGTTATGGTTAGAAACCCTAATGCCTCTGGCGTTTGTTGGTATTCATAGTACAAATCTGAACATGGCCTTTTTGTGAGCCCACCTCATGAAAGCATTTGGAACCTCTTCTCATGAACAGTGGCAGTGTGATTTTGTCAATGTGTCCCGAAAAGTGACTTCCAACAGTGACCGTGCCATTCTGCACCACATGTACGAAAACACAGATCGGGCAGGATGTCAAGAATGACAGCTGAATCTAAGTCTGTGGGCTGCACCCTTGACCTCGGTGCCCCATTGAGGTTGCTGCAGTGCCCCCCAAATAAAACTTGCTTCAGAACCTCCCTGCCTGTTCTTTTTTTTTCCATTAGCAGATTATATCCTTTAGCCACTAGAGGGCCCAGTTATAAGCACACTTACCCAATCCAACACAGTATAGTTCCTGTCTCATTTCACTTATTGTGTGGTCAGTCTATCACTATTCATCTGTCTTTGCTCCTCCCTCTTCTACTGATTTTTCCTATTTGCAGCTTATAGTCTCTTCGACTACTAAAGGGGTTTTCCCTGAACCATTCCAAAGCTGCTCTACATCTACTTACTCTCTACTACTCTTTTCTTGGCACTCTTCCTTTACTGCTCAGCTGCTATGGGTACCTACACTCCATTACTAAGTCTGTTGTCCTTCACCCTCTTGGTACAGACCTCACACAGACTGGAGCACCTTTCCTCCACACTAGGCACCTCATCCCCAGACTACCCCACCGTGACTTGGCCCTCCCCCACCCTCGACACACCCTTGACCCCCCCCAACACCCCCACTCCCTCCACCCTCCAAGGCCTGACCTGGACCCAGCTCTCCCATGCCATTCCCACCCTTCGCACTTTATCTATCCTATGCACCCTGATTCTAAAGTCCTCAGCTGGGTGTCGAACCAAGGGTATCCATCGCCACTGACCACTAACCAGAACAATTATACTGCTATTATTATCATTATCTGGTAATGTACACCCAAATCCAGGACCTATTGCTTCCAGTCCTACTAAACCCTGTACTGCAATTGGCCTCCGCTTTGCATCCTTAAACTTATTTGCAGTCTCCTAAAGAAATCTGCTGCCCTCCAGTGCTGGGTCGTTCAACATCAGCTTGACATAATTGTACTGGTAGAGACTTGGCTCTCCAAATCCACCCCTGACTCTGCTATCACTCTTCCTGGATATACCATCTACAGGGAAGACCGAGTGGGCAAACGCAGTGGTGGTTGAGCACTACTCGTACGGGACTTCCTTATAGGTCAGGCACTCCCAACTCCTAAACTTGATTATAGAGCCCAAGCCCTCGCCTTAAAAATCACACCTGACCCCGCCTGAGGCCCTCTCTTCCTCATAGTCTCCTACGTACCCCTAAGGAATCAAAACCAAGCGGTCCAGTCCCTCATTGATTATCTCACATCTCTCCCTCACAAAGTGGAGCAAGTCATCCTAGGTGATCTCAATGTTAACTGGCTTGCCTCCACTGCCTCCCATATAAGGGACTCCTTTGCTGCCCTGGATATGTCCCAGTTAGCCACCCAGCCCACCAGATTCAACCACTCTACTGGCACCAGCACTCTCCTAGATGTTATATTTAACCGCCCCTACAAAATCTGGGATGTCACTGTCCTCCCCAACTCTCTTAGTGATCACTCCCCAGTCCTCTGTCTCTGGTCATCCTCCACTCTAAAGCCAGTGTCCCAGGCCACTCTATGCCACCGTTTACCCCTCGGCAGCCTCAGAAAATTAAAACAATACCTAGCCCAGCTAGACTGGTCCCCTATCCAGCCTGCCCCTGACATTGACTCAGCTCTTGACCACTTCACAAATGCCTTCTGTAAGGCTTGTTACCTTTTTGCTTCCCTCACCAGGATCCGCTCCAAAAAATGCAGTGCCCCATGGATCACCCAACCCCTCCTCCAGAGACTCAAAAAGAGAGATGATCTCTGGCACATTGCTGTAGAATCTGGAAAGACATCTGACAGACAGGCCTACAACGCAGAATGCAATAAGTGCACTTGGGCCATTAGGCGGGCCAAGGCAGAGCACTATCAGACCACCCTCACTTCCACTTGGGGTTCAGCCTGGACCTTCTGGGATAATATGAAAGAGCTAAATGGGAAGTCCTGCTCCCGCCATCTCAGCTCTACATCAATGGCACCCCCACCACAGATCCACTCCTCATAGCCAATTGCCTTAACACTGCCTTCTCTGACCTAAGCTCAGTCCTCCTCAGCAGCTTCTTTGACCCAATCCCCACCTCTCTCCCTCTGGTCCTGCATCACCCACCATTCTACCTGTGCACCCTATCCCCCCCAAGAAGCCAGGCCACACCTGCTAAAAGCCTTAGGCAGCAATAACCCCAGCAGTGACTCCCTCGACTCCAGGATCCTCTGTATGGTCTTGGACGAAGTCCTAGTCCCCCTGACTGACCTTCTGAACCGGTCTCTATGCCTGGGTCAGTTCCCAAGTGCTTGGAAAACTGCTGAAATCACACCCATACATAAGAGTGGGGACCGATCCACCCCCAACAATCACCGGCCCATCTCCATCCTCCCCCTACTCTCTAAAGCCCTTGAAAAAGTGGTGCTGATCCAGCTCTCTGAATACCTAACCAAGTATGACATTATGTGTCCAGTGCAGCACGGTTTCTGCCCAGGACACAGTACAACCATGGCTCTCTTGGAATTCTCCCAACACCTGCATGCTGCTCTCAACTCTGGCAGCCTTGCAGGAACAGTGTTCATTGACCCTCCAAGGCCTTTGACACTGTCTGTCATCCCCTTCTACTCGACTGTCTCCACCAACTTGGCTTCTCTGGTGGTCCCATTTCCTGGTTCTCTAGCTACCTCTCTGCTAGATCCCAGCATGTCAAGATCAGCGGCTCCCTCTCCAACACTCTTCCCATTCACTCTGGGGTCCCTCAGGGCTCAATCCTGGGTCCAATACTTTTTAGTCTCTACCTCAACACCCTTCCCAGCTCATGTACCAGTAAAATGTTCCTCTACGCCGATGATGCAGTCCTCGTTGCCTCACATCCCAATCCCACCTCCCTCCAATTATCTCTCCAGCAAGCTTACAACCAAGTCAAAAGGTGGTTCAGAGACTGCAGACTGGTCATTAAGGTAAAGAAAACCAAATCAATGCTCTTCTCCCACCGCCAAAATCAGGCTAAAAATACCCCCCTCTTGATTATTCCCATTATCCCCAGCACTTTGCACCCGCTAGAACAAGTGACCACATACAAGTACCTAGTCATCACGTTTGATACTGCCCTCTCCTTCCACACCCACACCCACATTAATGCCCTGTCAGCCGCCATTAACTCTCGGATTGGCCTGCTATACCAGCACAGGGACTGCCTGCCTCAGGTTGCCCTCAGGCTGGCCATCACCTCCTCCATCTAGTCCCTCATGGAGTATGGCTTGCCCATCTATGCTGCAGCTGACAACACTGCCCTCTCCAAAATCCAACTCTCCATCAATAAGGCCTATAGGCTCCTGACTGGTGTCCCCAGCCAAACTCACACCTGCCTTCTCAATACTACCACCAATATTCTCAACTTTGAGGAGCGACTGCATTACCAAACCTGCCTTCTCGCTAAGAAATCTCTGTTAGGACTCTTTCCACGGGGGTCTCCACCTCCCTACAGCAGCCATCTTCGTCCATCACCACCCATAGCTCTATTAAGGCCACTTTCAAGGTGCCCAGAACCAAGACCTCTCTTGCCCAGAGATCCTTCCTCTACCAAGCCCCCACGTGGTTCAACTCCCTCCCTAGCTGCATCTCCAACTTGCCAAAAATTGGCTCCTTCAAAACAGCCCTTCGGAACCATATCTTTAATGTCCGCTGTTGTAGTTGCAACTAACCCCCTGTTGTAACCTGTGGTTCCTACCTGCCTTGCCCCCTGGCTCAACAACGTCCACTGGACAGCCTCTCCCTCCTCCAGAACTACCCCTTCCCTACTAGGTCCAAACAGGGATGTAACCCACTGTCTTCTATGAGGACCTATTATATCCATGTGTGTAACTCACAATTTTATAACATTATGTAACCTAAGTAACATACAAATTACTACATTATGTAACATAAGTGTATCTATGTTAAATGTTCCGTTTACTGCACTTGTAATGTTATCCTCTGTTTTAATCTGCACTGTAATAATTGTCGATGTCTGCTCCCCGTGACGAGGTGCCTTAATAAATAAGTCTCTGACTCAAAGGTTGTAAACCCGATTTTTAATGAATAAATGAATAAGAGATGGCAATGTTGAAAACGTGTTGTGAGAATATTAACAATGTTTGTAGATCCGAGCATACAAGGAAACTGCACAATGCATGCGCATAACACAGTCATTTTATGGAGTTTCATCACCAGATTTTCACCATAGGCATTTAATGACCTATGCTGATGAGCAGCATCACTGTGATTGTGTTACTGTGTCCTGAACACTGATGTCCCACAGCAACCATGGTAGTCTACGCCGGAACTGCAAAAACACAATTTGACCAGGATGTGAAAAATGACAGCTGTACTGTTCATAAGGAGGTGTGGAAAAATGGCAATGTTGAAGATCTGGAGTGAAAATATTACAAACGTGCAAAGTTATAAGCGTGCATGGAAACTGCGCAATGCATGCTCATAACACAGTCACTTTATGGACTTTCATCATCAAATTTTCAACATAGGCATTTTAGGACCTCTGCTAATGAACAGTGTCACTGTGATTTTTGTAATGTGTCTCAAACAGTGATTTCCCACAGCGACCGAGCTATTGTGTGTCAGAAGTGCAAAAACACATTTGGGCCAGGATGTGAAAAATGACAGCTGTACTACTCATAAGCAGTTGCAGACAAATGTCAGTGTTGACAATCTGGAGTGAAAATATTGCAAATGTGAGAAGGTACGAGCGTGCGTAGAAACTGCGCATAGCACTTAACGCTCTTAGCACATTCATTTTATGGACTTTTCCCACCACATTTTCAACATAGACATTTTAGGACCTCTGCTAATGAACAGAGTCACTGTGATTTTCTTAATCTGTCCCAAGCATTGATTTTGCACACCGACTGCACCATTGTGCGCTACATGCGCAGAAACACATTGTGGGCAAGATGTGCAAAATTAAAGCTGTACTGCTCATAAGGAGGTGTGATAAAATGGCATTGTTGAAAATCTGGAGTGCAAAAATTAAAAAGTTGTGCACTTACGAGTGCGCATAGGACCTGCGCAACGCACACTCGTAAAACAGTCATTTTTAGAAATGTTTTTACCAAATTTTCAACATAGCCATTTTAAGACCTCTGCTCATGAACAGTGTCATTGTGATTTTCTTAATCTGTCCCAAACATTGATTTCATACACTACCTACGCCATTGTGCACTACATGTGTGGAAACACATTTTGGGCAAGATGTGAAACATGACAGCTGTACTGCTCATGAGGAAGTGTGCTAAAATGGCAATGTTGAAAATCTGGACTGCAAATATTAAAAAATCGCTCACTTATGAGAGTGTGTAGGAACTGTGCAACGCACGCTTGTAAAATAGTCATTTTTAGGAATTTCTTTAACAAATTTTCAACCTAGCCATTGTAAGACCTCTGCTCAAGAACAGTGTCACTGTGATTTTCTTAATCTGTCCCAAACATTGATTTTGCACACTGACTGCGCCATTGTGTGCTACATGCGTGGAAAAGCATTTTGGGTGAGATATGAAAAATGTCAGCTGTACTGCTCATAAGTAGGTGTGATAGAATGCCAGTGTTGAAAATCTGGAGTGAAAATGTTACAAATTCGCGAACTTACGAGCCTGCGTAGGAACTGCGCAACACACGTTCGTAAAACAGTCATTTCTAGGAATCTTTTCTCCAGATTAGCAACATAGGCTTTTTGAGAGCCCACCTCATGAACATTGGCACTGTCATTTCGTTAATCGGTCCTGAAAGGTGATTTTGCGCAGTGACCACGAAATCACCCTTCAGGCCTGATTAATGCCATGACAGTGACAGAATTCATGAGGAGGGGTCCCAAAACCCCATGTTGAAAATTTGTGCCAAAATTCTAAAATGCCTGAGATATGCAGCAAAGTTGAAAAACCCTATCTATCCCATTATACAGCTTTCGGCATTCCTCGAGTTTGCAGTCGGCTTTGAAGAGCGCTGAGCGTTCCCGGTCCACCAAAGATCGTCGCGACAAGACTCCAGAGTTAAGTATGGGGTGAGGGTGTGGGAGGAAGGGTGGGCAGTGGGTGGGTGCGGGTTGCGGGACGGGGTCTGTGAGACTGTGAGGGACCATTTTTTCTCCACAGGAAAAAAAAAGGACAACACAGGATGGTTTTCTATTTCGCAGGGGTATTTGGCACACTGGGGTGGGCTCCCAGCATGCCAACAGACTGTTTTTTTTGGGGGGACCTGTAGCCGAGGGAGGATTGGGCACCCCGTCGGCACACAAGAAAAGGGGGAGCCATCATGCTGACGGGGACTGGGCACCCCCGTTGGCACAATGAGAAGGGGGGGAAATCATACTGACAGGGATTGGGCACACCTGTCGGCACCCTAGAAAATGGTGGGGGTTAGGTTAGATCATGCCAACTGGGAGTGGGCTCCCCGTTGGCAGACAGATTACAGGGACATTTGCACACTGAAGCCAGTGGGGATTGGGGCCCCCATCAGCAAACAAAGACCGTCTGGAGGGGTGCTTTCTGCTGAAGGGGATTGGGCACCCCCTCGGCATAGGGGCAGCATAATATTATTTGTGAATGTGGCAGCAAGCCGCCCGCCATGTTCACAAACAGTATTACGCTAGTTAACATTTCGCCCTGCAATGAAGGGGCGCTTCCTCATTGCAGCACAATGATTGATGCTGCAATGATGAGGCGGCCCCTGATTGCTGCGGCAAAAACATTAGAAGTTGGTGCACTTTTGGAGACCAGTGTCATCACCACACTGTGCCTCCATTGGTCCACCATTGCCAAGCCCCCTAATGCAGTGCCTCCCTTGGCTGTAACAGTGCCACGCCTCCATAACCCGCTTCTCTCCTAAGCCGTCACATCATGTTTCTTGTGCATGTGCAAGCAAACATAAAAAAAACAGCAATATAAAGTGCATACAGTGCAATTCAAATACATATGGTGCAGTTAATAATACAGTGCATTTTAATCCATGACAACATAGAGTATTGCATAAAAGAAGCATGATTGATAACTAAGCTAAGGCCAGAGACACTGGATGAGACAAACCAGGGTAGGCAAAAGCAATAGAAGTGCTAGAAGTGATAGGCTGAGCTCAGGACTACCAAGTGCTAATTTAGAAAAGGCAGTTATAATACAAAGTGGAGGTGAATGGTGGGGGAAGATCAGGCAACCCAAGAACTAATTCCCCTCAGGATGCTGAGAACCCCTTAAGGGAAGAGGGGCAGCCCAATAAATAGTCCCCTTCAGGATGCTTAGAACCCTGCAAGGGAACAGGACCTGGTAAATAAGGTGGAGTGAGACACAGACAGGGGAGGGGAGGAGAGGTAATCAAGAACTAGTCCCCTTCAGGATGCTGAGAACTCTGTAAGGGAACAGGACCTGGCAGAGTAAGTTGGGAGGGGGAGAGAGAAAGAGAGAGAGAGAGAGAGACCAAAAGTGGTCAATGGCAGGCAGCTGCCTGTGTTTGTATGGAGCACCAAGTCTAGGGAGTAATTTTTTGTGGGTGGCATCAATGTGTACTCCAAAGTTTAGATTTTTGTCTAGCCATAGCCCAAGGTACTTAAACATGGCTACATCATCCAGTGTTGAGCTAGTGAGGGTGTGGAAGGTGGGAGTGGAATCAAGCCTGAACAGTTTTTGTCTGGAGTCAAAGATCATAGATACTGTTTATTTGGACATTGTTGAAGTCCAGCTGAAGGCTGGTGGCCACCTCGTAGGTGGACTTTGCGGAGGAGAATAACAGTGTTGCCTGCATACATGTGGATAGATGAAGATGTGCAGGTGTTATTCATGAAAATAGAAAACAATATTGGTCCAAGTACTGAGCCTTGGGGGATACCTGTGTTGATTGGGAGAAGATGGGAGAGGGAGTTGCCTACTGATGGACTGAAGTTAGCATACAAGTTAGGACTGGAACCAGCTGGTGGCTGAATCAGGGAGGCCGGCTGCAGTCAGCTTGCTGAGGAGAAGGGAGTGAGAGACATTGTTGAAGGCTTTGGCCAAATCAACAAATATGGCAGAAGTGATGCATCCCTGATCCATGCCTGAGAGAATGGAGCCAGTGAGCTAGAGAAGGTAGGTGGTGATGGAGTGGTCTTTGTGGAACCGATACTGGAAAGGGGTGAAAAAGGAGGAGGAGTCAAGAAAGGAGGAGAGTTGCTCCAGGGCCAGATGTTCCTGAAGTTTAGCCACAGTGGGGAGTAAAGAGATGGGGTGGACGTTCCATGGGTTGGAGGTGTCCCCACCTTTAGTGAGTGAGATTACGGTAGCAGGCTTCCAAGCAACAGGAACTGTAGCGTGTAAAAATGTTCTTTCTCAGATGTGGGCCTCCAGATCAGGATGCAATATTCCAGGTGCGGTCTTATACAGGGGCAATATGACCTCCCTCTTTCTACTTCTAATATCCCTCCCTATGCATCCAAGTATCTGGCAAACCTTTCCAGCCAACTTATCGCACTGCCTAGTTTCTTTTAGATCCTCCAAGATGATAACTGCCAAGTCCCTTTCCTGCTTTTTGACTGTAAGTACCTCCCCACCTAGTTCATACTTTGCCCCTTGGTTCTTGTGCCCTATGTGCATGATCCTGCACTTCCTTGCATTGAATCCCAGTTGCCATTCTTTAGATCATTTCTCCAGTTTTGTTAAGGTCTTCCCTCATTCCTTCAACACCACTGGAGTGTCCATCATAATACATACCTTTGTATAATCTGTGAAGAGGCCCACCTTCCCCTCTAATGCTTCTGCAATATCCCCAGTAAAGACACTGAAGAGGTTCGGCCCCAACACTGACCCCTGTGGCACTCTGCTCATCGCCTCTCCCTCTCCAGAGTACTTCATGTTTACCACTACACTCAGACTCCTGCCATGCAGCCAGTTCTGCACTCACAGAACTGTTTTAGGATCCACCCTAGACTGTGTGGTTTATTATTCAGTCTTCTTTGGGGGACGGTGTTGAACGCCTTTCTGAATTCCAGATAGGCCACATCCTTTGCACCTCCCTGATCCACTATCTTAGTTACCCAGTCATTCTGTAGATTAGTACAATGAGTTAGTACAAAACACAGTGCTTATCCTAAATACAGTAAAAGTAAGGGTTAGATGTATAAGTAAATAAATGCCATGTGAGGCAGTGCTGTGTGTTAGTGTCTGTGTGTGGCAATACTCTGTGTGTGTAGACAGTGCACTGCTATGATATATTGGAATATATATGCATATATTTGTTAGTCAGTGCGTGTCACAACAATTAGAAAGTGCAGTTAGGTGGATCAGTGGTAAGTGTAAAAATTGCTAGTCTACATTCCCCACTATCTAGATCAGTTTCAGCCTTAGGCATGTAATTGCTGATTTAAATGAGGTATCTACTGGCAACCCCTTCCCCACCCTGTGATATCCCTCAGAGCCTGAAAAGAAGAAAACGGTCCCTCAGTGTCTTTTTTTAAATCTGTTAAAAATGTGTGTAGCCAGTGCACTGCTATGTTACACTGGAATATATATGTGTGTATGTATTAGTCAGTGTGTGTATCACAACAATTAGGAAATACAGTCAGTTGTCTTTGTGGTCAGTGCAAAAATTGCTAGTTTACACATTTCTCACTGCCCACAGTATCATTATTTTGCAGCTGTATTGACTTTTGCTAGAGTTTGTTTGCTGCAGATGCAGCATTTTATGGTAGCTTAATTTTGCCACTGCTCCACCAACTAATAGATGGTGTAACGGTTTGAATGTTTTTGCATCTTGACTTAAAATGTATATTATAAAATGGGTAAGAGACAAAAAACCAAGACAAGTGATTGGTCAGATGTGATCACCTAGAAACATAGACAATGTTGGCAAATCCAGTCCATTGGCAAGTCCAGCAAATTGGTCCACCCAGTTTTTCCTATTATACCCTGTTCTATTCCAAGCCTTGCTATCTAGACATGTTTCTCCCTCCCCCCTTGCCCTGTGCCATACTGCTACCTCCCTGAGTAACTATTAAGCCCTTAACTCTCTCCCAGCCATGCATGTAACCATTAGTGGTTTTGCAACTAGCACCTCTGCCATCAGGCTGTTCCATGTCCCGACCACTCTCTGTAAAAATAATACTTTCTCACGTCCCTCCTAAACTTCCCCCTACCCCGTCAGCTCCCACTCATGTCCCTGTTTTATTGACTCACTATTCATGCTAAGTAGTTCCTCAGTTTACCGTGTTCATTCCTTTTAGGAACTTGAAAGTATCTATCATATCGCCCATCTTCCTTCAGGCCTCTAGCAAGTACATGTTCAGTTCACTGAGCCGATCCTCATAAGATGTGTCCCATTGTCCCTGAATCATTTTGGTTACCCTATGCCACACTATCTCCAGCCTATCTTTGTCTTTCATTTGCTGGGAATTCCAGAACTAAGCACAAAATTTAGATGGTGCCTCATCAGTGTTAACTAAAGAGGTAATATTACCTGTTTCCACCTGCTATCGAATCCCCTCCCAATCCCCTTCAAAATCCATGTTGCCATGCTGTAGACTGTGTTACATTGCCTAGAATATTTTAGGGAATCTTCTATGATGACTCCCAGGTTCCTATGCTTGGAAGCAGTGTCCAGCTTAATTTCTCCAATCCAATATTCTGTCATGGTTATGAGGTCCTTCTCCTTATGCACATCACCTACCACTTTTTGGCATTCAATTTCAACCGTCAAACCTTAGACCACCTCTGTAACATATGTAGGTCCCTGTGCGACTCCCTTTTCCAAGCCACATTTTCCACCCAGTCACAGAGTTTAGAGTCATCTGTGAAGAGACGCATCTTGTCTTGTGTTCCTTTACCCATGTCACTGATGAACATATTGAAAAGGACTGGACCCAGGATTGATTCCAGTGGCACCCCACTGGTGACCTCCCAATCCACCAGTTTAACTACATTTACCACCATCCTCTGCTGCCTACCCTCAACTACCAAACCATTGCACTATATCCTTTTCTGCACCTAGATCCATCCTTTAACTTCTTCAGCGGCCTTCTCTGTGGCAATGAGTCAAATGTCTTGCTGAAGTCAAAGTAGGTTAAATCCACTGATTGTCCCTTATTCACTGCTCTAGTTACCCAGTCAAAGAATATTATCAGTTTTTTATACTGTATTTTATCTCCTACTGCCAATGGGGCTTGGTGGCACTGGTACTGACCATCTGTGCTCCATCCCCCCCTTCAGCTGTCAGGGATTAAGTTGCACAGCAGTGGGGGCTAGACCTTGTGTTTTCCTATTGATTTTGGTACACGGAACCCCACCCCTGAGGACGCCAACACAAAAGACAAAAGTCAAGGCTGTAGATGCACTGGCGCATGTCTCAGCCAAATGACTAATGACATCCTCCACTCCCCACACTGTGATTCCCATGCCACCACCCCTGCATCCACAGGCAGTGATAATGGTGTGATATGACAGTCTGCCCCCCACATGGAGGAGGAGGAGGAGAGCATCCTATGGGAGGCTTGAACCTCCTCTCCTCAGCCATCCCCCAATGACCCAGGCTTGTTCCCACACCTGGGTCACCAATGTTGCAGGTGGTAGCACTACTGATGTGCTGATGGGCCAGCCAGAAAACCATCAGGTTGATCTGAAAAGTCCTCTCTGCCTCTCATGAAATACCATGATTGTGAGTTATTCCAGCACAACAACACAGATCAGAAATCCTTAATGTTTTGAGTTTTATTACTCAGTTTTTTAAATAAAAATCAATGTAACCATTTTGTAATTACAGTATGGCAATCCAGGATGTGCATAAGTTTGGGATGACACTATTTATTTGGCAAGAAAAGTGCTTGGGATTTCCTTGTGCCTCACTTCCCAAGGCACAGTTATCCCACTATAATGCACACCCTGTCATTCATGCCTTATTGCTTAAGTGACAAAGGGAAACATCATTTGAGTTTGGGGTAGGGGATTCTTTTAAAGACACCATTGACTGCTGCACAGTGCCAGGAACCTTTTTTTTTAATAGAATCATAAAACCTAAAATGGAATCATTCAACTCTGCCAACCTTTCTTACAAGTACCGAAAAACCTACATTTTAGAAAATCCATTCCCGCCTACCCCAAGAAATAGGATAATTAAAAAAACTTACTACACCAAATATGGTCGAGTTCATGTAAGTTCCGATATGAAACTATCAAAACCTACATTGTTATCCTGTATCATTGTTTTACACTGTGATAGCTCCTGCCATGCCTTGTGTACATTGTATTCTACTGCATGACATTTCAAAATGTCTGTAACTGTTACCTATTTTAAAATTGATTATAGATCGTGGGGACATCCCCAACCAATCACAGTGGTTCCTTCAGTTAAACGTGAGGTATTCTCATTACCATAAGAGTGTCTCTCTCTAGCTAAGCCACTATAATGGGCTTCTCGGTGACCGCTTGTGCCATCAGAATTTTGAATAAAGAAATGATTTTGTTTCATTTAAAGGAGTTAGGGATCTGCAATAATGTTATGGGTTCATTTGGAGGGTCACGTATGGATGTAAGGGTGTTAACTCTTGCATCCTTAGGACCACAAACCTGCTCACCATTGGTCTGCATCTGTGATCCTAAGAACATATGAGGTATCACTCTCATATTCATAAAAGGTCCTCTAAATAGACCCATAAACTTATATCAAAAGTATATTTAAAAAAAAATCATTAATGCAGGCTACAGTAGAGCTGTACTGAATTTACTGATTCTGCTTCCACTGAAATTACATGGAATTTTGGTCATCCTGCCAAATATTGTGGAATTCCCTCAGAAGAATTCCAAAATTCCAAAAGTGGGAATTTTTGAAAAAAAAAAACCTGCGGATTAGTAATCTATAGTTTATATAAACCACGGATTAGTATTAAGTCATTTCTGTAAACCTCAATTTCTGCAGACTGCTGGATTATGTAGTTCATGGAGTATAATTCTGTGGATTAGATTGAAATGCTTTTTGATACTCCTAGAAATTAAAAAAACACATTTTGAAAAGCATTTCAGAAGCAGAATGGCCATTCTGCACACATTCCGCAGATAGCATTCCAGATTCTCAATTGTTCTAAACTGGAGAGACCTGGAAGCTGGAGAGGACCAATGGAAATGGGATGTCAGAATAGGAATAGAAACAGCTGAGAAAATGATGGAAACTCTACCTTCTCATGAGGGACAGAGAGAAAGACAAGCACAAAGAATGGTAAAAGACGAAAGAAAAGAAATGGTTCTTCACCTGGACTGAGGATGGCTTTCATTTCTGTCCACACGCTGTATTGCAGAAGATCTCTGATAACCCCAGCACCTAGATCTGGGGATTCCACAATGACCTTGGGCTTCTTCTCTCTTTGTGTTTCACTGTTTGCCCTGTTAATACCAGAAACAATTATTTTTACACATCCATATCTGAGGTACATCAAAACACAGATCAGCTTAAAAGAAGTTGTCAGAAAAATGAATAGAAGATGAGAAAATGAATGCACATACTTTTCCATGAGGCTTTTAATTTCCTGTGTGGAGAGAAAGAATAAGACAGTAAAACAGTCTAGAATTATTTCAGACTCCAAGGCTGTACTGAAGTGATGATACGTTTATCAGAGTATGCAGTTGGGATGTGCACAGTAGTGTTGTGTGGAATTCACAAATTTCCAGCAGAATAGAATTTTGTAGAACTGCAGAAAATTCCACCTAATTCCAAAATATTCCATCAGTAGCAGAATTACAAAATGCTGAAAGCCGAAAGCCGCATGCTTTTTGTGGATTAGCAATCTGTAGTTTACATACTTCATGGAAAATTATTCCATGGTTTACTGTACATGGCATCCAGTGATATGGGCAACTTCAAACTGAGGGACTCAGTTTAAGTGTCTGTATTTACAGCAATTATGGAAGGAGAACAACTATGGAAATGGTGAGGGTAGAAGGGCTAAAATGATGACTGCAGGATACAGCACTGGTAGGGGGATGTCACGGGAAGCAGGATGTAGGAGGTAGTTCGGGGAGGCAGTGCTGAGCTGGCCATGTGGGCTTTTAGAGGCAAGGTATGCCTCCGGTGTGGAAGGATCTGGGTTTGATCCTGGGCTGGTGCACTACTGTTTTTGGATGGGAAATGGTTTGGATGTTGTTATTTTTGTTGTCCGAGTGGGCTCCTTACCCCACTGTTAGGCCCCCCTTTCAGAGTTGATAATTTTTAGAGGGGGGTGTGGGGGCACAGCCCCCCACATAGAATGTAGGACAATGTGTGGTGGTATGGGTGCTGATGTTGTTTGTATTCAGCACAATGCATGGTTGCCATTTGTGTTTTCAGCATTGTGTATAGGTACAGTGCTGTTATGTGTTTGCCGTTATGAAGTGGAACCCTGTACACAGAAATTATTGGAGTTCATACTGGAGTGAATAAGGAAGTCAAAAGGCATTTTCCCATAAAGACCTCCCCCACCATTCAGTGGCGATGACCTACGTCACCAACTTCTGTAAGAAATCTATCTAACCTTTTCTTAAATATACTTACTATATACTTGCGGCATCAACCACCTCCTGTGGCAAGTCATTCCACCACCTAATCACCCTGTTCTTAAGTCCATTTCTTCTCCACTCTTTTCTCACCATTTCCTTCCTCAGTTGTTTATTTTGACACCATAAATAATAAGGTTTAGCTATCGACTCCAGCCCCAAATCAGACTTTAACACTTCATCTTTCAAAATTTTAAATAATAGTAATAAAACAACCCTCTTTCTTCTACTCTCCAATGTCCACAAACTCAATCCCTGCAACCTCTCATCATAAGATCTATCCCTCTGCCCCGCTGTTATAATTTTTGTATGGATTCTCTGTGGTCTCTCCATTACCCTAATATATTTTACAAGATAGGGATAGAAAACTGCGGAGCAATAGTCCAAAATGGGCCTGACCATTGTTTTATTAAACAGCAGCAATACCTCTTCACTGCTAGATTGGAAGCCCCGTCTAATACAGTTTACCAACTGCATAGCTCTACTTGAAGTTTTTTTACAATGCGCAGCACTTTAAAGATCGTTCTGTACGTATACTCCCAAATCTTTCTTCCCCTCTGATGTCTTTAATTTTAGTCCCAATATGCCATATGACTGAACATTATGCCTCCCACAGTGCATTGCAGTACATTTTTCCTCATTAAAGGTCATACCATTAATCCTTGCCCATTCCAGTATGTACATCAAATCTTGTACAAAAATCAATCTATCATTAAAGATATCCACAACTCCTCCCAACTTAATATCGTCAGCAAATTTAACCAACTTCTTTTTACTTAATATCCTTAAATTACCAATAAAAATGCTGAACAACAGAGGTCCAAGCACCGACCCCTGAGGCACACCATTCCTCACCTTCTGTGGATCTGATAAGTGACCACATAGTCTGACCCTCTGAGACCTATTTGCCAACCACTGTTTCACCCATCTCACTATGGCCCTGTCCACTCCCAATCCTATCATTTTTTTGAAAATGTTATGATGTGGGACTATATCAAAAGCTCTCCTGAAGTCTAGCATTACCACATCCACATTTCTACCTTCATCAATATGTTTACTAACATATTCATAAAAAAACACCAGGTTCATCTCACAAAACCTATTAGCCACAAATCTATGTTGATCTCTATCCACCAAGGTCTCACTTCTCATATATTCCAGAATAAATTCACTCAGAATTCCCTCAATAATCTTTCCTATAATGGAGGTCAGACTCATCAGTCTATAATTCCTCGCCTCACTTCTACTACCCTTCTTGTATATAGGTACCACATATGCTAGCTTCCATATCTCTGGCACCACCCCCTCAGCCAAGGACTTTTGTCCCAGCCTAGTTATAACCAGCACCAGTAAATCCACCAACTCCTTCACTAAATTCACTAAAAAAGGGTGTACCCCATCTGGACCTACAGCCTTTTCAACCTTCAGCTTCATAATCCTACTCCTCACTTTTTCCTCTGTTATAACTTTTCTAGGATCCCACATACTGTCACCTACATGTACTGTCTCTGTCCCTCCATCATTCTCTTTGTAAGGTGCTCCAAAGTGTCTACTGAATTCTTCTAGCATTTCCTCACATTTCGAGGTCATAACCCCTTCAATATTTAAGGGCCCAATCATACAATTTCCTCTCCTCCTCCCATTAACAAATGCAAAAAAACTTTTATTATTGCTCTTCTCCATTGCAAGTTTAAATTCTGTTTATTTGCATTTTTTATTTCCTTCTTCACTTTTTTAATAACTTCTTATATCTGATCGATTCTGGTGTACTTATTTTTCAGAACATTACTTTCTTTCTTTTACACAGTCTCATTATATTTCTTGTTAACCAACGTGGTTTTTTACCTTTATAATTATAAACTCTTCTCCTGGGTATAATTTTTTCTATTACTTCACTCATTTCCTCAGATAAAAACTTCCAAGACATTTCCATGTTTAAATCCTTCATTTCTGTCTCCCAATCAATATTACTTAGTTTTTCTCCTATATCCCTGTAGTTCCCCCATTATATAAAATCTGCTCGGTGACTCCTTTTACTCTATTTACTTCCCAGGACATTTTAAATTGTATGGAATTATGGTCACTCATCCCGATATGTGGTTGAATCCTAATTTGGTTTATAACATCAGGAACATTTGCCAAAATAACATCCAAAATGTTATTTCCTCTGGTGGCTTCCTGGATGCACTGTTTTATCCCTGCAGCCATAAACTCCTCTTGTAGTCTACACTCCAAACTATTTCCTTCCATGCAGGCATCCCACCTAACATTTGGCATATTTAAGTCTCCTACCATTACCAAATCTATGCCTTCAGCTAGTCCTCTTACATATTCATAAAAAGCCTCAGAATTCTCCATTTTTGTATCTGGTGGTCTATAAAACACCGAAAAACTACATTTCCTTCCCCTAATACAAAAAAGATCAATAACAATAATTTCAGTTTCCCCCAAATCACACTTTACCTCTTTGACCTTAATTTCTGCTCCATTCCTAACAAATAAGGCCACTCCTCCATCTTTTTTTACTGCTCTATTTTTATGACTTAATCTGTATCTGGGTATCTGTTGATCCCACTGATTTTCATCTGATCACCAAGTCTCTACTACCCCAACCATATCAAGTTTATCCCTCCTTATCATCATTTCCAATTCAGCCATACCAACTTCATTTAAACTTCTTGCATTAAAAACATTACCTTAGTATCCACCATACTATTAGTTATCTTTTTTGGTACTCTACTTGATTGTTGCTTAATTTCCCTATTCGTCCCCCTCTTCTTCAGTTTAAACAAATCTCAATTTCATTCTTTAATCTCTGTCCTAATATTCTGCTACCCCTATGGTTGAGGTGCAACCCATCCCTACTATAGAGTTTATCATTATTAACAAATGTTCCCCAGTGTTTTATAAATTTATAATCAGTTTCCTTAGTCCATCTCCCCAACCATTCATTTGTCAAAGCAATTCTCCTCCTTTTATATGCTGTTGCCCTAGGTTCTGGTAATAGTTCAGAGAACACTATCTCACTACCCTTATCCACCAACATTTGTACCAGCTTACTATAGCCTTTCTGCATTTCAGGTAAGGTCTTACGTGTGATGTAATTTATACCCACATGTATTACTACTAGTGGGTTTTCACCTGCCCCCTTAAATATGTTGTCCACCATACCAGACACGTGTCCATTTGCCCCAACTCCTGAAAAACTGCTAACCATTCGGTTTTCTTTATCATTCTGGCAAATATATTGATCTGTATATTTAATTATGGAATCTCCTAATACTATAACTTGCTTTGGATTTTTTTCCACCTCCTCCATCTGTACCACACCTTCCCCATGTCTTTCATTAACGTCACTCACATTTGTTTTGGAATTCTGCAGACTTCAACAAGAAATTCCAAAAAGCATTTTAGAAGTGGAATAGGAATTCTGCATGAATTCTGCATGTGGAATTCTGCATTCTGCATGGGTATCATGCAGAGCCAGAATAATAATTCCCAAATACCAGGAATAATGGTGCTCCAAATACTGACCACTTTTCACTATTCAGGAAGAATTCACAGAAGCATAAAAACATTCTTTTTTAAAACCTCTAACACTCCCCAGGGACCACTGATAGCCTCTGGACCACTCCCTCTCCTACATTTCACCCCTTTCTCATTGCCCCTCTGAAATGTTTGTATGTGCTTGGAGATGATATCTTTAAAAGGAATCCATAATGTCACTTTGACAATTTCTTGTCGATGTGGCATTTCCCCAACACCACTACATCAACCGCATCTGTGGTCAGGATGGTGCCACCGAGATAATACTTCTTGTTTT
The DNA here is from genome assembly GCA_016271365.2 of Neoceratodus forsteri. Lineage (NCBI taxonomy): Eukaryota > Metazoa > Chordata > Ceratodontiformes > Ceratodontidae > Neoceratodus > Neoceratodus forsteri. The sequence continues at coordinate 284,023,603 of JADMNL010000026.1, read as the reverse complement.
GCAGGGAGGGACTATGTCCCCCCCCCACACACAAAGCAGGGGCTATGCCCCATGCACCCTCTACTTAAGGTTCTCAATTCCAAGATGAAGCCGAGTTGGGGATGGGGTGCAGAATGTTGGGAAAGGGTGCCAGGGTCCTAGGCAGACTTTACAGTGATGTGGCAATGTTGTCAGTATCGACAATGTCACTGTAGTTGTCACTGTAGCAATGGTATACCTTTAAAAGTGTCCTCTGTCCTAGGTAGACTCCCACTCATTTTCCATACTCATTTTATTTTTGGCCCCCCATCTGAATCTGGATCCATGTTTTTTGAGGGGTGCGGGGCAATATATTTAAATCCCACCTAACTCAGTCCCTCCCCCCCATTATGCCTGCTCATTTGTAAGTTATCAGAAGCAATGGAGCAAGTGAACACATGGCTAGGAGAGGCCGCGGAACTGTCAACATACAGTAATTCATGAAACTGGGCAGATTGTCCAGTCATCTCATCTGTGGGAGGGAAAGGGAAGTGTGTCATCACCTAGCCATTATGGAGATGCAGACAGAGGGCATTTCTCCCTTTTCCCAAATTTCTCCTTCCCAATAGGATATCAGCACATTGACAACTGTCCAGGCAGGGGCATGTGAATGTGCATGCCCTGCCACATACTCTGTAATATCCTCTTGTCCCCTACACTGCAGCTGCTGCATTACCTCTTGTACTTCCAGGGGCAGCAATGACAGAATGAGGCACTGTAGGTCTACTCCTGGGAGGAGGACAGCATCCATAAGATCTTGATCCCCTCCCTCCACCGACATAAATTTCCCAGGTTCGTTCCTCAACTCCAGGTCACCGGCATCATGAGCAGTGGGGGGGGGTGACAGCTGGGACTTAACTGTATTGCCCCACCTGAAATCAGGGGTCAGTTATTGGGTAGCAACAATAAAATATGGGTATGGGGGGGTCGAGTTCAGTAAATACTTTTAAAAACATTAAGGGTGTCTGGCACAGTACTGGAAGTTGGCACATCTTTTTCTTTTTCTTTATGCTCCCTATCCCAATTTATTCCCTTCTACTGTCCTTTTTGCTGTTTCCCAGCCCCCATTACCTGGCTTCTCCCAGACTTATTGATTGATTGATTTGTTAAACAGGTGGGTACACTGATCACAGAGACCATTTCCAGATATGATCTGGGCCATACAAATTACACAAACAAGGGTAAATAAAACATACATGAATGACAAGACACAAAAGAAAGATACAATACAGTTAAAGATAAAAAAATACAATTACTGTAAATATACAAACATCGAAGTCAGTACAGGTGAGACAAGCATTTGTCAATGCTGACTGTTGTCACGCTGGCATTGGCAATGGCAGTGGTGTGGCTAGAGGGGCATAATAGGAGTGGCAGTGAAGTATTGAAGTGACACCAACCCCACCCCCACCCTGTAGAGAGTGACAGGCATTGGGGTGTGCCTTTGGATCATCAGCTGTAATGCTCATGCCATTGTACCTCACCCTACCCAGTAGACACTGACAAGTGTTGTGGCATGCTTTGGGGTCTTTGGGTGTTATACTTACCCCATTCCATAAGGAAATACGCTGATGTGGGTGCAGTATAGGAGTGTGAGGTGAAGTTTGTGGCTGGACAGTGCAAGACACTCCACAATGCCTGTCAGTGGTTACAGAGTGGGTGTGGGTGTGGGGTGGAATGGCGTGAGCATTACATCCGATGATCCCAGGTCATAGCCCTGATGCCTGTCAGTCCATACCGGGTGGGGTGCTACAGTTGGAAACCCTAACACCGTAGGTGTGTAGTGGTAGTTTCACTCCACATTTTCAACATGGGCTGCTTGTCAGGCCATCTCATGAAAAGCGGCATAATCACTTTGGTAGCTGAAACGTGGTTTTGCACAGCAACTGTGCCATTTAGTGACAGAGGGAAGAAAACACAGTTTTGGGCAGGATGTGGAGAATGACAACTGTATTGTTCATGAGGAGGCATAAAAAATTGCAACACTGAAAATCTGGAGTGGCAATATGAAATATTGGTGAAGCAATGAACATGCATACAAACTGCTCAACAGATGTCCACAAACCAATTATTTGTGGGAGTTTTTTAGGCACATTTTCAACATAGGTATTTTGGGACCTCCCCTCATGAACAGTACCGCTGTGATTTTATTAATGTGCCCCAAAAGGTGATTTCCCACAGCAAGCACTCCATTGTGCACCACAGCTGCAGAAAAGCGGTTTGGGCAGGCAGTGAAAAATGGCAACTGTACTGTTGATAAGGAGGTGAGCACAAATGCCAGTGGTGAAAATCTGGCATGAAAATATTGCAAATTTATGAAGTTACAAGGCTGAGTGGAAACTGCATAATGCACGCCTGCAGCACAGTCATTTTATGGACTTTCGGCACCAAATTCTCAACATAGGCATTTTATGACCTCTTCTCATGGACAGTGTCATCGTCATTTCCGAAAACTGTCCCGTAAACTGATTTCGCAGAGCGACTGTGCAATTCTGTGTCGGACGTGCAAAAACACATTTCAGCCAGGATATGTAAAATGACAGCTGTGCTGTTCATAAGGAGGTGTGAAAAAAAGGCCAATTTTGAACATCTGGAGTGAAAATATTACAATTGCACAAAGTCACGAGTGTGCGTGCAAAGTGCACAACGCATGCTTCTAAAACACTAATTTTATGGACTTTCGGACCCACATTTTCAACATAGGCATTTTAGGACCTATGCTAATGAACAGTGTCACTGTCATTTTCATAATATGTCTCGAACATGGACTTTCCACAGCGACCATGCTATTCTGTGCCGGAACTGTGAAAACACACTTTGGTCAGGATGTGAAAAATGACAGCTGCACTGTTCATAAGAAGGTGCAGAACAATGACAAGGTTGAAAATCTGGAGTGAAATTATTATTAATTTGTGAACTTATGAGCGTGCATGCAAACTGTGCAACACACGCTCGTAACATAGTCGTGTTATGGAGTATCGTCACCAAATGTTCAGCATAGGCATTTTAGGACCTCTGCTCATGAACAGTGTAACTGTCATTTTCATAGTTTGTCCTGAACACTGATTTCCCACATTGACCATGCTATTTTGTGTCAGGAAGTGCGAAAACACAATTCGGGCAGGATGTGAAAAATGACAGCTGTACGGTTCACAAGAAGGTGTGAAAAAATGCCAATGCTGAACATGTGGTGTGAAAATATTGCAAATTCGCTAAGCTATATGCGTGTGTAGCAATTGTGCAATGCATGCTCGTAAAAGTCATTTTTTGTATTTTTCCCACCAAATTTGCAACATAGGCTTTTTGAGAGCTCCCCTCATGAACATTGCCACTGTTGTTTCATTCCTCACTCCCGGAAGGTGATACCGCGCAGTGACTGCAAAATCACCTTTCGGGACTGAATAATGCCATGACAGTTCAAGAATTCATGAGGAGGGGTCCCAAAAACCTCTATTGAAAATTTGGTGCCAAAATTCCAAAAAAAATGCCTCAGATATGCATCAAAGTTGAAAAAACCCTATATATTCCATTATACAGTTTACCAGCATTTCCTCAGTTCGCAGTTGGCTTTGAAGAGTGCAGGCGTGTTCTGGTCCACTGAAGATCATCGCGCCAGACTCCGGAGGTAAGTATGGGGTGAGGGGTAATGGGTGAGGCAGGGTGCACAGAGGGTGGGTGTGGGTTGCAGAGGCAAAAGGAGATGGCGAGGCCCATTTTTTGTTAGCAGGGTAAAAAAAAACACATTGCAGGACAGGTTTTTTTTTTTTTTTACAGGTATTTGGCACACTGGGGTGGGCACCCAGTGTGCCACCTAACTGTTTGGGGGGTGCTGCAGCAGATGGGGGATTGGGCACCCTAGCCAGCACACAAGGAAAGTGGGGGGTCAAGAGCCAAGGGGGATTGGGGATCCCCTCGGCATATAACAAATGGGCGGGGATGGCTTTATGCCCACGGGCAGTGGGCACCCTGTTGGCACATACACTGGGGCCACGATAAGACTTCAGAGGGATTGGGCACCCCTGAAGTCAGTTGGGCAGCTGCCATGTATACAATGTGGCCGAGCACATCGGGAGGTCCGCTGAGTCTGACGAGCTTTGCTCAGATTTCAGTGGACCTTTCCTTAGATGTGCTCACACATTATGTATGCATAGTGTGGCACCGGCATGCAGGCTGATTGGGGAATGAGGGACGCACCTACTGATGCATGCCCTGCATTCGCTCAACAGTGACTGCGCCTCCAAATCTGCACTATCGCAAGATGTTGGCTGCAAAAGTGTGCCAACATAATAAAAATTAAATCATGAGGGGGCATTCAGGTGATCAATAGAAAAAATATAAATAATTTACAGAGTGTTTATAACAGCACAATATCTCTGGTACAAGAATGAGAACAGTTGGTTCACTCTGAAACAAAATGAACAGAACGAGGACTTTGGGTTGGGGGGCAGATGCAGGCAGGTATGGAAAAAGGGAGGCCCAATATTAGGATGTGAATAAGGAATATGATCCTACAGCCTGTAAGAGAGATGGTTGGCTGTCCTAGAAACTTGGATCAGCCAAGGAGAAAGCATTTTGGCCCATACATGTGGCAACTTGGGGAGACTCTAGGAGAAGGCTTGTGTAGGATCACAAGGCCAGGGGGACAAAGCTTAGGCTTGAGTAAGGTGAATAGGGAGAACTGCTCTTTTTCTCAGATGTTTTTTGTCTATGATGCAGCTTAGGAAATATTCACAGCAGGCCTGTGGGGAGAACCAGCTGAGGGCCTCATAGAAAAGCAGTGATGTGCAGAGTAAGGGGCCATCAAGGCAAACTTGGAGATGTCATTGCACAGTTTGTTGAGTCTGGACAGGCAGGTGGATGAGGTTTACATGCAAAAAGGGGTGCAGCAGTGCAGAAGGGGGAACAAAGGGGAATAAGGTGCCCTGGGCAATAGCAAGCCTGACTTCTGGAGTCATAAGGTCCTTGATCTGGAAAATGATTCCAGTTAATGGTTCACATGTTGAACTGCGAGTTTGTTTAAGGCTAAGAAGGTCAGGGGAGAGTCTAGCTTGACTTCCAGGTATCTGAAGGCCTGCTCAAGTGGAGTGCTATTGGGGAACAGGATGTGTAGGAGTTTAGTGTCAACTGTCCACTTGGCTAGTCTGTGGTTTGACCCAAACAGCATGGCTTTTGACTTCTTGGTGCTAACTAGGAATCTGTTAGCAAGGAACCATCAGTGGTTGGTGCTGAAATCTTCTGTGAGGGTGGAAGACATTTCAGCTGCAGTCTTTGCTCTTTCAAACAGGATAAGGTGATCAGCATACAGCAGTATGCTGTACCTAATGTTTTTCTTGGTGAGTGAGTCAATGAACAGGGACAAAAGGGCAGGACTTGCAGGATGCTGGCTTCATTCTACATCAGTCAGGGTGATTTCCTTGTTCTTCTTCTTGTTCCCTAAGGACATTATCAGTGTGAGGGTGAATGCACATGTATACCAGCATGCTTAGCACGGCTCCAGCCAATGCCCCCCTCCCTCAGGTAGTACTGCCTGAATCTCTACCTGGGGTTAAACATGTGGCACTTACACAGGAATGTTGTCTCCCTCCCTCTCCAGGGAAGTATATCATTCACAGGAAAGCTCAGTGTACTGATAGTCTGGCATACATTGCTCTTCGTTTAGTTTTTTTAACTGTGTTTATACCCCCTTTCGACACAAGCCAGGGATGGTATTAGCATCTGACAGAACTACTTCTTGTCCTCCTTTTATCTTGCCTACCTGGAGCCCATGGCTACCTGCGACACATGGAGGCCATGCCCTCCCAGCTTGCCCCCCTGAGACAGGTTTGCCAACAGTGCCAAGGCAGATGTCCCTCAATGTCCTGTCGACCTCAGCAGAGGTGAAGCCAGGACAGTTACAGGGACAATCAGGTAAGAGTTAAGAATGGGAAGGTACACTGCACCTTGAGCAGGCCATTCATGGCCAAGAAGAAACTTTCAGAAATTAACAAAAAAGCTGGCTTTAGACCTCCAGTAACAGCAAACACTTGTTTTATGAATGTGCAGGTGCTACGTGCAGAATTGTCTCATAGCTGAACGGAAACCTCTGATACACAGATCCTACTGGTTTTGCTGTTACAACAGCATCATCAGGTGTCCCAGATATAGGGTGCCACTGATGTTTACACAAAAAAATGTAAAGTAAAAGTAGCACAATTTAGTGGATAAGTGTTTGCTAACACTGGAGGTCAGGTGCTGGCTTTTTGTTTGCTTTTGCAATCAGGACATGGGGTGGTGGAGAGCGCATCATTTCCCTGGTTGGTGGTGGTTATTCCACTTTTCTGGTTCCAGGCAGAGCAGACATGTGGTGATTTCCAGGTAATGTTGAGGGTGCTCCTGTTTGGACTGTAGCCAGGATCTAAGTCCCACCCACCCAGAGGAGGAGAGCTGTCCTCCAGATGCTCAGTCCTCCTCCCCACAACCAACCCTTCAATGTCCCAGGCTTAATACTATACCCAGATGGTCAGCATCAAGAAAGGTAGGGCTACTGCTCCACTGTTGGACCTCCTGGCATATATTTGTATTAAATTAATTTGACAGACAACAAGGAAGGTGGTTAATGACTTGGGCAGTGAGGGGTTGCCTCATGGACTAGTCCTAGCTACCTTGAGATGGCCAGAGGGCTTTTGATTAGTTTTGGGGGGACATGAGCACTGGTACTGACTACCAAGAATCTAGTGATGCTGGTGCCAAGTAAGGGTACTCATATTAAAAAAATGGCGTTCACATACCCCTGTCTGAAAAAAATGTATCATTAGATTGGCTCTAACACATCACATGTACAGCAGTGCTGAATGCAATATTCCTGTGCTGAAATTCTTGCAGAATGGCAATTCTGCTTTAAAAATGCTTTGCAGAACTTCTTTTTTTAATTACATTGAACTACAAGAGGCATTTCTATGTAAACCATGTAATAATGTTCCACATAGTTCTGCCAATTGTTGGTCTACAATTTTTGTAAGCCACAGAACACTATTGCAGTACCCCAAAGTTGGGGGGCAAAACAAAGAAACAGGGACCCTTTCCCCGATGTAGAAGTAGATATATATTTTTTTCTTTCTCTCTTTTGCTAGATCCTCCTCCCATAGCCCACTGACCTCCCAGTCCCTTTGTCCATTTACACACCATTTGGAACGGGGAAAGGGGTCAGGGCAGAAGACCCCTCCCAGTGCAGCTTGCGGTCAATCTGCTGGCCAGAAGACAGGACCTCCCCTGCCCTTCAAAAGGGCTGGGGAGTGGTTTGAGAGGGGGTTCGGTGGCTGAACGAGGAGGGGTGGAGGATGCAAAAAGCACAGAGAGAAGACCTACCTGCAGTGGTCTTGTGGCTCCTCCGGCATCGCTCCCTTCCAAGGAAAGGCAGCAGCAGCATGGTCAGCCAGGTGGAGTAGTGGCTCCCCGATGCTGTCCCATGCATAGGTCCATTTGGCTGTGATATTGGGGACAGGTTTGGGGGTACAGACCCCAGAGTGCTGTGGTAAAATAGGTCCTGGTTGAATATGTGACCCTGATCTTTTAGGTCTGCTTTAGCGGCCACAGAAATACAGAGCAGCCGGGTGGAAGCACGGCTCCCCGGCCACCTTCTCCATCTGCTCAGCAGACTAGAGGACCCAGGCAGTGGCGGTGAGTGGACCAAGTGCCCAATCTTTGTTCATGCTCACACTGCAGGTGCCAGGAAGGGAGAGGGGAGAGGCAAGGGGAATCCAAGGGGCAAAGTGCCCAAGAAAATCATTTAAAGGACCAGAATCCCTAAAAGAAGGAGAAAGGAGGCATAGTGAGCTCGGGGAGGGGGACAGCCTAAGGGGAATCAGAAAAACTGAAGCAGTTGGCTGGAGGCCCAGAGGGACAGGAGAAGGGGAAGGCCCTGGGTGTGGCTAGAGCCCATGGGGTTATTTTATTCTGTTTTATTTTATTCTGCATGTTTGGAAGCTCTAGAAAAGGGAAGGGGCAAAGAGGTGGGTTGTCAGCCTTTGTTCCGATGGGGGGCCCATTCTGAACTAGGGGCAGGGCCAGAGGTAGGGGTCCACAGCCAGTCAGCCCTGAAAAGAAGCCCAGGCCTATATCGAGGTCAGGAAGGGGCAGGGCTGGACAAGGCCCTACCCAAGGGCAGTGGCACCTTTAGCAGTAGTGAGGGAGGTGGAGCCTGAACAAGGCTCAGCCACAGGGGTTGGTTCATCAGGGATAACCCCCCTTAGAGGTACAGTACCGAGTGGTAAAAAGAGGAGCTTGCTGTGAGGGTACAGCAATCAGGCCCAGGAGTTCCAGAGACCCAAGTAGAGAGGTGGTTAGTAATATTGGTGGGGCAGGGGTGTGGCTGCAAAAACAGCCAGAGCAAAAAACATCCTTACAGGTGCAGTACCAGCTTGGGGAGGGGAAGTGATCCTATGGCCGTAGTGGCCCAGCCTCCAACCGAACTCTGCTGCCTACCTAACACCCCCCAAAGACCGTATTCTGAGAAACAGCTGAACTGTCTGTTTGAAAGAATCTGAACTGTTTGCTTGCTACTGAACCATTATCGAATTGCTTGCTACTGAGCTGTTAACCAGCTTCACCATTGTTGTTCTGACCAGCTTCACCAGAGCTTGAAGCTGACCCAGGGAGGTCCCCGGCCCATCCACCATCTGCAGCAGAACTGCCTCCAGTGACACCAGTCTGTGCTGAAGTCCCTCCACACGTGTTCCAGCATCAGCCCTGTGATGGTAAGTGTTAGAGAGCTGCTAGTGAGGTATCCAGCGGTAAGTCAGCTTAGGAGCCACCCCAGCTCAAGCTTGAAGGACCACAGTTAATGTCGTGCATGCCTTTTTGTTGTTTTGCCAACCATCCAAAAATGTGCACATGCCCGTGTTGCTCCACAGAGGCTGCCCAAAGATCATTCCATCAGCAATCATCTTGTTGAGGGGTCATCTGGGGCTGGGAACCTGCCAGTGGTCATCGCAGTGGATCTTCTAGAGAACCACCTACCAACCAGAAGTCTCTAATTTCCTGCCCAGAGCCTCAGAGGATCACCAAGTTCTTCACTGACCAGCTGGCTTTGTTCCTTGTTGTGTTCTGTTCATCCAAGGGATGCCCCGTTATGGCCCGTTTACAAAAGTGCTTTGTTGGGTCAATGCCCACCTGCTGATCAGCTGATCCAGAGAAAAGCCCAAGCTTGGTTCGTTAGTTGTTCTGTCATCTCGAACAAGTGCACACAGGACTTGGACTAAAAGGGGTTAACCTCCTTTTCTTGGTTCAACCAATTGTTGGTCTTAGTCTCATTGCTTTGTTGTTTATGTTTATTATCCTGTGCTGTTGCAAAAACCAGTTCTCTCATTATGTTGCTTGCATGCATGTGCAAGAAACATAGTGCCATCATCCGAGTTTTTGGAGGTGTGGCACCTGTCTTCCAATTCAGTCAGTGAGTTTGCAGCTACGGCCCCAGTTCCCCAATCACTGCTGCAGCTGTCTATGACAGCAGTTGAAAATGCTGTGGTCATACAGTTGAAAGGGAGAGCTCCACTTCAGTGAGCAGAGCTCCCCCCACACACACACACACACACACACACACACACACACGCATACTCGTGCTCATGCTTCCACCCCCACGCACACACTGTGTGGCCATCGGGGGTCCCAATTCCCCGTCAGCTCCACCCTCCCAAAGCATCCAGGTGCCATGCTGGGAACCCACCTCAGCGTGGCAAAATGTGTTATGGCCAACAGGGATGCCCAATTCCTTGTTGGCTCCAGCCCCCCCAAACAGCCTTCCAGCTGCCACACTGGGAGCCCACCCCAGCATCGCAAACATCCCTCGTCGTCTTATTAAAAAAAAATACATAAACCTGTAAATACAAAAACTGTCTCTCGGCACTTCTCCTACCCCTCCACAACCTGCACCCACTCGCACCTGCCTCCCCACCTCCCTCACCCCATACTTACCTCCGGACCGTAGCGCGCACGATCTTCGGTTGGATCTGGAACACGACTGCACTCTTCAAAGCTGACCCATGAACTGAGGAAATGCCGGTAAGCTGCATAATAGGATAGATAAGGTTTTTTCAACTTTGCTGCATATCTCAGGCATTTTTTGGGTCAACAGTCCTAACTCTCACCCCATTCTTCTATACCTATGCTTCTTTAATCATGTGACGGGGTGAGAGTTGGGCGACAACAATGCGCACCCTGATGCTGGTTGGGGTGGGCTGGGGGTCAAGGGGCTTTCAACCCTAACACGAATTTCCTCACTTTTGTTGGTGTGGAACAACCCTAACTGATGCATTAAATGGAGTTTTTGCCTCTAATATCTATCTCTATCTCTATAACTATATCTATATGTATAACTATAGCTATAACTATTTCTGTATCTATAACTATATCTATATCTATATCTATATCTATATCTATATCTATATCTATATCTATATCTATATCTATATCTATATCTATATCTATATCTGTAACTACATCTATAACTATATATATATATATATATATATATATATATAAAATATATATAATGGAATTATAGGAAAGGGTGAAAGTAGTCCTGCTAAATGCCAGGAGCTTGGACAATAAAATGCCTGAGCTCCAGGCGTGCTAACTGAGGGCAGTGGATGTGGCAGTGGTCACTGAGACTTGGGCCACTGCAAGACATGACTGGGACCTGAACCTGGAGGGATACACTATGTTCAGGAAGGACAGGGGAGGGAAGGGGAGGAGGGGTAGCAATGATAGTCAAAAACTGCATTGGCATGGGGGAGTAGAGGAGGCGGAGGGAACCGTGGAGGCGATTTGGGTCACCTTGATAACAAGGGGGGGCAAGAGAGTAAAAATAGGAGTGGTGTATAGACCCCCTGCCCTGGCGGAGGAGCTGGAGGACAGTCTGGTGGCAGATGTTAGGAGACACTGCAGACTGGGCAGAGGAACGGTGGTGGTGTTGGGGGACTTAAACATGCCAGGAACAGACTGGGAGACTATGACATCCTCTGTGACCAGGGAACAGAGGCTGTTGGATGTCTTTCAAGGCGCATTCCTAACTCAGCAGGTGAGGAACCGACCAGGGAGGCATGGGTACTGGATGTGGTCTGGCAGACAGTGACCAGATTGGGGGCCTGGAGGTAAGGGACCCATTGGTGGGGAGTGATCATGCCACGGTCTGGTTCTGCCTGGAACTAGGAGGGTAGAAGGCTGCACAAAGGCAGAAGTAACCGACTTCAGGGGCGGATTTTAAAAAATGGGAAGAATCATTAGGAGCATTTGGATGGGATTGGGTCAGACATGGGCGCTGATAGTAGGTGGGAAATCATCAGGAGAGGGGTGCAGGATGCTACCAGCACCTGTGCAAGATAAGGCAATATGGTGGGGCCCAAAACCCTGTTGGTGGACCAGAGAGGTCAGAAGGAGGTGGTGCGAGAAAGAAAGCAGCCTATAAGCAATTCAAGTGCTCAAGGAGTGAAAGGGATCGAGGGAGTGCAGGCTGATGGCTAGAAGGGCCACTAGAGTGGTGAGGCGCTAAGGCAAGGAAGGAGCAGAACCTGGCCAGGGAAATTAGGAGAGAGAACAAGGGTTCTTTAGATACATTGGGGAAAAACAAAGGGTGAAGGGGCAGATTAGCAGGATTAAATCAGGGAGGGATGGGCACAAGACCGGGGAGCAGGCTGAGGTACTAAATGAGTACTTCACCTCAGTTTTCACCAGGGAAAATGGGGGTGCTGCATCATACATGGGAGGAGACAGAGATACTGAGGAGGGGACCCTTACCGATCGGCAGGTCTGGGGAGAGGGGGAGGCATCACTGGCAGGTGGGGGGAGGGCTAAGCAGGGAGAAGGGGTACCGGAAGTGGAAATCACAGCTGAGAGAGTGAGGGAAGCCCTCAGCTCCTTTAAGATGGAGAAAGCACCGGGGCCGGATAAATTACATCCCAGAGTGCCGAAGGAACTTGCAGATGTCCTGGCAAAACCCCTGGCAGTGCTTTTCACCATCTCTCTGAGGACAGGGTGGGTGCCCCAAGACTGGAAGGTGGCGCATATAGTGCCTATCCACAAGGGGGGATCAAGGGAGGTGGCAGGGAACTACAGGCCTGTCAGCCTGACCTCGGTGGTGGGCAAGGTGATGGAGGGCATTGTCAAGGAGAGGCTGGGGGGGACCTGGATAAGTCAGGGTGCCTGGACGATGAGACAGCATGGATTCATCCGGGAAATCGTGTCAGACAAACCTGGTGGAGTTCTATGACTGGGTGACAAGTGCCTTGGACCTGGGTCAGACCAGTGGATGTCCTCTTTCTGGACTTCAGCAAGGCATTTGACTCTGTTCCTCACGTGGGCCTGTTGGATAAGCTGGGAGAAATGGGGGTGGGAACCAGATGATCAGATGGATAGGCAATTGGCTCCAGGACCGGACCCAGAGGGTCGTGGTTGGTGGGATAGTCTCATCCCCAAGGAGGGTCATTAGTGGGGTCCCACAGGATCAGTCCTTGGGCCCCTTCTGTTCAACGCCTCGTGTCTGACATAAGGACAGGAATCAGGAGTGAGATGAGGTCTCTTTGCAGATGACTCGAAACTGGGGGCAGTGGTGGATGGGAGAGGGGGAGGGTGGCCTAAGGGGGACCTGGAGGCTCTGCAAGATGGTCTGAAAGTGGAAGCTGAGGTTCAATGCAGGAAATGCAGGTACTCACCTGGGGCAGAAACCCAGGTCAGGTCAGGTACCACAGGTGGAATGCACAAGTCTCGATGGCTGAGAGGGACCTGGGGTGGTGGTGGATGTCAAGATGAACAACTCGGAGACTTGTAGGAAGGCAGCAGCCAAGGCCAACAGGATGCTGGGATGCATCGCTAGGGGATCACCTCCAGAAGGAGGAAGTGATACTCTCTCTGTATAACTGCTTGGTGAGGCCGCACCTTGAGTACTGCGTGCAGTTTTGGAGGCCACACTTAAGCGGGACATTAACCTCCTGGAGAGGGTCCAGAGGAGGGCAACCAAAATGATTTGGGGCTTGGGGACAGGACCTATGAGGAGAGGCTCAAGCGCTAAATATGTACACATTGGAAGAGAGAAGGGACCAGGGGACATGATAGGAGGTCTTTAGGTACATGAAGAGGGTAAATAGGGAGGAACAGTCAGGGTGCTTGAAGGAAGGAGGAAGGGGCCACTAGAGGGCATGGCTGGAAGCTGGAGGGGAAGATTCAGGGAGAAGGAGGAGGTGCTACTTCACTGAGAGGGTGGTGGAGCATGGAATGCACTGCCTAGGGGCTGGTGGAGGCAGAGACAGTGGAGGGGTTCAAGAGGGGTGGGACAGGTACAGGGAAGGGTTCTGGAAGCAAAATCCAATGCAGCAAGAATATCCGGAACTGGGAAGGAGAAGCCAGAGAAGGTGAGGGACAGCAAGGTCAGCACCCAGGTTGGGGACTGACCAAAGCGAGCAGACACCAAGAAGACCATTAGGCCTATTCTGCTGGCATTTTAGTATATTAGTATGTTAGTATATCTATAACTATATCTATATATATATCTATCTGTATCTATATATATAACTATATCTATATCTATATCTATAACTATATCCATATCTATAAATATATCTAGATCTATATCTGTAACTATATGTATATCTATAACTATATCTATTACTATATCTATTACTATATCTATATCTATAACTATAACTATAACTATAACTATATCTATAACTATATCTATATCGATATCTGTATCTATATCTGTATAACTAGATTTATATCTATATCTATAACTATGTCTATATCTATATCTATAACTAGATTTATATCTGTATCTATAACTTTAACTATAAATATATCTATATCTACATCTGTAACGATAAGTATATGTATATCTATAACTATCTCTATTACTATATCTATATTTATAACTATAACTATATATTTATCCATATCATTAACTATATCTATATCTATAACTAGATTTATATCTAAATCTATAACCATAACTATAAATATATCTATATCTATATATCTGTAACTATATGTATATGTATATCTATAACTAGATCTATAACTATAACTATAACTATATCTATATATATATGTATATCTATAACTATATCTAAATCTATAACTAGATTTATATCTATATCTATATCTATGACTAGATTTATATCTATAGCTATAACTATAACTATAAATATATCTATATCTATATCTGTAACTATATGTACATGTATATCTATAACTATATCTATTACTGTATCTTATTTATTTTATTTATTTGGATTTTGTTTACCAGGAAAGCCCACTGAGACCAAAGGTCCCTTTTTCAGGGGCGACCCGGGGTGAATACACCACCAACTTTACATAAGGTACATTATACAGCTTCAAAAAATATATATGCAGTTTGTACAAACAGCTTCAGAAAAAATATATATACAATTTGTACAGGAGGATTGTACAACAGTAAGGCAGAGACAGAGAGCATGTAACAAGTAAACATCATTCAGAGAAAATTGCATTGCTCAGGGGGAAAAAAACAAAAGTCTGTGGGTCAATTCAAGAGGAGAAACATAACTTCGCACCCCGATGCTGGTTGGGGTGGGCTGGGGGGTTCAAGGGGGGCTTTCAACCCTAACATCGAATTTCCTCACTTTTGTTGCTGTGGAACAACCCTAACTGATGCATTAAATGGAGTTTTTTTGCCTCTAATATCTATCTCTATCTCTGTCTCTATAACTATATCTATATGTATAACTATAGCTATAACTATAACTATAACTATAACTATATCCTTATCTATATCTATATCTATAACTAGATTTATATCTATATCTATAACTATAACTATAAATATATCTATATCTATATATCTGTATCTATATCTATATCTATATCTATATCTATATCCATAACTATAACTATAAATATAACTATATCTATATCTATATCTACAACTAGATTTACATCTATATATATATAATATATATAACTATATCTATATCTATATCTATATCTATATCTATATAAAATTTGAAGACACATTTGCTCACCAAAAATGGAAAAATGAAAAAGATTTAAAACCGTAAATATTTAGGTTCTCTAGATAGGGACACACTGGTAGAATAGTGCTTTTCATGTTTTTGGAATGAAATATTTTAAAATCAGAAAGATATAATTATTTAAAACACTTGAGTTGTATCTCAGAAGTTTCACAACATATAAGTGAAAAATATAACTGCATTCATTTTATACTGTAACAATGGCTAGAAAACAAGCATTATTTCTACTGCTTTGATAAAAATTAACACTTTAATGTTTACTCAAACCTCAGCAGTTTTTTCTTTTTCTACTTATCTAGAAGCATAGAAGTTGTCCGGAGACAAGGGCCTTCAGCCCACTGAGTGTGCGCCATCATCCCAAAGAAATATGCTTTTCAAATTCTGATGGTAATAGGTTGTCCCTCTCCTGCATCTACCAGCAACCCGGTGTGCCTATCCCAAGCTTTTTTTAAACCTGTAATCCTTTCTACCTCCACGATCTCTGCTTGCAAGCTGTTTCATTTATTCTCCACCCTCTTTATGAAGAAGTACTTCCCCACGTTCCCACCAAACCTCCCTCCTTTTAGTTTCATCTTGTGCCCCCTTGTCCTTGAGTATCTTTTTCTTTGAAAAATTATCCTGCACTTTATTTATCCCTGTGAGGTATTTAACTGTTTCAGTCATATCCCCCCCTCCTCCACAGAATACGTATTTAATTCCTCAATCTAACCCTGTAGGGTTTGTGATGCAGTCCCTGCACCATTTTGGTTGCCCTCCTCTGATTTGCCTGTATCCTATCAATGTCCTTATATAAATGAGGCCTCCAGAACTGGATACAGTACTCAAGGTGTGGCCTCACCAATGATCTTTATACTGAAATCACCTTATTGCATTGCCTACCAACCTTGAGGTCATCAGAGATGATCACCCCTGGGTCTCTTTCTTGTTTGGAGCATTGAATGTCCTCCTCCCAGATGATATATCGCCCCCTGGGTTTTTGTACCCCATGTGCATTATCTTTCATTATTTTTTGCATTGAACCCTAGTTGACAATCCCTTGACAAGTTCTCCAGCTTTTTAGATCTCCCCCATTCTGTCCATGCCCCTGGTGTGTCCGCCATGTTGTAGAGCTTGATGCCATCAGCAAACAGACATATTTCTCCTACTACACCCTCTTCAATGTCATTGATAAAGACTTGCATTGCTAATGAGAATCAAGTTCCTACAAAATGTGTCTTAGCTTACATCATAACATACCTGAAGAAAAGGCTGCAATAAAGCCCGTGAAAGCTTGTATGTTTAATTTTTTCTTATCCTAATAAAGATATTAGCATTACCTAGCAATAAAATTCTGTTTTGGTTTCTCTTCTGCTGCCAGATACTCAAATACATGCCAAGTGGAGTGCAAACATTTGTGCTGCACCTTGAGCTTGCCCAGGTACCCACATATGCTATATTCAGTGAATAGTGCACTGGAGCAATTTGACTAAATAGAGGTTCATGTCAGCCCATTGCTAAGCCACTTAGTGCTGCCCTGACAGGGCTCCCAAATAATGTCACCAGAATGGATAGCGATGAAGTGCAATTTGCGATATTCAAAAGGATGGGTGCAAATGAGCCCATTGGGCATACAAGGTGCTAAGGGGCAAATTGCAAGTCCACCCCAGCACCCTCAGAGTTATTATAAAAAACTCTACAGCCAAGCACATTGGGGAGCAGGAGGCAAAGAGGCTCTCTCAGTACAAAATGTCCACAACTCCTGTTCATCCATTGGAGGTGTTCCTGCATTACAACATTTTTGTTCCCATGCCCTTGTTCTCACACCATCTTTATGGTATATCTGTGGTCTCATGCCTAGTTACGCACTTGAGGTGTTGTGAAATCCTTTCATATCCCATACCTTATTGTGCATTTTAGCTGAATTCTAAACAGTGGTTGGAAATGAAGCATTCTTATTATTTGACTGTACTCTGAAAGGGTTAAGTTAATGGGCTGGAACCAGTCATGAACAATAGAACAATTAGAATTTCAACTATAAAAACAATAATTTGAAAAATAAATAAAAATATTCTAGTTGGATAATAGCAGTACTGCAGGGTTGGGTTACCTTTGTTAATGTAACACTAGGGGCATTGATTATGCCTTATGCCTTCAGCTCTGTGGAATGGAGAATTCTGCAGGCAGACTTAGAACAGAATGACAATTCCACTTCCAAAATGCTTTCCAGAATTTATTTTTTTAATTTTGGGGCATTACAAATAGCAGGTCTGTGTTAGCCACGTATTAATGTTTTTATCAATTACAGTCCACAGAATATTATTCTGTGGTTTCAAGAAATGAATCAGTGGACTACATAAGCCACAGAATGCTATTCCATGGTTAACATAAACTGTTGATTACTAATGTGCAGTTTTTAAAATAAATCCTGCTTTCATCATTTTGGAATTCTGCTCTTGACAGAATTCCATGGAAGAAGGTGCAATTTCCAAAGTTCTGTGGAATTCTGGCAAAACAGCTCAAATCAGCTTAGATTTTTTGAGTAACTGAAGATAACCCAATCCCTGGCCATACCTTAGTGCTTAAGGAACAGTATTCCCTTCAGTATGTACGTCCATGAATGTAACATTGCTGCTAGGATGACTGACCACACTTAGTTTTTTCTTAAATTTCAGTTTTCCTTCCAAGATTTAGAGCACATCTCAGTAACATAGCCAAAACAGTTGTATAAAAAGCATTTCACTAACCCCAACTTACCTTACAGTAATCATTTATAGCATCATAGTATTACCTTGGCAATGGTTTGCTGTATGAAACACAGTGGCTGTGAGGTCAGTTGGGGCAGTCAGAGACTTTCTATGTGATTGTGACAGGGTAACGAACTTAGCAGCTTCACAGGGAACATCTTAACGAGGACACTCAAGACAACAGTTTAAATCAAATTATACCTTCTTTACTTGTCCAGTAACAGAAAAAAACTCCAGCTTCTATTCATTGTGCCAAAAAGCCTTGCACATCAGTCTTTCTCTCGCTGTCTCCACCTAACCAAAACAGAAACCTACTTGTTCACCTCACCCTTTATTGGGTTCAGATGTTGCTTGTCAATACTCCCCCTGCCCCTGAGAGACAGCCAGCAAAGCAAACATCTAATGCAGTGAGGTTTTAAAAGAGCCAACTGTAAAACAAAAGGCATATGGTAAAAATCCCATCACCCCCCACCATCAAAAGCTGTATTGCAGGGTTTTGAAGTAGTTTATGGGTTAAAGGAGCATGACAAACATATACTCCATCACAGAGATGCAGTGACGTAAATACTGTATATTGAGAGGCAATGTAGCCAAGGTGTTACAGCAATGAGCCGTGAACCTCAAGACCCAGCATACCTGGTTTGGAATCCAACAACTGCCACATATTGTGTGAGGGAGAAAGGGCTGTAGACCAAGTAGGATCTGACGTAAGAATTTAGGCAGGGAAAATCCCTGCCAAATGATAGTTAATGATAACATTATGATGTCATAAATGATTACTGTGATGTCAGTTGGGGTTAGTGAAATGCTTTTTATACAAACATTTTCTCTAAAATGGTCAGATTGCATGGGCCAAATTGCCCCTATTTGATGTCAGATTCTATTTTTCCATTTTTCCACTATGACCATGAGTAAGTCACTTAACCTCTCTGGGATCCCAGAATGCACCTGGAAATGAACTTCAGCTCATTGTACATTTCCTTGTCAAAAACTGTAAAAACAAACAATCAAAAATAAAAATAGAAAAAACAGAAAACAATCTGAAAGTTTTAGAAGACCAGTACCACGAGAAAGTAAAATAACCTGTTAACCACATAGCCTTAACATAACTGAAGGAAATATAACAACAAAGTGTATTTTTGTTTAGCAGATACCTGGCACTCAATTTTAATAAGGTCTGGCATTATCCACAGATTAAGTCCCAGTGCACAACATGCCAGTGCAGGGAAAATCCCCGCACTTGCAAAAGTGAATGTTTCAGCTTTTTCTGTGCATGACTAGCATTTTCCATTTTTGGCACAACCACCTGGCATAGCAGCTGGCAAAACAAATTCTACAAGCTGACATAAGTTGGTAACAAGGTCACACGAATCTCTATAACTTTGAAATGTGGGCCCCTGTACTTTAGGTTGTGTTCATTAACATGGCAAACTTTGCCCATTAACCATACTGGATGTGTATGGTACTGTGCAAAAATGTAATTCTGCTTGCAGAAGTACAGTACTGCAAAAGTTGAAATTTGGGTTCCATGGATATCAGAATGCACTTTAGCAACTTTAGTGAAATTCTGAAATAGAGCAGTGGAAAAAATGTATGCCTTATGGAGCCATGTATTAAATTTCAGGATGGATTTCGGCAGAGCTGATCTCTCCGTTATCTATAGAACTGCACAATGATTGCATGTGCAGTGGTTTAATGCATTATGTTGTGGAACAGAATCCAACAGAACTGTCACTCCAGAGTTCTTGTGTATCATTCCACAATTCATCCCAAAATGTTTGCAAAAATGGTCAAAATATTGCAGAAAACATACGGATTTCACATAAGTTAAAATTTTGGGGTCATTTGCAAAACGTGTAAAATTTCACCAAATTTTCTCAAATATATATATATATTTTTATAGGGGGATGGTGGCACCCCTATAGTTAGGGTTGAGTAGGCACTTTAATGTTAAACTTCAAAATCTGCACTTTAATAACTTTGTGACTGTTCTACAGATTTGCACGAAATGTGGAATGCACGGTCTGGTATGCTAGGTCTCTTGATTTATCAAGTTGCATTTCAATTGGACATATAGGCTGGATATTCAAAAGGGTTGTGCCTGTGCAAGTCCGAAATTGCGCCATCCTGCCATATTCAGCAGGAGGCAGTTGCGCCCCCCCAAGTCAAGCTGAGCAACAGCGCAATGCTAATGAAGGCATGCTGAACCGGAGGGGGAGGAACCATGCATAAACTGCACAGCCCGATATTCAGTGGGATGTGCAGAGTTGTGCAGGTGCAACCCCCAACCTGTGCCTGTACAACTTTGAGCCAAAAAAAAAGGAGTAAGTCGAGGGCCACTCACAGGTGAGCTGCTGCATTGCAGGGCACAACACAGCAGCTGCCACCTGTGGGTGGCCCTCAACCTACTCCCTGTGCCCTCCCTACAGCCCAATCGCGGGCTATAGTAACCCCCCTTCCCCACAACTGGCCCGATCGTGGGCATATGTTTAAAACAACCCCCTCCCCCCGACTGGCCCGATCGCGGGCAAAAGTGAAAAATAAAACCCACCTTCCGCCAGCCCGATCACGGCACCAAAGTGTCCAACCCTCCCAAGACCATATCCCTGGTGGTCTAGTGGACCACTAAGCCCAATCGTGGCACCAAAGTGTTCAAACCTCCCCCCCAGACCATATCCCTGGTGATCTAGTGTCCCCCTACCCCACCAATGAATTCATTCATTCACATATCTGGACTGCCTTATGCGTATGGGCTGCGCTTGGCTCTTGCTCTGCACCAATGGGTGTGCAGCCCTACTGGGCAGTCAGTCGGCAGGCGGCGGGCGGCAGGCAGGTGGGATGCTGCCACCCGCCGGCTGCCGGGGAGCGGGTGGTGGGGCTTGGTGGGTGGGGTGGGGACACTAGATCACCAGGGATATGGTCTTGGGGGAGGTTTGAACACTTTGGTGCCGCGATCGGGCTTCGAGGTCCACTGGACCACCAGGGATATGGTCTGGGGGTTGGACACTTTGATGCTGCGATCGGGCTGGTGGGGGTGGTTTTTTTTCACTTTGCCCCGATTGGGCCAGTCAGGGGTGGGGGCTGTTTTCAACATATGCCCGGATCAGGCCAGTCGGG
Source organism: Neoceratodus forsteri (assembly GCA_016271365.2). Lineage (NCBI taxonomy): Eukaryota > Metazoa > Chordata > Ceratodontiformes > Ceratodontidae > Neoceratodus > Neoceratodus forsteri. The sequence goes on along the minus strand of JADMNL010000026.1, from coordinate 284,002,713 downwards.
GGTGGGGGATTTTTAACTTATGCCCGCGATCGGGCTACAGGGGCGTCACTCCCGGCCGGCTGCTGCCTGGCAGGGCGCCAGGCACAAGTCCTCGGGATTGGTGTACCTGCAGATGATGAGTGCAAATGGGGCCATAATAGATGCAAACGTCTTCCGCGCCTTGCATGAATTATGGCCCCATTTGCATGTCACCTTGAATATAGGAAATTTGCGCATGGTGCAATTGTACTTGTGCCACCACAACTTGGATGCTCCCTCTCCTGACCACTTGCGGTGGCGCAAGGTTCCACTGCGCCTACGCACGGTGGTTGTGGGAGCCGGGTGTTATTCAAAGGAGTTGCCTCAATAGCGCAACTCCTTGAATATCACCCCGGCCCCACCCCTGTGCAACTATTTTGTGCAGCGCAAGGGCTTGCGCCACTGAGTAGCGCAGTTTGAATATCCAGCCTATGGTTTCTGCAAAGCAAAATGCCAAAAACTTCACTTTTCACCAGTTTTGATACTTTTTTGCCCATGGTGCTGTGACCACACTGTGTGATCTTTTGGTCTGAAACTTGGAATTTAGAAAGAAGTTGGGTCAAGGAACAACCCAGTGTTGATTTGGCAAAAAAAAACATTAGTCAGTTCCAAAGTTATACAATTTTTAATTTTTGAGTTCTGAGCATGCTCAGTTCACTCAAAAATGTATATGTATATTTTGAAAAAGATAAATAATCTCACGGACAAAGATTTTGTCAGCTCATGAAAGAAAAATCCTAGTCCATCAGAAATATTCTTTGTTCGCAGCTGACATGTTTTTTTTAGTTTTCCAGTCAAACCAAATTTCACATTTTTCTCCACAGGGGAAATTTGGGCCAAATGAGGCAAGGGTTTTTATTCAGGATGACCCTCTACAAAGCCATGACTTTGGTTTAACATACTATTTGCCAGCAGATTAGGCCTTAAGGTCTATCGAGTCTGCTCGAACCTCAGATCCCTAGTTGGTTTGCTTCATTTCTGTCAAAAAATAGGTTTTTAAACATTAAAAATGATTTTGCAGCTCACTAACAATCTTCTTTTGTGAGCCTGCAAAATCCTGGTCCATGAGACGATCCTAGTTCTCAAGCTTTATTCATGAGGGAACGACCAGATAGCCAGAATTTCATGACCAGATGTCCCTGGGGATGACCAGATGGCTCAGATTGGTGTGACCAGATATCCGCTCAAGGACTAGGATTTTGTTAGTTCGTGGACTAGAATTTATCTTGTGGCTGAGGATTTTGTTATCTCACGACTGAAAAATGTTTAAAGGTGTAAAAACTTTACAACTGCATAGCTCATTAACAGTTTGGTCTTTTTACTTGAAATTTACAGGGTGTTGAGGGGATGCCCTACAGGTGTGAATTATGCTATTTAGGCATTGGGGAATTAAGTGGTTGCATAGATATGCCATGGTGAAGTTGACATTTTTCCCATAGGATTACACTGTGGTGTCCGTCATGCCTTTCAGTGCCGTTATCTCAAAACCAAAGCGAGATATGAGTTTTAGGTGATCTATGCCGCAGGAACAAGATTCTAAACTGTACAGTAAGCCTGTAGTGGAATTTATTTTGTAGGTTGTATGGTTAATGAGATATTGTCAAATTTGTATTACAAGGGTTCTTTGCCATATAGGACTGCTGTATAGCTATGCGTAAGTGGGGCCCGTGCTCCTACAAATGCATATTATTGTGAAATAATGGGCAACTTGGTGGGAGTGTGGGACCCAAAGGGCCTACGTGCCCACCAATACATGTTTTTCACTAGTTATATTACACTTTTTCCAAAAGTAAGAAATCAATAACAAAAAACTGCGTTTAATGCATTAGTTTGGGTTAAAGCAACAAAAGTGAGGAAATGAAATGTTAGGGTTGAACACCTAACCCCCCACAACACACACCCATCCTCCACAGACAGACAGACACCAGGGTGTGCCAAGGGGTTGTGACGCCTAACTATCACCACATTCTCCTTTATATTTTTATTTATTTATTTATTTATTTATTTTAGTCTTTGGTAACCGGGTAAGACCCACTAGGCACAAATGCCTGTTTTCAGGGGTGACCTGGGATCACTGGGTGGTTAAGTGACTTGCTCAGAATCACACAATATGCAATTGGAGGTTGTAAAAGTCAAACTCTGGTCTGGTCTGCTGGATATACCAATCTCATTCACAGCTCACTGTAGAATGTAAACCTGCTTACACATGGAATGGGGTGAGAGTTGGCCTGGCAATGCCATGGCACACCCTGGCATCTGTCAGTCTGTGGAGGATGGGTGTGTGGGTTGTGGGGGCTGGGTTTAGGTGCTCAACCCTAACATTTTATTTCTTCACTTTTGTTGCTTTAACCCTAACTGATGCATTAAATGCATTTTTTTGCCATGAATGTATACACATATATTTATTTATTTTATATTTATTTATTGAAGATTCGGAAAGTACCTTAGAGTCAAAGACTGCTTTACAAAGGTTCCATGTCAAATACAGGTAAAACATAGTGCAGAGTAATGCAGAGCTGGATCACAAGCATTCATACATGATACAAGAAATAGGGTAAATTGCTTAACATTTAGGTGGGGAGCAGGTTCATGTTTGAGACTAAGGAACAGAATACATATAAAAGCTCCAAGGAGCTAGTTCAGAGATTTACAGGTAGAGGGATGGGGGTAGCCAGCCAAAGGCCTTAGTCAAAGGATCTGGGGCAGGTCAAGGGTCAGTGGCTGTCACAGGGGTTGGAGGACTGTAGGTGGTTCCTAAGGTTGGCTTTGTAGAGGCCGATTCTATTCAAGTTGCTGAGATCATTAGGTAGGTTATTTACCCAGAAAGGGGCTCAGTAGCTTAAGGACCATTGGAACTGGGAGGTGCAGCAGTGAGGGACTAAGAGGAGTTGACTACGGGAGCTATGGGTGCAACGCCGAGATGGGGCCTATTGTATTAGAGATGAGAGACCAGCAGAGTCGAGACCAAGGGTAATCTTGAGGCCATGAGGCAGGTATGAAACTTGATTCTGTTATCAAGGTTAAGCCAGTTTATGGCATTGTAGAGAGATCATGTGTGGGTTAGATGATCACAGCCCAGGATGAGTCGACATGATTTGTTGAGGGAGAGCTGGAACCTGGATAAGGCAGAGGAGCTGGCAGTGCTATAGATTAACATGCCATAGTCCAGGAGGGAGAGGACTGAGGAAGAGACCACTAGCCGAAGGGCGTCAGAAGTAATATAGTGTTTGACCCGGTAGAGGGTGCCAATCCAGGCATTGAGGGCTGTGGTCATTTGGTGAATGTGTTGGTGAAAGGTAAGGCTCTGGTCAAGTGTGATGTCCAGGTACTTAAAGGAGTCCACTTGTTTGAGAGGGGTCTGATTGATAGTTAGGACTGGCGGGCAATGGTCCTTCCTAGCATTTTGAGGGGTGTGAGAAGTACATGACTTGAGTTTTTTTATAGTTTAGGATGAGGTGCTGCGTGGTGAACCATTTTTCAGCCTCGCTGAAGGCAGATTGGAGGGAGAGGTGAAGCTGGGTGGGGTCCAGATTGGAGGAGAATAGGACAGCGTCACCTGCGTAGAGTAGCATATTGTCTGGGCAGGATACGGGGAGGGAGTTAAGGAAGAGACTGAATAACAGTGGTCTGAGAATGGACCCCCTGTGGGACACCAGAGTGGACAGGCAAGCTATGGAGCAGGTAGTGCCAATTTTGACTTGCTGGAAGTGATCAGCCAGGTAGTTAGTGAACCATCAGAGGGCGGCTTGAGAGAGACCAGTTCTGGATAGAATAGCTAGTAGGAGGAGGTGGTTGACTGTGTCAAAAGCCTTAGTGAGGTTAGTAGGTATATACATGTGTGTGTTTGTGTGTGTGTGTGTGTATATATATAGGGGATATGACATGGCCTGACTGAAGATATCATATTTATCTTCACGAGAGGCCAGTGATATCATGATATCTCACAAGTGGCAAAGGCAGGTGAGAATATCATGATATCACTGCTTGTGAAGATAAATATGATATCTTCAGTCAGGCAGTCATATTCTGTTTATACAATGTATGCTTTGCCCTCACCCCCCAATACAACTCACCACATGCCTCTCTCAATGCAATGGGTGATATAAAGGTGATGGCCCTAGCAATGCAACCCCACTTACAGAAAAGCTGTCAAAACAGCAGATGTCATTTATTGTTTAAAAAATATCTGGTGGATCCTGTTATTTATGATTAGTTTTAAAAAGTCTTATCTGGTTTATCCTGCCATGCCGCCTCCCCCCCAACAGAGCTCCACCTGCCCCCCCCCCAACATAACAGATTACATAGGGTTTTAAATATTTGGTTGATCCTGTCAATTTAAATTACTAAAATATCTGGTTGATCCTGCTATTATTGTGGTGAAAAGTGATTTTTTTTAATTTATTCTAGTTCTGATCCTGCCATTCTGAGCACTTTCACTTTACCTGTAATTGTAAGCGTGGCGAGCGCTATCCACATCTGATTAGTACATTGCCAAATGTTGCCAGGAGTTCGGTAATTATCCGAGAAACCCTCCGCTTTATGCCTATTTGTAAGCACCTTGTTGAAAAAGCTTCCGACTGCATTAGAGTGATCTTGTTGAAAGCTTGATCACAGAGTGCAGTGATGATGCAGGGTGGCGTTTCAACAGTGGTACGCGTAGCCGCCTGTTGCCTGGCAAACAGACGCCGCGCCTTTACTGTTGAAAAGCCGCCGGCTCGGTCACTGCTGCACTCTGTGCAGTCGGAAGCTTTTTTCAACAAGATACTTACAAATTAGCATAAAGCAGAGGGTTTCTCAGTTACTGAACCTGGGGCTCCTCGTAGAAAACATTTGGCAATGTACCAGTCGTCAGTGTGGATAGCGCTCAGTCACGCTACAATTACAGGGAAAGTGAAAGTGCTCAGAGTGGCAGGATCAACTAGATAAGTTATTTAATTTTTTTTGTACTTAATTTTTTTTAAAGTATGGTAGGAATAAAGAGATGAGTGAGGTATGTGGTGGTGGTGGGGGGTGCAGGTCGTATAGGCACAGCAGCACAGCAGCTTGTTGTTTGTAGGTGTAGTGAAGATTGAAAGTGAAATGATTTCACTTTCAGAATGATGTATAGGAGTGTGAAGATATCTCCATGACATATAGGAACATGGAGATATCAATGTTATCTTCACTGCCTAGCTCCGATATCATGTTTTACACTTCTATTTATTCCAACACATACATTGTATAAATATATATATATATATATATATATATATAGTAGCACAGTAGTGCTACCATAGTTAGGGTTGAGTACCCCATTTAAGGTTAAGGTGACATTTTGCACCTTAATAACTTTGCCACCGTTCAACGGATTTGCCTGAAAAAAAAAAATATATATATACTGTATATATATATATACACACATATATATATATATATAGTTCACTTTCTGTATACTTCTATTTGCTAATATAACATTCAGTGTTTTGTTATACCATTAGCAGAGAAACCGGGTCCTGCTGATTCAGTCTGGAGTGAATGTCATTGATCAAACTCTGAATGCTGTCAGTCTCCTCTTGAATGCTCTTCAGGTTTTCCTCCATATCTTTCAGAAATTCTGCCTCTTTCTCTCTGAGCTGTTTGATCAGCTGCTGTTCCTTGTCCTGGAGAAACTGGTGCAGTCTGGCAAACTCTGCTGTGATGTGTCCTTGTAAGCCATCTGTGCTTTCCTAATGGAAGAGAAAAGGTTACTTTAAAGCTGCAGTTCTTGTTACAGTGAAAGCTTTGCTCCTACACATTTTTGTTCCACTGAATCACCATTCCTCTGCTTCCTGCAAGGTGCCCTGTTTTCCCCATTTTGAGTCTGCTTTAGCGTTCTTTTTAGGTTTGTTTATAAATATTGGAGAGAAACATTAAATATGACCACCCATCATTTTTCAAACATATTCACAGCAGTCTTCACATCCCATTTCCTGGAACTAAAATTAACTAATACAAAACACAGAATGCGTCTAGGCCTTGGCTTTTTGGGACACTATGTGACATCAAGTCCACAGAGATAAATCTCAGTATATCCAGATATAAAGGATATGCAATGGAGACAAGTGTGATAATTCTTCTATCTGCACAAGAGCAAACTGGCTTCAGGTAGCCTCACCTTGGTGTGTGGCGATGCTATTACAAACTCCTAAAACATCATTCTCTGGGTGTGTATAACATTCTTGTTATGCACACCTACCCATGCATTATTGTGTATGTTGTGCTCTGTTTCAATTACACATAATGTTGAATGAATAATGTTTTTCTCTTACTGTGCACTTTCTGAAGAACAACAATGGAATATGTAATACATTTACAATAGGAGACACAGCTTGAGGGGGATGGGGCATGAAAAAAGGGTTCTAGTAGCAGTAGTAAATGTATTCATAAACAAGAGAAGGAAATACTCCAATTGAGCCTAGGCTATTTTTTAATGGGTTCTAGTATCATATACAAAACAAGCATTTGTCAATGCCGAATGTTGGCTTGCTGCAGTTGGCATTGGTAGTGCAGGAGCTAGAGAGACACATAATAGGAATGGCAGTGAAGTATGGAACCAACGTCAACCCCACGTCACCCTACAGAAACTGACAGGCATTGAGGTGTGCCTTTGGGTTGTCTGCCACCCATAACACTCATGCCATTTCACCTCACTCTACCCTGCAGACTCTGACAAGTGTTGAGTTGTGACTTGGGGTCATTGGGCCTTATGCCCACTCTATTCCATAGGGAAGTATGTTAAGATGGGTACAGTGTAGGAGAATGGGGTGAACTTTGAGTCCAAAGAGTCCAAGGCGCACCTTGATACCTGTCTGTAGCTGCATGGTGGAGGTGTGGGTGGAATGGCATGAGCATTACAGCCAACAATCCAAAGGCACACCCCTAATGCCTGTCAGTCTGTACAGGATGGGACATTATGGTTAGAAACCCTAATGCCCTTGGCATTTGTTTTTATTTACACTCCAAATTTTCAACATGGCCTTTTTGTGACCCCACCTCATGAAAGCATTTGGGACCTCTGCTCATGAACAGTGGCACTGAGATTTTGTTAATCTGTTCCGAACATTGATTTCCCACAGTGACCACGCCATTCTGTGCCAGATGTGTGAAAATACAGTTTGGGCAGGATGTGAAAATGACAGCTGTACCATTTAAAAGGATGTGTGGAGATGGCAAAGTTGAAAATCTGGAGTGAAAATATTAAAGATTCTAGAAGTTACAAGCATGCATGGAAACTGCACAATGCACACTCGTAACACTGTCCTTTTGTGGAATTCTTTCACCAAATTTTCAAAATAAATATTTTGGGACTTCTGCTCATGAACAGTGTCACTATGATTTTCTTAATCTGTCCTGAATGTTGATTTCCTACAGCAACTGCGTGATTGTGCACCAGACGTGCAAAACCACTTTTCAGGCAGGATGTGAAAAATGACAGCTGTACTGTTCATAAGGAGATATGCAAAAATGGCAATGTTGAAAATCTGGAGTGAAAATATAAAACATTCTTGAAGTTCCGAGTGTGTGTGGAAGCTGAGCAACGCATGCTTGTAACATGGTCCTTTTGTGGAAGTTTTTTTTTTTTTTTTTAGTTGTTTAACCGCTAGTTTGCCACCAAATCTTCAACATAGGCATTTTGGGACCTCCACTCATGAACAGTGTCACTGTGATTTTCTTTATCTGTCCCAAACATTGATTTCCCACAGTGACCACACCATTGTGCGTCGGATGTGCGAAAACACATTTTGGGCAGGATATGGAAAATGACAGCTATACTTTTCATAAGTAGGTGTGAAAAAATGGCAATATTGAAAATCTGGTCTAATAATATAAAACATTCTCGAAGTTATGAGCATGCATGTAAACTGTGCAATGCACGCTCATAACACAGTCATTTTTTGGAATTTTTTCACCAAATTTGCAGCATAGGCTTTTTGGATGCCCACATCATGAACAATAACACTGTCATTTCATTACTCAGTCCTGAAAGGTGATTCAGAGTGTGACTGCAAAATCAACTTTTGGGACTGAATAACAACATGACAGTGACTGAATTCATGAGGTGGGGTCCCAAGAACGCCATGTTAAAAATTTGGTGTCAAAAGTCACAGAAATGGCTGAGATAAACACTTAAGTTGACCCCCCCAATTTGTGCCATTATACAGTTTACCAACATTTCTTCAGTTCGTGGCAAGCAGTGAAGAGTGCAGATGTGTTCTTGCTCCAGTGAAGATCGTCGTGCCAGACTCCAGAGGTAAATATGGGATGGGGGTGTGAGGATGTGGGGTGCACAGAGGGACTGTGCGGGTTAGGGTAAGGGGCACTGGAGTCAACGAGGGACCATTTTCTCTTTTACACGTAAAAAAACCCAAAAGAACTTAAACACATCGCATGATTTATTTTTTTTACAAGCTTGTTTTAGCACACTGGGGTGGGCTCCCAGTGTGCCACCTGTATTTTTGAGGGAGGGGAACTGAAGCCGATGGGGATTGCTCCCTCTGTTGGCACAGAAAATGTGTCTGTGTTTGGGGGGATGCATGATGCTGAGGGGGATTGGGCACCCCCCTTGGCATACAAAATATAGTATGGGGGACATTATGTCGAAGGGGATTGGGGTCCCCCATCGGCAAATTAACTGGGGAGGGGGCATTCTGACAGGGGGATTGGACACCCCTGACATTGGCTTGTTGGGGACTGTGAGAGGTGGACAGTGACAGCTGCTATGTTTATTGAAATGTTACACCAGGCAAGGCATGCCCTGCCATGAGGAGGAGCTCCCTTACTGTAGCGGCAAAATCGTTTCAAGTTGGTGACACGCTTTTGCACTGCTGTCATAGACAGCATGCTGTTTCATTCGTGCCACAGATTCCAGCCCAAAAAAGCAGTGGTGCCAGTGGCCTCAGCACACCGGCACCTCCAAAACCTGGTGTTCCAAGCTACCACAATATGTTGCCTGCGTGTGCACGCAAGACGACATAATAAATGACTGGAAAAACACATCAATAATAAATATGAAGTTACTGCATATAAACATACAAATTATCGCACAGCAAATAACTCACAGTCAAGCATAAATATCATTTGTCCCCCAGATCTCCACCAATAATGACATGGACAAGTTCTGTGTGGGTGCTCAGATTTGGCAATCAATTTACTTATTCATTTCTTATCAATACCCCATTTTACAAATTTCTGTTATACATATGTATGAATCACATCAGTCACATTGTGTACATTTTATACATCATACATTCACAATTCACTCCTCAAATCATCATTTTTTCTACAAATTTATGCTTGATTTTTCTTTTATTTATTGTCTTCTTCTCCTTTCCAGATATGTACATCTGTATCATGTATTATGGGGGCCATCCTTCTTCCTCCTACGTTTGAAGAGGTACGAGCATACACACCATACCCCTGCTTCTTGTTGAGTTGTCTTATGTCCTGTTTATAAGTTCCTCCCTTTAATCCACCTCTTATCCTATCATCCCCCTTCCCTATTTGTGTCTTTTTTGTCTCTGGTGCAACTGCCATCCAGCTTCAGCAGCCCCCCTCCAGTCTACTGCGCTCCACCTTCCGCAGTGGCCCCACCAATCCATTCTTTCCTTCAGGATGGGTATGTGGGAAAACTTCTTAGAGCAACATTTGTGAGCTCCCAGGGCTGTGCAAGTCCTTAAGTACCCTCCTTGCTCACCCCTCTCTCTCTCTCTCTCTCTCTCTCCTGGCCTGGCCAATCCCTGTTTCCCACCTCACTCCTAGCTCTGACCTCACAGGGCCCACCCCTTTTGTGACCTCATTCTTCCCTTCCCTCGACCCTCCCTTTTCCTGCCTTATACCAATCTCCTATTTCTGGCCCTCCCACGCAAACTTGTCTGGGCCTGTGGACAATGGGGTCTGCCCCTTTAAATGGGCAACCCACTTTGTCCCCAGATCCCCGCCAATAATGACACAGACAAGTTCTGTGTGGGTGCTCAGATTTGGCAATTAATTTACTTATTAATTTCTTATCAATACCACATTTTACACATTTCTGTTATACATATGCATGAATCACGTCAGTCATATGTTACACATTTTATACATCATAACATTCCCAATTCACTTCTCAAATCATAATTTCTTCTAAAAATTTATGCTTGATTTTCCCTTTATTTATTATTTTCTTCTCCCCCCAGATGTGCATCATGGAGGGGGACAGTTCTTCTTCCTCCTCCTCCTTCATTCGAAGGGGTACAAGCATACACACCGTACCCTGCTCCTTGCTGAGTTGTCCTATGTCCTACTTATTATTTCTCCCCTTTAATCCCCCCCTTATCCTATCCTCCCCCTTCCCTATTTTCCATTATACAATGGCAAGAACATTTTCTGTTCTCTGATTGGTCAGTCTGGGACTGGACCCGTGATGTTATCCCAGCACATCAAGGGTCTAGTCTCAGCCTCACTGTGAACCCATTTAGATGACCATATGGAGCATGAGCTTATTCTATTTTTTTGCATCTCCTCTTAAGAAACAAAAATATTTTTCCACACTCATAAAAACATTCTTTAAAATAATTTTTTTATTTTATATATAACAACGAGCCATTGTATAATAGCAATAATGCCCTCCAGGGTGTGTGTCGTTTGGGATAATGTCACACCTCTGGTAGTGGATGCACTCAGCCTATGGCCTCGTGCCCAACCACCTGAGGAGTGATGTTATCTCAGCACAACACACACCCTGTTGGGCATTATTGCTTAATTATTTCTTCTCCAGCCTCCGATCCATGGTGGACTTCCCCCCTTCTATTTTAAACCCCTTTTTTCCCCGCATCCAGGGTTAGATGATGTCGACAATCTCAAAATTAAATGTTGCCAACCCTAAACCCAAAAAATGCAGTCCCTCTCCCCTGTAATACTCATCCACATGCTTCAGGACCCCATGATGTATGTCCCTAGCCCCAGTGCTCTCAAATAACCTTCCTACCCTCGCATTTATCTGCTTTTGGACCCTAACCATAGCCTTATGGTTGGCTGCATGTTGACAAACTCTTCTTCGCGTAATATCTGACCACACCAGAGTAACCTCTCATCACCATTCCTTTATTTCTTGCACATTCTCCTTGATTTGATAAAATATGTCTGGCCAAGATCTCATCCCTAGATCATTTCCACCTAAATGAATCATAATCAAGTCCAGTCGGCTATGTTCCTTTCTTATTTCACTCAGAGTTGGTAGCAGCTGTGCCTACTTCATGCCACGCAGGCCTCTCTATGTCAGTTTGATTGCATTGATATCCAAGTACAGCTGCCCCCCTTCCCTGAGTCTCCTCGATGCCCATTTTTCTTCCCAGTGAACAAAGAAATGTCCACATATCCAAGCCTCCAACCTCTTTGTCCACCTTGGAGAACCATAAACAGAGACAAAATTATTGTTTTAACCTCCATTTTCCTCTTCCCCCCTTTTTCCCAGCAACCCCCACCCAATCAACCTCTTACACCCCAGCTGATCATTTCTTTACTGTACTGAACCTGCTATGGGAGGACAGAAGTTAAGATTATTACTATTGCATTAAATTGTAGACATACTTTTTATAACAGTTTGAAATCCATCTGCCCCTCTGCTTGATGTCTCTGGCATGCTTCCTTGTGCCACCATTACAGAGGCCACCCCAATCCTGAACAAGTGGGATGGATACCCGGTCTCTCCCCTATAAAAATCAACCCCCTTTTCAAAACCACTGGCATTTGAGACACCATCACCAGAGCTTCATCTCCATGCAGAACAATCAAGTGGTTCTCCTCCTTTAGGTGCCCAACTGCGTACTCGTGAAGGGCCCCCACTGAACAAATGGCTGTATTTTGATGCTGGCTTAGCAACACTCTGGTCCCCTGTCCCATTTGGTCCATCTTGGTTCTCCTCAACATCACTGATATCTCTTCTCCCGTCCATACCATGTCCTCCCAGTGCAGACCTGCGGGGAAGTCTTTCCTGCCGTGCCCCACCACCTCACTGACTCTGAATACCCTGGTATACATTGTGACATACAATGCCCTAAACAGATATGCCCCACTACTAGATGTGCATACATGGTGCAACGCCCCTAAGAGTTTTTCAAGCAGCCCATCTGTCAGTGGCCTCCTGTCATCTCGGGCCCTCTCTGCCCCCCATAACCATCCTTACATCATGCGCCATACCAAATTACTCTTCATCAGGTCCTCCCATGCCTTCAAAGCATATAACTGCCCTATCACCGACAAATGTCCGCCCATTGTGGCATGTGCCATATTATTCCTCCATCCCAATACTATGAATTGTGCTACTTGGTCCCTTGTCACCATCCCACTTACCTGGCAGCTGTTCTGCTGCAAAACACCTGGAATGTCCTCAAAGAGATTTTATATGTCCTCAAGGCCCTGGGGGACCAGGTATTGTGGAACAACTGCTCAGCTCTCCCAATCCAATCTTCCTGACGTAGCCCAGAATAGTTATTTGTCTGGTCCCTGCTCCTGGCACAATGGCCTGAAACTTGTCCATCTGCAGGTGGGAGAGGCAGTCAAATATCACATTGTCCCCGCCATCAGTGTGTCTAGCCCTAAATGACAGATTCAATGCCAGTTCCCTTATTACCAACTGCCTCAGCACCCTCATGATCCTTCTGACATCACCCCCTCTTGTTCAGTACGTCCACTGCTGTCCTGATATCACTCCAGAATGTAATCTTCCAATTCCTGAGCTCCTCTTCCCATGTCTCCATGGCTACCCAAATGGGAAACATCTCTAAAAAGGTGATATATCTCATTACCCCTGCCTGAAACCATGTACTGGGCCATGCTTCAACAAACCACCTTCCTCCAAAATAAGCTCCCATGCCTATCCCCCTGCAGTGTCCATGTAAAGTTGCAGGTCAGTGTTAAAAACCCATTCCTCCTGCCACAACATCTTCCCATTGTACATGCTGAGAAATGTCCCCCATTCCTCTAAGTCCTCTCTGGTTCCTTTGTTAATATCCACTCAATGGTGTGGTCTTGTGGCCCTTTGGGCTGCCATAACCAAATGTCATATAAATGTGTAACCCGGAGTAATGGCACTACAAGCAAAGTTCAAATGACCCATTAACTGCTGTACCTGCTGTAGCTGTACCCTCTGGTTTGTTTTGACTGATCCCAGTAATGAACTCAACCTTTTCACCTTCACCTTGGGTAAATGGAATAACTCTTCAACTGTATGTATCTCAGTGCCCAGAAATTCCATTGTTTGGCTAGGCCCCTCAGTTTTGTCAGAAGACAGGGGCACTCCCAAATTCCTGCACATTGCTTCAAAATCCCGTAACATCTTTTCTTTCTGCTGTCACCCCTTCCCGATGAACAGGAAGTCATCTAGGTAATGTACCATTGTCCGGTACCTGTATCTGTCCTGAAAAGCCCATTGTAGCCATGTGCTAAATATCTTGAATGTGGCACAGGCCATGAAACAACCCATGGGCATGGCTTTACCAAAATACTATCCCTCCCCTACTTAAAAATCCAGCAGGTCCCAATCTTCCAGCTGCACTGACAACAAGCGGAAGGCAGCTTCAGTGTCCATCTTCACCAACCATGTCCCTGTGTGACCCTAATCAATCTGACTGCCTTCTCTAACATAACGTATGTCACCCTGCGATCTTCTTCACCAATGTGGTCATTGATTGAATCCCCGTCCAGGTATGACAGGTGTTGAATTACCCTGTACTCCCCCAGTTGTTTCTTTGGCACCAAACTCAATGGTGATATTCTCAAATCCGGCAATGGTGGGTGCCCAAAGGGGCCCTCTACCCTTCCAACCACTAAATCCTTCTGTTTTTTTGAGCTAACAGTGCCCCCTTCCCCTTCACCAACTTCAGGTTCCTCACCCACTTTCCTTTTCTTATTCCTTTAAAGAGCAAGCTAAAACCCTCCCTAAAACTGGTCAATAGCTTGCCTGCCACACCCCTGTCTGGATACCTGTTTAGCCAGTCCTTTAACACCTCTATCCTGATAGGTGAGTGGGCCAGACTAAATACACTGCTTGTCCCCTTTTTGCCTATCCTGTTGTCTGTTATGGTATCCATGGCCTCTGCTGCCCCCTGCTGCCCATCCCCCTATCCCATTGCTGGCCCCAAAAACCTCCCTGGGTATCTCGAAAAGGTTGCTCGTACAAGCCGTCATGGATAGAATTGGCCTTGCCCCAATTATATCTGCATTTTGTCACCAGACAGTTACCTTCACACTTGGAACATGTATGCTTAAACCAGCAGTTCGGCCAGGAACAAAACACCCAGTTGTAGCCCCAGCAGGCCTTTTGGGCTACCCCCCCTTCTGTCTCCTTCATTGTCATTGCTGGCCATCTCCGTGTAAATTTCCAATCACAGATTAATCTGCCTGGCATCCCACTTTACATCCCAAATGTGCCATTCTTTTCCTAAATTTTCATCTATATTTCAACCAGCTATGCCTCCCTTTTTTGTAGGCATTCTTTATAATAAGCGAATATGTCAACAGGAGAGTCGCTAACTCCAGCCTTTTTTCTATAACAATCGCTGTGAAATATGTGAAACCTGTGGACCAATTGTCCCACTTTTTTCCTTTCAGGGAGTAGTCCTCTTCACCCTTCTCTAATAACATGATGGCTGCCACCATGTCTTTCTTTTCAAAACTTTATTTTTCTTCATACTTATCCATATTGTCCAAATTGGCCAGGGCGAATATGTCCACAAATTTTCTCTTCCAGATTTTTTCTTTCATGGTCTGAGGTACGTGGTCACCAATCCTGACCACTGGTGCCCCGATCTCTGCCCCTACTCCCTTTTCTCCAACTGTCCCTCACCACCACCCTCACCTGCCCCTGTACCCTTAATCTCTCCCAGGGCCTTCTCTAGCTGACTGAGCCCATTGTCACTCATCGATTTGAGCATCTGTGCAACATATTCCCTTACACTGCTCTCCAGAATAACTTCTTTATTACCTTCTTGGGTGCTTGGCTGTGTGCTGAGACCAGGCTGTGGGACCAGCAGCTGGGTGATGACTGGCACTGGAGCTGGAGACTGGGGCAATGCCGGAGTAGGAAAAGCCAGACCCACTGGCACCGGAGGCTCAGGCAAGAGCAGGCATGGGGCCCAGTACCAGATAGGGTACCAGAGCAGAAGGAGGAGGTAGTGGGATGACCAGCTCATGGATGGGTTCTGTTGGCCAGGGTTCAGCTGGGACTTAGATGCCTGCTTATTCCCTTTTCTTCCCTTTCCTGGTTTCTTTCTGCTTCCTGCTTTTTTACCAGGCTGGGTGGGTCTGCAGCCTCCAACAACTGGTTCACCTTGCTCACCAGCTCCATGACTGCCTGATAGCAATCCTCTTTGCTGGGCTTGGTCTTCCATGGAGCCATGCCTATCCTGTAAAAAGATGGAGGTCCCAGAAAGAGAAAACATAAATGTTATTAGCCTTCAAAATGCATCCTGCAGTCCTTGTCATCTGAAACTGCAGTCCCGTGTCCTTCTGGAGCTGGAGCTGGACCCGTTCTGTAACCTAACATAGTAGTTCCTCCCTGTCCCTACTCATTCACTGGTTCCTGCTTGCCCCTCCCCCATCTTCTGTTATCATTATTATTTTTTTGTAGTGGTTCTTCATGCACCCTTCTGTGTAAGCTGATGCCCTCTCTCCCCCCCATTCTGATAGTCCCCTTCCAGTATCACTTCTGCCCCCCCTTGACTTGCTCTCCCCCCCACCATGGCTGGAGCCATGACCAGCCCTCTGTGTAACTGCTCCTTTTGATCTGGGCTGGCAGCTGTCAAATGAAAAAATGCTGCCCCAACATCCCAGGGTCAGATCCCTTTGGTACACTTTGGGCAAATATTTTCTCTGAAACAAACCCTGACCTATCACCCCACATGGTCACATTAAACTAGTGAGCTACAGGGACTGCTTTGTCTTTTATATATATATATATATATATATATATATATATATATATATATATATATATATATATATATATATATATATATATATAAATATATATTTTATATTTTTTTGGCTTTCAGGGCTTAAATACCACTGCTTGCTTTCTTGCTCCCATCCCCCTTTGCTGTGATCAGGTTCTCGACCAGTCAACCATGTGACAATGACGGCAAAAGCCATCACCACGCAGCCTTACTCAACCCATTCCAGCCGGTTCCCTGGGCCTTCCCCTGCAGCCCTTCTCTTCCGTCCTCACTCTCCAATCATGCCCCCATTCAAAAACCTCATTCTTTAACTCATTATCTCCAGCTGCTAAGTAGGATCCTGTGGCCATGCTGACCAGACGTCACCCCACCCACTTGTTCTTTCCTGGGGCCCTGTGGACAACTGGCAGATAAAAAACTGCCCTTTCTCACATTTTTGGCATGGCCCCAAGCTCATTACCCTTTTCTTGCACTCAGGGGAAATGCGGTGTCTATCACCCTACTGTACAGCCCACTAGAGTCCTGCAAACAGCATGCATGGCTCGAGGCGGGGGCTACTAATCACTCACTCCACAGCCCATGTAAAGCGAGGATGGCTGTGCTTCCATTTTTTGTTGGTTGCTTCTTTGCGGCCTGTGAAACTTCACCCGAAAATTAACAGTTTATAAGCATTCCGAGTCCTCTGGCCTATTCGTTTGGTGCCAAAGATGCCCAGTGCTGTAAATGCAGTACTCCAGTATGGCCTATGACCACCAAAACCTGGCTTCTCCCTACATGTTTAACATTTAACTGTTACCACCTTATCATATGCATTTTTATTTCATTCTTACCTCGTGCAGGAAATCTTTAATACTCACTTACAGCAGCAGTCTGGTAATACTTAGTGAACAACCACTCTCTTACCAAAATATCCTGAATACTATTGCATTATTCCCATCAGGATTACTACTTGATAATTAACTCCAAATAGCTATTCTATAACAAGGCCCACTAGCCTACTACAATGAAATGTGACTCAGAAAATTACCCAAATTGACATGCTTCTGAGAGGAAAACCTCTTCGAGCAAAATTTTTGAGCTCCCTGGGCTCTGCAAGTCCTTAAGTACCCTCCTTGCTCACCCCTCCCTGGCCTGGCCAATCCCTGTTTCCCTCCTCACTCCTAGCTCTGACCTCAAAGGGCTTACCCCTTTTGTGACCCAATCTTCTCTGCCCTCCCCTCCCCTCAACCCCCTCTTTCCTGCCTTATTTATTTATTTATTTATTTATGAATATCAGAAGACCTTTGAGCATGAGCTCTTTTACAAAGGTTTCATGTCAGGGTGGACAAAATACAATACACCAGTACTGTAGTTACAGATTTCAGAACAAATGCAGTTGTTACAGGGTTCAGCACAAATACAGTAGTCACAGATTTCAGAACAAATACTGTTGATACAGGGTTCAGCACATTAGGCAGTTAAAGAGTAGTACATGAGATGTTTAGGCAAGTAGTGGAAAATAAAGCTAATTGTAAGAGGATTTAGGTTACATCTTGGATGATTCTAGGGGTGGCTCAGCCCTAGAGACCTTGAGAGGTCTATTGATAGACTATGGTTGGAAAGGTGGGAGGGGGGGTTGAAGGGCTGTACACAGAGCCTGAAAGGAGGATTAGTAGCTTACTAGTGCTTCTGGCTAGACTAGGATGAGGGCAAGTTTTCTCAGTATCACTGCTGGTTTTAATGGTGGGTGTGGGTTAGTCTTTCAGGTTTGGCCTGAGGAACAGGTGCATTGTGAGCTAGACTGTAGGTGCTGTTTGAGGCCTGTTTTGAACTGTGGCAGGCTGTGTGTTTGTAGTTTCTGCGGGAGTTCATTTAGCCAGAGGGAGGCTCAGTAGTAGAAAGTATGCTGCCCAAGTGAGGTTCACCGGAATGGGATGGACAGTGCTCCATTCTTCTTCCCTCTGGTGATGTGTGATGAGAGAGAGGCCTCGAGCAGGTTTTCTATGCAGGGTGGTGTTTTTCTGAGGAGTGTCTTCTTACCCAGTAGACAGGTTTGGTATTTGAGCCTGTCTTTTAGGTTAAGCCAGTTAGTGCTCTCATATAGGGTGCAAGTGTGAGTGTAATGGTTTTCGCACAGGGTCAGGCGGCATGCCTTATTTAATGCAATTTGGACCCTGTTGAGTGCAATATCAGTGGCAGCTCCATAGACCACAAGCCCGTAGTCTATCGTGGGGAGTATTGAGCTGGAGACTGAGATTCGGAGTGCTTCCAGAGTGAGGGATTTCTTATGTCTGTGGAGGACCCCATTCTTTGTATTTACTGATCTGACAAGGGAGTCAATATGGTTCGTATACGTGAGAGAGTCGTCAATGGTGACCCCTAGGTACTTAAATGATTGTACCTGCTCGATATGCTCACCAGTGTTATTGGTGATATCGAGGGGAGTGAGCCTGCATTTATTGTAGTGGCTGGAATGGAGCACAGCCTTGGTTTTCTTGTAGTTCAGTAGCAGCTTTTTCCTACAGAACCAGTCCTCAAGTTTGTTAAAAGAGGTCTGTAGTTCTGTTTGTAGTGCTGCCTGGGAGGTGCCACTACTCAGCAGCACAGCATTGTCCATATACAGGATGAGATTGGTGTCACAGGCCATGGGCAGTTCATTAACAAAGGGGCTGAAAAGCAAGGGACCAAGGATTGATCCCTGAGGAACTCCTAGGAGTACCTCTCTGGAGCTGGATAATGTCTGCCCGATTTTGACTCACTGACTCCTTTGTGATAGGTAATCATTGAGCCAATTTAGGGCATTTGATGCCACTTCCAGTCTTTGGAGCTGGAATATCAGTAGAGGATGGTTGACGGTGTCGAAGACTTTAGTGAGGTCAATGAAGATGGACCCCACCAATTTGCCAATCCCCTATTTCTGGCCCTCTGACACACATTTGTCTGGGCAGGAGGACAGTGGGGTCTGCCCTTTTAATGGGCAACCCACTTTGAACTAAAATGTTATGTACCCATTCTTATTGTTTCTGGCATACAATTTGCAGCATCACTAGGTACACTATGGAAATAATTCCTAAAAATGCCTTGTTTGTTGGGAATGGCAGTGAGAGGGATTTTACTTACTTTAAGTTCTGAAATCTTCTCCTTCTGCTTCTTAAGGAGTTCACCAAGCTCCATTATGTTGTCTTCCAGTGGAATCATGACCATTTTCAGCATAGTCTGCAAGATAGAGCAACTTGGTAAGAGGACTGAGCTAATCCTGCAAGTGATTTTTTACCTGTAGAAAATGTGCTTTTGTATCTGAAATTTGATTCCGATTTTTAAAACAATGGCAATGGTACATCTAGATTTGCTCAGATAGGATATGAAAAAAAAAATATTCTTATTGTTTTTTTTTTTCTGATTTTAGAATTGTTGAATTTTGCACCTTAGGATCCAAGATCTGATGAAGGTCAGATCTTTGACTGAATTGTGCAATATTCAGTGATCACATCCAACCCAATTCCTGATGTGCAGTGGTTCCTCCTCCTCCCTCTCCTCTCCTCTTCCATGGAAAGATGGTCCCTGGTGTCCAGTGGAACCTTCTCTGTCCGATGCCTGCTAAAACCCTGGTGTCTAGTGGCAACCTTTAGCTAAACCTATCCCATGCAAACAAGATCTATAGTATTCAGCTGCACCCCTATCCTTCACTTAATCAATCGCAGACAAGATCTCTGGAGTCCAGTGGCACATCTTCCCTCATCCAATCTATTGTTAACAAGGTCTCTGGAGTATAGAGGAACCCCCTTGCTCACCCAAACCATTGCCAAAAGGATCCTAGGTGTTCAGTGGTGCCTCGTCCCTCACCCCATTATGTGACCACAAGATCTCTGGAGTCAAGAAGCCCCCCCATTCCTCACCCAATCCATTGCCAACAAGATCGATGGTGTCCAGTGCCACTCCTCCCTCACCCCATCATGTGGAAACTAGATTCCTGGAGTCCAGTGGTACCTCCTCCTTTACCCCATCCTATGACAACAAGAACCCTGGTATCCAGTGGAACCCAGTCCTTCACCCCATCCTGTGACAACAAGATCCCTGGTGCTTAGTTGCACCCCTCTCACCCCATCTTGTGGCAACAAGATCCCAGATGCCCAGTTGCACCCCATCCCTCACCCCATCCTGTGGCAGCAAGATCCCTGGTGCCCAGTGGCATCCCACCCTCACACCATTCAGTGATAACAAGATCTCTGGTGTACAGTAACACTCCCATCCCTCACCCAGTACAGTGTCAAAAGGATCCCTGGTGTCTGGTGGTGTCCCCTTCCTCACCCCATCCCGTGGCAACAAGATCCCTGGTATGGAAGGACACATTCTTCTTCACCCCATCATGTGGCAATAAGATCCCTTGTGTTCAGTGGTGCCTCTACCTCACCAAGTCCTATGGCAATGAGAACCCTGGTATCCAGTGGTACCCCCTCCCTCATGCCTTCCAGTAGCAACACAATCCCTGGTGCCCAGTAGCACCCCTTCCATCACCCAGTCCTGAGGCAACAAGATCCCTAGTACCCAGTAACACCTCCCCTCACCTCATCCAGTAGTAACAAGATCCCTGGTGAAAAGTAGCATCCCCACCCATTACCCAGTCCACTGTCAAAAGATCCCTGGTGTTGAGTGGTACTTCCTCCCTCACCCCATACTGTGGCAATAAGATCCTTCTTGTCCAGTGGCACCCTCTTCCATACCCCCTCATATGACAACAAGATACCTTGTGCCCTGTGGCACACTGTCCCACACACCATCCTCTGGTAACAAGATCTGTGGTGTCCAGTGGTACACTCTTCCCTCACCCCATTCTGTGGCAACAAGAACCCTGGTATCAAGTGGTGTCCCCTCATTGGTGACATTCTGTGACAACAAGATCCCTGATGTACAGTAGTGCCCTCATCCCTCACCCAGTCCATCATCAAGACAATCTTTGATGTCCAGTGGTGCCCCATCCCTAACCCTCTTCTGTGGTGTCAAGATCCATGGTGGCCAGTGGAACATTCTCCCTCACTTCATCCTGTGGTAACAAGATTTCAGGTGTTCAGTGATTCAGTGGAGCACCCCCTCCTTACCAAATCCTATGGCAACAAGAGCTTTGGTATCAAGTGGTGCATCCTCCTTTACCCTATCCCATGGCATCAAGATCCCTGGTGCCTAGTAACACCCCCTCCCTCAACCTACCCTGTGGCAATATGATTTCTTGTGTCCAGTGACACCCTCTCCCTCACCCCATCCTGTAGCAACAAGATTCCTGGATGTTCAATGGTACCCACTTGCTCACCCCCCTCCTGTGGCAACAAGAACCCTGGTATCCAGTTATGCCCCCACCTTCATCCCATCTTGTGACAACAAGATCCCTGGTGTCCAGTGGTACCCCACCCCACCGCATGAGAGAAGGGACATGCCACTGGATACCAATGACCTTGTTGGAATATGATGGGTTGAGGGATGGTGCATGCCACTGGACACCAGTGATCCTGTAGACACAGAATAATGTTGATGTAACTGTATGCTATGCCGCACGAGGTTATCTTATTGATTTAAGATCAAGTGAGGTATTGGGTGTGCCAATGGACAACTGGGTTCTTGCTGGCATGGGATGGGATTGGGTGAACTCTTACAGAAATAATTATATCCAACGTGGTATCCAGTGAACAAAGCTACCATGACTGAGTGCTTTCAAAAAAGGGTGACTCAATTACGGCGCCTGTGTCTGGACTACTTGGCAGGGTAGCGACTGGATACAGGGGTAGATGAGAACAGCGACAGGAGTCACTATATATACATGCGCACGGGGGGACCACATCATGCAAAGGGTGTAAGGGGAGGGAGGGTATGTGGACAGTAGTAAGGCAGTCGGCTGCCGAACTGGCTGTGTGGTGGGTAGGTGGTAGGCTGGAGTTGGGAGGGTGCTGGGTTCAGTTCTGGGCATGTTCATTTTTGGTGTCGGGTTGGGGTTTTCATTTTTTTTAAAGTTTTACACACACACACACCCAACATGCACCCCCCCTGGAGCTAAGAATCCTAAAAGGGGGGGCGGGGTGCAGCCCCCCACATAACATAGAAAACCATTTACCAGTTTTCTAGTTGCCGTGAGTGTACATTGCCGTAATTCATTTTCAGCGATGTACAGTCACCCAGACGGCAATCACTATTCTGCGATCACCGTTAATATGAGCAGGCGGCAAGGAGGGCTGGGGTGATACTGTGATGCATACGGAAAGGCATCACTAGTAGAAAACAGGAAGTTGTTAGCCCTCTGTACAGGCAGTTAGTGAGACCACTGTTCTACAAACAAGACCCTTGTTTGCTGAACGGTGGCCTTCATTAATCTCAAATTCTCCATCAATAATGTATAAAATAGTAATAACAAAATTACCCTCATTGATTTCAATGGGGCACACCTTCACATTCTCCCTTGCCCTATGTCATAATGTGCCTATGTGTGTGGATGTGGATGTCAGCTTCACTAGGAGGGAGGGGCCATACACCTGACTATAGTAGGACTCCAATAGTCTGTGCATACAATACCACTGAACTATCCCTGAATGCAAGGGACAGCCCTCATTTTACCCCTGACAACTGCTCTGCCTCTCCTCCATCCCTCAAGGAAAACATGCTGCTCACACAGAGGACATCCTGGAAAATTTAAACTTTATGGCAGGGGCGTCATTTCAGATTTCAGCAGAGGGAAGACATCACCCAGTGGAGGCCAAATGCTAGTTAGCACCTAGGTAGCAAGCTCTGGAATGTCAGGAACATCTCTAAAATGTAAAACTTATTTGTTTTGACTAAAAAGTGATATATGAATCTGGAAAAATTAAAATGTGTAAGATTTAGCCAGCCCGGTGGCTCTGAGGGTTGAGGTTCTGGTCACTACATCTCGCATCGCACCAGTGACCCATGTTCGGGAGCAAGCATGAGTCATTGGGGGTCAGAGGGGAGGAGATATATTGAGCATCCGAAGACTGCTCTCCATCTCTTGGAAGGGGGGGAACCTGTGACCAGTGCACACCTGACCCCTATCAGAGGCTGGGGGTTGGCAACATGGAGCCACAACTTCTATGGTGGGCACATGGCAGAAGGCTTATGTGGTACACATGGGAGCATGCATGACCACGTCACTGGTGTCATTACACGCCATGTCCCTCAGTGGGTGAAAAAATGAAAAAAGTCATCCATGGTGACTTGATGGCCATACTACAGGTGTCCCAGCCTTTGGGGCATCACCGGAATCAGATTCAGATCTGTTAGGAGAGTAGGGGGCTCCCCATCACCCAGCCATGGGGGGGAACCACGGGGGAAGAAGGCAAGGGCCCTAAGGAGGCTGGGGATGGCTGTCCAGTGGCCAGAAAAAAGGTAGCATGAACAGAAAGGAGTCGACCAGGACATAGAAATGGTAAGCCAAAGAAAAAAAAAATGTATAAGATTCATCTGTCTATATGCTGGAGCAGTGCATCAGATTTGGGATTAAACCCACCCATTTACTGATCAATTTTGTTTTCCCGGCTGAAGTTCTGAACTTCCCTCTCTAAAAAAAAAAACCCACAAACTTTGTTCTTATTTCTTGCCCCAACTCCATTCCATTAAATACTCATCCCATATGAGTCAAAAGGCACAGACATGTGAAAAACACATCAGTAGTTCAGCCCTTCCTCCTTCCACAATCCCCTCGTAAAAAATAATTATTTACTTTTACTTACCTGGCCATTTGGCTAGAACCTGCAGCCTAGCCCAGTGTGCCACCAGCCCAGTTTTCAGTCCATCCTCCTCAGTCTTCCTGCCAGAAGCTGGATGCTAGAACCGAACATCACAGGTCCCCAGCATGGTCTGCAATCAAGTCACCTCACCAACCGAACCGACCCAAACTGTGTTGCTTGCTTTTTGCTTAGCTGCTGGCACACTTCACTGATCACGGCCTATGGCCCACACCGCTGTTACTGCTGTTGCAGTGCCTAGCTTGCTGCCATGGTGGGGTGAATGCTATTTTTTGTGAGGCAAGCTTAGTAGAGTAAGTATAGCCTAGTTCTGAGTTAGCTTCTAGCTCACCCCCAGTCCCTTCATCCTCTAAGGAAGATGGAGACTCACCAAGAGTAGACCAACAAAAATATGCTGCTACAACACTGCTGTCAAGAGTTCAGTGCTAATTGACTCTTCCAAGCTGTAGTGTGCAGCCTGTCTACTCTGTGGGGGGGGGGGAAGACAGTTTACAACTCATGTGACTCACGTGTTCTTGCTTGGCTGGAGCTCCTCCACATCTCGAGTGATGGTGCTGCTGCTAATTGGGAGAGAGAGTGGACAACACAATACAGACACAGTCAAGTCAGGAGTGCACCTGCAGCATAAGCACAACACAGGCCAAGGGGGCACTTTTTGTGCAAAAGCTTAAATTCAAATTTAATGCCATTATGGCCAGACCATAAGAACAACCCAGGCACAAATGCAAGGGGGTAGCTGCCCACCTCTGCCCTACCTAAATGGCACCCCTGCTTTATAGCAGAAATTAATTCTCAGGAGCTAACATCAGTACAAGTAAATACAATGGTTTCCATTGTGTTCTGAGGTACTCTATCTCCATGTTTCAGAATGTGAAATGATCATCGTGAGGGTTAGCGTCCCTCATTGTCCCTCATTTTGAGTGTTCATGTCCCTCAGTTCAGTGACAAAATCTAAGGTATGGGCCATGCTTCCAAGACCCTACTCAGCACAAAGAGTGCTGAGTATGGTCATGGTGTACATGCTCCACCCAGAATGACAAAAGGAAAGTAAGTGAGCTGTGACAGTCATGGAGAAACACATTTGTAGCACTAAATATACATAACGGGATTTACATGGCCCAAAACAAAACACAGAGGCTCCTCTTTGCACATCTGGAATGAGGGATGTTGGCTGACTGTATCCTGGGAATTTAATGTAGTAAGCAAACAATACTTTACAAATTAATGACAATTTAATGACAAAAATCACAAAGCCATTAAACAACTGGCAAAAGGATCAGAATTAAGGAATTTATCTAATTTTAAATGGAAGTCAACGAAAATGGCATTTTAATGGCTCTAATTGCTAGCAGTTGTATGATTAATATAACCTGTGTTTTTAAGATGAGATTTGCACCAGCTTAGTTGTTGCACACATGGCAATTGTGCAACATGTGAACCCAATGAGATATTAAATGATGTTCACACCAGGTTCACTGCTGCACTTATGTCAAGCATGCAATACATGAACCTGATGCAATTTTTAGATGTTCCCACCAGCTTCCAGTTGCACACATGTCAAGTTTGCAGTATGTGAACCTGATGTGCTTTTTAGACCTGGTTTGAATAGGTCCACTTTGTGTATGTGATTCGCTTGCAAACATTGCACAATTAAGCATGTGACATGCATTCTGCATGTATGTAGCACACTTAGATTTCTGTAGGAAAGGAGTGGGCATGCTACTGGACACCAAGTATCCTGTAGGCACAGAATGGGGTTGAGGTAAGGGTATGCCGCTGCACATCAGGTATCTTGTTGGCTTGGGATGAGATGAGGGGGTATGGTGCCAACAGCATGTGTGAGGTTGCTGTAGAGGATTGCAACTTCTAATCCTAAGAATACATGAGACTGCACTCTACCTGTGTAAGAGGCCCCCCAACCAGACCCATAATCTTACATTAGATCTCTGTTAGTGAAGCTCGAGTGGTATAGTACTATGATGTCACTGGAACCCCAAGATGTCCTAGTAACTCTCCGTCTTCTCAAGTTCTTAGGGCCACAGACCTGCAGAATGAAACCTGAGAACAAACTCATAGCTATAAAGAATGACAGAACTTCACATATTAACATAATACAAATCATAAGACTTCCTAGATCCTTTTAAAAAAAAAATGGTTTTCAATTTAAAATCAAAATGTTTAATTTGTAAAACATCAGAGAACCTTTTGTGATTGAAAAGGACTATGCAGACTGAACTCAAAGTTCAATAATCTTAGAACTGCTCCATGGCTGAACAGAGGTGTACACCTTGTTTGAGATGTATGCACTATGTACACCTCAGCTGCACCTAATACACACCTCCAAATACACATCAACTGCACCTTGTACCCACTTTCCAAATACTGTGCATCTCAACTGCACCTCATACACACCTCTAAATACGCATCAACTACAACTCATACACACCTCCAAAATACTGTACATCTCAACTGCACCTCATACACATCTCCAAATACACATCAGCTGCACCTAATACACACTCCAAATACATCAACTGCCTTGCCCACTTTCCGGAAATACTGTGCATCTCAACTGCCTCATACACACCTCTAAATACGCATCAACTACAACTCATACACACCTCCAAAATACTGTACATCTCAACTGCACCTCATACACATCTCCAAATACACATCAGCTGCACCTTATACACCTCCAAATACACATCAACTGCACCTTGTACCCACTTTCCAAATACTGTGCATCTCAACTGCACCTCATACACACCTCTAAATACGCATCAACTACAACTCATACACACCTCCAAAATACTGTACATCTCAACTACACCTCATACACGCCTCTAAATACACATCAACTGCAGCTCATACACAACTCCAAAATACTGTGCAGCTCAACTGCACCTCATCCTCCAAATACACATCAACTGCACCTCATATATACCTCCAAATACACATCAACTGCAATTCATACACACCTCCAAATACCCATCAACTGCACCTTATACACACCTCCAAATACACATCAACTGCACTTTATACCCACTTTCCAAATACTGTGCATCTCAACTGCACCTCATACACACCTCTAAATACACATCAACTACAACTCATACACACCTCCAAAATACTGTACATCTTAACTGCACCTCATACACACCTCCAAATACACATCAGCTGCACCTTATACACACCTTCAAATATGCATCAACTGTACCTTATGCCCACTTTCCAAATACTGTTCATCTCAACTACACCTCATACACACCTTTAAATACACATCAACTGCAACTCATACACACCTCCAAAATACTGTTCAGCTCAACTGCACCTCATCCTCCAAATACACATCAACTGCACCTCATATATACCTCCAAATACACATCAACTGCAATTCATACATACCTCCAAATACACATCAACTGCACCTTATACACACCTCCAAATACACATCAACTGCACCTCATACACACCTCCAAATACACATCAACTGCATCTTTTACACACCTTCAAATACACATCAACTGCAACTCATACACAACTCTAAAATACTGTGAACCTCAACTACACCTTATAAACATCTCCAAAATTCTATACATATCAACTGCGCCTTTTACACCCCTCCAAATACACATCAACTGCACCTTTTACACACCTTCAAATACACATCAACTGCACCTTATGTACACCTCCAAAATACTGTGAACCTCAACTACACCTTATAAACATCTCCAAAATTCCATACATATCAACTGCACCTCATACATACCTCCAAATACACATCAACGGCACCTCATACACACCTCAAAATACACATGAACTGCACCTTTTACACACCTCCGAGTCTAAATACATATCAACTGCACCTTATACACAACTCCAAAATACAGTGAACCTCAACTGCACCTTATGAACACCTCCAAAATTCTGTACACATCAACTGCACCTTATGCACACCCCAAATACACATCACTTCACCTTATACACTCCTCCCAAATACTGTACTCCTCAACTTCACCTTATACACACCTCCCAAATACAGTACACCTTAACTTTTTCTTTTACACACTTCCCAAATACTGTACAACTCAACTGTACCTTTTACACACCTCCAAAATACTGTGCACTTTACCTGTACCTTATACACACTTCCCAAATACTGTGCATCTTAACTGCACCATATACACACCTCCAAATACACTTTGACTGCACCTTATACACACCTCCTAAATACGGTTAACCTCAACTGCCCTTTATACACACCTCCAGAATAATGTACAACCCAACTGCATCTTAAAGCTGCTTCAAGATGCATGCACCTCAACTGCACCTTATACACACCTCCCAAATACTGTGCACCTTAACTGCACCTTATACACACCTGCAAATACACCTCAACTGCACCTTATACACACTTCCCAAATACTGTGCACCTCAACTGCACCTTTTTTTAAAACTCTATTTTTGGCACCAACCCACTGAAGCATCTCTTGGAGGTGCCCACTCTACTCTCGGCCCCCTCTATTCCCCACCATGACACACCACCACCAGTTTCCACTTCCAGAGAGAGACTTCCCAGCACCCTGAATCACCCCCCGGGGCAGGGCCTGCCTCTCCTACCTTGGTGGCACTTTTCCCAGGATTAGAGGGTCCACCTCCCTAGAGGTCAGCTGTGGGTCCTCGGTATTGGGGATGTGAGGAAGGTCCCTGAGGACTTCATTGCCTCCTCAGTGTGCCAGAGTATTTTTCTTAGGCTATCCCCTGCGGAGCCTGGCCAGCAAGGCAATATAGTGCAATGGCTCTGCCCCATGCTTACGCTGTGTTGCTACATTTGGCAACTTCCAGCCACTGCCAGAGGTCATTCAGCGAGTGAGTGCTTCCCGAACCCTCACTGGAAAGAAAGAGCAGTCCTCCAGATGCTTGATCTCTTCCTTCCCCTATCATCCCCAGGTGCCTAGTCACCAGCATGGTGCAATGTATGCCATCCAGAGCCTCAACCATCAGTGCCACTAGGCAGGCCTCCACTGCACCTTATACACACCTGCAAATACACCATAATTTCACCTTATACACATTTCCAAAATACTGTGAACCTCAACAGCACCTTATACACACCGTATAAACACTTCCAAAACACTGTACCCCTCCTCTACACCTTGTACATACCTCCCAAATACTGTGCATCTCAACTACATCTTATACACACCTCCCAAATACTGTGCAGCTCAACTGCACCTTATAAACACCTCCAAAATACTGAGCACCTCAAATGCATCTTACACACACCAACTTAACTGCACCATATACACACCTCCAAATACTGTGCACCTCAGCTTCACCTTATACACACCTCCCAAATACTGTGCACCTCAGCTGCACCTTATACACACGTTGCAAATACTGTGCACCCAACTGCACCTTATACACACCTCTACAATATTGTACACCTCAATTGTACCTTTAACACACCTCCCAAATACTGCACACCTCAATTGCACCTTATACACACCTTCCAAATACTGTGCAGCTCAACTGCACCTTATACATGCCTGCAAATATACATCAGTTACACCTTATACACACCTCCAAAATGCTGCACACCTCAACAACACCTTATACACACCTCCAAAATACTATACACCTCAACTGCACCTTATAAACACTTTCACACCTCCAAAATACTATACACCTCAATTGCACTTTATAAACACTTCCAAAACACTACATCTCAAATGCACCTTATAAATACCTCCCAAATACTGTGGCCATCAAATGCACCTTATACACGCCTCCAAAATACTGTACACCTCAAATGCACCTTAGAAACACTTCCAAAATACTGTACACCGCAACTGCACCATATACACATTTCCCAAGTACTGCACCCAACTGCACCTTATCCACACCTCCAAAATACTGTACTGTACACCTCAAATGACCCTATACACACTTCCCAAATACTGTGCACCTCAATTGCATCTTATACACACCTCCCAAATACTGTACACTTCAGCTACACCTTATAAACACATCCCAAACACTGCACACCTCAACTGCACCTTATACATATCTCCCAAATACTGTACACCTCAACAGTACCTTAAACACACCTCCCAAATACTGTGCAGCTCAACTGCACCTTATACATGCCTGCAAATACACATCAGTTACACCTTATACACACCTCCAAAATGCTGCACACCTCAACAACACCTTATAGAAATCTCCGCAATACTGTACGCCTCAACTGCACCTTATAAACACTTTCACACCTCCAAAATACTATACACCTCAACTGCACTTTATAAACACTTTCAAAACACTACACCTCAAATGCATCTTATAAACACCTCCCAAATACTGTGACCATCAAATGCACCTTATACACACCTCCAAAATACTGTACACCTCAAATGCACCTTATAAATACTTCCAAAATACTGTACACCTCAACTGCACCATATACACATCTCCCAAGTACTGTGCACCTCAACTGCACCTTATACACACCTCCAAAATACTGTACTGTACACCTCAAATGACCCTATACACACTTCCCAAATACTTTGCACCTCAATTGCATCTTATACACACCTCCCAAATACTGTACACTTCAGCTACACCTTATAAACACATCCCAAACACTGCACACCTCAACTGCACCTTATACATATCTCCCAAATACTGTACACCTCAAGAGTACCTTAAACACACCTCCCAAATACTGCACACCTCAACTGTACCTTTTACACACCTCCCCAAAACTGTACACCTCAAGTGTACCTTTTGCACACCCCAAAATACTGTGCACCTCAACTACACCTTATACAGAACTTCCAAATACTGTGAACCTCAACTGCACCTTACACACCTCTAAAATACTGTACACCTCAAATGCACATTATAAACACTTGCCAAACACTGCACTTCTCAACTGCACCTTATACACGCCTCCCAAATACTGTGCACCTCATCTGCACATTTATACACACCTCCAAATACTGTGCAACTCAACTTCACCTTATACACACCTCCCAAATACTGTACACCCCAGCTGCACCTTATACACACCTTGCAAATACTGTGCACCTCGACTGCACCTTATACACACCTCAAAAATACTGCACATCTTTACTGCACCTTATACACACCTCCCACATATTGCACATCTCAACTGTACCTTTTACACACCTCTCAGATACTGTACACCTCAACTGCACCTTATACACACTTTCCAAATACTGCGCATCTCAACTGCACCTTACACATACCTGCAAATACATCTCAACTGCACCTTATACACACCTCCAAAATGCTGTGAACTTCAACAACACCTTATACACACCTCCAAAATACTGTACACTTTCATTGCACCTTATATACACCTTGCAAATACTGTACACCTCAACTGCACCTTATACACATCTCCCAAATACTGTGCACCTTAACTGCATCTTATACATACCTGCAAATACACCTCAGTTGCACCTTATATACACCTCCAAAATGCTGTGAACCTCAACAATACCTTATACACATCTCCAAATACTGTGCACCTCAACTTCACCTTATACACACTTCCCAAATACTGTACACCTCAGCTGAACCTTATACACACCTTGCAAATACTGTGCACCTCAACTGCACCTTATACGCACCTCCAAAATACTGTACACCTTCACTGCACCTTATACATGCCTCCCAAACACTTTACACCTCAACTCTACCTTAAACAAACCTCCCAACTACTGTACACCTAAATTGCACCTTACAAAATATTTCCAAAATACTGTACACCTCAACTGTACCTTATACACAGCTCCCAAGTACTGTGCACCTCAACTGCACCTTAAACACACCTCCAAAATACTGTACTGTAAACCTCAACTGCACCCTGTACACACTTCTCAAATTTTGTACACCTCAACTGCATTTAATGCACACCTCCCAAATACTGTGCACCTCAGCTGCACCTTATTAAGACCTCTGAAATACTGTACACCTTCAACCATAACTTAAACACACCTCACAAATAGTGCACACCTTAACTGCACCTTATACACACCTCCAAAATACTGTGAAGCTCAACTGTACAATATACACACCTATAAAATACTCTACACCCTAACTGCACCTCATAAACACTTTCAAAACACCGTAAACCTCAACTGCACCTTATACACACCTCCCAAATACTGTACACTTCAACTGTACCTTCTATACACTTCCTAAATACTGTACACCTCAACCGTACCTTTTACACACCTCCCAAATACTGTGCTAACTAAGCAACCAAACTGCAGCACTCTTGACATATATGTTTCAGGTTTCTCTGGATAGAGGGGAGGTAGTAGATGATTGGAGAAGGGCTACTGTAATTCCCTTATTTAAAAGAGGGGCATGATCTGACCTGGCTAATTATAGACTAGTGAGCCTGACCTCTATTCCATCAAAAAATATTAGAGTGTATATTAAAGAATAATATACTAGATACCTTAAATCAAAATAACTTAGTGGACAATACACAACATGGTTTTGTCAAGGGCAGATCTGTCAGACAAACATGTTAAAGTTTTAAGACAAAGTGGTAAGGGAGCTTGATGATGGGAGAGTGCTGGGTGTGGCCTTCCTGGATTTTTCAAAGGCTTTCAACAAGCTACCACACACAGGGCTATTGTCAGCCATGAGCAATATAGGTATACCATATCCTATAATAAGCTGGGTGCAAGGTTGGTTAACAAACAGAAATAAAAGAGTCAGTATAAAGGGTTCATATTCTGCATGGGCAGAGGTAAGAAGCGGTGTGGAATTGTGTCCCCCAGGGCTCAGTATTGGGACCTTGTCTCTTTAACTTATATATATCTACACTGCAATATGATAAAGAGGATGTTTGGTTATGCAGATTTGCAGATGATTGTAGGTTGGGGGCTACATTTAATTGTAGTTCTACAAATTCTACACTACAAGCAGCACTAAAGCATGTATCCAAATGGACAAACAAGGCTGGATTATCATTAAACATAGATAAATGTGTTATTATGCACCTGGGAAGAAATAACCCAGAGCAGAATTATCTGCTAGATAATAAACTGTTAAGAACTACATTAGAGGGAAGTGATTTGGGACTCGTGGTGTCGAACAACATGAAATTCACAACACATTGCAGGCAGATATCTCAGAAGGGGAATAATATCTTAAATTGCATTTTTAGGCATATTACTGCAAGAAGCAGAGAGGTTATTATGCTGCTTTACATACATTTGGTAAGCCTATATTGGAGTACAGAGCCCAGGTTTGGTCTCCGTGTAAAAAGGGAGCTGTAGCCATGTTAGAGAGGATCCAAAAGAGGGTCACTAGAGGAACAGTGAACATGAAAGGTAAATCGTACCAAGAAAGGTTAGATAAGTTCAATCTGTTTTACCTGGAGTACAGGAGGAAAAGGGGAGATATGTGTCTAGTGCACAAGGCATGGACAAACAATGATCTATGGAAAAACTTGGGCCTGTAAACAACTAATAAAGTATATAACACTAGATCCCATCCATCACAGTTAAAAGCTAGACAATCAAGGCGTTTGAGATCAAGGAACTAGTTTACCAAAAGGGTGGTGTACGATTGGAACAGATTACTTACTGAGGTGGTGGCTAGTGGCACCACGCAGTCCTTTAAAAACAATCTTGACAAATTTTATAATGTTATTTGAAATATATGGTGAGCATAATGGACACAAGTCTTTAGGCTCAATATAATTCCTATGATTCCTATGTGCAATTCAACTGCATCTTATACACACCTCCCAAATACTGGGCACCTCAGCTGCACCTGATACATGCCTTCTAAATACTGTACACATCAAATGCACCTTATATACACCTTCCAAATAATGTGCACCTCAACTGCAACTTGTGCACACCTCTCAAATACTGTGCACCTCAGCTGCAACTTGTGCACACCTCTCAAATACTGTGCACCTCAACTACAACTTATGCACACCTCCCAAATACTGTGCACCTCAACGACAACTTATGCACACCTCCCAAATATTGTACACCTCAAATGCGTCTTAAAAACACCACCAGATAAGAGAATGCCTGACGGTCTCGAGTTTTAAATCTGAGCTCAAAACTTATTTGTTTTTTAAAGCTTTTTCTGAAGGTTCATATTATGTCCGTGTATGTTTATTTAATTGTATGGTTTTATTTCTTGTTGTACAGCTCCTTAACTTTGAAAGGCACTTAAAAAATAAAGTTTACTTACTTACTTAACTGCCCCATATACATACCTTCAAAATACTGCACACCTCAAATGCGCCATAATCACATCTCCCAAATACTGTGCCCCTCAACTTCACCTTATACACACCTCCCAAATACTGTATACCTCAACTGTTTCTTCTACACACTTCTCAAATAATGTACACCTTAACTGTACCTTTTACACACCTCACAAATACTGTGCAATTCAACTGCAACTTATGCACACCTCCCAAATACTGTGCACTTCAGATGTACCTGATACATGCCTTCTAAATACTGTACACCTCAAATGCACCTTATATACACCTTCCACATATTGTGCACAACTGTACCTCATACACACCTCCAAATACTGTACACCTCAACTGTACCTTTTACACGCTCCCAAATGCTGTACACCTCAAGTGTACCTATTGCATGCCTCCAAAATACTGTGCACCTCAAATGCATCTTATACACACCTCCCAAATACACCTCAACTGCACCATACACACACCCCTCCAAAATACTGTGAACCTCAACTACACCTTATACAAACCTCCAAAATACTCTACACCTTAACTGCACCATATAATCACTTCTAAAATACTGCACACCTCAGCTGCACCTTATACACACCTCCCAAATACTACACACCTCAACTGTACCTTATACACATCTCCCAAATACTGTACACCTGAACTATACCTTTTTCACACCTCCCAAATACTATACACCTCTACTGTACCATTTGCATGCCTCCAAAATACTGTACATGTCAACTGCATCTTAGACACACCTCCAAAATAATGTACACCTCAACTGTACCTTTAACACACCTCCCAAATACTGTCCACTTCTACTGCACCATTTGGATGCCTCCAAAATACTGCACACTTCAAGTGCACCTTACTTATACTTCCAAAATACTGTAAACCTCAACTGTATGTTTTACACACATGCCAAATACTGTGCACCTCAAATACACCTTATACTTTTCTCCCAACTACTGTACACTTTGACTGCACCTTATATACTCCTCTAAAATACTGCACACCTCAAATGCACCTTATACACACCACCTCAACTGCACCTTATAGATGCCCCCAAATACTGTACAGCTCAAATGCACCTTATGCACACCTCCCTAATACTGTGCACCTCAATTGAACCTTATACGCACCTCTAAAATACTGTACACCTCAACTACACCTTATACAGACCTCCCAAATACTGCGCACCTCAACTGCACCTGATTTACACCTGTAAAATACTATACACCTCAAATGCATTTTATACACACCTCCCAAATGCTGTACACCTCAACTGCACCTTATACACACTTCTCAAATATTGCGCACCTCAACTGCACCTTATACACACCTCCAAAATACTTTGCACCTCAACTGCACCTTTAACACACCTCCCAAATACTGTACACCTCTACTGCACCATTTGCATGCCTCCAAAATACTGTACACTTCAAGTGCACCTTTCATTCACCTGCAAAATAGTGTAAACCTCAACTGCATCTTATACACACCTCCCAAATAATGTGCACCTCAACCGCACCTTATACACAGTTCTAAAATGCTGTGTACTTATAGTGCACCATATACACAGCTCCACAATACTGGGCACTTCAACTGTACCTTATACACACCTCCAAAATACTGTACACCTGAACTGCACCTTATACACACAGAGCTGGATATTCAAAAGGGTTGCACCATGCACAATAGGGTTACGCCTGCGCAAGTCCGAAATTGTACCATTCTACCATATTCAGCAGGAGGCAGTTGCACCTCCCAAGTCAAGCTGAGCAGCAGCACAATGCAAATGAATGCATGCTGAACTGGAGGGGGAGGAACCATGCATAAACTGCACAGCCGGATATTCAGTGGGCTGTGTAGAGTTGTGCAGGTGTAACCCCCAACCTGCACCTGCACAACTTTGAGCCATAAAAATAAGGAGTAAGTCGATGGCCATCCACAGGTGAGCTGCCGCATTGCAGGGTGCAATACAGCAGCTGCCACCTGTGGGTGGCCCTCAACCTACCCCTCTCCCCCCGACTGGCCTGATCGCAGGTATATGTGTAAAACAGACCCCCACCCCCCTACTGGCCCGATCGTAGGCAAAAGTGAAAAATAAAACCCACCCCCACCAGCCCGATCGAGGCACCAAAGTGTCCAACCCCTCCCCAAGACCATATCCCTGGTGGTCCAGTGGACCGCTAAGCCCAATCATGGGCTGCAAAAGTTCCAACACCCCCAAAAACATATCCCTGGTGGTCCAGTGGACCACTAAGCCCGATCACGGGCTGCCGATGTTCAACACCCCCAGAACATATCCCTGGTGGTCAGTGGACCCTTCATGTCAGCAGACTGCAAAAGTTCAACACATCACCCAGAACATATCTCTGGTGGTCCAGTGGACCACTAAGCCCGATCGCAGGCTGCAAAATGTTCCAACACCCCCCCAAGAACATATCCCTGGTATTCATTCACATATCTGGACTGCCTTATACGGTATGGGCTGCATGCCC
Organism: Neoceratodus forsteri; assembly: GCA_016271365.2. Classification (NCBI taxonomy): domain Eukaryota; kingdom Metazoa; phylum Chordata; order Ceratodontiformes; family Ceratodontidae; genus Neoceratodus; species Neoceratodus forsteri. The sequence continues at coordinate 283,966,244 of JADMNL010000026.1, read as the reverse complement.
ATTGGCCCTTGCTCTGCACCAATAGGCATGCAGCCCTACTGGGCAGTCAGTCAGCGGGTGGTGGGGCGGCAGGTGGGTGGGATGCTGCCGCCCACCAGCTGACAGTGGGGAGCAGGGTGGTGGGGCTTCGTGGGTGGGTGGGGTGGGGCCACTAGATCACCAGGGATATGTTCTTGGGAGGTGTTGGAACATTTTCAGCCCACGATCAGGCTTTTCAGTCCATTGGACCACCAGGGATATGTTCTTGGGGGGGTGTTGGAACATTTTGCAGCCCGCGATCGGGCTTAGCGGTCTACTGGACCACCAGGGATATGTTCTTGGGGGAGTGTTGGAGCACTTTGCAGCCTGCAATTGGGCAGGTGGGGGGGTTGTACTGTACATGTTTGCCCCCGATCAGGCTGGTGTGAGGGGTACTTTACACTTTAGCCTGCGATTGGGCTTCATGGTCCACTGGACCACCAGGGATATGTCCTTGGGGGGTTGACACTTTGCTGCCCGCGGTCAGGTCAGTCGGGGGGGTGGGGGGATATTTTACACTTTTGCCAGCAATCGGGCTGCAGGGGGCATCGGTCCCTGATGGTTGCTGCCTGGCAGGGCGCCAGGTGCAAGTCCTCGGGGATCGGTGCACCTGCATGCTAATGGCATGCAAATGGGGCCATAAATAGATGCAAATGTCCCCCCGCGCCTTGTATGAATTATGGCCCCATTTGCATGTCACCTTTTGAATATGGGAAATTTTCGCATGGCGCAATGGTACTTGTGCCACCGCAACTTGAATGCTCCACTCTGACCACTTGCGGTGGTGCAAGTTCCACTGCGCCATGCACAGTGGTTAGGAGGTGATATTCAAAGGAGTTGCTCAATAGCGCAACTCTTTGAATATCGCCTAGCCACACTCCTGCGCAACTATTTTGTGCAGTGCAAGGGCTTGTGCCACAAAATAGTGCAGTTTGAATATCCAGCCCACATTCTAAATAATGTACAGATCAACTGCACCTTATATGCCCCTTAACTGCATCTTATACACACCTCATTAATACTGTATTCTTTTACTACACTTTGTGCATATCTCCAAAATATTGTGCACTTCCACTGCACCTTAAAGCAGCTGTGTAATGAAACTGGGCAAAATATATAATGCTACCTTTTTTCATTATGAAATATTACAGGTATCTTCCATCTTTATTTGGTGATAAAATATTCTCGTTCCACCAAACATTGTGTAGTTTATAAAGGTTTTTATTTAGGTTGTTCTCAAGACAAAAAGATGACTTTGATTTTTAAGACTGCAGGTAGGCAGAGCCTACAGCCCTACTGTATCAGCTTTAACAAGCATTTGTCAATGCTGAATGTTGCTTGCTTCTATGTGCTGTTTAGATATTTGGAAGGCATTGAAGTACAAATATTGAAAATTCGCGAATTTACAAGCGTGCGTAGGAACTGCGCAATGCACGCTCGTAAAACAGTCATTTTTAGGAATTTTTTCACCAAATTTTCAACATAGCTATTTTGAGACCTCTGCTCATGAACAGTGTCACTGTGATTTTCTTAATGTGTCCCATACATTGAGTTCGCACACCGACTGTGCCATTGTGCGCTACAGGGGCGGAAACACATTTTGGGCAAGATGTGAAAAATGACAGCTGCACTGCTCATAAGGAGGTGTGGTAAAATGGCAATGTTGAAAATCTGGAATGAAAATATTGAAAATTCGCAAACTTAAGAGCGTGCGTAGGAACTACGCAACGCACACTTGTAAAACAGTCATTTTTAGGAATTTTTTCACCAAATTTTCAACACAGCAATTTTAATACCTGTGTTCATGAACAGTGTAACTGTAATTTTCTTAATGTGTCCCACACATTGAGTTCGCACACCGACTGCACCATTGTGCACTACATGGGCGGAAACACATTTTGGGCAGGATGTGAAAAATGATAGCTGTACTGCTCATAAGGAAGTGTGGTAAAATGGCAATGCTGAAAATCTGGAGTGAAAATATTGACAATTCACGAACTTATGAGCGTGCGTAGGAACTACGCAACGCACGCTTGTAAAACAGTCATTTTTAGGAATTTTTATTACCAAATTTTCAACATAGGCTTTTTGAGAGCCCACCTTATGAACACTGGCAGTGTCATTTCATTAATCGGTCCCAAAAGGTGATTTCTCGCAGTGACCGTGAAATCACCCTTCGGGCCCAATTAACGCCATGACGTGCAAGAATTCATGAGGAGGGGTCCCAAAAACCCCATGTTGAAAATTTGGGCCCAAAATTCCCAAAAATGTCTGAGATATGCAACAAAGTTGAAAAACCCCTATCTATCCCATTACACAGCTTACCTGCATTTCCTCAGTTCGCGGTCGGCTTTGAAAAGTGCAGACGTGTTCCTGGTCCACCAATGATCATCGCACTGAGCTCTGGAGGTAAGTATGGGGTGAGGGGGGAGTGTGGGAAGGCAGGGTGCACAGTGGATGGGTGCAGGTTGTGGGAGGGGGGCAGGGAGACTACAAGGGACCTTTTTTATTCACAGGTTTTTATTTTTTTAAGAAGACGACGCGGGACATTTGCCACGCTGGGGTGGGCTCCCAGCATGGCAGCAGGAAAAGCAGGTCGGGAGGACATGGAGCTGATGGGGGATTGGGCACCCCCATTGACCAAAACAAGATTTGCCATGCTGGGGTGGGCTCCCAATGTGGCACTGGGAAAGCTGTTGGGGGGAGGCATGCAGCCTTGGCGCCGACGGGGATTGGGCAGCCCCATTGGCTATAGCAGTTTTTGCCATGCTGGGGTGGGCTCCGAGCATGGCACCTGGACAGCTGTTGGGGGCATGGAGCCAAAGGGGGATTGGGCACCCCCATCAACCACACAGTGTGTGCATGGGGGGGAGTGCATCAGCACGCAATATGCGTGCTTTTCACGTGTGTGTGCATGGGGGGGAGACCTCTGCTCACTGAAGTGGAGCTCTCCCTTTGAACTGTGTGCCTCTGCATTTTCAGCTTGTCACAGATAGCTGCAGCAGTGATTGGGGAACTGAGGCCGTGCCTGCAAACACACTGACTGCATTGGAAGACGGGCTGAAACACCTCTGAAAACTCGGATGATGGCACTATGTTTCTTGCACATGCGTGCAAGCAACATAAAAATGAGCTACATGATTCAGACCGAAGAACACTTCCTTTGGAGTTTTCAGATAATCCTTCCACTACTTTGCAGCCCTTCAGTTTAACCCTTGCAGTGCTGCAGACTAAATATCTGTGCAGAGCTCAGTCAAATAGATTAATTCTCATTCTTTTGGCAGCCTTGTATTTCTTGTAGTGACGGTGCTCCAGTTTTTGGCTTGCATTACAGGTAACAGCACCTAACAGCAGAACAGTATCAAATTACATGCTTGGTCATCTCTCCCAGTGTGTGTGTGTGTGTGTGTGTGTGTGTGTGTAGCAATGATTAACATTACTTTTGAAACATAACAGAAGATAACTTCAGAGAAGCTAAATAACACCAGTATGCTTTTAGCTGAGAAGCTCCTGAAGGGCAAAGTTTATCAAGAATTATCCTGTCATGTAAATTTTAAACTGTCTCATTAAGTTTCAAAAAAGCATTCTCCTGATAGAAAAACCTTGGGATTCTGTACTCCGTAATGCATGTAAAATGAGCTTGCAACATTTATTGCAAGTGTCTTTGTGTTTTAAAGAGCACAGTAAATGAAAGACAAAATGCTGAAATGAGGCCCAATTGCAAGTTGAAATTAAAATAAAATTATACATATATCTATGTGATATATATATATACACACACACATTTACATACACACATATTCAGTATACATATATGCATATATACACACATATATACATGCACATACATCTATCTACAGTGTATATACACACACACACACATACACACACAAGCACACACACATATACATATACATATATGTAGGTAATAAGCCATGACAGGGTATGCATTAAAGGATTACAATTAACGAGTTTTGTTTTTTTATATGGGAAACCTGTGGCATAATTTTCCATAATAAAGGAGTGTTTATTATGGCAAACATGCACCAGGTTTCCCCTCACTCTGCACGTGCCCAGCCACAGACACTGCTCTTTCGCATCGCCATCAGCCAGACTGCCTCTCTGATTTGATGGTGAGCAAAACCTTTTTTTAAAAAAAAAATAATAAACAAATACCAACACTAACAAATTCAAACTTCATCCTGGCAAACCAACTTAGCTTTTTCTTTTGCTGCACCTGTGTCTGACCACACACCCAGCTCAAACCCAGTCAGACAGCGGCTGCACCTGCATGGGGGTGTACTGCATATTTTATATAATTGTTGAGGCGGAAAAAAACAAAACCCAACAATTATATAAAATAAAATATTGGGTGATGTGTAAACTCTAATTTTATTCACACCCTCTGTGTTGGATGCCAAGGAAAAAAAACCTCAAGCTTCACTCTCTGGGTTTATGTGGCATCAAACACCTCGGGGATGTGTAAAATAGAGAATAATAGATAGGCAACTGTGTGTTATGGATTTTTTTTACACACCCAAGGTTTATGAGGTAATCACACACCGAGGGTGTGTTAAAAAAATCCACATACACACAGATGCTTATTTTTTAATTTTTATAATTACTGGCAACCCCCTTTATCAAACTGTTTTCAAGCATCTTAAAAATGCAGAGTTTACACTGTCTCAGTATCTGCTATTTACAAACACACACACACTCTCTCACACACACACACACACACACACACACACACACACACACACACACACACACTGTCTGTCTCTCTCTCACACACACACACTGTCTTTCTCTCACACACACATCCAAGAGCAGGGTCATTCTTGATGCCCTACAGGGGGCATGCCTCAGACAGCTAGTATTGGAACCCACTCGGGAGGGAGCAATCTTAGACCTGGTACTCTCAAATGGGGATGGAGAAAGAATCTCAGATTTAGAAGTGGGTAGCCATCTAGGAACAAGCGACCACCAAACAGTGTGGTTCACGATAAACACAGCCATACAATCAAGCCATACAAAAGCAAGAGTACTGGACTTTAGGAGGGCTGACTTTGGGAAAATGAGAGAGTGCCTCAGAAAAGCACTAGCAAACAGGCAAGAAGGAGGGGTGGAAGAACAATGGGGAGTGATCAAAACAGCCATCACAGAAGCAACAAGCCTTTGTGTAAAACAAATCAATAAAACACAATGAAGGAAAAAACCGTTATGGTTCTCAAAAGAGGTGGCAGGGAAGGTTAAGGAGAAAAGGACAGCATTCAGGAAATATAAGGAAACACAGAAGGAGCAGGACAGAGAACTTTATCAGTTAAAGCAGAAAGAGGCTGGGAAGGCAGTCAGAATAGCAAAGGCCCAAATCGAGGAAAGGATTGCCAATTCTGTTAAGAAGGGGGATAAGACCTTTTATAGGTACATTAGGGAGCGAAGAAAGACCAAAGGAGGGATACTGAAGCTTAATAAAGGGGAGAGAATGTGGGTAGAGGTGACAGTGAAAAGCAGGATACTGAACGAATATTTCTGCTCAGTATTCACAAAGGAAGAGGAGGGAGTTACCTAAACCAAACAAGAGAAACACTCTGAAGACGGGGCTCATAGCAGTCCATTTACAGAAGAAAGGGTTCTGAAAGAACTAATAAAATTGAAGGTGGATAAAGCAATGGGGCCTGATGGGGTTCACTCAAGAATTCTAAAAGAACTAAGGGTAGAACTAGTGACACCGCTGACTACTCTCTTTAACAAATCATGGGAGGATGGGGTGGTACCCGAGGACTGGAGGAGGGCAGATGTGATTCCTCTTCACAAAAGTGGGAGCAAGACAGAGGCAGGAAACTACAGACCAGTTAGTTTGACCTCAGTGGTAGGGAAAATGATGGAATCACTTCTGAAGGAAAGAATTGTGAGTACCTAGAGGCCAGTGGGGCACAGGACCCAAGGCAGCATGGATTCATGATGGGAAGGTCATGTCAGATGAATCTAATAGATTTCTTTGACTGGGTTATCAAAGTAGTAGACCAGGGAGGGGCTGTGGACATGGCCTACCTAGATTTTAGCAAGGCATTTGATACAGTCCCACACAAAAGATTAATACACAAGACAGCCAGCCTTGGAGTGGGTCCCAAGGTGGTAGCCTGGATAAAAAATTGGCTAGACAACAGGACTCAAAGGGTAGTAGTAAATGGAGTACACAGTGACGAAAGGAGGGTTACCAGCGGGGTACCGCAGGGTTCAGTACTGGGACCGGTCCTTTTTAATGTCTTTATAAGTGACATTGCAGAGGAACTGAAGGAAAGTATGTCTCTTTGCAGATGACATAAAGATCTGCAACAGGGTTGATACACAAGATGGAGTGGAAAGGATGAGAAGGGACTTGACAAGGTTGGAGGAATGGTCAAATGTATGGCAGCTCAGATTCAATGCAAAGAAGTGCAAGGTAATGCACATGGGGAACAAAAACCCTGGGGAAGCGTACACAATGGGGGGTGAGATACTGACAACAGTAAAACAGAAAGGGACCTGGGGTAATTATATCAGATGACCTAAAGGTGGGCAAGCAATGTGAGAAGGCAGTAAGGAAGGCTGGGGGATACTGGGATGTATAGGAAGAGGCATCAATAGTAGAAAACAGGAAGTTGTTATCCCTCTGTACAGACAGTTGGTGAGACCCCATCTGAGTACTGTGTGCAGTTCTGGAGACCCCATCTCCATAAAGACATAGACAGAGTGGAGGCTGTCCAGAGGAGGGCACCAAAATGGTGCAGGATCTGCACCAGAAGACATATGAAGAAAGACTAAAGGAGCTTAATATGTATACCCTTGAGGAAAGAAGGAGAGAGGGGACATGATAGAAACTTTCAAGTACCTCAAGGGAATTAACAAAGTCCAAGAGGGTAGCATCTTCCAGAAAAGAGATGTGCAAGAACAAGGCACAATTTGAAGATAGAAGGGGATGGCTCAGAGGTAATGTGAGGAAGTATTTTTCACTGAGAGGTTGTGGATGCATGGAACAGCCTCCCTGAAGAGGTCGTGGGTCAAGAACAGTGGGGACTTCAAGAATGCATGGGACAGGCATAGGGCAGTCCTAGTGGGGGTAGGAGGAATTAAGCTGTTGGTTAACTAGGATCTGCAGCTTATCTGTTAGGTAGGAAAATGGGCAGACTAGGTGGGCCAAGCGGTCCTTATCTGCCGTCAAATTCTATGTTTCTATGTTTCACACACACTTTCTCTTTCTCCGTTTCTCTTTCAGACTGACCTTTTTTTCAGCGACGGCATCTCCCGATCCTGAGACACGGCGGGATCAACCAGATAGTCCTTTTCTATTTGGAAGGTGGGATCAACCAGACAAAACATTTAAAAAATCAAATAGAGATGGGGAGGGTGGTAAATAAAAACGGCTCATCGGCTAGCGAGAAAACGAGCCGCCATTTTTTTAAAGCTATTCAGCCCGCCCACTAACAGAGCGCAAACCAATGAAAAGGCAGAATACAGATGAGTGACACACAAAGGAGACAGGTGGTTTTGCAAATGCCGTAATAACTCGTTTTTGAGTTATTAAGGCATTTTTAAGATGCTTGAAAACAGTTTGATAAAGTGGGTTGCCAGTAATTATATTCTTATTACACACACCACCCATACTTTATCCTAATTTTAATGCATGCCCCAGGGGCGTGCTATGGCACAAGGAAAAGGCTGTGTGTCCTTACACCCCTGGGAGTTTATTAAAATCCTTTAATGCACAGCCTGGAGTGGCTTATCACATTTATAAAATGGGCCACTATCATAAAAGAATTAGTTTGATTTACTCTGATGGGGATTAAAACTTATTTACTATTTTCAAACGAGTGTACAATACATTACCTATACAACATCTAAAATCTGAAAAAGGTAGTCTCTATTAATGAATAAAATAACATATCTCAGCAATAGGTTAACTAGTACAGTACTTTGCAGTAAAAGTATTTATTAGTAGAGTTGGTTGAAAATAAATATTTTCTCTGTAACATGTAAATTATCATATAAATGCATTGTAACATCTGTAAATCTGTAAAACATAAGTAGTGTTTAAAACTTAATTTTCATTACACTGTAGTTATATACTTTCACTGAAGGCAACCTTCTTGTTATTTTTGTTTTCTACTTATGTGTTCTGGTCTAGTACATACAAGGAAAACTGCTATATGATTGAGGTGAAAGGTTAGTAAGAAAAAAAACTTTAAACTTGCCAAGTTGCCTTTTTTCGGTGGTGGTGGTGGTTGTGGGTGGGGTAGATTTCACCTAAAAACACCTATATATGATTAAAATGTATGTGCTTTTATAAACATCAGCAATGCAGTTGAGCAATTTGGATCTGCATCTGTCTATGTAACTGTATTTTCCCACCGTTTCTCTTTGTTTACAAATTATTACTATATTGCCTACTTTCTTCATCCTGTTTTTTTTTTCTGTTTCTCCCCACATTCAAGACATGTAAGCAATAAGACACAATGGGGTGTGCATTACAGTGTGATAACGCACTCCTAGGGGCATAGTTAGGCACGAGGCTGAAGGCCGAGTGCCAGTCGTTCCTAGGAGTACGGTTATCACACCGTAATGCACAACCCCAGAGTGTCTTATTGCACTTATAAAATGTACCTTTATTTTTAGAAGCAGTTTTTTTAATTTTTAAACACATTTTTAAATAAGTAAAAGTGTAAGTGAATCTGTGCTTTTAACATAAAATAGTCCTTCTGCCTATTGGTGCTAGATTAAAGTAATGTTATACAGTGTGTGCCTCCTTGCCCACTTAAGCTTCATATTCCCCTGCTTGCCACAACAATTCACAAATGCTGTTTTTCTCATTCTAAGTATGACACATAGCCCCCTTATTTTATTTAATTCTCCTCACTCTGTAGACAATATTAAAAAGAAGCCATAATAGAGGCTTCTCAGTTCCCCATTGCTTCAAGCATGAGCGTGGTTCAAAACTGCCACACTCACTGACAACATCATGAACTGCTCACTCTGTCCTAAAAGATAAACAGCTGGGTGAGTCATTTACCACTTCTTCTCTTTGTTTATATAGTATTATTGCTTACTTTCTGTTTTTTTTCCCTCTGTGTTTCCCCACATTCAAGAAACAGAATGTTCATCGTGGAATGTTTACCATGGAATACAGGGATTCAAAATTCTGTTCCGTTCTACAAGCAGAATGTTCCTCTACTAACATACTGTACACACAGAAAACAAAGGCGTGTTTTAGAGCCAGAGACTCAATTATCTCACTTGTCAAGGAAAGCAAAAGAGATTTCCCTGATTAGCAGGTAATGATAGAAGGGAGATTTTTCACTGTTAGTAAAGAAACAGTTGTAATGAAAATTATAAACAATACTTAATGTTTCTAATTTGTTTATGTGTGTAAGGAGAGTGTGATGATCTGGTAAACGACATTTAATTAATGTGTTTTATTTTATATTTAAGATAATTTTAATTTTAGGGCCCAGTTGAAGATTTCTACGGTGTAAAGGTAATGGCCATGATTGTAGTGCAAGATCAGTTCTGGTTGTAGGGAGACTAATGGAAGATAGTTCTGGTTGTAGGAAGACTGATCTGCTCATTGTGTAATATGGTTTAGGACTAGGATGACTGTGCATATACAGAGAATTAATGTATGGTCAGCTGATCTGTCTTGGCCAATGAGATTTCAAATTTTTTTTATTTTTTATAAAGAATGTTTATCATAGAATGTTTACCATGGAATACAGGGATTCAAAATTTTGCTCACTTCCACTGGTGGAATGTTACTCTCCTAACGTACTGTACACACAGACAAAAAAGGCCTGTTCTACAGCCAGAGGCTCAATTATCTCACTGTCAGGGCAAGCAGAAGAGATTTCCCCGATAAGCTGGTAAAGATAGAAGGTGGGGTTTTCACTGTCAGTAAAGAAACAGTTGTAATGAAAACTATAAACAGTACTTATTGTTTCTAATTTGTTCATTGTGTGCATGGGGAGTGTGCTAGTCAGGTAAACAACATTGAATTAATTTGTTTTATTTTTTATTTCATGTAGTTTTATATTTTGAGCCCAGTTGAAGGTTTTTCCAGTGTAAAGGTAGCAGCCATATTTGTGATGGAAGATCAGTTCTGGTTGCAGGGGGGACTGATAGAAGATAGTTCTGGTTGTAGGAGGGCTGATTTGCTCATTGTATGATGTGGTTTAGGACCAGGATGACTGTGTGTATATAGAGATTTAATGTACACTCAGATGTTGTCTCCTGGTCAATGAGATTTCTAGATTTTTTCTTGCCATTTTATAAATTTAAATATATGTACTAGATATACCACTCTGAGATGTACAGTCGTGCTCTGATATATGCACGCCTTAGTGTGTGTCAACCACCCAGGTTGTGCATATATCATAGCATGACTACAGACCTCAGAGTGGTTTATCTATCTTATAAAATGTCAAAATTGTTTTGGAGGGGGGTTAAAGTGCAGGCGTGTGGTCAAGCTCTGATATATGCATGGTCACCTGATGGTCTTTGTCCAATGTTACCGATTGTTTATCCTTACCCATTTTATAAATATATATATTTATATATATATATATGCACACACACATATATATATATATATACACACACACACACACACACATACACACACATATGGCATACAGAGGATTTAAAGTGAAGTTTACTCAAAGTGAGGAAATATTTCACACAAAATATAATACAGAACTTAGCTTGAGACATTTTCTCAACTATACTCTCAACCAGTTAATATACTATAGACATTTTAAAGCCTTCAGTGTTGTAGCAGTATTTAATACATGATAATATCAATTGTAAGACTAACTGCCAAATAAAAAAACCAAAAACAAAATTACTTGTCAAGGACCCCCAATAAAATGAGACCATGAGCCTGATATGTACAGATTTCAATAGTGTCAGTGTATAACGAACATGTACAGAACCAGTCTAAGGAATCTAAATAAAAACTCATAGGAATAAAATCCCACTGCCCCCCCCCACTTCCCTGGGAAAGGTAACTAGTAGTAATGAGATATATGTACATGAGTCATAATACATCATCATTCACACCAATCTTTACAATATTTACCCAAAGTAATTGAGTTGATTTATAGTAACCTTTTCAGGACCTATGCAATTAATGGCATTGGAACTCTTATAGCTTTATACTTGTCCGAAGGGTAAATAAATGCTGGCAGCTAATGTTTTAGGCTTTTTCTGAGGTTGCAAGAGGCATCATAGGGAATTACAAAGAATCATAGCAGTGTCAACTGCAGTGCTCAAAGATTGAACAAAGCATATCCCTGTGAGGCAGCCTCCTTTTCCCTGTATTTTCCACATAAAACTGTAGGAATCTCTCAAGCTTTGCTCTCAATGTTCTTACTGTATATCTCCAGAACCTCTTTATGGTATTATAGCATTGTTGCAATATACTGGCAGAGCCGGATAGCCTGGCTGAGATGCAGTATGTCATATTCAGTGGGGTCATACTTTTATCCATTTTGGCAATGTACTGACACAGGATAGCATTGATGAGATGCAGGCTCTCATTTTCAGAGGGGTCCTAATTTGATCATTTTCTGTAATGTACTGATACAGGTTAGCCTGGCCAAGATGCAGTATCTCATTTTCAGTGGGGTCTTACTTTTACCCATGTTTGAGTTCCAACAGAGGATACAGCATCTAACTGCAGAGCAGTTCCAAATTACATCCTTGGCCATCTCTCCCAATGTGCATATGTGTGTAGCAATGATTTACAACATTTTCTCTGAAGAGTTGTTTAATGTTAACCCTTTCAGTGACCTACCTAATTAGTGGCATTGGAACTCTTATGGTTTTATATTTGTAGGAAGGGTAAATGCTATGCAGCTATTGCTTTAAGGGGTTTCAGAGGTTGCAAAAGGTGTCATAGGGGATTACAAAGAAATCATAGGGGTGTCAACTGCAGTGTTCCCATACTGAACAAAGCATTTCCCTGTAGGGCAACCTCACTTTTCCTGTGTTTTCCATGTAAAACTGGGACAAAACTCCTGTACATTTTCTGTATGCTCAAATCAATACATGTACGCAACTAACTTCATTATGCCTGTCAGTAAACTTGCTATAACAAATGTTAAGGCTATGTTATGTGCTCTTTAGCCCTGTTACAATGTACTGACATTAGATAGCCTGGCTGAGATGCAGTATATCATATTCAGTGGGCTCATACTTTTTCCATTCTGGCTTAGTACTGACACAGGTCAGGTTTGTTGAGATGCAGTATCTTATTTTCAGGGAGTCCTAATGTTACCCGTTTTTACAATGTACTGATACAGCTTAACCTGGCTGAGATGCAGTATAACATTTTCAGTAGGGTCTTTTACCCATGCTTACACCTGCATGCAATGTACTGACACAGGACAGATTTGCTGAGATACTAATGGCCGCTGTGTGCAACATGGCAGTGCTGACTTAATCTATGCATATGTAAGTATCACCCACATGTAGTCATGTTACTGCTGCCATGATACGGCTGACTCTGGAGCAAACTGCACATGTACGAGTATCAGTCATGTGCAGTTCTGTAATCACATCAGTATCAGTTATATCTGACTCTGGTGTGGCAAGAGCATGGCATATTCTTTTCAACACTCTTGTCACTCCTAAAAGCTCTCCACAGCTGTATTGGTTCAATGCTGGCAAAGGGTAACACTGGGAACCACTCAACTGCCTTCATGTCCACTGGCTGTATTGGCAAGTTATTTTAGAAGGCTGCCACCTTCTGGAACAAAATATGCTTCCTAATGTTTCCCCTACATTTGCCATCTGTTACCTTCAGAGCCTGTCCCTGTGTCCTGCTGGAGAACATATCCATATGTTTAGTCCTGTCAATATCCCTGAGATGGGGAAGACTGATCTCATGTCCCATCTCAGTCTGCTGTTCTACAGGGACAAGTAAAAGGATGAGGAGCACCCACATCTGTAGAAAGCACCAGGACTGCAAACATATTAATAAAAGTCCTTTATTTAACTAAAATGCATAGTGCACCCACACATAGTGAGCATAAAAAAGTGGTGGCTGAGCCTTTCTGCAACTGTCATTTCTCTTGACTCCTGCCGGTGTCATCACAGTGATTCACTCCAATGATGCCTGGCAGGGGCCGGGAGAAGCATTACTTTCAGAGTTGCTTAGTCATCACTTTTTATGCTCACTATGTGTGGGTGCACTATGCACTTTACTTAAATGAAGAACTTTGAATATTGTTATGATCCTAGTGCTTTCTGTATATGTGGATACTCCTCATCCTTTTGCTTGTTTCAGTTTTTTCATTGCTGAGCACCATATTACTTGTTCTGCTACTCCTGGTCCATTTTTACTTTGTTCCACATGGAGAGGACAGTAATAACTACTAGTAAACATAAATGTGGATATTATCTGTTAGACCCTTCCAGGTATTCCTGTTTTGAAAATGTAGCTTCCTCTTAACAAAGCTATCCAAACAGAAAGTCCACCAGCAAATTTATTTGTCTTTTTAGTTCTGAACACATTGGGCCTGATTCTAAAAAAGATACATCTGGTGCAACAGCACTTGCACCAGATAGAATGGCACAAGTAGCAACTTACGCCAGCAGTTGCAACTTGTGGGATTCTACAATGTGGCCTGTGATATGCAGCAGGCCACTTGCACCAAAGAGTAGTTACGACAGCAGTTGCGTCATAAACCCCCTGTGACATGGTGCTAGGGGGTTTATGGCAGTAGTTGCTCCCTATTTTAGAAGAGCAGCAACAAAGTCCCTAATATTGGGATTCTACAAGAACCCCCGTAGGAGAACCAGTAACGTAAGTTCCACCAGGTTTTAGCTGGCGTAACTGTACATACGTCCTCTGGGGGTTCTGTAGACCCATTGCACCCACATCAGGATGTGCCCCCCATGCCCAGACCACCCCATCGACACCCCACAGGGCAGCCCACAACATCCCAGCCCCCAATCCCCCATAGCAGAGATGCCCAGCTGGGCATCTTGCACCCTCAGCCCCAGAACCCCCAAACCCTAAATGCCCATGCAGGAAAGCCCACACACCATGCCCCTGAACCCAGCACTGCTAGTGAAGCCCAATAGGGCAGTTAGTCTCATCCAGCTTCCGACCTTGTTTGCATTGTTACATGCCTCCAAACTTGGGAAATCTCAAGATCTCTTTGATACCTAGCACCCTTATCTAACCTCATTTCCAGTAAAAGACACTATTATCTTCATTTATCCCTAGCTACAGAGCATTGGCATTAAAGCCTTTCGCTTCCACGGTTGTGCCACCGACTGAGCTCGATGAGTGCTTACTGTATAGACACACTCAGAAATTAATGAGTATTCATTCATTTCTGAGTACATCTATACAGTAAGTGCTCAATGGTGCCTCAGTCAGTGGCTGGCCATGGAGGTGAGAGGGCGGGCAGGTCAGTTGCCAGCTGGGGATGGGTGGGGATGTGGGTGGACTGGCACTGCTGTGTGGGGTGGGTGGGGGCTGCTAGACTCCCAGGGATCTCAGGGGGTTTAAGTTTGGAACATTTGTGGCAATACAATTGGGTCAGGGACTGTATGGGGGACACTGCTGCCCTACTGGGCTTTGAAGGGCACCTATGCTCGCAGGGGGGCTGCAACTTGCAATATGCCCCTTGGGTATGCCCTTAGGTTGACGTACCTGTCCAACATGTCACAAGTCATGGGACTTAGCCACAGAGACCCTGCCCCTTCTAGAATAGGGTGCAGGGTCCATGTCACAATGGGGTTTGGTGCAAGTCACCTTTGGTGGCAACTTGTACCAAGCTTCTAGAATCAGGCCCATTCTCTTTACTGCTGCAGTACATGTACATACTGCAGGGAATATGAAGTAACTGACAAAGGGAAGCTTACAAAGGGTGTCAGTTGGAATTTTACTGTATGGGACTGCAAAAATATGAAGAACTAAAAAATGCTACATAAATTCATTGCCACTAATTAAGTGGCAGATGGTGGTGGTGGGGGGGATTTGTCAGCATAAAAAGGGGGCTTGGTCTGCACTCAAAGAGGAATGAGAAGATCAGTTTTCCTACTGTATGTGGGACAGTGATCCACAGGGTGTAAAAAGTTGAGGTTATTGAAAATATGATGGATTATAATGATCTACATAGCCCATTTTCTTAATGCAGAGATTTTGTCATCAAAGAAGAAAAAAGGTGGGTTGAAATTGACAACTATCTAACATGTTTCACAATCCCCTACTCAAAAAAGAATGCCAACACCAACTTGCTGCACTATAAGACTGCACCAAAGAATTTAACATTTATGCCAAGTTCCATGTTGCATTCTTTCAACAGGGTCTTTATAGAGCATAGTACCACAATATATTTTCTTTTCCTTATTCTCACTTTCATCTGAATGCACCCTGACCCACTTTCTGCCCTGATATCATGATATTTAGGGCTTTATTAAGTCAAGCTGTTTCCAAGGTTCCTCCCCATGGACCAAGTTAAACTTTGTCAATGCCCAAAAAAGACTAGCAATGCATTCCATGGCTTTGAATAAATATAATACGGGGTGGTATTATACTTTGCACATTCTTGTATTCTATGATTCTGGTATGCTCACCTATTAATTTATGAGGCTATGCTGAATTTTGCAAATGTGGTCTCATAACTTTGGTAATATTGAATATTTTTACTGCAACATTTCAACATAACCATTTCAAAACACTGACTCATGATTGTGACAGCAGTCATTTTTCAACTCCTGCCCAATATGTGTGTTTGCAGCCCAAAATCTGATTTTGCTGTCCCTGCACAACATCACCTTTATGCCAGGAGTTCAACATGTTCTCTGTCCTTCTTTATGAGGCAGGTTCATCACAAGGCTGTTTGAAAATTTGGTGTAAAAATATTTAAGAAAAATAATTTTCAATCTGTTTGAAAAATAATTGTCAGTATTTTAAACCCAGATTCCTCTCCTGCAGCCCTATTGGCTCTGGCCAGAGTTTGTTTAGCTTAGAAATAACATTGTAGACCTGGCAAATGTTAGAAACATAGAAACATAGACTCTGATGGCAGATAAGGACCGCTTGGCCCACCTAGTCTGCCCATTTCCCTACCTAGAGGATAAGCGGCAGATCCTATTTAACCAGCAGCCTATTTCTTCCTACCCCCAACAAAAATTGCCTTATGTCTCTCCCATGCATTCTTGAATTCTCCCACAGTTTTAGACCCCACAACCTCCTCAGGAAGGCTGTTCCATGCATCCACCACCCTCTCTGTGAAAAAATACTTCCTCACATTGCCCCTGAGCCGTCCCCATCTATCTTCAAATTGTGTCCCCTTGTTCTTGCACATCTCTTTTTCTGAAAGATGCTACCCTCTTGGACTTTGTTGATTCCACTGAGGTACTTAAATGTTTCTATCATGTTTCCCCTCTCCCTCCTTTCCTCAAGGGTATACATATTAAGCTCCTTTAGCCTCTCCTCATATGGCTTCTCTTGCAGACCCTGCACCATTTAAGTTGCCCTCCTCTGAACTGCCTCCATCCTGTCTATGTCCTTACAGAGATGGGGTCTCCAGAACTGGACTGGTTAGGATTGAGAACATTATACAAACTCAAGATGCACTGCCTAGGAGGTACCCAGAATGTAGATTTGACAGGTTTGCTAATATTTTTAATTGTAAATGAATTTAGCTTTTAAATTGTTGCAATGCTACTTTCAAAACTCTATATTTAGCAGTATACATGTCAAGCACACCTTGAAATCTGCCCTATGTTACTGAGTGGAAAGCTATCCTTTTTGAGCCTGTAGGGACACCATTGGAAGCCTTGATTTCTGAACTCCATTGCAGTGCTTTCTGGTTACTGGTATTTTGATCTTAGGCAGCAACTGGAGCTATATGTTTAGTTGGGCAGTACTTGCAAAATAACCAATCTTTTATAAGTTTATAGATGTGCTAGGAGGGCATCTTATAGATTTAAGAGTGTCACCTCACACATTCTTAGAGCAAGAGAACTGTAAACTAAAGGTTAACAATTCTAGTGCCCTAAGGATGCAAGACACAACACTCGTGTAGCCATAAGAGGCCCTCTGTGCACCCTTATAAAGTTATTATAGATGATGCAACTGTTAAAAAAATATTTTCTTGTCATCTGTTCTACACTGTGAGCAGTGGTCATTGAGAAGCCTGTTACAGTCTGAGTGCATGATGTACAGTTATGGCAATGAGAGTACTGCACATGGAACTGAAGGAAGTGCTGTGATTGGTCGAGGAGCATAACAAGATGCTCCCAAGATCTGTAATAAGAGTAAGACAGCTCCATGTTTATAATAGTAGTTTTTACATCTTGCAGAAAATGGCAAGATCTTTTTAGGGTTTGTAATTTTTTTTAATGTGTGTCTCTTTATCTTTAATGTGGTGGGGGATAGGGACCTGCACTTTCATAGTATTTTTCTTGTGCTTTTTGTAAGGTTCACTGTTTACAGTGCAAATGTATAATACTGGGAACTAGCGACCATCGAACAGTATGGTTCACAATAAACACAGCACTAGAGTCAAGCCATACAAAGGCAAAGGTACTGGACTTTAGGAGGGCTGACTTTGCCAAAATGGGTGAGTGCCTAAGGAATGCACTAGCAAATGGACAGGAAGGAGGGGTGGAAGAACAATGGGGAATAATAAAAACTGCCATCACAGAGGTAACAAGCCTTTGTGTGAAGCAAATAAACAAAACTAAATGATGTAAGAAACCACTATGGTTCTCAAAGGAAGTGGCAGTGAAGGTTCAAGAGAAAAAGAAAGCTTTCAGGAAGTACAAGGAATCACAGAAGGAGCAGGACAGAGAACTGTATCAGTTAAAGCAAAAGGAAGCTGGGAAGGCAGTCAGAACAGCAAAGGCCCAAACTGAGGAAAAGATAGCCAACTCAGTTAAGAAGGGGGATAAAACCTTTTATAGGTACATCAGGAGCAAAGGAAGACCAAGGGAGGGATAGTGAGGCTTAATAAACGGGAGAGGGAGGGAGGATGGGCAGAGGGTGACTGTGAAAAGGCAGAGATACTAAACAAATATTGTTGCTCAGTATTTACAAAGGAAGAGGGGGAGGTACCTAAAACAAACAGTAGAAATACTCTGGATACAGAAGTTGATACCAGCCCATTTACAGAAGTAAGGGTTCTGAAAGAACTCTTAAAACTGAAGGTGGACAAAGCAATGGGGCCTGATGAGATTCATCCCAGAATTCTAAAAGAACTAAGGGTGGAATTAGTGACACCACTGACTACCCTGTTTAACAAATCATGGGAGGATGGGGTGGTACCCAAGGACTGGAGGAGGGCAGATGTGATTCCCCTTCACAAAAGTGGGAGCAAGACAGAAGTAGGAAACTACAGACCTGTTAGTTTAACCTCAGTGGTAGGAAAATGATGGAATCACTCTGAAGGTAGAATTGTCGAGTATCTAGAGGCCAGAGGGGCACAGGAACCAAGGCAGCATGGATTCACAGTGGGAAGGTCATGCCAGACAAATCTGATAGATTTCTTTGACTGGGTGACCAAAGTAGTAGATCAGGGAGGGGCTGTGGACACTGGCCTACCTAGACTTTAGCAAGGCATTTGACACAGTCCCACACAAAGATTAATATGAGTTAGCTAGCCTGGGAGTGGGTCCCAAGATGGCAGCCTGGGTAAAGAATTGGCTGGAGAATAGGACACAGAGAGTAATAGTAAATGGAGTCCACTATGAAGAAGGGGATTACTAGTGGGGTACCACAGGGTTCAGTATTAGACTGGTCCTCTCAATGTCTTTACAGTTTACATTGCAGAGGACTGAAGGAAAAGTATGTCTCTTTGCAGATGACACAAAGATCTGCAACAGAGTTGATGCACAAGGTGGGTGGAAAGGATGAAAAGGGGCCTTGGCAAGGTTAGAGGAATGGTCAAATGTATGGTAGCTTAGATTCAATGCTAAGAAGTGCA
Organism: Neoceratodus forsteri; assembly: GCA_016271365.2. Classification (NCBI taxonomy): domain Eukaryota; kingdom Metazoa; phylum Chordata; order Ceratodontiformes; family Ceratodontidae; genus Neoceratodus; species Neoceratodus forsteri. The sequence goes on along the minus strand of JADMNL010000026.1, from coordinate 283,947,246 downwards.
AGGTAATGCACCTGGGAAACAAAACCCAGGAAGAGTACACAATGGGGGGTGAGATACTAACAACAACAAAATGGAAAGGACCTGGGGGTAGTCATATCAGATGACCTAAAGGTGGGCAAGCAATGTGAGAGGGCAGCAAGGAGGGTTGGGGGATACTGGGATGCATAGGAGATGCATCACCAGTAGAAAACAGGAAGTTATTATCCTCTGTACAGACAGCTGGTCAGACCCCATCTGGAGTACTGTGTGCAGTTCTGAGACCCAGTCTTCAAAGACATAGACAGGATGGAAGTTGTCCAGAGGAGGGCAACTAAAATGGTGCAGGATCTGCACCGAAGACATATGAAGAGAGACTTAAGGAGCTTAATATGTATAGCCTCGAGGAAAGGAGGGAGAGGGGGGACATGATAGAAACTTTCAATTACCTCAAGGGAATCAACAAAGTCCAAGAGGGTAGCATCTTTCAAAAAAAGAGGTGTGCAAGAACAAGGGGGCACAATTTGAAGATGGGGGGCAGCTCAGAGGTAATTTAAGGAAGTATTTTTTCACAGAGAGGGTTGTGGATGCATGGAACGGCCTTCCGGAGGAGGTCATGGAGTCAAAAACAGTGGTGGAATTCAAGCATGCATGGGACAGTCATAAGGCAATTCTAGGGGGTGGGGGTAGGAAGAAGTAGGCTGCTTGTTAACTAGGATCTGCAGCTTATCCAGTAGGCAGGGAAATGGGCAGACTGGGTGGTCCAAGCGGTCCTTATCTGCCATCAAATTCTATGTTTCTATGTTTCTATGTAAATCTTTTGAATGCTGTTGCTGCAGAGAATGTTTTGTTTATGTGCTCTATTTAATGCCAGATGTCCTGTCTGTGTGTGATTCCTGTAATGAGGCTGAGGGTGGTGAACTGCCCCCCCACTGTTAATACTTTCCAATGTCATCAGCATCAAATTAGTTAATTAAAGAAATAGCATTTATATATTTTTCTTTTGGACAAGCTGTCTACCCTGTATTTAGAGTTTACCTAAACACCAAGATAGAAACATTGATAGGGAGAAGGGCAGGGGTAAATGGAGAAAATGATAAAGGCAATAAGGACAGGGATGGGGCAAAAAGGGAGAAGACCATCAAGAAATGGAGAGTAATAAGTACCAATGCCCATAGTCTGGGCAACAAGTTCTCTGAACTGGTGGCCTTGATGGAAGAGGGATGCCTTGATATCGTGGCAGTCACAGAAACATGGTACTCAGAGAACCATGACTGGGATGTTAACATACCAGGGAACACAACATATAGGACAGATGGGGAGCATAGAAGAGGGAGAGGAGTAGCTCTCTAAGTAAGGGAAGGGATAAAAGCAATGGAACAAAAGAGTAAACAGGGAGGAGGGGAGGCATTGTGGGTCACCTTAGAGACTGGAAATAGCATTGCAGTCCACACAGGGGTTGTATACAGACCCCCATGTCAGGGGGGAGGTACTGGATAAGGATATGATAGAAGGCATCCTTAGGATGATAGAGAAAGGGGAGATACTGCTGATGAGGGACCTGAATATGCCAGATGTTAATTGGAGCACCCTTGCTGTAGCCACATCCAAGAGCAGGGCCATTCGTGATGCCCTACAGGGGGCATGTCTCAGACAGCTAGTGTTGGAACCCATTTGGAAGGGAGCTATCTTAGACCTGGTACTCTCAAATGGGAACAGTGAGAAGATCTCAGATCTAGAAGTGGGTAGCCATCTGGGAACAAGTGACCACCAAACAGTGTGGTTCACCATAAACTGCTCACCCCAAATTGCTCACCCCCACAGCTAGCAGTGGAACCAGTGAACTGGAGGAGTGGATATCTCAACAAAGCAGTGTGCAAAAGATGGAGATTAGTGCCCAAGAGGTGGATAGGCAGAAAACGGGCAAAAATCAACAGAAGGGCAGACAGCAAGGAGAACCAGGGATAAAGGACAACTAGGGAAGGGGCTGGAGTAGAACAGCAAAACAGTCAAGGGAGGTCAAATCATGGAAAGCCATGTGTGCCAATGCCAGGAGCCTTAGCAACAAGATGGAAAATCTGGAGGCTGTCATGGTGCAGTCAGACCTGGACATTGTGGCCATCACAGAAACCTGGTGTAATGATAACCATGACTGGGAGATGGCCATTCCTGGCTACAACATATTCAGAAGAGACCGGGCATGTAGGAAGGGAGTAGTAGTAGTAGTAGTATGTGAAAAATGACATAAGGGCCACAGAGATCCAGGAGGAACAAAATGGGGGAGAGATACTGTGGGTTAAGCTGGAAAGGAAAATGGGGCCAGTCATCTGCACAGGTGTGGTCTATAGATCACCAGCCCAGGAGGAAGACACAGATAGGGAGGTGATTCTAGCCATCCAAAGGATGGCAGATAAGGGTGAGGTAGTACTGGTTGGAGACTTCAATATTCCAGACATGGACTGGAACATCCCAGCAGCAGCAGCATCAACTAGGAGCAGATTTATCCTGGACTCCCTTCAGGGTGCCTTCTTCAAGCAACTGGTCATGGAACCAACTCGGCAGAAGGCAACACTGGACCTTGTGCTCACAAACAGGGACAGTGTGATGGGTGTAACAGTGGAGGAGCACCTGGGGAACAGTGAGCACCAGTCATTGTGGTTTGAAATCACAGAAGGAGCAGAACCAAACCACACAAAAACACGTATCCTGGATTTTAGGGGGGCAGACTTTGGGAAAATGGGGAGATAAGTGAAAGAGGCATTAAGGGGAATGGGGCAGGAATCAGGGGTCGAGGAACAGTGGGCAGTATTTAAAATGGAAATTACAAGAGCAACAGAATTATGCATTAAGCAGGTTAGCAAGAGGAAAAGGAAGAGGAGACCATTATGGTTTTCCAAAGAGGTAGCAAAAAAAGTGAAAGCCAAAAAGATTGCATTCAGGCAATACAAAAAGACACAGGAAGAAAGGGATAGGGAGAAGTACCAGGAGAAGCAAAGGGAGGCAGGGAGGTCAGTAAGGGAAGCCAAAGCTCAGACAGAAGAGCACATTGCAAAATCAGTGGGTAGAGGGGACAAAACCTTTTACAGGTACATAAGTGAAAAAAGAAAGGCAAAGAGATGGATAGTGAGACTGAAGGGGGAGGATGGGGGCCGCGTGGAGGATGATAACAGTAAAGCTGACATACTGAACAGGTATTTCTGCTCAGTCTTTACTGAAGAAGATGAGGGTAATGGGTCTGAAGGTAGTACAAGGGGTGAGAATGGTGCAGAAATGGACACAAGTCTCTTTACATGAGAAAGAGTCCTGAAGGAACTGGAAGTAATAAGAGTTGATAAAGCAATGGGTCCAGATGGGGTGCACCCCAGGGTTCTTAAAGAACTCAGAGAGGTGGTGGCTGAACCTCTGGCTATCCTGTTTAGCCGATCACTGGAAACAGGGGAGGTACCCAAAGACTGCAGGACAGCAGATGTAGTCCCCTTATACAAAAGTGGGAACAAAGAGGAAGTGAGGAACTATAGACCAGTCAGCCTCACCTCAGTAGTGGGGATGATCATGGAAGCATTGCTGAAGGAGAGATTGGTGGAACATCTGGTTGTCAATGGACTGCAGGATCCAAGGTAGCATGGTTTCACCAGGGGGAGGTCATGTCAGACCAACCTCACTGAATTTTTTGACTGGGTGACTAGGGAGGTGGATCAGTGGAGGGCAGTGGACGTGGTCTATCTGGACTTCAGCAAAGCCTTTGACACTGTATCACATAGAAGACCATTACACAAACTAGGGAATATGGGTGTGGGCAGGACAGTAGTGTGGTGAGTAGGTAACTGGCTGGGCAGCAGGACACAGAGGGTGATGGTAAATGGCTGTCACTCCACAGAGGGAGGAGTGACCAGTGGGGTACCACAGGGATCAGTGCTGGGACCAGTCCTATTCAACATCTTCATCAGTGACATTGCGCAGGACCTAGAAGGCAGAATTTCACTGTTCGCTGATGACACAAAGCTCTGTAACAGAGTAGATACACCAGAGGGTGTAGACAGAATGAGAAAAGACCTGCAGATACTTGAAGTATGGTCAGGGGTTTGGCAGTTAAAATTCAATGAAAAGAAGTGCAAGATAATGCATATGGGGCACAAATACCCTGGCACAATATATCAGTTGGGGGGTGAGGATATAGCATGCACCAAACAGGAAAGGGATCTTGGGGTTATCCTCTCTGATTACCTCAAAGTAGGGAAGCAGTGTGACAAGGCAGTAGGTAAAGCAATAGGATGCTGGGATGCATAGGCAGGGGCATCACCAGCAGGAAAAGGGAGGTCATGATTCCACTATACAAGACACTCGTGAGGCCCTACCTGGAGTACAGTGTACAGTTCTGGAGAGCTTACCTACATAAGAACATAGACAGAGTAGAAAAGGTTCAGAGGGGGGCAACAAAGATGGTACATGGATTGCATCACAAGTCCTATCAGGACAGGTTTAAGGAATTGAATATGTACTCCCTGGAGGAGGGAGAGAGGGGACATGATAGAGACATATAAGTATCTTACAGGGAGGAACAGGGTGCAGGAATACAGTATTTTTAAGTGAAAAAGATGTTCCAGGACTAGAGGGCATGGGATGAAGTTGGAGGGAGGACGATTCAGAGAAAATGTGAGGAAGAATTTCTTAACAGAATGGGTTGTGGACAAGTAGAACACCCTGCCTGAGGAAGTGATGGGGGCTGAAACAATCACGGAATTTAAGAATGTATGGGATAGACATAAATGAATTCTGGAGGTCGGGGGTAAGGGCAACAGAGTTCTAGGAAAACATAAACTGAAGTTACAGGCCCTTCTCTGCCGGCACTGTCTACGTATCTATGTATCTATGTAACTCAGCTGCAGAGTAAAGCCATACAAAAGTGAGGGTGCTGGACTTCAGGAGGGCTAATTTTGGCAAGATGGGAGAGTGCCTTAGAAAAGCACTAGCAAACAGACAAGAAGGAGGGGTGGAGCAGCAATGGGGAAACATCAAAACTGCCATAACTGAGTCAACAAATCTTTGTGTGAAGCAAATAAACAAATCAAAATGAAAGAAGAAGCCACTGTGGTTCTCAAAAGAGGTGGCGGGGAAGGTTAGAGAGAAAAAGATAGCAATTTGGAAGTATAAGGAAACACAGAAGGAGCAGGACAGAGAACTGTACCAGTTAAAGCAGAAGGAAGCAGGAAAGGCAATCAGAATAGCAAAGGCCCAAACTGAGGAAAAAAACAGTCACTTGGTTAAGAAGGGGGATAAAACCTTTTATAGGTACATTAGGGAATGTAGAAAGACAAAAGGAGGGATAGTGAGGCTGAATAGAATAGACAGTGGGTGGGCAGAGAGGGACAGTGAAAAAGCAGGGATACTGAATTGATACATCTGCTCAGTATTCACAAAAGAGGGGGAGGGGGAGGTACCTAATCCAATTAACAGAGGCACTCTGGATAGGGGGGTTGATCCCAGTCCTTTCACAGAAGAAAGGGTTCTGAGGATTCACCCCAGAATTCTTAAAGAATTAAGGGGGAAACTAGTGACACCACTGACTACTCTTTTTAACAAATCATGGCAGGATGGTGTGGTACCTGAGGTCTGGAGGAGAATGAATGTGATTCCCCTTCACAAAAGTGGGAACAAGACAGAGACAGGAAACTACAGACCTGTCAGTTTCACCTCTGTGGTAGGGAAAGAGATGGAATCACTTTTGAAGGAAAGAATTGTTGCGTACCTAGAGGCCAGTGGGGCACAGGACCCAAGACATCATGGGCTCATAGCGGGAAGGTCATGTCAGATGAATCTAATCGATTTCTTTGACTGGGTGACCAAAGCAGTAGACCAGGGAGAGGATGTGGACATGGCCTACCTAGACTTTAGCAAGGCATTTGACACAGTCCCACACAAAAGATTAATAAACAAATTAGCCAGCCTAGGAGTGTGTCCCAGTGTGGTAGCCTGGGTAAAACATTGGCTGGACAACAGGACACAGAGGGCAATAGTAAATAGAGTCCACTATGAAGAAAGGGGGGTTACTAATGGGGTACTGCAGGGTTCAGTACTGTGTCCAATCCTTTTTAATGTCTTTACAAGTGACATTGCAGAGGCACTGGAAGGAAAAGTATGCCTCTTTGCAGATGACACAAAGATCTGCAACAGGGTTGATACACAAGGAGGTGTGGAAAGGATGAGAAGGGACTTGGCAAGTTTGGAAGAATGGTCAGAAGTATGGCAGCTTGGATTCAATGCAAAGAAGTACAAAATAATGCACCTGGGAAATAAAAGCCCAGGGGAAGAGTATGCAATGGGGGGAGGTAGTAACAACAGCAAAAATGGAAAGGGACCTGGAGGTAATCATATCAGATGACCTTAAGGTTAGCAAGCAATGTGAGAAGGTAGTAGGGATGGCTGAGGGAATAGTAGGATGTATAGGCAGAGGCATCACCAGCAGAAAACAGGAAGCTGTTATGCCTCTGCACAGACAGTTGCTGAGACCCTATCTGGAGCACTGCATCCAATTCTAGAGACCCCATCTCTGTAAGGACATAGACAGGATGGAGGCAGTCCAAAAGAAGGCAATTAAATTGGTGCAGGGTCTGCAAGAGAAGTCATATGAGGAGAGACGAAAGGAGCTTAATATGTGTACCCTTGAGGAAAGGAGGGTGAGGGGGACGTGATAGAAACTTTTAAGTACCTCCGTGGACTCAAAAAAGTCCAAGAGGGTAGCATCTTTCAGAAAAAGAGATGTACAAGAACAAGGGAACACAATTTGAACATAGAGGGGGGATGGCTCAGGGGCAATGTAAGGAAGTATTTTTTCATAGAGAGGGTGGTGGATGCTTGGAACAGCCTTCATGAGGAGATTGTGGGGTCTACAAACTGTGGGAGAATTCAAGAATGTATGAGACAGACATAAGGCAATTCTTGTGGGGATAGTAGGAAGAAATTATCCATTGGTTAACTTGGATCTTCAGCTTATACAGTAGGTAGGGAAATGGGCAGACTAGGTGGACCAAGCAGTCCTTATCTGATGTCAAAGTCTATGTTTCTATGTTACCTTTTTAGCTACACTGTCCATATTGATGTATACACCTCAAGTACACCTCTTGACTACACCTCTGGCAGAGCAATAGCCAGGCCATAGCCTAAAGGCCTAGGCTTCATTTGGTTTCAAAATGTTTAACCAACTATGCCTCCACTTAGCTAGCTATGTATACTACCTGTGCTACACCACGTGTATCAATACTTGGTCCTTCAATGTTTGAGTTTGTCATGGCACACAGGTGCAGACAAACTCATTGCTATAAGTTGCTCTACAGGGGTGTGCCCAAAGGAGAGCTCCATTTCTAGTGGCAAGTGAATCAGTCGGCAGGTTGCCGATGACTCACTCTCAACTATTCGGGCTGAGCAGGACAACTTTTCAAAGGACTGGAGCCACACTAGTCTTTGAACTTGCATTCCTGTGTTGCATTCCTGTTTTGAGCATTCACACTGCTGTAGCTTACAGCAGTGTGAATGCACTGAGCCCAGGCCTTCTCCCGTGAAGTTGGAAAATCAAACAAAAAAAATGACGAGGGTACCAAATTCCCCTGCCGGCATGCCCCCTCCTCCCAGTTCATTTGCCAATGGGGCAGCCCACTCCCCATTAGCATAATGTTCCCCCATGCCCGTAGTTTGTCCTGTGCTGCTGCACAAACCAACGGGGGTACCCAATCCCCCTGTCAGCATGCCACCTCCCAGTTAATTTGCCGATGGGAAGGCATAATGTCCCCCCCATTAGTTGTATGCCGAGGGGAGTGCCCAATCCCCCTTGGCTCTTGCTCCCCCAATTTGTTGTGTGCCGACGGGGGTGCCCAGTCCCCCATTGACTACAGTCCCCTCAACACTCAGGTGGCATGCTGGGAGCCCACCCCAGAGTAACAAATGTCCCTATAAAAAAGAAAAGCTTCCCGCGATGTTATGTTTTTTTAACCTGTAAAACAGGAAACTGTCCCTCATTGAGTCTCATGGCCTCGGTAACCTCTGCCCACACTCTGCACACCCAACTCCCCATTACACACACCCCCAACCCATACTTACCTCCGGTGCCTGGCGCGATGATCTTCGGTGGACCGGGAACATATCTGCACTCTTCAAAGCCAACCACAAACTAAAGAAATTCCGGTAAGCTGTACAATGGCATAAATAGGGTTTTTTCAACTTTGGTGCATATGTCAGGCATTTTTGGTATTTTTTTTTCACCAAATTTTCAACATAGGCTTTTTGAGAGCCCACCTCATAAACAGTGGCACAGTTGTTTTGTTACTTGGTCCCGAAAGGTGATTTTTTGGTCACTGCGCAGAATCACCTTTTGGGACTGATTAATGAAATGACAGTGCCACTGTTCATGAGGTGGGATCTCAAAAAGCTTATGTTGAAAATTTGGTGAAAAAATCAAAAAAATGACTGTTTTACGAGCGTGCATTGCGCTGTTTCCAGCATGCTCATAACTTCTCGAATTTGTAATATTTTCACTCCAGATTTTCAACATTGGTATTTTTTCACATCTCCTCATGAACAGTATAGCTGTCATTTTCAATATCCTGGCCAAAATGCATTTTCACACTTCCGGCACAGTATAGCATGGTTGCTGTGGGAAATCAGTGTTCAGGACAGATTACGAAAATCACAGTGACACTGTTCATGAGCGGAGGTCTTAAAATACCTATGTTGAAAATTTGGTGACAAAACTCCATATAATGACCGTGTTACGAGTGTGCATTGTGTAGTTTCCATGCACACACGTAACTTCGTGAATTTGTGATATTTTCACTTCAGATTTTCAACATTGCCATTTTTTTACACCTCATTATGAACAGTACAGCTGTCATTTTTCACATCCTGGCCGAAATGTGTTTTTGCACTTGTGGCACAGAGTAGCACGGTCACTGTGGAAAATCATTATTCAGGACAGATTACGAAAATTACAGTGACACTGTTCATGAGTGGAGGTCTCAAAACATCTATGTTTAAAATTTGGGGATGAAAGTCCATATAATGGCTGTGTTATGACTGTACATTGCGCAGTTTCAATGCACACACACATAACTTGGTGAATCTGTAATATTTTCAATCCAGATTTTCAACATTGCCATTTTTTTACACCTGCTTATGAATAGTACAGTCTTATGAACAGTACAGCTGTCATTTTTCACATCCTGGCCAAAATGTGTTTTTGCACTTTCGACACAGAATAGTGTGGTCACTGTAGAAAATCAGTATTCGGGACAGATTACAAAAATCCCAGTGACCCTATTCATGAGCGGAGGTCCCATAATGCCTGTGTTGAAAATTTTGTGGCAAAAGTCCATAAAATGACTATTTTATGAGCGTGCATTGTGCAGTTTCCACACCCACTCGTAACTGCAAGGATCTGTAATATTTTCACTCAAGAGTTTCAACATTGTCAGTTTTGCACACATCCTTATGAACAGTACAGCTGTCATTTGTTCACATCCTGCTTGAAATGTGTTTTCGCACAATGGCACAGTCCTTTGGGAAATAAACATTCAGGACAGAGTAAGAAAATCATAGTGACAGTGTTCATGAGTAGAGGTCACAAAATGCCTATGTTGAAATTCTGGTAAATTTATTCCACTAAATTACTCTTATGAGCATGTGTTGTGCAGTTCCCATGTAGGCTCATACGTTCAAGCATTTTTAATATTTTCACTCCAGATGTTCAACGCTGCATTCTCTTCACACCTCTCTATGAATGGTACAGCAGTAATTTTCACATCCTGCCTGAACTGTGTTTTCGCACATCTGGTGCAGAATGGTGCAGTCGCTGTGAGAAATCAACATATGAGACAGATTACCAAAATCACAGTGCCACTGTTCATGAGCAGAGGACCCAAATGCTTAAAGAGATGGGGAGGGGTCATAAAAGACCATGTTGAAAATTTGTATTGCAAACATTAACAAGCACCCAGACATTAGGGTTTCCAACCATAACTCCCCCCCCAACCTAACTCATGGTGGGGCTCCAGTGCCCTCATCTTCTCTGAACCGCAGACACATCTTCACTCTTCAAAGCCAGATCATGGATTGAGGAAACAGGTATGCATGTCACTGTATTGCAACGGGAATGTGAACTTGGTGGCATAACTTGTTCTTTCTGCTGGGACCTGTAGTCCTACCAGTCAGTGCGTACCAACATCAGTTCCAGAAGATGAACTTTGGCCTTGAGAGATGCTTGTTAAAATACTAAGCTGCTCTGCTGTATAGTTAAGGTGTACCTCTCACCAAGGGGTACTAATTAGCATGTTTTAGATGCACATCAGTTATACCTCCTCACCACACCTCAGGCTGAGGTGTGTACCTTACTGAGGTGTGCATAATTAGCATTTATTAGACACACATCAGCTACACCTAAATTACACTGTTTGTACTCTGTTGCTGAACATCATGTACAAGTCTTAGACAATAGCATGGTTGAGGTGCACACCTCAAGGTGCACACCTCATTTATACCTTAGCTTCACATTAAATATACCTCAGTTGGGACAGGGTTTGGATGAGACACTCTTTAATGGCTATAAGAGTGTCTGAAATTAGAGTAGGTAGGGCAGGCAGATTAGATGGCCCAATGGGCATTTTTTTCTGCCAACACTATGGTCCAGATATTCAAAAGGGTTGCGCATGGCGCAACGGTGTTGCACCCTGCACAGCCCACTGATGTGCCCCGGTGCGATATTTAAAAGGGAAAAGTGCGCAGCACAAATCCCGATGCACCTGAGTGCATTAGTAATGTATGCAGGACCAGATGGGGGGGGCGTGCCCATGCATAACCTGCACAGCCCGATATTCAGCCGGGCATGCAGGATTATGCATACACAACTTACCTGTGCCTGCACAAAGTTACGCCTAAAAAAGGAACAAGTTGAGGGCCACCCACATGTGAGCTGCCGCATTGCAGGGTGCAACACAGCAGCTGCCACCTGTGGGTGGCCATCACCTGTTCATGCCGCACCTGGTGGCACCCCCCATGCCCCGATCGTGGGCATCAGTCATCCCCCCAAAGTCCAATATCCCTGGTGGTCCAGTGGACTGCACAGAGCCCGATCATGGGTGGCATTCATCACCCCCCAATCTGATATCCCTGGTGATCTAGTGGACCTCACCCACCCGCCCACTGAGCCCTACCACCGCTCCCCGTCAGCCGGCAGCACCCACCGCCTGCCGCCGCCGCCCGCCAAATGACAGCTCGTGAGAACTGCATGCCCATTGGTTCAGAGCATGAGCCAATGGGCATGCAGCCACTATACTAGTCAGTCCAGATATGTGAATGAATTCATTCCATTATCTAAACTAATGCGGTATAGGGCTGCAGCCCGTTGACTCCATGCTCTGAACCAATGGGCTGCGCTACTGAAGCTGTCAATCATCGAGGTGGGGCGCTGGCCAGCTGCCAACGGCTGGCGGGGGGCGGGGTGGTGGGGCTTTCAGCAAGTGAGTAGAGAATAATAGATCACCGGGTCTCGAACTGAGGTGATGAAATGCTACCCATGATCGCGCCCGTGTGTCACTGGACCTGCAGATATTGGACTTGAGAGATACAGTGATGCCCGCAATCAGGCTCATCAGTGGTCCACTGGACCACCAGGGATAATGGATGTTCTTTGTCCCTTACGGGATGTCCAGCGATCGAGCTGCAGGAGGCGTCAGTCCCCGACAGCTGCTGCCTGGCAGGGTGCCAGGCGCAAGTCGTTGGGAATTGGTGCACCTGCATGCTAATGGCATGCAAATTGGGCCGTAATCAGATGCAAATGGCCCTCTGCGGGCCTTGCATAAATTATGGTCCCATTTTCATGTCCCCCTTTGAATATCGCAGGTGCTGTGCATGGCGCAATGGCACTTGCACCACCGCATCTCAAAGCTCCACTCTGACCACTTGCACTGGCGCAGTGCCACTGCACCATGCACAGTGGGTGTGGCCAGGGTGCGATATTTAAAGCAGTTGCACCATAGCGCAGCTCCGTTGAATATCGCCCTGGCCACACCCATGTGCAACACATTTGAGCTGCGCCCAGGCTTGCACCACAGCCTGGCGCAGTTTGAATATCTGGGTCTATGTGTGTATTTATGTATGTATGAAATATTTAGAGTCAAACAGTCCTGACTGGCTACAGATTATGTCATGATTTATCATTTGTATAGTATATGATTTCCCCGTTTTATAAAAGAAAAAAAAATTATTCAAACACCAAACATCCCAGGCGCACTGAACAGTGTCAGGAGTTAGGGTGGTGCCACTGTCAAGGAGTACTCAACTGAGGTACAATTGAAGTTCCCAAGTTGAGGAAGACAAAACAGGTGATTGCTTGTAAGGATTTTCCTGTTGTCCATGGAAACTCAATATTCACACTACAATTCATTCTACATGGTTCTAAGTTTTACAGAAAGTTATTTGGCATGGTTCTATGTGAAAAGCAGCTTTCCAAAACCACCAACAAAATGGCCTAATTAAGCAATGAGGTATACCAGAATGTGTGTCTGTTGAAAGTACATAGGTCAGGAAGCATAGGCAGACCAGGAGAGTTATAAAATGCAGAAGTAGCACGTTATTATTGTCAACAAAATAAAATTATACTGGACATATCTTTAAAAAGGTAGTACAAACAAAAATAATCCCCCATCTGAGAATCTTTCTGGAAAACATTGTTCTCCTTATATAAAATGTTTTTGCCTGGCAGTTCAAACTTTGCATCCTCTTTTTGTAAGTTACATCTCCTTTTTTTCACAAATATATAAAAACATTATCATTTCCATTACTGAGGCCAGCCTGAAGAGCATATCTAGTGTTTACAGGTGCAACAAATAAATAATACATTTTCTCCCAGATCTTGTTTCCCATTGACAGTTCTATAAACAAGCTTGTGTTCCAGGCTGTTATCTTTTCAAATAAACCCAAATAGCTTTCTGCACTCATTTCAACAATATAATTATATACATTTGAAAAACAAAGGGATCCCAGTCTCTTTTGAAGTTATACATTTTACTGAGTTTTTCAGTTGAAAATCAAATCCTACAGGAATATTGTTACAACACATTACGTTCAGTAGGTCATGGTGCCTTACAATTAAAATGTCCTGGGTACATACATTGACAACAGATGATGATCTTTCCTATATTATCTGACATGTAACAAACAGTGCATTTTACACTTCTCTGGTGGAATACAGGGAATGCTGTACTGAACTTTATATTTGGGTTGTCATGTTTACTGGTGTCGACAGGTATCAAACTCCAACAATGCAGTTAAAACGGGAAATATGAAAGTCATTAACTGAAGCAGATTATAGCTCTGTACTGATTGGAGCCCTACTCCACATATAAAGGGATGCTCTAATGCTCTGTTAATTTCTGTAATGAACCATGCCTTATAGACATCAGCAATCAGCCTTGTCAATTATTCTGCACTTGGCTGTCAATTGTCAGGTGAGCAGTTTGGCACATTACATAGGTATAGCTTAGCACTGCATCAATGTAAAACCAGTTCAATGCCTAATTGTAGTGGGTATTGCAGACATTTCAGGATGAGTGTTGATGGGGGTGGGGTATGGGGTACAACTGTTGGAGGGAACCCTTTAGGAGTGCTCACATTTTGCTGGGTCACAGTGGATGAAAGATCAGCATCCTGGGATTATTTAATATTATTATGTTTTTTGTTTTTTTTTGCACATTAGGGGTAAGATACCAGGATCTGTAAATCAGATATGCCCTGAGTGGTTCAGCAATCAAATAATACACTGTCAAAAAATTACCAGGGGAACCCCAATGCGAGGCATCTGTTTACCTTGGTTCTATAAGGGCTTCTACATACCAGGGTCTCCCAGGTCCACATTTGCCCAAAGCTGGAATTTTTAAACATCAGAGGCTAGCACATGTTGGGATTTCCTTGCTGCGGCGCTCCCAATTTTGGGGACCAAACACCTAAACAATATATTAAACTGAAGTGCTGCAGTGGAAACTGCATAATTAGTTTGCAGAGTGGCTTAGTAGTAACATTGCAGAATTTTAGTAAGGCAACCAAGGTGATTTAAATTATTGTCAGTGAGTTCTTACACTCAGAAATACCTGTCCCAGCTTTGCATTTTGCTCAGGTATTAAACAGCAGGTCAGCAGGGAGAGTGTCAGTGGCCCCCGGGGCCTTCCCTCCAACCCAGAGACCAGCTGCCACAGTTGTCGCAATGTGTGTCCCAGAGCCTGCAACTCTATCCACCCAGGACTGTCCAGATTTGACACCATTACCAGGTACCATTACTGTTTTGGGCACTTGCAGTTCAGCTTGGGTTGGGACTGAAAACTGAGCAGTTTATATTTGTGGTTCACCTTCTTCCAGGTGGGATAGTGGATCAAAACAGTTGATGACAAGTAGCAGGGAGGTAAACTCATCCTGCCAGACAAATCTGCTGCTGTGACTGCGGCTCCTAGATTGCTCCCTGCTGGACTTCAGGAGTGCTGTTCCTCTTGTCTGTTCCTCCTCTTGTGTTTCAGGGTCATCATCCATAAATCTTCTATAGTAGCTTGTTGCTTGTGGACTACCAAGGGTATAGATTGCTCTGATGTAGCTGCAGCTGGGGGTGCCATGCCCATTACCTACGGTGTGCCACAGATGTCCTCCTTCTGTCTTGGTCTAGTTTTTGAAGGAGCACTGACATTGGGCCATTTTTTATAAATAAAAGGCATTGTAGCCTCCAGAGTGTTGAATGTTAGGTAGAAGCCCTTGTGAGAGAGGTGCAGGATGGCAGGGTATCGTAAGGAGAGGGCCACCCTTGCCTTGTGTAATGCTTGTCTGGCCTCAGTGAATGCCCTTCATCAGTTGGTAAGATCTTTCAAATAATCCTGAAAGATCGTTAGCCTATTGTTTTGCCACTTGAGTGTCCCCGGCTCTCTTGCCTTTTGCAGGATAAATTTGTTATCCTGGAATCAGAGAAATCTGGCAATGATGGGTCTGGGTGTCTCACTGATTCGTGGTGCAGGTGCTAAAGATCTGTGGGCCCTTTTGATCTCATAGTAGCCCTCTCCAGATATTTTTAGCAGACAAAGCCGTAAATGGCTTAGAAATGCAATGCAGTCACTGAGTTCAGATTTTTCAGGCAGACCCACAAAGCGTTGATAATTTCTCTTTCCCCGTTTCTCAATATCATCTAATTTGTATTGCATCTATAGTACAGTATGGGCCTGTTCTCTAAGAATGTACTGCAGATCCTGGCATGACTGTTCATTTTGTGCAGCTTTTCTTTCATTCCTGGTGACTTTGTGGCTTAAAGTTATGATTTGCTCCAGGTGGAGATCTGCAGATTGTTTGCTGTCCATCATTTCAAGCAGGATACGATTAAGCATTTGCTCTGTCCTGTTTGGTCAGCTTTATCAACTTTCAATACTGATGCCATGGTAATGCCACAAGTGGTCAGCCCTCAGGACCCCTTGTAGCCTGTTTGAAGAGTGTTCTTGTACTTGGTGTATCTTATTTATCTTTTACTGCCTAAATCCCAGAGTTGCTGTGGTAAGCCTCAGAGTGCTGATTTACCGGTAATCCAGTTTTTACTGCATTTTATTGCAGTTTAAGCTCAGATGACATTAGGGTATAAATCTGGCACAGAGGAGATATGATTTCAGCCGACCATCTTTGTTCAGTGCTAGCCATGCCCCAGGACCCAAGTTTCACATGAAGATTCACATATATTTTGTAACCACAGTGAGCAAAGGGAGAAAGAAACAATAGAAACAACAAATTTTATTTATTTATTGAAATGTTTCACCAGGAAAGACACACTGAGCAACAAGATGCTCATCTCATGGTGCAACATGGGGGGAGGAGGGTTACAGATGGAGAGCAGTTGCACACATTGATACATGGAATAGGAGTTACAGTGCACAAGGAATTACAATGCTGTAGAGTAAATCAGGTTACAAACATAAGGTTATCTTCAACAGAAAGGTTCAACATGGATTAGATTAGCACAATGCTGTGTTTGACAGCCATAGTACTCTATGGAGAATACATTAGACAGAGAGAATAAGGCTAGAAGTGCAATAGAGGGCAAGTGCAGAAGTTCATGGTATATGCCAGCATTCATAGCAGTAGCTGATGCTGCAGGTCGAGCCTCATGGAATTGGGTGAGGATTGGAGGAGGTAACTCAGTGGGAAAGGAGTCAGGGATAGTGGGGAGAAGGGGAATTGTGCATGGGGTGGTGTATGGGTAAAGGAGTCAGATACACAAGCAATTTACTGGATAGAAGTTAGACAGGGCAGAGGATAGAGAATGCCTAGGGAAAAAGTGACATATTTGGACCAGTATGTCATTCAAGAGTTTGGGGAGGTGGTAGGAGAAGGCACCTTGGCCAGCTGAGGTCCATCGGTGGTGAGGGATTAACAGCAGCCAGGAACTGGATGACCTAAGAGCATGAGTGAGGGCTGGTGGAGATGATAGAAAGGAGGCAAGGGTACTGTAGAAGGGACCCGAGCCAGAAGTTTAAAGCAAATTTAGCACTATGGAGTAGGTGTCAGCTATCAAGGGAGGGGAAGGCCTGTGAATGGTAAAGCTCACAGTGATGGGTGCGAGGGGGGGCTTCGAGGGAAAAGTGACAGAATGCATTGAAGAGGGAATCCAGTCTGGGTAGGGTAGATTTGGGAGCGGCACTGTAGACTACATCACAGTAGTCAAAAGTAGGTATGATCATTTTCTGCACAATTTCACATCTCACAGGTAGCAGCAGGCTACAGTGGTTCCTGTAAATAGCACCAAGCTTGGAGTGCAGTTTTTTTCAGGATGACATCCACATGGGCAGAGAAGGATAGGTGTTGGTCAAGCCAGACCCCTAGGTACCTAGAAGTAGTCGTGTCCTCAAATACTGTCCCGTCAAGGGTGTGGATGTTTGGGAGGGTGGTGAGCCTGGATAGGCTCTGCCTGGTGCTGAAGGTCATGGAGACTGTCTTTCTGGCATTGAGGGAGAGTTAGTGGGAGCTAAACCAGAGCTGAACTTTATTGAGATCAGCCTGAAGGCTGGTAGCAACCTCCTCAGGGGTCCAGCCAGAGGTAAATAAGACTGTGTCATCTGCATACATGTGAATGGAGGAAGATGAACAGATTTGTGGCAGGTCATTGAGAGGATGGAAAAAAAGATAGGGCCAAGCACTGATCCCTGAGGCACACCATTATCAATAGGGAGTGGAGGGGGAGGTGGAATCAGCAATTCTTACAGATTGAGTTCTACCTAACAGGTGGACTCTGAACCAGTTAGTGGCAGACTCTGATAGACCAGCTGCAAGAGAGGCAACTTATCACCAGAGGATGGGAGATGGTGTCAAATACTTTGGCTAAGTTAACAACAATGGCTGAGATGATTAGACCTTTGTCCATCCCAGAGAGGATGGTGTCAGAGAGTCTTAATAGGGAAGTGGCAGTTGAGTGGTTCTTCCTAAATCCAGACTGGTAGAGAGTAAAGAAGTTGGATTCAGAGAGGAAGTTGGAAAGTTGAGAGAGCATGAGGTGCTCCTGGAGTTTTGTGAGGGCAGGGAGGAGAGAGATAGGGCAGTAGTTTGCCGTGATGGTGAGGTCACCCCTTTTCAGCAGGGATAGGACAGTAGCATATTTCCAAGCCATAGGAACAGTTGCAGAGGCAAACGATCAGCTTAGAAGGTCAGCTAGTGGAGATGCAATGGCTGGGGCAGATAGATGGAGGAGTTTGGTATCCAGCCCATCGGGGGATTTACCTTTGAATGGACTGAGGGTAAGTAAGGCATCTAGAGCCTCAGTAGAAGAGTTGTTTCTGAAGTAGAAGTTGTCTAGTCTGGAGAATTTAATAGATTCAACATGGTAGCTGGATGGAGCAAGAGTTGGTAGGGAGACAAGGAGAGAGGTAGCATATGTGGTGAAGTAGGAATTGAACTCTGAAGCAACTGTGAGTGGGTCAGAGAGAAGGGTACCATTTGAGACCTGTAGGGGGGTGTGATTTAATGATGGGGGGGAGAAAAGGGATTGAATAACTTTCCAGAATTTGGATGGCCTACTTAGATTGACGTCAATGGTGGAGCTAAAGTACGCAGTTTTGGCTAGTTGGGTGGCCTTAGTGCACTTAATATGGAGCATGCAGTAGGTGTTGTTATTACTTGGGTGGAGTGAGGATTTGTAAATTTTCCATGCCTTGTCCCGGGCATTTTGACAAGCTATTAGTTCAGGGGAAATCCAGGGTAGGTGGTTTCCTCGGACCCTGATTCATCTCAGAGGGGCATGTTTTTCCCAGATGTTAAGGAATGTGTTTCAGAAATATGTAAGATAATCATCAATATTATAATTAATAAGGTCATGGCCCCTGTTGGCATGAGCAAGTTCTTCCAGTAAGGGGGTAATATTTAATGATTTATAGGAACATTGTACCAGAAATTTGGGAGGGGTTTTAAGATGATGGATTTTATGGACTAGGTAGTAATGTGGTGGTCGCTTATAGAGTCAGGTAGTAGGCCAGCTTTGATGACTTGGTGAGGCTGGAAGGTGAGTACCCAGTTGATAAAGGAGTGATTGCCAGTCTTGTGGTTAGTACATGTTGGCTCCGAGATGACCTGGGTAAGATTTAAGGCTGCTATCTCTGAACGAGCTTTGTTTAAAGTGGGAGAAGGCCAGCTGTGATTAAAATCTCCCATAATATATAGTTCACCAGAAGGGGCGAGGGAGACTAGATGGCTTATTAGGTCAGTGACAGTTGTGGCAGGGGTTCCGAACAGCAATAGATGCCAGTAACATAAATTGGGAGTGAGAAGGGAGGGACAGTTGTAGCATTAACAGTTCATAGGCTTGGGGTTCTGTTTTAGCTAGTGATACAGAGAAATGTAAGTGAGACGTGGTGTAGATAACAACTCCTCCACCTCTGGTGGGGTGGTCTTGATGTGTAACTGTGAATCCTGGGATGATGATGGAGGGGTCCTTCAAGTTTGGGTTTAGCCAGGTTTCAGATAAGATGATATTGTCAGGAACATGTTGGACTGCTAGCACTGGAGCAGGTCTAGTTTAGGGGCTAGGCTATGAATGTTTAGGTGGAGAACACGTAACCCGTGAGGGAGGAAGCCATAGTGAATGGTAGAGGTGGCCACTGCAGGGGATTTGACCACAGAGCTTGATGGGTTAAGGGAAGATGCAGGACCTGGTTTGGGGTGTATGTCACCTGCAGCAAGAAGTAGTAGGACGAAAGGTAAATAGTGCAAGAGTATTTGTTTGCACTGCGTGGTGCGTGAGCACCAATTGGGAGGTGATTTAATGTGGTCAAGATGAATTGAGCAAGAGGTAATTAAGTGGAGAGCTGAACAAATGCGGGCATAGGTGTAGAGAGAGGAGATGGGGCAGAATGGATAGTGGAACCAGCTTGAGACAGGTACAGATAGAGTTACAGTGGGGAGGCATGTATAGGATGGGTTAGTTCAGACATACAGGAGGGGTGGATCTGTGGCTAATAGTGTGTGGAGGGTTAGGGAGGGGAGGCAGAATACAATGGAGATGGTAAGGAGTAGATTCCTAGATGGTAGAGACATTTCTACCAGTAAACAGCAAGGCAGCAAACAAGAGCTTGAAACACCATAATGTTGAAAGTAGTTGGCAGGTGAGACTGTGGAACAGCCACTCAAAATGCTCAGGTGGCAGCTATGGGCTGATTCAGATAACACCACTGATTATTTGTTAGGGTGTAGTAATTTGCTTTAGGTATGAAGGACCCAGGATTAGAAGTGTTAGGGCAGATCAGTGGAAAGAGGACTGCAACCTTCACGAGTTGTTGCCCTCTAGTGGCTTTGCAGTATAATTTTCAAATGGAAAAGTAGACACAGAACTAGAAAAAATGAACAATCCCTTTCCACTAAACAGTTGGTGCTGGTAAACTCAGCATTAGCAGTTCCTGTATTAAAAAAGTGACAGCTCAGGATGGGTAGAGGCAAGAGCCAATAAGAGAAGGGGGTGTTATGCCTAATCAGAGATCAGGAGCAGTAGTAGTGCAGTCAAATGGCCAGAAAGACAAAAAGTGGCAAGTTCAATCTTGTTAGTGGTTGTGGAATGCGCTTCAAAATGTGTACCTGGTTGTAGGCCAAGAGGCAGGTGGGTCAGAACAGCCACTAGGTTCAGAGGCTTCTGCGGCATTCAAGAGGTGGCAGTCACCCGTACCGGGCAAATGAAGAAAGGTAGATAACAGGGAGAAGTTGTGGGACCCTCAGAGTGGCCATTTCCAAGGTGCCACAAGAAAACTTTGATTGCGCAATCAGACAGGCAAAAGACAGACAAGTGAAGAATAAGAGAGGACAAATAGATCTTTGCCTTTAACTCTCTCTGCATAACAAATGGGATGGGGGGGTTCAGTTTTTGAAGGTTGGTGCAGAGCTTGTGTCATGCCTTATGTCATCCCCATTCTTGGATGCAGCTGTGACAGAAACCTTTGATGCAGCTGCACCCCGATTTTAGTACATCAGGTACAGTTGTGACACTTGCCATGATTTGCAGCAGCTTGCACCAGATATTTCCCACAAGCCCCATAAAAGAGGTCCCCCAAATGGTACAGGTTAGATTAGGGAACACCTGGTCTCACTTATGGTATTTGACTCTTGGGATCGAAAATCTTGATTGCCGGTTGGGTGAATGCCGCAAGCCCCATTCGACAAACAATTGGTGCACCAGGGGCTTGTAGCATCCACAGGGCTTTGAAAACTGAGCCCGGGTCTTAACCAACCCCGTCACAATGTTGTGCAGGGATAATGTTTCCCCTTGGGTGGGTTGTGAAGCACAAGGCCATAGGCAGCCTTCAACCACCCAAGAAGGGATGCTAGCACAGTGACATGCACCTGAAGTATTTTCCTGTGACAGCAAAATGGATCCATTTATGGGATTACAGTTATAATAACCTGTTTGGTGGGCATTAATTTTACCTGTGAAGTTGTGTTTGGATAACACCACGGGTGAAACTAACTCTCTATCAATCCGCTTTTAGCATTTTTCTGACAATGTTATAATCATCTATTATAAAACTGGCATTAAGAATTCAGTCCGCTGATTGGCTACAACCCATGTAAATGCCATGGTGTATTCACACATGTCTTGTGGACACCATGCTATTGTATAAAGCAGGGAGAGCACACAGGAGACATATGGGTGAGTTATTTTAGTTTTTTTTTTTAAACAAAAAACAATCTAAAATGTCTTTCTGCATTTTATAATAGCAGTATGGAGACTCCAGAAGAATATGTCACCAATTAACCACACCCACCTGGTGAATACCACTCACTTTAATCTGGTGTTGTTTAGTGGGGGAGGGGGGGAATAACTGGGATCTATAACAATCAGTTGACAATTTCATTGCTGACTGACATTGCAGCGACTCTTTTATGTCGACTGCATTTGCTATCAGCATAAAGGGAATCACAACAAACTTTGTTTCTCTGCCCCCCAAACCCCACGTTACTTAAATAATCAACTCTGAGTCTGAGTTGCTTTGGGGAGGGGATGACATACCCCCAGAAAGCAATGCCAGACTTCCAGTGTGATGGTTGCCTGCTAAACAGCTTGTCTGGATGGCTCCCCTCCCCACCCTGCAGTTCGATACTCTGACTTCATTAATTGCACTAAAGTCAGGCTAAAAATCTAAATAAGCAATTACTAGTGCTGCTGTCACTTTCTGCTTCTGATCTGCTGCCGATTGTCTGAAGATATGGATGTGGACATGGAGCAACGCCCGCTTAAGCACACTCCACCACCAACTCCTGTGAAGGATAAGGCCTTGAAACAGCCTCAATCAGAAAAAGTAACACAGAGCCCAGCAACCATATTGCAAGCCCCCTTGGAGGTTAAATTCTTGAAAGAACTTACCCCCATGAAGGAGACTCTTCTGTCACTTGCCTCTGAATTTTGGGCCATGAAGTCATCCTTGGAAAATCTTAGCACCTGCATGACCGATTATGAGGCTCACATTTCACTGATTGATGACTGGAGGAGCAAAACTGACCCCAAGGTGGTACATTTGCATCAGCACCTGAAGAGGACTGAGGAGCGCCTATAAGATTTAGACAGGCACTCGCACCATAGCAAGGTAGTGGTCCTGGGGTTGCCTGAAGGGGAGGAGGGATCCACGGCCATTCCATTTGCATAGAAGCCATGTGATAAGCTTATGGGGCTGTCACCAAATTGCCCCACTTATATCATAAAGAGAGCACATCAATCGCTAAGGTCTATGCCCCCAACCGGATCCTCTCCTCCCCACTCCTGTTCAGACTGCTTAAGTTTTCAGACAAGCAGCATGTCCTAAACAAACTAAAAGAAATGCAGGACATTCAGTGGGTGGGTAAAAAATTGAGGATCGCCCAAGACTTGCCTTATTCAGTTCGTCAAAAGCATGCTACCATACACCCTCTGGTTAGCAAGTTTATATATGCTGGTATAAAGTTTAGGGTGCGTTATCCAGCAACCCTTCAAGCCTCTAAAAATGGGCAGTGTAACTCCTATGACAGTTTGGAAGCCACCATAGAAGGTTATAAAAGCCCTGTTTCCTGATTTGGTTAAGTGAAGGCTGAATCTCTAGAGCGTCTGTCTCAGTTGTGAAGTGACATGAAGTGCACAGTGCGAGGTGGAGAAATTCTGAACTTTGCCCAGACTGATTTTGTGGTTTTGTGCTTGGTAAAGAGTTTTAGTATCTGGGTCCCTATCCTAAGCGTTGATGCTAACTGGCTCGTCCAGGTCTATCTCCCAAGGATAGGGAGTGAACATTTTTGTTGAAAGTTTTTTCCAGTGTGGGACACATTTTATAGTTTAATACTGCCACCTAGCACCAAGACTGCAAACTGTTCATTCTTGTAATATTACCTACTTATTTGTTGAGGTAATGAAGTATCTCCCTCTTCCCTGATAAGAGGGCACCTGCTAAAAACTTGTTAAAAGGGGATAGTTTCCTAATGTCAATGTGGTAGCAGGTCCACAAAATTTTGGGTTCTCCCCTATTTGTTTTAATGGGGAAATTTACTAGGTCTACACTGGGTCCCGATTATTCAAAGGGGTTGCGCCTGGTGCAACAGAGTTGCGCTGGCGCAACCCCGCATTGCACCCCGGTGGGATATTGAAAGGGCTGCCAGGTGCAGTGCAAATCCTGATGAATTGTGGGCAATGTAATTGTATGTGGTGCAGATGCAGGGGGCATGCCCATGCATATGCAGCACATCCCGATATTAAGCCCAGGATGTGTGGGGCATATGCTGGCGCAACCCTGCATTGAGCCACATAGGGTGCTCAGAGTTGTGTCCCGGAAAAGATGGAACAAATCCAGGCCATCCACAGGTGGGCAGCTGTACTGCATGGTGCAACACAGCAGCTGCCAGATGTGGGTGGCCTCCTGCCCACCCAGAACACTGTCCACAAGCACCCATAAACCCTTGGTCATCCAGTGGTCCACCCTCCCACCCGATATCTGAGATAAATATAAAAGACCATCCCTAGTGGTCTAGTGGTCCCCCACTGCACCCGATTCCCCGAGACATGTGAAAAAGACCGTCCCTGGTGGTCTAGTGGAACCCCTCCCCGCCCATTGCTGTGATCGTGGTACAGTTCCATCAAAGACATCCATGGTGATCCAGTGGCACCCCCCACCCCTCCTACCCACACTGGACTCCTTGCCCACCCTGCTCCCCCCGTCATGGGTGGGCGGCTGCAACCTACCCGCATACCACCCGGCCACCCGCCAAATGACAGGTACAGTATGGGCTGTAAGTCCATTGGTGTCCAGTGTGGACCAATGGACTTGCAGGGCATACTGTACTAGACAGCCCCAAATATGTGACAAGTCATTCACATATTTGGGACTATCTAATGCAATATGCCCTGCAAGCCCATTAGTCCACACTAGGGACCAATGGAGCTTACAGCCCATATTGTAACTGTCATTGAGTGAGTGGACAGTGTTGCAGTGGTTGCAGCTGCTGACCAATGATGGGGCGCAGGGTGGGCAAGGGATCCGTGTGGGTGGGAGGGGTGGGTGTGCCACTGGATCACATGTGATGTCTTTGACGTAGCTGTACCACAATCATGACAATGGGCGGGGGGTCCACTAGACCACCAGGGACAGTGCTTTTTACATGTCTCAGGGAATCAGGTGGGAAGGGAGACCACTAGAACACCAGGGATGGTCTTTTCTACATTTCTCGGGGAATCGGGGACTCAGGAGGGGGCCACTAGACTACCAGGGCTTTCTATCTTCTACATATACCGCGATCATGGCTACAGGATGAGGGATGCCCCAGGATGTCATGCTGTGCAGGGCACCAGGTGCAAGTTGCCGGGCTGCCCTGCACAAGGCATGCAAATGGGGCCATAATGACATACAAATGGCCCAGTTTGTACCTTGCATATATTATGGCCTCATTGGCATGCCGCCTGCTTAATATCGCAGTTGATGTGCCTAGCACAACTGCACTTATGCTGGTGCATCCCCGTGCTCCTTATCTGTGGCTTGCGCTGGCACAGTGCAACTGCGCCATGCACAGTATGTGAGCTGACCATACCATATTCAATAGTGCATTGCCATGGCACATCCCCATTCAATATTACCTGGACATGGCCGCGGCACATCCCAGTTGCACTGCGCCCAGGCTTACGCCACTGCCTGGCACAATCCGAATATCTGGGCCTATGTATACAATGGAGAGAAGGAACAGTTTCCTATAGTGGTTATATTTAGGTTCCAAGTCAGACCCCAGTCTTAATGTATATTTTGGACTGCAGTCAATACTTTTATTTTCATGAGCAGCAGAGTAACATTATCATCATGTCTGGGTATTTTGTTTCCAGCAGGGATGTCAGCCTTTGGTTGCAGGTGGGGAGGGGCGGGGAAGGGAAGCTTAGTGGTCAGCATGGTCATCATCATGCCAAGCAGAGTGAATGGCGTATGGTCATTAGGACTGGGGGAGATCTAGAACTGCTGCAGTTCTGCTATATGCTTTTATGTGCAGGTTACGGGAAGAGTGAATTTGGGGAGAGTAAGGTGGATTTGGGGAGGGGTTTTTGCTTTTTGGTCTTCTTCTGTATTGGGGTATGGTTGCAGGGTGATAGGGAGGGAGTGGGGAGGGGTACAAGAGCTGGAAGGCATATGAGGGCCAGTTTACTTATTTTCTATTTGATTTTGAATTTACTTTTTGTTTAAGTAGTGAAAATCATCTCTTGGAATGTAAAGGGTGCCCGGTCATGGGTGAAACAAACTCAGATACTTAAACACCTATAGATTATACAATGTCAGATTATGTTCCTACAGGAGATGCACCTAATGGAGGTGGAGGGCAACCTATTTTGGAGGGGATTCGTAGGATGTAGTTATGCTGTAAGTAATTCATCCTCACAGAGGGGAGTTGCTATTTTAATTTCCCGGGGACACAATTCCAAGATCTACAAATAATTGCAGATCCAAATGGTAGATTTCTCCTGCTCAGAGGAATCCTAGACCACAAAGAGATTATTTTAGGTAATATATATGGTCCCAACGAGGATTCCCCTGAGTTTTTCTCTAACCTCTCTTTCATTTAGCCCTTTCAGTCACTTACCAATGATACTGGCAGGTGACTGGAATCTTGTACTTGATCCTAAAGCAGACAGGTCCTCTCAGAGGACAATTAGCCTCATGCTGGCCCAGTGGTCACTAGGTTAACTGCTAGATACTTTTGGGCTGTGTGACCCTTGGTGTCTGGTCAATCCTTCTTTTAGGAAGTACACTTTTTTCTCCTTCTACCATAAATCTTACTCCCGTATCGACTTTTTTTGTCATAAGCCAGTACCTCTTATCAGGGTTAAAGGGATGTGGTACAGCCCCCAGGGTGCACTCGGACCATTCTTTGATTTGGTTGAAGGGAAGTATAGATCCAGATATGCAGAAGGATTCCATGTGGAAACTTAATCTGCAGCAACTTTCCCAGGAGGAAACAGTAGACAAAATTCTGGCCACCATAAAGCAGTTCATGGAACACAATTTGAGTTCTATCCTGGCTGTGGATAAGATATGGTGTGCACTCAAATGTGTTCTCAGAGGGGAATTGATTAGGTTAGCGATTACCAGGAAGCACAAGCAAGAAGCAAGGTCCAAGACCCTGTTACAAGCAATAAAGCAGTTAAAGATGTCACTCTCCTCTCAGACCTAGGAGGAAGGTAGGGAACAGCTTATAACCCTCCAAGCACAATATGAGGAGGCCTTGAAAGAAAAGGTGGAGTATGCACTGTTTAAAACCTATGATAAATATGTAGGGCAGGGCAATAATGCCAGTTACCTATTAGCTCTTAGGCTCCTGAAACTGGAGGAGTCATGCTTGGTCACCTGGCTTTCCTCTACAGAAGGTAATAGCTTATTAACTACTCCTAGGGATATAGCTCGAGAATTCGAGCTTTACTACCAACAGCTGTACTCCCCTCCTGAACAGAGCCCCATGGAAACCAAGACACAGGCCTATAGTTAGAAACCCTAATGCCCCAGGTGTTTGTTGGTATTTGCCTTTGTATACCTCTCCCTGTCCCTAGTCCCTCTCAACAATGGTCTTTAGCTTCCCCTATTACTATGCAAGAAATTATTAGGGCCACCTTCACTTTTCTGTGGAACAAAGCTCCTGACCTGGATGGGTTCCCACACAATTTTTACAAGGTTTTCGAGAAGGAATTGGCCCCGATTCTTCTCCAATTATTAAATTATTTTTGCACAGATGGGATTACAGATTCCACTCTGCTAGATGTTATTATTGTGAAATTGCCTAAGCCTGAGAAGTCTAAGAACAGAGTAATTACCGACCAATATCATTAATAAACTATGTTATGAAACTATTGGCCAAGATACTTGCCATCAGAGTGTCAAGGGTCTGGGAAGGACTCCACAATGAGGGACAGATAGGAGGCTGTCATGGTACAGTCAGACCTGGACATTGTGGCCATCACTGAAACCTGGTGTAATGATAACCATGACTGGGAGATGGCCATACCTGGCTACAACATATTCAGAAGAGACAGAGCAGGCAGGAAGGGAGGAGGAGTGGCACCATTGAAAAAAATGACATAAGGGCCACACACAGATCCAGGAGGAACAAAATGGGGGAGAGATACTGTGGGTTAAGCTGGAAAGGAAAATGGGGCCAGCCATCCACAGGTGTGGTCTATAGACCACCAGCCCAGGAGGAAGAAACAGATAGGGAGTTGATGCAGCCATCCAAAGGATGGCAGACAAGGGTGAGGTAGTACTGGTTGGAGACTTCAATATGCCAGACGTGGACTGGAGCATCCCAGCAGCAGCATCAACTAGGAGCAGATTTATCCTGGACTCCCTTCAGGGTGCCTTCCTCAAGCAACTGGTCATGGAACCAACTTGGCAGAAGACAATACTGGACCTTGTGCTCACAACCAGAGACAGTGTGATGGGGGGAACAGTGGGGGAGCACCTGGGTAACAGTGACCACCAGTCATTGTGGTTTGAAATCACAGAAGGAGCAGAACCAAACCACACAAAACACGATCCTGGATTTTAGGGGCAGACTTTGGGAAAATGGGGAGATACTTGAAAGAGGCATTAAGGGAATGGGACAGGAATCAGGGGTTGAGGAACAGTGGGCAGTATTTAAAATGGGGATTATAAGAACAACAGAATTATGCATTAAGCAGGTTAGCAAGAGGAAAAGGAAGAGGAGACCATTATGGTTTTCCAAAGAGGTAGCAAAGAAAGTGAAAGCCAAAAAGATTGCATTCAGGCAATACAAAAAGACACAGGCAGAAGGGGATAGGGAGAAGTACCAGGAGAAACAAAGGGAGGCAGGGAAGTCAGTAAGGGAAGCCAAAGCTCAGACAGAAGAACACATTGCAAAATCAGTGGGTAAAGGGGACAAAACCTTTACAGGTACATAAGTGAAAAAATAAAGACAAAGGGAGGGATAGTGAGACTGAAGGGGGAGGATGGGAGCCGCGTGGAGGATGACAACAATAAAGCTGACATATCGAACAGGTATTTCTGCTCAGTCTTTACTAGGAAGAGGGGGTAATGGATCTGAAGGGAGTACAAGGTGAGAATGGCAGAAATGGACACAAGTCCCTTTACACGAAAGGGTCCTGAAGGAACTGGAAGTAATAAGAGCTGATAAAGCAATGGGGCCAGATGGGTGCACCCCAGGTCCTTAAAGAACTAAGAGGTGGTGGATGAACCTCTGGCTATCCTGTTCAGCCAATCACTGGAAACAGGGAGGTACCCAAAGACTGAGGACAGCAGATGTGAGTCCCTTATACAAAAGTGGGAACAAAGAGGAAGCAGGGAACTACAGACCAGTCAGCCCCACCTCGGAAATGGGAAAGATCATGGAAGCACTACTGAAGGAGAGATTGCTGGAACATCTGGTTGTCAATGGACTACAGGACCCAAGGCAGCATGGTTTCACCAGGGGAGTCATGTCAGACCAACCTCATTGAATTTTTGACTGGGTGACTAGGGAGGTGGATCAGGGAGGGCAGTGGACATGGCCTATCTGGACTTCAGCAAGGCCTTTGACACTGTGCCACATAGAAGACTATTACACAAACTGTGGAATATGGGTGTGGGCAGGACAGTAGTGTGGTGGGTAGGTAACTGGCTGGGTGGCAGGACACAGAGGGTGGTGGTAAATGGCTGTCACTCCACAGAGGGAAGAGTAACCAGTGGGGTACCACAGGGATCAGTGCTGGGACCGGTCCTATTCAACATCTTCATCAGTGACCTTGCACAGGATCTAGAAGGCAGAATTTCACTGTTCACTGATGACACAAAGCTCTATAACAGAGTAGACACACCAGAGGGTGTATACAGAATGAGAAGGGACCTGCAGAAACTTGAAGAATGGTCAAGGGTTTGGCAGTTGAAATTCAATGCAAAGAAGTGCAAGATAATGCATATGGGCACAAAAACCCTGGCACAATATATCAGTTGGGGGTGAGGATATAGCATGCACCAAGCAGGAAAGGATCTTGGGGTTGTCATCTCTGATGACCTCAAGGTAGGGAAACAGTGTGACAAGGCATCAGGTAAAGCAAATAGGATGCTGGGATGTATAGGCAGGGCATCACCAGCAGGAAAGGGAGGTCATAATTCAGCTATACAAGACACTAGTGAGGCCCCACCTGAGTACAGTGTACAGTTCTGGAGACCATACCTATGTAAGGACATAGACAGGGTAGAGAGGTTCAGAGGAGGGCAACAAAGATGGTGCATGGTTGCATCACAAGTCCTAAGAAGACAGATTGAAGGAACTGAACATGTACTCCCTGGAGGAGAGGAGGGAGAGAGGGATATGATAGAGACATACAAGTATCTTACAGGGAGGAACAGGGTGCAGGAAAACACTATTTTTAAGCAAAAAGATGTTTCAGGACTAGAGGCATGGGATGAAGTTGAGGAGGACGATTCAGAGGAAACATGAGAAGAATTTCTTCACAGAACGGGTGGTGGACAAGTGCAACACCCTGCCAGAGGAAGTGGTGGGGGCTGAAACAATCACGGGATTTAAGAATGCATGGGATAGACATAAAGGAATTCTAGAGGGCAGGGGTAAGGGGAAACATACTTCTAGGAAAACAAACTGAACTTACAAGGTCAAATGGGCAGACTAGGTGGGCCATAGGCCCTTATCTGCCAACACTGTCTATGTATCTATGTATCTATGTATTTATACGGAGAGATCCTCATCAGACCATATCAGAAAGCTGGCTCATATTTTTTCTATATCCAGGGAGGCTGGTTACCGGTTCCATGTTAAAATAGCGATAATAAAATCGCGACTTCAATATTAGTGTCTTTTTTTCCGCAACCCAAATTATAGTGCTCTGCAACTTTAGCGCCACACATAATTAGCTACCCTGTAAAAATAGCGCTTGGTATCAATACACAATTTTCAGCTCTGGTTGTTGTTACCTCTGCAATTTTGATTTCATATGGCATAATTTCAAGAATTAACAAGCCCCAGATTTCAGATCCGAATAATGCTTGTTTATCCATTTCAGTATTAGAAGTACTAACTAGTAAACCATAAACTGAATACACATCACATCATACAGTCTGTAAAACACAGTAAGCCTGAAGCAGATTGGGAAGCTTTAGTTACTTACTGTAAATTTCTAATATGAGTATTACATTTGCCTTTACTGGCGAAGTCTATCCACAAAAGCAATAGTGTTAAGCTACCTCTGGTTCAGCAGTATTTATAGACCATTGGGATGATCTTGCTTTCAAGGTAAAGGTAAATAATTTTTTAGGGTTCAATTCCAGTTCTAGTTTAAGACAATGTAAGTTTGAAATACATCAAGATGTGTTGAAAATAAGAGTTGACCATCTAAGCTGATAAAAATATTATAACAATAGAATAAGATATGGGGCAGAAGCCAGTCTTTTTTGACACTACACTTTATCTAGGGGGCATCAATGTGTTCACTCGGAAGTCTAAAGCTGAACTTTATCCATGACTGATCAAGCAGATTAATAACCGTTCTTAAAAGAGAATGCTCTAATTCTATTAATTTCTTCAAAAGAATATTATGTGATTACAGAGTCAGAAGCTGAAATCAATAAATATGATGTATGTATGTATATTTCTCCAGTAAGTGAACAACTACAAAGCAAAGGTCAGTGGTTAAAAATGATTGATGAAAACCTTCTTGATAAGAAGATTACGTATTTTTGCTGATACCCACCTTTCTAGAATAGTTAGAATAACTAAGGTAACTTTTTTTTTTTGCAAAATAATCATCTAACCCTAGAGATCATCCTATCTAAACGCCGGTCGCTATTCTTTACATGGGAGCTCACTGTTAGTCACCATTTTGGACCAATCACTCAAATGACCTAGTCGATCACATTGCAGTCGCTGAAAAAAAGTCGCGATAATGCCGTCACTATTATGTAGTCGCCATTTTAACGGGTAACCCTGGTTACCTTATCGCGTTGGTCTCCCTGGACGCAGAAAAAGAATTTGATTGAGTGGGTTGGCCATTTCTTTTTTGAATCTTAACTAAATTCGGGTTTCTGGCATCATTCATTTCCTGGGTAAATACTTTATACTCCAAGCCTAGTTCTAAAGTCTATTGCTATGTTTTTTTTTCCTTCTGCTTTTCCTTGGTGTTCTGGTACTAGACAGAGCTGTCTGCTCTCCCCCTTATTATTTAACCTATACCTAGAACTGTTACTTCAACAATTGAATGCTTCCCCTTCCATAACTGGGGTTGTCATAGGTCCCTTCGATGTCAAGTTGTCTGCATTTGCAGATGATATCCTTCTCCATGTTACCAATCCAAGGGAGTCCATTTTAGCGTCGTTGGATGTAATAGGCAAATTTAGTCAGTTTTCTAATTATAAATTGAATTTGAGAAAAACGGTAGTTATGCCACTAAATACCCAAGTAAATAAATTGGTTATTGACACACTATGGACTGGACCACCCGGCTTAAATATCTTGGAGTCACGTTGTCTACTTCACATTTCCTTCTGAAAAAGCTTAATTTACAGTAGATAACGTAATTTCTACTATCTAACAAGACCTGAACAAATGGTCCCCACTACATTTATCTCTTCAAGGCTAGGTCAGCGTGATAAAAATTAATATCTTGCCTAGAGTATTTTATCCACTTAATATGTTAAATATTTACCTTCCCTTAAACTGGTTTAAAAAAAAATTCCACAGCATTATTTACAGGTTTGTGTGGCAAAATAAACTCCTCTGTAGGTAAATATGTGTGACTCTGTGCTCCTAAAAATTTAGGAGGACTCAAACTGGCCAGTTTCTACCTATACTATTTGACCAGCCATATGGCTAAATATTTGCTTTGGAATGCTGAACTTAATAGGAATAGCAATTCCCTGTATACCTGTTATGGTTACAGATACTGTGGAACATCACTTGATAAGGGCACAGGGAACTGCATGGTCAAGTTCACTTCATATCCATCCCCACAAACTCCCGGCTCCCCTACAAACCACGGATATATACATCTCCGTCAAAATTCATAATCAGTTATGTAAATCCTTCAAGCATGAAAATCAAAAAGACATAACCCAGGTATTGATTGATGACCCTAACTTTACCCTAGGAGGTAAAATTCTTTCTGCAGGAGTTCTGGTCCCTCTTGCACAAGCCCAAGTTAGTGACATACTCATACTGGAAAAATTGGGATCTAGTCCTGAGATTATGAGAAAGTTCCATATTCCACCAAAACAATTATTTTTTGTTTATCAAATTAGGCACATGCTTATACATTGCTTTGGGCCTGGGTTATGGATGGACAACCATGAAGTGGACCTCCAGGGATTCCAAGTAATTGCCTGGCAACCCCATGCAGTCTCTCTCCTGGTCTCGTCCATGTATAGTCAGATACATCCCTTCATGAGCAGTAAGTCTTTGTACTGGGACAAAGCTATCCCCTCCGACCACATCAGTCCTGACAAGCTATGGCAAAATGTTTACAGATACATGCTAATGATAGTCTGAGACTGGTACAGTTCTACATCCTGCATAACATGTATTTCACACCAGTAAAAATGTATGGTATGAGTAAATTGCCTAGTCAGGCATGTTATTGGTGTGGGCAGCACCGGGGAACCCTTCTACATATTTTTTGGGATTGCCCTAAGGTAGCTCCTCTCTGGTCACTCATCGATTCCAGGGCAGACCCATTTCTGGGGCTGCAAGACCTCTTTATGCCCAACATCTGCATATTAGGAGACTATCCCACATTTGGAATCAAGGAGAGGATGTATCATATTACTCTTATATCTCTCTCTGTTAAAAAGCTAGTGTTGAGGCACTGGAAAGACTAACAAGTCCTGCCATACCTGGAATGGGTCAAGGAGCTGTTTTATAATTTAAGACTGGAAAAATCAATAGCTAGCATTAGAGGCCAGATCTCACAGTATCAGGCAAGCTGGAATAAGCTCCATACCCTATGGTCCCTGGTGTTGGTCTCTTAACTTTTCTTTTTTAAAATCAAAATTTTTATTGAAATCATCAACACCATAACAACATACATACAAAAAAGATTTTGTTCCTTCATAACAATTGACATAGATTAGAACCGGTAAACAGTTTTCTCCCAAAAAAAAAAAACCCCACACAGCACCCCTCACCCCACCTACCCCCATGAGTACTTAATATCTTCAAGGAAGATCTGTCTCGCCCACCATCGCTTCTGGCGTTACCTTACTAGATCCGACTTCACCTGAGGAAGGTATAACATCTGAAAACGACTCCATACCTTTTCATATAATTGGAGCTGATTGTCCCTTCCTGCACTCAATTTTTCCATATTTAAGTTAAATAACATCTCCTGCAGCCACTCCACATACATGATTGAGGAGTCCATCATCCAATGCCGTAAAACTACCTTTTTAAGCGAACCTGAGATCAGAGCCATATAGAATCTGCGCTCCTTAAACCTAATGCCAGAATAATCCCCTATCAGGCATACTTCTGGGGTAAAATACTGGTCAATTCCCAACAATGGATCTACTTTCTGTTTAATCTGTATCCATAACTGCTTTATCGGCGGGCACTCCCAAAAAATGTGATATAGGTCTCCAACTGCCTGACGGCACCGGAAACAGCTTTGGTTAGGCCTACGACCTACTTTATGTATTTTGGAAGGGTCCAAAACAAGTTATTCAAAAAGTAAAACTGCATCACCCTCAGTCTATTCTGTTTAAGATACCTATACACGTGTATACACCCTCCCAGTCCCGCTTCCTGCTCTCCCAAACAACTAGACCAATATCTAGGCCTACAATCAAAATCAAGAGCTTGATCGAGAGTGCCTTGTATACTCTGGAGACCGCATGTGGTTCCCACACAATTGGCTCCAATGACTCAAACCATTTCCCATTTTTCGCTCTACTCTAAGCTTAATCAACATCTGGGTTAATAAATGAGTGATTTGGTAAACTTTAAAGACCTGCTTGGACTCAATGTTATACTTTGCCAGGATCTCTTTTATAGGCAGTATACGACCGTCTACCATTAAATCCTCAATTCACAATCCCTCAAGCTGGGGAAGCCATCCACCCGATATCATTTTCCCCCCAATCTTCAAATTGGGATTTAGGCAGATCGGCTGACACTTGTCCCTATCTGGAATATAACCTAGCTTGGCACATAACTGTCTATGAATACGCACAAATTTTGCTATTGGGGTAGCAGTCAACTTAGGGGGTAATATCTTAGGAATGGAATAAAGCAAGGCTTTCGGGTCTATCCCCACCTCCTTAATCGCCTCTATTTCCAGTCTAACCCATGAGGGAACATAAGGCAAGGACTCCAACCTCCTGTTGGGTACTATCCATTTCAGATATTTGCAAAGATTACTGGCCCAGTAATATATACCAAAATGTGGAAGTCTCAGACCTGTTCTCTCCTGGGGGCTGCCAGCTTACCATAGGCCCCACGAGGCATCTTTTCCCTCCAGATAAACTCCGAGATTATTGAGTGTAACTCACTGAACCACCTTTGGGGGAGCCGAAACATTGAGCATATTGAGGGATAAAAAATCCTGGGCAGTACGTTCATCTTAATTATATTGATCCGACCCCAGAGAGAGAGCGCAGACCACTCCACCTTTTTAAATCCTGCTTAATAGTATTCCTAGTGGCATCCAGATTAAGCTTGATTAATTTCAGATCCGATCTAGCCAAGTAAATACCCAAATACTTCAACCTATGCGGAGTCCATTGCATGCCCAGTTCCAGTGCCTCAGACCTATGCACCCTCATGTTTAGCGGAAAAATCTGAGTTTTCTCTATATTAATTTTATAATTAGACAATCTACTATATACTTCAATGATACCCATAACTGCCCGAATTGACCCACCTGGTTGAGTAAGATGCAATAGAATGTCATCCGCAAATGCTGAAATTTTAAGCTCCTGCATCCCACTCTAACACCCATGACCCTAGGATCTAACCTCATTTTGGTGAGGAGGCTCTAAGTATAGATTAAATAGAAGAGGTGACAGAGGACAGCCCTGCCTAGTACCAGAGTTCAGAGAAAACTTGTGAAAATACTCGTTACAATATATTTTAGCTTTGGGATCTTTATACAGAGCAAACCGTGACTGATAAACTGGGCGGAAGCCAAATTTCTCCATAACAACAGACAAAAACTTCCAATCCACTCTATCAAATGCCTTCTCCGCATCCACCGACATCAAAACACATGGAGAATCACAGTCTCTGGATGTGGAGAAGACATGAGACAGCTTACGCAGGTGGTCTGAGGCCGACCTGCCCTTCATAAGCCCAACCTGATCGTGATGAATTAAACTAGGCATGACCTTGGACAACCGACTCGCTAAAATCTTCGCCAGAATCTTAACATAGCAATTAATCAGGGAGATAGGCCTATAGCTTGTAACTTTATCTAATTCCTTCCCTTCTTTCGGAATAAGCACAATTAGGGCCTCAAATAAATAGTCATCCACTGCATCTAAGGTCAAGATACTCTGAAATAGTCTTTTAAGGCCGGGACATAACAGAGTTGCGAAACATTTATAAAAATTGGGTGAAAAACCATCTGGGCCAGGTGCCTTATCATTGGAAAGCATTCGGATTGCCTCCAAAATCTCTTCATCAGAGATGGGAAATGAGAGCTCCCTCTTTTGAGCCTCCGACACCTGGGGTAAACTACAAGTACCTAGATAAACTTCAGTTTCTTCCTTACTGGGTCTAGGAGTCATTGGACTGTATAATATCTTATAATAGTCCTCAAATTCCCTAACGATTTCCATAGGCAAAGTTTTAACCGACCCATCTACTCGAGACGTGATACTTTGGACTATCCTAGATGCCTCTACAGCCCTCAACCGCATTGCCAAGAGCCTACCTGACTTTTCACCTTGGTTCAAATACAATGCTTTTGTTTTATTCATCGCATACTCTGCCCTCTCTCCTAGTATCTCTTCATACTCATGACGCAATTTAATCAACCGCTCCCTGGTCTCCTCTGGCGTATTCCTTGACAAGGCCCTTTCTATGTCCCTAATTTGTACCAACAAAAACCTAACCCTATCGTCCCTCTTCTTCTTCCTTGCAACTGCTAACTGGATAAACTCTCCCCTCAACACGCATTTTAGAGCACTCCACCATAAGTCCCTCTAATAGAAAATGTCTATTCTCTGCCTCATATTGTTCAATCCAGCCACCAATGTACTCCCTTATTCCCGTGGGCGAAGTAATTGGTTATTTCTACCATATAGTCTGTAGGGAGTATTAGGGCCAAACTAAGGAACAGCGAACCATGGAGTGGTCGAAAAGATCCCAGAGTAATGTTACTATGCACCAATCCTGAGAGTAAGCCTCTACTCACCAAAATAGTCAATCCTGGATCTGGTCTTATGAACTTCCGATAGAAATGTATACTCCCTGCACGAAGGATGTAGAACCTCCACGGATCACACAAACCCAGGTTATCAGATAGATCCTCAATAGCTCTCTGGGCTGGCGAGACCCTTACTGGCCACTCATCTTTATCCAATTCCAGAGTAAATGGCAAATTCCAATCCCCCCCAACACTATCGGGAGGTGGTGAAACGGACTTAAGACTTTCATTAGATCCATAAAAAAACCAGGGGTGTCTGCGTTAGGACCATATACACTGCCCAGCACTAACCTTGTTTGGTTTAAAAGTCCTATAGTGATTACATAACGGCCTACCAGGTCCACTGTCTTTTCCTCACACACAAAAGCCACACTCCTATGCAATAGGAGTGCAACCCCCCTAGCAGCAGTATTATACCCAGCCCCGTACACTTGACCAATAAACTGGCATCTGAGAGCACTCAGCTCCTTTTCAAGCAAGTGTGTTTCTTGTAAACATATTATCTGGCCCCTTAACAATTGCAAATGTTTTAGTAATTTATATCTCTTTACTTTTTGCCTGGCACCCTTGACATTCCACGTAACAAATTCCACAACACTACCCATCCTCCGAACAGTTCTTAAAAAACCATCGAGCTCCCTCCTCTCTCACGTCGATCGCCATCCTGCCCAAAACAGCTGGGAGAGCAGATCTTCCACTATTCCACCCCTCTAAGCTCCTACTGCTAGCCTCCCCCCCACTCCCTGTCCTACCTTAAAAAAAGAACCCTACAACTATCCAATCCCATACACCTGTATTTAAAGCAGTCAATACCCTCCTCCCATCTCCTCCCCAATACCCCCCCTCCCCCTTTCCATCACACTTTGGCCAGTGATATCCATAGCTCCGCTACCTCAGACCCTCCCTCCAGCCCCTCGTCAAAATCATGAAATGTCTAACCGAGACTAATCAACAGATCCCAATGACCCTATGTATTCCGCAACCATCCACATAAAAAAAAAAAAGGGAAAAAGTAGAATATGAAGCACATAAACAAAAGAGCCCCTCAGATCATAAACTTACACCTCAGAGCCCCCTTCCCGAATAAACCCCATGTACCATTGCCCCCACACTCAATACTAGAGTTGACCCCTCCACAACAAAAGAAGTCCCCAAAAGCTAACAAGCAACATCATTTTAATTAACTTTCTGCTGTGCAATAAAGTAGAACCAAAAGAAATAAAAAAACATAATTATCTGCAGGAGATCCAGCGAGTAGTGTCCACAGTAGATACAGTCCCCGACTTGAGGCACGGATGGTGCTCCATTACATCAAAAAAAAAAAAAATCAGGTGAGGTAAAACCAAGTCCCACAAAGAAATCAGTCTGCAGGCCAGATTCTGACAGGTGCGCTTTTCTTCCGCTCCAATAATCTGCAGTCGCAAGTGCTCCTCGAGTTCCTCCCTTCCAAGTCTTAGCCAGGAGCACTTCTTCTATTACTACGTTCCCAGCAGGACCTAATAAAACACCAGCGCATCCTGGAATCCAAAAAAAATAGACGGAGTAGGAGAACGACTTCCGCATACCCAGACCTGTCTGTTACGAAGAAGCCAGCTAGTCCACCGATACGTTATCGGTAAATCCATTGTATGCTGTGGTCCGTTTGCAGTGTGCTGCATCACTCCAGGCCAGGCCCTCCTACCCGCATACGTTAAACCTTCACCCTCATCAGATGTCTTGTTACCCGACCGATTTATCTGCGGTCCCGGGTTCGAACCTCCGCGCCTCCACTCCTCCAAGCAAGTTGGCCAGTCCACTTACGATGCCTCTGCCACCCACAAGCTTTGTTCAGACAAGGACGGAAAAGCAAGGAGAAAGGAAAAAAAAAAAAAAAATTAGGTCAGGGCACCTCTTATCCAAAAGGCCACGCTCCTTTGTTTTAACAGGCCACAATCAAAAATAAGATTTTAGACACTATAGCCCACTTCTCTCTCTTTTGACATCCCAGGGGCTATCTGAAGAGGTCTGGGAGGGCTGCCGACAATCCCTTTCTTGCCATTGCCGCATCTTCATAAGAAGACCACTGACCAGAGATCATAACTTGCAACTTAGAGGGGTAAAGCATGCGGAAACGAATACCCGCAGGAATCAATTTTCGCCACAATGGGATGGTACTCCACTCTTCTCTGCCGCACTGCTAGCGGTAAATCCTGCGTAATCCTGATGGGCACTCCCTTCCATTTCAATTCCTTGAGCTCCTTAGCCTTTACTAAAATGAACTGCCTTTCTTGATAGTTCAAAAAGCGCACAATGAAAGTACGCGGGTGGGAGCCCGGTGGTGGAGCCGCACGCAGCGCCCGGTGAGCCCTTTCAATGATAAATTTGTCGCCGAAGGGCGTCTGGCCTACAAGGTCTCTGAGAAGGCTCTGCATAAACGAAATCGCATCTGTCCCCTCCTCACGCTCCGGAAGGCCAATAATAACTAGATTATTCCTCCTGCTCCGTCCCTCTAAATCTTCGATCTTTGCCTCCATTCTAGCTAACTTCTGCTTCAGATTTACAATCTCCAGCTCCTGCTTTAGCATTCTCTTTCTAAAGATGAAACCTCCACCGTGATCTCCCGTGGCGACGAGACAA
The DNA here is from genome assembly GCA_016271365.2 of Neoceratodus forsteri. Taxonomy (NCBI): domain Eukaryota; kingdom Metazoa; phylum Chordata; order Ceratodontiformes; family Ceratodontidae; genus Neoceratodus; species Neoceratodus forsteri. Next base: position 283,908,251 of record JADMNL010000026.1, on the reverse strand, counting down.
GTCCTCCAGGGCCACAGTGACTGCCTTTAACTCCTCTGTCACCGTGCAGAGCTCAGCTCGAAACGGTTTAAACTCAGCAAGAAATTGAGCCAGTGTTAGGGGCTCATTTTCGCGAGTGGCACTTTCATTATCAGGGCTTTCAGAATCCGCGATCACTCTCGCTTTCTTCGGCTGGGCCTTCGCGGGAGAAACTGGCGGAGTGTGTCGGGGCACGTTTTTCCTCATCTCCACCTCCATGTGCACCCAATTCAGCGCCAAACTGCTTCAGGGATCTTCTGTAATTCTTATTAGGATTGGCTGAAGTCGCAGGCTAGGCCAAATTACAAAAATATAACTTTTAATGCAGTGGGAAGCTGGAGCTACAGGATCAGGCTGTGTTCACAGAGCTTGCATCACGTGACTCCCTGGTCTCTTAACTTTTCATTGCCCCATACATTTTTTCTGTGGCTTTTTGATTCTACTGGTTGTTTGTTTGCCTCTGATAGGTTATAGTTTTAATTATCAGTCAGGTATACTCCTTGCAGTAAGAACTATTAATTAGCCACCAGCTCTTAGGGGAGGGGGGATGGGTAAGGAGAGGGTTTGGGTTAGGTACGGGGTTGTTCTCTGGGTAGGGGATGTATGTTTTAGTTTATTTTAGTATTATTATCTTTTTATGTTTGTTTGCATGCATGCTCAAGAAACATTATGTGGCAGCTTAGGAGAGAAGTGGGTTGTGGAGGTGTGGCACTATGTGAGCCAATTGAGGCATTGCATTTGGGGGCTTGCCACTGCTGGACCAATGGAGGCACAGTGCACTGATGACACTGACTACCAAAAGTGCCACCAACTTGTAAGGTTTACATGTGCAGCAATCAGGGGCTGCCTCATCATTGCAGCATCAGACATTCTGCTGCAATGATGGAGCGACCCGTCATTGCAGGGCAGTACCTTGCCTAGTGTAATATTGTTTGTGAACGTGGCGGCAAACCATCGCCTTGTTTACAAACAATATTGCCAGCCTCCAGTGCCGAGGGAGTGCCCAATCCCCCTCAGCATCATGTTCCTTCACCAAAATCCTTTGTTTGCTGACAGGGGCCCAATCCTCATCGGCTTCAGTCCCCGGCTTCCCAGTTTAGTTTGCCGATGGGGGAGCCCACTCCCTGTCAGCATTATGTCCCCAAAAAATCCTTTGTTTGCCTACAGGGGCCCCAATCCCCATCGGCTTCAGTCCCCACCTTCCCAGTTTTGTTTGCCAATGGGGGAGCCCACTCCCCGTTGGCATTATGTATCCCGCTTAAAGACACTTTGTTTTGTTCTAAGGGGTGCCCAATCCCCCTCAGTTCTTGCCCCCCTTGGTATGTGCCGGCCAGGGGTGCCCAATCCTGTCATTCTGCCCCACAAGAAAAATAGGAGTGTGTTACTTATGTGCGCCAGTAGTTTCCACGCACGCTCATAACTTCAACGAATCTGCAATATTTTCACCACAGGTTTTCAACATTGCCGTTTTTCCGCACCTCCTTATGAACAGTACAGCTGTCATTTTTCACATCCTGACTAAAATGTGTTTTTGCACTTCTGGCACAGAATAGTGCGGTCACTCTGGGAAATCAGTGTTCAGGACACATTAAGAAAATCACAGTGACACTGTTCGTGAGCAGAGGTCCTAAAATGTCTATGTTGAAAATTTGGTGACGAAAGTCCAAAGAATGACTGTGTTATGCTCATGCGTTGCACAGTTTCTACGTATGCTCAGAAGTGCAAGCATTTGTAATATTCCCACTACAGATTTTCAACATTGTCATCTCTTCACACCTCCCTATGGATGGTACAGCTGTCATTCTTCACATCCTGCCCGATCTGTCTTTTTGTACATATGGCGCAGAATAGCACGGTCGCTGTTAGAACTCAAAGTTCAGGACACACTGACAAAATCACACTGCCACGCTTCATGAGAAGAAGTCGCAAATGCTTTCGTGAGGTGGGGTCACAAAAAGGCCATGTTGAAAATTTGTAGCGCAAATACCAACAAATGGCTGGGGCATTAGGGTTTCAAACCTTAATATCCCATCCTGTACAAACTGACAGGCATCGCGGTGTGCTTTTGGATTACCGAATGAACTGCTCATGCCATCCTACCCCCACCCCCCAGTCAGTCACAGGCAATGAGGTGTACCTTGGACTCTTCAGCCCCAGAGTTCACCGAATTCTCCTATACTGCACCAATTTCAGCGTATGTCCTTATAGAATTGGGTGACTGTAAAGTCAAACATCTCTAGGCACACATCAACACATGTCGGTGTCTGCAGAATAGGGTGAGGTGACATAGCATGAATGTCATGGGAGACGACTCAAACACTTACCCCAATGCCTGTCCATCTCTACAGGATGGAGGTGGGGTTGGTGTGAAGTTCAATACTTCACTGCCATTCCTATTCTGCATCTGTCTAACTCCTGCATTTCCAATGCTAATACCAGCAAGCAAACATTCGGCATTGACAAATGCTTGTTTAAAATTGTAACTTTCTTGATTTTTTAGAAAACACAGCTGTTGTCTTCACCTGCTTGTTGATCTGTGTGGTGTTCTTTTTGAACTTAATAAAGTATAATAAATGAAAAAAAAGTAAAAAAGCAGTGCTGGGGTCCCACGCCAACACTACAGTGACCTGGTGGTGTTGTCGCTGTACTGTAGGCCAAAGTAAAGTTGTCAATGTAGCATCAGTATACCAGTTACCTCAGGGTTACCCAAAGTCCATTCAGCTTTACTGCTTAATTATAATAGATATCATTGCTAGTTCAGCTGTTGTACAACTAGTAATAAGAAAGTGAATAAATCACAAGAACTGGAAGATGTGCATCGTAGGCAGGACCCCTTAGTGCTCTTAATTTCTACAGCAGAGCTCCCAGGCTTCTGTGTCAGTAGCCATTCATTCATGTGGCATTAATTTTTCATTTCCATAGCAGAATGCAGGCCTGATGTTGGCTAAAATATGATTATGCTGAGCCTAGATGAAGGGAAACTGGATAAGCAAGGGGAAGAGGAGAGTCAATCATTGTGGAAAAACTGTATATTTGATGAGAAATCCCCCAGCGTAATAAATTCTGTGGCACTATATATTCTGTGGCATGATGCAAGTTCTGTGGAAAAGTCTGCAGCTGCAGAATCACATAATACCAGAAGGCGTGAACACAGGTAATTAAGGAGCTAAATTATTTAATAGCGGGCACTCTGGCAATGGTTTTGCAGAAGTCAATGGACACTGGCAATGGGCCCAGGAACCAGATGCACAAAAAACTGACTCCTCTGTTTATCAACAGTTGGGTACAGCAAATGGGTTGCTTTGTTAAAGGTCATACAATAAAAACAGAAGAAATGGATTATTTAAAGATAATATCATGTAAAGGGCATAAAATAGCTACAAGGATGTTTAGAAGGAAAGGTACGACTGAAATAAATAAGACATACACAGTGTTTTGAAATATTCAGTTTCATACTTCATCCTTGCAGCAAGGTCATACAGTGAGTGTCGCTTTGAGGATTAGAGCCCAGAGGCTTCACACACACAGTCTCAGCAGTTGGTGGGGGTATTCAGAGGTGTGGAGTCCTCTGCATACAACTACCCTCATAAACTGCCATACAAAAACAGAGGTCACTGTCTGCAGAGGTGGAATGTTCTCTGTGAACAATACATACAATTATGCAGATTGCCATTCCACATGTTAATTGTCGCACATGAGTTGTGCGACCACTAACATGATGTAAGTGCAATTACCTCAGTGGTTGCACTATGGCACGGTACTAGGCTCACAGTGCCATACTGTTGCCCATACCCCTTAGCACATGGTATCACTACAATGCCATCCCTCACTCTGTTTGTCACTGGACCTTGAGACCTGCTTGTGGGTCAGTTTGTTTTGTATTTGTCAAGTCCCTCACTGGTCTGCAGTGCTAGTTCAGTGGTGCCAAAATCTCTTCTGATGATTACCAACATCTCTGGGGATCTGCCCTCCCCAGCCCTGTTCCTGTGTGCTCCACTTCCCCTGCAGGAATGAATGCTCCACTTTGCAAGGCAGCAACCCCTTGGAAAACTGCTCTCAGCAATCCTTCTGATCCGAGGGTCGCTACCCCTTGTGAATGGGGATTTAGAGCACTGTGGTGTTGCACAGTGCCTTCCTGCATGCCACATTCCTCATTAATCCTAGACCCACTCATCCCCTCTCCCTGTGCTGTGGACAACATTTTAATTTGATACTGCTCTAGCCAGCATCTCCTTAAACCCATCCACTATAGACAACTCCCTCTGGACCCCTGTAGGGTGGTTGCCTCATCAGGACCTTGGCCACTATGTCCACATGCTGCTCCACTAGTGCGGTATACCAGGTCTCCCAATGGATATTTTTCCAAACTACTGCAGCACCCCACTCATCTCTGCTGCTTAGGATGGCAACAGCTGCTCCAGGAGGGTGATGGCATCCACAGAAGATTCTCTACAAACCTCAATAGGGAGATCTACTAATGGATCCCCCTTAATCCTCTCCTCTGGTAACTGCACACTGCAAGCAATAATACCCAACAGGGTGGGCGGTATTGTGCTATACTGACCGCCATGGGGTGTAATGAGGCCTGACACCATGGGCAGAGGGCCTTATAGCCCCTGGAAGGTCCAGTATAGCACAATACCGCCCACACTGGAGGGTATTATTGCACTTAGAAAATGGGCACTGTAAAAGAAAATGACTTTAATAAAAAATGTTAATCAAACAGTAGTTTAAATACAGTTTTGCAATAAAATAGTTCCTCCACCTACACTTGAATGTTGTTTTGTTTTTAATTAGATACCTTTGTCCTAATGCAGCTTATGTAGTTGTGCCTTTGTAGCTGGCTATTATGGTAACTTCCCCCAACCCCCACAGTGCTTTTGGGAACAGTGGGGCACTGCTGTTGTTCGTTTTTTATGTCTCTCATTGCTCATCACCTGTCTGCTTCTTCTGCTAACCATCCCCTGCCATTTACACACAGCTTGTTTTTCTTTATTTGTTTTTTTTATTTTGCTAACTTCCTTTGATTTATTTATTTGTTAAAGTAAATAAAGTAACCAGATACTAAGGATATCACATAAACACAAACAATCACAAAGCCTACTTAGGCAATGGATGACCACAGCTGCAAAATGATTAGATGTGTCTATAAGCTGTCAAGCACTGTCTTCTACACATGACACAAGCAACTGAATCAAAAGTCCATTCACACACACACGCAGCAGAACACAGCTGCAACATTATTAGATTTGTCTACAAGCACTGTCTTCCATGCAAGACACAAGCAGTTGAATCAAAAGTACATACACACACACACAGCAGAACACAGCAGTGAAATGATTACATTTGTCTACAAGCACTGTCTTCTATGCAAGATACAAGCAATAGAATCAAAAGTCCGTACGCACAATAGAATACAGCAGTAAAATGATTAGATTTGTCTACAAGCACTGTCTTTCACGCAAGACACAAGCAATTGAATCAAAAGTCCCCACACACATTTATCATGCAGTTTTGCTTTAATTGAGCTATTCCCTGTGCTGCCTTTTTTTGGAAGCTGAAACCTCTGCTATAGTGATCTTTCTGTGCTACGTTTCAGTGCTTAATTTACAACCATTTACAAACTGAGAAACTTGTTTTGCTGGTATCCCCTTTCCCACTCACACAGAGGAGTCAATTCATTGTTAGATAACCATGCAGGTTGATTTTACTTGCATAGGGCAACAAATAATTTGCAATAGTTTACATTAAAAGGATCAAGGAATATAACACAAACTGATGACAAGCAAGATGGCTAAATGAGGCTGTGGAGAAAGTGACTCAACAACAACAAACAACAAAAAAGCTAAACATGCAAAAACATATCTGAAAACAAAAGCCATAACATAACCACATGGTCAGAATATGAAATATTTTTAAACAAAGATAAATGCAAAAGTAACCATCTCAAAAAGAAAATGAAACTCAAATGCAACAAATGCAGACAAAAGCAACATCAAGCAGTTGTGCAGTTACAGCAATAGCCTAAACAAAAAAAAAATATGTCAGAATATTAATATTAAAGGGGACACAGTAAAAAATTCAGTGGAGATAGCAAGTAAGCATTAATCACCGACAAAGGAGGGCTCTACCGGTGGATTAATGCCCAGCTGGGGGGGGGGGGTTGGTGCACAAGGCCGAAGGCCAAGTGCTTCCACCCCCCCAACAGGCATTAATCCCGGATGGAGCCCGACGCTGGAGGTGATTAATGCGCTTGTAACATGGCAAGTGCTAGGAGCATTTTCTTGGGATCACAATGTGCCTTGGAGCACCAGAGACACTGACACGATCAATATTCATGCTGCACAAGTCATGCTATGGGGTCGTGCTGTCTAGTCGAGGAAAATGTATTGCGGTGCACGTGCACATTCACTGCGCCACATACATTTGCCTAGTGTGCAGCACTTCTGAGGAAATGAGGACATAACAGTCCTGTCTGACAGTGACAGACCGTGAGTCATTTTTTGGGTTCGCAGTGACAGTTTTCCTGTTTGACACTTCCATGTTTTTCCACCACAAAATATTGCTATGTGGCCTTCTGGGATACATGTATGTGTCTTGCACTTCTGCCACTATCAGTCACAAATAGTCATCTATGCCTATGTGTTCCAGTGGTTCTAGCGTGCCCCGGTTACTTTTCTTACTTATGCTCACTGGTACTGCACTGCGCTACAACCAATATCTTCCTCCTGCAGCTATTCCTACCACTCCTCAGTGCAGTCAACCCTCTTAGGTCCCGGCTATGGCAAGCTATTCCGATGGTGCACACCATGCTGGCAATTGCTATGTTACTCTTGTATCAGGAGTGCCATCTACAGGTATGCATACATCGCGTGGCATGCTGTCTGTTAGACCGCTTTGAGGCGCACTCCCGGTAGTGCAGTTGCTTCGATCTCTACCCTGTGGATTGCCATCCCAGTGCTGCACCCTGTCACTGATGGACACTCTAGGTACTAAACAAGCGGGCACTAATGGTCGATTTCCCTCTTGACACTTCAGGTACTACACAAGCAGGCTCTACAGGTGGCTTAATCACCACTCGTTTTCTGTCACGTGATGCGTTTGCACCAATCTCCTCTCTCCATTTGCCTGCTATCTTCAGAGCTATGTTACAAAGCAATGTAATGAATATTTATGTTCCTTATTCAAACCCAGTCACAACTCAGTCTCCTGCTCTTGTACTTTACCAGGAATGCCAACAGAATTAATACAAATACAGACAACATACTGTAAAAAATTCAGAATAAGAAAATCAGAGTGAAAAGTTTCCACTAAATGCTGAAATTAAATATTGGGATAATCAATAACCAGGCCCCCCTCAGAATGTGTGTGTGTGTGTGTATATATATATATCTATATATCTATATCTATATATATATATATATATATAGATAGATATATCTATATCTATATCTATATATATATATAGACATAGATATATATATAGATATAGATATAGATATATATATAGATATATAGATATAGATATAGATATATATATATAGATATATATATATATATCTATATCTATATATATATATATATATATATATATATGGGATACATGATGGGCAAGAGTGTGATATGGAAAATATCTTCACTCCTATAGAGTGACATCTGAATACTCACGAGTGGTGAAGCCACAAGTGAGGTTTCAGAGGTCACTGTAGAGGACTGAACATATTTCCCATATCACACGAGTGCCCACCATGTATCCGATATGTACAATGGGGGCCTAATTGTTGCAAAATGTACCATTTGCGCAGCTTTTCGTGAGTGTGATGAATGGCAGGTCTTATATTTATCACACCCTGTTGAAAATAACATAATTTATCACACTCATTTACCACTCACCCCCATTGTGTGTATGTATACATACATAAATATATATGTATATGTATGTATATATATATATATATATATATATATATATATGTACATACAAGCAATAATACCCAACAGGGTGGGCAGTATTGGGCAGTACCAGACTGCCCAGCGGTGTAATGAAGTCCGACATCGCAGGCAGAGGGCCTTATAGTCCCTGGAAGGTCTGGTATTGCCCATACCGCCCATCCTGGAGGGTATTATTGCACTTAGAAAACGGGTTTGTGTGTCAGTTTTAATAACGAAATAAAGTAGTACAGGAAATTACCTTGAGAATAAATAACAAAAGTGAAAAATATGTTTTATTTGATAAAATAGTCCCTCTGTTTATCTATTGTCTCCCCCCCACGATTTTCTTCTGCTATGTTTCCCCTGCCCCTCTCCACTCTAGCACTTCTAACAGAACACAATGGAGTTTCTTTAACAAAATCCTCCACTGGTCTTCTCTTCTCTTCATGCTTTTCTGGCATTTGTTTGCCCCAGTTGGGATGTGCATCTGTTAGGCATATGACACTGGTGCGTAAAACAAGGAAGTGGAGACCAAGGAGTTCAGGAGATGATGGCGCTGTAAAATTTTGTTATTTTAAAGTTTATTACAGCAGCACTGATATGGTAACTCTATTTAAATTTGCAGCATTTACTGTAGTTTGCATGGAGCAGCAGCTCATTCACCTGTGGCTTGTTTATACTTTTTGTGGATTAGCGTCAGGACGTCTATAGTAGGTGGAGTTGTGGTGTCAGCGAGCTACAGGGAAAATGTAAGTTTGACACCCTGTTATAAGACATTGCAGTGGAGAGTTTTTTTTTTAAATTCATTAAACGGAGAAGTTGACTGGGAGCTTGGTTGGCATAAAAGCTCTGACTGGGGGTGGGGTGGTCCGTCTTGCCCACTAAGTGACAGAATAAAATGGTGGTGTTTTCAAATCATGTACCCAGTGGTTCAACCAATTATGAAGTGGCCTGGGCACAATGATTACAGTGATGAGTGTGGTAGGGTTGGCATGGCAGGCACTTTTAACTTACAGGGCTCTCACTGTAAGTTAATGTACCCTATGCCAGCCAATGAGCTTTCAGTATTTTTCCCCATTTTCTAAATATATATATATATATATATATATATATATATATATATATATATATATTAATTAATAAATCAAGGTTCAGTGTAAATTCTAGAATCACTAAGATTTCGGTCAGCTACATGTCTAACAGTGATTTCAGTGACAGAGAGCAGCAGTGATTCACAAAGGGATAATCAGGTACCCTAACTGTAATCGGTCTCTATGAAAATGTGATCCAATTCCTGGGCAACAATACCCGATAGACATAGTTTCTGTTATACCTTTGTAAAACATCTGCCACTGTATCACATTTAACAATCATTGAAAAATGTCTTCCCTAGTTATTCATCCCTGAATTATTAACAGTAGAACCCAAACCAACCAAATCATAACAAGATTTATCACTGTAAGCCTTGCATATTTTGCAGACTGTGATACTCAACCATTTTAGGGTAAGTTAGTCCATCTTGACTTATTTGCTGCACATGCAGCTCAGTTGCTAAGGGGTCCTGACCACGTTCACCCTACTTCAAGCCAAGCTAGCTACAGGATATCTAGCATTAACACTGATGGGAAGATTATGCCATTAGCAAGAATCTCTCTAAATAGCCTATTTTTGGCAAATTGAAACCTCCTCCATAGTGTTTTATGGGGCATGCCTCTGGTTTGAGAAAAGTTAAAGGAAAACTCCACCCAATGCCCAAGTTTTGTGCCTCTATGATTACTCTGAATTTGCTAAAAAAAACTATCCTGCACATTTTGAGTCCCTCCATAGGAGACACCAATAAAGTGAACAAATACTGAGTAAGGATGGGATCACAGAAACACAAACAATCACAAAGCCTACTTGTCCAAGGAATAGCCACAGCTGCAAAATGATTAGATCTGTCTACAAGCAATCAAGCACTGCCTTCTACACAATACTCACACACACACAACACACAAACACACACACACACACACACACACACACACACACACAACACACGGACACACACACACACACACACATATATAGCACACAGCAGAACACAGCTCCAAAATGATTAGATTTGTCTACGAACACTGTCTTCTACACAAGACACAAGCAAAATTGAATCAAAAGTGCACACACACACACACACACATATGCACACATGCACACACACACACAGCAGAACACAGCTGCAAATGATTAGATTTGTCTCTTAACACAGTACTCACACACACACACACACACACACACACACACACACACACATACACACGGACACACACACACACACACACACAACATATATATACACAACAGAACACAGCTCCAAAATGATTAGATTTGTCTAAGAACACTGTCTTCTACACAAGACACAAGCAAAATTGAATCAAAAGTGCGCACACACACACACACACATATGCACACATGCACACACACGCACACAGCAGAACACAGCTGCAAAATGATTAGATTTGTCTACAGGCACTGTCTTCTGTGCAAGACACAAACAATTGAATCAAAACTCCATATCATTTTGGTCAAAATAGGGAGAGCAGGATTTTAAGCAAAGTGACACTGTTTCTATTTAGATTGCAAGTAGCAATAACTGCTGCTGAGGTAAACTGATGTGTCCCTTGCCATGCAGTGGAGGAGCAGTGGAGCAATCACAGATTTGTGTTTTAAATGGATGTGCTCCATGTTGTTTACAGACCAGTTTATAGAAACCATTCCAATTCTATATTCTTTAATTCATGGTCTGCTGTAACAAACTATAAAGGGCTGCTCTATTTCTGCTACTTGGTACTGGTCAAAAACTGAAAGGGACTGAGAGATAGAAACAGGAGTGCAGACAAAACTACTTTAAATAGTGACACACTTGTGCACACACACACACACACACACACACACACACATAGCAGAACACAGCTGGATAAAGTATTAATATTTAGGAAGCTTATTAATTATGCTGTGCATACCCTAAGACTCAAAGTGTGACTCCTCTGGCTGCCATGCTCTCTCTTCTGTGGTTAATTTGAAACAAAAAGATAATGTAAGAAGACACTGGCCTCCAGTTGGGGCTATTAAACAACAGAGCAAAGTACACCCTGGGAAGATTGTCTAGGACAAGAAGCAATAAAAAGAAAAACTAAATAGCAGGTTCCAGGGGGCATAAAACTACCGGAAATGTTAGAAAACAACTCCCCCTCCCCATTCATTCACAGGTGTCAATCAATGTATTTGCTAACCATGCTGGTTGGTCTATCTTGCTTCCCTCATAGTAAGAATGTGAAACTACATTTGTGTTATTTTAAATGACTGATAAAGTAGCATGTCCAGTTTGCATCAATTGGAGATGAAGTTGTATCCCTTTAGCTGTGTGGAGTAATTCTCTTGGCATCAGCTGTAAGAGACATCATGCATGTAAGAATGGGTGAAGCCAGGAATTTTAAACTTGTACTCTAAATAAGAGATGATAGAACTGTTGCCAATGGGGTAAAGACTCTGGAAGTTAAGTATATATTTTCTAGAGGAAAAAAGTGAAAGGGGAGACATGATAAAAGCATTCAAATACTTCAAAGGTATCAGTAAGGTACAGGACATTTTAATTTTGCTGAGAAAGAGACATTCAAGGGCAAAGGGGCATGATATGTAGCTAGAAGGGGAAAGACATTTTAAGGAGATACAAGGAAATACTTCTTTAGAGGTAGGGTGGGGGACACGTGGAACAGCCTGCCAGCAGAGGTAATGGGTACCAAAATGGTTACAGATTTCAAACATGTATGGGATACACATAGGAAGACCTTGGTAACAGGGCTGGAGCACGGTGGTGGTGGGGGGTTAAGACTGGAGATCAGTTATAGTCCATGACATAACCACATGGTCAGAATATTAAATATTTTAAAATAAGCATAAATGCAAAAGTAACCATTTCAAGAAGAAAATGAAACGGCAGACTAAAGCAACAGCAAGCAATTGTGAAGTTACGTCAGAACCCAAACCACCAAACCATATGAAGATTCATCACTGTAAGTCTTCTGTATTATGCAGACTGTGACACTTAACAGTTGTAGGGTAAGTTAGCACATCTGGACTTATTTGTTGCATATGCATCCAAATTGCTAAGGGGTCCTGACCATGTTCACCCTTCTTCAAGTCAAGCAAGCTACAGTATGTCTAGTAATAACATGGTTGGAAAGATTATGCCATATTTTTAACAAGAAGTTAACATTTTAAAGAAACTGCTGTAGAATGAGAAGCAACTTGTGTAGGTGAATCATCATGCAAGCCAAGATACAGTGGTAGCCACAGACATTGCCAGCTATTTCCAGATATTTTGCAAAATTTCTGAAGAGTTTCTCTTGGCTACCCCTACTGTTTAAATGCAGAAAGCATCAGATATTTCTGGAAATATCACAGAAATTTCGGGAAATAGCTGGCAGTGTCTGTGGCTGCTACTGTATGTTCTAGTTGGGTTCCATAAGGCTAAGCAGTGTGAGCAGTAGGGGAAAGGGATAGAAATCTAAAATAGAACCGTTTAACTCTTTTGTGATTTAAAGTTGCATGATGGAAATGCAGCTTCCAGAACTGGACACCATATTCCAAATGAGGCCTCACCAGTGGCATCACCAACTCTTTCCTTCTGCTGGTAATACCTCTTCCTATGCACCAGAGCATTCCACTGGCTCTTTTTCACAGCTTTGGTATATTGTTTAGCCACCTTTATGCCATCCACTATGATTACTCCAAAATCCCTTTCCATTTTGATGACCATCACCCCCCACCCACCATAATCCTTCCCTGGGTTCCTGCAACCCAGATGGATGATTTTGCATTTTTTTGCATCAAATCTCCACTGTAACATTATGGACCATCCCTCTAGTTTTCCTAGGTCCCGCCTCATTTTTTCCACTCTTCCCAGAGTGTCCATCCTGTTGCAGATCTTAGTGTAATTCACAAACAGGAATGCTTTCCCCTTCAGCCCCTCTGCAATTTAATTTGTGAAGACATAAATTAGGACTATTTTTTAAACAGCCTTGTCTCAGCTTACATTACTCTCCTGGTCACACATTTTCACAAATAAATTTAAAGAGATGGAAAGTCCCTCCTGGTGGGTATATGGTGTTATTCTGTGTTTCTCCACTCAAACCTATCTTCACTAGTCCCCGATCAGTGTCTCTCATGTCATGCTGACTGGAGTTGCCTCCCTCCCAGCCCCAAGCCCACCCCTACTTGAGCCCAAACAATCACATCTGAGGCCTCATAACAGTCTAAACTTAGAAACCCATGCCAGCCAATAGAAACCTTGATTCTTTCCTGTACATTTACCTTGTACTTGTATATACTGTACTGTATGAAATTATACTTGCAATGTATGAAAAATGTTTGTGCATACTGTTTGCAATCTATACTTTTTGTAACTCTTGTCACTTCTGTGTACACTCTGAACCCGAGTCACACCTGGAAATGAGCCTCGGCTCAGTATGCCTTTCCCAGTCATCAATTTTAAAAAAAAAAACAATTATTCAGACCCGTTCTCCAACCCCACCCCCACCACCTTGCTCTGTATTTTGTATCAGCTGAAGCATGTCAGTACAGCAAGAGGTTGCAGTGTGTATTTTTACTGGGCTTGCAGTTTTAATTGAGCCATCCCCAATCTGTATCCTTCCAAGAGCCATTTTATGTGGTGTGCATACCAGCGTGGTTGTTTCACTCTTATTTACAGCTTTACACCGCTATCAGTTTTAAATTGCAATTTTTTGCCCTTTGAATAACAAGGTTCAATACCTATAACATCCCAGGTTTTTTATTATGATTGTATTGATTTCTGAAGACCCCTTTGTAAATGAGGTGCTAAACATAACTTGGTTTTCTTTATCTTTTTTTGTGTGTAGTTTTATTAAGCTTGTAACCATAGAAACAAGGGTGCAAAGCACATATCTTACTGTAATGGCATATAAAAACACATCATATACACAGGAAAACCAATGAAAATATATACAGATTCCTCCCAATTCCTGGAAAATAAATGTTTTAACTGAACAAGTTATAGCTACTGAAATATGCAAAAACTATAAATAACTGTGCAGTCTGACATCTTCATTTAAACTTCTTGGCTGCAAACTGCATCATTCATAAATCCAGTAAGGTTCTCACTGAAGCCATCTCCTTCACATGTCTCCTCTCAAATTGTCAAAATCACTTCTTCAGTGTGGACTGTCAGGCATTCAAGTTGTTCTCATACTTTTTTTCAAATTTCTTTATGCCCCCTTATCACCAGTTTACTGTACCTGACCTCTCTCCATTGAGGACACTTGGTACGCTCTGTTCCTACCCACCTGAAGCCCCCAGACTCCTCTCTCAGGCATGGGCCCATCTCCCTACTGCACTGCCTGGCTGCCTGACTCCCTCAGCTCTGAGCCCCCTGGGCCAGACTGCCGGCTCCTCTGGCACTCTATTACAATCTAATTGAATGACCAGGGAGTGAAGGTAGTCCCCAAGATGGAGATGGGAGGCCCGACATTGGGCGTGGGAACTGACCACTGGTCCCATCTTTGCCTATCAGGAGCTGGGGAGTTTTCCACTTCTCCTGTCCCTTCCTCCTTCCACCCGGGGAGCTCGGATATGCAATGATGGCCACTGTCCACTGAGCTCCACCACCCAGTGCCTTACGGCTGCATCGTCAGTTCCTGGCCGCCCCTGACTGCCACCAGAGGTTACTCAGGAGTGACACGATGCACAACACCCTCCCAGGAAGGGAGAGCCATCCGCCAGACACTCAATCCCTCCTCACACTGCCGACCCCCGATGGCCTGGGCTTGTTCCTGAATCTGGGTCACCAACATGGCATGAGGTGAGACATCTAGTGCCTTAAACCTCAGCACCACTGGGCCAATTGTTCTCAGATTAAATGTTACTTTTATAAATATAGATTTAACAAGGCTGTCTTGTAAAGTACTGGTTTGTTTAAATGTTAATTATGGTCATGCTCATATCACATTATTAGACTTGGTTCAGTATCTAGAAATTCCCATTTTTTGTTTTTATGATCCAAGGTTTTTTATGATTCATGTATTTTATGAAAATCCTCGGGCCTGTCTTCCTGTTGTGCACAGCTACTAAGTGCTCCACCAGTGATTAAAAAATGATGAGTGTAAAAGTAAATAAATTAAAATTCATGTTGTGTACTAAGTATAGTAGATTGGTACAGGACCTGTAAAACAACTTGTAATATACTGAGTAAACTCAAAAATAGTTTTAAGTCCTTTTCCCGTCCAATCATATAGTGGTAGTGAGAGAAACATGAAGATGTGAAACTCTGGAACCGCACCATCTGAATCAGTAAGGAATGCACATTTCATGAAGCAGAGTAAAAAGTGCAAAACAAATATAGATGGCAGATGAGGACCGCTTGACCCACCTAGTCTGCCCATTTCCTTACCTACTAGATAGGCTGCAGATCCTAGATAACCAACAGCCTATTTCTTCCTACCCCACCTGCAAGAATTGCCTTATGTCTGTCCCATATATTCTTGAATTCCCCCACTGTTTTTGACCCACAACCTCCTCAGGAAGGCCGTTCCATGTGTCCAGTACCCTCTCCATGAAAAATTACTTCCTCACATTACCCCTGAGCCGTCCCCCCCCATCTACAAATTGTGTCCCCTTGTTCTTGCACATCTCTTTTTCTGAAAGATTCTACCCTCTTGGACTTTGTTGATTCCCTTGAGATATTTCAAAGTTTATATCATTTCCCCACTTTCCCTCCTTTCCTCAAGGGTATACATATTAAGCTCCTTTAGTCTCTCCTCATATGGCTTCTCTTGCAGTCCCTGCACCATTTTAGTTGCCCTCCTCTGGACTGTCCCCATCATGTCTATGTCCTTGCAGAAATGGGGTCTCCAAAACTGGATGCAGTACTCCAGATGGGCGCTCACCAACTGTCTATATAGAGGGATGACAACTTCTTGTTTTCTTCTGGTGATGCCTCTCCCTATACATCCCAGTATACCCCCAGCATCCCTACTGCCTTCTCACATTGCTTGTTAACCTTTAGGTCATCTGATATGATTACCCCCAGGTCCCTTTCCATTGTTGTTGTTGTTACTAACCCCCCCCATTGTCCCATTGTGTACTCTTCCCCTGGGATTTTGTTTCCCAGGTGCATTACTTTGTGCTTCTTTGCATTGAATCTAAGCTGCAATACTTCTGACCATTCCTCTAACCTTGTCAAGTCCCTTCTTATCCTTTACACCCACCTTGTGTACCAACCCTGTTGCAGATCTTTGTGTCATCTGTAAAGAGACATACTTTTCCTTCCAGTCCCTTGGCAACCATCATGATGATGAGTTGAGGTATCCTTGTATGGTATGGTCAACCCCCACATCACAGATGCAATCCCTATTCTCTATAGTATGATGAAACATATTGGTGTAAGGAGTATGGAATACTAATTTTGTGATTGCTATCATGAGTGTCACTGTTTGTTCCATGCAAAATCCCCACCACCACCAAAAAAAAAGATAATATAGAAATATTCCCAATGTGACATATGCATTGTAATATATTGCATAGCAGCAGCCTATTATCTGAAACTGGACTGATCCAAACTCTGTAATTCCTGGGTACATGTCTGTGTATACCAGAACTTAGAATACATGTTTCTATGTAAAATAGTAGCACCCATGTGTTACAGTATCTGGGAAACATGCATGTATTATCCTAAATATTTTTTTGTTCTAATTGTCCATAGAGGAAAGTGTCACAGTCCTGATGTCAATCACAAAAATAGCACTCAGTAGTCCATTGATAAAATGTTGCATCTTAATGTAGAGAACAAGGACTGCATCTGCAGAACAGGGGTTAGTTATGCCATGCAAGTATAGACCAACTGAGTCATGATGTTTGGTTTGATAGGCCTCAATATGAATAATGAAATGTGCATTCCTCATTGATTCTGATGGTGGGGTTCCACGGTTCTGAATCAGTCTGTTTCTATTGCTATGAATATATGATCGTTACAAAAAACCTGTATTGCTACCATTCCTTCCAGTGAAACCTACACTTCCATATCTTTTCCTAATAATGTGTCTGCCTTCCTTAGAATAGAAAATAAAACAAATCTTGCTAGTTAAAAAGTATTATGTTGCTTCTCCATGTCTACTTCACAGTTCCACACAACCTCACTAACTTCATTATGCAGCCGTAGTGGATCTGATCAGAATTAGTTACCACAGCTATGCATCCCATTAAAGTAAGTGGCAGGCAACACCACCTTGCTAGGTCTTTCTTGATGGATTCCCATAGCTTCCCATAATTTATGAAGAAGAGCTTGGATAGATCAATGGATATTGTATGCCCAAATATCTGATCTAACCCCATGGGGTCCATCTGAAAAGGAACTCCTCTCTAAATCTCTGGAGTATCATCCCGCTTAGTACCAGGGCCTCTGATTTAGAAAAGTTAATCTTATATCCTGAGATCTCCCCAAAGGATTGAAGTTTCTTGCAGAGTGACAGCATTGAGCTTTCTGGGGAAGATAAAAAAAGTAGAGTCATCTGCGTATAGTGAGAGTTTTTTTTTATCCATACCCCGCTGTGATGCCCATGACATCTTGTTTCTGTCGTTTTCATTGCTAAGGGCTCCAAGCATAGGGCGAACAATATAGGGGAGAGGAGGCAGCCCTGCTGGGTGCCCCTAGCTAAGGAGAAAAATGGGAAACTCACCCCATTCACCCTCACCAGTGCCTGTAAGAGGAAATGATAGTAAGCAATCACTGAATATTATCAGGCACGTATCTCCCAGAGATAAATCCTGTTTTGTCCTCATGCACTAGTGAGGAAATATGTGCCTGTACTCTGCTAGCTAACAGAATGGTAAACAGTTTTAAATCTACATTTAACAGAGAAATGGGTCTATACGACCCACACTCCGAGGGGTCCTTTCCCTCCTTATGAATAACTGATATGTGGGCTAATGGCCATAAGTCTGGCATCTCTCCACCATCTATAATCTCCTGGCAGACTGGCAATAGAAAAAGAGTCCACAAAGTTCTTAAAAAATTCTGAGGGGAACCAATCTGGTCCTGGAGACTTAAACATTTTCAAGTGAGTTATCTGTGACTGTAGCTCATGTTGGGTTACTTTACTCTCCAGTTGGTCTGCTGCCATCTGGAATAGAGATTTAATTTCCAGGCCCTCAAAGAAAAGTGAAACCTTCTCATCATAATCAGAAATTGGGTCCTGGGTATACAAGGGTTTATAATATTCAGTAAAAAGTTTAGTAATTTCTTTTGGATGGCTAACACCAGCATCTCTTCCTTAATTCTCTCTCTTAACTGTAGAACCACCCTACTGAACTGCTACTGGTGTAAGGTAGCAGCCAGCAGTTTGCCTGCCCAATTACCACTTTCATAGTAATTTCATCTTATTCTTTTATGGGTGGCCTCAATCTGAGATGTGAGTAGGGTCTCCAATGTCAGTCATCTTTCAGTTAGAAGTTTTTTAACAAGGCTGTTCAAAGAGATTTTATGTTGGAATGTGAGGATTTGCTATCTGCTATCTCTGTTTCCAAGCAATGTCTTTTTTGTTCCCTGCATCTCTTGTCTAGGGAGAAGAACCCAATGATGACACCTGAAGTACTGCCTTTAAAGCATCCATCTTACTGCTTGGGAAGTTGCTCCCACAGGGTTGTCCTGTTCAGAAGTTTTGATGGTGGATATTACTAAGTCTTGAAATTCCTGATTGTTCAGGAGGCAAACATTGAGTCTCCAATGTGAATTTCTAATTGGTGGTAAGAACGCCAATCTCAATCTAACCGGAGCATGGTCAGACAGTGTACGTGTCAGAATCTGACAAGAGGTCACTGTGTATAACCATTCCTCCATCAGAAAGAAGAAATCTAGTCTAGTGTAGTATCCATGCCTATCTGAAAAGTGAGAGAAATCTTTCTGGCATCCATTTACCCTCCTCCAAACCTCTGGAAAGCCCAGGTTTGGGGCCATTTTAAGCAAGGTACTTCATGCTGCTCCCAGTTTGGCCCTCAGTGCTCCTCTCCACTTATCAAGAGTCAGGGATAAAATAGTATTAAAATCCTCCCCCCCCAAGAATGCAGAGACTGTTCATAACCATGAGTATATCTGTGAAGAACTTTTTAAAAAAAGATGTGGCTTCTCTGTACTCATTCGGGGCACCGAGACAGGTAATAGTACACAGTGTGTTATAAAAACTAGCCTGGACTATAACATATGGTCCCTCCGGATCTGTCAGTGTGGACTCCAAATGTATGGGGCATGTTTTATGAATTAAAATGGCCGTACCTCTATGGTGTAGATGTGCCTGGTAAGGGAAGACATATACCACACTCTTCCATCTGTGACACAGCTTCTGATGTTCACTATCCATGTGGTGGGTTTCTTGTAGTAGTGCAACTTGTGTGCCCATCCTACCCAACTCCTGGAGGAGACTAACTCTTTTTATCAGGCCGTTAAGCCCTCTAATGTTATAGGTCACAATAGGTAGGTCACCCATTTTGCTGTCCTAGTATTTTTGACATTTTTGTTGTTCCCCGGGACTCCCACTAAGCAGGACCCTAGAGAGCCAAACGGGGAGAGGAAGCACGAAACCAGTTAAATAACCTTGTAACAAAGAGAGAAATAACATGACATAAACTTTTAACATGTAAAACTGTTACAACAGAGAAATACAACTTGAGAATAATCAGAAACCTAGTTCCCATAAACTTCTTCAAAGGTGCCAGAAACACCCCATCAAACTTCTGATGCTGGGTGGCGATGGGAAGTGCAGGATTAAATCCTGCACCATGTTACTTGACCATCTCATGAGGGTCTGTAAGCAATTCAAGTGGATTCAAATGCACCATACAGCAAGCCCTGTGTCACCACTCCCAAGAATTATCCCTTTTTATTTAGTTGCGGGCTTTGGAGTGACAGCAGTTGTCAGGGATAGACTGCCCCACATCCATTTCCCCTGATATACTTCCCAGATATAGCAATAAACAAAAAACAATGTTACTATCTAAATATTTAGCTCTTTAGGGAAATTGCTCCCCTCGATTCCCAGGGGGGAAGAATATCTCTTCCACATGTCCCCCGTCTGGGCAGTATGGTCTTCAATATATAGAAAGGATATGGTAGCTTGACGCAACTCAAAACATGAGTCTAAGTCTGTTTGTGTACAACTTCAGTGTGTTCTTCCGGTTTAACAGCCCCTTGGAATTCACAGGAAGCCATCCAGTATCAGCCCTTCCCCCTTCTTACCAAAGGATATTTTTCCCAGAGTTTGAGGTTACTGTTAAAGTTAGGTCTGAGAACTTGTTTCCTCACATATGTCTTCTCCCTCCATAAGCATGGGTGGATTCTCTGCTCCACACTGAAGTTTCAGGGTGCCCTCCCAGTCTCTCTTGCCTGCTTTTGCAATGGCCTGCATTTTAGGCTAGGGGTCTGGATTAGTATTGAGAATGCCAGAGAGACCTTTTTTGCTTGCATTGCCACTGTCTCCTCTCCTTTCCTCTCTATGTCTCTGATCAGGAAGGGGGTTGATGAGATCATCAACCCCAATATCTAGCAAGGCCAGATATTTTTTTTGCCTCTGAAACAGTTTCAAAGATCCTCACCCCTCTGTCTGAAGTGATTCTGAGTTGGCTATGAAATCCACCCGCACCTTCAGGCCCTTGCTACGGAGCTTCTTTACCACCAGAAACCAGATTTTTCTTCTAGCCATGGTTGGTGAGCATAGTCTGGCTCTATGAAGAGTTTAGTGTCTCTGAATATGATATCCTTCATGGGTCAGGCCTTGCAGAGCACCTTCATGGGCCAGGCCTTGCAGAGCACCATTTCCTTAGTGCAGAAATCAAGAAAAGACAATGATCAAGGAGCGTGGCCTGGCTTTTGGGTCTTTAGGCTAGGATATTAGCCCTTGGGGAGCACCAATGATATTTAATGGTATGTCCTTGTTAATATTGAGCAACTCCTTTAACAGGCTTTCAACAAACTTTGCTGTAAACCAGTTTTTGTGTGTTCTGGCAGATCGTGCAAGTGGATGTTAATGTGATGTGAGTGGTTTTCCAGGTCCTTTATTTTGTGGAGGAGGACTTGGGAACAGTCATGGAGCTGTAATTTGGCACCATTGTGTAGATTGGAGGCATCAGAATAAGCAGTCAGGGTCTCCTGAATTGAATGCAGTTGTTTGCTGTGCTGATCTAGTTTAGATTTATTGTCAGCTACATCCCCTCAGATAATATCCAATGTACGAGTAAGGCAACACAGTTCTCTGCAAAGCTGTCTTGAGGTTATCATTACCTCTTCCTACTCCTCCACCTCCAAGCCACCTTACAACTCTACCTCATCTGTTTCTGGGGGCCTAGCCTGCAATGTATTCTTGTTTTGGTTCTTCGAGTACAGATTTAACTTTTGTTGTTTTAGGCTCCTCCTGCTCCCGACCATGGTTTGGATCTGTTGGTCATCTCTCCAGACATGGTCCACTTCATAAATGAGTGTAGAAAATCTCCTGAGAAGTTTGTATTTTAAACTTTTATTTGTGGGTGGCTGGAGATCTGATTCAGTGCTGCTGCATGGTGCGGTGATGTCACTGGAAGTTCTCAGACTGATTTCTATCCTCTATCCACTGGCAAAAAATCACAGAGGGTATGCTCTACAACTACCTTCAGGATTACCTGGACTGTCACCAACTCCTTTCAAATTTCCAACATGGGTTCAGAAGTGACCTCCAACCTGTTCTAGGCAAAATAATAATGGGCCCAATATGGAGCCCTGGGGGATGCCTTGTGTAATAGGTCTAAGATCCAAGAGTGCTCCTGGCCACTTGACCCTCTGAGAGCAGCCTGTGAGGTAATTTTGGATCCAGGTTAAGGCACTGGTGTCAAGGCCAGAAGAGAAGTAATTTACAGAGCAGTAAGTTATGGTTGGCCAAGTGAAACTTCTTGATTAAGTCAACAAAGATAGCACCAGCTGCAGTGCCTTGGTCCACTAAGGCACCAAGGCACTGCAACTGAACATATCTTCCGACTTAACAAGGAAGTTCGCAGCCAACTCCTGTTCTATGTCTCTCTTCTATTATGTTTATAGTCTCTTCGAATCAAGCTCTCTGCTCAAGGCCTCTTAATCAGACCTATTACCTAGCATCCTCAAGCCCTCAGTAACCGTGTCTCACTCTTCTATTAACGGGTAAAATCACTGTGGTGGGGCTCCTGTACACTTCTACACCGACAATGCTATTATCTACTCCTCATCATCAGACATTGGGTGGCTTAACATTACACTAGCCTTGTACTTTCAAACTCTTGAGGACTGGTTCCTCAAAAACCATCTAGTCCTCAATACCAAAAAAAACAAGTGCATGTTGTCTGACAACCCCTTCCCATGATACATGCTAACATCCCCCTTGTGATTTGCTCACACACAGGTGATACCCTAGAATCAGTCCAATCCTTTAAAAATCTAGGCATCATATTAGACACATCTCTTTCTTTGGACCCCCATGTCACTCAACTGACCAAAACAGTACATCAAAAGTTGGGCCTTCTATATCGTATATGCCCTTTCCTCTCCTTGGCGTTTTGCCTTAAAATTGCCTCAGCCACACTCCTTCCACTCCATTCCTATGGGGTTCCCCATTACTACTTCCAGCCAATGCATTCATCCTCTCCCACCTCAAACAATCCTATCATAGGGTGGGTAGGTTTGTTCTAGGCATCAATACCTGCAGCCACCACTGTTATGTTGTCTTGGCCCTAGGATGGCTCCTGAATCTAGGCTGCAGTATAGCACCCTGATTGCTGTGTACAAACTGGTGCACATTTTCACACCTCCTCCTCCCTCCCTACATTAACTCATACAGCTATGACAACTCCCCACATGCTCTTAGGTCAGCATCCATCCCCCTCCTTATAGTACCCAAAGCATGGCTAGCTGTGGCTGGGCAATCATTTGCATACTCAGCAGTGTCCACCTGGAATCCCTTACTTCACACTGCCCTATCCTGCTCCTCTCTTACCTTGTTTCAATCCTTCCTTTTACTCCATCTCTCTCCTTCATCCCCATGCACATGCTTCCTCTAATCCTATTCCCCATCCCCCCACATCTGTGGACAGATACTTACACTCCTGATTTTTCTATGCTTGAGCATATGTGACCTGCAAGTATAACTGTTAATCTTTTTGAGTATTTGTTAATGCAAGAATATTAATCTGAGAATGAAGCAATGTATGACAATAACTTTGCACATATACTGTCAATTGTATTTTGTGAATGATGTAACCAAATGTCAATGTATCCTCTGTCACTGCCCTGTGAATGTCAATATATTGCACTATGTAAACACTTTGTTATTCCAACTGCACTACCCCAGTCACCTCTGAAAAAGGGACTGTATTGTCTCAGTGGGTTCACCAGGTGGAAGCACCGAGTAAACATGACATTAAAAATCTTGGTGTCCAGCACTGCGATGGCACAATACTGACACCGATATTGTGCCCTCACAAAAGACATAATACTGACACCGGTATTGTGTTCTCACAAAATACTGTGTTTTTTGTGGTGGGATACACCCCTGCACCCCCAATGAGGAGGGTTCTTCCTCCACATTCCCCACTTTCTAAAATAACCAACTCCAGGTCAGAGTTGTTTCATGGAGGGGGCAGGATGCTGGGAAACAAGCATCACTGAAAACAGACCATTACAGTGACTTTCGCTGTAATAGTCTGTTTTTGAGTTTCTGAGCTGGGGAGTCACACTCGAGGGAGCCACCATCACCTTTTTACCAAAATTCAAATAAATATTAAATAAGTAAACCTCTAAAGAATTCATATGCTAAAAACACCCTTGATAATGACTGAAAAAAAAGTCTTAAATTTACAGCAGCGATTTCATTTTTGGTTTCCACAAACACCTCTGAGCAAACGTGTTCATTTTCAGGAGTGTTCTGGGTCAGTTTGACAAACAATAATAATACAAAGACTGTATTTGTCAATATAGTACCTATAAGTAAGTAAGTAAAACATTTTATTCATATAAATATGAACTATGATACACTCAGTTGAGCCAAAGCTCATTTACAATGAGGTCCTATGCAAACAATTTGACATAATATACAAACTTTTACATAGGTCAAACATACAAACTTTATACACATAAAAACATTTGCAAACAATACAATTATTTTAAAAGTTTTCAACATTGTTTTGCAATTTGTAATCCATGCTCCACCTTAGCCCTAGTACCATACTTATTATTATTATTATTTTTTTTTTTTGTAATTTATTTACTTTGGTTACTGATCCTATTATAGGGAAAATTCTAACAAAAGTTCTCTTTGGGGCCTTTCCAAGGAGGATTATGAAAAAAGTATATGATAAAGAGCCAAACAGAATCCTAAACAATCTTTGCACCTCTGGTTTTGGGTGTACAGAAGATTTAGTGCATATTGTACTGATTTGCCCATATTATAATCAATTAAGGGATTAATGGTTGGGTTGAACATTGGGGAATAAGAGACTAAATAGTCAGTTGTTGGCATGTTCTCTTTTTAATACACAAGACAAGTTTGTATTACTAAGATTGGGATATTTTCTGAAGGGCGTTTTAGATTAAAAGATGTGTAAATGATTAATGTAGTACTGATGCACTTTATATCTAAGATATATACTCTGTTGTAGTCTATGTCACAAAAGCATATTTTGTACCCAGGGGCTTTATCTTATATTTTGTATTGTATTATGCAAATGTATATATTTAAATATATATTTGCTCTAATTGTAATGTCTTGTAATGTAATGAAAAATAAATGTACCTACCTATGCAGGTTAGCCCATCTGAGATGTAACATCTCATTTCCACTGGGTGCTGCTTCTACCCATTTCCACAGTGGGGTAGACTGGAGCACTGGGAGGTTAAGTTACTTGACTAAGGTCACACAATGGGTATTTGGCTTTGGCAAGGTTTGAACCTATGATTTTCTGATTCCCAAAATGGGGCTGTAACCACTGGACCACATTGCCACCTTATTGCCAATGGTTTAAAACTTTTTAGTGTTTAAATATTACTATGTTTAACTTTAATGTTTTTTTTTTTTTCATGCTCTTGGTCTACAACATATTTTAGGAAATGCAGTACTTATTTCACAGTGCCTTTCAAAAAAACTCTGATTTTCCTCAGCTGACCTCACAATTGTTGTTTGTGACATCACAGACTGTTGTTATGGAGAGGCACTGTGAAGTCACAGACAAAGGCACTATGAGGTTAGTTTGGGGCAGCTCAATACCTTTGATACACACTTCTTAGGCAGGCTAGCAAGATCTGTTAAACTCTGCAAAGAAGGTCTGAAAAATAGAACAAGTATATTCTTTTGTGAACTGTAATAGCAGAAACATTGTTTTTGAATTTGCCAAAGCGCAGAATAGCTATTTAAACATTCTGAATTTAAACTTCTGCTACTTCTCTATTTCTGTCCTTCTTAGAGCAGGATAAATAAGTGTCCTCAGCTGTTAGCCATATCATATTCCTCAGCATTCCAGAAATGGCTTTGCAAGATCTGAAGAATATTAATAGAAACAGGCACTGTGTCAGGGAGAGCAAACTAGTGAACTCAGAAGGTTAGAGAGGTGTTGATTGTCATAAGCTGTTATCATTCGTCAACTTTTAGATTTTAAAGATGATAGGAAACAGTTTGTATACCATTAGATGCCCTCCAATTTTCTTACCGATGTCTCTCCTACATTCTAAAACTTGTAGACCATGTTTTGTTAAATTAATCACCTGACTTCTTATTGGTTTGTAACTAACCCAAACCCTTCCCTTCTCTGAGGTTAATGCTCCCTGTTTTCATACAGCATATATATTGAAGGACATGAATTATACCATTCCGAGCTATTCAGATGACTAGCATGGAGTGCTGTAACTGATGATACAGGATGTACTGGAACTAGGAAAATAGAAAGAAGCAACTTCTGAGGTTAGAGCACAATGTTGATCTGAGGGCACTGCAACCCTCAGCTGGATTATGTAAGCAATAAGGCACAACAGAGTGTGGGCTGTTCCTAATAACAGCATGCCCCTAAGGCACTTTGGCTGAGTGCCTTCAGCACCTGGGAAGTGTTCTTATCAGGAAACAACCCACACCATACTGTGACTTACTGTGCTTATAAAATGGGTTTGTAAAAAAAAAAAGTTAAAGTTTCAAACAGTAAATGCAAAGTAATGGTAAAAGGTAGCACCCTATATGAGTGTGTATTATTGAATGACTCAATATGAGCAACTCAGTAATATTGCTCCTGAATATGGAGACTGCTGTAATACAATGAGGAATCCTGAACAGCGAGTGTTGCAGTGAACTACTCTCGCTATGCCAGGATATAAGCAGGTGTGGTCCCAAACCCTGTTGAGCTGGCTGTTTGGGGTAATGGCTAGAGCCCCCACCTGTGGAGCCAGTGGACCTGGGTTTTGGTCCAACAATGAAAAATAAAATGTTCCTTTGTTTTAAGTCTGCTCCACCCATAGTTGATAATATAATTTTGTGTGTGTGTGTGGGGGGAACAGCTCCTGCTAAAGAACAGAAGTAAAGGTATGTGTCTGAGGACCATTGCTGTTTGCGGTGGTCTCCATTCTTTTTGGTTACCCTTTTGATTTGGGTGATATTTTGGCCGTTCTTTGTATGCAGCGCTGTTAGGGACTCACTCTTATTACATGATTCCATAGTAAAATATTGTAAAAGTATGGGTTTGTAGTATTTTTTTTCTGTTACAGTAGTTCCAAGCATGTTCCACCAATGGGCACTTAATGGTAGTAGTATCTTTCCTTATTTATTTATTTTTTTTACATTGCACACTCCTCCCTTACTATTTATTTTTTTGTGGCTGCTCATTTTGTGAACTCCCCCCCACAACACACACACTCTTAGTTAGGCAGTTTGGATTTTCAGTGGACTCACGAGCTATGCCAAATGTTCATGCTGGTTTGCTAAGGAGTGGAGCAGAAAGTCAGTGGTGGGGGCAATTGTTTTAACTATTGAAAGCTGCCACCAGCATAAACATATTGAGCTGTTGGTGGCACGGCAAATTCTCTCTTCTATCTCACTCACCTGATTCAGCTCGTACCTGTCAGACAGGTCTCAGTCAGTAAAACTTGATGACTTTGTGTCATCTGCCCTGCCAGTGACACTCGAGTCCCTCAAGGATCAGTTCTAGGGTCCATGCTCTTTACAATCTCCATACATGACCATCTATGTCATCTACTCTTGCAATATTCATATGTATGCAAACAATACCATATTTTATGCATATGGTCCCGCCGACATCTCTGTTGAAGAGTACACAAAACTGGGAAGTCCAAGCAGTTCAGAACTGGTTCCAAGTCAACAGGCTGATCTTAAATTAGAAAGAAAGTCAACATGCTGTTTAGATCCAGACAGTGGCCAGAACCATCCTTTATCACTCTGAACATCTCTTCCACCCAAGGACATTGTCTGGACTCAGTTTCTACCTCCAAAAATGTAGGCCCCCTCCTGGATCAGTACCTAGATTACTCAGCACATATAGAAAAATCAGTTGCCAAATGCTACACAAAAATTGATGCACATTACAGGGTAAAGAGTTGTCTGCAGTCCTGCACCAGGAAACAAGGGGTGGAATGCTCTACATGTCCCCTTGTGGACTACGGGGAGGTTGCTTACTCCATAGCAAACCCATCTACCTTGACCTTGGAGGCAGTATAGCACAGTGGGTTAAGACACAGATCTGGAGACCTGGGTTTGAATCCCACAGCTACCTAGGTGCATACTGTGTGATCCTGAGCAAGTCACTTAACTTCCTTGTGCTCCCAGGTTGCATTCTGGAAACAAGCTTCAGCTTAGTGTGCTACTCCTGGGTAAACAATGTTCCCTTTCCCTGCCTTGACCAAGCTGTCTACTCTACTCTGTTCAACACTGTCTGCAGATTAACACCGTCTGCAGATTTACCCTGCCCTCCCTATACTCACTGCTGCTCAGTGTACAATGACCTCAGCTGGGAACCACTGAAAGTAAAACAACAGAAACACCAGCCAATTCTCGATGGCAAACTTCCATGCTACCTGGCAAATCTACTTTCTCTCTGGCAGCTAAGCCAAGATATATACATGCATGCATACTTAGGTCCAAAGGTGGCAAATGACTCCAAATCCCAAGATACAAACATAATCTTGGGCAAGCTGCATTCAGCTATCAACTAACAAAACTTATAATGATCAGTCTCCCAGTACTAACTACACCATCATTTCCAGTGAGCAAGAGGCTAAGTAAGGCTCACTTCACAGGTGTATGGTCCTGCCACAACTGCTTCTGCTTCTTTGCTGGGCCAGCTGAGACCCCCCTCCTGGAAGTATATTAAAATATACTATCTCTGCACTCTCAAGCATGTTACCCCTGCTGCACCCTCACCTAATCCATAAGCATCACGTACAGTACAGTTGTGATCTCTTGAAGCCATTGTGCCCATAGGAAGCAGAACTCAGCTCTGAAACTGAAATGTGACTTGGGCTGCACTGAACTGCATGTATGTGTCTCTTCACATCTGTGAACCCTATACTTGTATTGCATAACTGTAAGTGTCGAAGCATATTATATATTTGACTCACAAGTGTAGCCTTATACATGCATACTCATTCCTTCCCTAACTACCCCCCAACCCCATTCCCTAGGTTGTAGCTGGAAACAAGCCTCAGGGCTCAGCTTGTCTACCTGGTAAAATATGTTCTGAATGAAATAAATATATTCAGAAGAGCAACCAAAATGGAAAGTGTCCTTGGTAGCGCTCTTGCGGTTTGGGAGGGTTGCAAGTGTTCAGTGAAGCTGTGGGGCTGGGGTTCACAGAGCTGCAGTCAGTGAAAATTGCTGTTTGAATGGATTGAGATGACTACTATGGATATCAGGCTTACAAGGATGGAAAAGATAAAGAAAATACACAGACTGTGTATTTAAATAGTTTTTTAAATAAAAAAAATCCTATTTCTCTGGTGTGGCATGGGGGTGTGGAGTGATTGCAAATTGTAGAAAATATTATTTTTGTGTAAGGGCAAGTAAAGAATGTAACATTTTGGAACTTTACAATTAGAATTTTTTTTTGGTACAGTATTAGCTACTGCTAAGAAGTTTGAATCACAAATTGGTGGAGAAAGAAATAATTATTCTGGGACCTGACTTCAATATCCAGTAGGTCACATTACTTCTTTCTCACTACGATTTGTGAATTTTTTAACTTTAGCAACATGGCTTCTAAAAACTGTTTTACAAAGTTTCTGACAGGCACGGATCACTGAGTGCACACAGCAAACCAAGAAGTACTCGTGTACTCGAAATGGAATCCCAATAATCACTGTAGTGTAGACACCAAAGGCTCAGATGCGAAAGGTGCTGGTTTCATACCAAAACAGAGTGCAAACAGTGAAAATGCAGGCAAGCTGCATGTCATTCTCGCCCCAGCACTTCAAGTCAATGGGCTCTTCATCAGGGAGAATCCTTTTTGGGTTGGATTTAATTCTCTGTATACCACACTTACAACATAATTTATTTTATATTCTGTCTATGTTTTTATTCCTTCCTTCCACAGTCCAAAACATAAGGTAACAAGCAACTTATATTTTTTGACCCAGTAGAACAATCACAGCTGAAAATTCATCCACTGGCCTCCCATAACCGAATAATGTAATTCATATTCATACACAACATGACATAAGTAAATAAACTGTTTTCTTAAAATACTCGGTGAATCCTGAGGCTTAACATATTTTTGGGGGCACGGCCTTATTTCAAGGTAGTCCTTTAAGGAACAAAACAAATTCAAAATTTCTGAATGGAAGATTATTTTGGTTCTGTCCATCCACGACACACTGACTTACCTGGTACATCTGGTTTGCATCTGGCAGTGGTAGGAAGTTATGTCCACAGTGTTTTGGTGCATCCTTACAGATGACACAGATCAGCTGTCCATCCTCCTTGCAGAATAGTTTCAGCTTCTCATCATGTAACGAACAGAACTGCTGTGAATTCTCAGTTTTTTGGCTCATAGTGCCACCTGGAATGCGCCCTACCAGGTTATTCAGCAGTCGGTTGACTGTGTACTTCACTGTCGGGAAAACCTTCCGGCATTCTGGGCAGATGGGGATCTTTTGTTTCCAAAACTTGTCAATGCAGACCCGACAGAAGTTGTGTCCACACTCCAGGATCACAGGATCCTTGAAGGTTTCCAGACAGATCGAGCAGATCAAGTCCTCAGCATAGCTGTATGCTTGCCTTCCAGTAGCCGCCATCCTGAGTTGCTGTGTCTAACTTTTATCCAGCAGGGCTGGTGTCATGTCAGTCTCTCTGTAACACAATCCCAGAGACTCAGGGGCTTTCTCATGCAGCCAAGATTCATACTATGAGAACTGCAGCATGTGAGTAGGAATAATATTTTCTTGTTCTAACTGGTCATCTCTTTAAAGAGTTCTGTGACATCTGGCAAACATTTGGGCAATTATACACAGTTCTTATTATATTTCCTATATTTCCTGTTTTTATTTCCACGTTTCCTCTGTTACTAAGAACATTTGTATTGAAACAGGATCCTTCTTGTACATAAGTTGTTTCTGCTTACTGTTTACTGTACACATTATGTTATCAACTCCTACTTGGAAACCTCTAAAACCTGATTGCTTGACAGCATTCCAAAGCTGTGTTTTTATCAGTCAACAAAGACATTTAAAAAGAAAGAGCCAGCACTGTATCTGCAAAAGGATTGTTTTATATATTAAACTTTTTTAAATGTTTTAAAATACTTTTTCTTAAAGTGATTTTGCAAGCTTTCACAGATGCCTTTTTCACATAGTATACCATTGTTGCCCATGCTCCAGATTTTGAAGCTGCAATTTGTTTTGTTAAAAAAATGTGTCGTATAAATTTTTTGCATTCACTTGCGTGCATGCACAAGGAACATTTTGGGACAGTAAGACTTTTTGGAGGTGTGTGACTTTCCTGTCCAATGCAGTGGTCAGTGTAGCAGGCATGACCGTAGCACACCAATGGATGCATGAGTTGTCTATGACTGCAGTTTGGCTGCAGTGGTCTTCAGTTCAAAGAAAAGCATCTCTGCAATCAGCAGTGGTAACATGTGCATTTAGCATACTGACATCACCCTTTTCTCTGGCCCTCCCTGCACATCTGTGAGACCGGGCTCAAAAGAAATCCCTCCGGCATTCTCCCTCTGCTGCTATCCTCCCCACTCCCTTGTTCCCCAACTCACCCTCTGACTACAAAGAAATCTCTCGCGCTACAGCTCTGTTTCACATGGCTTCCTAGCCTTGTTGCCACCTCTATGCTGTCATGGGGGGACAACCAGGAATTTTGTACTGGGCCCTGAGCTCTGTGGACACACACAACACACTAGGGAGAGTGAGCTAGAGTGGGGACTGTAGAGAGAAAGTGAGGAGCAGCAGTGCACCTGAGTTGGGGATAGGATCACTGGAGGACCGGAGGAGCAGAGCCCAACTAGCGAGCAGAGCGAGAGTGTTTTTCAGTTTCCCCAGCCTGGAAGCAGTACTTTGAGCTTCACGTCTGTGCTGCTAGTAGTGCCAGCCAGCCAGGACAGGAGTCATGGGATGGTTTTGGTTGCTGATCGTGGAGCTTCAAAGTCATCTCGTTGGATGGGGCTCAGGTCCGGTAACCAGGTCAGGAGGATCAGCCGAAGCAGGCATAGGCACTGGGTTGTATGGACCCATGAGGCATTGACCCCAGCAGTGTTTTTTGACCTAGGCTGAGCCTCAGCCATATTTTGTCACAGATGCTGCCTTTCTTTTCTAAAGACATTTTTTCCCCTGGTTTCTCTGTGCATGCCCTCACTGACTGTGACCTCACCAGCCCCTGCTGTTTAATTAGGATGGCAGCACAGCTGGCATTATTTAAAATTGGTGCCTTTGCCTTGCTGTCTCCCTCCAGTCCCTTGATTTGTGATCCCCCTGGAAAATCACTGGGGTTCAGAGTGCCATTTTTCAACTTGACGCATTGTGATTGGCTGGGGGCTTGTATTGGGCGTGATATGTGTGCATGAGTCGGTGCACTTCTGTGTGTGTCACTGTGTTTCAGGGACTGAATTGGCAATGGTTTCCATCATTTGCCAGCTGGCAAGATAGAGTGAGTGGTGGGCTGGCCTAGAAGAAAAGAGCGGCGGTGGTCCAGGTGTCCAGCCAGAAGGGGGAAGAGTAAACCGGAGAGAACAGCCAAAGACTAGTGTTGGTGCAGCAGGACTTGGCAGTTGGCCAGGAGTCCAGGACAATACCACACGAGCAAGTAGGCACCCTGAGCATGCCCGGTGGGGTTAGGGAGGTTTGGGCAGGTGGCAGGCCTACAAGTGGCCAGGTGGGGTCCTTCGGTCAGGGAGGCTGGTGGCAGCAGCAAGCAGGTCAACTTGAGGAGCAGCAGTGGAGGAGAGCATTAGCCAGCAAGAAAAGGTAGGCCAGTAGCAGCAGAACTGTTCAGTGGGGTGCACATTCACAGTAGAGTGTCTCTTGGCAATCAGGCTAGGAAACCAACCCTGCTCCTCAGGCACTTGAATCAGCTCATGGTATACTCTGGGCTGCTTAACCAATACTGGAGGAGGGGCTGGCATATTTAAACTTATTTTATGGGAGGAATGCTGATGCTTCCTCTGTGGGGATTGATGGAGCCACAGCTGGAGAAGTCTGAACTGTACCTGCCCACACTGTCCCTGACCTTGGCTAAAGAGATGGCTTCAGTTTTCAGAGCTGCCAGCCCCTCAGTTTTCACCAACACTAATTCTGTCACAGTATTCAGTCTCCAGTGCTGTCAGTCTCCTAAACTATCTATGGTACTAGGGCTGCAAGTCTGGTTCTACAAAAGAATTGAGCACCTCAAACTTTGGGTGTTTAATTTTTCTGGACTGTGGCAAACTTTTAGGGGAAATAGGCAGGCATTTGCTTTGACTGGTTTGCCCAGTCTGAATGATGTGGACCAGGTTAAAGAGTAAAACTGCAAACCGCAGTTTGCACATCACAGTGTCACAGTCTCATTTTAAAGCCCAATTCAGTTTGACCATGTAAGCCAGCATGACACCTCACTTGCATGCATGTCGTTTGGGCTGTTAGGTGGTTTAGGCAGCACTGTGATTCACTTCTAGTTAGATTAACTAGGAAATTCTTGAAAGCAAAGAAAATTTTTAAAGGTTTGGCCTACATGGCCCAGTGATGCAGAGGGCTGAGGCACTGTAAAGCGCTTTACCTCATATCACATCAGCAACCCGAGTTCCGGAATGGGCATGGATTGTCTGGGGCTGGCAGAGGAGGATGGCTGGGAAACAGAGTGATCAGCCAGTGGGCAGCTCTCCCTTCTTTGACAGGGTTGGTTCATCTTCCCTACTCGGTGGAGGCCTGGTGGTAGCACTGCTGCTATGGGGGGGACAAACAGATGTCTAGGTGGGTGGTAGGAGGCAACTGTTCCAGAATGCATGTATGCCTCCACAGGCACATGTTTCTGTGCTGAGCCATGGTTTTAGGGCAGTGGAAGAGAAAGAGGAAGAAATGGAAGGGGACCAGGTTACATGAAGCCCTACCCAAGGTGCCACTACTTTCCCTGCCATTCTGCTGGGTATGGAGGGGACTTTCGAGGGGAGAACAGTCCTCCTCTCCCTGATTCC
Source organism: Neoceratodus forsteri (assembly GCA_016271365.2). Lineage (NCBI taxonomy): Eukaryota > Metazoa > Chordata > Ceratodontiformes > Ceratodontidae > Neoceratodus > Neoceratodus forsteri. Next base: position 283,874,585 of record JADMNL010000026.1, on the reverse strand, counting down.
ACCATGGGGGAAATACCCCCCACCAGCAGGAGAGATAGGTAGCATGGCATCCACGGATGGAACTGGACAGCTGCCCAGTCAGTCCAGGAGGATAAACACCTTTATAACAACAACAAAAAAAAAGCTCGACATACACTACTCCTGCAACAGTAGGACGGCTGAAAGGGTATATTTAGGAGGAAAAGAAGAACCAATTGAAAAGGCGGGCTGAGCATTACTGTTGCAGCAGGCACTGGGACCAGCGGCTTGCTTGAAAGGGAGATCCAGGAGAGAGTGGACTCTAGAGGAAGAGGAGGAGGAGTGAGCAGCCCTTACTCATGGCGTAATGTGAAGCCTTATCCAATGTCCATGTGTGGCACTGTCCCATTGGACACACAGATGTCAGAACCAATAGCCTAAGATGTGGAATTCTGTGCTAATATTTTTGGCACATACATAAGCCATACAATTAAAAGTAGTTTTGTTTTGAACATTGTTAGCCACATACTCTTGCTTACTGCAAGCACTGTCTATGTTTGGCACTGCCTGAAGAGAAACAGTTTTTCAAACTCATCTTGCTGTTTTGGATGCTTCAACAGCCCACTGCATTATGTTATATTCATTTTATTCCATTTCCTAATGCTTTTCAATGATTGAATCAGTGCAAACTAGTCCATAAGTAAGAGAATTCTGACAAACTTTATGCGTTTTGGCAGTCAAAGTTCACACGATCGAACTTTGGGATATTTGCACAGCCTTAATTGGTACTATTTCCACCAGAGTTTCAGTAGCCACCTTGCACTGTACCTGCCGACACTACCTCTGACTTATGTGTACAGGGCTTCAGTCTCCAGTGCTGTCAGTTGCGTGCCTTTCATCAACACTAAATATGAACTGAAGATCGTAAATAAAGGAATCTGATTGGGCCAGAGCTATTTGAAGCCGTGAGGATATCGGGCTACATCATTACGGCTTATAAAAGTTCCAGCGCCACCAGTCTCCTTGATCTCTACTGTCTGAGAACTATTTTTTTGAAATGCAGTCCTACACCACCCAAAAACTCATTCATAAAACATTTTAAAACCTGCTTCTTTTATTTTTTTATTTATAAAACTTGAAACTCAGTTCATATTAGCAATAAGTTGCTCCAGGGTGTGATACATCATGGGATATCATCAGGGGTGTCATGCAACCAGAACATTTGGAGGGGTACAAAATCCAAACCTCTCTATAGTGGTCCGGGGGCACGATCCCCCGTGAAAATTTTGAAATGTGGAGGTCAAATGGTGCATTTTGGTGACTTTCAGCAGGCTAAGAAGCAGTTCCCCAACATGCTGAATGCAATCTTAATGACAGAGTATTGATAATTTTTTTTCTGTCTGTGTTTGGTTTGTTGACAGTGAACTTTTGTATTTTTAAAGAAATTTTGTAAGAATTGAACTGAAATGGTGATGTGATAAAAACCAGATTATGCTAAGTAAGAACCAAGGTCAACCTATTCAGCTGCATATGGCAAAATGGTGGTGTATAGTGGCGGCAAATAGCCACTCAGGACCCCTCCCATGGCAACTGGCACAGCTCCCTCTTACCTCTTTGTCTGGCAAACAGCTGAAAACAATCCAGTCTGCGCACACAAACAATGAGATCTGTGTAAATCAGTTCAGATGGTGGCCAGCCGAGGAAGTGTGAGAAGTGGACTATGCCAGTTGCCATGTGGAGTGAACTGGTCCTGTGGGTTGGAGAAGATCAGCAATTTGCAATCATAATTTAGAGAGGCCCAGAGTAGATTCCAGCAAGTGGGGGAACAAGGATCACATTGTAAGATTTGTGGTAGCGTGTCATGTGTGCAAAAACATTTTAGTTCAGTAAGTTGAGTTTCACTAATTTGGAGTCACTCCTTGCTAATACAATCCCTAGATATTTGATAGTGTGTGGGCTCCATTGCAATCCCAGGTCTGTCCCCTCTTTCTTTTATAACCTGGAATTAAGCAGGAACACTAGGGTTTTCTCTACATTTATTTTGTAATTAGACATTTTACTATAGTCTTCTATCATTCCTAAAACCACAGGGATGGTTTCTCGAGGATGTATCAAATGAAGAAGAATGTCATCCGCATATGTGGAGACTTTAAATTCCTGGGTTCCTATTACCACACCTTGAACCCTCAGGTCAAACCTGATTTTACTAAGGAGAGGATCATGGTAGAGGTTAAAAAGCAGTGGCGAAAGGGGACATCCTCATCTGGTACCCAAGAACAATGGAAACACCTTGGAAATGAATCCATTACAGTATATTCCTGCACTAGGGTGATTGTATAAAGAAAACACACTGTTGATAAAGGAAAGGGGAAATCCAAATTTCTCCATGGTAAGGGACAAGAACTGCCAGTTCACTGTCGAACGCCTTCTCTGCATCCACGGACATCAACCCACAAGGTATGTTGGAATCCCTGGACACAGAGAAAATGTAAGACAGTTTGCGCATATGGTCAGATGCCATTCTTCCTGCCATAAACCTAACTTGATCCTTATGTATAAGGAAGGGCATGACCTTAGCTAATCTATTCGCCAAAATTTTAGCAAGGATCTTGACATCATTATTAATAAGTGAAATAGATTGGCAATTAGAGATCATGCCTGGGTCCTTCCTAGCTTTAGGAATAACAATTATAATGGTTTCAAACAAATGCTTATCCAAGTTAAGTATGCTAGAAAACAATCTTTTCAATCTAGGGATCAGTTGTTTAGCGAAACATTTATAAAAATTGGGTGAAAGCCCATCTGGGCCAGGAGCCTTGTCCAAAGATAGTGACTGGATAGTCATCAGGATCTCCATCTCAGAAACAGGGGAGGACAGTCCATCCCTCCCCCTCAGCTGATACTGACGGTAACTGGATAGCTGAGAGATACCTCTCCACCACCATTCTCTGAGGCTGGAGAGTCATGAGACCATACAGATCCCTATAATAATGTTCAAACTCCAGAACTATATCTTGAGGGAGTAACTTAGTTGTTCCATCCCACTGGGATGTAATGCTTTTAATAATTTGGAAGATTCCTCAGCCCTTAACCTAATGGCAAATAAGTGGCCTCAATTTTCCCCCGATCTAAATACGTTGCCTTAGTTTTAAGGATGGCGTATTCCACTTTTTCTTTCAAAATTTCACTATGTTGACTTCTAAGTTCAATTAGCCATTCCTAATCTAACATACTAACATACTAAAATGCCAGCAGAATAGGCCTAACAGTCTTTCGTGTCTGCTCATTTAGTCAGCCCCAACCCTGGAAGCTGACCTTGTGCACCCCTCCTCTAGCTTCTCCCTTCCCAGTCCCGGATATTCTCGCTGCACTGGTTTTTGCTTCCAGAACCCTTCCCCTGTACCTGTCCCATCCCCTCTTGAACCCCTCCACCGTTTCTGCCTCCAGCAACCCCCTGGACAGCACATTCCAAGGTCCCACCACCCTCTCAGTGAAGCAGAACCTCCTCCTTTCTCCCCTGAATCTCCCCCCCATCTTCCACCCATGCCCTCTAGCTGTCCCCCCTCCTTCCTTCAGAGCACCCTGACTGTTCCTCCTTTAATCTCAACCGAAGTAATCATTGAGAGGTTCCTTTCTATTTCCCAGAATTGACCCAATAGATGTCTTGCCTTTCTCTCTCTCTCTCTCTCTCTCTTTCTCGTTTTTTTTCATATTCACTGCAACTTTAATCAACTCCCCCCTAAGAATGCAATTCAGAGCTCCCCATTCAATATCTCCTTTGCCGGTAGAATTAAGGTTTTCCTTTTCATATTGTTCTATTTTTTGAATGATGCCCTTTCTTATTTGGTTTGACTTAAGTGATTGGTTGTTGAGTTTTCAAATTGTCTGCCTGGGGAGGTTAGAAATAAGACTTAGGGAGCATTTGACTATGGAGTGGTCTGAGATAACCCCAGGGACTATTGTACACAATGAAAGACCTGAAAGCAGCGATTGACTCATTAAAAAATAGTCAATCCTTGACCTAGTGTTGTGTACTTCTCACCTAAATGTGAACTCTCTGAGCATGGGGTATAGGACCATCCAATGGTCACATAGCCCTGTGTTATCAGACAGTTCCTGTATGGCTCGTTGAGCTTGAGTTAAGCCTGCTCTCATCTTCCTCTCTTTGCCCACCTCTGGTGGAAAATGGCAGATTCCAATCTCCTCCTAATAAAATAGGAAGGTGGGCAAAGGGAGCCAGTATCTTAAGTAAGTCTACAAAGAAACCTGATGAGTCCACATTAGGACCGTAAACACTCCCAATTACAACTCTTGTTTGGTACAATAGGCCTTGAATTAAAATGTAACAACCATTCGGGTCTTTAATGCATTGCTCACAAACAAATGGGGTAGATCTTACTATTAATATAGCTACTCCCCTACTGGCAGTACTATCCCTAGCCATATAAGCTTGCCCCACAAATTGACATCTAAAAATGTGAACCTCAGAATCAAGCATATACATAGATACATAGACATTGTCGGCAGATAAGGGCCTATGGCCCACCCAGTCTGCCCATTTGAGCTTGTAATTTCAGTTTATGTTTTCCTAGAAGTCTGTTGCCCCTTCCCCCTGACCTCCAGAATTCCTTTATGTCTATCCCGTGCATTCTTAAATCCTGTGATTGTTTCAACCCCCACCACTTCCTCTGGCAGGGTGTTCCACTTGTCCACCACCCGTTCTGTGAAGAAATTCTTCCTCACGTTTCCTCTGAATCGTCCTCCCTCCAACTTTATCCTATGCCTCTATTCCTGGAACATCTTTTTTGCTTAAAATAGTGTATTCCAGCACCCTGTTCCTCCCTGTAAGATACTTGTATGTCTCTATCATATCCCCTCTCACCCTCCTCTCCTCCAGGGAGTACATGTTCAGTTCCTTCAACCTGTCCTCATAGGACTTGTGATGCAATCCATGCACCATCTTTGTTGCCCTCCTCTGAACCTTCTCTACCCTGTCTATGTCCTTATGAAGGTAAGGTCTCCAGAACTGTACACTGTACTCCAGGTGGGGCCTCACTAGTGTGTTGTATAATGGAATTATGACCTCCCTTTTCCTGCTGGTGATGCCCCTGTGTATGCATCCCAACATCCTATTTGCTTTACCTGCTGCCTTGTCACACTGTTTCTCTACCTTGAGGTAATCAGAGATGATAACCCCAACATCCCTTTCCTGCTTGGTGCATGCTATTTCCTCACCCCCCAACTGATATATTGTGCCAGGGTTTTTGTGACCCATATGCATTATCTTGCACTTCTATGCACTGAATTTCAACTGCCAAATCCCTGACCATTCTTCAAGTTTCTGCAGGTCCCTTCTCATTCTGTCTACACCCTCTGGTGTGTCTACTCTGTTACAGAGCTTTGTGTCATCAGCGAACAGTGAAATTCTGCCTTCTAGGTCCTGTGCATTTTCACTGATGAAGATGATGAATAGGACCAGTACCAGCACTGATCCCTGTGGTACCCCACTGGTCACTCTTTCCTCTGTGGAGTGACAGCCATTTACCACCACCCTCTGTGTCCTGCCACACAGCCAGTTACCTACCCACCACACTACTGTCCTGCCCACACCCATATTCCCCAGTTTGTGTAATAGTCTTCTATGTGGCACAGTGTCAAAGGCCTTACTGAAGTCCAGATAGGCCATGTTCACTGCCCTCCCCTCATCCACCTCCCTAGTCACCCAGTCAAAAAATTCAACGAGGTTGGTCTGACATGACCTCCCCCTGGTGAAACCATGCTGCCTTGGGTCCTGTAGTCCACTAACAACCAGATGTTCCACCAATCCCTCCTTCAGTAGTGCTTTCATGATCTTCCCAACGATTGAGGTGAGGCTGACTGGTCTGTAGTTCCCCGCTTCCTCTTTGTTCCCACTTTTGTATAAGGGGACTACATCTGCACTTCAAGTCAATGGGCTCTTCATCAGGGGCATCCTTTTTGGGTTGGGTTTATTTCTCTGTATACCACACTTAAAACATAATTTATTCTATATTCTGTCTATCTATATTTTTATTCCTTCCTTCCACAGTCCAAAACATAAGGTAACAAGCAACTTATATTTTTTGACCCAGAAGAACAATCACAGCTGAAAGTTCATCCACTGGCCTCCCATAACTGAATAATGTAATTCATATTCATAGACAATACAACATAAGTAAATAAACTGTTTTCTTAAAACACTCGGTGAATCCTGAGGCTTAACATATTTTTGGGGCACGGCCTTATTTCAAGGTAGTCCTTTAAGGAACAAAACAAATTCAAAATTTCTGAATGGAAGATTATTTTGGTTCTGTCCATACACGACACACTGACTTACCTGGTACATCTGGTTTGCATCTGGCAGTGGTAGGAAGTTATGTCCACAGTGTTTTGGTGCATCCTTACAAATGACACAGATCAGCTGTCCATCCTCCTTGCAGAATAGTTTCAGCGTCTCATCATGTAATGAACAGAACTGCTGCGAATTCTCAGCTTTTTGGCTTATAGTGCCACCTGGAATGCGCCCACCAGGTTATTCAGCAGTCGGTTGACTGTGTACTTCACTGTCGGGAAAACCTTCCAGCATTCTGGGCAGATGGGGATCTTTTGTTTCCAAAACTTGTCAATGCAGACCTGACAGAAGTTGTGTCCACACTCCAGGATCACGGGGTCCTTGAAGGTTTCCAGACAGATCGAGCAGATCAAGTCCTCAGTATAGCTGTATGCTTGCCTTCCAGTAGCCACCATCCTGAGTTGCTGTGTCTAATTTTTATCCAGCAGGGCTGGTGTCATGTCAGTCTCTCTCTGTAACACAATCCCAGAGACTCAGCGGCTTTCCCATATAGCCAAGATTCATACTATGAGAACTGCAGCATGTGAAGAATATTTTCATGTTCTAACTGGTCATCTCTTCAAAGAGTTCTGTGACATCTGGTGAACATTTGGGCAATTATACACAGTTCTTATTATATTTCCTATATTTCCTGTTTTTATTTCTACTTTTCTTCTGTCACTAAGGACATTTGTATTGAAACAGGATCCTTCTTGGACATAACCCGTTTCTGCTGACTATTTACTGTACACATTATGTTGTCAACTCCTACTTGGAAACCCCCTAAAACCTGATTGCTTGACAGCATTCCAAAGCTGTGTTTTTATCAGTCAACGAAGACATTTAAAAAGAAAGAGCCAGCACTGTATCTGCAAAAGGATTGTTTTATGTATTAAACTTTTTTAAATGTTTTAAAATAATTTTTTCTTAAAGTGATTTTGCAAGCTTTCACAGATGCCTTTTTCACATAGTATACCATTACTGCCCATGCTCCAGATGTTGAAGCTGCAATTTGTTTTGTAAAAAAATGTGTCTTAGTAATTTTTTGCATTTGCTTGCATGCATGCACAAGGAACGTTTTGGGACAGTAAGACTCTTTGGAGGTGTGTGACTCTCCTGTCCAATGCAGTGGTCAGTGTAGCAGGCACGACCATACCACACCAATGGATGCATGAGTTGTCTATGACAGCAGTTTGGCTGCAGTGGTCTTCAGTTCAAAGAAAAGCACCTCTGCAATCAGCAGTGGTAACATGTGCATTTAGCATACTTATGTCACCTTTTCTCTGTCCCTCCCTGCACATCTGTGAGACCGGGCGCAAATGAAATCCCTCCGGCATTCTCCCTCTGCTGCTGTCCTCCCTGCTCCCTTGTTCCCTGGCTTACCCTCCAGCTACAAAGATATCCCTCCACTTCCTCCCTCTGCTGCTGTCCTCCCCACTCCCTTGTTTCCCAACTCACCCTCCGACTATAAAGAAATCTCTCGTGCTTCAGTTCTGTTTCACATGTCTCCCTAGCCTTGTTGCCACTTCTATGCTGTCATGGGGGGACAACCAGGAATTTTGTACTGGGCCCTGAGCTCTGTGGACACACACAACACACTAGGGAGAGTGAGCTGGAGTGGGGACTGTAGAGAGAGTGAGGAGCAGCAGTGCACATGAGTTGGGGATGGGATCACTGGAGGACCGGAGGAGCAGAGCCCAACTAGCGAGCAGAGCGAGAGTGTTTTTCAGTTTCCCCAGCCTGGAAGCAGTACTTTGAGCTTCACATCTGTACTGCTAGTAGTGCCAGCCAGCCAGGACAGGAGTCATGGGATGGTTTTGGTTGCTGATCGCGGAGCTTCAAAGTCATCGCGTCGGATGGGGCTCAGGTCCGGTAACCAGGTCAGGAGGATCAGCCGAAGCAGACATAGGCACTGGGTTGTATGGGCCCATGAGGCATTGACCCCAGCAGTGTTTTTTGACCTGGGCTGAGCCTCAGCCATATTTTGTCACAGATGCTGCCTTTCTTTTCTAAAGACATTTTTTCCCCTGGTTTCTCTGTGCATGCCCTTGCTGACTGTGACCTCACCCGCCCCTGCTGTTTAATTAGGATGGCAGCATAGCTGGCATTATTTAAAATTGGTGCCTTTGCCTTGCTGTCTCCCTCCAGTCCCTTGATTTGTGATCCCCCTGGAAAATCACTGGGGTTCAGAGTGCCATTTTTCAACTTGACGCATTGTGATTGGCCTGGGAGGGCTTGTATTGGGCGCGATATGTGTGCATGTGTCGGTGCACTTCTGTGTGTGTCACTGTGTTTCAGGGACTAAATTGGCAATGGTTTCCATCATTTGCCAGCTGGTGAGATAGAGTGAGTGGTGGGCTGGCCTAGAAGAAAAGAGCGGTGGTGGTCCAGGTGTCCAGCCAGAAGGGGGAAGAGTAAACCAGAGAGAACAGCCAAAGACTAGTGTTGGTGCAGCAGGACTTGGCAGTTGGCCAGGAGTCCAGGACAATAGCACATGAGCAAGTAGGCACCCTGAGCATGCCCGGTGGGGTTAGGGAGGTTTGGGCAGGCGGCAGGCCTACAAGTGGCCAGGTGGGGTCCTTCGGTCAGGGAGGCTGGTGGCAGCACAGCAGGTCAACTTGAGGAGCAGCAGTGGAGAGCATTAGCCAGCAAGAAAAGGTAGGCCAGTAGCAGCAGAACTGTTCAGTGGGGTGCACATTCACAGTAGAGTGTCTCTTGGCAATCAGGCTAGGAAACCAACCCTGCTCCTCAGGCACTTGAATCAGCTCATGGTATACTCTGGGCTGCTTAACCAATACTGGAGGAGGGGCTGGCATATTTAAACTTATTTTATGGGAGGAATGCTGATGCTTCCTCTGTGGGGATTGATGGAGCCACAGCTGGGGAAGTCTGAACTGTACCTGCCCACACTGTCCCTGACCTTGGCTAAAGAGAGGGCTTCAGTTTCCAGAGCTGCCAGCCCCTCAGTTTTCACCAACACTAATTCTATCACAGTATTCAGTCTCCAGTGCTGTCAGACTCCTAAACTATCTATGGTGCTAGGGCTGCAAGCCTGGTTCTACAAAAGAATTGAGCACCTCAAACTTTGGGTGTTTAATTCTTCTGGACTCTGGCAAACTTTTAGGGGAAATAGGCAGGCATTTGCTTTGACTGGCTTGCCCAGTCTGAATGATGTGGACCAGGTGAACCAGTAAAACCACAAAGCGCAGTTTGCACGCCACAGTGTCACAGTCTCATTTTAAAGCCCAATTCAGTTTGACCATGTAAGCCAGCATGACACCTCACTTGCATGCATGTCGTTTGGGCTGTTAGGTGGTTTAGGCAGCACTGTGATTCACTTCTAGTTAGATTAACTAGGAAATTCTTGAAAGTAAAGAAAATCTTTAAAGGTTTGGCCTTTATGGCCCAGTGGTGCAGAGGGCTGAGGCACTGTAAAGCGCTTTACCTCATATCACATCAGCAACCCGAGTTCCGGAATGGGCATGGATTGTCTGGGGCTGGCAGAGGAGGATGGCTGGGAAACATAGTGATCAGCCAACGGGCAGCTCTCCCTTCATTGACAGGGTTGGTTCATCTTCCCTACTCGGTGGAGGCCTGGTGGTAGCACTGCTGCTATGGGGGGGACAGACAGATGTCTAGGTGGGTGGTAGGAGGCAATGGTTCCAGAGTGCATGTATGCCTCCACAGGCACGTGTTTCTGTGCTGAGCCATGGTTTTAGGCCAGTGGAAGAAAAATAGGAGGAAATGAAAGGGGACCAGGTTGTATGAAGCCCTGCCCAAGGTGCCACGACCTTCCCTGCCATTCTGCTGGGCATGGAGGGGACTTCCGAGGAGAGAACAGTCCTCCTCTCCCTGATTCCACCATGGGGGAAATACCCCCCCCACCAGCAGGAGAGATAGGTAGCATGGCATCCACGGATGGAACTGGACAGCTGCCCAGTCAGTCCTGGAGGATAAACACCTTTATAACAACAAGAAAAAAAGAAAACAGCTCGACATACACTACTCCTGCAACAGTAGGATGGCTAAAGGGGTATATTTAGGAGGAAAAAGAAGAACCAATTGAAAAGGCAGGCTGAGCAGCACTGTTGCAGCAGGCACTGGGACCAGCGGCTTGCTTGAAAGGGAGATCCAGGAGAAAGTGGACTCCAGAGGAAGAGGAGGAGGAGTGAGCAGCCCTTACTCATGGCGTAATGTGAAGCCTTATCCAATATCCATGTGTGGCACTGTCCCATTGGACACACTGATGTCAGAACCAATAGCCTAAGCTGTGGAATTCTGTGCTAATATTTTTGGCACCTACATAAGCCTCACAATTAAAAGTCATTTTATTTTGAACATCGTTAGCCACATACTCTGGCTTACTGCAAGCACTGCCTGAAGAGAAACAGTTTTTCAAACTCATCTTGCTGTTTTGGATGCTTCAACAGCCCACTGCATTATGTTATATTCATTTAGTTCCATTTCCTAATGCTTTTCAATGATTGAATCAGTGCAAACTAGTCCATAAGTAAGAGAACTCAGACAAACTTTATGCGTTTTGGCAGTCAAAGTTCACACAATCGAACTTTGGGATATTTGCACTGCCTTAATTGGTACTATTTCCACCAGAGTTTCAGTAGCCACCTTGCACTGTACCTGCCGACACTACCTCTGACTTATGTGTACAGGGCTTCAGTCTCCAGTGCTGTCAGTTGCATGCCTTTCATCAACACTAAATATGAACTGAAGATCTTAAATAAAGGAATCTGATTGGCCCAGAGCTATTTGAAGCCGTGATGATATCGGGCTACATCATTACAGCTTATAAAAGTTCCAGCGCCACCAGTCTCCTTGATCTCTACTGTCTGAGAACTATTTTTTTGAAATGCAGTCCTACACCACCCAAAAACTCATTCATAAAACATTTTAAAACCTGTTTCTTTTATTTTTTTATTTATAAAACTTGAAACTCAGCTCATAATAGCAAAAAGTCACTCCAGGGTGTGATACATCATGGGATATCAATCGTCACTTCTTGGGTGGTTGGACGCACTCAGTCTGTGACCTCGTGCCCAACCACCCAAGGCATGGCGATACCCCATGATATACCACACCCTGTCATGCCTTATTGATTAGTAATAAAATGGGTCTTAAAAATCCTGTGACCTTGTCGGTCAAAATATGTTACATGACCGTGTGTAAATCCTGCAACATACAATGGGTAAAAATACCAGTAATCAAATGTTTACTTTCTTTGAACCTAATTGATTTTTATTTTAATTTTTATCAACAGATTAATTTTATAATGGCAATAATGCACTATAGGGCATGTGTAGTAGTGGGATTCATACACTTCTTGAGTGGTTAAAGTCACTCAGCTGTGCCTCGTGACACACCACATAAGGTGTGTGTAAATCCCACAACAACACATGTCCTGTCATGCATTATTGATTAATTCTCTCATATGTTTGATGGCTACCCTGCACTGTACCTGCTGACACTTTCTCTGTCTTGTGAGCAAAGAAAAGGGTTACAGTTTCCAGTGCTGTCAGTCCCTCATCTTTCACCAACTCTAATTCCCATCACTGTTTAGGAGTTTATATTGTACTTGCCTGAACTGTCCCTGACCTTGGGTACAGAGAGAGAGTTCCAGTCTCTAGTGATGTCAGTCCCTCTCCTTTTCTATCTTAGTTTGGGGGAGCAACCCAGCAACAAATCCACCTACATTTTTCCTGACTGATGGACAAAGAACGAGATTCAGTCTCCAGAGCTGTCAGTCCTCCACCTTTCACTAGCAATAATTCTATTAAAGTCTGTGGGGGCCTGCACTGTATCTGCCCACACTGTCTTGACCTGAGGATAAAGAGAGGGTTTGGTCTACAGTGCTGTCAGGCTTCCAGCTTTCCCTAGCACTAATTCTGACACAGTTAGTGGGAGCCTGCACTGTATCTGTCCACACTGTCTTGACCTGAGGGTAAAGAGAGGGTTTGGTCTCCAGTGCCACAGCACTAATTCTGACACAGTTTTGGGCAACCTACATTATATCTGCTGACCATGCCCTGACCTGAGAGTAAAAAAGGGTTTCAGTCTCCAGAACTGTGAGTCTCCTGACCTTTTAACCGTACTAATTCTCTTTATTTTTTTTTAGTTTTTTTAATTAGTTCTTCAAACAAAACTACATATGCATGATCCACATTGCTTGCACAATAGTAAAAACACATATAATACATTACAGTCAGATCCAGTGTAAAAAGCAGCCATGTTGTTACATCATGAGGGACAGATCAGCTTAAAGATTGTCACGTACATGACAAATTGAAGTTGGGATGTTGATGTTGCCTCTGTGGGCATGGATGGGAGGGATACTGATGTTGCCCCTGTGGGGATAGATGGGAAGGATGCTGATGTTGCCTCTGTGGTGATGGACAGGAGGGATGCCGATGTTGCCTCTGTGGGGATTGACAAGAGGGATGCTGATGTTGCCTCTGTGGAGATGGGTGGAAGGAATGCTGATGTTGACTCTGTGGGGATGGATGGGAGGGATGCTGATGTTACCTCTGTGAGGATGGATGCTGATGTTGCCTCTGTGGGGATGGATGGGAGGGATGCTGATGTTACCTCTGTGGGGATGGATAGGAGGGATGCTGATGTTGCCTCTGTCGAGGGATGTTGAATCCAGTGACTCAAGTGGACCTGGTGGTCTGTCTCTGCAGCAGTGTGTGACTACTCTGATGGGCATGGGGGTGAACTCTGTCTTTGGGAGCTCTGCAATGTATGATGCATTGGGGGAACAGCCTGTGGAGCTTCTGGATAGGGACAGAGACCTAGCCTACTGACTAACTTGTTAACGCTTGCTGTCGCCTTCAGCAAGCAAGTTAGTAAGCTAGCCAGTATGCTAGGTCTCTGTTTCCATCCTAAAGGCCCTGTCATGGGGTAAGTGGCAACATAGCCTGGACATGTTTATTCCCTCCTGGAAATACAAGAAGAAAGTCATGGAGTACTAGTAGTTAGTTTCTGAAATATGAGCATCCTTTACCTTTCCTGCCAGTGGAATCAAAGCCCTAATCAGGTCATTGTTTTGCATCTGCCTGATCTCATATTCAGCTAACAAATTATTGCCAGCACTACTGTGATTAGTACGTATTTGTTTATCAGTTTCTTGAAAATACCACAGGGGAAAAAAAAAATGCTTATTAGCAATAAAGAATGAAGATTATTTTTCCAAGGTGTCAGCCTCAAGGGGCAGAAAACAAGCTGCTAAATTCTAAATAAAGGTTGTGGGCTTATATATTATATGTGAAGTATGCATACCCTGATGAAAAAGTGTTTCCCATGTTACAGATTGTGATTGACAAAAAGTTTGGGAATTCACTTAAACATATAATTAAACGTTACAGACTTGTTCCCAATGGGACATGAGCTAGAGCTAGTGAAATGAAATAAATCCCAGTTCAGTGATATTTCTGTTGGGCTGAAAACTGTATAATGTTACATTGTTTTGCTAAAACATTTATCAACATTAATTGACAGATATTTTGAAGCGGGGTTAAGCAACCTGGGAGAACAGAGTGGTGTGGTGATGAGATGGGCGCACAAATGTGACCTGAGAAGTGTCAAAAAGTCCAGTTGGAGAGTGTGGCCATTGTAGCATAATGAGAGATTAAAACAAAAACAAGCATTTGTCAATGCTGAATGTGTGCTTGCTGATATTAGCATTGGATGTGTAGGAGTTAGACAGATGCAGACTAGGAATTGTAGTGAAGTATTGAACTCATGCCAACCCCACCTCCACCCTGCAGAGATGGACAGGCATTGGGGTGTGCCTTTGGGTCATCGCCCATAGCGCTCATGGCACTTCACCTCACCCTAGCCTGCAGACACTGACAAGTGTTGAGGTGTGCCTTGGGGTGTTTTTCTTTACAGTCACCCCATTTCATAAGGACATACACTTAAATGGGTGCAGTATAGGAGAATGGGTCCAAAGAGTCCAAGGCACACCTCAATGCCTGTCACTGGTTTCAGGGTGGGGGTGAGGGTGGAATGGTGTGAGCATTACAGCTGGCAATCCAAAGTCACACCCCTGACACCTGTCAGTCTGTACAGGGTGGGACGTTATGGTTAGAAACTCTAATTCCCTGGGCGTTTGTTGGTATTTGCACTATAAATTTTCAACATGACCTTTTTGTGACCCCCACCTCATGAAAACATTTGGGACCTCTGCTCATGAACAGTGGCACTGTGATTTTGTTAATCTGTTCCCAATGTTGATTTCCCACAGCGACCATGTCATTCTGCACCAGATGTGTGAAAACACAATTTGGGCAGGATGTGAAAAATTACAGCTGTAACATTCATAGGGAGGTGTGAAGAGATGGCAATGTTCAAAATCTGGAGGAAAAATATTAAAAATGCTTGAACTTCCGAGTGTACATGGAAACTGCGCAACGCATGCTCATAACACAGTCATTTAGTGGAATTGTTTCACCAAATTTTCAACATAGGCATTTTGTGACCTCTGCTCATGAACAGTGTCACTTAATCTGTCCAAAAGTTGACTTTGGTTATTGGAGTGGTGTGGTACTCAACCCACAATTATTAGAGGTAGATTCAACTGTGGTTCATATTTAGATTCTTTATTTATGTTTAAAAGTTCTTATTTTCCACTTTTCATTTTCTTTTAAATATAAACTTCTATATAATCTTCCAGTTTCATTGAAATAGATACAGCCTTAGCTACATTATTTCTTTGCTGTCTTGTGATTTTTCAAATTTTGTTACATTTCAGGACCACTTGTCCCTTCATCAGACCCAAGAGTAGCTTTAGTTAGGCTGTGAATTTAAAGGAAAACAATTCTATATCACGGTCTCTTTCTTAGAAATAACAAAAAAATGTATTTCAATATAATACTATATGAAGGTGGGGACAAACCTCTGATCATATATATCTCAGGCTAAGAGCTTATTTCGGTGGCATTTCAATGATAATCATCAAACAGAACCTAATTATCTGCAAGTAAACATAACCATCATAAGCCTATATGGTGCTTTGTTATATGATCTTAAAATATTTCACATATTATCAATGTCTAACTCAAAATAGCAAGTCACGATTGTTTAAACTCCTCAAAACTGCTGTCTCATTCAAAAATAAAGCCTTAATAATAAAACGTCTGTACTTGTGCTTTTAACTGCATTTAGCACTTCTAAATGTAACTCATTTTACTAAATATATACCAGCAAACAATGTGCCTGTTGTATACTTATCTAAGTTCCCTTAACATAACCAAATTCAACTTCATCACGCTTCTATTTACAATACAAGTCTAAATGGAAAAGACTCGCACACTTATTTTCCATATTTTCACCTATGTGG
Source organism: Neoceratodus forsteri (assembly GCA_016271365.2). Classification (NCBI taxonomy): domain Eukaryota; kingdom Metazoa; phylum Chordata; order Ceratodontiformes; family Ceratodontidae; genus Neoceratodus; species Neoceratodus forsteri. The sequence goes on along the minus strand of JADMNL010000026.1, from coordinate 283,858,923 downwards.
TTTGTGAACAAGTTCTTTACTGCAGTTTATGAAAAGACCAGAAAATATTTCTAAAAATAAATTTAGCACTTTCTTTTTAAGCATACAATTTCTACTCACTGGGTGACCATTTCATCTTATTTTCATCCTGAATGCAGATCCTGGTGAGACCATGATTTAAACTTTTCAGTCAGTCCCGAGCCATTATGCAGGACACCACCGAGCTCCACTGAGCTAATCCAAAGGGATCTTTCTTCCTGAAGCATTGGAAGGGGCCAGGCTATCTGGGGAGCGCATGAAAGGTGTGATGGCATCACATCCATATGTACACCCTTTCCAGCCTCGTCAAAATTGAAACTGTGTGAGCTGCTCCCATTAGGAGCACACTTACAGTCCCCTTTACCAAAACTAATGGCAATTAGAAACACAAGTTAGTTATGCCAGGCTAAAATTTCAGAGGGGATTTGATTACATCATGGAAAGGGTCCTCAGTTGAACAGTATCTGCTCTTTATGGGAGACATTAAATTCAAGACAGTAAAGATTTCCTTTGTTATTATTTTTATGGATTTTTTTATATAAAATTAGCTCTAATGTATGAAATTATAACATGACTCTAAGGATGCTGTAAATATTCCAACATTATTTTCTACTCATGGTTAAACCTGTAATAAGGAATTCTCAGTTGGATTATATTTATTAAAGTTAAAAAGTAAAAGGGGGCATATTTCCTTTATGTTCTTACTCACATAATTTATATTGCAGGGCCATATAATGAATTCTGGAATTTGAACCTTCTGGGTAGGAGGGGGTAGGATTTTTGCACCTAGAGACGTTAAAAAAGGTAAAAAGAGGGAAAGTAGAAAAAAGAAGGGAGAGGAGGGAAGGGACAAGGGACAAGGGTTATAAACCATCTTTATACAGAAAAACTTATTTAAAGGTTGTCCACACCAACGCTTCATTCAGTCCATTTGTTTTAATGTTGGTCTTCAGATTAAAAATCCACCAAGCTTCTCTCCTTGCCAGTATCATATTTCGTCACCACCTCATGCTGGTTCATGTATTTTCTCTATTCCAAATAATTTCAAAGTTGAAACACAATGATTCCTTTCTTTGAAATGTCTTGCCAAAGCAGATTTTTTCATCTTCTCTCCTAAAGCAACTTTTATGTTCCGTGATCTCTGTTTTAGGGGTCTTGTGGTTTGTCCAATATAATAGAGGCCACAGGGGCATACAATACAGTATACCACATAATCACTGTTGCATGAGATGAGAGTTCTGATTTCTTATTTTTGATCTTTACAGGTACTTTTCAAAACCATAATTTTTACACCATTGTTACAATGTGTACAATTACCACAAGGGAAGCATCCTTTTATATCTGTCTGTAGCCAGGTCATGGGTTGAAGTGGTGGGGTCCAATGCTTGGTCTTTACCAGTTAGTTTCTAATCATGGTTGTTATTTTGGCTGTTATCCATGGTTTTTCACAAAAAGTGGTGTTTCCTTGGTCAGTAGCACGTAATATATGCCAATTTTTAAAATGGTGCACTTTATTTTTCCAAAACATCTGGAATACTGCATTGACATTGTGATTTTGTTAACTGAACTTGTGTATTTTACAGTGTCTTGTAAAAGATCTTGTCTAGTACCAGTTCCTACCATTGTCAAGGTATAGGGTAGTATTCCCCCTTCTTCAATAAATATCACTACCCCTCTTCTTGCTCACCCAAGTAGTCTATTAGGCTTGGTCATGACTCAATTCTCACAGCTAGATTGTCAAACAAGTTCTCAGATGGGATTACTTAGTGTGAACTGCCTCTGTTACTGTGTTTCTGCCCTCACTGTAACTTGGTTATGATTGTAATATCTCTGTAACAGGGTGCACCCACAGCACTTAATAATTTGTCATTGTACTGTATCCTGAGGTCGCCCCTGAAAAAGGGACCTTCGGGGCTCAGTGGGTTCACCCGGTAATCAAAATTTAATAAATAAATAAAATAAATAGTTATTTCATTACATTTCCTTTCTGCTTCATTTAACACTATTTCTTTATAGCCTCTTTCTTGAAATCATATTTTAATTTCTTCTATGTTCTCTTTACATCTTATTTCATTTCCACTGTTTCTCTTCACACCCAACATTTGGCTGTAAGGAATATTGTTTTTAAGTCAAGGTGGATGGAAACTTTATGCGTGGAGAATGGAGTTTCTATTACTTTCTTTTCGATACAGATCCGTGGTAATCTTCTTACCTTCTTTAATTAATAATAAATCTAAGTATGGAATTTCTTTATCTCCAAAATTCATAGTAAACTGAAGGTATGAGGTGATTCCATTGAGATATGAAAAAAAATATTTTAATTCATCTTTATTTCCATCCCATATAATTAAAATATAATCTATAAAATGTCTATAAAGTTTTAAATGTGTTTCGAATACATTCTCATCTGAATATACATATTTATTCTCAAACTCAGACATAAAAAGATGAGCATATGTTGGTGCTAGTGTAGCCCCATGGCTGTTCCTGTTTTTTGACTGTAATATATATTTTCAAATGTAAAATAGTTGTTTTTCAAAATAAGTTCTGTTAAAGTGATTAGAAATTCCAAAGTGGGTTTATTCTCTCCCCTTTTCTCTAGTGCAGTCCTTAATGACAACAGTCCCTCCATATGTGGGATTGATGTACAGTCTGTTCCACTTGTATGCCTTTCGGATGTATGCCTTTTCCGGATGTATACCACTTTTAGTCTGGTCCCGTTTTTTTGTCTATCAAGTCAATGTTAAACTGTCCGGTTGTATGCCTGTGTAATTCCATTTGTATGTACATATTTTTGAGTCATCCTGTGTGTCAAGTGGTATCTGGTTGGCTGCCTAATCCGCTAATTAGGTGTGAAGTCTCCTCTAGCGCTTAAGCGCTTTAATGACATAAAAAGGTGCTGCTTCATCTAGCAGCAGATCTGCATTCTTTTAATTGTATGGGATGTTCTGTGACTGAGATGTGAATAAAAACAGTGAAACAGAGACAGCAAGGACCCACGGGTCAAAGAAGCTTTGCTACGCTGGCTTACAGCCTCTCGGGACCTCAAGGAAAAAACCTGTTCCCTCTCCCAGTCACTTGGTGTGCAGTTTGAACCTACTGCTGGCTAGCTCTCATGATGGATATTGGCTACAAATGCATACATGGGGAGAAAGCAGAAAAGGATAAGGCAAACAGCATTGAGAGTGAGCTGTGATCAGAATGGGCTGACTGCTTTTTAACTCACTGTTTAAGTCGCATTATTGCTGCTTCTTTTAAATCATTTTTACTTTTTTTAACCATTTTAAATAGTCCACAGTACTTAATAAAGATACACTCCCTATTAAAGTTTTTGTTGAAACTCTTATGTCAGTGGGACAGTTACTTATGAGGAGTCGTGGTGACAACTGCTGAAGTGGTTTAATGAACAAACCACAATTCCCGCTTCTATGCCGTTCCGCTTGTATGCCCAAATTACAGTGGTCCGCAGCTGAGGCATACAAGCGGAATTGACTGTATATACATTTTTTACATCTAAAGTCACCAGGATACATGTATCTAAATCATTGCCCTGATTTAGTTGTTCTATAATTTGTATGCAATGTTTACTATCTTTAATATAAGATGTTGTTTTGGGGACTAGTTCTTTACAATAATTGTCCACAAAGATTGATAAAGGTTCTGTAATGGATTCTATACCAGAGATTATTGATCTTCCTGGTGGTTTATTCATATCTTTATGTATTTTGGGGAGACAATAAAATGATGGTATCTTTGGACATTGATTCATCAGTTCTGGTTTAATCCATTCTTCTATTATTCCTGTCTGTTGCTTCTGTGACAATTTCCTTAATATTTTCTTTTAAAGTACCAAAAGGTATCATTTTCACTTTTTCATAAGTAGATTCCTTATTATGTTGTATCAAGCATTCTGCTTGATAATCTCCATAGTTCATAATAATTATTGCACCCCCTTCATCAGCTGTTTTTATTATAATACTCTTATCCTGTGCCAGTGATTCTAAGGCGTCTCTTTCCATTTTATCAGGATTATAAAATGGTTGTTATTATTTTTCCTTTTTGAGTATATTTTCCACTTCTCTATTAACTTTTTCAACTTTTGTGGTTATATTTGGGGGGCCAAAACCTATCAGGTCAAATGTTGAAGTGACTCCCCAAGCTTGTTTAAGTTTTTGCTTATCCTGTAAATATGTCTGATTATGAGAATCTGTATCTTAAACTAAAAAAGTGTCTCAGAAGCAATTTTCTATAAAATGTTTCAAAATATAGTCATAATTCAAATGACTTTATGTTTTCTGTGAGGCTATAGGATAAGCTCTTAACCAGAACTTTTTTTCTATCTCTGTTAGAGTCTGAGTAGCTAGATTATAAATAATTAATTTTCTGTTGTCTTGGACCTCGTTTTGTGTATCTTGTTGCTGTCCCTTTTGTTTAAACCTCCTGTGTCTTTTTCTCTTTGTCTTATTTAGGCCTCGCAACCCCAATGACATACCCCGTCATCTGTCAATCTTGGGAGGATAGGGGGGTCCATGAGGGGGGGAGAAGGCAACCCTAAAGGTCTCCTTTCCTGACTTTTTGTGTTTTAACCTTAAATGATGCATTAATGAAGACTCTTGCATAGAATTTTCTTACTTTTTGAGAAATAATAGAAAAGTAGAAAGTAGCGCAAGTTGGTGGGAGGGCCCCTTGCTCCCACCAACTTGCAAAGTTCTGTGTAACATAAGAGTACAAGTACTGAATATCATATGTATTGGTGAGAACGTATATGGGTGGGTCCTACACTCCCACAACCTTGAAACAAAACAAAGTGTCAGTTAAAAGGGGGAAATAATTTGCAGGACCAAGAAGAGGAGCCAGAAATGAGAGAGGGAGATGAATTGAAGCAAGCAGGGAGTAAGGTGGTGGAATCTTAGTGCTGGGGGACTCAATACTAAGAGGAGTCAGGTGTGGTAGCAAGGGGGAGAGGCATAGTCGCATTTGGGTGGAGGCCATGCCAGAAATCACAGCGGAAAGGGTGGGACAATCTGTCCTGAAACATGCCAGAAGGGGTAGGGACAAGTCTCATTTAATTATACATCTTGGGATGAATGACCTGGCTGACAAGACAGTAGATATAGTCCAGAGGAGGTTTGAGGAATTAGGACAATTATGTGAGGGGGCAGAAAGATTAGTAACTTTTTCAGAGATACTTCCAGTGCTCAAGGCAAGCACAACAAGAAAGCTGAGAAAAGAGGAATTTAATGGATGGCTAAGAACTTGGTGTTGTGCTAAAGGGTATGGGCTGTTGGGGGGATGGGGAAGGGCCTGGGAGGACATCAGTCTCTATGACAAGGACAGACTACACATTGAGTGAATAGGGAAAGAAAGTGCTGAAACAGAGGATGGAGGAGTACATAGAGGAAGTTGGGAATTTAAACTAGGAGCGGGGGTGGCAATTGGGCTGGAGACATGAAGAGACCACAGGTTGGGAAACCATATGAGCTTACTCCCCCATAACAGTGACAAAGGACAAATGGCAAGTACTATTGGTGATGCTAGTAAAGGAGAGCAGGATGGGGGGAGGGTGGAATGTGATTACCCTTAATGCTAGGAGTCTTGGAAGAACAACTGCAGAGTTACAGGTGCTCATGGCAGAGGGAGATGTAGACATTGCAGCCATCACAGAAACATGGGCCACCCAATACAATGACTGGGACCTGTCTGTACCAGGGTAAGGGTTATTTCATAGGGACAGGGTGATTGGGAAAGGAGGGGGGTGGCACTATATGTGAAGGAAGGACTGCAGTGTGTAAGGGAGGAAGGGGCGGAGGGTAGTACGGAGTCACTTTGGATGCAAATCCAAGATTCCAAGAATAGGATTATCAGAATGGGAGTGGTATACAGGCCACCATCTCAGATGGAGGAGTTAGACAGGGAACTAGTGGGACAGATCAGGAGGACCTGCAAGAAGGGTAATGTGGTGATTGTGGGGGACTTCAACATGCCAGGAATGGACTGGAGTTTCCCCAACAACCAGGAACAGAAGGGAGCTGGTACTGCTGAATACCTTCCAGGACAGCTTCCTGCTGCAAATGGTCAGTGAACAAACCAGATTAGGGAATACCCTTGACCTTGTGCTGGCAAATGGGGACTTTGTGAGAGAACTTACAGTGGAGGAACTACTGTCAGGGAGTGACCACCACTCAGTATGGCTCACATCGGATATGGGCAAAGAAGGAGTGGAATCTGGCACAAGAGTGCTGGACTTCAGGAGGGCTGACTTTGAGAGGATTGGGGAAGTGGTAAAAGGGTACCTGGCCAGAATTCAGTCTAGTATGGACACTAACCAGAGGTGGAAGCTCATAAAGCTGGGGATAGTGGAGGCAACCAAAACCTGCTGCAAGGCCCAGAGCAAGAAGGCTAGGGCTAGGGAAACTGAGCTGGTTGAGCAAGGAGGTCATGGAAAGGTAAGGAGAAAAGAGCTGTCTTTAGGAGGTACAAGAAACAGGGAGAGGGGAGGACAGGGAGGAGTACTTGATGGAATCGAAGGAGGTGACAAGGGCACTAAGGAGCCAAGGCATCTATGGAACTCAGGCTGGCACAAGGCATTAAAAGGGAGAAGGACTTCTTTAGGTACATCAGGAGAAAAGGAGCTGTAAGTACCACATAGTAAGGATTAGGAAGGAGGGGGTTGGGTGAGCAGGTGCGATAAGGAAGAAGCACTGCATGATTACCTCTGCTCGGTATTTACTAAGGAGAAGAGGGGGGTGACACCCAAGGGGGGAAGAATGGCAGAAACAGGTGTGGAGGGGGTGACAGATGGGTAAATCATGGAGGGCAGAGTTCGGGAGGGTTTGAAGGCACTGAGGGTAGACAAGGTGCCAGGACCAGATGACATCTGCCCCAGGGTGCTAAAGGAGCTTGCAGAGGTCCTTGCAGAACCTTTGGCAGACCTATTTAATGCCTCGCTACGTTCAGGGTGTGCACCTCAGGACTGGAGGATGGCTCATGTGGTGCCCCTCCACAAGAGTGGCCCCAAGGATGAACCGGGAAACTACAGACCAGTGAGCCTCACATCCATTGTGGGTAGGCTAATGGAGACCATCCTGAAGGATAGGCTGGTGGCCCTCCTAGAGGTGGCCAAAGGACTACAGGACAGCAGGCAGCATGGCTTCATACATGGCAGATCCTGGCAAATGAACCTGGTGGAGTTCTATGACTGGGTAACTAGGCAACTGGACAGGGGCCATGCAGTGGATGTCCTGTATCTGGACTTCAGTAAGGCATTCAGCTCGATGCCACATGGAAGGGTGGGAAGTAAGTTAGAAGGCACAGGGCAAGTGCAAAGCTGGTGAGATGGGTAGGGAACTGGCTGCAGAGAAGGCAACAGAGGGTGGTGGTGGGTGGGGAGCTCTCACACCCAAGGGTAGTGGTGAGCGGTGTTCCACAGGGCTCGGTGTTGGGGCCAGTGTTGTTTGGGAAATTCATTGCAGACTTATCATTGGACATCAAGAGCAGGATCAGTCTGTTTGCTGATGATACCACAGTAGGAGTGGTGGTGGATGACCTAGGGAGATGACAGGGGTTGCAGGATGATCTGGCAAAGCCTGAAACCTGGTCAGACACCTGGCAACTGGGGTTTATTGCCAAAAAGTGCAGGGTGCTGCATTTTGGGATGAAGAACCCAAGGAGGAGTTACCAGCTGGGGAGTGCAGCTAGCCCAGACAGAGGAGGAGAAGGATCTGGGAGTGCTCATTACAGGGTCAATGAACAACTCAGCACAATGTAGAAAGGCAGCTGCAAAGAACAACAAAATGCTGGGTTGTATTGCAAGAGGTATATCCGTGAGGAGGGAGGAGGTGATTCTGCCACTGTATAGGTCATTAGTTAGACCGCACCTGGAGTACTGTGTGCAGTATTGGTGCCCATATCTGAAGAAGGACATTAAGTTACTGGAGGGGGTGCAGCACAGGGTGACAAAGATGATCAAGGGGCTGGGGGACTTATCATATGAGAGGAGGCTGAGGGAGTTGAACATGTACTCGCTGGAGGAGAGGAGGGACGGGGGACATGATTGAAACCTTTAAGTACATGAAAGGAATAAACAAGACAGGTACAGAGGGGCTGTTCAAAGTTAGGGAAGGGAGGGACACCAGGGTCCATGATGTGAGACTGGAGGGAGGAATGTTCAGGAGGGAGATGAGGAGATACTTTTTTACTGAGAGGGTGGTGGCTGGGTGGAATGCGCTACCTGCAGAAGTGGTATCCAATTGAACAGTGAACTGCTTCAAAAGGGGATGGGACAGGACAAGGGGGAGGGTCAATGAAGGGGAAGGGTTGAAGGGAAGGGCAGCTGCAGAATAAGGGGTACTAGCTGCACATTCGAGTAGACTTGGTAGACCTCTAGGCCTCTATCTGCTGGCAAATTTTGTATGTTTGTATGTTCATCAGAGTGGCATAATTCAACACCTGTTTACATGTCAGACACCTAACCACTGAAAATGACCTCCATGGCAGCAAGGCTAGGTACCCTATAAATGTGAACTCAGTACCATAATGGAAAACACTATACACAAAACATAAAGCACATCATGCAATATCTCCACAGCAAATTAATTTTCCAACACCTAAGCATCATAATTCATATGTACAGGACATCCCCTCAACGCCCTCCAAATTTCAGTTTAAAAGAGCAAATCATTTCCTAGATATAACATTTGAAAGTTTGTGATTTTCATTTGTTGGAGTGGCAGAATTCCACACCTGTTTACATTTTACACACCTAATGACTGAAAAGAACATCCATGGCAGTGAGGCTGACTACCGTATAAATTTCAAGCCAGTACCAGAATGGAAAAAGCTGTCTGCAAAATGTAAACTGCACCACACAATATCTCTTCAAAAAAGGTATTGTCCAACACCTAAACACCATAATTCAAATCTACAGGACATCCCGTCAATGCTCTCCAAATTTCAAGTAAAATGACCACACTGTTTCCAAGATATTTAATTTTAAAAATTGATAAAATTGGGCTATCTGGTCCCTCCAAATCTGGCTGTCTAGTCCCTCCCTCACGATCAAAGAATCTCGGGATCAAAGAATTTGCAGGCTTGCGACCAAAGAATTTATAGGCTTGCGATCAAAGAACTAAAAATGGTAAAATTCAATTTTTACACACAAATAAATGAAACCACAGTCATGACTCAATAAACCGAAGCCCCCTTAGTAAAACCCATCCTTATTTGGCTTAATAAGTCACCCCTAGGCTGAGAAATTAGATTTTTGCATCTGGCCTTCTAGTCGTGCCCTCACGATCAAAGATCATGGACAAAGAATCTCATGATCAAAGAATTTGCAGGCTCATGATCGAAGAATAAAAAATGTTAAAACTCAACTTTTACACAAAAATACTTGAAACAACAGCCATGACTCGCTAGAATGAAGCCCCTTGAGCAAAACCCATCCTCATTTGGCTTTAAAAGTCACCCCATAGCTGAGAAATTAGATTTTTTAATCTGGCCATCTATTCGTGCCCTCATGATCAAAGATCGCGGTCAAAGAATCTCGTGATTAAAGAATTTGCAGGCTTGCGATCAAAGATCATTAGCGAGCTGCAATCAAAGATTTTAAAAGTTGAAAAGTCCATTTTTTGACTAAATTACAAGAAACCACAGCCATAGCTTGATAGAGCGAAGCCCCCTGACCAAAATCCATCTATGTTTTATTTCAGGAGTCACCTCTGAGCCGAAATATTTGAGTTTTTCTGACTGCAAACTGAAGACAAGATGGCGGCCGTCGCGATCAAAGAATTCCTCACGATCAAAGATTCTTTGATCGCAAGCCTGCAAATGCTTAAATCGCGAGATTCATTGACAGCGATCTTTGATCGTGAGGGTGCGACTAGATGGCCAGAGGGACCAGATGGCCAAAACCCCATTCTTTCACAAAATAACCATATAAATTTTCCCATTGACTTATAATGGGAACTTAAAACTTTAATAACTTTTGAATGGATTAATATTTTTTCACGAAACAAAAAGTGGCATATTCCTTGACCTAAGCTCTTTCAGATGAGCCAAGTCACAGAGTGGCACACCACACAACACCCATGCAGCACCACAGACAAAATCGAAAGAACCACCCACATATCTGGCAAAAAGTGCATTTTTCAGCATTTTGGTGAACAAAAAAAGTAAGTCTGACCAAAACAAAATTCAGCAAATCAAGAAATCTACCATGCTCCACCATGCATACCAAATTTCATGCAAATCCGTTGAACAGGTCCAAAGTTATTAATGTGCAAAATTTTGAGTTTAACATAGATGTGCCTACACAACCCTAAATATAGGGGCGAGAACATGCCCCTATAATATATATGCACACACATACATATATACATATATTCTTTCTTTGGACATGGCTGGCCAAGGGCACATAGAGTCTCTGACTCTTTATAACCTACCTACCTGGTGATAATGGCATACATGGGTATGTAGTGAAATGCAGTACTGACTCCATTTATACCACACTATGTCTCTTCTGACCTCTGCTAAACACAGAGCAACCCGGAAGGGGATGCACTGTGCTCAGAAATTGTGTGAGTGAGTTGATGTGCGGAACCTGTAGGATTGGAGCAGTGGGGATTCTCTCATGACTAATGGCTCCTCTGCTAGCCTATGGATAACAAAACCTGGTGTATCCTGCTCTACTAGGACACTTATTCCACTGGGCTGTCAATGAATGCACTGCTGCTGGGAACGAAAGTCAATAGTGCATTGGCAATTTGCTGTTTTCACATGCCTGCCCCCATCTAAATAACTGTTTCTTTTGGCCCTGCCCTGCAGCCTTTTCAGTCTGTTATTTATAAATATTGTTCTGCTGAACTGGGTGGGGGGAGCTGTTTTCACATGCCTGATCTAAATATGATTGTTTCCTGTGCAGCCTTATGAACTGCAGGTCATTATTTTATCCAGTATTGCAATGAAAAGCGCTAAACATAAAGTACCATAAGTGCCAAACACCATTGCAAATACTTGGAAGCCAATGTTCAGCATTGACAAATGCTTGTTTAATGTTTTGTCAGCACTGTGTCCTCCAGTTTTCTGTGTGTGGCCACACTCCCAGAATGATGTCATGCAAGGGAACTGTCAATGTTTTACACAAAGCGCCAATGAATTCTGGGTAAATTATAATGTTGATGTATAGTAAATGTTAGTTACTCAGAGGAACAGTCCCTTATTTTGGTGGTGGTGACAGCGCCTAATATATAGATGTACATAGCAAGGCATTGGGGGTACAATAAGAAATTGTTTTCCAAGTCCCTTACTGTGAGGTGCAGTCTCATATTTCTGTAGTGGCTTTAGCAATAAAAGTTCTCATATGTTTATTTGCAAAACAGGGCGTTATACATATTGGCCTAGAAATTCAAAGGGGATGCACCTAGTGCAACTAACTTGCACTGGCGCATCCCCAAAGTGCACCCCTGGGCAATATTCAAATAACGGGGATGGGCCACACAATCCTGGATGCACCGCAGCACAAAGATAATGTATGTAGCACATCCAGAAGGGGTGTTCCTCTGCAAGAGGAAAATGAAGAGGAGACCATTATGGTTCTCCAAAGAGGTAGCAAAGAAAGTGAAAGCCAAAATGATTGCATTTGGGCAATACAAAAAGACACAGGCAGAAGGGGATAGGGAGAAGTACCAGGAGAAGCAAAGGGAGGCAGGGAGGTCAGTAAGGGAAGCCAAAGCTCAGACAGAAGAACACATTGCAAAATCAGTGGGTAGAGGGGACAAAATTTTTACAGGTACATAAGTGAAAAAAAGACAAAGGGAGGGATAGTGAGACTGAAGGGGGAGGATGGGGGCCACGTGGAGGATGACAACAGTAAAGCTGACATATTGAACAGGTATTTCTGCTCAGTCTTTACTGAGGAAGAGAAGGGTAATGGGTCTGAAGGGAGTACAAGGGGTGAGAATGGTGCAGAAATGGACACAAGTCCCTTTACATGAGAAAGGGTCCTGAAGGAACTGGAAGTAATAAGAGTTGATAAAGCAATGGGGCCAGATGGGGTGCACCCCAGGATCCTTAAAGAACTAAGAGAGGTGGTGGCTGAACCTCTGGCTATCCTGTTTAGCCGATCACTGGAAACAGGGGAGGTACCCAAAGACTGGAGGACAGCAGATGTAGTCCCCTTATACAAAAGTGAGAACAAAGAGGAAGCAGGGAACTAAAGACCAGTCAGCCCCTCCTCGGTAGTGGGGAAGATCATAGAAGCACTACTGAAGGAGAGATTGGTGGAACATCTGGTTATCAATGGACTACAGGATCCAAGGCAGCATGGTTTTACAAGGGGGAGGTCATGTCAGACCAACCTCATTGAATTTTTTGACTGGGTGACTAGGGAGGTGGATCAGGGGAGGGCAGTGAACATGGCCTATCTGGACTTCAGCATGGCCTTTGACACTGTGTCACATAGAAGACTATTACACAAACTGGGGAATATGGGTGTGGGCAGGACAGTAGTGTGGTGGGTAGGTAACTGGCTGGGCGGCAGGACACAGAGGGTGGTGGTAAATGGCTGTCACTCCACAGAGGGAAGAGTGACCAGTGGGGTACCACAGGGATCAGTGCTGGGACCGGTCCTATTCAACATCTTCATCAGTGACATTGCAGGGACCTAGAAGGCAGAATTTCACTGTTAGCTGATGACACAAAGCTCTGTAACAGAGTAGACACACCAGAGGGTGTAGACAGAATGAGAAGGACCTGCAGAAACTTGAAGAATGGTCAGGGGTTTGGCAGTTGAAATTCAATGCAAAGAGTGCAAGATAATGCATATGGGGCACAAAACCCTGGCACAATATATCAGTTGGGGGGTGAGGATATAGCATGCACCAAGCAGGAAAGGGATCATGGGGTTATCATCTCTGATGACCTCAAGGTAGGGAAACAGTGTGACAAGGCAGCAGGTAAAGCAAATAGGATGCTGGGATGTACAGGCAGGGGCATCACCAGCAGGAAAAGGGAGGTCATAATTCTGCTATACAAGACACTAGTGAGGCCCCATCTGGAGTACAGTGTACAGTTATGGAGACCAAACCTACATAAGGACATAGACAGGGTAGAGAAGGTTCAGAGGAGGGCAACAAAAATGGTGCATGGATTGCATTACAAGTCCTATGAAGACAGGTTGAAGGAACTGAACATGTACTCCCTGGAGGAGAGGAGGAGAGGGATATGATAGAGACATACAAGTATCTTACAGGGAGGAACAGGGTGCAGGAATACACTATTTTTAAGAAAAAGATGTTCCAGGACTAGAGGCATGGGATGAAGTTGGAGAGAGGATGATTCAGAGGAAACATGAGGAAGAATTTCTTCACAGAGCGGGTGGTGGACAAGTGAACACCCTGCCAGAGGAAGTGGTGGTGGCTGAAACAATCACGGGATTTAAGAATGCATGGGATAGACATAAAAGAATTCTGGAGGTCAGGGGTAAGGGGCAACAGACTTCTAGGAAAATGTAAACTGAACTTACGAGCTCAAATGGGCAGACTGGGTGGGCCATAGGCCCTTATCTGCCGACACTGTCTATGTATCTATGTATCTATGTATGCAGCACATAGCTATATTCAGCTGAGGTGTGCAGTGTAGCTGCCCACACATCTCAGAGATGTGCCGCACAAAATTATGCCTGGAAAACCAGACATAGGTCATAGTCACCCACAGGTGGGATGCTGCACTGTTCAGTGCAATTCAGCAGCCACCAGCCCCTAGGTGGCTACCCCCCAGCCTCGATTGTAAAATAAAATATCATCCCCAGATGTCCCTAGTAGTCTTGTTTCCCCCCTTCCTTCCCTGAATCCTCAAATATAAAACATTCCCCTTTCTGTTTCCCTGCTAGTCTAGTGTAACCCCCCTTCAATCCCCATTCATGACAAGAAAGTCAGTCCAACCCTCATATCCCTGGTAGTCAAGTGAATCCCCCCTCCTGTCTCCAAACCTGATCATATAGGTATAACACCCATACCAGTAACCAAGGTGGTTCAGTGTACCCCCCAACCCCCACTCAGTGAGGAACCCACGTTCCACCCCGCTCTCCCAACCCAGAAATGCCAGTTGCCCATGAAGCCAGCAAGCAGCACATCCCTTCACACACTGCCACGGCTGCTCACTGACTGAGCTGTCAATGAATGACAGATTGCTGTATGCATTGGAAGCCTATTGGTAGGCACTGTCAACCAGTTACACAAAGTTGTGAATGAAAGCTTACAGCATATACTGCAAACCCATTGGTTGACAGTGCTTACCAATGGGCTTCCAATGCATACAGTAAGTTGTCATTCACTGACCACTCAGTCGGTGGGTATCCATGGCAATGTGCAGAGATATGTGCTACCCACCAGCTCTGTGGGCAACTGCCATTGCTGGGTTGGGGGGAGCAGGGTGGGATGTGAGTTCCTCAGTGGGTGAGGGGTGCATTGAACCACCATGGCTACTGGTATGGGTGTTATACCTGTACGATCAGGTTCAGGGATGGGAGGGGGGTTTCACTTGACTACTAGGAATATACGAGTTGGATTGACTTTCTATTCATGAATGGAGATGGGAAGGGGTTACACTAGATTACCAGGGATAATGAGAAGAAATGCATATCTGTTCATGACGGGAGATGGGAGGGATGCTACTAGACTACCAGGGATATGAAGGAAGAAATGCATTTCTATTCATGATCGGAGATGAGAGGGGGGCCACTGGACTACCAGGGAGATGTGCATGTGTTTTGTGCTACTCTACATTTGCCACCTGGTGCTTCCTTGCCCCAGGCATACAAATGGGGCCATAATGACATGCAAATGGCCTCATTTTTGCCCTGCATGGCTAATGGCCCATTTGCATGTTTTGATCAGAATATCTGGAATTTGCACTTGGTGTATCTGAAGATGCGCCACACGTCCCCATTCCAGGTATTCAGACTGGGCAGGGGGATGTGCTGGAGCACCAGTGGCAGCCCACATTTGTGTTGCAGGCATATTTTACAATATTCAAAAGGGATGCATGGTAGCTCATCTCGTTTGAAGATAGCACTTTTGCACTCTGACACAATTCCATTGCACAGAGAAAACACTTGCACCCTTTCTGGGCACAGTTTGAATATCCAGACCATTGTATCTAGCTACAAAAGAACTTCAGAGCAAATGCACTGGGGCATGGGTTATCCCAGAGGATATTGGTCATACAGCCAAATTTTAAAGAAGACACAAATTGCACATACCCCAATGCTGCAAAGCATCATGGGAAGCATATGCAAATGCCAAATAATTGATTTGGACTGGCTGAACTTTAAGCAGAATTGCATGGTGCCAGAAGACCTCACAATATGATCAGCAAAGACTGAGAACAACAGACACACGTTTTGTCCTCATTTGGACTCATCAGCGTGACATATCTGTATCTCAGCCCAGGGAGAGGGAACCAGCCATCCTATAGGGGATCTTATTTGTTTGGGTCATGGGCAGCCCAAAGTAGATAAAGAAGAAAACTACAAAGAACCTCAGAGCAAATACACTCAGGCATGGGTTATCCCAGAGGTTATTGGCCAAACAGCCACATTTTAAAGAAAACACAAATTGCACATACCCCAATAACGTAAAGCATCATGGGAAGCATATGTAAATGACCATTAATTGATTTGGACTGGTTCAACTTTAAGCAGAATTGTATGGTGCCAGAAGGCCTCACAATACAATCAGCAAAGGCTGAGATCAGCAGACACATACACATGTTTTGTCCTCATTTGGGCTCATCAAAGGGCCATATCTATATCTCAGCCCAGGGAGAGGAAGCCAGCCATTCTATAGGGGATCTTATAGGGGATCTTATTTGTCTGGGTCATGGACAGCCCAAAGTAGAGAGAGAAGAGAACTACAAAAGAACCTCAGAGCAAATGCACTGGGGCATGAGTTGTCACAGAGGATATTGGCCAGAGGTCTCTGTTTCAAAACTGTGCTTAAAAAAATGGGGGAATCAAATATTGAGGTGAATGGGGAGCTGGTGGGTCTCACAACTGATGAGCAAAAGGTGGTGCACTGTTACCCTGGTGTTACAGCAGGCAGACAGATCCAGGGTGATAGAATCTCACAGTGGAAGGGGGAGAGAAAACAAATCTAATCATGCATGATGGCACAAAGATCTGAATAAGAGAAGTATAGAGGAAGTAAAAGAAAGCCTTCCTGCTCTAGGGAAGGTAGTTAAGGAAAGGGCAGAGGCAGTAACCTTCTCAGAGGTGCTTCCATGTCTACACAGGAACAGTTTCACTTGTTTCATTTCAATGCATGGGTAAAGGGGTGGTGCACGGGGGGGGGATTTCCGTTCTTTGTGGACTAGGGCCCAACTTGGAAGGGATGGAAGCTGTTCAAAAGAGATAACCTGCATCTTAACAAGGAGGGAAATTGGGTAATGGGGATGAGATTTACATGGCACAGCAAGGATACATTGAATTAGACAGGAGTGATGAGGATGAAACACAATTCAGTAGGGACCTACTAGCCTCTCCCCACCAAAACAGAAATATGAATGGTAAATGAACAAGGGAAGAAACAGGCAAATGGAGAGAACTGTGTGTTGCAGGGTAATGTGTACAAACACCAGAAGTCTGGGGAACACTCAGAGGTTCAGGCATTGGTAACTAAAGCACAGCTGGATATGGTACCAGTTACAGAAATGAGGGCTACACACAGCCATGACTGGGACATGACCATACCAGGATATGCATTATTCAAGAGGGATAAGGAGAAGGAGAAGGGAAGGGGATTGGCAGTGCATATAAAGAAGGGAACAAAGGCCATGGAAATGAACAGCCTTTCAGGCAGTATAGCACATGGGTTGACAGAACTGAACTGCAAACCTGGGCAACTGGGTTTGACTCTAACAGCCACTAATTTCATACTGTGTGACCATGATTAAGTCACTTAACTTCCCTGTGCTCTCAGGCAGAGATGCAGTGAATTAAAATTTCGCCTGCAAGGTGCCCATGAAGTGGGCACTTTGTGTTGTGGAGTGGGCAATAGAAAATGCTCACTTCGCCTTGTCATTATTACTTCACATTTAGTCAGAATGCTAATGCAAAGTAAGGTGAAGTAATTGTTTTAAATGGACTTTGCGTTCCTCATTATGATTCTAAGTGATCCACTTCACATTCCATATTTGGCAGCCCCTCCGCACACATCACATGGCTTACAGTACTGTAAGTCACATGCTTTAGCCAGGCAGGAAAAAAGTGCCTTGCCAAGGAGATAGTTTCACTTTATCCCATTCAAAGGGAGAGAGGAGTGTGCGTGTGTGAGACAGCCTGAGACTCAGAAATCAGAGATTTAGTGCTTGAATTGAGACCCAACAGCTTTTTTAAAAGCTACATTTTTTGTCTTTTGTGTACTCTTTTTTTACTTAATTTTTTCTTTCTGCAAATTTATTTTTTTCTTACTTTTATAAGTCGTTGGTCTGTGCCTGTGTTTGTGCCTGTGTTATGTGTGTGTTGTGTATCAGTGTGAGTGATTTGTATCGAGTCAACTCATTGTTGCTCGGACGGAGGGAGGGCAGTATCAGAGATGGACCAGGGTGAGGGAATGTCTGGGGTGGGGGCAGTTCTCGGAGAGCATGGTAGGCATCACACAAGAGAAGTGTACATGCATGGGGGCATGGCTGCCAGTTCCTGTTGGACCAAACCAAAATCTTGAGTCATACCTCCCTCAGAAGCAGGATCAGCATCTCCTCCTGAGGCAGTTGAACCAGCACCACTGCCACCACATCCAGCACCAGCTCCAGCACCAGGTTATCTGGAGCAGGATGTGCCTGTACCCTGGGCCCAGGTGTGGATCCCCTTGAGCACCATGACCAGCCAGCTGCCAGTGCATCTGGTCCTCCCTTGCCTGTGTCTGGTTCTCCCCACACCTCCATTGTTTGGGAGTTTTTTGGTTGTGTCAGGGGGGACAACAGCATGGTCAGGTACTGTATATGTCAGGTAGAGGTGTACCATGGCCCCTGGGCACTCACCTGGGGATTGGGGGCCAGCAAACCCATATGCTCAACCACCACCAGTTGGAGTGGCAGACTGCCACAGAATGGGCCAGACCTGCACCTGCTGGCTCTACTGTAGCAGAAAGAGCAGCTGTGCATGGCCCTAAGAAGAGGAGAGCCATAGCAGCACTTGCTGTTCCACCAGCACCACCCCCCACCAGCTGAGCCTGTAGCACCTGTGGACCCCAGAAAACTGACTGTAACTCAGGCTGACCTGGCAGTTCTCCAGAGTGCTGTAGAAGAGAACAATGAAAGGGTGAGTGCTGTCCAGCAGCAGTTGGATCACATAGAGGGACATCAATTACAGATTATGTCCATGCTCAAACTGCTGCTGGACCAGCAGGGGATCCCACATTAGTTTTTTTTTCACACCATGTGCCCCCCCACACCTTCTCTGCTGTGTTATAAAATGTATTCCTCCACCACCCCTGACCACTGTATATAATTATGCCCTTTTTTGTTGTCTTCTGTATGTGTGACACTTTGTATCCAGACCCCCTTCCTTCTGTTAAGTGTGCATGTGTGCATGTGTGTGTGTGTGTGTGTGTTGTGTGTGTGCACTGTTTTGGTGCCTCAGTAATGTTTGTTTTCTGTCACAGAGTGTTTGTGGAAAAGCAGGACTGAGCAGTGCAAATATACTGTGCTAAACTGCATGTGTGCAGTCAGTGTTCTTTCCTGTATGTGTATGTACTGCAGACACTGTCCAGCTTCTTGCAAACATATATATATGTCAGCTGATTGCTGACTTGTTGCTGTGTTTATGATATAAAGAATAAAGATAAGCATATATAACGTATATTTTATTTGTTAGGAGATCATAGCAACAAAAAATCCTGCTTTTCAACAAACCGTATCCAACAGACATGAAGTATTGCTGATGCACCCAAAATATTTAATGGTGTACAGACATTATAAAGTCAGAAAATATATAAGGTCCAGATCACTGCCACTACACTGTGCTACCACATTCCTTCTATTCATAATTTATTCTGGAATAAGTGATGTCTTTCTAGTTTACACTGGCAGTGTCAGTTTTGCAGCAAGTTGATGTACACCATAACATGACACGGCGCCAGTGGTAGCACAGTGTGGTGGCAGTGGACTGCGGGACCTGTTATATATTCTGACTTGAATATGTCTGTACACCATAAAATATTTTGGGTACCTCAACAATATTTTATGTCTGTTGGGTATGGTTTGTTGAAAATCAGGATTTTTTTGTGCTATTATCTCCGCAAAGTCATGTGTGCACTGTGTGAGTAACTGAGGTGCACACCGGCCCGAGACCTCTGACAACATATCATATCACTTTGTCTTCTGCTGTTGATGGTATAAATAAAATCTACGTTATATATTCCTGTCTTTATTCTTTATACCATAAACACTGCAACAAGTTAGCATATATATATATATATGTTTGCAAGAAGCTGGGCAGTGTCTGCACACACAGGAAAGAACACGGACTGCACACATGCAGTTTCGCACAGTATTATTGCACTGCTCAATCCTGCTTTTTGTCAAACACTTATCGATAGCACAACAGAAAGTAAACATTACTTAGTCTACAAAAATATTTACCAGACTCACCAGAATTTCCAATCCCAAAATGCAACTGTGTTTTGTCCAGAAAATTCCCTAGTGCTGATAAAGTGAAATTGGAGCTTAACAAGAATTGCAAAGTCTCCCAGAATTAATGGCGCACTCAGTCATGTGTGCAGTGCTCACACACAGTCACCAGAATTATTGTGCATCCCCAAAATACAACTGTCTTGTGTCCAGAAAGTTCCCCAGTGCTGACGAAGTGAAATTGGAGCATAACAAGAAATGCTGCTGTTATTGCAATTACATGTAATTCTGCTGTAGCCTGCATATTTACCTTACTGTGATGATGATGGATGATGCACAGTGTCTTGCCAAACCATATGAAGGAGGGATAACATTGAGTTTACTGTCCCAAATGATGACACTGAGAACTGTTGGTTGCCCAAAGTGTGCTGAAATCACTGCAACAGGAAGGGTGCCCTTTGTGTGTACACTAATAGTACCCTTGGTGAGTTTAGATATATATATATATGTATTTTTTGGGTGGGGTTGACATATATTTTATATATATATATATATATATATATATATATATATATATAGTCATTGTATTTTTTTGTGTCTCAGGTCACTCACATTCTGTTGGTGTGCGCATTCCTGTGCTTGATGAGAAGTTGTGGCGTTGGAATTGGAATACTCACAAACCAATGAAGATAAGTATTTTTTTTGAGGAGGGGATTATCATTTGCAAGTAGGTCTCTTTAATGGTTTATTGTTTGGTTAATTGTTCACAGATTTTATCTGCGTCCTTCTCCAGTCCGGTAATAATGGTCACAGTCATCATCGATTCATACGACTTGTTGCATGTCTGCTAGCCCGGGGAGGGGGGGTTATGATGTTGAACAAGTTGTTTAGATAACGCAACTATGACACCACAAAGCATCTGGAAGTTTCCTTAAAAAAGAAATGAAGGTTTTATTAAACTTGATTGCAGCATAACATTTTATGTATAAGCCACGGCTGTTCCACCTCACCATATTTGCTGATTAGCATATAGCAAGCTGTTCCACTGAAGCCACATGAAGACCAAATCATCACATCTCTATTAAATTTAGTACCAGGCTGTAACCAATACACTGTGTTAGTGTCCCTGCAGCTTAGCTCAAGTTATATTTTAAAACCACATCTTGTCAACTCACATGACCTAGGTCAAACTTTTTTCAACACTGGCATAGCTGCAGCTGTTGCAAATTGCAATACAGTGTATGACGTGCTGGACAAATATTATGTGATGTACATGTTACCTACTTTATGAA
The DNA here is from genome assembly GCA_016271365.2 of Neoceratodus forsteri. NCBI lineage: Eukaryota > Metazoa > Chordata > Ceratodontiformes > Ceratodontidae > Neoceratodus > Neoceratodus forsteri. The sequence continues at coordinate 283,837,987 of JADMNL010000026.1, read as the reverse complement.
TCATCAGTTGGATTTGCACTGTTATGAAAAAAAAAGGAACAGATGAAATAAAATTGATTTACTTACCAGTATGGAAAATGGATATCCCATAGGTTGCTGTAGACAGTAATGCTGTACCATACATACTTCCAGTGAAGGAGCGTCATTTGTTAGCCTGTAAAAAACAAAATAAGTTGACTGTATGTGTTTGACCACTGCAGCTTAGAAAAGCAACAGGAGACAAAACACAGCTAAAGAAAATTGAATAGCATGAAAAACATTAGTACACATACTCACTTTAAAGTATTGATAGTAAGAAGCATTGTGTCTCTGGGTGAGGGATGTGGTCTCCTGTCTGACTCCCTCTGCCTTGGCATGGGCAGGACATGTGATGGAAAACATCATCAGAGTGGTGGTGGTGGTGGGTGGTGGTCATAGGTACACAATGACATTCCCTCTTACATCTTCCTGCATCTGGTGATGGCAGTGGCTAACAGTGGTTTTATGATGGTGGTCCAGAGGGGCACACAATGACATTCCCTCTCACATCTTCCTGCATCTGGTGGTGGCAGTGGCTAATAGCAGTTTTATGGTGGTGGATGGTCATGGGGGGCACACAAAGTCATTCCCCCTGGTGGCAGTGGCTAACAGCAGTTTTATGGTGGTAGTCCTGGGGGGGCAGACAATGGCATTTCCTATTGTGGCTCTGGCTAACAGTGGTTTTATGGTGGTGGTCTGGGGGGCACACAAAGTCATTCCTTCTGGTGGCAGACGTGGCTAACAGCGGTTTTATGGTGGTGGTCCTGGGGGCACATGATGACATTCCCTATGGTGGCACTGGCTAACAGCAGTTTTATGGTGGTGGTCCAGGGGGGCACACAAAGTCATTCCCCCTGGTGGCAGTGGCTAACAGCGGTTTTATGGTGGTGGTCCTGGGGGGCACACAATGACATTCCCTATGGTAGCACTGGATAAAAGTGGTTTTATGGTGGTGGTCCACGGGGGAACACAAAGTCATTCCCTTTGGTGGCAGACGTGGCTAACAGCAGTTTTATGGTGGTGGTCCAGGGGTCAGGATATATTGTGCTTTGTGTTACAAATGTGACATGACATATGGAATTTGAGTCACTCTGAGTGGGACACTGATTTAACTTGATAAAAAAGAAAACATGTATCATTCAACAAGTGTGACAGCCTTTTAACCACTTAACTTAAAACCTGACAACATTAACCTCACCCTCATCCTCATAAAGAAAGCTGCCCTCACAGTCATCTATGTCTGAATTCTGTGCACTTGGAAATTCTTTCTCCATTGTGTCATCATCTACGTTAGTGGTAGGTTGTTTCATGCTGCCAGTGCCACCAGGATGGTCCATTTCTACAACATCAGCAAAACTATGACTATGCCGGGGTACGAATACTGAGGTTGCAGTCTGAGCTGGTATGTGCCACTCATTAATTTTTATGAATGTCAGCAAACTGACATTAGCAGGAAAGAGGTTTGTACGATGATTCTGACCTATTGCAGCTGCTGAGCTGAATACCCTCTCAACACTTACACTGAAACGTGGGCATGTCAGGTACTTCAGTTCCACTGTCCTTTCCACTCCAGTATAAAAGAGGATCATCAGTTATTGACAGATGCCTGTTTTCAGACAAATATGACTCAACTGATCACTGTGCTGCAATAAGTCCAGTGGTTGATGCATCATCCTGTTCTCCGGAATCATTTATGTCACAAATCCCCACTTGGGACAAGGCCTCCCAAAGTGGGTTAGCACCAACTGGTTTTGATGACAGACCACCTAGAACTGCAGTCCCCTTCCCCTTACAGGATATGCCTGATACTACTCCAGGTTGACCTTCAGCCTGATTATGCTGCAGAGTTTTGCTAACCTTGCCACATGACTTCTGTGCCCCATGAACCAAGTGCACCAGTTGCCTACTGACATTTTTCACCTGTTCAGGCCTGCCCTCCAGTAGTGAGGCAATTCCACGTTTGTATTGTGGGTCCAGCATTGTTGTTATTGCAAAGTCATCACTATGCTGAATGCTCAAGATGTGATGATTCTGGTCAAATACTGTGAGCATGTGTTTCAGCAACACTCTGTTTGCAGTCTCCGGCAACATCAAGGCTATGCTGTACATTCACCAGTGTCTGCCTCAGCGTCCACAGCAGTGGAATTGATTGGCTAATGGAGGCAGACTCGCCACTCACAGCCTGTGTGGCATGTTCAGAAAGGCCTCAAAATTGTTATTACAGAGTCCATGAGGCACCACTGTTCAATTGTCATAGACATGGAAGCCCCAGAACTGTCACGGCTCGTGTGCATGACAAGATATTCTGAGATTGTTTTGTATTGTTCATACAACCTCTCTGCTGTGTATAAAGTGGAGTTCCACTGGGTGACAACTTCCAGCTTCAAGCTGTGCTGCAGGAGGCTGTTTTGGATCTGCAGCTGCCAAAGCTGGTCACAGGCTTTTGCAGAGCGTGAAAAGTGAGAAACAGATATGACGTGCAACTGTCAGCATTTCCTTTATATCATGGTGCTGCAGACACTTCTGCACCACAAGATTTAAACAGTGGGCCATGCATGGAACCCAAATAAAGCCACCACTCGTGATGCATTAATCACATTTGACCCATTGTCACTTGATATGAACCCAGCTCTCAGGGACAGGGAGTTCAACCACTTATCAATTTCAGTCAGTACCAAGTCCAGCATGTTTCCACCAGTGTGTGAACAGGTCACATTGCACATAGCAATTGTTGCATGCTTTTGAATTCCTGGAAGATTGCTACCATGACACTCCACCTTACTACACTGATTATTCACACTACCAATAGCACAAACAACACCCGGCACCTGCACCCGAAGTGCAGTTATACATAAATATGAACTCCCCGCTGTTTTGCCACTTGTCCACATATCCATACTTAAATGGATGAATAGAATAGAGGAATGTTGAAAGGCATGTCTTACAGGGTTGGACACAGTACGGTACAACTCTGGGACAGCACGGGTGGAAAAGTATGTCCTGGATGGGACTTTTCATTTTGGACAGGCATGTGCTGCAAACCACCGGGACCCAGAATTCTCCACAAAGGAGAAGGGCAAAAGATCAATTGCCAGCATTTCAGCTACAGCAGCATTAAGTTCATGTGACACTGTATGATTGGGTGGGTACTTCAGCTTATGGGCAAAAACACTCTGCAACGTGGGGTGACTTAAATGTTTTACACGGGGTGTGATGACAAATGGTTCTGCTCTGTGAATGGCAGGCGGTGGAGTGTGGATGTGTGATGAAGACAGTTGCACAGGTGATGAAAAATCCACAAATGAAGTTATTTTCCCAGATTTATGAACAGGTGTTGATGTACCACTTGCACTACTAGACATACTGCATTGACCACCACCACCACCAAAACTGCACCACCACTGGACAAGATTTCAAAATCATTATGCTTCTCCACCTCACCATGTCTGTAGTAATCCTCTGCTGTTATTTCATTGCTACTGCACACATTCCTAATTGATCCTACAGTCATGGAAGGGGATAACATGCTCATTATGGTTGATGACGAGGGTGAACACTCCACTGTGGTATTAGCTGCCATTTTGTGCTGGGTCCACAGTGACATGTGCCTGTTCTTTAGATGTGTATGCTGGCCCCACATGCCAAGATGACTCCCCTTTTTACCTCGCCTCACTCGTGCATGGCAAAGCTGGCAGATTGCAACCGACTCATCATTTACATCTTGCACAAAATAGTCCCAAACAAGCGATTGTGATCCCCTACTTTTAACATGTCCCTGATGCTGTTTATTGGACTCCATTTTTAAGCCCTGAAGTGGCGGGTGTGCTACATGATTTTTCAGGCAGGGCACACTTGGACTGCCACTGATCACCATGACTAGCTATCATTACTGGGTCATCATCATCATCAACTGAAACTGCTAAATCACAACTTTTTACAGTGGGGCGGGGGTTAACGCAGACAGATCCAGACACAGACACCTTGAATTTATTTTTGTCCAGTTCCCAACAGGGGTCACTGACATCATCTTCATATTCATCAACATCATCCACATCCACATCTTCTTCTTGGATGCTGGCATGTGGACTGCATGTTGCAACCACAGCAACATCATCATCATCATCAGATTCACCATCATCAGCACCACCATCACCCAATATTTTTTCACAACACTGTGAATCATTGCATGGCAAATGCGTGATTTGAACCACAGTGGAAGAAATGTGACATTCTGTGCTATCATTGCCATGATGATCAGAATCCTCATGTTCAGTTACCAATGGGATATTACTGGGGAGTATAACATCAGCTACACTCTCACTCACTGCTTTACACGCGGCTATATTTTTGGACACGGTCAACTGGTCAGAAGTGGAACTTGAAGCAACAATACTCATACCACCAGAAACTGCACTAACACCACCAGCTGGGACAACATAATCTCCTCCAACTATGTGTGAAGCTACCAATTGCACTGTAAAAAACAGTGAAGGAGAAATACCTTTCCTCACATCAGCAATGCACTTCTGTGTACTATCATATCCACAGACAATCTTACCACTGGCAGCAATGCAATAGTGAGAAACAGCTTTCCTTGCATGTCTCTTTGCGGGCATTTTGGGGGATCAACAAGAAAATTCTAAACAAATTTAGATTTTGTAACGTTCACTCTGGGCCATTGGATGTGAAGCCAAAAAAAAAAACAACAACTGTGGCTTCAACAAGAGATACAGATGCAAAGTCTCAACAAGTTCAACACCTTAACTAACCTGAGGTGCTCAAATCACAATCCAGTCTGGAAAAGAATACCTTTTGCCGGTTGAGGGGGAGCACTGTGACTGCAGATTATAGTAACACTGCAAAACCAAGATACTGCGAAGCAGTACAAAATCACACAGGTGCAGTAGATAACAGGTTCACATTGCTGCAATTACACTGTGGCACAATAAAAGGTGTATTATTTCATGTCACGCATTGCACACACACTCACACACTTTCTCTACAAGTAATGCATAGCAAATTGAAAATTTCAGTAATATACCACGTATTTTAAACAACCTGAAATTATGCACTCCTGCACTAGGTCCACAACATAATCAGCAAAAAATGTCAACAATTACTGAAAATATTACTGTGTGTACTTTAACACAGTTATACAAGAAAAATATAACCAAAAAACAAAGACCTCCCTATTTCTCCAACTTTTACTCAACCTACACCACAGATACGTCCCTCCCCCAAAGCACACTTCCACTGTCTGTCGGTACACAGACTGAATGTTGCACATTACCATTTAAAATCCACACACAAACAATAAACACTCGATGATATGAGCACAGGAGGGTTTCCTACAATCGATGCACTAAAGTTTGAGCAAAAAAAAATTACTCAGAAAGGCTTTTTTAACAAGTTTTAGAGGGTTTGAATCACAGAGAGCTCTCAGAGCAAACTGTCTCCTACAGCTACCTACACATGCTACCCAGAACTGAGGCTGTGCAGAACAACTTAGAGTCCATGTGACCTGCAATCCCATGAATCACTGCAAAATTCACCTTGGAGCTCAATAATAAGGCAAAGTGATGTAAAGTACATTGATTTCAATGTACTTCATCTTAAAATTGGTGAAGCAGTGGTTTGGGGAAGGCTAAATAATGTAAAGTTATTGCTTTCAATAGACTTCACGTTCCTCATTATGACGTGAAGTGCTCCTCTTCGCATTGTGGAGTACTTAGTAGATTCTGCATTACTCCGCCAATCACTTCGTGCAGTGGATTGTGACCACTTCACCCGCCATTACTCCCAGGATGCATATGAAAACAAGCCTTGGCTTAGTGTGTCTTTCCTGGCCAAAAATTGTAAAAAGAAAAGAAAAAGGGAGAAACCATGGGATTACAAATTCTTTTGATGTAGACAACCATTGGTTCAATTGTGCTTATGCAACTAGATGAGATGTTGCTTGTGTGACTTGATTTACTTTGTGGCTTTCTGCCTTTCTATCCATGGGATATACCACCCTGTAGGGGTACAACACAAGGAACCCTAGAAGAGGGCCCCCCCTTATAGGTGCAGCAGGAATGATTGTGTCGGCTAAAGGTAGTTTAGGAAGAAGCCCATGGGTAAGAGAGATGGGCTGCTGGAGGAGGAGGAGGAGGGGTGGATGTGGGCAATGGGAAACGAATTCTGGAGAGGTCCAGGATGAGTGAACTTATAAGGCTGATGGGGGAGTGACGTAGTTGTTCTGCCTATCGGAACCTCAGGCTTAAAGCCTTCCATTCAATTGTGCTTATGCAACTAGATGAGATGATGCTTGTGTGACTTAATTTACTTTGTGGCTTTCCACCTGTTTATCCATGGGATATACCACCCTGTAGGGGTACGACGCAAGGAACCCTAGAGTCCCCCCCTACAGGTGCCATGGGAATGATTGTGTCAGCTGAAGGTAGGTTAGGAAGAAGCCCAAAAAGAATATCCAATCAGGTGTTGAGCATCGAAGAGGCGAGGATGATAAATGAATGAATTCTGAGACGATGATAAGTGCGGACTTCCTAAGGAGAGAGGGAAAAGCCGGGGCCACCATCCGACTCTGTCCAACAGCAGAACCAAACTAAGTAACCTAAGAAAGCACTGACTCTAACTAATATTAAGACCATTGGCATGGAGGAGAGGAAAAACCCCCTTTGAGGAGAAAACCTCTGGGGGATCCAAGGCCTAGGGCATCTTCCCTCCTGGCTGATGACATTTGATTTGAGGACGTATGTCTTTAAAGAAAAGGATTCATTAAAGAGAAGGATATGAGTAGGGAAGATGATGACAGGATAGGAGAAAAGCCCCAAAAGAAAGCTCAGATGGAAGAAGGAACAAGAGGCAGCAGGGACCCAAGACGGTAATGCTCAAGTAGTTGATGGGAAGGAGTAGATCCATGTAAAGGTCAGATACATGTAGAGGTCAGCGGAGCGAGGGATGTGGAAGCCAGATGAGTGAGGGATATCCAGAGACCCTCATGAGAAGACTGAGGAAGCACTGATGATGATGAAGAGAAGTCGTGAAGGCTTGAAATGTTGAAGAGGAGACATGGAAGGAACTTGAAATTGAACTTGAGCGATGGTGGAGAGCAGCCAGCCAGCCCTTAGCAAAGGGCAAGGGACAGGAAAGCATATCCTTGATTGGATATCGAGTTGATTCAAGGCAGCAGGAACCCGAGATGGGTATGCTCAAGTAGTTGATGTGATGGAACAGACCTACATAAGGGTTGGAGGAGCAAGATATTGGATGAATGAGGGATACCCAGAGGCGGGCATGAGAAGTTGAGGGAGTAGGTCAAATGAGACGTACATTTGAGAGAGGAGATTGAGTCAAGGTATCATGGAGTATTCCATGTGAATGCGTAGATCGATGTAGAGATCAGTTGAGTGAGGAGTATTCAGATGCAGTCATGAGAATACTGAGGATGGTGAAGACTGATGATGATGATCACTGCAGGAGCGTGGCAGGTCAATACGGTAGTATAAGATCCAATGAGAAGTTGGCTTGATTGATCGATGTGAGTAAGTAGACTCTGAGGCCAAAAAAGCATGCTTGATTATGCAATGTGAATGATTAGACCCGAAGGTCAGAGTTGATGAGGTACCATAGGATTCAATGATAAGAATGCTTGAGTAAGCAATCTAAATAGATAAACCTTGAGATAAGGATGAGTGAATGGTGAAAGGAGTCATGAACCTGATACATATGGCAGTTTGGCTGCAGGTCGATGAGGTGGTATAGGAGTCATGATAGATATGCCCAAAAGAAATATCAATTGCAGGCCAGATTAAGTCAGCCAGAGACAGCCAAATGAGGTGGATGGCAAAGTGTGAAAAGGCAGAAGGTAAGAACTGCAGGAGAGCAGCAGTTTGCCTTGACTGGAGTGAATCCTGGAAGGCTGGCAGGATAGGATAAAGCTCCAAAAGAAAGCACCAATTTTTTTTTTTGCAGTAAACAATAGGAAAACACAACCACAGAACAAATACATCACTCCTTAACCCACATATCGCAGCTGAGGTGAAACTATCGATTGCAGGCCAGATGGAGAAAGCCTGTGATGGTGATGAGTGGCTCAGTAGAGTGATATGATTAAGTAGGCTCAAAGGCCAAAAGGCAGGCTTGGGACCAGAGGGCATGCTTGGGTCGAGCGATTGATAGGAGCCAAATAGATGATGGACGATGAGGAATGAAGCCATGATTGGAGTGAATCCATGATGGCTGGCACGAGAAAGGCTTTTCGTCTTGTTAGCCCTAAGATATGCAGAGGGAACTCAGGTGGGAAATGAAGCAGGATGGAAGCAGAGACTAAGACCTCTCACCACCACCACCACTCTGAAGAGTGATAACAGCATTATTTTGCTCGTGTATCTGCAGCGGGACTATCATCTGAAGTCTGCACAAAAGGTGACCTGACCAAATGTCTGTAATCTTCCAATTCCCAACCCCATGATCACCAATGAAGCTGAATTTTCTGTGTAGAACATGCTTGAGGACATAACTCTCTGACAAAAACGTCCTAAACTATAGCACAGTAAAATGCTAAATGCCGACTATAAACCATGTAGCACCCGAAAGAGACTCGATAGATCGATGTGAGAGTGAGGAAGAGAAGACAGGAAATTAACTTGAAAATGAACTTGGATGATGGTGGTATGCTCGATAGAATACGTGATGAAGTAGGCTCTTCGAAAGGAGGTAGATTCGAGAGCCTCCAGCCAGCCCTTAGCAAAGGGTGACTGACAGGAAGGCATGGTTATGCGATGTGATCGATGAGACCTTCGTCGGAACTAGATGCTTGAAAGCAAGGAAGTATGATGAGGTAAGGATGAGTGAATGATGACCAGAGTCAGAAACCTGATACATGCAGCAAAAGGGCTGCAAGCCTAAGGATGAATGAACAAGAGTGGATGATGGATGATGAGGAGGGAAGCCATGAGTGGAGAGAATCCATGAAGGCTGGGATGAGAAAGGCATGATACGAGATGGAAGCCATGATTGGAGTGAATCCTTGACGGCTGATGGAGTGAAGCCAAGAGTGGAGGCTCAATTGCAGGCCAGACTGAGTTAGAAGAGGCAGACAGATTGAGTGACTGAATTAGATAAGCAGATCAAGGTGAGGTATCATGGACCTGAGAGGGCTATGCATAGGGAGGTCAATGGGGTAGCATAGAACCTGAGGAGAGCAGCAATGACAACGGAGGTGAGATAGGAATCTAGAAGAGGCATGGTGATGAAGTGAAGCCATTAGTGGAATGAATCATTGATGGCTAGGATGCAGAGGGTAAAAATAGGAAAAGGATGAGGTACAATAATGGATTAAAGCCTTAGGAACTGGTACAGGAAAAGTGAGATGTGAAAGGAAGAAAAATGATGATGATGGGGAAATCGTTGAGCAGAGGAGTCGATGAGAGGCATACTGATCGAGTGATGGAAAGAGATGAGCAGATCGAGGTGAGGTATGGTGGACCTAAGAGGGCACAGGGCCCAAAGAAGCAATGGAGTGGGGGAAGGTGAGGTCGCAGCATGATGGAGCTGGGAGGTAGTACTGCACAGGAGGGAGGTGTAAAAGGTAGGAATACAGGAAAAGTGCAGAGGTCATGCACGGAGCAGCCCAACAGTCGAAGAAATCCGGGGTGCCTGTCCCTTTTAGACGGAGAGCAGTGTGATGCAGTAGGAATCTACCATATGTAGTTACAACGATATCATATCAAACGTGATGGTAGGATAGGGAAACCCCAAAAGAAATGCACAGGACGTAGATGAGGAGGCGATGAGAAGGACACAGATCGAGTAGATTAATTTTTTTGTTTTGTTTTGTATTTGTTTAATTTTTTATTATCTCACTCCAACCCTTGTAATGGAACTGAGTCAGTGCGATCTGGAACAGAGTACTGATTCCAAAGAGAAGGAGGGAACTGGTTGCACCTGGGAGTCACAAAATGGATGGGACGTAAAATGAAATACTCATCAGAGGAGCACCATGGACACTTTTCACTGTGTTACAATATACAACGTAATTCTTCCCTGGATTGGTTGCCGTAGCTCCCCTATGCTACTGCAAATCTAAAACAGAAAAAGAACAGAGAGTGCCAGAAGGTCCTGAACTTAAGATATGGTACTTGCTAAAGGTGCTGACACATGTAAGAAATGTACATTGCCACAGTCTAAAGTACTTTAAAATTGCCTCTATGAATGGTAAGGATCAGCTTCCAAGCGTAATAGAATTGAAACAATGGTACAAAAGAACATGTTTGTCTGAGAAGGAAAGAAATGAGGAATATGGAACAGAAGCTCATAATACACAGAGGACATGAGAAGATCATGAGATACCGCAGAAAGGAATGCATACGGTAGTCCAGTGTGCTATAAACACCAGTCGTGGGAATAGTAGGTTTACCGCATTCATGGTTCCCAAAAGAAGCATAAGATAGGGGTGTGATTGTGCAGTATACTGCAGGTAATATGTGCAGCACTTTGAGGTATGCAGATAGGGCGAACCCTTGAACACGGCTGCAAGATACCACCAGTCCCCATCTAGTTCTGTGCCGTACTACCGGTGCAGAGGTGCGAGATGCGATCTTTGGGGCAGCCAGCATGACTGATCCGCTCACGTGAACTCACACTCAACAAGGCCGAGAATGTGTAACAGCTGCTAGAGTGAGGGAAAGAGGAGATGAATCCAAAGAGGAGACAGGAAAATAAGGTCAGAGCAGTAAAGTGGAGTATGGTTGGTAGCACCTGGGTGCAGGAGATGGACAAGAAAGCAGGAGGTGTGGAAGGGAGGAGGCAACGAGCGACGGGACCAGGTGGCCATGAAAGTGGCATGATTAGGAAAGGAGACATGGGGAAGGGTGGAACAGGATGGAAAGGAAGGAAAACAAGCAGAGCAAGGCGGACGACAGGGAGGAGCAGTGAAAATCCGCCAAGGCAACAAGCGAGGGGAGAAACAAAAATGGGGGGAGAAGCAAAGCAAAATGAGTGGGGGTGGAGAAACACATTTGCCTCTGGAGGCAGCCACCAAAGCAAGATGAACGTAAATGATTCAGGAAGTGAGACAGAAGAGCAGTGCCTCCGGCTGCAATGAGAAACAAATCCTGGAGAGGTCCAGGATGAGTGACCTTATAAGGCTGATGAATGAGTGAAGTAGTTGCTCCACCCATTGAACCTCGGGCTTAAAGCCATCCCAATATGAAAAAATGGTCAAATAGATGTGGTACATAGATCTCTATCCCAGAAACAGGATGTGGAAAGAGAATTGGGGAACAACAGAACTCAGGTGGTGTTGCTGTTTGGGGATTTCAGAATTCCAGATGTGGAATTGAGTGTCCTAGTGGTAGCAAGCATAAATGAATCAGCTCATTGTGAAAGCAAGCCAGAAAGCATTAATGACTCAACTAGCTCAGACCCTTACCAGTAAGGGGATCCTGCTAGACCTAGTCCTTACCAATGTGGAAAGAATCCAAAGTGTCACAGTCCAAGAGCCACTTGGAACTAGCGATCACAGGACGGTGTGGATGAGGATCCTGGACATACAGTCAAATGAAGATATGGGACTGTGGGAGAGCAGACTGTGGGGGATGAAGGGGAAATATTAGTGGACATTCTGGTGGAAAGGTATGGGGCTAAGGGAGAACAAGCATTTGTCAATGCCGAATGTTATCTCGCTGGCATTGGCATTGGTAGTGCAGGAGTTAGAAATGCTTAATAGGAATGGCAGTGAAGTATTGAACTGATGCCAACCTCACCCCCACCCTGAAGAGACACATTTTCAACATAGGCATTTTGGGACCTCCCCTCATGAACAGTGGCGGTGTGATTTTGTTAATCTGTCCCAAAATTTGATTTCCCCACAGCAACCTCGCCACAGGTGTGAAAACACATTTTGGGCAGGAAGTGAAAAATGACAGCTGTACTGTTCATAAGGAGATGTGAAAAAATGGCAGTGCTGAAAATCTGTCACAAAAATATTGCAAATTTATGAAGTTACCAAGGATGCGTGGAAACTGCGCAACACATGCTTGTAACAGTCGTTTTATGGACCTTCATCACCAAATTCTCAACATATGCATTGTAGGACTTCTGCTCATGAACAGTGTCACTGTATTTTTCTCAAACTGTCCCAAAAACTGATTTTGCACAGCGACCGCACTTTTCTGAGCCAGAAGTGCAAAAACACAATTCGGCCAGGATATGTAAAATGACAGCTGTACTGTTCATAAGGAGGTGTGGAAAAATGCTAATGTTGAAAATATGGAGTGAAAATATTACAAATTCATGAAGTTATGAGCGTGCATGGAAATTGCACAATGGACGCTCATAAAACAGTCATTTTTTGAATTTCTTTCACCAAATTTGCAACATTGGCTTTTTGAGAGCCCACCTTATGAATAGTGGCACTGTTATTTCATTAATCAGTCCCAAAAAGTGATTCTGCGCACTGACTGCGAAATCACCTTTCGGGACTGAATAACGCCATGACAGTGACTGAATTCATGAGGAGGGGCCCCAATAACCCGATGTTGAACATTTGGTGCAAAAATTCTGAAAAATGCCTGAGATATGCACCAAAGTTGAAAAAAAACTATTTATGCCATTATACAGCTTATTGGCATTTCTTCAGTTCACAGTTGGCTTTGAAGAGTGCAGACATGTTCATAATCCACCAAAGATTGTCGCGCCAGACTCCGGAGGTGAGTATGGGGTGAGGGGGGTGTGGGGAGGCAGGTTGCGCAGCGGGTGGGCGCAGCTTGGGGGAGGGAGCAAGGCAGACTGTGAGGAACCATTTCTTTCTTTTACAGAGTAAAAAAACAAAGCAAACATTGTGGGACCTTTTTTTTTTTTTTACAGGAGCATTTGGCACGCTGGGGTGGGCTCCCAGTGTGCCACCTGAGTGTTTGCGGCGGCTAGCTGATAGGGGATTGGACAGCCCCATCAGTGCACAACAAATGAGGGGGGCATTATGCCAATGGGGACTGGGATCCCTCATCAGCACATGAACTAATTCGGGCATGCCAAAAGGGGGATTGGGCTCCCCCGAAGTCGGCATTGTGGCAGGCAGTGGCAGCTGTCACTGCTGCCTTGTTTACTAGCATGCTTCACTAGGAGAGGCACGTCGGGAGGTGCCACTGCGTGATGAACGTGGCTCTCATAGCTGTGGACCTTTCCTTAGATGTGCTCACCACATGATGTATTCCTGGTGTGGCACCTGCATGCTGCCTTACTGGGGAATATTGGATGCACCGATTGATGCGTGCCCTGCATTCGCCCACAGTGACTGCAGCTCCAAATCTGCTACTAGTGCAATATGTTGGCTGTGCAAGTGCATACTAACATAATAAATGTGACACCTTTAGGATAAGGGTGGCAGAAATGACAGGATTCTGCATTGGGGTGCTAAGCAAATGTTGAAAGGTGAAGAAACCATTGTGGTTCACAGGGGGAGGTAAGAGAGGCAGTGAGGGAGAAAAGAAAGACATCCAAGGGGTACAAGCAGAGCACAAAAAGGATTCAGACAGGGGAACACATCTAAGAATAACAAGGGAAACTAGTAAGATCGTAAAGAAATCAAAGTTATGGGTAGAATTAAGAATTGCTGAATGGGTGAAGCAGAGGAATAAGGCAGGTTTGGTTATATATGAAAGGAGTGCAAAACTAAGGAAGGGAATTGTGAGGCTAAGGCAGGGAGAGGTGTGGGAGGAAGGGCATCAGGGTAAGGGGTCAATATATTGTACCAATATTTTTGCTCAGAATTCAGGAAGGAGGAGGGTCCACTGCTGAACTGTGCAATTAGGCCAGATATGGGGAGAATGGAGGTAAATGACACATCACTGAAGAAAGGGTGCTGGATGGTCTGAGAGCATTAAAAGTGGACAAGCTGATGGGTCTGGACAGGATGCACTAAAGAATGTTGAGAGAAGCTGCCCTGCTGGTGCAAGTGCTAACACTATTGCTTGTGGCTCCAATGACCCAGGCTCAGGAACAAGCCCGGAGCACTGGATGGTCAAACTTGGGGAGAAGGATGAGAATCCAAAGGACTGGTCTCCTCCTCTGGAGCGGGTGGGGTGAGGATGTCAGCAATAGTCTGATTCCTAGAGAAATTTTAATCAGGAAGCTTAGGATCTCTTATTTCAGCAACTGGTTAAGGGAATACTGCAAGGAGGAGGGCTTCAATTGCATAAGGAACTGGAGAGGTGTTTGGGATGAGAAATGCCTGTACTTGACAGACAAGCTACACCTTAGCAGGGAGGGTACCAGGCTGATTAGGGACAGGATTGAGGAATATACTATATCAATGATAACTTACATAAAAACTAAGTTGGTGGGGACTGACGTTGGGCTCAAAACCCAAAAAGTGTCCCATGAAAGGCAATGGCAGGCCTCTTCTAAGTTCTGTGCATATCAGAAGGGGGGGCCTTGGAAGATAAGGGGGGAGGATGAAAAGAAATGTGAGGGTAATATGAAAAGAGGTGAAGAGAAGGGGCAGAGAGGGGTCCAAATGTAAGGCAAGGGAATGACAGGATAGGGTATAGGGGTAGAGGGAGTTCAGTAAGACTGCAGAGTAAGCTGGGAAATGAAGGGAAGGGAAGGGGAGGGCAGGGAAGGTGAAGGCAGGAGTCTTGGAGGGTAGTATATATCAATGCCAAGATCTTAGGAAATAAGATGAATGACCCCCCTTAGGCCATAACAGAGGTCCGTGTGGATCTGGTGGTGGTCACTAAGACCTGGGCAGTCCCTAACAATTACTGGGATCTCTCTATTCCAGGGTTCACCCACTACAGGAAAGACAGAGCAGGGAGAAGGGGGAAGGTGTGAGGGTCAGCACTTTACATAGAGAAAAGGACCACAGCCACTAGGGAAGACATGAGGAAAGTGGACACTGAGTCAATCTGGGTGCAGCTCAAGACAGGAACAGAGAGATGAAAGGGTGCAGGAGGTTACAGGCTACCAAATCAGAGTGAAATTACAGACCAGGAGCTGGGGATGAGATAGCAAAGGCATCAGAGCAGAGGGAGGTGGTGGTTGTGGGCAACTTCAACCTAACTGGTGTGGATTGGAACATCCCACAAACAAACACCAACAGGAGCTAAATGCTCCTGGATGTAGCCCAGAACAGGTTCCTAACCCCCTGGCAAAGTTTTTGAGTGAAACTTAACTCCCTTAACGAGGAACCCACATCACAGGGGCAGTCCAGGGCCATCTTTTACAGTACCTGTAAGCTGAACAGGCATGCTAGTGTACTGTGTACCTGCACTATTTCTTTACTTTGACACGGTATTGATGTGGGGCTTATGTGGGCAATCTGTATGTAGCTATGCTGAGATGAATTTCAAATAAAGTCCCTCAAAAAGCTTTAGTGTATCTGCCTTTTCTATTAGATGTGCTTCTAATGTTGGAGATTAAGTTCCTAACCGAGGGGTTACCAAGCTGACAATGGACCACACCATTCTAGACTTGATGCTAACAAACTACGACAATGTCAGAATCATCATCATCATTTATTTGGTTACTTACTGTCAACAACTGCAATTCCTCCCATCCCCTTTTTGCAACTAAGCCTTCTAGCAGTCTTATCTCATTCTGTCTTGCTGAGGCATACTATTTTGGTACTTTAGGTTTGCTTATTGCTGACTAGCACTGAACTGTGACTGATTTGCTAAAAAACTGTGTTTATTGTCTAAAAATGTTCCCAGCAACCAAGTGTTACAGCCCCTTTGTGACTTTGTAGCTCTCTTCAGACTGCAAAGCACCAAGGAACTCGCAGGCCTTTCAGTTGCTAATTGAGCTGTTTTCGCTCAGACTGTTAGCCTTTGTGTTGCCCCACAATATTAATTTGAGCTACTCTCTCCTTTCTCTAGCCGAGGGCGGTATACATTTATCTTGTGTAACTCCGTTTTTAAACTTCCCCAAACAAGTTGCATATGGAACAACGACCCCTGGGACCTATATAATCTTCCATTGGCCCACTCCACTCTGCACAGGCACCTCTATCAGCCCCCACTGAAGAAATATATCTCTTGCAATCCAGACATTTTCCTTCCTCCTGTCCATTCTCCTTCCCTTAACGAGGAACCCACATCAAATAAATTTTGTTCAGAGACGTGCCACTGTCAGGGCTTCTCTTAGATCCCCTTTTAGTGCATACTGACCCCTATCATACCAGAGCAGTAACTACCCATACAACAAATTTGGGGACCTAAAGACTCTGGTTAGCAGCTCCCGCAATAGTACACTCCACTTTTTGAATAAGCTACCATGGCAGTCTCAGCTGCCTTTACTTACTAGCCTGCATTTCCCTGATACCTAATATTAGTGGACCCCCTGACAGATCTGACTCTAATAAAGGGACATTCCCTACACCACTAGGACATCCACATAATAAGACTATGTATTCCTTATGCTGCCCCTGGTTGGCCCTGATTCAGTCAAATTTTGTTGAATCCTCTTGAAGGGGGACTGCAAACTACTTGGCTATGCATGACTCCAAACCCCAGCTACCCATACGCTGCATAGTTGGGTGTTACTATGCATGGACCTTAATCTACGTACTGGCAGGGCAACACAAGAGGTCAACTCAGTCCCTGGATCCCTGCAATCTAACCTACACAAAACGCAACAAGGCCCGTGCTTTTAAACATCTCCTTGCCAATCTGAGAAGTATCGTGCTCCTCCTACTACTGTGCTCAGGAGACGTCGAGTTCAATCCTGGCCCAACAAAGTTGATTTCATCTCCAACTGAAATTACTAGCCTAAAAGGAATCAGTTTTCTGCATGCCAATGTCTGCAGCCTTCTAAAGAAGTTGGATTCTGTCCAGGCCTGGATTATCCACATTGCCTCAGACATACTTGTGATCTTGGAATCCTGGCTTCGGGCATCCACACCAGACAGTGAGGTTAATATCCCCAACTACCTCCTCTTCAGAGCAGATAGAAAGACTGGTGGGGGGGGAGTAGCCATTTATGTTAAAAACAAATTTACAGTATCTAAATTAGATGCTACTTCCATTGCAAGGGGCTTTGAATGCCTGTCACTCAGGGTCGAACCGTCCCAACCTGTGGTACTCCACATAATAGGTTGCTATAGACCCCCAACAGCAGAACCACAGCTACTGGGTCATCTGTCTTCACAAATGGACATGACATCTCTGGAAACAATTATATTAGGTGATCTTAACTATGACTGGATATCGAACGGATCGCTACCCTTAAAACAATTCTGCGACTTTCATGGGTTCACCCAAATGATTACAGAACCAACGAGCATCAACAAGAAAAATTCAATGAAAAGCGCACTTCTGGACGTCCTTCTTGTCAACAAACCACACTACTTTTCCCATGCCAGTATCCTTCCAGCAGATGTTAGTGACCACTGTCTCATAGCTGATATAAGAACCATCTCGAACCCACTATCTACATCAAAGTTTTCTACTAAAAGATCCAGAGGGAACTTTGACCCTCTGGCCTACATACAAGAACTAAAAAACTCCTTGCTCTGGCAGACTTTCGACCTGGCTAAATCAGTGGGTGATGCCTATAATGTTCTCCATGAAATCATAGCCAGTGCCCTAAACGACCATGCTCCTCTAGTTAAAGCAAGAATGAAAACCAGAACCTGTCGTTGGTTTTCATCGGATCTGAAGAATGCTTTACTCAAAAGAGACCAGCTATGGAAAAAGGCCCGGAAATAGCAGACCGATGCAGACTGGTGTCTCTTTAGGACAGCTAGAAATGCCTGCACGAAAATGGTCAGAGAGGCCAAGGCAAATTATTATCAAAACAAATTACTATCCGCATCCAACAGCCCAACCAAATTCTGGTCCACCATAAAGGAACTGTCTGGACACTCCTCAGGTAGTCACTACCCTCCAAAATCACCATCGACAATGTCACTATCAGTGATAAATCTGAAATTCTTCAAGCCTTCAACAACCACTTCACCACTGCAGGCATGGCATTCGATAATGCACCAGTAAGTAGTCTCCGTCCACAGCTTATCACTCAGCCCCAGACCAAAGTAACAAAGATATGATCTTCTCCTTTTCCCCAACCACCATAAAAGAAGTTGAAGACCTTATGCTATGGCTAGATGCCAGAAAAAGTGCAGGAGCTGACTCCTTCGACCCACACTTTCTGAAAATAGCATACCACATACTTGCCCCACCTGTATCACACTTATTCAACCTGTCCCTAGCCCAGGGCTCTATCACCACAGAATGGAAAACCGCTAATGTTATCTCCCTATTTAAAGCAGGGGACCCATGCGACCTGAACAATTATAGGACAATCTCTCTTCTACCTATACTCTCAAAAATCCTGGAAAAAGTCATAGATTTACAGCTGAGATCATTTCTAGACAACTCTACATTGCTTAACCCCATGCAGTCTGGCTTTAGAGCAAAGCATAGTACTATTACGGCGCTGCCCAAAGTCACTGATGACTGGCAATGGGACCTTGACAACAAAAAATTTGTTTGTGCTGTGTTTTTAGACCTCAGCAAGGCCTTTGATACCATCGACCACTGCCTACTTCTCTCCACCTTTAAAACCATAGGTATGGACTCAACCTCACTGGACTGGTTTCAAGATTATCTCTCTGATAGACAGCAACAAATTAAGGCCGAAGGTGAGCTCTCTCCTCTCAAACCAATAAAAAGAGGAGTCCCACAGGGTTCCATACTGGGCCATTTACTGTTCGCCATCTACATTATCAACTTGGACCTAGGCATTACAGAAGCCAGTATCCACTTGTTTGCCGATGATACGGTGCTCTGTCTAAGCCGTGACTCTCCTGGAGCTGCATGCACAGATCTACAAACTGAATTCAATACGCTGCAGCATCAGCTTCTCAGCAAAAAGCTACTGCTAAATGCAAAAAAAACTAAGGCCATGCTCTTTACCCCATCTAGCACTAGGGCCTACTCTGCTGCTGCTGGTACCCTTCCTCTCCTAACTACCCTTTTAGGTGAAGATCTTGAGTTTGTGCCTAAATTCAAACATCTGGGTATATGGCTGGACAACAAACTCTCCTTTGCGGAGCACACAGAAGAACTGATGAAAAAGGTTAGGCAGAGGCTTGGCCTCTTTTTCAGAATTAAACACCTTCTGACCGCAGACGCAAGAAGACAGCTTGTTCAATCAACTTTCCTCTCATTAATCGACTACGCCGACATTATCTATGGCCAGTGCTCCATCTCACACCTTGCAAAACTGGATGTCCTGTACCACAGAGCGCTAAGATTTATAACTGGTCTCCCATCCTTCACACATAACTGCTCTTTATATGCAGCCGTAGGGTGGCCTTCCCTTCAATATAGGCGGTATAGAAATGCAGCACTCTGGACATTTTGAGCCCTTACCAACAAAATCCCAGATTACATTGTTGTCTGCCTCCTCCTGAGTCCAGTCAGTAGCTATGCAGTAAGAAGCCACTCGCTAATTTCTCTGAAAATCCCCAAGATCAGTACCCACTTTGGCAGGGCTGCCATAAGCCACACTTTGGCTACACTCTGGAACAGGGTACAAAGATCCTTGAGACTCAGCTCTCCTGTCAGTTTTGCCCTGTTTAGGATCATTTATGACAAAGCGTTCGCCAAAATCTGTGTTTCCACGGTTCCTAGCTGTCCTGCTGACGGTTCACTCTGTATCCTTACCACATCCAGCCATGAACCTAGTTCCTCCCCTCCCTATTTTAATCAAGTCCACTAGTCAGCTGCCATAGTGGCCCTCGGCACCCAAGGCACCACTTCTCCCATATTACTCTCCTCTCACCGTTTAAGCGGAATATACAGACATTAGAGGCCTCTATGCAGCCTGGGACCCTCACCCAAGTAAATGGTCACTGAGGGCTGAAATGCAAAGAATTGTACCCTCTGATGGAGGCTTGACTAAGAATGACTAAACATACCACCTCAACTTCTGCATACATGGAGTCTGTATATACCAGAGCAAAGTTGAGTGATGCATGTATGTTCCTACAAGAACGGTTGGAATGTATATCGTGCACCTACCACTTTTCTGTAAATTTGTTTGTAACTCTTTGCACATGCTGTACTTTGTATTCTCAATCTATGTATGTATAACTGTCTTGGACAACAGCAGGTCCATCTTGTAAATGAGCTTGCTCAGTGATGATAGCCTGGATAAATAAAGATTTGGTTTGATCTGATTTTGATCATGCCTGAGCCCCATGGAAGCAGTGATCACAAGTTAATATGGCTTCATCTTGATATGGGGATGGAAGTACTGAACACAAGAACACATGTCCTGGACATCAAGAAGGCCAATTTCATTAGGATGCGGGTAAATTTGGGGGAACACATGACCAAGATCAGGGCAACCATGGTGGTGGAAGAAAAATGGTCCACAACTAGAGACTGGATCTGGGAAGTCACAAATGCCAGTCTTAAGAAGAGGAAAAGTAACAAGTATAGGAAACCACTCTGGTTTACAGGAGGGGCTAACAATGCCATAAGGGATGAAAGAGCTTCCTTTAAGAAATTTAGAAAGACCTAGAGGGTGAAAAATGGAGAAAACTACATGGAAAAACTCAAAGCAGGTAGCAGAGTGGTAAGGAGGGCCCAAGCAGAGAGGAAGCTGAGAACAGCGAGGGGGACAAGGAAGGCAACAAGACCTCTTTTCATTACATCTGAGGAAAAAGGAAGACAGAGGAAGGTATTGTCAACCTGAAAAGGGTCTGTGTGGTTGGAGGACAGAAGAAGAAAGATGGAAGTACTGAATGAATACTTTTACTCAGAATTCATGAAGGAAAAAGATGGACCAGTCCCACAGGGAAAGACGGGGTTAGGGAGGGGTGGGATAGTGAAGCAAAAATGTACCAGGAGGTAATTATGGAGGATGGGGCCTCAAGGGGCTCAGACCCTTAATCACCTGGACTGGGCAGTATGCACCCTAGGGTGCTGAGGGAACTGGTGGCAAGTCTAGCAGCCACTCTGACTAATCCGTTTAACACCTCCCTGACCACAGGACTGGTGCCACAAGAATGGAGGACAACATATGTAGTACTCCTGCCTGAGTGCATGATAAGGAATGAAATAGTAAAATATAGACCAGTCACCTTGACACAGACAGTAAGCAAGCTGATGGAAACTATTCTCAAGTAAAGGTTGGTTGAATTCTTTGAGATGAACAGGTTCCAGAATGCCAGGCAACACATTATGGCAGGTAGATAATGCCAAATGAAACTGATCAATGTCTTTGACTGGGTTACAAGGGTGGTGGACAGGGGACAGGCAGTGGATATACCATTCCAACAAAAATGTCAGCTATCAGAACCCTGGGGTGCTCACGGAAACTCAGCTTGAGAACAAAACAAAAACCAGGCAGTTATCCCACACTCAGTTAAACAGGAACAGTCTTAGGCAGACATGAATAATCAATAATTATTTTTTTCAATGGTGCACAAACACAAGCAGCATGGAGTATATACCAGACAGTAAAAGTTACCAAACATTTCACACCAAAGTTGTGCTGTTATTTACGGCACCTGGACAAAAGTAAGGCCTTTGACTTAGTCCCTCACAGAAGACTGAGCAAGAAGTTGGTAGACCTGGAGGAGTGGGACAATTTGACAGAATTGGTTAGAAACTTTCTGGGATAGACAACCTAAAGGGTGGTGGTCAGAGGTGAGTACTCAAGAATGAGTCAGAGAGGTCACTAGTGGAGTTACACAAGGGCCAGTGCTGTTCTAAGTGTTCATAAATTACATTGATGACAGCATAAAAGGCAAACTCTGCTTCTTTTTAGAAGGCACCAAGCTCTTTGGGAAGGTGGACATGAAGGAGGGGGTCAGAAAATTGAGGTAGAACCTGACAAAGTTAGAGAGATGATCTTGACTCTGACAGTTGGGGTTACATAGAAACATAGACTTTGATGGCAAAAAAGGACTGCTTAACCCACCTAATCTGCCCAGATAGTCCCTACCTATTCTATCCCTGCAGACCCTATCTGGTTTTGGTCAATCCTCCCACCTCCCTGCATCTTATCTAGTGCAATATTGTCTAGAGTCCCCCCCCCAACTGTTCTAGCCTCCACCACCTCTGCTGCCAATCTATTCCAGTCATCCACTATCTTTTCAGTAAAATACTTCCGCATTTCACTCTTGAATTCCCTCACTTTCAGCTTCAATGCATGCCCCCTAGTCCTGGTGCTTGATCTTATATGAAAGAGACTGCCCATATGTCCCCTATTCACTCCTTTGAGGTACTTGTAGGTCTATGTCATATCACATCACCTCTCACTCTTTCCTCCAGGGTCTACATTTTGAGATTCCTCAATCTCGCTAAGAGGGCTTCTGATGTAAAACATTCACCATTTTAGTTGTCCTCCTCTGGACTGCCTCTACTCTGTCTACATAATTCCTGAGGTGATGTGTGTCTAAATGTGAACACAGTACTCTAGGTGTGGCCACACAAGCAAGCGATATAATGGCAACACCAATTCTCTCCTTCTATTACAGATATCGCCTATGCAACCCAGCATTTGACTAGTCCTACTGCTTCCCCCCTTGTCACACTGTGCTGCCATCTTGAGGTCTTCAGATAAGATAACCCTGAGGTCTCTTTCCTGCCTAGTCACTGTTAGTACCTACTCCCCATCCTATTCGCCATGCCTGGGTTTCTACGCCCTACAGTAGGTGCATTATTTTACACTTTTTGGCATTGAACCTCAACTGCCATGTTTTTGACCATTCCTAAAATGTCCCAAGATACATGAGCATTTTCTCCACACATTCTTGAATGTTAAACCTATTTCAGATTTTGGCATCATCAGCAAGAAGGCATGCCTTCCCTTCCAGCTCTTTTGCAATGTCCCCATGAAGATATTGAAGAGAACAGGTCCCAGTACTGATTCCCACAGTATTGCACTTGTCAGATACCCCCCTTTAGGATGAATGCCGTTATCCACCGCCCTCTGTCTCACATCCTTTAACCAGTTCTAACCCAATTTACTACTATGGATCTCACTCCTAGGTTGGTCAACTTCTCAGTCATCCTTCCATGCAGCACTGGGTCAGAGGCTTTACTAAAGTCTAAAAACAGGCCACATCCACTGGTCTCCTCTAATGGATTTCCCTGGTCACCCAGTCAAAGAACACTATTAGATTCATGTAGCATGATTCCTCCTACTTTCAAAATTATAATTATAGAATATAACATAATTATAATAATCATAATTTGATTATGGTTCAAGACAAAGAAGTGTACCAGCAAGCACCTTTGAAGCAAGAACCGCGTAACCAACTACAGACTAGGAGGCATGACTGTCCCAGTGTCTGATGAAAAGAATGTTGTGTGGATTTCAGTCAGGAACAATCTGAAACCCTCTGTGCAATGCATCAAGAAGTGGTAAGAGCAAATAGGATACTGGGTTGCAGAAGTAGAGGTTCACAAGCAGGAGGAAAGAGGTCATCCTGCCAAGATACAGGTAAATGGTGTGACCGCACTTGGGGTATTGTGTGCAGTACTGGAACCCCTACCACAAAAAGGTTGTCAACCTGCTGGAGATGGTCCAGAGAATAGCTATATAAATGGGTCATGGCCAGCATGTGCTCTCATATGGACAATGACTAGAGAACCTTAACATGTATCCGCTCAAAGAAAGAAGGGAATCAGGGGACATGACAGAGTCCTTCAAGTACCGGAAAGATATGAACATTGTAAATCTTGATGGTCTTTTAAGGTTCAGTGAGAACAAGACCACAAATGAAAAGAGTTGCAAACCTGAGGGAGGAAACTTTAGGATGGCAATCAGGGATCAGATTTTCAAAAGAGCCCCTTTTTGGCACCAATGCCGAAAAACTTACAAATCTTCCAAGAAGTGCACTGTGATGCACTTGGGAAGTAGAAACAGACAAGCAGGGTACACTCTAGGTGGGGAGGAAATCAAAGTAACAGAACAGGAGATGGATCTGAGGATCATAGTCTCCTTGAACCTTAAGGTAGGAATCCAATGTAGCAGGGTGAAAGGAAAGGCCAATGGAACGTTGGCATGCATAGGCAGGGGCATTACTAGCAGAAGAATGGAGGTAATAATACCCCCTTTACAAAGCCATGGTGAGGCCACAACTGGAGTATGGGGTTCAGTTCTGGAGGCCACATCTCTGCAAGGACATAGATGCATTAGATAGAATTCAGAGAAGAGTGACCAAGATGGTGCAGGGTATGCAGGGAAAGACATACGAGCAGCAATGTAACTAGCTGGATCTGTACACACTTGAAGCAAAGACGGAAAGGGGAGATGACTGAAACTTTATATGTAAATGGACTCAATGAAGTAGAAGAAGAGGTTTTACTTATGAGGACAGAGGGGGTCAGAACAAGATGACACAGCCTCAGACTGCAAGGAAAAAGATACAGGAGCAATTTGAGGGGGGGCATTTCTTCATGGAAAGCGTGGTGGAGCCCTGGAATAAACTGCCAGATGGAATGGTGGGGCTAAATCAGTGGAGGTCTTCAAGAGGGCTTGGGACAAGCATATGGGGCTGAGTACTGGAGGGAGGGCAGGGCTGGCAGGGAGGGGGAGATGTAGGGGAAAAATGGGGCAGACTTGATGGGCTAGTATGGTCCTTTTCTGACATCATGCTTCTATGATTCTACGATCTGCAAGATTTTTCCACATGCGCTGTATTTTTGATTGCAGAGTCATTTGCAAAAGGCTTTGCAATGTATAATAGTTTGCAGCCACAGGAGACTGGACAGAAAATTGAGGGATCTTGTGGTAGAGGAAAGAGTAACATAATGAGTGGAAAACTGCCAAGGGGAAGAACGCAGAAGGCATCTCAAAAGGTGAACACTTGGAAGTTAAAGATATAAAAAGCAGAGTACCAGGGGACTCAGTCCTGGGGCCCATCCTATTTAACACATTCATTTATGATATAGGGATCAGAGTACAGGGAAGGATCTGCCTATTTCCAGGTGACATCAAGCTCTTCGGTAGGCTGGACAGTGAAGATAGGGTCAGAGCTATGAAGAAGGACCTGGAAGGGCTTGAATGGTGGTCCAGGATATGGCAGCTGAAGTTCAATGCCAATAAATGTGAGATAATGTATATTGGGTACAAATGCCCAAAAATGCAATACCTGATGGAGGAGTGGTAATAGAGAGCATAACTGAGGAACAAGGCCTGGAGGTGGTAATATTGGAAATCCTGAAAACAATGGCGCAATGCTACATGGTACTTGACAGGGTAAACAGGATGCATAGGAAAGATGAATTGTAGTGAAAGTAGGGAGGGGATCCTTTCCCTGTATAATTACCTGGTTCACTCCCACCTTGAGTACTGTGTGAGGTTATGGAGCTCACACTTGCAGAATGGCTGCAATAGGACAGAGGCTGTGCAAAGAAGGGTGACCAGATTTGTCCTGGTGCTAGGGAAGAAATCATATGAGGAGAGATTGAAAGACCTTGACATGATCATACTGGGGACAAGCAGGGAGTGGGAGGATGTGACAGAAATTTACAAATATCTCCACAAACTTAACAAGGTGAAGTGCAATGAATTGTTCATCCTAAGTACAAACACAAACACAAGGTGAAGACCACGTAATCTGGCTTGTGGTAGGTTCAAGAGGAATGTCTGCATCACCGAAAAAGTGGTGCACAGGTGGAATGGACTATTGGAGGAGGTGGTCTGTGCCAAAAAAAGTGAGTGTCTCCAGACATGGATGATACAGCCACAAGGTATCCCATTGCCAGTGTGCAGCAACAAGAGTGCTGGAATGTGGGCGCAGGCATGAGGACAGATCACATGCGGGCGATCACTATTTTTGACCATTTGCTAATGTGAGCACCATGCCACGTCCCAGTCCCCCCATGTGTGCCTGGTGGAGGATGTTTATATATATGTGAGGGAGGTGCACTAGGGGACATTACAGGGACATAGATCGCTACATGAGATATGCAATCTGGGTGAGAGGGAACTCGATTTCCTCTCACCCATCTCATCTCTCCTCTTTGCCTGTGTTCTTATTTACTGAGCACTCTTTGTTTGTGCACTGGTGTGGGTGAACCACAACCATAAGGGCTTGATAACCCTTACCAAAATATCCTCTGAAAACAGTAGCATTACCATTTGTCCACCCTTTCCATACCATTGTAAATTCCACTGCAGTACCACTGTATCCCCTTGACTGATAACACACTGGATTTGTTTCAATTCCATTGTAAAACCATTGTTGCCATTGTGGTACCACATGGACAGTGGTATCGCAATGAGAATGTGTGCATGGATGATACCATAATGGCTCAAACACACATACTGTATTCCCACTACTGTCTGGTAACACAGTGGATTTGTTTCAGTTCCAGTGTATTACCACTGCTGCCACTGTGCTACCGTGTACCACGGTTGTAACACAGGAGTGATTTCCACGATCAGTGGTAACACAGTGAGCTGCCATTGCAACACCACTGAAATTGGTCTCACAATGGATTTGTTCAATTCCAGTGTATTACCACTGCTGCCATTGTGTTACCATGTACCATGGTGGTAACACAGGGGTGATTTCCATGTAGAATGGTAACACAATGATCTGCCTTTGCAACACAACTGAAATTGGTCTCACAATGGATTTGTTTCAATTCAATTGCCATACCATTGTGGACACTGTGGTACCACCTGTGTGCAATGGTAGTGTCGTGGTGCACTGAGGGGATGTTGGTAGCTCAATGATGACATTGCACTACCACTGCTATTGGTAATCCCACAGGGGGTAGCACATGTCAGTACAGTGGTTCTCCTATGGTATGACATTGACCACTCCAGGTCCTCCTGCTAGTCCCCCCCCATCAGACTGACATCAGATCCTCCCCCCAGTCCCCCCACTCCCCACATGCCTCTCACACCCTCCATGTTATCTCCCCATGCCTGTCTCCCTCTTCACCAGTTCTCACCGAACTTAGATCTGCAGCTGCACAATAAGGACCACACATGCAACAGTTTTGCTTGGTCATAATCATTTTTAATCAGTACTTTTGGTGATGCTAAATCATTATCTATCATTATTGATCAATGCCCAAAGCCACCATAAGCCATAAGTTTTGTTTCACTGCTGATGATGTTTTCTTTTATCATCATGATTAATCATAGTTAATCAATACCTGATGCAGGTTATTGGCAGCTAATCAGCGTCTGCTTCATAGATCATGCTTGGTCATAGGCATTCACTAAAACAAATACCATCAACAGCTTAATCTGGTTCATTTTCGGTTGGTTACCATCTGTATCCCCCTTCCCCCTGGTCACCCATGAAAAAGGGACTTCTAGTCTCGATGGGCCTACTGGGTCAACAAAATTCAATAATATAAAATAAAAAATAAATAGGCTGTAATATTTGGCCATGATTAAAGACCAGCTCTCGACTAGCCCCCCACTGACATGTATATGGCAACTGACCTGGCCAGGAGTCTTTTCCATAAATAATTCCTTTGTGGGCTATCACTGTAAAATGTTATTCCACTCACAAATTTATCCCCTGACCTGCCGGCTGAAAATGGAATCCTACTGCCATGCTGGCAAATGCAGCACTGTTTTGTGATGTCAATAAACGAAGCCTGCATGAGCACACCCCACTGACTTGCATGGGACTGATTTTTTCAAAGGTTTTATGTATCTTTAATGTCAGGATTTTAAGAAATCAAAGTGATTGCTCGACTAAGAGGGTCCCACTTAGTTGAGCGGTCGCTTTGATTTCTTAAAAAGAGCAGCTCTCATGGAAGACAGTACCTGCTTTGCTGTGATGCACTTTTGTGTCCTTTGCTATACTGTATCTGCTAAATTTCAAATACCTGTGCAGTATTTATGTAATTTAAAATAATTTAATAAAGCAGCCGACAAAAGCCAAAGATTCCCTATTGTTACTGCAATCAGAGTGGAAGGAAATGTGACGTCAGTAAATGAAGCCCTCCCTCGCCGGAAGTCGGCACATACCCCAGTGTTGCTCAATGGTGGATCTTTGGAGGAATCATATTATCTGTGCCTTCCTGAGCATTAACTGTGTGCTATAAGTAAGTGTTTTGCTGCCAAACTGGATGCAGGTGTTCAAAAGTGATCTCTGTTCTCATCACGTCAGTTTCTGATGTTAATTCAGTTGCGATGTTTGATTTAGAAGGCTAAATGTGTGTAACTTGGCACTGGACAGTTTACATGTGGCTGCAGTCTTCTATGTAGTCGGAAGTTTTTCACTTTTGTTATCTGGTGATCACTTTCTACATTTACAATCTCCTTCCAGAAATTATATATTTAATACAGATCACCGCTATGTTTGTGTGTTCTTCCCCCATTTCTCCCTTGCCATGTGTTGTGGACTAAGTGACTTGAAATGTCAAATGCCACGGGTGATCATTCATAGCTTGCGAGAAAGAAAATACTGTTTATGAATTTGTGTCGGGGCATAATAATTAACATTTCAAAAAGAACCAAAACGAAATGATGGAATGTAAGATTGCAGTTTTTTTAGGGTGCCATCTCTGTCAACTGCTTCCTGTCACAGATGATCTGCCTCCTCTCCCCCCAATGCCCGTTAGCATTTTGTGTGCCTGTCGATAGTCAGATGAAAATGTGAGGAAGTGCAGAGAATAGCAACAGAGATGATTATGGGGCAACGGGTATATATACAAGCACAGTCTGGATAGCATAAACAAGTACTTGCTGGATAGATCAAGGGAAAGGGTGGGACAGGATGAATATCTTCAGGTACATGACTCGTTCTGACATGGCGTACTCTAGTGAGATGCTCAGGGTCAGTGAGGACATGAAAATAAGAGGGAATGGCTTAGGAAATGTCATGGTTGTGGAATGTAATAGGGTCATGTATCTCAACAGCTTCACACTTTGTAGTTCACAATACCGCCTTATACATTCAAAATTTCAATGTAACTACTGTATGTGTTATCTTACACTGAGTAACACAAGGAATGCCTTTGTACCCTAACGGCAAGTGGGGGAGGGGGGCATGACCTTGTCTGTGTCAGTGTTGGTGGAGCACAAGCGTCTGGGTCCCAACGTATCTGTGCTCCCTTAGTGTGTACCAGACCCTCAGTGTTTACTCGCAGATGTTATTTAACATCCAATGCTGGCACACCATGTTGAGTCATGCATGGTGGTATTTTCCTTTAAGTGAGTAAGGCTATTGTGTGGTGGGGGGGTTGGGGGAAAGTGGGACCTGCCCTCTTCGACAGTACCGATATGTTGTGTATGACTCCAGTGAAGCATAGTTTGGTTAATGATGGGTAGTTTGGAGTCTGTGGAAATGGATGTTGTAGGGGTTGATATTGGCACCAGCCCGGTAGCCAAATGCTGGTAGATTCTGTGCTGGGCTAGTAAGATTTTCCTTTAACTACCCCTGCAGGATTTTACTGGAGCAGGTAACATTTCAATAAGTACATCAACTGGGCTAGTGGAAAAGTCTGTGGGCCTAGTTGATTTTCCCAGTCACTAGCCCTGCTGGCTAGTGGCTGCAAAACTTAATTTTGACCTCTGAATGTTGTATCTACTACAGTCACCTTGAGCAGGACTGGGAGCACATTTGCCTCCAATAGCAGTGGTAAGTACTATCTTTGTCCACAGCATGGACAGATGACATAGCACTGCTACCCATGAGCATGGGTCTAGTATGCAGCTGATCCAATCCTGCAAATTCTGAGATGTAATGTGTTTTTCGATTATTATTCTCATTCAGCTGATGTGGGACACTGGCACATAATAGACAGACTGTCCCAGTGGGTACACAGAGGAGAAGTGTCGAAAGAGACTGGTTCCTTTGGAAGTAAATGCAAGGCATCACACATCCCCTTTCATTCTGTGGTGGCCATATGTGACATGGGTCTGTGAGTGATCCTGCCACCTAACATGGACAAAATGGTGATGCAGTGTGCTGCATCACCTGGATTGCTGAGAACATCAATCCTTTAAACAGGGAATTGTGGAATGGCACTGAAGTCATGCAGAAAGGCACATGACTCAGTCATTGATTGCCAATGACCCGCATGGGGTCGGAAGGCACTTATTTCTATTAAGTTGTAAATATTATGTGTTGGATTTTGCCTGTACTTGGTAACACAGACATGGCCTCACTTACTTCACTGTTATGGTGGATGTTAACGATATTATTCACCGACCCCCCCCTCCATCTCCCCCAGCACTGCTACTATTGTGGCACAGGTGTCACATTTGCTGCTGTCACACTTATTAGATGCCTTGGAGCACTCAAAGGTGTTGACACCAACTGTGCAACCATGCTACATAGGCCATGAAGCTGGTAATGCCCCCATGCCAGTGATGTATGCCCACAATCAAGCACAGAGGTGACCTTTGTGGCACATGGGCAGCACACTGGCTGCTGGCTGACAGCTGGAAGGTCATCTGACGTGTATATGTGCAGTGTGCATGATGGGGAACATGACTGACTTCAAGGCCCTGCAGCACACGCACATCACGCCAACCACTCGGACACCACTATTGCTGTCAGATGGTGTAAACAGTGGGAGTGTGGTGCCCAATGCTGAGGTTCTTCAGGTACAGTGCAATGGTACCATGCAGAGAGCATGGATATATAATGCCATGCCCTGTCCATCCTGTGGTGTCATGGGGCAGTATAAGGGCCTATCAGATGACCCCCAGAGGTACACAATTACCAGTGTCCCTTTCCAATTCTGCATTTTTTCTCACAATGTCTAGATGGTTGTTATACTAGTCCTAATATGTAAGCAAGCGTGTTGTCACTGTATGTATACTGTACACCACTAAATAATTGACAGTGTGGTACGTCATGTGTTCTAATTGATATTTTTTTATATGTTTTCAGAAAAATGTCAACCAGTGATGTGGATGATGACTCTTTTCATGATACTGATGACAGTGATGTCAACAGTTAGTATGATTATGAAGATGACCAATCTAGTGATGATGCAGACAGTCAAGAGGTTTCCACCAGCGGTACAGATGAAGCCTTGTCTGTGGAAATTCAACCATACAGATTTGAGCCATCTGCTCGTGCCCCCCTTGAAACACCAGAACACATACAGGATGAAGGAGTCAGTGATGCTAGAATTGATAACAATAACTGGTATATAACATTGATTATGTGACAATTTTTTTTTTTGCATCGTCTGTTTATCTCCCTTGCATCCCTATCTACTACTCCTTGGGACCAATTGCCAAAGACTCTCACCTCCACGGCTCCACGCCGATCCCAACCCCACATTGAGCCTCCTCAGGGTACCCCGACATAACCCTTTGTGGAGTGAGTCCTCCTCTTCCATGGAGAAAGAGTCTGGTGGCCAACGGCATTTGTCCTGGGTGCTGCTGAGGTCAGGTTAGCTTCATGGACTTCCGGGTAGGCACTGGTCCGGGCGGCCATCATCTGGTAGGTGGAGGCACCATTTGATGTGTTTCTTCTGATTCCCTTACTTGCGTCACATTTGAACTTCCCCTGGTCTCCACTGGGGGCCAATACAGAGAAAGGCCTCTCCGCAGCCCACCCCAGGAGAGCAGAGCAGTCCTCTGGACACTAGAACCTTCTCCTTCCCTGTTGACCCTCCTGTGCCAGAATCCATTCCAGAACCCAGGTCGCCAGTGTGATTTGAGGAAAGGCGCCAGTGCCTCAACCCTCTGCACCACCAGGCCGGCTGTGATGATTTTTTAATACACATATGTGCTGAATTATTAATAATTTTTTTGGTGGTTTTTTTGACAGTTATTCTGCTCAGTACTTATTTTATTAACAACCTACAAGCAGCATGCTGTAAAGCATCAGATATTAGCATAATGTAAAAATGAGTAACGTTAGGCAAATATGATATTTGTTGATGTGACTTCTGCTGTATTTCAAGACATATAAACTGTTGACACATTGTAAGGTAACATCACTCTTTAAGTGACATATTGCTTCCTGATGTCCCTCCAAAAATGAATATCCTGTAGTTAAATACAGAGACACTGTTTTGTATTTTTTCACATCGGTGAGCTATGTGCTTGTCAGTTCTATTTTTCATCTTTATCTCCATGATTTCATGCAGAAAATGTTCCTAGTGATCCAACTGTTACTGTGGGGTTTAACTTACTTAAACTGGGATTTATGTTTTGCAGTTTTACAGCGTTGCGATGACACAGGATGCACAATGACTGTTTAGCAGTGCCTCGTTATGTCATGTATTCTACAATATTCATACGCTGTGTCACACTTTTAATTACCAACTACTATTCTTTTTGTGGAAGATGTTCATGCGATCATTATGTACCAATGAATGATGCCATCAGCAGTATCTGCTGCAGGAAATCTCTGAATTTTTTAGACAAAATAGAACATAACAACAGCAAACCTAGTGCTGGCATCAATGCTTGCATAATTAATCATCCTGGCTTGAAGGTGTGTGCCTTAATCGATGGGTTCTGGAGACATCATACTACCAGTGTAGGCAGCGGTATCCAGAGGACGACTCAGCTGTTGAGTTCCAGTCAGAGTAAGTCTGTAAGAAATGTCAAAAGTCCTCATGTTATATCATGAAATGGGTAGAATGAAAGCTGGTTCCAAGGAGTCAAAGAGCAGCTTTCAGCTGGGCTGTTAGCACAACATAATGGCAAAGCTGAAAGTAATATGAGTAAAACAGTCAAAAGGCACTTCAGGGGGTGCAGTATGGTTGCCTAATATCCCTTTTCAGCTGGTAGAAGCACTTGACTATGCCTCATGCTTCCAGACACCCTAGGAGTGAAGTTATCCAACCATTATGGACACCCTGTCATGCCTTACTGTTAATGTGTATGAAAACTGTTGAGGAATTTTATAACTTGTAACAGATAAATGTTTAACTTTTCTTATTTATATTGTATAATGTGTACTCCTTCATATATTTCTTTGTTGTTATATTCGTTAGATAGCTTTTTCTATATAAAAACATATTTTCTAGTAATCAGATGTGACTGAGAAACATTCATCAATTTACTCTACAGTGGTGGTGAGTAAGAGAGACAGCTATGAATGCTGTCACATTATTGAATACATCAAATGTTGATCTTTACTAATTTTTATTTGTTAATATTGCTGCGCACTGAAGAATGGTAATAGTCGTGGGTCAGGATTCACAAAAGGGATGCGCATCCTTGACTTGCACCTTTTCACTATTCAGGGATGGTGCCGATGCCCCGGCAAAAGCCCGATGCACCGTATACTGCCCATAATTATTGGCGACACATCTGGAGGGGCTGTGAAGGGGGTGTGCCCATGCATATGGAGTGCAGCACCATTCACAGTCCTGCCCATAGCCCAGATCCCCCATTGAACAAACACGACGGTGACCTGGTGGCACAGTGTCCCCCTCCACCTGTAGCATAGAATCTCCATACAGATGGCAGCAACACCACATCTGGTATAATGCCCCCCCATCCATGGCCTGACCACTATGCAATCACTGCTGGTCCAGCAGCTCTGGTCAACCATTGCTCTTGGACCATTGGCAATTGCACAGTGTTCATGCAGTGGGTGTGAGGGGTAACTATACTGAGTTTGGTGTTGCTGGCCTTTTTACGGGGATTCTGTGCTATGGGTGGAGAAGACCACTATGCCACCAGGAAGCATTTCAGGGCTAGTGTCAGGGGTTTGTAGCTACTAGTGTGGGGGGGTGGGTCCACTATGTCATCAGGGTGCTGTGGCAAACTTTATGGGGATGTCTCTGTCGGTGCGGTGGTGGTGCACAGGACCAAATGAAGTACTACCGATAAACTGAACAGGCGACTATTTCACTAAGCTAGTCACAGAATTTTCAGTCTGTTTCAGATTTCATTAAGTTGTTTTTCATCATGTTCATGCGGTACGTTACTTGATATACACTTTAATTGTTGCAACATATGGGACTGCCAGACATTGAAGCAAAGACTGTCACACAAGTTTCAGAATCAGGTAAGGTAAGTGAGCTGTAATCCACAACCAGCCATAAGTATACTAGACCTAAATGCATGCCTGAGGTGCACTGTGATGTGCGAGGCTGCAGATTGAGTGATCTCCAACCACCTGAGACATGCATAAATGCCTATTATACTCACAGCTGCTCATGAGTTATTGTACTTGGACATTCAGTCTGTTTGAACCACAACAAAATACACCCAAATGTGTTTTTGGTACTGTTTAAAAATCAAAAACATTGTATCATGCCACCTTGCATGCAGAAATGTTACACATACTCGATTCAGAGAATTTGTGACATTTCTGCTGGATAGTGACTTCCTGGGATGTCACCTTGCATGATTTCTTCCACCTGTCACTTTCTCCCTCTGTGTCCCTCAATTGACACTGACAGCACAGTGGTACAAGTTGAAGTTAATGCCGCCCGTCTGGTGGCACTGAGGGTTGAGGCGCTGGACACCACACCTCACGCCATGCCGGTGACCTGGGTTTGGGAATGAGCCCAGGTCATTGGGGGGTCAGCAGTGGAGGACTGGGACTGAGCGTCAGCAGTCTGCTCTCCTGGTCCCGTGGTGGGCTGAGGAAACTCACCGCACTGTAGCAGCCCCTGGGAATGCCCGGGGGCACTGCTAGCATCGGTGACATTGGAGGGGGAGCGCGACAGATGTCAGCACATTGTGCACAGACATCATTGTACATCTGAGCTCCCAGGGGCCAATCAGAGGAAAATGGCTGGGAGCAACCGTGCAGCTTGATGGCCACACTCTGAGCCACCTGGAAGACTTTGATGGAGTCCTGTCGGGGAGGGTCCGATGCTGTCCTGGCTGGTAGAGGCAGGGTGGGAACCCTCCAGCAGGGTGGTATGTTAGCCATCGCAGATCCTCCTGGGTGCAGCTTGAGCTGCCCAGCTCTCCGAGCAGGTGTAGCCGGTGGCTGGATGCCTCAAGCTGGAGTGTGCCACAGCAAGGGAGAAAACATATGCTAAATAATAAAAAAAGTTAATGCTGTCACTGTGTCTTCGTGATGCACTTCTCTCTGAATCTCCCTCTCTTTGTGGCACACGGTTAACCTGCGCTTCTGTCGATCTCTCTCTCTCTCTCTCTCTCTCTCTCTCTCTCTCTCCCCATGTACCACGCTTCTCACACACTCAATTTAAATCATGTCTGTGTGACCTCATGGTCACACAATACAGGCCCATTGCAGCTCTATCCCCACAATCTCTAATGACTTCCATTCACTTTTCAGGATTGAGGAACATAAAAAGGTCCACTATGCTCAATGATAATGCTGACTGCCACTTCACAACAACTGTGGGTATACTGGTGATTAATAGACAGCCATGCAAAGACAATAAACCAATGGGAGCTGACATTTTTATCAACCCATGTTAAAATTTGGATTTCAGGATCAGTGATGGGGATTGGGGAGCAGTGTAGGATGATATTTTGATAAGGGGTTATTACAGAATTTGACTCACTTTGTGCCCAGCATTGCTGTAACTACCCAACCCTCCCCCCACAGACACAGAGTACATTGACTCTGATGTCATCTTTTCTGTTTTCTCAACAATTGTCCATATCTTTTTTATAATATGAGATACTTTTTGTTAAGAAAAACAGCAACGTAAACAACATTTTTGTGCAAAACATGTAGCATATGAACATCAAGTTACGTGCCCATTAATGATAAGTAGGTAGTGAAGTACCTCTAGAAATATTTAAATAAACCCAAGGTTAATTGGCTTGCTAAATATATACATAATAACATTTGTTTTAACCAGTCAGCCATGCTAATTATCAAAAGTACTGTCTGTGCAATGGAGTAATGCAACATGCCACTCTTTTATCTTTGGTAAAATTCACTACTCCATTCTCACATTTGTACAACTTAAACCACTAGTTTTGTTTCTCCTGGTGCTGCAGGCTGCCCTTTTGTACTGAGTTCCTGCCTGCATTGGCACCTTTTTCTGGCCACAAAGAAATCCACAGCAGTCCCAAGAGACCTCTGCTGACCTCGATCACTACCCCTCTCTCACTTGCTCGATCTTAATCTGCCCCAAACACTGATTTCTGAAAGCGACTGTGCTATTCCGTGCCAGAAGCGCAAAAATACATTTCAGTCAGGATGTGAAAAATGACAGCAGTACTGTTCATAAGGAGGTGTGAAAAAATGCCAGTGTTGAAAATCTGGCATGAAAATATTACAAATTTGTGAAGTTACAAGGGTGCATGGAAACTGTGCAATGCATAGTTGTAACACAGTCATTTTATGGACTTTCATCACCACATTTTCAACATAGGCATTTTAGGACCTCTGCTCATGCACAGTGTCACTGTCATTTTCTCAGTCTATCCCAAAAACTGATTTCCCACAGCAACCATGCTATTCAGTGCCGGAAGTGCAAAAACACATTTTGGCCAGGTTGTGTAAAATGACAGCTATACTGTTCATAAGTAGGTGTGGAAAAATGCCAATGTTGAAAATCTGGAGTGAAAATATTGCAAATTCATGAAGTTACGAGTGTGCGTAGCAAGTGCGCAATGCATGCTCATAAAACAGTCATTTTTGGGATTTTTCCCTGCAAATTTGCAAAATAGGCTTTCTGAGAACCCACCTCATGAACACTTGCACTGTCATTTCGATATTTGGTCCCACAAGGTGATTCCACACAGTGACTGCGAACCTTTTGGGTCCGAATAACTCCATGACAGTGGGTGAATTCATGAGGAGGGGTCCCAAAAACCCCATGTTGAAAATTTGGTGCCAAAATTCCAAGAAATGCCTGAGATATGCACCAAAGTTGAAAAAACCCTATCTATGCCATTATATAGCTTACCGGCATTTCCTCAGTTCGTGGTCAGCTTTAAAGAGTGCAGACATGTTCCCAGTCCACTGAAGATCAGCACACCGGACTCCAAAGGTAAGTATGGGTTGAGGGGGGCTGTGGGGAGGCAGGTTGTGCAGAGAGTGGGCGGTTGGGGAGGGGTCTGCTCTGGACTTCAGTGAGGGACCATTTTATTTTTACAGGGTAAAAAACATCATGGGATGGTTTTTCTTTTTACAGGGCCATTTAGCATGCTGGGGTGGTGCCCCAGTGTGCCACCTGAGTATTTCTTTGGGGGGGGCTGTAGCCAGTGGGGGATTGGGCACCCCCGTCAGCACTTATGGTGTGGTGGACGAGCCGAGGGGGATTAGGCACCCCCCTTCACAGACTACACATTGTGGGGGGTATACATTATGCCGATGGGGAGTGGGCTCTCCTGTAGGCAAATTCAGTCAGGAAGGGGAGACTGAAGCCTGCGGGATTGGGCACCCTGCCCAAACAAAGACGGAGGGTGCATTATGCCGAGGGGGATTGTGCAATTCTCGGCACACAGCAGAAATGTGGGAGTTGGGAGATTATGCCAACGGGGACTAGGATCCCCATCAGCAAACTGGGTCAGGGGAATGGGGACTGACTTGCAATGACAGGTCGCTCCCTCATTGCAGTGGAATGGCTGATGCTGTAATGACGAGGCAGCCCCTGATTGCAGCGGCTAACACATTTCAAGGTAGTGGCATGCTGGCTGAACTAGTGTCAGCAGCAGCATGCCACCCCATTGGGGAAATAGGGCCAAGCTTCAAAAGGCAGTGGGGGCAGTGGCCACAACAGTGCCACACCTTTACAACCTGCTTCTGTAGCAAGCTGCCGAAACATGTTTCTTGTGCATGCGCACAATCAACATAAAAAGTAGGTGACATGTAAGATAAAGCCTTTCGTCCTAAGGAAGTAAGCATTCTTGGAATGCAATGAGAAAAAGTATCTGTTAACTGTGTATTAACACTAGAATTCTGTTTTTTAAAGATTAAGAAAAAGCAATCAGGGACTCTATTAAGTATCACCTATTTTGCTAATATATCCAGTTGAAGTTTATAAGTGTGCCACTCCTGGTTAAACAATTGAAAGAAAAGAAAAAAAAAACACATATATTATTTTTCTGGCTTTATTTTGCTAATACAAGCTTTGACTAATGCATCCATCCTTATTTATAGCTTACGTGTTTGTGACCTAGGCAAAGCTACACTTAAAATCTCACACATAAATAAATAAAATATCAGAACAGCATTTATTTTTGTAGTATCTTCTTCCTTTTCAGGTGCCCATGACACTATTACTGCCCTTCTCGAATTTACCCCACACATACACTCTGCACTGGATAAGGGGCACATCACT
Source organism: Neoceratodus forsteri (assembly GCA_016271365.2). Classification (NCBI taxonomy): domain Eukaryota; kingdom Metazoa; phylum Chordata; order Ceratodontiformes; family Ceratodontidae; genus Neoceratodus; species Neoceratodus forsteri. The sequence continues at coordinate 283,799,822 of JADMNL010000026.1, read as the reverse complement.
GGTGCTGCTTTCATTGACCTCACAAAGGCATTTGACACCATCAACCATGCCTTCCTACTAACCACCTTGACCAACTTGGGTCTCTCTTGGGATGCATTGGGATGGTTCTCTGACTACCTCTCAAACTGATATCAGCAGGTCAAAATTAGTAACACAGTTTCAAATGGACTACCTGTCCTTTCTGGTGTCTCTCAGGGGTCCATTTTGGGACCGCTACTTTTTAGCCTCTTCCTTAACTCCCTCCCTGAATCCTGCCCAGGAAATCTATTACTATACCCGGACGATGCAGTCATTTTCTCCTCCAGCCTTGACCCTATACAACTCCACCATTCCCTTCAGTCCTCTTTCAGCTATACTGAAAACTGATTCACTGTACAATGCCTCATTCTTAACTACAACAAAACCAAAGTTATGCTATTCTCTCACCAGCAGAACTCCAGAAAGGTGCTATGTCCACAAGTTCTAACTTCTAATCACACCCCTCTGGAGCAAGTGGACTCCTTTAAATACCTGGGTATCACCTTGGACCCAGGTCTTAACTTCCACGAGTACATTTACCGCCTATCCAAGGCCCTTAATGTTAGGGTGGGGCTTCCTCACCGTTTCAAGCACTGCCTTACCCCTGATGCTCTCAGGCTCACTGTCACCTCCTCGGTCCTCTCTGTCTCCTAGATTATGACCTATTGATATATGGGGCGGCAAGCACTTCATCCCTAGCTAGACTCCATATCTCCCTAAACAAAACCAGGATGTGACTATCTTACACATACCTGCTCACTTTATAGTGCTACAAACTGGCTTAATCTCGATAACAGGATTAGGTTCCTTTATATTTTTATATCTTTATTTATTATCCAGGTGGGCACCATTGAGCAAACTCATTTACAACATGGACCTGTGGTCATACAACAATAATAATACAGAAGGTCAAGTTGCAATGGTACAATCAGTAAGAATGCTGGCTCTTATGATAACAATGGACATATACAGGTAATAGACATTGTACATAGACCTTGTCCAATACTGTGCAATTGTGGGAGGATTAGTTAAGGAGTAGGTAGGCACTCCGAATAGAAGATGCTGGGAGTAATAATGCAGGGGGATGTAGGGAGTAGAGGCAGGATTGAGGTGATCCCAAAGGTTGGAGCAGAGGGAGGTATTGGAAGGACAAAAGACCGTTCGAAGGGAGAGAATCTATTATTTCCCCAAGTGCAGCGACATAAGGAGGAATAAGGCCGCAGGTGTGCTGAGTGCAGCAAGATGGGATATGGGAGTAGAGGCGTGATTGAATTGGTCCTGAAGGTTGGAGCAGAGGGAGATATTGTATAGACGAAAGACCGTTTTGAGGGTGAGAATCGATTTTTATCCCCAAGTGCAGCAACATAAGGAGGAATAAGGCTGCAGTTGTGCTGAGCGCAATAAGATGGGATATGGGAGTTCAGCATTGAAGCCATGGAGCTGTTGGTTGACATACTAGAGGCAGGAGCACAAGGGAGGGTAACTTTCAGTTGGTGAGCCACCGTATAAGGGAGGGTGGGTAGTTAGTGTGAGCAAAGCAGTTACAGGTTTCTGTTACGCCATCGTGGTAAAGCCTTTTGAACAAATGAGTACTAACTGGGGTCTTCAGCTTTAGTATTTTTTGAGTTTTGTTCCGTAGTGATGGAAGTGAGAAGCCAAAGGCGGCTATCCTGATGCGAGTAAGTGCCCTGGGTATATATAGCAAGAGCAGTGAGCAGCTTCTGAGGGTATAATTTCTGGCCACAGTCAGAGAGAGACAGACAGTCAGTGATGTATTGAGGGAGTTTGCCACTGATAGCTCTGAGTGTCCAGAATGCTGCATTCAAATGCACCAATATTGAAGTGAGATCCAGCCTCTGGTGGCATACAGTACGCAGTGGTGGGTAGAGAAGGCAAGGTCAGTGATGAAGCGTATAGCTCTGTGGTAAAGCGTATTCAATTTTCCAAGATATGAAGCCACACAGCTGCTATGTACGAAGTCTTCATGGTCGATTAAGGACAGGAATGTAGCTTGGACTAGCCTTTTCTTTGCATCTGCAGTGAGGAATCTTATCCTGTAAAAAAGGCCAAGTCTTTGCCTTAGTTTTTTCAGCAAGTCCTCCAGGTGGTCAGCTAAGGAAAGTTTGCAGTCAATCCAAACCCCAAGGTATTTTAATTTTGGAACATTCTCTAAGCACTCTCCCAGCATCATGGTTATTGTGGGGAGGGCAGTAGCACTTGTGTGGTTTGCAGGGGAGAATAACATGGCTTTTGTTTTCTTAGCATTTAATAACAGTTGTTTATTGAGTAGTTGGAGTTGCAGGAGGTTGAAGTCTTTTTGTAGGTCAGCACAAGCTTCTTTTGGTGTATGGAGACTCAGGTAAAGCACGGTATCATCCGCAAATAAGTGAATACTTGCCTCCTTCCCTCATCAATATTGTTGATATACTCTGCGAAGAGGAGGGGACCCAATATAGATCCACGAGGGACACCTCTTTGTCAGAATTTTAGGGCAGATAGTTTGCCATCTGCTTTTACCTGCTGGTATCTGTCTGTCATATATTCACAGAACCAGTTTAGAGAAGTAGAATCCAGCCCTAACGATTTCGGCAAGTCGAGGAGCAGGTTATGGTCATCTGTGTCAAATGCTTTGCTTAGGTCAAGAAACACAGCACATACAGACTTTTTTAGCTCCAGCTCCTGTTGCCAGTGGTTGGTTACTTTGTCTAATGCCGAGACAGTGCTGTGGTTGACTCTGAATCCAGATTGTAGGGGGTTCAGTAATTTTTCTCTGTCAATGAAGGTTCTCAGTTGGCCATGCATTATTTTTTCCAGGAGCTTCGAGAGTGTGGGAAGGAGAGAGATTGGCCTATAGTTATTAAGGTCACAGGGGTCTCCAGACTTGAAAAGCAGGACAATGCGTGCAATCTTCCATATTTGAGGGAGGGTACCTTGTGTTAGGGACAGGTTAAATAGATGAGTAGTGGGCACAGTCAGTACATGACATGCTATCTTTAGGAAATATGGTTTAAGTGTTTCTGCACCGGCACTTTCATTAGTATCCAGTTGGAGAAGCAGGTCTTCCACTTCCTTGAGGGAAACAGGTGAGAATGAGAAGTGCTGACTTATGGAACCAACATTTGGGGGGGGGGTCATGCCAAGCTGGGTGCGCAGGTTGCATGCAGGTGAATTATTGCAGGCTAGGCCTGCTGTGACGAAGTGTGTGTTGAATGCCTCCAGTATCTCTTTTTTGTCATTGATTACTGTATTGTCGGAGGTAATTTTTTTAGGAAGTGTATTTTGTGACATGGACCCTGACAGTTCTTTTATTGTGGCCCAAAATTTGGAGGGATGATTGGATGCAGTATCTAGTTTTGCTTGGTAGTAGCTAGCTTTAGTTTCCCTAATCAGTTTGGTGTAGCAGTTTCTGGCTGTTCTAAAGAGGCACCAGTCTTCCTCTTTTGGGGATTTGCGGGCAGTTTTCCAGAGTTTATCCCTGGACAGTAGTGCAGCCTTGAGATCATGAGTGAACCTGCAGCATTTCCTAGCCTTTATGTATATTTGTGACAGAGGCGTATGAAGGTTCAAGGCACACATTATGATTTCATGTAGGATGGAGTATGCAGTTTCCACTGATTTTGCAAGGTAAAAACTCTACCACAAGGGGTGTTTTTTTAGGTCAAATAAGTATGCCTTTGGGTCAAATGACCTGGTTGACTTTTGGTGGAGAATTTGGCCGTGGCTGGCACTTTGTGGACTGCCCAAACCCTAGGTATTAGGCAATGGTCACTAATGTCAGCGTCAAAGATTCCAACATGGGAGAAGGAGTGGGGCTTATGCACCAGCAGGACATCCAGGAGGATACTTTTGGCTGGGTTTTTCTTGTTGATACCGTTAGGCTCTTCGTTGAGTAGAGTGAAACCATGGGAGTCACAGAAAGATTTAAGGGGGTGACCGGCATCCGACAGCCAATCGTAATTTAGGTCCCCAAGGATGATTGTTTCCATGCCTATCTGATGGCTAAAAAAATCACCCTAGGCCTCTCCCCCTCTGGACTCACCCTTTTAATCCTCCCAAGCATTAAGGTTAAGTGTACCCGCAGCTCAGCCCACCATCTCTTTTCGATTCCCTCCAACCGTACTTCTCAATTTCAAAGATCTTTCATCTATAGGGCCCCCATGTGGATGAACAGCCTTCCTGCCTCCTGTAGAACTGTTTAAAACCCTCCTTAGGGCCCACCATCTATCCTCAAATAACTGTAACTGCAACTGAATCCCTGTCCTCCATCTCCTCCTTAATCTATGACAATGGCCACTGGCCTGCCTCTTCCCTTAGTAACCAACTAGTGTCGCTCATGCCTTATAAATAGAGTAATAGATAGGTGAGTGTCTAGTACAAGGGAATAATACCATAGAGAGGTTCTGGGGACAAGAGAACCTCAAAAGCGAAGCCTGAGAGGTTCCCTTGTCCCCAGAACATGAATAACATTATTCAGTGATGAACAATCGCCTATTTTATTTTGTAATATGTGGATGCGAGTTTTTTTTAATAGCTATTTATGTGGTGCTGTGAAACTACGTTCCCACTGCAGTGAGGGCTCACTCTCTGCATATACACCCCACTCGCTCATCTGTTGACATGCCCGCTAGCTTGGTTTGTTTCATGCCTTTTCTTTAGTAGTCAGTCTTACCTTTAGTTCTTTTTTGCTGAAGCATGCAAAGGATATGTAGAAGACAAGGCATGAGTAGTGAACTCAAGGAATGATTTTCTCTCACTAAGCGAGAGACGGCCGCCATGTTTTTTTTAAATAATTGGCCCACCCACAAAGAAACTGCATCTAATCAGGAGGTGCGGTTTTAGGAACGTCATCACGCACAACTTTGGAGATGTCAGGAAGAAGCCTACGGTCTTGAGTTTGCGCTCTTCTAGTTTTGTGATAATACTATTGTTCAGAGCTCAAACAATAGTGTTATGAGCTCTGAATGATAGTATTATCACTTTTCAATGATAGTATTATCACTTTGGCTCTGGTGTATTACCGGAGATTTTTGTATGCTTTTCGATTATATTATTTTCACTATCCATATATTACAATATATCTACATCATATGTGTACTGTGTAAATACTCTAATAAGTATTCCTAGCATCTTGAATCTTAACTTGGCTGATTCCCTGTAAACAATCTGTATCTGTCTCTGAGTTCATTTGCTATTATGTCTGTCTGTATATAACTTATGTGACGTGAAACCTTTGTAAATGAGTCTGTGACTCAAAGGTACTCTCTGAATATGTAATAAATAAATAAAAATAAAATATATATTTATATATTTGAACTTCAAAGCACTAAATCTATTCAAATGCAAAAAACACAAGACTTTACTCTCTTCACACATTACTGTTAAACTTTAGATCCCAGAATGGCCAAGAAACAATTTAGACTTCACTCTTGCATGCCACTGTCACGCTCACTTCTCATGCAAACAATCAATTACAGAAATCTTTTCATTGCTGTACTATGTACTCTTATATTAGAGAGACATAAATCCTACAGAACTGCTAAAAAAACAAATTTATCAAGACTGGATTTCTGAACTAAAACCTGTCATTTACAGCACCTATGTAAATAATAGTTTACTTGCTACAAACAATGCTACAGACATGACATTAACAAAGTTTCTGTTTTACATGGAAAATATCCATGTACTGTAGTTAACTTGTCACAGGATTTGTGACCTTCTGTCTGCATGTTTTTTTTTGTTACAAATGTGAAGAATATTTTTAATAAAATATAGAAATATGCATGTGTGAGTTATTTAGTTTGGACAATATTTGTTTTATTATTTCAAAAAGTGTGATACACTAAATGTGTAGTGCAGTGAGCCATTGTAATATGGAACTACATGTGTAGCTGAAATAGTTACTGTCATCCTATTACTTTCATGCCATACTATACACAGGAGAAAAACTGACTTCAAAAGTATTTTGCAGTTTCTAGGCTGCAGCGTCATACCATACATTTCATTTGTTAAAAAAAGAATGAAAATCTTGTCACAGAGCAAAATCAGCACTAACTGCTAATAGAATGCTGATACCTACATTTATAGTTTAGCAAATACATGAAATCTAACTGAGTGGGGTTTCTGTAAAAAAAAAAACAGCTAGAGTATTAATTATAGCATTGATGATCTGGGCAGTTTCTGTGCTTTTATGGTTGTGAATAGCTTGATAAAATTAAAAGTTTTAAAATTAAAACACTCCTGCTAGCTAGACCTTATACACATAGAAAACAAAAATAGTGAATTAGAGCTATTTGTAACATGGCACTGCAGAGACCAGGCAAAGTGAGGAGCGGCATTGGCCAAAATGGCCCAGGTAACACCAACCGAGTGGTGATTACCCGACAGGTAATGCCCACTCAATTAGTACCACCTGTGGCCACCACAGCAGTAGAGGGTACCTGCCCGCTCCGTCACCACCCCCCACGCCACCTGCGGTGCTCACGAGCCACAGCCTGGTAGGGCCCGCCTGTCAGGTAGCAGGCTCTTAGAGCTTCCACATCCAGAACCTGATGGTGCACAAGCTGGTAATGTTCTCCTGCCTCCTGCAGGATACCCAGCCTCCGCAAGGTACTGTAGATGATGTCGTCATCACCAGAGCAATGCGCGGCCACATGGTTCATGGACCCCGCCACCACGACCAAATGTGCATGACACGCACCCAACAGCTGGAAGCACCATGAATCTGTGTGCTACACAGCCGTCCACTGCCCTGCACCTGTGTGATCACTCCAATTCCCTCCCCACACCGTGATCACTGTCTCATGCAGGACTGAGCCCTGTGACCAGTTTTGGTGACTGCTGTCACTGTAGGTTACATAAACCGTTCTCATTCAGCAAACTGTCCCTGTGTCCATAGGGTCACTGACAGCAAGGTGCACACACCGGTAACACAGGCTCATCTCCGCTGCAATGAGCCTATGTTACAAGTGCATTAATCACCTCCAGCATTGGGCTCTGCGGGTGATTAATGCCCGCTTGGTGGTTGGACCCCTCGGGCTTCGCCCTTGGGTACCAACCCCCCCAGCTAGCATTAATCCACTGGCAGAGCCCTCCTCTGTCGGTGATTAATGCTTACTTAGTAGCTGTTGTCTTACAGAAACCTCAGTTAGCTAGCTCTCAGGTATCTGCTAAACTAACTGTTGCCATGTATGCTCACTGGATAAGAACAGTTACACAGCTCTGCTGTTATGAACTGATTTTAATATATATATACTTTATATATATATATATATATATATATATATATATATGAGAGAAAGAGAGAGATATGTAAAAAAATATTGTTAATCCCAAAAGCTGAACTTTTATGTTTTTAGTATATAAATGTTTAAGAAAAACCTGTGGCTCTTTCAACTGGATTCAGAATGCTGTGTCTGTTGTTTTCCTTGGGAGCTGTAGTTTTGGCACCTCTTAATTACTCTAGTCTTCTGAGGTCCCAGGTGGCTCTGATAATCATTTGTTCCAAGGGTTTTAAGTCAGTTTGAAGGCATTAAGTACCTTCTGTTCTTCTAGTCCTTAATGAAATGCAAGGACTCCACAGACTTGTTCTGTTGCTTTGTCCAGGTCCCAAACTAGTGTGTCTTCTCCCAACATGATAAATCCACCTCATGCCCCTCCCACATGAATAAAAAAAGGTGGAGGTGGATCTTTAGGAGCTTCTCCGGTGGAGTTTGGGGTGGATCTTACTCCTCCAAAAAACTAATGTTGTCTCCCACTAGTTGGGTTCCAGTTCTTGTTCAGCTCATTTAAAAAAGAAAATAGTATCCTGCAACCATTGACTAACATGAAAGTGTATTTATTTGAGGGTGGAAAACATGACATCACTCCTTTTGTACATGCAAAAGTCTGCAGACTCCACCTACCGCAGCCATAAAAAAACTGCTTTCCCAGTAAAATGATATACAAAGAACTCAGAAAAGAAGCTAAAATTGTAACTAAAAACAATTATACTAAACTCACACACACACACACAAAATGAAAACCACTAGCAGACATTTAAACCAGGAACTGAGGCAATTCAAAAGACAGCTATGGTGCGATGTTTAGATATTACCAACAATGGCCTACAGCAGCTCCTTGAAAAAAGATTCACATAATATGAAAAAATGTAATCAAACAAATTCATTCAAAGAATGTATGGGATTCAAACAAATAAGTTATGGAGACTTACAGTTCTACAGCCCTAAACAAGTGAATGATGTACTAGCACGATTCTGTGCACAAGTAAGAAAGGCAGATAGGTTCATAGGTTGAAATTTCAAGTCCAATAGCTATGGCAGCCATTTTTGGACTTGCCACTAACAGTGGATGCATTCAAATTTTCTTTCTCCTATGTGTTTTTCCAGCTGATGCTTAAAGGATTCCATACTGGTGGCTCCCACTACCTTCTTCAGTAATCCATTCCATGTTTTCACCACTCTTTGACAAAACCAGTTACCTCTTCTAGCGGTTTTGTACTGGTCTACCTTCAACTGATAGGGGTGCATTCTAGTGGCTCTTTCCAGGGCTGCCTTTCTGGAAAGGCCTGATATTTCCCAAATTATCTCATCATGAAATGCTTTGTATATGTAACACATGACCCCTCTCATCCTATGATATAACATTAAGTGCAGGCCCAACTCCCTAAGTCTTTCCTCATACATTCCTCCCTTTACATTTTTCACTGCTCTAGTCAGTTTTCTTTGTACTCTTTCTACAGCTAATGTGCTGCCACTGCTTTGTGATGTACTGGCTGGGGCTCCATACTCCAGCACTAGTCGGACAAGTGATCTGTACTGGGGCAACAACACCTCCTCACTCCTACTCTTTATGTTTCTCAATGTTTCCTATTATTCTGTTTGCTTTATTTACACATGCCATACTATGTTTTTCAAAACTTAGGGTGTCTGTTATCCATACCACCAGATCTTTTTCCTTCTCAACACTCTCTATGGGTATGTTATTAATCTTATACAAGGACCTGGGATTATTCACTCCAAAGTGCATGACCTTACACTTTGACCCATTAAACACCAACTTGTGCTTGTATGCCCATTGTTCCAGTTTGGCAGCTTGTTGTTGAAATCTTATTATGGACTCCTGGTCATTTACTATCACCTCCACCTTAGTGTCATCAGCATATTTGCATAACCACACCCCTTTGCATTGAGGCACAAGGATTCCAAACAGTGTGAGTCCTAAAACTGAGCCCTGTGAGACACCACTAGTCACCACCCCCTATTCTGACAAGTGTGGTGGTGAAAAATATACAAAAAAACACTAATAACAATCAGCTATGGGCTATTTAGACATTTCCTAGTACTAAATAGCACCCGCATTCCCAACCAGAAATGCAATGTTTTCAGCAGTTCAAGCAAAGCCAAAAAGAGATGGCAAAGCAGTGTCCGCCATGAAAGTAGAGATCTGCAGTTAGCCCTGTGACACATCACATTAGCCACTGCTGTCGAATGGGCTCAAGAGTTGCTAATATACAAGGCCACCTGGAGCTGGTGTTTAGCCAGTACTTGATCCTGGTCTTTGACCATTTTCACTGGCATCTGCAAATCAGCAGGTAGTCAAGAGATAATATGGTCAAGCACTCCCATCAGGAAGTGACCAAAATTGGCCATCATTAGGGCATAACTTGGCTGAGGAAAACTCAGGGAGGACACAGCATAGACCTTTTTTGTTGTGTGGTCAAGCTTTTTGGACTACTTGTCAGTGGGCTTGTCCATGTCTCTGACATTGCCACTTTTCAAAGTGGCAGAATTGGCTACCAAGCCCTCAAGTGAGTGGTGGTCCAAATAAATGGCCAAGGTGCCAGTAGGGATTGCACTCTTGTCACCATGTAGGCCAGAGATACCACACAAGACACTGGGTGCTGCCAAAGCTCCAGAACTGGTCCCAAGATGGCCTCAACCTTCAGGAGGTGACTCGTGGAGAATCATCCCTGTCCAGGATTTCAGTAAAGGGGTATTGAGCCCTCTTTTGAAATGGTTGCACTGGGACTTCCACCGATTTAAAAGCAGTCTAAGAAAAGCCTCAAAAGACACTGCCCCATGATTGGTAGTCAGTTCCTCTACCAATTCACAGGGTCATCAATTCAACCCAAGATTTCTCAAGGACTGCATAAAGGACCAATTGGAGTCATCCCAAAATTCTTCTAATGCGGACCTTGGTCATCTCATACCATGCACCAATCAGGACTCACCTGAGTACATGATCTCCACAGATAGCTGGCCTAGCAAGCCAGTAGTTGGACAGGAGTCTTTGGAAGGAGCTCCCTGCAACAGCTTCTGTGGAGGTGGTACTATACCTATTGGTGAAAAGATGGGTCTTGATGACACTTGTCTCAGCAGGACTGTAACAGCCTGAACTGGAGGTGACCAAGGGAGTGATGGGTCATAGGTAGAGTGTTATCCTTCTCAACCAAGGCCCACTGCTGCCACAGCAGATTATTGTATTGCTATCTCATTCTCTGATGAAGCCTCTTATTGGAGGATGAAGTGGCTGAGGAATGCTTGTAGTGGTGCTTCCTGGACAAGTGACACCAGGAGTCTGAGGAATCCTTCTTCCTTCATCTCAGCCTTGATCTGGACCTTGACAGATGGCAAAGCTATTGATAGTGAGTAGAGGCAGGTGGAGAGGCTATGTACACAACATGAGCTGGCCACTGCTGCTCAATCTCAGAAGTAGAAATTTCCCAGAAGGAGACAGCCAAGTCAACAGGCTGGTCCTGACCCTCCTGAGGAAGGGATGAAAGGATCAGGGTTCAAGAGATTACATTTTTGTTGATCGCTTCCTATAATGGGTTGACAAGTCTAGCAATATCTCAACACCTTGATCTGCCTGTGCCAAAGTCAACCAGCTTGAAGGGGTTACTATGGAGCCAGTGGCCTGACCCTCAACAAAAGCGGGCTCAATAAAAGCTAAGTTCTTGACAGCTGTTGAGTGGTCGAGGGAGTTGTGGAAGTGAGAAGAGTGTGTTCATTCCCGGCCCCATGACCTATGGCAGGATTTCTTTGATTTCTTCTTGCTATCATGGGAAGGGCTCTCCATGAAGGTCTGAGGGGATCTGCACATTTTGCAGAAAGTGCCAGTAAAAGACACCCCAACACTGACCCCAGCCAGAAGCAGTGCTGAAACCAACAAGGCCCCCACCACAGCTTTTGCCACTGCTTCTTCCATTACCATGAGCTAAGATGCAAATCCTGCAGCCACAAAGACTGCTTTATGGGCATCCATCAGTTCTGCTGGCAGGTCCCTTTCAGACAGTGAGCCAAGAAGAAGATGGGTGTAGTGGTCTTCCTGGGATGAAGGTAATAAGGTTTTGCAAAGCCCACAAGCAGTGACCTGCTCTACCATGAGGCAGTGGATCCGAAGGTGTGTGGATGCATACAGGATATTTGGATGCATTGAACCCAGCACTTAAAGTCCAGACCTCATTTAGAATCCTTACATTCCTTTACAAACATCAAATGACAGGAGAGGAGCCAAGGAGTAAACCCAAATCACAATATGAATCTAAGAAAACAAGTTTGCCAATAGTGCACTTGAAATTACACCTACATCATGATTGGAGCTGAAAAGGAGGAGACCTAACACTTTCAGTGGAAAGGAAGATCTGATGTCATGGGTTAGAGCCAAGAAGTATACTACTTAGGTAGGAGGGAGGAGCTTAGCTGAAAGACATCTGGCAAGTTATCCCTTGAAAGTAAGACTGTCCTGTTGACCTTGAATAATTTTTGTGGCCCTTCACTGTACTGTACTGTCTCGACCCTAAGATTTTTTATTTAAATATTGTCTCCAAACCTGGGCACAATATTCCAGAGGTCCTGCAAGGTTACAGTGTTGGGGCCTCCCTGGCCCCACATGCTACCCCAGAATCAGGGCCATGAATGTGCTGACAGTGATCTGCCATTTTCACAACTGTAGTCTCCTGAGGCCTTCCAGTGAGCCCAGCATAGCCCCACCAGCCTGGCAGACAGGAATGTAGTAGAATTGGCTCCAGAACTGCCAAATCTCCCCCGTCCTTTTTACATGGCTTTTATTTTTTTATTACATTTTCTGATTTCCTGCCCACTGACAGTCTGGTCTCAGAGTCATAGGGCTGGAGAGGCAGGAACAACCTTGTTGCTTAATATAAGCTGAATTAAGAAAATGAAGTCCCATCCCTCATGCCTCACCATGATAATCCATCTAGAATTAAGCCAAGAAGTGCATTGATCCTCAGACCTAACAGATCTGACTGAATACAAACTCTCTATTTACAGGGCATGGTGCATTGATAAATGCTTGTTCTTTTTTCTTTTACACCTTTCCCATCGCCCACCCACAATGCAACCTTTATGTACTATTAAGCTGGAGTTCTGCTGTCCCCACCTACCAGTGGGTAAGCCCATATTTACATTTCAAGTCAGAAAGAAAAAAGAACAAGCATTTGTCAATGCCAAATGTTCTCCACTGGTATTGCTGCTGTACTGGGTCTTGCCTGTACACAGTTGTAATATATATTTACCCAGGGTAGAGCAGATAAGATGCAGTATCTCATTTTCAGTGCTATCCTGCTTTGACACAATTTTAGATTGTAATTACCCAGGATAGGGCAGCTGAGAGGCAATATGTACTATTAAGCAGTCTCCCACATTTTGACTCCAGATGTCCAACAGTCTTTTTATGACCTCACATTATAATCAAGAGAGGTGGAATGTTTTAAATCCCATCCAAAAGGTAATTTGCTGTGCGACAGTGGAAAGAAATTTCAGAGTTACAGATGGGTGTATGTTTTCTTCCACCAGCAGAATTCTGGCGAAATGCTGATTTAGTTTGCGCAAAAGTTTGTAACATTTTGCCAGAATTGTGATTTTGGTTATTTCCATCTAATTTAAAAAGTATTTGTCCAAACTGTACCACATTTTGGGACATTGACTGTCCCTGTGCCCATACAGATGTGTACCAAGTTCCAGATCCCTATTTAAAAATGACTGAGTTATAAGCCTCCAAATGTTCAGAAATGTTAAAATTATAGTTAACAACTACATAAACTAAAAGAGTTTGTGCAAATTACATTAAAGTTGGTATGGTGATATTACCCATGCCCATATATATGTATGCCATGCATCAGATCTTTAGCTTTATAGGCGACTAAGGTATAAGCCTCCAAATGTTCAGAAATTTTAAAATTACATTTCCAAACATAAACTGCTGAATTTTAAGCCCCTATAAGTTTAAAGCTAGATACAGGATATAACCAATGTTGTTAAGATCATTGACCCTAAATATTAAGCTTTAAGGTGGCCACCATGGTCCAACATCAGAACATCATGCTGCCATGCTGATGACCTGGGTTCGGAAGCGAGGTCCTGGAAGTTGTGTCAGGAGGCAGGTCATTGCTAATCCTTACAATCTCTATTTTGCAGTTTCTATGAATCTTCCAAGAAAGAATGCTTCTAAGTTTATAATTATCTAACTCTAAAGGTGGCTAGGTTCTAAGCATAGAAATATTTTCAGAACTTTTCACACATGAATATGAAATTGCTAAATTGTGAGCACCTATAACTTCCCTACTCTTCATCCAAATGTTATACAACTTGACAAGCTGTTAGGGCATGTCCTTGCCAATAAGTATGCCACATATATCAGATGACTAACTGTAACACAGACTGAGTTATAGCCAATTACAAATCTCATAAAATTCCCAAAGGCTTTGTGAAATTTCGCAAACATTCATGGAATTTCATGAAAATTCCACACATTTTGAATTTTCTAACTTCAGCCACCTCTTTTCAGAGTGGATTTAAAACAAGCATTTGTCAATGCAGAATGTTTGCTTGCTAGCATTGGCAGTGGTAGTGTAGAAGTTAGAGAGCTGCGTAATAGGAATGGCAGTGAAGTATTGAACTGAAACCAACCCCACCACCACCCTGCAGAGAGTGACAGGCATTGGGGTGTGCCTTTGGGTCATCAGGCATAACGGCCACGCCATTTCACCACACCCCACCCTGCAGACACTGACAAATGTCACAGTGTGTCTTGGGGTCTTTGGGCCTTATGCACACCCCATTCCATCAGGAAATACAGTGAGATGGGTGTGGTGTAGGAGAATGGGGTGAACTTTGGGGCTGAAGAGTCCAAGGCATACCTCGATGCCTGTCACTGGCTGTAGGGTATGGAATGGTATGAGCATTACAGGCAAGAATCCCAAGTCAAACCCCTGATGCCTATCATTCTCTACAGGGTTGGGCGTTATGGTTGGAAACCCTAATACCTCAGGCATTTGTTGGTATTTTCACTCCAAATTTTCAACATGTTTTTTTTGTGACCCCTCCTCATGAACAGTGGCAATATCAGTTTGTTAACCGGAAGCTGCTTATGCACAGCAACTATGACATTTAGCACCACAGGTGCAAAAACATTCTGAACAGGATGTAAAAAATGACAGCTGTACTGTTCATGGGGAGGTGTAAAAAATGGCAATGTTGCAAATGTGCAGTAAAAATATTAAAAAAACTGGTGAAGTCACGAGCGTGCATAGAAAGTGTGCAACGACACCATTAATGTAATTAGTTTGGGGATTTTACAGCAGATTGTCAACATAGGCATTTTGGGACCTCCGATCATGAACAGTGTCACTGTGATTTTCTTTATCTGTCCCGAACAATGATTTCCCACAGCGACCACGCATCTCTGCACTGAAAGTGTGAAAACACGTTTCGGCCATGTTGTGAAAATTGACAGCTGTACTGTTCATAAGGAAGTGTGGAAAAATGCCACTGGTGAAAATCTGGATTGAAAATATTACAAATTCATGAATTTACGAGGGTGCTTGGAAACTACGCAATGCTCACTCATAACACAGTCAGTTTATGGACTTTTGTCACCAAATTTTCAACATAGCCATTTTATGACCTCTGCTCATGAACAGTGTAACTGTGATTTTCTTAATCTGTCCCAAACATTCCTTCCTTTCAACTGCGGTATTAAGCTACGTATGCAAAACATTTTTGGCGGCGTGAAAAATAGCAGCTGTGCTGTTTCATAAGGAAGTGTAATAAAATGGCAATGTTGAAAATCTGGAGTGAAAATATTGAAAATTCGCAAGCTTACGAGCGTGCGTAGGAACTGCGCAACACATGCTCGTAACAGTCATTTTTAGGAATTTTTTCACAAAATTTTCAACATAGCCATTTTAAGACCTCTGCTCATGAACAGTGTCACTGTGATTTTCTTAATGTGTCCCATACATTGATTTCACACACTAACTGCGCCATTGTGCGCTACATGGGTGGAAACACATTTTGGGCAAGATGTGAAAAATGACAGCTATACAGCTCATAAGGAGGTGTGGTAAAATGGCAATGTTGAAAATCTGCAGTGAAAATATTGAAAATTCGCAAACTTATGAGCATGCGTAGGAACTGCGCAACGCACGCTCGTAAAACATTTTTAGGAATTTTTTCACTAAATTTTCAACATAGCCATTTTAAGACCTCTGCTCATGAAAAGTGTCACTGTGATTTTCTTAATTTGTCCTGTACATTGATTTCGCACACCGACTGCACCATTGTGCACATAGGCGGAAACACATTTTGGGCAAGATGTGAAAAATGACAGCTGTACAACTCATAAGGAGGTGTAGTAAAATGGCAATCTTGAAAATCTGGAGTGAAAATATTGAAAATTCGTGAACTTACGAGCCTGCATAGGAACTGCGCAACGCACGCTCGTAAAATAGTAATTTTTTTGGAATTTTTCCACCAAATTTTCAAAGTAGGCTTCTTGAGAGCCCACCTTATGAACACTGGCAGTGTTATTTCATTAATCGGTCCCAAAAGGTGATTTCATGCAGGGACTACGAAATCACCCTTCGGGCCCGAATAAAGCCATGACAGTGACAGCATTCATGAGAAGGGGTCCCAAAAACCCCATGATGAAAATTTGGTACAAAATTCCAAAAAATGCCTGAGATATGCAGCAAAGTTGAAAAAACCCTATTCATTACATTATACAGCTTACCGTCATTTCCTCAGTTCGCGGTCGGCTTTGAAGAGTGCAGATGTGTTCCCGGTCCACTGGGTGTGGGGAGGCAGGGTGCATAGTGGGTGGGTGCTGGTAGGGGCAGAGACTGTGAGGGACCGTTTTTAAGTTACAGGTTTTTTTTTTGTTTAGGTGATGACGCGGGACGTTTGCCACGCTGGGGTGGGCTCCCAGCATGGCACAAGGATGGCTGGTGGGGGCATGGAGCCGACCAGGGATTGGGCACCCCTGTTGGCAATAGCATTTGTTGCCACACTGGGGTGGGCCCCCAGTGTGGCACCCTGTACTGGGGAGAAACAGTGGATCCGGACGGGGATTGGGCACCCCCACTGGCTATATATCAGCGGTCACGCTGGGTGGGCACCCAGTGGCCTAAGTAACTGTGCTTGGGGGGCATAGCACAGCTGACGGGATTGGGCACCCGTCGGGCTATAGCAATGTCGGCCATGCTGGGGTGGGCACCCAGCGTGGCCTATGTAACTGTGCTGGGGAGGCACAGCAGTGTGTGCGTGGGGGAGCAGCACGCAGTATGCGTGCGTGTGTATGTGTGTGTGTGTGTGTGTGTGTGTGTAGGGGGAGTGTGCATGAGCAGGCGATATCTTATCGCTGCTCACTGAAGCGTAGCTCCCCCTTTCAACTGTATGCCACTGCACTTTGGAGCTGTCATAGACAGCTCAGCAGACATTGGAGAACTGCGACCGTGCCTGCAAACACACTGACTGAATTGGAAGAGGGCTGCCACACCTCCGAAAACTCTGATGATGGCACTATGTTTCTTGCACATGTGTGCAAGCAAACATAAAAATGACACTTGCCATGTTCAGAAGGTGGGGTAATACAAGAGATATGTTAAAAATTAGGGGCCAAAATCTGCAAAAAACAGATTTCACTGTGTGGGGATATAAATGTTTATAAATCATGCTTGGTGCCACTTGTGCTTGTACATTTGTTTTGCTTTGGCTTTACTTGTTCCCATCTTGTTATGAGTTAATAGCTGAAAATGGCCCGGAGGATGGGAAGAGCACTGGAGAAGGAGGAGGGGAAGGTGGAGGAAAACTTGAACGTTAAGCAAAGGAGGCTGGGCATGTTAGTGTTTTAAGGAAGGTATCCCCACCCACTGAACTACAGGCACGGCCCTTCAATTCACTGTACGGGTATATAAATGTTTTTGAATCATGCTTGGTGCCACTTGTGCTTGTACATTTGTTTTATTTTGGCTTTACTCGTTTGCATCCTTTTATAAGTTGATAGCTGGAAAAGGCTGAAAAAATAGAATTAGTATCCACCTCCTCAAACTCACAGAGAGTATACCTGGCAGCACTCAGGACAGGAAAACCCCCTTTAATGGAGGAAACCTCTGAGGAACCATAGCTACCAAGTTGCCCTCCTTCTGGACATACTAAGAGGAGATGGAAAGAAACGCAGAACGTAATTCTGCTTCAGGATTAGGAATGTAGGTTTTGAAGCAAGATGACGTCCATCTTCATAGACGTTTTATAATATGAGCTGCAACTTCCTTCCATGAAGCAGAGGTAGCAGGTCCTATTCGAAAAGAGTGACCAGAATAAGCAGGAGGATTACATTCTAGACATTGTAGAAGCAATTGAACTGAATCCACAAATTCTTTGGTAGTTACAGGTAATTTGTTGATTGATGGTAGCAGAGGAAAATCTGGTGATTATTGGCAATGGAGAAGAAGTAGTTGGTTTAGGAAGTGGATGGGGCACCATGCAATAGCTGTAGGAAAATAAGGTGTGTCTACTCCTTTCATGAATCTGTCAGTTTTTGATGCAGGAAGATGAAGGATGTAATGGTCTGAATGTTTGGTAAGATGTTTGACCTTGAGGAAGGAAGGAAGGAAGTAGCAGAAGGCACTGAAACAGTGAACTCTCCTGGGCATAGAAATCCATAAAATGCGAGACAAATAGCTGCAGACAGTACAATGGAATAAGTGGTTGGATGCTCAGATTTCAGTAAGGTGTAGATTCCTGTGAGTAGTAATTTTACTGCTGGGTGAGACATGAAGGAGAAAGAAGCTGGATCTTGCTGGCAGAAGTGAAACTGAATGCCTGCTAAGTATTGATGGATGGCTGAATGTGACAGCTGACAGGTTGTATGATAGTAAGTCATAAAGGCAAGAATGGCAGGTAGGGACACTAGTAAGGCAAAAGAAGACATACTGGAGTAGAATGTAGTGTATATTCTCTAAGCTGTAGTATATGCTGATTTCGTGCTGGTGGACAAAGCCAACAACATAAGAGCTTGAGCTGTCTTGAGGTAACCAGTTATGGCATGATTAGGTCCTGAAACTGAGGAGATGGAGTTGCTAGATGGTCTGCTGTAGGTAGCAAAAAGTGGAAATTCTGAAATTGAAAATGGGAAAGATGATCAGCGGCTGTATTGAGATGGCCTGGAATATGAAAACATTGTATGCAGAAGTTATGTATAAGAGAAAGCCATGTCAATCTCCACAAGAGTAGCATGATTGTAGGAGAAGATTATCTGCCTTTATTAAGGATATCTGCAGTTGTTTGATTATCAGTGTATAATGATACAGTAGTTAATGACCAGAAGTGTCCCCATGTAAAGGCTCCTGCAACTATGGGATAAATCTCAAATAATGGAGAGGAAGTCAGGGCTGCAGGTAATTGAAGAAATTCAGATGGCCATGTCAAAGCGATCCAGGCTGTTTGGAAGATGGCAGCGAATCCATGTATAGGAGAATCATCCCTGTACATGTGAGGAGACAGATCAGGAGACAGATCCTTGTAGAACATGGAATAACCATTCCATTGATCTAAAAAAAGGTACCATGTGGCAAGGTCGGATTTTGCAGCAGTTGTGAGGGAAATATGATGATGTAAGGCTGAAACAGAAGGAAACAACTCAAGCAAGTAGGATATGAAGGCATGGCCTTGTGGGATGATGCAAATAGCAAAATTAAGGTAACCCAGCAGGGTTAAGAGTTCATGTTTGGTACGGGATGAGCAATTTGAAAAAGACAATACTAGGGCCTATATTTGAAGCAATTTATCGGAAGGAAGTCTGGCTTCCATGCATACTGAATCAAGAGTAATGCTAGTAATTCCAGTTCAATAACAGGACCAATTGTCTTCTCTTCAGAAATAGGCACTGCTAATCGTTGGAACAAATGGTGCAATGCAGTTACAGCTTCCACTGGTGGTGCTGAAGGAGGTTGGATGAGAAGGAAGTCATCTAGTAAGTGGATGACTGAAGTCACGTGGAAATAATTCAATAATAGCCAACATAAGGTAGTAGAGAAAATATCAAATAATTTCAGACTGCTTTTGCATCCGAATGTAACCCATACAGCGATGTAATACAAATTATCCCATTTGATACCATAGAGGCGCCAAAGCGAGGGGTGGATAGGAAGCAATTCCAAGGCATCTGAAATGTCGGCTTTGGAGAACCACACATCTTTGCCAAGCTGTTTAACAGTAATTATAGCATCGTCTATTCGAGCATAAGCCAAGAAAAAATCTTGAGATGGAACAAGAGAGTTAATACTGGGAATTGAAGTAGCATGTGGAGTGGAGAAGTTGATTATGAGCCTCTTTTTTCCTGAAAGTTTATGGGTAGCCACGCCAATGGGGCTGACATGAAATACAGGAAATGGTGGATGTTGAAATGGTCCAATTAGGTAGCCTTTGTCCTGTTCTTTCTGCAGAAGTGACTTGACCACATCCAATTGAGATAAGGCAGTTTATAGATTAGAGCATTCAAAGGAATCTTGAAGAAGGGAACACACCATAGTATGGAATCTGGATGTAAATCCCAAAATAAGATATTACACTAATGTTTGAGAAGGGTGACTAGTATGCAGTTGAGCCAGAGCATTGACATTAGTGGGAGTTGAAGGATGTTGTACTAGTAAGGATTTACTTCTCAGAGC
Source organism: Neoceratodus forsteri (assembly GCA_016271365.2). Taxonomy (NCBI): domain Eukaryota; kingdom Metazoa; phylum Chordata; order Ceratodontiformes; family Ceratodontidae; genus Neoceratodus; species Neoceratodus forsteri. The sequence continues at coordinate 283,779,835 of JADMNL010000026.1, read as the reverse complement.
AGGGCAAGCAGATTTGGTGTGAGCATCCCCACAATGGTTGCAAACATGCAAAAGATTACAGCCTTGTACTGTGTAACCCATGGTGTTAAAGTTGTTGCATACAGGTCTACCAGCAATGAATGTGACAGGGCGACCAAACCTATCATGAGAAAAATGAGGAAGAGCACTAGGGTTGTGAATAGTTTGGGTAATAGTCGGGCCAGATGAAGTAGTAGTACGTGACATGGATGCATCAGGTATGGATAAGGGGCAAAAGTAGCAGCATGGGAAAATGGGCTGCAGATTTATCAGGTAATGCCTGTTGTCCAGCAAAATGGCAGCAGATCAGCTCATTATCAAGAGAGCCCCAGTGCGGGCATACATTGAAGTGAGACAGGGCAGCAGCAGCCTTGGCAGAAAAGGACTTGTGGTAATCGAAGAAATGAGTACTGCCATAGTGGACGCCAAGTTCGACTGCCAGATAGAGGTTGGCATCCAGTTCTTCTCTGTGAGCTGGAAAAGCGGAACAAAGGATATCCCTGTAAAGGCTAAATGCCTAAACAAACTCAGAAATAGTTAATTTCTTGGAAAGTCTAGGATCCTTAAAACGAAGAACGACAGAGAAGTCACCACAAGAAATGACCCTGTTCTCTATGGTATCGTGGGGAGGAAATAAGCAATAAAATAATATTGACATCTTTCCCCTCAATGATATCCTTGTGGAGATGACTAGGTACTAAATGAATGGGAGATACTGCCAGTATGGAGGAGCCAGTAGCCAGCATACCTGACATAGAGGAAATATCAGGAACAGGTGTATGAGGTAGAGGCTCTGGAGCAGGAGCCGGAGGAGGTGTAGGGATGTCTGGGGCATCTGGAGGCTAAGGTGTCACAGGAAAAGGTGTTTGACGTTTTTCAAGCATATCGAGCCGTCATGGCTAGTTGAGAAAGGATATCCTTCAATTCAGCAAAGGTGTCTGCATCTGGACTGGCAGGAGGATCAGGTGGTATAGGAGAACCACGATTCTGATGCTCAAGTAGTAAGTCAAACAATTCCTGTTTTGTTGCATTAACATGGAAAGGAACACCCAGTTTCTTCAATTCAGCCGTTAGATAAGGGACGGTCCAGTCTTTCAAGGAATGCTTGAATTTGGTAGTATGTTTCCTATGGACAGAAGGGGCTGGAGCAGATCTGTCAGGTGGAGCTGGCGAAAAGTTATAGTAGAAATCAGGTGTAGATAGTGTAGGTTGTATATAAAGTAGGGAAGTCAGTGATGCAGAAAACAAGTAGATTATGACTTATAAGATGCCCCATGTAGGCACCAGGTGGTTAGCAGCTGAACAGACACCCCACGTAGGTTCTGCCAGACTGAGTAGAAATTAGCTTCCAGGAGGACTGAGACGTTCAGGCAAGAAATGCGAGGGGGAGCTGATTATAAAGTGGTTGACTTGTTAAGGTATGGTATAGGCAATGCTAATGGAGTTCAGGTAGTGTTGAGCCTCCTGTACAGTCCACAAAAACAAAGATTAACTGGCAGTTATAGACGTCATCCCCGTGGCAGAATAGATGTCACTGTAAAACACTTGAAACTTGATTAATTGGCTGTCTCTAGTATAGACTAGTAAGCCTTTTAGAAATAAGCCCAGTGGAAATGAATGGCAATGCCTCATCCAGTAGTGCGGCCAAGGATCCAAAACATTCTGGAACCTGACCACCGGAAGCAGCATGGACTGCTGCTGAGGACGGTCCAGGTAGTGGAGGAAAGGTAGAGTAGTATTGGGAGGACTCAGTGCCCAAGGCAGAGAGCAGGGAAAGAGGAGGACAAGCCCCCCCCCAAAAGGGGAAAACAAAAGCCACCAAGCTAGCACAGCACAGCACAGCACAGGAGGGGAAGGGAGGGAGAAGAAGCTGGGGGGCACCAGCGAACCAGCAAGAAGGGAGATACACCATCGAGAGGGGGGATGCACCGGTGAACCAGTGGGACAGAGAGAGGAGCAAGCAGAGGAGCTGCAGAGCCGCAGACAGCAAGAGACAGGAGCAGCGATGGAGCATAGGTAAGCAAAGAGAGAAGGCAGCGAGGAAGAACCACAAGCCCGTCCCAGCATTAAACTTGAAGGCTACATGAAGGAGGCTGGGAGTGTTGGTGTTTTAAGGACAGTATCCCCACCCACTGAACTACGGGCGGGGCCCTTCAATTATGAATAAACGTTGGAACAATTACTTGCGCTTAACTTAGTTGGTTTTTCACATTTTTACCATAAACTTTCAACTTAATCTTTTTATGACTACTCCTAAGCATGACAGGTGTCATTTATAAAACAATGACTGAAACATCATTTTGTGCCACAAGTGTTAAATTACATTTTGGGTAGGATTTGAGAAATGTCAGTTATCACAATCATGCAGTAGTGTGAAAAAGAGGCTATGTTGAAAATTTGGAGTAAAAATATTGAAAATTACCAACATTACAAGCCTGCATCTGTAAATGTCAAAGTAGGCTCATAACTTCGTTGTTTTTTTTAAATATTTTTACCCCAAATTTCCAACATAGTCCTGAGCCCCACTTCATGATCAAGGGTGGAGAAAATGTTCAAATCCTGCCCAATAGGTAATTTCACACAGCAATCCCAAAATCACCTTTTGGGACAAGAAAACACATTTTGGCAAGGATTTGAAAAATGACAGCTGTCACAGTCATGAGATGCTGTGAAAAAAGTGGCTATGTTGAAAATGTGGGGTGTAAATATTGAAAATTACCGAAGTTATGAGGCTGCATTAGCAAAATTCATCCTAGGCTCATAACTTTGTTGTTTCGTAATATTTTTAACAAGGGCAGAGAAAATTTTCAACTCCTGCCCAAAAGGTGATTTCACACAGCGACTGCAAAATCGCCTTTTAGTATAGATTTGCCTAATTTCATTGCCATTATTCATGAAGTGGAGTTAAAAAAAAGCATGTTGAAAATTTGGTGAAAAAATAATTGCCAAGTTATGCCATTAAGTTCAAAACCTCACTGAAATACATTGAACCACGTACCTGTGTCTGATTTGTAGTTTACAGTATGGTGTTGAATAGTGAAGATTTGTCTGCAGTCTAGAGAGGATTACTATGTTGGACCCTCTGATGGGTAACTAAGGGTTTGGGGAATTGGGGTTATCAGTGCTGAGTGGGTGGGTTGGGTGGGGGACTAACGGCATGGCAGCAACAGACATGGTTGGCTGATTTTCTTTTTTGCAACGTACTTAACAGGAAAAAAATTACAAAAGATGGTTTTCTTTATTTCAGGTGGTGACACTGGGGGATTGGGCACCCCCAGGGTTGGTGTTATGTTTGGAGCGTGTGGGGTGGTGGGAGCTGAGTGAAAGGGTCAGGTGGGGGGACAGTAAGGAAAGCAGCAACAGACATTGATTGACAGTTTTCTTTTTTACAGGGTGCATTTACAAAAACAAACAAAAACCTACTAAGAATGGTTTTCTTAATTTTAGGTGACAACACCATGGGATTGGGTATCCCTAGAGTCAGTGTTATGTTTGTGGGTGGTGGGATAGTTGTGGGTGCTGAATGGAAGGGTCAGGTGAGAGAACAGTAGCAGGGCTAGCAGCAACAGACATCAAGGGCTGGTTTTCTTTGTTACAGAAGACTGATCATTCATGACAGATCAGCTGTGCTTGCTGGGCAGCATAGATAAAAGGAAAGAAATGACCTATGACAGGGTCAGCTCTGTCTTTTCAAATACATGATGTTTTTGCCCAGCAAGCCAGAACAGTGTCATGATCAGCCTGGCTGATGTTTGGTGTGATACTGATGAGCCCCATGCAGACCACTCTACATTGAACTGACAGTATCACACCCCTCAAAAGCCACTCTCCTAACAAATGTTCCCTGTGCATCCATACAAAGAGAACATAATGAGATACAGTCTGAGCTTAACATAGAGTTCAACATTTTTAGTAACTATATGGATTGATGCACACTAGAAGACAGTAAAATTACTAAAATACATACTAACTGAGAAAAAAGGTTGTGAAAAACATCCCATGAAGCAAACCACCAGATAAAACAAGCACTTGTCAATGCCGAATGTTTGCTTGCTGGTATTAGCATTGGAAATGCAGGAGTTAGACAGATGCAGAGTAGGAATGCCAGTGAAGTATTGAACATAATGACAACTCCACCTCCATCCTGCAGAGATGGACAGGCATTGGGGCATGCATTTGGGTTGTCGCCCAAAAAGTTCATGCCATTTCACCTCATCCTATCCTACAGACACTGACAAGTGTTGAGGTGTGCTTTGGGGTGTTCGACTTTACAGTCACCCCACTCCATAAGGACATATGCTGAAATGGGTGCAATATAGAATGGAGTGAACCGTGGGGCCGAAGAGTCCAAGGCACAGCTCGATGCCTGTCAGTGACTGCAGGGTGGGGGTGGGGTTGGGTTGGAATGGCATGAGCATTACAGTTGGCAATCAAAGGCACACCCCTGATGCCTGTCAGTCTGTACAGGGTGGGACATTATGGTTAGAAACCGTAATGACCCGGGTGTGTGTTGGTATTTGCAGTACAAATTTTCAACATGGGCATTTTGTGGCCCCCCCACCTCATGTAAGCTTTGCGACCTCTTCTCATGAACAGTGGCAGTGTGATTTTGTCAATCTGTCCTGAAATTTGAGTTTCCACAGCGATTGTGCCATTGTGCATCTGATGTATGAAAACACAGATCGGGCAGGATGTGAAGAATGACAGCTGTAGCATTCATAGGGAGGTGTGAAGAGATGGCAATGTTAAAAATCTGTAGTGAAAGTATTAAAAATGACCAAAGTTCTGAGTGTACGTGGAAACTTTGCAATGCATGCGTGTAACACAGTCATTTAGAGGAATTATTTCACCAAATTTTCAACATAGGCATTCTGTGACCTCTGCTCATGAACACTGCCACTATGATTTCCTTTTTTTTTTTGGTTGAAATTTCGGTTTGTCCGCCTTCCCAGCCTGCCATCCCCAACCTTTCAGAAGCCCCAAGGCAGACATCCCTCTACCTTCCACCCCACCAGAATGACCCCCTGATCCCCATGAAGCTTTGGCTTACCCCCAGAGTGGGGATAGGGCAGAGCCCCTATGCCCCATCACTTACGTTCCATTGGTTCGGGGGCCGTCAGGCAGGTGAAGGCATATTGAGGGCACATCTCCAGGGCTCCATCTTCCCGGCAATGGCAGGCATTTTCCTCCTTTTTTTCTCCCACCCCTACAGCATGAGACCCTGACGTCAAGGCATTGAGTGCCAACATCATGCTGCATAGCTGCCGCCCATCCCCTGCCACTAGGAGCTTGTAGTACTCTGAGCCTCCACTTGGAGTCAGACAAGTGCGCGGGCTGTGGCCTCAACCCTCCCCAGAGTAGGCGAGCTGTCGTGGGATGCTCAAGCCTATCTCCCCCCAGCCGACCCACCAGTGACCTGAGTCCGCTCCCGAACCTGGGTCTCCAGTGTGGAGTGAGGTGTGACATCCAGTGCCTCAACCCTCAGTGCCACAGGGCCAGTATGATTTTCTTAATCCATCCTGAACATTGATTTCCCGCAGCAACACGGTATTCTTTGTCAGATGTGTAAATGCATATTTCGGGCACGATGTGAAAAATGACAGCTGTACTGTTCGTAAGGATGTCTGAAAAAATGGCAATGTTGAAAATCTGGATTGAAAATGCTACAAATTTGCGGAGTTACGAGGGTGTGTGGAAACTGCATCATGCACGCTTATAACACAGTCATTTTATGGATATTTGTCACCAAATTTTCAACATAGGCATTTTAGGAGCTCTGCTCATGAACAGTAACTGTGATTTTACAAACGAACATACATATGAATATATGAACATGTGAATCTGCCAGCAGAACACACCAATTGATCTATGTAAGTCTGCCTGACTGTGCAGCTAGCATCCTAGATTGCAGCTGCCCCAGCCTTCTTCCACTCAGTTTCTCCTCTGCTTGTCCCAGCCCCTGCCCCCCGACTCTTCCTCTTACTTTATCCTACTCCTCCTTATAGCTATTGCCTGTCCTACATGTTACCACCCCCTCTGGTAGCACATTCCAACTAGACACCACCCACTCAGAGAAATAGTGCCTCCTCATTTCCCTCTTGAAATGTCCCCCTTTCAACCTTAGTCAGTGCCCCCTCTTCTCTCTTACACTCCTCAATTTTACTCCCTCAGGTATTTAAATGCTTCAGTCATATCCCCCCTATCCCTCCTCTCCTCCAGGGTGTACATGTTCAACTCCTTCAGCCTAACTTCATATTCTTTTCCTTCCATCCCCTTTAACATTTTTGTGCCCTCCTTTGCACTCCCTCCAGTAATTTTATCTCTCTTCTCAGATATGGCCTCCAGTATTGCACATAGTACTCTAGGTGCAGTCTGTCCAATGATCTGTAGACAGGTAGGATCACATCCCTGTGTCTGGATGAGAACCCTCTTGCAGTGCACCCCAGCATCCTGTTTGCCTTCACTGCTGCTCTTGTACAGTGGGCTGAGTTGTTCATGCTCCTAGCTACCAAAACCCCTAGGTCCTTCTCCTCCTTCTCTCTGATCCACAACCAATAGTCCCTCTTCTGGTTCTTAGCCCTGAAGTGCATCACCTTACACTTCATTGCATTGAATCCTAGCTGCCACTCCACCAACCATGTATCTAGTTTGGTTAGGTCCCCCTGCATTTTTTCCCATCCATCTTCTTCATCCACCACCGCCCTCAATTTGGTATAATGTGCGAACAGACTAACCCTGCTCCCCACTACGGGTGCTATATCAGAGATAAAGAGCCCAAATAGCACCAGGCTCAGCAGTGACCCCTGTGGCACCCCGCTTTTCACTGCTCTGCGTGCCGAGAGTACCTCCACCACCACCCCCTTCTGCATCCTCCCCAGTAACCAGTTCTCTATCCATTTAGTCAGCTTTTTTTCCCACTTCCACTGCTGTCAGCTTCCCCCAGTCTCCCATGAGGCACTCTATCAAAGGCCTTACTGAAGTAAAAGTACAGGACATGTACCGCATGGCCCGTATCCAACTTCCTTGTCACCCAGTCACAATACTGTATTAGATTGGTTTGACAAGACCTCCCTAAGATGAACCCGTGTTGCCGCCCATCTTGGAGGCCATTACTGTCTAGGAATACCACCAGCCTCTCCTTCAGTATCGCATCTATAAGCTTACCCACGATGGATGTGAGACTTACCAGACGATCATTTCCTGGCTCCTCCCTAGGCCCACTGTTGTGTATTTGGACCACATGGGACACCCTCCAGTCCTGGGGCACACACCCATTTCCTGGGAGGTGTTGAACAGATCTGCCAGCAGCTCAGCCAACAGCTCTGCCATTACCCTCAGCACCCTGGGGTGGATGCCATCAGGACTTGGTGCCTTGTTCACCCTTACTGTCCTCAGCCCCTCTAGCACCCTACTTTCTGTGATCACTTTGTCCGTCACCTCCTCCCCCCTTTCTCTACCCCCAGCCCATTCTGGTAGTGGGCCATCCCTCTCCTTATTGAAAATGGAGCAGAATTACTCATTTAGAATTTCCACTTGCTCCTTCCCCTTTTCCACCCAATCCCCTCCCCACTTTATCCTCACAATATGTTCCCTGCACTTCCTCTTTTCCCCGTCATACCTAAAAAAGTCCTTTTCCCCTCCCTTTATGCCCTGTGTGGAACTTCATTTCCTGGAGGCCTTAGCTTTTTTCAACCTCCTGGCAACCTCCCTTGACCAACTCCAGAAAGCCTCCTTATCCTCTCCCTTCCCTGTTCTCCTGTACTTCTGGTATGTAGCTGTTTTTGCCCTCACCCCTTGCAGCACTTCCTTGTTCAGCCAGCATGGTTTCTTGCCTCTGCTCTTCTTACTCCTGGCCCTGGTGCACGCTACTGTGGCCTCTGTTAGCCCAGTCTCTATGACTCTCCACTTTTGTTCTCCCATCCCCCCAAAGTCCACCCTAATAAAGTCCATCACCTTAGTGAAACAGAAACATAGAAGTTGACGGCAGATAAGGACTGCAATGCCCATTCAGTCTGCCCATTTCTTTTTCTACCTTATAAATGTGCCATCAGCCTTTGCTCTGTCAGTGGCCTATCTATTCATACTCATTTGTATTGCTTCCTTATGCCTATCCCATGCCTGTTTGAAGCCCTGCATTGTATCCATAGTCACCACTTCCTGAGGAATAGAAACATAGAAGTTGATGGCAGATAAGGACCGCAAGCCCCATCCAGCAGAAGATGATGGCAGATAAGGACCGCAAGGCCCATCTAGAGCCCATGCCTCCTGTCTCCCTGCCCAGTGTGACAATGAGCCACACTGTTTGGTGGTCTCTACCTGCTGGGTCTTCCAGCCGTACCTCCCTCATTGCCTCCATTTGCCAGTACTAGGTCCAGAGTGCTATCAAGTCTTGTAGGCCCACTTACCAATTGCATCAGAAAGCCACCCTGGAATGCATCAAGGAGCACCTGCTTCCTGGTATTGCTAGTGGCCGGGGTGCTCCAGTCAACCCCTGGGAGGTTAAAATCCCCCACTAACACAACACTCCCCTTCTACACACCCTCCTTATCTGCTCTGTCAACTCTCCATCCAGTTCCCTGGATTGGGCTGGTGGTCTGTACACCACTCCCAGCCTCAGCTTTCTGCCCTTGAAGTCCAGGAACTGCACCCAAAGAGCCTCTGCCCTCTCCTCTTCTCTTCTCCTTCATCCCTTATGCATTTAATCACTTCCTTCACATAGAGTGCAACCCCCTTCCAACCCCCTGGTCTCTGCTGTATATCCTGTATTCTGGGATTGCCAAGCCCCAGTCATGGTACTCTGTGACTCAAGTCTTTGTCACTGCGGCAATGTCCACCTACCCCTCTGAAAGGAGCACCTGAAGCTCTGCAATTTTGTTCCCCAGGCTTCTTGCATTGAGAGACCCATATCCCTCCTTCTCCTCACTCTTCTCCTCCTTGGCCTGTATCCCTCCTCCTGGTAGTCCACACCCTTTCTCCTCCTTATTCTTACTGGGTGGTGATGTCTTCTGTATTACACTCAGACCACTCTGCCCACCCCCTCCCAGGGTTACTATGCCTCAGCCTTTACCTATATCTAGGGGGGTGAGCTCATTAGGCTCCCCCTGTCTGGACCTTTCAACTAACCTCAGTCTTTTGGCCACCCCCCCCACTAGTTTAAATCCATCTCAGTAGAGCTATACCTCTCTAATCCTGCCTTTAATACTCCCCTTCCCTTCCTGCTTAAGTGTACCCTGTCCCCTGCATACAAGTCACTATTTCCCGAAACCCTACCCCAGTTAGACACTAACCCATAATTTATGGTGTGGCACCAATCCCTCAGCCACTCGTTGAACTCCTCAATCCTACCCTTCCTCCCCATGCTTGCACATGGTACCAGGAGTACCTCCGAGAATGGCACCGACTCCCTCACCCTCTCACACTGTTTGGCCAACTACTCGAACCTCCTCCCCACTACTTCCACAGTCTCTGCCGCCAAGTCGTTTGTACCCACATGCAACAGTAAATGAGGTTTCTTCCTCCACCTCGCTGCACACTTGAGCATTGCTTGCCCTACCCTTCCAGCAGTCAATCTGGGGATAGCTTCAACCCAAATATGTCTGTGCCCTCCTCCCTTCCATCCCATCTCACCCCCTTTCAGTATAGAATCTCCTAGGATGAGTATACCCCCGTCCCTTAACCCTATCTCTTCTAATGCCCCTTCCACCACCCCAGTATTCATTCTTCCCTGCCCCTTACCCCGCCAGCTGCACCCTCTGTGACTTCTGTATCTGTACCCCCTACTTCCACCTCACCCCTTTTCTTTGCCTTATTCCTCCCATCCCCCTTGAACCCCTTCCCAGCCTGACTACTTCCTACTGGGCTTCCCATGTCAACCTCCCCTCCTCCCCTGCTGATTTCTAACCCCCTCTCCTCTCCCATCCTATCCCTGCTGTTGTCGATTTAGAGCCCCCATTCCCTTCTACCCCAATAATGATGCTCCTCCTATCCTTTCCTCTTCCGGTAGCCTTCTCTCCTCCAGTCACCACCCCCTCCTTCCTTACTAGCCCCCCTTCTACCCTTTCATCCTCGCTAACTCTTCCCCTAGCTGTTGCCATCCGTCTCATGCCCCGCTTGTCCTCCCCCTTCAGTATGTTCCTGCTCCCCCACTCTCTCCCAAAGCAGAGGCTCGAATCTATTCCTAGTTGATACCTCTCCTACATCTCATTGCCCTATCAGTACCTCCTTCCTACTTATTCTCCTCCATGCCACCCCTGGTACCACCCCTGGTCCCTCCTTACCCGCAGCCATCTGCTCTCTCCCCTGGTACTCCTCATGGTCTCTTCCTACCCCAACAGAAGGCCCCCCTCGCCTCTGGCATCCCCTCCCTTCTCCTCTGTTTTGCTAGCGCCTCTGATACTGGGGTCAGTTTCAGTCCCTAGTTGTTCTTCCTCCACCCGCCCTTGCCATCCCATATTCCCACCCCCATCTAGGATGCCTACCATACTCATCTGCCCAGCCACTTAGACTCCTCCCTAACCTGCACAGTGCCTCCCTCAAACTAGCCAGTCGTCTTCAGACCATACAGCGCCGCATCCTCCTAGCCCAGTCCAGGATCATGGTGGACCCACACTCTGTTAACCCCTCCACCCTTCCAAACATGCCCTCCCTATTGACATGTGGCACCTGCTCCATTTTGATCCCATCTTATGTTACGGGCTCTTACTCCCAGGTTCTGTATCCTACTGCAACTTTTAGGCCCCTATTTACTCAAATTCCTATCCCCCCACACTAGTCCCCCTACTGTCCCCTTGCCGACCGGGGTAATTCAGTCTCAAATCTCATCCGTTAGATACTATATTACTGTAGCAATCCTAAAGCCTCCTTGTCCATTTTTCACCCCTCAGCTACCATACCTTTTGTTCTCAGCTCTCATATAGGTTCACTTAGCCCAGTTAGAAATCCTACTACACTCCAAGTATTACTCAGCTCAGTTAGAGGAATAAACAGAACAGATAAATATGTATTATTACAGCAATGATATTAGTATAGCTCAGTACTTAGCTCAGTTAAAGAAATACATATAACTAAATCTGTATTATTACAGCAATCCTCAAAGTATACAATCATTGCTTTGTCTCCACCCCAGAGACCCTGCTGTAATATAGGACAACAGAGGACCCTGGGCAGGAGATTGGGCAATTGTAAAGTCCCTGCAGAGCTCCGTTGAGCTCGGTCACTCCCCCCTCTCATTCACTCATTCTGTTTCTCCCGGCGCTGCAGGCTGCCCTTTTGTACTGGGCCCCTGCCTACATTGGCACCTTTTCTGCCCACAAAGAAATCCGCAGCAATCCCGACAGAGCTCCATTGAACTCGATAACTCCTCCTCTCTCACTCACTCATTCTGTTTCTCCCAGCACTGCAGGCTGTCCTTTTGTACTGGGCTCCTGCTTTCATTGGAGCCATTTTCTGCCTGCAAAGAAGTTCACAGCTGTCCTGACAGAGCTCTGTTGAGCTCGTGCACTCCCCCTCTCTGACTCACTCCTTCTGTTTCTCCCAGCGCTGCAGGCTGCCCTTTTCTACTGGGCTCCTGCCTGCATTTGCACCTTTTTCTGCCCACAAACAAATCCGCAGCAGTCCTGATAGAGCTCTGCTGAGTTCGCTCACTCCCCCTCTCCCACTCGCTCGTTCTGTTTTTCTCCCAACATTGCAGGCTGCCATTTTGTACTTGGCCCCTGCCTACATTGACACCTTTTCTGCACACAAAGAAATGTGCAGCAGTCCCGACAGAGCTCCGTTGAGCTCGCTCACCCCTTCCCATTTGCTCATTCTGTTTCTCCAGCATGGCAGTCTGCCCTTTGGTACTGGGCTTCTGCCTGTGTTTGCTTCTTTTTCTGCTCACAAAGAAATCTGAAGCGTTCCCGACAGATCTCAGTTGAGCTCGTTCACTCCCACTCTCTCACTCATGCGATCTTAATCTGTCCCAAACACTGAATTTCCACAGCGACCGAGCTATTCTGTGCCAGAAGTGCAAAAACACATTTTGACCGGGATGTGAAAAATGACAGCTGTACTGTTCATAAGGAGGTGTGAAAAAATGCCAGTGTTGAAAATCTGGAGTGAAAATACAACAAATTTGCAAATTTACAAGGGTGCATGGAAACTGCGCAGCGCACACTTGTAACACAGTCATTTTTTGGACTTTCATCACCAAATTTTCAACACAGGCATTTTAGGATCTCTGCTCATGAACATCATCACGGTCATTTTCTCAATCTATCCTAAAAAACTGATTTCCCACAGCAACCGCACTATTCTGCGCCTGAAGTGTGAAAACATATTTTGTCCAGTATGTGTAAAATGGCAGCTGTACTGTTCATAAGGAGGTGTGGAAAAATGCCAATGTTGAAAATCTGGAGTGAAAATATGACAAATTCATGAAGTTGCAAGCGTGCGTGGAAACTGCACAATGCGCGATTGTGAAACAGTCATTTTTTTATTTTGTTCACCAAATTTGCAACATAGGCTTTTTGAGAGCCCTCCTCATGAACAGTAGCACTGTCATTTCATTAATTGGTCCTGAAAGGTGATTCCGTGCAGTGACCGTGAAATCACCTTTCTGGACTGAATAATGCCATGACAGTGACTGAATTCATGAGGAGGGGTCCCAATAACTCCATGTTGAAAATGTGGTGCCTAAATTCCCCAAAATGCCCGAGATATGCATCAAAGTTGAAAAAACCCTATTTATGCCATTATACAGCTTACCAGCATATCTTCAGTTCGTGGTCGGATTTGAAGAGTGCAGATGTGTTGCCGGTCCACCAAAGATCGTCACACTGGGCTCTGGAGGTAAGTATGGGGTGGGGGTGTGGAGAGGCGGGGTGCACAGAGGGTGGGCTTGGGTTGAGGGAAGGGCCACCAAACCCATCGAGGGACTGTTTTCTGTTTTACAGGTTTAAAAAACTGCACCCCCCCAAAAAACGTCATGGAACAGCTGTTTTTTTACAGGGACATTTGGCATGCTGGGTTGGCTCCCAGAGTGCCACCTGAGTGGTTTGGGGGGGCTGTAGCCAATGGGGTATTGGATATCCCTGTTGGGACGTACTGAGTAGGGGGAGGGAGCCTAGGGGGATTGGGCACCCCCTCGGCACACAACAAGCTGGGGTGGGGACATTATGCCGATGGGGAGTGGGATCCCCATCGCAAAATTGAATTGAAGGGTATTGAAGCTGATGGATTGGGCCCCCCATCAGCAAAGAAAGACTGTTGGGGGGGCTCATGATGCAGAGGGGGACTGGGCACCCCCTCAGCACACAATAAATGGGGAAGGGGTTACAGTATTCTGATGGGGAGCGGGCCCCCCTGTCAGCAAATGTACTGGGTCGGGGGCATGGGGATGGCAAGATACTACCCTGCAGTGATGGGTCGCTCCCTCTTTGCAGAGAAATGGCTGACACTGCAATGATGAGGTGGCCCCTGATTGCGGCGGCAAAAATATTTCATCTTGGTGGCACTTATGCAGAACCAGTGTCATTGGGACACTGGGCCTGCATTGGTCCACCAGTGCTAAGCCCCCAAATGCAGTGCCATGGTTGGCTGCCACAGTGCCACATCTCTACTACCTGCTTCTCTCCTAAGCTGCCACATAATGTTTCTTGTGCATGCGTGCAAGCAAACATAAAAATGGGGGATTACCATGCCTGGGCAATTGAGGGCCAAGGGTCAACCTGTGTAAAGAGAACATTTTCCAAAGTTAATGGCTGGTCAGTCAGACTTAAGAGGGAGTGGTCAGATGTCAAGACATAAACCAGTGCGGCACAGTCTTTACAGGTTTTGCCTGCCTGGCACATTACAGTGGTGTTTGGATCCCGTAAAGTGAACATGAAAGTAAATAAGACATTTTCCATGCAACATTTTCTTTAAAAATGCAAGTTGCCAAGGGGCTTAGTGGTGCTGAGGGTTGAGGCATTGGATGCCTTACCTCACACCATGCTGGCGACCCTGGTTCAGGAATGGACTCAGGTTGCTTGGGGGTTGGCCTGGGGAGGAAGGATTGAGCATCTGGAGGACTGTTCTCCTTCCTTGGCATGGGGGATTTGCACTGCGTGCTGTCTGCTGACACCTAGTGGTGGCTGGAGGTCGGCACATGCATGCAGCCATGCAAGGGGGTTGGCCCATGTCTAGGGTGATCGATTGCCTCCATGGAGGTGGAGACAGCCTGCCCACCTATTGCACAGATGTGGGTGTGGGAGAAAAATGGAAAATTCTGGGACCCAGCAGGACCCATGATGTGCCGAAAAAGGACAGAGGATGTACCCCTCTGAGGAAGGGGTCATAGCCCCTGCCAGGTCCGTGGCTGTGGAGAACAGAATAATAAAAAAATGCAAGTTGCAGCTTGTTAGTTTTGGCCCATAGACAGGCTTCCTAATAAGGGTGATCAGCTCCTACAGCATCAACAGTCCAGGAAGGCACCTGCCTTTATTGATGTCCTGAGCCTGAGAGAGACAAGCCGAGAAATAAATCAGGTGGAGACAAACTTGCCAGTCTGTGGAAGCCAGAATCACAGCTGGTAGTATCACATCCAGCCACAGAGTTCCAACAAGTTGTACATGATTTTGCATTGGAGACATCAAAACCATGAGTTAAGTCCAAGGATTGACAATGCACATTGGGAGAAAGTTGCTGTGTCAGGAGTTAATGGACAGGTCCTGGGCAGAACCTTGCCAGTAAGAGAATCCCAGACAATTGGTGTTTTGAGATCAGATTTCCACCTGCTCACATTTGGATTACAAATAGGGTGCATTTTTTTCCATATGTGGTAACAGATTAAAGTTTCACTTCATCAACTGTTTTGTGGTTTATACTGTAATTTAACCTGGAACCATTTAATGTGCAGCACCAAGCTGCACACCGCTAGTTGTATCAGTATCAGTACTGCAACTATTTGAGATTTATTTAATCTAAACCCTTTGGTGGGGGGGGTTAAGGATGGGTGAACTTGCTTTTGGGTTTTGAGAACTGCTTAAGGGTGATGGGATGGGAAGTGGTTGTCTGGGACAGTACTGAATTGTTTATTGTCTTTTATTGCATCTAGTATAGAGATGCTGTTAGACTTATTGCTACAATGTAGCCTTGATGCACCTTGATTTTTCCATATCACCTCTTTTAAAGGGATATAGTAAGAATCCCCATATACCTTTTTTCCATAGTATGCCATTGCCAGCTATGCTTCAGATGTTGAAGCTGCAATTATTTTCATAAAAAAATCTGTCATAGTGATTTTTTTATGTTTGCTTGCACGCATGTGCAAGAAACATAGTGCCATCATTGGAGATTTCGGAGGTGTGTCACCTCCTCCTCCAATTCAGTCAGTGTGTTGGCAGGCATGGCCCCTGTAAGCCAATGCATGCTGGAGCTGTCTATGACAAGCTCCAAAATGCAGTGGCATACAGTTAAATGGGGGAGCTACGCTTGAGTGAGCAGCGATAAGATATCGGCTGCTCACGCGCAGTTCCCCCTCCCAAACACACACAGACGCCCACGCAGGCATGCGTGACCCCCACACGCACGCACTGTATAGCCGACGGGTGCCCAATCCTCGCCGGGCTGTGTGCTGTGCTCCTCCCACCTCCCCCAAAGTTTTCCGAAAATGCCATGCTGAGTGCCCACCCCAGCGTGGCAAGTAATGATATAGCCGACGGGGGGTGCCCAATCCTCCATCGGCGCCACTGTCCTAACCCCCCCAGTAGTAAGTGCCACGCTGGGAGCCCACCCCAGCGTGGCAAGCGATCCTTAGGCCGTCGGGGGTGCCCAATCCCCTGTCGGCTGAACGCTCCCCCAACCATCCTTGTGCCATGCTGGGAGCCCACCCCAGCATGGCAAACGTCCTACGTCATCCGTTTTTTTTTTTTGTACCCTGTAAAGAAAAAATGGTCCCATCGTAGTCCCCCCTCCCACAACCCACACCCACCCACTAAGCACCCTGCCTCCCCACACCCCCCAACCACCCCTCACCCCATACTTACCTCTGGAGCTCAGCGGACAATCTTGGTGGACCAGGAACACGCCTGCACTCTTCAAAGCTGACCGAACTGGGGAAATGCCGTAAGCTGTATAATGGGCTAGATAGGGGTTTCAACTTTGTTGCGTATCTCAGGTATTTTGGGATTTCTTAATTATTATGGGTTTTTGGGACTTTCATGATTGATACAAATATTGAAATCATGAGCAAGTGAGTCCGTGCTCAAGGGTGATTTCGCAGTCACTGTGTGAAATCACCCTTCTGGCCTGAATAACGCCATGACAGTGACATCATTCAGCGAGAAGGGGTCCCAAAACCCCTATGTTGAAAATTTCCAGCCAAAATTCAAAATGACTGTTTTATTTAGCCATTGCGTATTCCTATGCAGGCTCGTACAATGTCTAATGTATATTTTCATCCCAGATTTTTAAGATTGCCATTTTACCACACCTTCTTATGAGTAGTACAACTGTCATTTTTCACATCTCACCCAAAATGTGTTTCTGCCCATGTAGCGCACAATGGCGCAGTCGGTGTGCGAATTCAATGTACGGGACAAATTAAGAAAATCACAGTGACACTGTTCATGAGCAGAGGTCTTAAAATGACTATGTTGAAAATTTGGTGAAAAAATTCCAAAATGACTGTTTTATGAGAGTGCGGGCGCAGTTCCTACGCATTACCTTGTAAGGTCGCAAATTTTCAATATTTTCACTCCAGATTTTCAACATTGCCATTTTACCACACCTTCTTATGAGTAGTACAGCTGTCATTTTCACATCTCACCCAAAACGTGTTTCCGCCCATATAGCGCACAATGGCACAGTCGGTGCTAAATCAATGTACGGGATAAATTAAGAAAATCACAGTGACACTGTTCATGAGCAAAGGTCTTAAAATGGCTATGTTGAAAATTTGTGAAAAATTCAAAAATGACTGTTTTATGAGCGTATGTTGTACAGTCTCACGCATGCTTGTAAGTTTGCGAATTTTCAATATTTTCACTCCAGATTTTCAACATTGCCATTTTATTACACTTCCTTATGAACAGTACAGCTGCAATTTTCATATGTCTCCAAATGTGTTTTTGCATATGTAGCGCACAATGGTGCTGTTGGTGTAGAACAGTACCGTGGGAAGGGTGGGGCGGGTGGGGCAGCGCCCGGGCGCAAGCCTCCTAGGGGCGCAGTTTCATCTGAAGCTCACTCTATTATTAACTTGAAAAGTGAGCACTGCAACTTATATTTTTTTTTTTAACTTTAGGTAATTACTAATTGCTGCCAGCAGGGCGCATCCGTGGACTCGCAAATCGGGAGAATCACATGATATGTTGCTGCAGCAAGAACAATCATGTGATATACTGAGCAGACAATTTGTCTGTGGGGGCAGGCTGGCGCCCAGTGAAGTATATAAGGTAAGCAGACTCCAGAGTGTTGTTAGAGTGGCAGAGCAGTTGAGCAGAGGCAGTTAGAGAGCTGGAGTAAAGGAGAGAGCAACTAGTATTGTAGAGAGAGAGAGAAGAGAGTGTGGACTGTTTACATTGATTCTGTGTAGCAGCATTTTTTGACAAGAGAACAAAACTTCCTTCCACGTCCGTGATCAGTCTAATTAAATAAATGATAATGATCTGTGTGTTTGGGGGGTGAAAAAAAGTAAAACAACTTATTGATCGTCCCTCATTCAAAGAAGGCAAAGGAAATATAGGATTAGATAATTGGGCTCAGGGCTGGCTGTGTATAAAATTTGTCCATTTTGCTTTGCTTTTGAGTGGACCTTGTGTTGACTGACTGGCCGGTGCGGCCTTGTTCTCCTCACCCCTGATTCATTCATCCTCCCTCTGAGGCAGGCTGATTGATCATTTGTGAATGATGAGATCCTTCTGGTCTGGCCCTGGGTCCCAGTCCCCTGCCCCTCTTGCCAACTCCCGAGGCAATTTATATTTTACAAGACAGTACAAAACATCTTATTCTCCACATCCATGGTCCCGGACTTCACCTTGCAAAAGCTGATTCAATGATTCTTGATTCCCCGGTCTCGGGTCCCTGCCAGCCACACCACCTACCTGTCTTGCAGACTCCTGCCAAATCCCCGACTAAGCCTGGAGGCTGCTTGGCTTGGCTGCACCTGCCAGCTGCCCACCCATCTGCTGCTTTCCTAATTCCGTCCAGGTGTCCCAGCAGTAGATATTTAGTTCGTGCTGCTGGCTGCCTTTGTAACCAAGTCTGCTGGCTGGGGCCTAGGCTGGCTGCATTTTTTAAAATAAAAGCCCTGTGTCTCATGCCTCCTGAATCAGTCCTGAGTCTGACCCAGCCTCTACTATGAAATCAGCAGGCAGCAGTATTTACAGAAACAAAAATTATTCTGTGTGTGTGGGGAGGGGGGGATTAGCAGTAAAAAAAAAAAGAAAAGAAAACAGTTGAAACTCAAGTCTCCTTTCTTTGTGTGTGTCAGTCTGGGGGGGTATTAGTGGTACTAAAAATAAAATAATTAATCTGCAAAGAGTGTGAAGGGGACTACGCTTAAAAAGATCAAGGGACACAAGTGAGACATGGGGTCCTCTTTCTGAAGGAGCTTTGATATACATGCTTGGGCATCCTGTGGAAATGCAGGAAGGGACCGAAACTGTGATTTCTGTGTGCTGGTGCCAGCAAACAAAATAATCTGAGGGACAGGGTGGGATTAAAGGAGGGTAAGAAGATATCCAGAATAGTGGTAGAGTGGGTGAAGATTATGGGTTTTTAAGTGACTGCTAGAGAAATCCTGTCTGGGATACCCCCAGATAAAAGGGTCTCTGCCCATGAAACAACTTCAGCAGCGCTAGTGAAGCACTAGGGATGGGGACCCTATGTCAACAGGTAAAGCAGGGGCATAAGGGAGTCATCTGAGATGGATGTGGAGAGCTATGGGGGGGACAAGGTAGGGAGGAGGCATCACAGACCGCAGCACCCGTGGTGCAGTCATCTTCAGAAAAGTCCTCAGGAGGCAGCAATGTTGCCTGGTGTGCAACAGGTTTGCAGCACTCACTGTGGAGCTGGGTGCAGTAAAGGAAGAACTTAACCTTCTTACAGTTATTCCCAGTGGACACTGGTGCAAGCAGCCACCACTCCTTCCCACTGCACACCGTGCCACACCTACTGTAGGTGGGGGGATGGGGAAGAAGGGTCTATACAGGCTGAGACCCTGAGGTGGCAACAGCAAACAGATTCACCCCTCATGTTCAGTTTGGTTCATCTAGTCCCCCAAGTGAAAATGCTGTACCCTGCAGGCATGCAAGAGACCAGGTTTGTGCTTAACAGTACACCTTACATACGTTCGGAGTCCAAGAAGGCAAGACAGTGCTAGGAAAGAGCTTGTGAAAGGTGATTCCATCATAAAAAGGACAGAGGGGGTAGTGGGTGCAGAAAAGCATGGGACATGAAGGTTAGATGCCTTCTGGGGCTTTGGTTGGATGGGATGTAAGCAGGGTAGAAAGAATTGTCAATAGAGTGGAAAGCAGTCCTACTAGGCACCGATGACCTGGTTTGCAGACTCCTAGGAGGTTAAGAATAGCTTTAGAAATTTTGTGGGGACATCCAAGCTGGCAGCTGCCCTCACTGACTTCTGAGTTTTTCTGCCAGTTTGAGCAGAAGGAGAACTAGAAGAGTTTTCATCCAATTGCTCACTTCAACTCATGGCTGATGGAGAGTACAGGCAGGAGGGATGGGGTGCCTGGATATTGGAGTCACTCTTGGATGGATTGAAAGCTATTCATGCTGGATGGCCCTCAACCCTCTGAGGAGGGCATCAGGATACCAGGGAGCAAGTTTAAAGAATTATTTCAAAAATTAGGCAGTTTTAAAGCAGCAGAGAGAGATGCTGTGCAGATGCGAACAACAAATGCACCTACTAAACTGAAAGAAGCCTAAATGGCCTCTTACCACTGCTAAAAAACATGGACGGAACAATATGGCAGGACAAATGTGGAGAAAGAGGGAGTCTAGAACAAGCTGGAGGAAAGGGGTTTCAATACTGGATCTGGGTATCTAGGAAGGAGGAGATAGGGAGGCCAAGCCTTGAAAAGAGAATTCGATTTTAGTTTTTCCTTTGTTTACACACTTTTTAAATATGGTCTCTGTCTGCTCATGCTCAAAGATTTTATTTTTTAGATTTTACTTTTCTGTATTAAAAGTATGTTTTTCTTCAGAAAAGCCCCCAAACCCACCAAAGAGCATGTAAACCCCACAGAGCTTCTGGGGACCTTGCGGCCCCCGACCCCCCCCCGGCTCTTTTCTGAAAGGGAGGCGCAAAATTAGTCTCTTGCCCAGGGCACCAAAATGCCTTCCTACGGCTCTGGTGCGAAAGCAATGTTTAGGACAGATTAAGAAAATCACAGTTACACTGTTCATGAGCAGAGGTCTTAAATGGCTATGTTGAAAATTTGGTGACAAAAGTCCATAAAATGACTGTGATACGAGTGAGCATTGCACAGTTTCCACGCACCCTTGTAAGTTCATGACTTTGTAATATTTTCAGTCCAGATTTTCACTAGTGACATTTTTCCACACTTCCTTATGAACAGTACAGCTGTCATTTTTCACAACATGGCTGAAGTGTGTTTTCACAGTTTCAGCGCAGAGATGTGTGGTCGCTGTGGGAAATCATTGTTCAGCACAGGTAAAGAAAAACACAGTGACACTGTTCATGATTGGAGGCACCAAAATGCCTGAGTTGACAATCTGCTGTAAAAAATCCCCAACCTAATTACATTACGGGTGTGCGTTGCACAGTTTCTATGTACACTCGTGACTTCACCATTTTTTTAAATATTTTTAGTACAGATTTGCAACATTGCCATTTTTTACACCTCCCCATGAACAGTACAGCTGTCATTTTTTACATCCTGTTCGGAATGTTTTTGCACCTGTGGTGCTAACTGCCGTAGTCACTGTGCATAAGCAGCTTTCGGCTAACAAACTGATATTCCCCCTGTTCATGAGGTGGGGTCACAAAACAAACATGTTGAAGATTTGGAGTGAAAATACCAACGAATGCCTGAGGTATTAGGGTTTCCAACTATAATGCCCAACCTTGTAGAGAATGACAGGCATCAGGGGTGTGACTTGGGATTCTTGCCTGTGATGCTCATACCATTCCACACCCTGCAGTCAGTGAGAGGCATCGAGGTATGCCTTGGACTCTTCGGCCCCAAACTTCACCCCATTCTCCTATATCGCACCCATCTCACCATATTTCCTAATGAAATGGGGTGCACATAAGGGCCAAAGACCCCAAGGAACACCATGACACTTGTCAGTGTCTGCAGGGTGGGGTGTGGTGAAATGGTGTGGCCGTTATGCCTGACGACCCAAACGCACACCCCAATGCCTGTCACTCTCTGCAGGGTGGTGGTGGGGTTGGCTTCAGTTCAATACTTCACTGTCATTCCTATTACGCAGCTCTGTAACTTCTACACTACCACTGCCAATGCCAGCAAGCAAACATTCGGCATTGACAAATGCTTGTTAATATTTTATCAGTACTTTTTTCTGCTTGACCCCCAATTTTTGTGTATGATCACACACCCAGAATGATGTCATGCAAAAGATGTTTTACATACAGCAACAAGGAATTCTTGGTAAATTATAAAGGTGACTTAAACATTCATTATCTAGAGGTGCAGCCTCCTATTTTGGTAATGGCCACTGCAGTACAGCACTTAATATGTAGTCATATTTATTTATGTATTTTTTTAAAGGTTTCACCTGGAAAGACATACTGAGCAGACAAGCTAATTTCCAGATGCATACTGGGCGAGACGGGAAAGGGGAACACAGTAGGTACATATGTAGCAAAGCATTGTGGGTACAGTACATAGCTGATTTTTCTGCCTCCCTTCTCCTATTTTGCTAAAATACCAAGACTAACCAACAGAGGTCTCTGTTCCAAACCAGGAGATGTTTACTTCTAATAAAGAAAATACAATTGTGGAGACCACGTGATGCAGATAGCCTGGTGCTAGCTCAGTTTTCTCACTCCAGCCACCTGATCACTTTTTTGATTTATTTTTTAAGTCTCTAAATGAGTAACTGCTTGAAAACAGCTTAAAAGACTTCTGAGGAGTCTCTTAAACACTGCCTAGTGGGATTTTTTGCATGGAGATCGAAATGCAGAGAGCATTGCCAAAAAGAACTCCACCGGCAACACCTGAGAAAGGCCTGAAAAAGCCCAGGGCCTCCAGTACTAGGGATCTCCAGTGGTACCCCAGAAATGGAATTGCTTACCCTGACTGACTTTTTGGCCAAATTCAGTCCATTTAAGGAAGAGCTGCGCTCTCTTACCTCTGAAATAAAATCTGTCATAGGCTTTGGAGGACATTTCTCATCATACTTCTGACTCAGAGGCTCGAGTCAGCTCACTGGGAAAATACAGTGACAAAATTGACCCCAAAATTGTGGCTACTAGACAAAAGATTGCAAAAATGGAGCTCAAGATAGAAGACCGTGAAGGCCGTAGCCGCAGGAACAATGTGGTCTTGATTGGATAACTGGAGATCGAGGAAGGGCTAGATACTATCCTGTTCATCCAGAAATTCATTGAGAAAGTAGATGGGCCCTCTCCATTTGACCCTAAATATGTGTTTGAGTGGGCACATAGGGCTCTTAGACCGACCCCCCCCCCAGCGGGATCTCCTCTGAGACCACTAATTTTTAGATTCCTCAACTATCTGGAACATCAACACTTTTTATCAAAAGTTAAAGAAATACAGGATGTCCGTTGGGAGGGAAAAAGAGTACGAGTTGCACAAGATCTACCCGTTTCTATCCACCAACGTCGGATGGCCTTTTATCTACTTGTTTCCAAGCTTATAGCTGCTGGGGTTCATTTTCACAAGAATTATCTGGTGAGGCTATAGGTTGTACTAGCAGGTAAGTGACAAAGCTATGAAGACCCGGAGGCCACTCATGCAGGGCTCAAGGCTACATTAGCGGAGCATGCTATCTGCAATATGCCTGAACTAGCATAAATACAGGATACAGGTAGCCAGATGTGGTGGAACTGTTGCTCCATTTATCCTCATGATGGGTTTATGCTGTTTGTTCATTTGTTACCTGAGTGGTATATTATCCACTTTCAAGTTGTTTTTCCTGTTTTCTCGATCATTATAGATCATATCTACATGACTAAGCATCGATAAACATGAAAGTTATATCTATTTTATTTTCTCCTTGGTCCCATTTGTGTTTTGCTACAATGTTAATTGCCATTTTCTCACTTGGGCAGAAACCGTATTTCATTGGGATCGCTAGAGGGAGCTTGTCCCCTATTTTCTAAAAAATATTATGTAGATGATTTCATTAGGTAGTAAATGCGCTCTAAGTAGCTTAATTTACATGCTTTAAGGTTCTGAATGATCCTTTGTTTTTATACACTCGTTCTTAACTCAGGTTTTCTTTTTCTTTTTTTTTTTTTGTTATGAAACAGGTGAAAATGTAACTGCTTGTTACCATAGATTTCCTTTTAGGATTCATAGCTTAGCACTTGGTGGAGGGTGAAAGTTATGGTCAAACTGTGTAGTAGTCACTACCTCAATCAGCTTTTCAGGTTGCATATACAGTCAATTTAAAGCATTCGAGTTTAGTTTTCTTTATTAGGATGTGTAGAGATCTTATTAAGGTTATGCTGTACTCTCCCTATTGTACACAAGGGAGTTATGTGATGCTGTCTTTACTATCTCCCGCTTTACCTGATATACTGGGGACAATTAAGGGTGGCTGGTGGGAGGGAACTATGGTAAAAGAGATCTGCAGAATGCAGGCTGAACCAGTTAAGGGATTTGGGTGGGTTGGGTTATATCTTTTACATACTATTGTTCTCTATTTTGTTGTTTGGTGTTGGGGGGATTGTGGGGAGGACAGTAATGGGTAGGCAGGGTGGGTGGGATTACAACACAGACCCATGGTGGGTAAAGTTACTGGTAATCCTGAAGATAAATCTGAACTCTCTGTCTAACTCCATGTTTGCTAATGAATATGGCTAATGTTATTAAAGTTGCTACTTGGAACGTCGAAGGAATCAGGCAACAACTGAAACAATATAAAGTTCTAAAGCATTTAACACTATTGTCAACAGATGTTATATGTATACAGGAATCTCACTTGTTGGACTCCGAAGCAATTCGAATGAGGAGACAACAAGTGGGGCATGTATTTTCGGCAGAGGGGACAACTCAAAGTTGTGGTGTCATGATCTTGATAACCAGAAAAGTCCCACTCTCCCTCATTCAAATGCTCAGGGATCCACATGGCAGATATATTTTAATTCACGGTGTCATATATACAACAGAGATCTTGTTGGGACGTGTCTATGGGCCTAACGTAGATTCTCCAGTTTTTTTTCACACAGCTGGTTAGAGGCCTAACTCCATTCTTATTGTTACCAATAATTCTTGGTGGAGATATGAACCTTGTATTCGATCCTACTCTAGATTGTTCAGGAAGTTCTCGCAGTGGACTCTCACCAGCCAAAAGGGCCCTTCTTGAGCTTGTTGACCATTTTAGTCTATGCGATGTATGGCGGGTACTCAATCCCACAGAAAGAGGTTACACTTTTACCTCCCCAATTCATAACACCACCTCCCATATCAATTATTTACTTCTATCCCAAACATTGTTACCAGGGGGTCTTAGACTCCTCCATTCAACCTGGTCCTCCCTCCAATCACTCTTTAATACTTTGTCACCTCTCCCTTGCACCTTTTCCCAAAAGAACCACATGTTGGAGAATTAATAACCAGCTGCTGAAGGACCCTGTAACAATCACAGATCTCACTGAAAATATTGAGCAGTTCATTGAAGTTAATCACAACTCCACCTCTAGACCAGATTTTGAATGGTGTGCTTTTAAAGCTTACATTAGGGGGATATTAATTAGTTTTAAGTTCTCAGAGAAAGAAGAGAAAGGAACTAAGATTATCAACCCTACTCTCTCAGATCCATTCAATTGAAGCTAGCCTGACTCCCAGTTCCTCTGATTCCCTCAGACAAAGTTTAACTAAACTAAGAAATGCTTATTTAGAGATCTTGAGAGAAAAGGCAGAATTTGCCATTTTGAGGACAAAGGCATCCTATTCAGACCAGGGGGAGAAAGTGGGATGACTATTAGCACTCAGAATTAAACAGCAGGAATCATCTAGATATATTGTGTCCAACCGGTCTCAAAACGATATAACACTGAAAACATCCCCATCAGACATAGCATCCGAATTTAGTAGCTACTATACAAAGCTATATAGCTGTATGTCCGATCCACCTTCAGATCAAGTTTTAGATGAATATTTATCTTCATCCAACTTACCCTCACTGTCGGTTGCACAGCAAAAATCACTTATAACTTCTATCTCATTTAAGGAAGTAGCTAGGATAATTCAAAGCCTTCCCTCTGACAAAACACCAGGTCCAGATGGTTTATCTGCTAACTGTTATAAAAATAATTCCAAAACAGTCAATTTCACTACTGTTACCCCTAATTCAATATATTTTATCAGGTGCAACAGTAGACCCTACTCTGTTTGAAGCCTTAATTGTTTTATTACTTAAACCTGATAGGAACCCATTGTTAACCACCAGCTATGGCCCTATATCTATGCTGAATCAGGATATTAAAATTCTAACCAAATTAATAGCTGACCTCATTAACTCTATTCTGCCTGATCTTATTGGATCTGAGCAAGTTTGCTTCATGAAAGGACGCTCATCAGTTGACCATCTTCGAACCTTGTCACATGCTCTCTCAGTGTCCAGAGATGCTCACTTCCCTGCAGTTTTGATATCTCTGGACACCGAGAAGGCCTTCGATAGAGTAGATTAGAATTGTTTTATTTCGAGCTCTTCATATTTATAATTTCCCCTTGGTGGAATTCCAGCTCTGGATAAGAGCACTATATCGTGCCTCTTCGGCATGGGTTACTGCCAATGGAGTGATATCCAACCTTTTTCTGTTATTATCCGGCACTCAGCAGAGTTGCCCTTTAGCCCCATTGCTTTTTAATTTATACTTGGAACCCTTTATCCAGTGACCAACGGTGTGTGAAAAGATTCAAGGAATATTTATATTGGACCAATAAATCAAGGTTTTGGCCTACTCTTACAATTATCCCATCCAACTACGTCAATCCCTCCTATGCTATTACTTATTGAAAAATATAGCCAATTGTCCAACTATAAGTTAAACATAGATAAAACTGCCTTATTTCCCCTTAATCATAAGGTAATTAATGGTTCTAGCACTGATTTGGGACTCTCTTGGAAACATGACTCCTTAAGATATTTAGTAATTGAAATATCAAGGAACCCGGCCCTTACCAGAAACTAAACTTGGACTCCCTGGTGAAGGTCATTGGTTTAGACTTAGAGAGGTGGTCCAAACTTCCTATTTCCTTTTGGGGTAGAGTACATTTAATTAAGGTGAATGCTTTCCCTAGACTTTTTTATCCTATCTACTTAATACCTGGTTACCATTTTCCTGGTTCAGTAAAGTTCATAATCTCATTACTAAATTTATTTGGTCCAATAAACAACCAAGACTAGCTTATTTCAAGTTGGCCACCCCCAAAGATAAAGGAGAATTATGCCTCCCTCACTTAAGCTTTTATTATTGGGCTTGTCACTCAGCCAAGTACCTTTGATGGTTGTCTCCCACTGATGAGATTCTTCCCCTTTGGCTTAAAATCGAATTATCTCTCATTCAAGCTAATGGATTAACCCCAGCAGCTCTATTCCATATTAAACTTAGAATGCTTCCCTCCAGTTTAAAATCAACTCCCATAGAAACTTTTATCAAAATTAGCACCCAGTTATGCATTTTCCTCAAATACAATCATATTCAGGATTTAGAACAACCCATATGGGGTAACCCAAACCTAAGGACAGATAATAAACTACTTAAAGTCCATTGACAACCTCTTCTGGCAGATTAATGCATTTCCCTCTTTTTGTCTGAAAAGAATGCTTGGCTCTCCTCTATGGAGATATTAAACAAATTAAACATTATGCTTTCAAGATTTTTCAACTAAGACATGTAATCTTGAAAGTTTTTGGAACAGTACCCCTTCAACAGGGCAAGTTATCCTTCCTAAGTGAATTAGGCCCCTGGACAGTTCCCCAACACTCAGTATTCAAAATCTGTAAGATTATGTATAACTGGGCTCATCTGGTTTGCTTTGCCCCTGGGGCCTATTGAATCCCCTTCTTTCCCACATGTGACCTAGACTGACTGACCCTGTGGCAAAATTGCCACAAGTATATTACTCAAGATAAGTTATGCCTTACCCAATTTCATATATTGCATAATTTATATTATTCCCCACAGAAATTGTTTAAATTCGACCTTCTCCCAGTACCCACTTGTAATCATTGTCGGCAAGAGGAGGGTTCTCTGTACCATATTTTTTGGACCTGTCCCAAATTAACTTCGCTTTGGACCTAGATTCAACAAAAAGTAGACCCTTTATTGGGTCTGAATGACTTGTTTACCCCAGAAGTTGTTTACTAGAGGATTATATTGAGGTACCAGTGCTTATCAGAAGGTACCACATGGCCCTTATTTCCATGTCTGTTAAAAAAGTAGTTTTACGTAATTGGAAAGACAACAACAACATTTCCTATTCTGAATGGCTTAATGAACTCCTTGCAAATTTTAGGACAGAGAAAGTGATAGCAAGTCTGAATAATAGACTGGAGAAATACATGAAAATATGGGACCCCTTGCATACACTGTATTCTCTCTAATTTTATTAAACCAGTATATATTTAGTTCTTAGACCCATCTAATGTCAATAACTGTGTGGGTTGGGGGCCGGGAGGGATTAAAGAGGTTGAAGGGGGAAGGAGGATGGAGGGAGGGTTGGGGTAACAGTTCAAATGTATTGTGTATTTCATGATAAATGTATACTGTTTTTATGGATCTGTTCCTGATATTGTTAAAACTCAATAAAGTTTGAACTGAAAAAAGGAAAGAAAATACAATTGTATTTATTGTATTTTGGTGTATTAGTAATTACTTTTTACGTTAATGATAAAATAGATTTTAGTGCGCGGGGGGGGCATGGTCTGGCCACCAGGAAGATAGCAGCCCAAAGCGAGAGCTGTTGCCTGAACAGCGATCATCCGCGCTCAATTGCCGCAATCCCATGGAGTCCAAACACTAAAATATGACTTTATGAATGGGTGACACCTTATCTTCTAGGTGCTGTATGTTTTAAGTGGATTCCGGGGCATTTTGTACTGATACTTTGCGCCGTGCTTTTGAGACCTCTCTGGGCTATGGTAGGCCGCATAGGCCCTGAATGCAGTAATGGATCTTCTTTAACTATGCAACATATATTTTCTACGTCAGACTTGAATGGTTATGATCAGAGTGCCTAAACAGGAGAACAACCCTTTTGGGGTATAGTCCTGTTCCCTATCTGGCAAATATGAGCTCACCGACAACTACTATACTACCAAAAACAGCATCCTTAGATCATGACCAGCCAGTCACCGTAGAGGAGTCTCTACAACACATAAAATTGATGGAGGTCTTAATCTCCAGGGATATAAGTTTATCTCGCTCAGGCACAGTAACAGAGGTCAGGCAACTCCAGGATAAGGTGAATGTACTTGAGCAGAAAGTTGAAACTTGTGAGACTCATCAGTCACAAGTGTGGCAAAAGTTGCAACAACATGAAGAGTGCCTCGCAGCACTATGGAGCAGGGCAGAAGATGATGAAAATAGAAATTGCCGCAATAATCTGTGGATCATAGGTCTGCCTGTGGGAGTGGAGTGTCAAGCAAGGGAGACATTTTTAAACCAGAATATCCCTTTAATGCTGGGGGAGAGGTGGCAAGGTCCCATTGAAACTGAAAGGGCCCACAGGGTCTCCACCCGCTCTAACAAGCAATCTGATCATCCTTGCCCTATTGTGGCTTATTTACTTTGCTACTTGACTAAGGAAAAGATTCTACTGACGGCTAGGGACACTGGAGAGCTGCAATGGCAAGGAACACCAATTCAAGTATATACTTAGCTCAGGAAACTACTGATAAAAGATGAGCCTTTGGACCTATCAAGCGTTTCTTATACCAATATGACTTTTGTTTTAAATTCAATAATCTTACTAGACTTTGTGTCTTCAGAGGAGGTCATGAGATCAGTGTGGATCATCCAGCGGAGTTGGAGACGTGGATTGTTCAGATCTGGCCTGGGTTACATTCTCCAACTGCTACACCCAGGAGGCTTTGGGAGCCTCCTGCAACTCCACCTCCTACTAGGAACCTGTCTGCTGGTTGGGACACTCCAAGGGGCTTTTTAGCAGGTGGACCAGTGCACTCATCTGGTAATCCCCCCCCAGAAATGGCATTAAGCAAATACAGAACTTTGCTACTACTCAAATAAACCAGCATAATTCTCTGTCTCTGCCTCAATGATCAGACACTTCCTTTTCCAAAGCTAGACAATGAGTGAGGAGTGGACCCCTACACTCGCCAAGCAAAGATCCACCTGCCAAAATATCTAGGGATGACCATCCCCTCACATTAGATCCTGGAGAAATAGAAACATCCACCTGTTATGAGATGGATATAGGGCTTTCCACTGATTGGGCTGACTTTCCTGATACAACATTGATAGAAGAGATAGACAGTATCCCGCAGGTGAAGCCTGGGCTTCTCACCTATGCAGCAGCTGCAGTGAAGGCTTCTACAGATCCTGGAAGTCTCCCTTGAGGACCACCCGAGCTGGCCGAAGGTCAAAATACCTGAACTGATCCATAACCACCGGGGGCTATGTAATATCTAACAGATCCAAAATGCAGTTTAAAGATGTGTAATGAGATACTTCTTAGGTAGTCCCCCCACCCTCAATTTCCCTTGTTCTAGACAGGACTGATAGTGCATTCCAATTTAGAAGCACCAGACCAAAGTGCAGCCCGCTATTTCAGTGGGTATGTGGCATCATCATTGTTTTGTTGGTTAATCAATAAGTGGATGCCTGCCCCCCCCCATCTGCATATAGGCTGATAGCGCAACCTGCTGTTAAAGTGCAGAATATCTTAACTGTGCATGGCATGTTGAACTATGGATGCTCTTTCCCTAACTAGGAGGTGGGTGGCCCCACCCTTCCGCTCTCCTCCCCATGTACGCCCCTGCCAAGTCTGTAAGTGCGGCTAATTTTCATAAGCACAGGATAATACTTCATCATATAGTCTGTAGTTTAACAGTTGCACTGCTTACCAATTAGATGGTGGGTGGTCTTAATCCCCCCCCCCACGGGGTCGGTGTGACCGACCATGGATAGTCACCTGGCTTGGGCTGACTGTACCTGAGCGATCACCCACTTTATACAACCCCGTACTGAGTGCTGGAGCTAGCATAGCTGTAGGGTGATAATATACCCTCAGTTGCAGTGATCTCCGCTCTCATAGACAGACACATTAAGTGTCCAGCTTAGTGACACTAGTTTGGTTATCTTTAGGTCAGTTGACTGTTGGTTCATATTCTCTGTAACTAATTGTTGCTGTCTTTCTGATTATTTTTTGCAGTCATCTAGTACATCAAGGATAAGGTTATTGTTTGTATCCTTGCAATGCTTCTACTCCCGCTTACTTGTTTAGTTGGATGGGCAGTGCTGTTTTGTGCAGGGTATTGTATCATAACACTAGATTCTATAAACCTCCTTCTTCCCCCTTTAGACATCGCAGTAAGTACACCTTTTCCTTTTTCACTAATAGAAGACATGGTGCTGACCCCCCCCATCCCAGACCCATAGATGGGTATCCTGGAATGTCAAGAGGCTCAATCACCCAATCAAAAAGAATGAAGGTTTTGCAACATTTACGGTCCCTGAAGACAGAGGTAGCTCTTCTTCAGGAAACACATCTCCTAGCTAAAACATATATATGGATGAAGAAGTTCTGGGTAAGTGAGATAGCTGCTAGCTCCTCTACTACTAAGTCCAAGGGGGTAGCCATCCTTCTCCGCCGTGCATCTGCATGGAAAATAGATGGCGTGAAGAAGGATAATCAAGGCAGATGGCTAGCAGTATGACTAACCTCACCGGTGGGGCCCTTAATTTTGGGTAACTTGTATACCCCCAATGGTGAGCACACAGATTTTTTTCTCAGCAGTGAGTCAGGCAATCTCATAGTTACAACTAGATGGTCCTCCCTTTTTCCATTGTGTTGGGAGGTGATTTCAATTTGGTTGAGGATGTATTCCTGGACAAATCACCATCCATCCAACATGTCACCCCCAAAGCGAGACAATCCCTTACTGATCTGCAAGGAGAGTGGGCTCTGGTAAATGCTTGACATAGAGAACATCCCACAGATAGAGATTATACATTCTACTCTACCCCACATCAAATGCACAGTCGCATAGACTTTTGGCTAGTAAACAATCTTGCTGTAAGGGGCATAACAGGCACTGGGATTGGCTCGATCGTAGTATCAGACCATTCTCCGATCTGGTTTTCATACCTCCCTTCCAGTCACTCTGCCCATAGAGTCCGGTGGCACTGCAATCCATTGCTTTTCAAGGATCAAGCTTTTGGGCCAATGCTTAAACAGGCTATAAAGGACTATTTTTCCCTAAAATCTGACTGTCGTGTCTCCCAGCATAGTCTGGGACGCTTTTAAGGCGGTCTTGAGGGGGTGCATTATTACCTTTTCAGAAGCCCATGATAAAGCATGTAAGGCCAATCTCGTCTCATTGAAGGCAGAGTTAGTCAGTCTAGAACAGAGGTTCAGGTCTGCTTCACAAACAAATGTGGATAATGACTTATATCATAAAATTCTTAGCCTCAAATACCAGATTAATGTGATACTTCATCAGAAAGCCGAATGGCTCCTCTTATGATCCAAACAAAACTTCTGGGCCAATGGAGAGAAGTCTGGAAAGCTCTTGGCCTACCGCCTGCGTAAGAAGCAGGCCTCCACATGGATACACTCTCTCCTCGCCCCATTGGAATCAATAGCATCTACCCCAAAAGATATCAATCAAAAAAATGTGGCTATTTTATGAATCCCTGTACCAATCCCATTCTACAGTGAGTCCCAAAGATTTAGGTCAGAAGGTACTGAGTTTCTGTCACCAAGTCCAGCTACCATCCCTATTGCCGGAGCAAGTGACTCAATTAGAGGCACCATTATCTTGTGAGGAATTCTGACTTGCTCTTGCAAAAATTGCACGTGGGAAAGCTCCCGGACCTGATGGCATGTCAGTGGAGCTTTGCCAGGAGTTAGGCTCTGACATTTTCCTTCCCCTCCAACTGGCCCTTCAAGATTCGCATAATAAGAGTCTTCTCCCACCAACCTTGAGGGGTGCACTTATCACCCTCCTACCAAACAAATTGTCAGACCCGCTAGATCGTGTGAATTTTCAGTCAATATCACTGCTATCAGTTGACATTAAGATCCTGGCCAAGGCGTTAGCCACTAGATTGATCTCAGTGCTCCCCTCAATTATCCTCCCCACACAGGCTGTTTTCATGAGGGGAGAAACAGGGGTGGATAACACACGCCTTTTGCTCAACCTTAAATGGATTACATCTAAAGCCCCACATCCCATGGCTGCATTAGCAATTGACTTTGTTAAGGCATTCGACTCTATGGAGTGGGATTACTTACGCAAAACCTTAAAGGCCTATGGTTTGGGCCATATTTTAAGCAATGGGTACACACCTTGTATTCCTCCCCCATGGTGTGTATTCTCATGAACAGTGATGCCCCCCCCCCACCATAGGGGTACCCAGCAGGATTGCCCACTTTCCCCTCTTTTATTTCTGGTTGCCCTGGACCCTCTTATCTGGGCAATCACTGCAGACCCACTGATAGAAAGTATTGAAATTGCTGGACAATCATATGTTGCTATGGCATATGCAGATGACCTCCTATTAACTCTGAATAATCCTCAGCAAGCAATTCCTGTGATGCTTCATCTCATGGGAGATTTTGCTATGCTCTCAGGCCTCTGGATAAATCAAAAAAGACTATTATGGCACCTTTAAATTCTCAATGTACAGGAGATTCCATACAGGGCACCAACCTGTCGTGGGCTGACCAAAGTTTCAATTACCTAGGGATTCAAATCCCATTTAAATGGACAGTGCTTGAGACTGCTAACTTCTCCCTACTATGCGCTCAGTTGTCCATAGAAGTGGAGAGATGGCGCAGACTAAAGCTGTCAATCCCAGGTAGGGTGGCTGCTATTTGCATGTTGTTCTTACCTCGGGTTATGTTTCTTTTTAACAATCTACCTATCCATCTCTCTTCAAATCTTTTTCAGCCACTGGAAAAGTTAGCATCTAACTTTATCTGGGACAATAAACCACCAAGATGTAGCAGACAAAAAACTAGGGCACACTGGTCTAAAGGTGGCCTCAATGTACCCTGGTTCTATGGTTACCATTTAGCATGCCTAGCAGCCCAAGTGGCCAGATGGTTTGCAGCACAGAATTTGGCAACCCCCCATTGGGTCCATCTGGAAACTGCCTTAGTGGGTTCCTCTACCCTTTACAATCTACTAACACTGTACCCAAAAATTGCCACTCAACTCCCTCTCCCATAATCACATATACTGCTCGAGCCTGGAAGATCCTGTTCTCTAAGTCTCACGTGCCAAAACAGGTGTGGTACCCTCCGATACAATTCTCTCCCTTATGGCACAACAATCTCATTCAGATTGAAGGAGCCGGAGTAAGTTGGCCGTCTTGGCAGCAATGTGGTATTAGGACAATCCAGGATCTGGTTTTACCCAGTACTAATTATCTGATCTCATTTGCATAGTTGCAGAAAAAATTTGCATTGCCACACAAAGATTTTTGGCGCTACCTACAGATCCGTAGTGCTCTGTCACCCCACCTTAAAAGCATAGACAGCACACAGTGGCAATGGCTAACTGACCTTTATCCCTTTCACATCATGAAAGGCTTCATGGGTCTTTTTTATGGTACCTGGAGAGATTCACAACCAAATCCCACTCAGACATGCAGATTGCAATGGGAAAAATTGTTTGGGGTACCTATTTCTGAACAGCACTGGCATTCCTATTGTAAAGGCATACACCATGCTTACAGAGACTCTAATAGTCATTTTATACAGTTAAAAATCTTGTTATTTTGGTATCGTACTCCAGCAATTCTTCACAGGCGTGGGTTACTTAGCCACAGCCAATGTTGGTGCTGCTCTCAACATGATGCCCACGTTGAGCACATACTCTGGTCTTGTCCCTCACTTACTTTGTTTTTGACTATGGTAGCTACCCACCTGTCGCAGGTGTTAAACCTATCGGTTACCCTCACTGCTTCCATGGTACTGTTAGGGGATTCAGGTCAGGTGGAGACCCTACCCAAACCCCTGCAGCACTGGGCTCTCTCTTCCATCTTGGAAGCCAAACCCCTTCTATTTATGCACTGGCGTCAACCTAAAGTACCCAGCAGAACTATGTGGCATGCAGCTGTAGCTCGCCTTTCCCTCTTTGAAAGATTGTCTTCTCTGCAAGAGAAAAATATGCACCTATTCTATGCTAAGTGGGGGCCTTACCTCCAGTCTGATTTTCTCAAAATCACAACACAGCCAGGAAACCCCCCTTAGTATCTGTATTTTTGACTCTATGTAGATATGGCATTACTGAGATCCCCCCCCCACACATATAATGGTAAAATCTAATCAAGGAGGTGAGAGCATTGACCTTTTCTTATTTAATATGATCGTTGGTCTAAAATGCTAATTCTAGACAAATACATGCTGATGGAGGGTATGGTATAATACTTTTGTATCTAGTGCAAGACTGTACGGATTATTACTGTATGGTAAAAAGAAAATACCTAATAAAAACTTTATATGATGAAACAAAAAATATATGTTAGTGCAGTGACACAAGTGGATGTTTACCTTTGTTTTTCTTACTGCTAGTAAAAAAGAATTCAGCAGACTTCTGGTATTGTCATGTCAGAAACCGCCAGCTACTTAATTGGATTATTTTCTCAATAGCAATTGGTGGCATACAAATAAGATTTTGGAAAATTAAGTAAAGAAACAAATAAATGAAAACTGAATGATTGTAGAGGCATCTAAAAGCACCAAACCTTCATTCTCCCTTACTAAGCATTAGCTCGTTTGAAGCTTTGTTTGCCTGGCATGATGTCACAGTTGGGGACTGTGGCACAGAGGAAAAAGAAGAGACTTGTTATGTAAATGAAGCAGAGCACAGAAATGAAAGCATTTTTTTCATGGAAAACAGCACTTTTGTGCAGTATGAATGTTAGGAAATTAAATCACAACTCTAACAGGTTACTATTGCCATTCGTTGTGGAACATGTTGGTAGATCCCTTTAAATAAATTATTTGTTCTATATTGCATTTAAAAATTTGGTGATGGTCATTTATTGCAGTGTCAAATCACATTCAAATAGCTAGTGCAAAGGCAAGTATGACCCCTGTAGCCTGTCATGCCCTTCTTTTAATAAAAAATGTCATATAGTCTTCATGTACTTGACATCACTTACACTACAGAGCTGTCAGAGTCACATCATGTACAATATGTCACAGTATTATTCTCTAGCATAATTATTTACACAAATAAATTAAACCTAATGCTTTCTTAGGTATTTTTAAATAGCTGATTTATTGACCATAGTGTCTTTGCCCCCTTTCTTTCTTTCTTTCTTTCTTTCTTTCTTTCTTTCTTTCTTTCTTTCTTTCTTTCTTTCTTTCTTTCTTTCTTTCTTTCTTTCTTTCCTTCCTTCCTTCCTTCCTTCCTTCCTTCCTTCTCAGACACAAATGTAGAGAACAGCTCACTGGTAAATGCATGGTTTGGAGGCCGTGCAGCCTCCTTTGCAATGGAGTTTTCAATTATCCGATATGTCTTCA
This sequence comes from Neoceratodus forsteri, assembly GCA_016271365.2. Classification (NCBI taxonomy): domain Eukaryota; kingdom Metazoa; phylum Chordata; order Ceratodontiformes; family Ceratodontidae; genus Neoceratodus; species Neoceratodus forsteri. The sequence continues at coordinate 283,743,935 of JADMNL010000026.1, read as the reverse complement.
TGTGACTTTTTAATGTCAATTTGCTGCATTTAAGTGCTTTCAAAAACATTTCTGCGTTATGCAATCCATCACTAGCAGCCATCAAACTGTCAGTTAAGGCAAGGGAACTTTATTCGTAGGGAAAACAATCCTGGAAGCTCTGGGCACCTAACAGAGATTATAACAAGCACACAGGAGTAAAACAAACACAAATAAATATCAAAACGGCAATTCATAAAATACTAAATACAATTAAATAATAAAAAGGGCTTTGGACTGTCACATAAGGGGACTAGATCAAGGTGGAATCAGGAATCTGCAAAAGCCAGGCCAAAGAGGTGGGCCTTCAGCCTCTGCTTGAACATCTCTATCGAGGGAGCCTCCCAGACTGAAGGTAGTAGCGAGTTCTACAGGGTTGGTCCAGAGATGCTAAATGCACGATATCCATTAGGTACTGAGCTGAATCCTAGGAATGTCCAGGAGGCCCCTCAAAGAAGAGTGGAGGGAGCAAGCATAGGTCACCAGTGTCAGGAGCTCTATCAGGTAACCAGGACCCAGTCCATATAGGGCCTTAAAGGTGAGAAGACCCACTTTGAAATGGATCCTCCATCTGACCGTCAGCCAGTGCAGAGCCCGCGGGACAGGGGGTCACATGCCTGGACCTCAAGAGACCCATCAGTAACCGGGCCACTGTGTCCTGCACTAGCTGCAGTCCATGAAGGGTCCTTCCCATGACCGCAAAGAACAGAGAGTTCCAGTAGACAATCCTGGAGTTCACAGAGGCTTGCACTAGCATCAGCAGGTCCTTGTGCAGAACAAGGGCTTAATCTGGGCACTGTTCCACAGATGGTAAAAACCACTGCTGAAAACAGACAACACCTGATCTTCAAAATCCAATCTGTTATCAATGATCGTGCCCAGATTTTGCACCCTCGGGGAAGCCACCAATGGAGCTGACCCCAAGACAAGCCCTGTATCAGCCTCAGGTGGCAATCCATCACGTTTGCGACCAGGCTCGATCACCAGTTCCTCCTTCTTGGCCGTGTTTAGTCTCAGCCAGCTTGAAGCCATCCAGTTATTGATTATAGCCAGACAGTTGTTAAGTACATCAACAGCTCCTGTTGTGCCCAGGACAAAAGACAAGTACAGCTGGGTATCATCTGCATAACAGTGAAACTCCTCACTGTACTGTTGAATGACCTTACTCAGGGGCAGCATGTACACTGTGAACAGCATAGGCAACAAGATCGAGCCCTGTGGCACTCCGAAAGATTGGGGCATTGGGGAGGAGGAGAAATTCCCCATCACCACCCACTACACCCTGTTTGAGAAAAGGTTTCAACCCATCTAATGACAGTACTGGTGAGTCCACAAAACTCTTTCAAAATTGCACAACTTGGTCCACGGTGTCAAAGACTGAGGAGAGATCGAGGAGAACAAGAACTGACCTGTCTCTAATATCTCTAGCCCCGAATAGATCATTATGCACCCTCACTACAGCTGTTTCTGTGCTGTATCTAACCCAAAAACCTGACTGAAATGGCTCATAGATGTCTGAGAATACCAGGCAATCCTCAAGTTGTTGTGCCACTAACTTGTCAACAACCTTGCCCAAAAAGGGCAGGTTGGAGATAGGGCGATAATTTGACAGGCCGTCAGGGCTGAAGGAAGGTTTCTTTAGGAGTGGCCTCACCAGCAGGTCTTTCAAAGCCACTGGGTGGACCCCCTCCACCATTGAACACCTGGCAATCCTGGGGAACACCGGGCCAACAGCCTCGACACATCCCATTAAGAAATGAGTCAGGGCCGGGTCCAGTTCACAAAAGGTGCTTCAGCTCTAAGATCTCCTTGGCAACTTCCAACATCTCCACTGACCTTAACTCCTCCCAAACAGGTAGAGTACCTCTGAATCTCCCAGCCCGACCACTGTGAGGAAAATGCCTCTTTGGCGGGATCCCCAACTGGATGGCCAACACTCTGTTGGAGAAAACAGAGCAAACTCCTCACACAAAGTGGTGACAATGCTTTTTTTGGCAGTAGGCAGGCAGGGTGAAGAAGCCTGTCTATAGTCCGAAATAGTTGAGAAGGTCTGTTAAGAATGTATGCAGAATGCCTAAAGAAACCAATCTCCCATCATTTAATAAAGCCATGTACACATTACTGCTTGCTCGGGTAAATTTTTTTGTTTTGGGGGGTGAAATATAGAAACATAGAAGTTGATGGCAGATAAGGAGTGCAAAGCCCATCCTGTCTGCCCATGTCTTTTTCTACCTTATGAATGTGCAATCGGCCTTTGCTATGTCAATGGCCTATCTATTCATACTCATCTGTATTGCTCCCTTATGCCTATCCCATGCCTGTTTGAAGCCCTGCATTGCATTTATATGCACCACTTCCTGAGGTAGGCTGTTCCATGCATCCACCACCCTTCCTGTGAAAAAGAACTTACTCACATTACCCCTTAATCGGCCTCCCTCTAATCTCATGCTGTGTCCTCTTCTCCTGCTATTTTTCTTATATTGAAACATGTTAGACTCTTTCACCTTGTTAATACCCTTAAGGTGTTTGAATGTTTCAATCATATCACCTCTCTCCCCCTCCTTTGCTCTAGGGTATACATATTGAGCTCTGTTAATCTGTCCTCATATGTTTTCTGATGCAGTCCCCGCACCATTTTGTTTGGCCTTCTCTGGACTGCCTCAATTTGGTTAATGCCCTTGTGAAGGTGTGGCCTTTAGTACTGCATGCAGTACTCCAGATGGGGCCTAACCAGTGTCTTGTAAAGAGGGATTATTACATCCCTCTTACAACTTGTGATACCCATACTAATACACCCCAATATCCCCCTAGCCTTACCTACTGCTTTAGTGGTCTGCTTGGATGATTTCAGGTCATTGGCGATGATGATGCCCAAGTCTCTTTCTTCTCTTGTGACTGCCAGCAACTCTCCTCCAAGCCTATATGTGGCTTCAGTGTTTCTCTTCCCTATGTGCGTGATCTTGCACTTCTTTGCATTAAACCCCAGTTGCCACTCTTCTGACCATTTTGCTAGTTTATCCAGCTCTCTTCTCATTCTGCCCTCCCCATCTGGATCATCTACTCTGTTGCAGATCTTGGTGTCATCTGCAAACAGACAGACCTTATCCTCCAGGCCATCTGCAGTGTCACTGATGAAGATATTGAAGAGGACTGGCCCCAGGACTGATACCTGAGGTACCCCACATGTGACTTGCATCTCTTTTGACTATACCATTTACCACCACTCTCTGTTTTCTGCCCGTCAACCAGTTTACCACCCAGTTGACCAACTTCTGACCCACCCCAAGCCTACCCAGCTTATTAATCAATCTTCTATGTGGAATAGTATTGAAAGCTTTGCTGAAGTTAAGGTAGGCGACATCAACTGCTCCCGCTTGGTCCACCACTCTGGTTACCCAGTCAAAGAAATCTGTGAGATTAGTTTGACAGGACCTTCCTTTTGTAAACCCATGCTGTCTTGGATCCTGTGCTCCTATGCATTCCAGGTGTTGCACTATCCTTTCCTTAAGGAGTGCCTCCATAATCTTGCCCACTACTGAGGTAAGACTGACTGGTCTGTAGTTCCCTACCTCCTCCCTGCTACCACTCTTGTGGAGTGGGATCACATAAGCCCTTCTCCAGTCTTCTGGGACCTCTCCTATGCTCAGAGACTCACTAAACAGTTCTGATAATGGCTCTGCTAGTTCCACCCTTAGCTCCTTAAGTACCCTGGGATGTATGCCATCAGGTCCCATTGTCTTGTCCAACCTGAGCTTATCAAGCTCTTGGATGACCCTTTCTTTTGTGAAGGGACTAGGGCACCCCTCCCTCTCCCCTGAGTCCGTGGTGCTGAGCTGTAAGCCCTGCCCTACCTTCTCTTCAGTAAATACTGAGCTGAAGTATCTATTTAGGATAGATGCTTTTATATGGTCCTCCTCCTCACATGCCCCCTTATCCCCTTTGATCTTAGCAATACCCCCTCTGGACTTTCTCTTTTCACTAATGTATCTATAGAAAGTCTTGTCACCTTCTTTTACTGTTTGTGCTAGTGTTTCCTTGGTTTTGGCCTTTGCCTGCCTTACTGCCTTCCCTGCTTCCTTTAGGGAAGTTTGGTATGCCTCCCTATCTTCATCCTTCTGCGTTTCCTTATATTTCCTGAAGGCCAGCCTTTTGGATCTGACCTTTTCTGCTACTGTTTTTGAAAACCAAAGTGATTTCCTTCTTCTTTTACACTTCCTTTTCTCTCTAACACAATATGATGTTGCTTCAAGTATTGTATCCTTAATGCTTGCCCACTTTGCCTGTATCCCCTCACCTGTATTTCTTTTGGCCAGGGCTAACTTAACTTTCTTGGCCATCTTATCAAAGTCATCTCTGAAGTCCCATATTTTTGCCTTGGAATGGGATGATTTAGTTCTAATGGCCAAATTGAACATACCATGACCTTCTACCTGGAGATCTGTGATCCTTTCCCTGTTAGTCAGTACTAGATTTAGGATAGCCCTGTCTCTTGTGTGTTCTTGTACCAGTTGTTTGAGGCCTTCCCCCTGCAGGGAATCCACCATGTGTCTAGTTCTGGCAGATGTTCCTGCTGGTATTGACCAATCTGTATCTGGCATGTTAAAGTCTCCCATTATCAGAACCTCCCCTTTAGCTGTCATGTTTTGTATATCTTCTAACAGTAATTTGTTTGTGTCCTCCCCCTGGTCTGGAGGCCTGTAGGCAACCTCATTTCATATGACTGCCCCATTTCCTGTTTCCAGGGTGACCCACAGTTCTTCTGGCTCCTTATGTGTATTCTGAATTTCTGTAGCTTTGATATTTTCATTGACATAAAGGACCACTCCCCCCCCCTTTGCACCTCGGTCTCTTTTGAACAGTAGATAGCCAGGTACTGAAGTCTCCCAAGTGTGGTTACTGGTAAACCATGTCTCGCTAATGGCTACAATGTCCAGTTTAGCCTGTGTCACTATTGCCTGCAGGTCTGGGATCTTGTTTCCCAGACTGTGAGAATTTGTGTACATGATTTTCCATTGGTCAGATTTCAGTGTGTTAGTTGTTGGGTGAGGTCTTTTGTTTCTCCTGTGTGTCATATGGGGAGCCAGACCTTTTTCCTTACCTTGTTATGCAAATTAACTACAAACATGCTGAACTCCTGTTTGACCACTAGCAGAGGGGGGAGCGGTGTTCTTCCCATTCGACGTATGAGGTGCTGCACCCATCTCCCCATTTGGTAGTTTAAATATTCTGCAAAGACATCAAACTTCTGCCCCAATGCACTGGTTCCCTCCTTAGTCAGATGTAGTCCATCAAATTTAAAGAACCTTCACTCCCAAAACTGATGCCGGTTACCTACAAATTTGTGTCCTTTTTTCTGGTACCAGCCCTTGAGCCACATGTTTAGCTCCCCTATTTCCCATTCTCTGACCCTCTGTCCATCGGCCCCCCTCTCCCAGACTGGCAGGATCTCAGAGAAGGAAATGCCGGACTAAATGGATGATAGTTTATCACCCAGCCTGCTAAGGTGTTCCTTGGTCTCTGCAACTGATCGGCTGGTGAGATTGTTAGTCCCTTTGTGTACCAGGATGTCAATGTTTTCTCCTGGTTCCTGAACAGTTTTAGCAATGCAGTCAGTGTCTCTCCACGCTGATGCACCTGGGAGACATCTGACCATTACCCTGGCTGGAGATAGCTATCAACTCCCCAAATCATGGAGTCTCCTATGATCAGAAGTTTTTGGACTTCCTTCTTGCTTTTTTTTTGTTTTGGTTCCTGTTTGGGGTGAATTTTGTTGCGCTAGCTCCTGTGCTGCAGTGTCCTGCTCTGCAGCATCCTCTGCCCCTTTGTTTGATTTCAGAGATAGAGGCAGATGCCTGTTTGTAGTTTTCATATGGTTTGTGGAAGCAATATGTTAGAGAGCATCGAGTGATGGGGCACCCGATTTGCCCCTTCTAACCACCTGCCAACCTCCCAGACCAACTACCCTCTGCAGTCAAGGTGCTTTTGTTGGATGTTGGGGAAATGGTGGGTGGTTCTTATAATATCTTTCCTCTTGAATATGCAATTTGAGGTGTGCAGTCTCTGCCCATGCTGCCTGGAGCTGAGCCCTTAGATCTCCAATGTCCCAGCATGTAGGACAGTGCCCTAAGTCCTGTAAAACTGCCCTTCTGAAAAGTGTTCCACAGTACCTGCAGTTAATGATATCCATTCCAGATAAGTTATTGGGTTTATAACCTGGTCAGCGTAATTAAAAGGAAGAAAATGAAAGCAAAAGTTTGATTTTGTGTTTAGTTTGTTTATTTTTGTATAATTTGTTATAACAAGCAAAATTACTGGTGCCCCTGTAAATGAGGTCATTGCGTGGATACCCCTGTGATCAGCCCCTTCCTGCTTTGCTACAGGAAATGTGATGACTGTGCTACCCTATAAAAGGTGTGTAGTGTGTGGTGGTTGGGGATGTGGGTGGGTGGCTGGTCCCTTCCCCTGCCGAAAAAGAAGAACCACGGATGAAAGAAACAAGGAGGTAAAAACAGAAACAATCAGTCAGCAACAAATGCAGTAGCCATGAAAGCATATCCTAATGATAGATAAAACTGTAAAACCTGTAAAGCACCACCTGCAATAATTTTACAGATGATATACCCTGTAAGAAACACTTTGCTACAGAGAAAAATAAAGCAGTAACAGAAGATATACCTTCCAAAAGACAATTTGAATTAGAAGATTACAGCAGTAATCTGTAAGCACACACCTGTAGGCACACCCTGTAATAATGCAGCAGAAGGCATACCCAGCAACAACAATTTGAATCAGAGAAAAATAAAGCAATAAAATCTTAGCAACAAACAGTAACAATCCCTGTGAGTACAAAATAAAAATGACACACAGTAAATCTGCCTAGCCAAAAGAAGCTTTAATCATTTTCCTTGCTCTCGTAAGGTTCTTTGCTCTGTCCTTTCAAGCAACCTAGAAGAAAAGAGCTCAGGTGAGGTGATATTTTATTACAAGTACAATTTAGAAAGAGAAAGAAATACAGTATCAGTCCTTGTTAGCAGTCAGAAATGCTGGTGTAACCCCCTACAAATTGAAGTTTACTAAAATGTCTTCCTGGATTCCTAAAATGCCCACTGTTGGGATGGTGTCCTGTTAGTAATAGTTCTATTTGTCTGCATGGCAGTGCTTTAGTAAGCCCCAATGTTTGTCTCTTTAAGAGAATGTTAGCCTGTGTTAGAAAACTAGTCTGGGCTGGGTCCAAGTGATTAAAGGCTTGTGACCAGCCACACAGTCCATTATTCTGCTCCATTCTGTGGTCACTACTTGCGAAGAGGGAGCTCTGTTAGGGGAAGTGATTATTTACCGTTTATCTGTTATAATAATGATAGAAGAGTTTGTCTAACTTGCTTTGAATTGCAGCTTGAGGTTTTGAATAGGAGCCACCATTTTGGTTCTGGACTTCCAGTGTTGGACCAATCGAACCTCAGGGGACCTAAAATTGAGACTGTCCCCAGAGGTCTCATGGGAAGAAGATTCTGTAGTATTTGTAGTTTTAAGGGTTTGGTGCCTAAATGGACCTGGGGGGGGGGGTGTGCCCCTGCTGTGACAGACAGTTCCCTCAGCAAACTTAGCCATTTGGATCTCAAAGGAAATACCCAGAACTGCCTAAATCAGAGTCAGTCAAAAGGTGGAGGTTGAAGATTAAACAGTTCGAGCTGTTGAGCAGCTGTTCCTAGGAGGAGCATAACAGAATCATTGGGAATGCTCTGCTGGCCTGCCTGTCATGCGCTCCAGCCTTGAGTGTGAAAGTCAGACTTTTCCAGTTGCTGGTTAAGACCTGTATCAGCAGAGGAGAGAAAAGTGTGTTATTGTTCTTTGCAAGTGGACCGAAGACTTGCTCCAGAAGTTATCAGATCACCTGATGCTAGAAGAGAGTCTCGGAGCATTTGTGCAGTAAAGCTGTGATTGGCAAAGGGACTTCATCTGAACTATGGCTTAGAAAACTAAGTGTTGTAGATGTTCTGAATATGTTTTATGGGTCACGATTTGGTTCCCCACGGTCAGTCAGTTACACCAGTTGGAGGCTTTTCCAGCATCAAATCATGCACCTTTTCCTAGTTGTTTCTCCTACCTGGGTCTTTCTACCTCTGCCCAAGCCGCTATTCCCAATTCAGAGATATTCTTGGTGAAAGACCTGCTTGGGAATTCGGCCCCCTGCTCAACACCACTGAACACATGGCGACCACCAGGAGGTGAGTCATGTAGGCCCTGCTTCCCCTGGCAATCCAGGAAAACACCACAAGGGCTTCATCTCACCTGTCATGCATCCTGATCTAGGAAGCGTGAATACAAACCAGGGTAGCTCCCTGCAGCAACAGCTGCAATCACAGTGTGCCATCTAATTTTCTTGTTTTGGGTTTATTGCAATGGACTGAGCCATCAGGCTCCAGAATACAGATATTTGGGTTGTGTGCATGTTAACTCTTTTTCCTTTCTAAGGGTCCCAATAACAGCTGCAACACCAGCCTACTCAGGGCAACACTTAAGGCTAGCCTGTTCAACATACTGTGTACCCAGCATTGTGTGACTGTTCCAAAGAGACTTACAATACATGCTGAATCAATCAGAATCCAATCAGAAGTGCCAATCATTTGCTATATTCATACCCCACCCTTGTTCACTTCCCCTAAATAAACCAGATTGTTGGTTTTCTTGTTTAACCTAGCTAGTATGTACCTTATTGGTTGGGTCACAGTATTAATATTACTTGGTTTTACTTGGTTTTATTTGTTTTTGGTGGGGCATAAGTAGGCAAAAAGCCCATCGAGAGTGACCCCCACAAAATGTGTGGAACATTATTGCATGTAATGAGTTAGCCAGATATCTAATCCCTTTTTAAATGCATCAAATGTTTCACTGTCTATCAAACTCTGTGGGAGTTTGTTCCACGGTTTTGGAACCCTTATTGACAAAAAATTTAACCTTTGGTTAGTTTTTACTTTTTGTACTTCAAGTTGCCTTGAGTGTAGTCTAGGAACAGGTTTCCTTTTTGGAGTAATGTATGCTACATTTTGCATTAGATATGGTGATTTTAATAGTTTGTAGAGGAACAAAAGATCTCCTCTAGTACACCTCTGTTCTAGGGAGTGTAGGTTAAGCTTCTGGAGTCTGCTTTGATAATCTAAATGTGCTAGGTAAGGAACCATTCTAGTGGCTTTTCTTTGTATTTGTTCCACTCTGATTATATCCTTTATTAGATATGGGCTCCAGAAGGGCGAGCCTTAGTCTGAGTAAGGTCTAATGTAGGTTCTGTATAGTGGGATTATACATGCTTCAGATTTTAAAATGGATGTACGATCTATCCTCCTCAGTAATACATTTATTTATTGCTAATTTATCACAATGGTCAGTAGGAGTAAGTTTATTATTAATTATAATGCCAAGATCTTTTTCACTGTTTGATACTTTTAATGTTGTATCTTTAAGTTTATAAAGTTGCATAGGGTTATTTCTACCAAAATGAAGTACTGAACATTTATCTATATTAAAGTCCATCTCATTTATGGTAACCCAATTATCAATGCATGATAAATCATTTTTAAGTTGATTTATGTTGTCGATCGAATCCACTCTTCCACCCAGTTTTGTGTGTCAGCAAATTTAGAAAGTATATTATTAGACTTAATTTTTATGTCAAACATGAACAAATTAAATAGAGTTGGCCCAAGAACTGAACCCTGCAGCACACCACTGGACACTTTCCTGCCATCAGATAGTACTCCATTAATTCTAACCTGCTGTGTGCTGTTGGTCAACCAATTGTCAACCCAGGATACCAAGTTGGTAGGGAGTCTTAAATATAAAAATTTACCAATTAATTTGTTGTGGGAAACACAATCAAAAGCTTTACTATAATCTAGAAGAATTACATCCATATGTATATTGGAATCTAGCCTCTGATTTATGTTGTTATAAAAAGCTATGAGATTGGATGTGCAAGAAAGCCCCTGCTTAAATCCATGTTGTGTATTATCATTAATGTTAAGTGTTTGTAGTTCTGTTTCTACTATATTTTTGATTATGTTTTCCAAAAGTTTACATGGTACTGAAGTTAAACTAATGGGACGATAATTAACTGGGTTAGTTCTACATCCTTTCTTAAAAATAGGTGTTACATACAGTAGGCCTTTAACCAGTCTACAGGAACAGTAGATTCTTCCAGTGATTATTAAAAATTAAGGTTAATGGTCATTTGATAACTTCAGCTGTTTCTATAAGGAATCTTGGGTTAATGCCATCGGGTCCTGGGCCACTGTATTTTTTAATGTTTTTAACACCTCCTCGATGTGTTTAATACTTAAATTCAGTATTTAATATTTGGTGCCAATTGTCTTTGGATACATTTGTTGATCCTTTTTCAAAAATACTGAGCAAAAGTATTAAGTGTATCAGCTATATCCTTATTATTAGTAATCAGATTATTATCAGTTTTTAATGGTCCAACTTGCCTGGTATTTCCCTTTTTTTTTATTCAAGTATGCACATAAAGATGTATTTACATTTTTTGTGTGAGCTATTCTAAATTCCAAGTTGCACTTGGTCAATCTAATAGCTTGTTTTAGTTTTTTTACAGATGTTTTAAAGAGTGACAGATATTCATTTTTTTATTATGGGGTATTTTTTTAAGTTTATGAAAAAGTTTATTTTTATGCTTTATTAATTTTTTATGTGATTGTTCAACCAAAATGGTATCTGCCCTTTCCCGTTATATTTATTTTTTTAAGGGGACATATTTTGCTTCTAAGTTTAGAATAATGTTTTTCATGTAGTTCCACGATTCCTCAAGTGTAAGTGGTAATGATATGTCATTCCACATTATATTATTTAGGTGTTTATTTATGATTGTAAAGTCAGTTTTGTCATAATTTTTATTAAAGTGCTGTTCAAGATACCTCACTGATTATAAGGTAAAAGAAAAATTGTGGATTTATGATCACTGGTGCCCAATGGATCAGATAAGGTGAGATTAGAGATATTATTGTCAGGGGTGGTAAATAAGAGGTCTAGGATATTGTTCCTGCTAGTAGGTTCATTAATTAATTGACCAAGTCCTAGATCAATTATAGTAGACATGAAGCTTTTTTCCATTAAGGACACACTAGATAAAGTTTCCCAATTTGCAGTGGGTAAATTAAAATCACCCATCATCATAATATTGCCTTTGTCTGTAATACCTCTAATTTCATCTAATAAGGTATCTGTGTATTTATGGTTGGCATTTGGTGGTCGGTAGCAGGTGCCAAATGTTATTTGGGACTGTCCTTTCAGTTGTACATTAATCCATACACTTTCGGTATCAGTTTTTAAGGTAGCCTCATGTGAGGCAATGGTGTCTTTGATATACATGCAGACTCCCCCCCTTCCGGTCTGTACAATCTTTTTGATAGAGTTTATAGCCTGGGATACTTGTTGACCATTCTGAACTGGTGTTCCACCAGGTTTCTGTTACTGATATAATATCTAGATTTAACAGATGGCATTTAGCTTCTAGTTCAGCAATTTTAAGTGTATTCAATGACCTGGCGTTAAGGTACAGTACTTTACAATAGATCTGGGTACTGATTTTGGATGTCAGAGACATGGATCTAAGTCCATTCTGCCCCTTTGAAGTGAGTTTAAATAATTGGAAATAAACGTAGCAATTCTTTTTCCCAGGATTGTACTCCCTCTCCTACTTAAGTGTAGCCTATCCCAACAAAACAGAGATGGTCTCTCGTGGACATTCTCCCAGTGAGTTAAACAGGAAATATGCTGTTTAAGGCACCATTTACTCAGCCAATCATTTAGTGCCTTAATTTTGCTGGTTATGTACATTGTGACTCTGGGTACTGGGAGAATTTCCAAGAAGCAGACTTCACATCCCTTTTCTGTCAGGATGTTATATAATGCTACAAATTTTTTCTTTAGCTCAAATTGGGATGTTTTAATAATATCATTAGTGCCTGCATGTATAATCACTAATGCATTGTTAGTATGTCCAGAAAACATGTCCTTTGTTATTTAGTGGCTCAGTAGGTGGCGCACTCGCCTCTGAGGCTGGGAGATCAGAGGGCTGTGGGTTCAGTTCCCACATCTGGCACTAGGGTTAATATCCCAGTACTGACACTGTAGTGCAGCATGAGAGGGCTGCTGCACTTCTGAGGTGCCATCTTTCGGATGAGATGTTAAACCGAGGTCCCATCTGCCTGGATTGGTGGTAGTTCAGGTGGATGTTAAAGATCCCATGGCACTTATCAAAAAGAGTAGGGGAATTTTCCCGGTGTCCTGGCCAAATTTCCCTCATTCACTCAAAATACCACTAACAGCTTAATCTGGTTCAAGGTCAGTTGGCATTCATCTGTATCCCCCTCCCCCGGGTCGTGCCTGAAAATAGGCAGGATTTGTCTAGTGCACTTACCCAGTCAACAAAAACTAAATAAATAAATAAATAAAATAAAATAATACCCTGGCCCCTCTATAACTGGAACAGGTGTGGTTATATTTGTCAGAGTTACAAATTAGGAAGTTGGTATATTTTATCATAGAATCACCAAATACAAACATAGGTTTTGGAGTATTACTTGTTTTAATGATTTTGTTAGTCATTTGAGGGTGAGGGGTATTATTAAGAGTACTGCATAAAAGTCTTTGTTTGTATGATGAGATACTTGGTAATAATTTGGACCTTGGTTTTAATTCATCACGAGTAGTTTGTACTCTGGTGGGTAACTCACTGTCTTCAATTATGGGTCCTTCATCAATTTGTAACACTTGAAAGGTGTTATATAAGAATAAGGCTCTTGAACTATGGATTTGTCCTCCTCTTCTTTTTGTTTTATGTATGGGTACAGTTGCCCATGGATTGTCATCTGCTAAATATTCTGGTACAAGCTACTGATCATGTCCTGTTTCAGGTTCTGAAGGGGAGATAATATTAAAATTTGATACCACTGAATCAATGTATTCTTCTAGTTCAGCTATGTTTGATGTAACTGGTCCCCAGGCTTGAAGTCTCATTATTTCCTCCTGAAGGGTATTAATTAACAAGCATTTATCACAGATAAACCCCTGAATCTGTACTCTGTTGGTAAACATCAGACATACTTGGCAGCTATTATCGCACACTTCATCCCTGAGTGACTTATCCACTTCCATTTATGTAGCATTTTTTTTTTAACAGGGGCACCTATAAACCTAAAATAGATAGTACTTACAGTTCCTGTGTCCCTGCTGCCCCAGTGGACATGGCAGACATGTGCTTAGAATATCGTGTTGTTGCATCACTGATCTTATTTTCCATGGGGTATCCAGGGCAGTTGCCGACAATCCAGCCCTGGTGGTAAGTGCAAGGGGTATCAGCATATTATTACTGTTATTCAGTGAATGTGAATGTTCAGTTGCTTTCCTGTTCAGGCCACTAGAAGGGTTGGTGGGTGGTTATAGTATCCCAGAGGGCTATACCAAAGCAGCTACACTACCCCCATACCATTCCTCCAGGTGGAGGCACCCATTCACCAAACTCAGGCCCCTCAACCTATGCATAGTCACACAGGCAGAGGTAGTAGCTCATAGGATAGTGTCACTTAGGGGTTACATCTTGGAAGCACCACTTGGATTATCACCCTTTAGTGAATAGAAGTTGGAATTGCAGCTTAGTGTAAAACTGAGACAGAAATTGAAATGGAGGCACTTATTTCACCCAAATGGAAAATTTTCTCCCAAGTTAATCATGCACCGCATGATGGGGTGGAGTGAGGCCAAGGTGGTGGTAGATCATCAGCATGCCATATTGCTACTTGATATCCCTTTGGGGACCTCTAATGAAACTATTGAAGAAACTGTGGGGAAGGTTAAGTGTCTGGGAAAGGTTGACATGAGGGGGTGGGACTCAGGTCTATTTGATCAGACCTTGGTGGCCCTCCTTTCTTGTAGCCTCCCTATAGACACTGAAAAGGTACCCCCTATTATCATGCCCAAAGGGTCCCAGAAGGGGTGGAGAGTTATCCATTTGTATAGCGACCTGTCTTACCCGGGTGGGGTCCCCAAGGGTGGAGAGGTTAAAACACAAACTGTAAAGGCTACTAGCTGCAGAAGGCTGGACAGCTAAGGAATTGTTAAATGTTTTGGAGGATTTGGAGGAGACCACTCCCATACAATCTCCTCCAATCTCTCCGTCTTCTCCTAGGGCATCCCCTATTGTGACCTCCCCCATCGTGATACCTTCTGTGCACCTGGACTCCTTTCGCAGGCTCAGACTGTTCTCTGGTGCAGTCTCTATACTTGTGGGGGATGATGGCTTACAAACATGGATCCACTGTTCCAGGATTGGCAATGTTCAGAGGGGGGAAAAGAAAGAGACTTACTGAAAGTGTAAAGGGCCCTGCACTGGAAGCGATCTGATTTCTCTGATCCACCAACCCAAAGGCCAATGCAGCTGGGTACCTCTCTGCATTAGCAGGGGTGTTTGGTAGCACAGAATCTGGGGAAGACTTAATGTGGAAGTTCAAGCCTGCTAACAATGGAAAAATGAGACATTGTCTGCTTTTATCACCTGGATTGAATGAGCCTTGCAGAGACCCCATAGAAAAGGAAGTGTTACAGCTAGTGAACTAAACTGAGTCAGGCTGGAGCACATTCTCAGATCTGTCCATTACTCTAGTGTGCTCCTGCTGAAGTTTAAGTTTCAAGACAGGAAAGCTAACCCTCCTGAATACTGCTGGCTGATGAAGGAGATTTGAGAGGCTGAGAAAGATGAAGATGTATGAGAGCCCTATGCGGGGGTTGCTTGCACCAGCCAAGTCTCAGACCCCACTGAAGGAAGAGGGGAAGCTGTTGTGACCCAGCAGGTTAGGGAACTACTCAAATAGATAAAAGAGATGTGAGCTAGTCAACAAGCTGTGGCTGAAGTGGCCAGAAGCTCCAACCCTTGCCTGTTACTGACTGAAACTAGAAGTGAGGCTCCAACCAGGGATGTGGGGGCCCATGCCATTGCTCTCGAACCCTGGGCTATGTCCAAATGAGTGGAAGAAATCAGAGAGCTGAGAGCACTAGTGTGGGACTTCATACACGCCACCCGTACTTCTGCCCACTGGGGAAGTTGAGGGGACAGAGAACCTGAGCCCAAGTCAAAGGAAGACAGTAGAACTCCCTCCTCCAACTGGCACAAAGTTTAGGAAGAACCTAGCCACTACAATGATTCCAGGAAACAGGTGTTCTGCTACAGGTGTGGAGAAGACGGGCATACCTGACAAGGCTGTAACTCTCTGGAAACCTGCAGAAAGTCATGGCCAAACTGCTAAACTTGGTTCATCAGAGCAATATAAAGCCCCTACCAGGCCTGCTGAGAAAATCTTTCTCCTTCAAAACTGTTGTGGGCCAGTTTGCCAAACTGACATCTCCGGCTGGTCAGAGATGGTGGGCCCCTCCATGCAGACCACAGCAACAGTTAATGGCATTTCCACTCGAGCTGTGCTAGACAGTGGCTGGCAGGTCACCATTATATTTCAAGACTGGTGTGACCAGCGCTTATCCGACCTTCCACTCTAACTCCTTGAGGGACTGCATGTATGGGGGTTGAGTGAGAAATCCTATCCTCACCTGAGGTAGGTACAAATTTGGTTGTCCTTCCCTGCTGCTGTAGTGGGTGTGGATGTGCAAGTGGAGACCCTGGCCTTGGTGTGCCCGCTGACTCAACTGTATGACAGTGTCCCTTTGCTAATTGGTACTAATGCACGTATGTTCAGCTGGTTAGTCCAGCTTTGTCAGGAAAAGCAAGCTAAGTGGACTGAAAGGGCCCTGTGCATTCCAGCCCTAGTGCAATGAGCCTATGATTTATAGATGCAAACACAAGAGATTTTATTTTCATTTATATTATTTAAACTTTTGTTAACCAGGTAAGTGTTATGAGCCAAGACCCTTTTTCAAACATGACCCAGGACCATAAAAATTATAGTCAAGATGCTACAAAAAACACATAAATTACAAACAGTACAGATACAACTAATACAAATACAAATACATACTAATAGTTACATACAAGAGAATCAGCAAAACATTTCTTTAAAGAAGTTTTAAAACTATCATAATTCTGTGAATGTTGTCTGGGTAAAGGTAAGTTGTTCCAATATAAAGGAGCGGAAGAAGAGTAAGCTTACTTATAAACACATGTTTTCACCCGTCGGACCATAAGTTAAGTAGAAGTATTAGATCGAAGATTCCTGTTTTACATTGGTGTAGCAAGGGATATAGTGGAGATAAGATTCCTAAACCCAGTACCTTCTGAGTTAAACAATTTAGGCTATGAACACTACTCTGAAGTGGTGGTAACCAATCAGTTAATTTGTACACTATATAATGGTGTGTGCATAAAGTTTTTTTTTTAAAGCAAATCTATATATCGCATGAAAGGTTTTTATAAGTAAGGTCATATTAGATTTTGCCAAATCCAAAAGCCAAAAAGAATTATAATTCAATACTGATAACAAAACATTGTTAGAAATAGCAAGTTGCACTTCTTCAGTAAGCAAGTTTTGTAATGAGATGAGTATAACAAACCAGAATCAAAAGTGATTCCAAAATATTAAATTGAGAAGCTTTTTCCAGTACAGTCCCTTTAGTATCATAAACTACAAGAACAATGGGGCACAATTTGAAGTTGGGGGGACGGCTCAGGACCAATATGAGGAAGCATTTTTTCACAGAGAGGGTGGTGGATGCATGGAACAGCCTCCCTGAAGAGGTCGTGAGGTCAAAAACAGTGGGGGAATTCAAGAATGGGACAGACATAAGGCACTTCTAGTGGGGGGTAGGGGGAAGTAGGCTGTTGGTTAACTAGGATCTGCAGCCTATCCAATAGGTAGGGAAATGAGCAGACTGGGTGGGCCAAATGGTCCTTATCTGTCATCAGAGTCTATGTTTCTATTCTGCATATTTTATTGAAACCTCTCAAACCCTTCATCTTGTGTCACCATTGGCTGGCAGTATAGCCTAGAGGTTAGAGGAACGAGGTGTGAGCGAGCTTGGTACAGCCAGCAGACCAGACCTGGGTTTGATTCTTTCAACCTCCACTTGCATACTATATGACTCTGAGCAAGTCACTTAACCACCCAGTGCTCCCAGGTCGCCCCTGAAAACAGGTACTTGTGCCTACTGGGCCTTACCCTGTTACCAAAGACTAAAATGAAAAAATTAAATTAGACTGCTACTGGCATTCCTTGACTAGGCTAGTAGGGACACATTACATAAGATCAGATATGTATGCCTCGAGTGCTTGTTCAGCAAACGGTCACTAACTAATTGAAACATAGAAAGCCAAACAGAACAAAAAAATCAGTCAGAAAATGTTATTACAGTACTTTTTGAAAGTAGTCAGTTGGTATTTATTTAATTTTTGCTCACTGAAAAGTTTATTACTTGATAATATTAGGGTTGCCATGTAGTGCAATGTAGAACAGTGTTTTCTGGCAGCTGACATATCAGGCTCTGTTAGTGCCTTCTAATATTTCCACTTGTTCTCCCCTCTCCCCCCGACCGAGGGCATGTCCTCTAGTTTTGCTTGAACTCACCAGCTCTAACATCTGTGTATACTCCACCCTGCCAATCCCACTTAGTATTTGAAAACCCCGATCATGCCCCCTCTCTGGTTAAGGCATGCAATTGTAAAAGGTCAAAAATCACATATATTAGAATGGAATTAGTGCAATTGTTACCGACATCCATTGATAGGCCTAAACATTGCTTTACTACTGGTTGTGATCTAGTTCTCAAGCTATTGTCCTTGCTTTCATGGTAACATAAACTTGAAGCTCTTTGTTGTAAACACATGTATAGATTATGTATGTATATTATTCCCACAATCATTTTTCTACAACCTAACCTGTCCATTGTATTGTGACTGTCCTACCAATGCTTCTCTATGATTGTAACCTGTTAAAATCTCTGCAATTAATTTTGGGTTGCCCCTGAAAAAGGGGTCTCTCTGAGGCCCAGTGGATTTACCCAGTCAACAAAATTCAATAAATGAACACCTCATAGGCACTCATTGTGCCATCACTATTATACTATGGGCATTAAAAAAATCTAACCTCCGTATTGGTCCAAAAGTGACTTTACCTGTGGTAAATCCCATCATAACCCCATGCATAAAGTCCTGCGTGACCAAATCCCACATCATTACTGTGCACTTTTCATGTTTCTCCAGTTTTCAAAACATTTTGATGACCATTTTGGAAATGTTTGTTAGTAAAAAGGTAACCACTTTACCCATCACAGATACACAGTGATTAAAGAAAAATTAGCAAAAGGCTGCGTGATATAAAAAGCTTACCAGATCATATACACCATGACAGCAGAAATCTTTATTCTGCCCCAAATCCTCATGCAGTCGCTGCCAAAATTATCACCTTCACGGCACCTGCCCTCAGTACTCCAGCAACATGAGTCAGCCACCTGTTACACACCAAACAAGACCTATCTCTGCAAGCTGCAATGCAGCAAACAAGTAAACTTTACTCTGATGTTTGTACAGTACAGCCTTCTCAAGCGCATACCCTTGGGACCGGCAAAAAGTATGCCTTTAAGGGGGCTATGTGTTTATTAGATCTTGTATTCTTTTCATGGTGAGCGCAACTTGCAGCATATGCCAGGGGGCTGGGTAGGGAAAAGAAATAGCAGTAGCACTTAAAGGGGCACTGTCAACTTTGCCCCTCCATTTTTGCTGGTGTCTGTGTGGTGTGCCTTTTGGCACACACCTGTGTCATTTGGGCTGCGGAGTGGTTCAGCGGATGTGGAGGTTAAGCAAAAATACCTGTTTTGTGGTTATTTATTAGAATTCCTCTTTCCCTCGCTCTGTCAATAAATTCTGTAAATAAATAAGTAAAAGGAGGGTAACTAGCTGGATACTGCAGGGTTCTGTACTGGGACCGGTTCTCTTTAAGGTCTTTATAGGTAACATTGGAGAGCACCTGGAAGGAAAAGTATGTCTCTTTGCAGATGACACAAAGATCTGCAACACGGTTGATACACAAGGTGGGGTGGAAAGGATGAAAAGGGACTTGGTAAGGTTGGAGGAATGGTCAAATATATGGCAGCACAGATTCAATGCAAAGAAGTGCAAGGTAATGCATCTGGGAAACAAAAACCCAGAGGAAGAGTACACAATGGGGGGAAGGGTGAGATAATAACAACAACAAAAATCGAAAAAGATCTAGGAGTAATTGTATCAGATAACCTAAATCTGGGCAAGCAATGTAAGAAGGCAGTAAGGAGGGCTGGGGGATACTGGGATGCATAGGGAGAGGCATCAACAGTAGAAAGCAGGAAGTGTTATCCATCTGTACAGACAGTTGGTGAGACCACATCTACAGTACTGTGTGCAATTATGGAGACCCCATCTCTGCAAATACATAGACAGAGTAGAGGCTGTTCAGAGGAGGGCAACCAAAATGGTGCAGGGTCTGCACCAGAAGACATACAAGGAGAGAGACTAAAGCAGCTTAATATGTATACCTTTGAGGAAAGGAGGGAGAGGGAGGACATGATAGAAACTTTCAAGTATCTCAAGGGAATTAACAAAGTACAAGAGAGTAGTATCTTTCAGAAAAAGAGAGGTGTAAGAACAAGAGGCGCACAATTTGAAGATAGAGGGGGGATGGCTCGGAGGTAATGTTAGAAAGTATTTTTTCACAGAGACGGTTGTGGATGCATGGAACAGCCTTCCTGAGGTGGTTGTGGAGTAAGGAACAGTGGGAGAATTCAAGAATGCATGGGACAGACATAAGACAATTTTGGTGGGGGGTAGGAGGAAGTAAGCTGTTGATTAACTAGAATCTGCAGCTTATCCATCAGGTAGGGAAATGGGCAGACTGGGTGGGCCAAGCGGTCCTTATCTGCCATCCAATTCTATGTTTCTATGTTTCTACAACAGGATCACTCCCCATGGTAAGCTGTCTAGTTCCAAAAAGCATACTTTTTATTTTATTGCAATTTAATAGGAAATGTTTTCTTAACCATGCATCAAGGACCAAAAAGTCAGTATTTAAAGCTGTATTTATGTAATCCATGGTTGTAGAACTAGTGTACAAAATTATATAATCTGTGTACATTAAAGTATGCAAGTGTTTTAACAAACAGGGCAATTTGTTTATGTACAAGGAAAATAAGACTGAGAAAGATGAACCCATGGGAGTAGTCTGGAAAAAGGATCCTGACTCACTGGTTCTACCTCCCAATGCTCTGTGCACCATCAGTGGTGAAGTGTGCCAAACGACAGATGTTAAAAATAAAATCCTTATGCTGGATGCTCCAGAAGAGGGAAAACTGCCCAAGGGACTATTGGTCAAGCCAAGCATTCTAGCTGCTCAGGCCTATGCCTAAGCTTGGTGGGTAGTGGTGCAAGATCAAGAAGTTTGGGTGAATTGAAGGTGCACCCTAGCCACTGTATATTGTATGGATACTGGTGTGCTACCCAGCAAGAGGTTCCCTGGTGAGGGTGATGAGGTGACTCTGACCTATTTGACTTTGGGGAGTCCCCCATTCCTGCAGAATGGAAAGCTAGGATCAGCCAGAAATTGGCTCAGAGAAGCCAAGTATTCTCCTTGAAAGAGTGGGATGTAGGTTGTGTCACAGGAGCTGAACACTACAGCCAGCTTCACAATGAGAGACCGTTCAGAGAGAGGTCCCATCACCTTGCACCTTCTGACATAGATGATGCTAGACATCATCTTCAGGAAATGCTGGCTGCAAGAATTATCCAAGAGTTTCGAAGCCCATATGCCTCCCCAATTGTGGTAGTCCGGAAGAAGAATGGATTGGTGAGGATGTGTATGGACTATCAGATGTCAAATAGGAGAACTGTCCTGGACCAATACAACATGCTGCGTATCCAGGATGCCCTCGACTGCATCAAAGGAAGCCAATGGTTCTCAGTACTTGACCTTAGGAGTGGGTATTAACAAATCCTGATGGCTTCGGAAGAAAACAGCCTTCATTTGTCCACTGGTTTTCTATGAGTTTCTATGCATACCTCAAGGTATTTCCGGTGCACCCCCCACTTTTCAATGGTTGATGGAACAAGTTGTGGGAGACATGAACTTACTAGAATGCCTTGTATATCTTGATGATGTCATTGTGTTCGGCTGGACCCTTCAGGAGCATGAAGCTTGCCTGTTCAAGGTTCTTGATTGATTAGAGGACTTTGGACAAAAGTTACCCATAGATAAGTGTCAGTTCTTCCAAACATCTGTGAAATATGTAGGTCACATAGTGTCAGCAGATTTGATTCAGACAGACCTGAGCAAAGTGGAGTCTTTGACCACCTGGCCTCAGTCTAACAATCTAAAGGAATTGCAAAAATTCTTGGGGTTCTGCAGTTATTACCACCAGTTCATAAACGATTACACCAAAAATCATCCGCCCTTTGCTCAACCTAACTCAAGGCTGTCCTCCTACAAACAAAAAGTATAAAAGAAGTGCAGTTAAGGAGGAAGAAATGGTTTACTTCTGGACACATGAACCTTTTGAACCCAGGTAGACTCCTGAATATGAAGTGGCTTTCAATGATATCATTCACCAACTCACCCATGTCCCTGTGCTTGCATATGCCAACCCAACCAGACCCTATGTGTTGTACACTGATGCCAGCTTGAAGGGACTTGGTGCTGTTCTGTGTCAAGAGTACGAGGAAGGTTTACACCTGGTGGCGTTTGCCAGTTGGAGCCTAACCCCATCCAAAATAAATTATCCGGTACACAAGCTTGAATTTCATGCATTAAAGTGGGCTGTGGTGGACCAATTCTCTTTATGGTATCAAGATTCTGGTCAAAATTGACAATAATCCTCTCACTTATGTCCAAACCTCAGCTAAATTGGATGCCTCAGGGCATCACTGGTTATCCACACTTTCCACTTACGATTATTCAGTTGAGTATCGACCGGGCTTGAACCACACTGATGCCGATGCCCTTTCCAGAAAACCTAACTCTAATGCACATTGGGTGAGAATGTCTGAACAGTCTGTCAAAGCCCTCTGCCAAAAATTCGACAAAGTTGAGCATTCCTCTCCTGAAACAGTGGGCTGCTTAGTAGACTGCTTAGGTCCTCCTGACACTTGTGTTCCCATGGCCTGCTGCCATCTCGCAGCCTTAGACCTCAGCGCATTAATTCAACTTACTCCTGAAAACATACAGTGGCTGCAGGTTCAAGACCCCATGATTAAGCTTGTGTTCACTGTTCTCCATGCTGGGAAAGATGTGTCCAAGCTTTGTTCCTCATATCCACAAACTGCTCTTTTGTTTAGAGAAGGGCCCAGACTAAATTTGCGTAACCAGCTGCTTTATAGAGAAACTATAAACCAACAAGGTCAAATTGACAAACAGGAATTAGTGTTACCTACAGCTTTCACACATGTACTTCTACGGGCCCTCCTTGACCAGATGGGACACTTGGTTTGTGACTGAACTACAGATTTGGCCCATGCTCAAGTCTATTGGCCAAAAATGGGGGCTGACACTGAGACTCATATCAGAACTTGCAACCATTGTCTCCAGAGAAAAGTGGGCGTGGACCCTTTGTAAATGAGCTTTTGGCTCAAAGGTTTTGTAATTCTGAGACTTTAATAAATAAATAAATAAATAAATAAAAACTCCATCCCAGAGGGCTGCATCCTTAGTCAACATTTGTACCAGTGTGCCTATGGAGTTTATGTGTATTGATTTCTTGTGCCTTGAGCCCGATCAGAAGAATATTGGCAATGTGCTAGTGGTCACTGATCATTTCACACGTTATGCTCAGGCATACCAAACTAAAGACCAGAAAGCATCCACAGTGGCCAAGGTCCTAACTGAGAAGTTCTTTGTCCATTATGGTGCCCCTCAGAGAATTTACTATGATCAGGGGAGGGACTTTGAAAGCCATCTGATCAAAGAAATGCTCTTACTCTGGGAAGCACAAAAATCCAGAACTACCCCTTATCATCCCCAGGGGATCCACAGCCTGAAAGGTTTAACCAAATGCTACTAGACATGCTGGGCATACTTCATCCCCGGGGCAAGTCAAAATGGAGCCAACAGAGAAGCACCTTGGTACACGCCTATAACTACACTGAAAGTGATGCTACTGGGTCCCCCCCCCACAACATTTAATATTTGGTCGGGAGGCCTGGTTGCCTGTAGATATTTGCTTCAAAGTGTCGCCTGATGCAACAAAGCTAAAAAATCACCTTTAATATGTTCAAACATTAAAGGCCCAATTAAACCATTCTTACCAACTAGCACATACCAAGGCAGCAAAGAGAAACTTGGCAAATAAAGAAAGGCATGACAAGCATGTCAAGGCTCAGGAACTGCTACCTGGAGACCAAATTCTGTTATGGAATTTGGGACTGCATGGAAAACATAAACTTTCTTATAAGTGTCACCAACTCCCCTACTTTGTTGTCAGTAAGCTGGAAGATCTTCCAATCTATAAAGTGCACCTTGAAAATGATTGACGAGCTACCAAGGTAATGCACAGGAATCATTTGCTGCCCATTGGTCAAATAATCATAGATTCTGCACCTCAAGACACTGCCTCTCCTGGGCCTGAAACTAGAGCTGCAGTTAAGAAGAAACAGGTAACCCCTTCTCCAGTTGTCTAGGATTCAAGGCCTTCCCCAGGCAGGCCCAACATGACATTGACTGCTGGTCTGAATCTGATGCCAGTGAATGTGAAGCACCCTATTATCCATCTTATGAGCTGAGTCAATTGTTCCAAGGTAATCCCATGTACAATTTTGAAGATGAAGCTGTACATTCAGGACTGCCTAACCCTCCAGCTTTCTCCACAAATCCTGTGCCCCTCAGAAGTGAGGTGTAAAGTGTGACTTCTGATGTAGCTGCCTCCTTGTGTCTGGTAGAGCTATTTGAGATGCAGGAAAGAGAACCTGAAACAGAAAACACTGCTGGTGACATACCAGTAAGCTTAGAACTGCTTGCCAAAAATGAAGTTATCAATGTTGTGGAAAATTATGTTAATTAAGTAGATGATTCTGAAAATATCTGTAATGTGCTGCAAGACTTAAATTCAGTGGAATCTCTCCTAGATGACAAACCAGAAATTTCTTCAGAATCCCGTAATGAAAGTAATATTGTTGAACAAGAAGCTGACAGTGCTTCCAGTGCTGAACAAACAGCCTGTGAAGAGGTACCCTTTTCTTCAGAAGCAGACCCAAACATGCCTGCTGAAAACACTGAGCCTGTGCCTGTTCCTCCCAGAGAGACTGGAAGAGCCACCAAACCAGTGATACGCCTCAGTTACCACTCCCCAGGGAGGTCTGTGGATCTTCCCTTACATGTAGTTCATAAAGGGGTGTATATCTCTGAACGCTCTCTTCCCAAACTGAGTTATTCTGCTATTTCAAAGTTACTAGTTAAGCCCTCAAACCATGATGCCAATGCACTTGCCCCATGCAGCCCTAATGCAGCTGATAGGGATAGGCCCCAGCTATGTGGGTTAAAGTACAGGAGGTAATACAGACCCGAATTGTCAGAATTATGTGGTTATCTTTTTGAAACTGTTTTGAGTATGCTGACATGTTTATGAAAAAATATGGAAACTGTATCCTTGTCAGAAATGTTACTGTCATGGAAAAATATGGTAATGCTTATTGCCAGTTTATTTTTATTGATGCCTCAGTCTTTTTCTTTGTGGTATGCCAAATAAAACATGCCTGTATTGTCGTATAATGGTTTCTATATAGAATGTTATAGTAAGTATAGACTTGACGTGGACGCAAAGTTTTTCCAGGAAGGGAAGAGTGTAACCCCCCTATAAATTGGGGTTTACTAAAATGTATTACTGGGCTCCTAAAATGCCCACTGTTGGGATGGTGTCCTGTCTGCAGTAGTTCTATTTGTCTGCATGAGAATGCATTAATAAGCCTCCATGCCTGTCTCTTTAAGAGATTGTTAGCCTGTGTTAGAAAACTAGTCTGGGCTGAGTCCAAGTGATTTAAGGATTGCAGCCAGCTAGACAGTTTATATTCTGCTCCATTCTTCAGTCACTACTTGCGCAGTGGGAGCTCTGTTAGGGGAAGTGATTATTTACTGTTTATCTGTTATAATAATAATGATAGAGGAATTTGTCTAACCTGCTTTGAATTGCAGCTTGAGTTTTAAATAGGAGCCACCATTTTGGTTCTGGACTTCCAGTGTTGGACCAATTGAACCTCAAGGGACCTAAAATGGAAATTGTCCCCAGAGGTCTTGTGGGAAGGAAATTCTGTAGTATTTGTAGTTTTAAGGGTGTGGCACCTAAATGGACCTGGAGGGGGAGCCCCTTGCTGTGACAGACAGTTCCTTCAGACAAGCGAGCCCTTTGGATCTCAGAGGAAATACCCATATCTGCCTGAAGCAGTCAGTCAAAGAAGGTTGAAGAGTGAACAGCTTGAGCTGTTGAGCAGCTGCTCCCAGGAGGAGCATAGGAGAATCAGCAGGAAGGCAATGTCATATTCTCCAGCCTTGAGTGTGAAAGTTGGACTTTTCCAATTGCTGGTTGAGACCTGCATCAGCAGAGGAGTGAAAAGTGTGTTATTGTTACTTGCAAGTGGACTGAAGACTTTCTCCAGAAGCGATCGGCCCACCTGATGGTAGAAGAGAGCCTCAGAGGGAAAGGTTTCCGCAGTAAAGCTGTGATTGGCAAACAGACTTTATCCAAACTGTGGCTTAGAAAACTAATTGTTGTAGATGTGCTTAACGTGTTTCATTGGTCACGATTTGGTTCCTGACTGCCAGTCAGTTACGCCAGCTGGAGGCTTCTCCAGAATCCAACTACAGATATTTTCTGAGCTGTTTCTCCTGCCTGGGCCTTTCCACCTCAGCCCAGACCACTACTCCTAATTCAGAAACAGTCTTGGCAAAAGACCCACTTGGGGATTTGGCCCCCTGCTCAACACCAATGAACAGGTAGTGACCACCAGGAGGTGAGTCATGTAGGCCCTTGTGAAGGTGTGGGAAAATTGAAGAAGCACTCAGACAAAATTTAGCAGAAAATAAGATAAGCAAAACAAACTTTTATTCTACAGCGAACTTAAACGACCCAGAAAATAAATAACATCTGATATATACATCAGTATCAGCAGCCAGGACTAGGAGGAACTAATCCCAGGACAGGATGTTACCAGGTCAACATCCTAGGTGACTCTGACCATCATTGAAGAGAGACAACCTTTATAGTTCTTTGCAGTCATGCGATCCATAAATCCCACCCATTAGATAGAACACCGAACACCTTTAGAAAGAAAAATATGTAAATAGAGTTCATTTTTTAAATTTACATATTTAGATATGTTCTTGACCTTTCTACCCTTTGAAAGGAGGCTCTTATATTTATTTTTCCTGATTCTAAAACAAAGAAAAATACAAACCCACCCTTCCAAATGGTATAAAGGTAGAGAGTGTTTACCGCCAGCTCCTAGGAGGAGCCTCAATGCAGCAGAGTCAGGAGACCTTGTTTTACCACGAAACAAAAGAACAAATAAAAGGGTAACTGTTTTATTTTAGCCACCTAGACACTCTCTTGTATGAGTTACAAAGCTTTGTTTAATTTCCTAAAGGAGGAAGGTCTGCTTCATATGGAATTTCTTCGATAAAAGATTTCAAGGAATTACCTGCATTCCGTGAATAGCGCTTAAATGAATTTTTTCAGTTTAAAAGTGAATCTAACGCTTAGGATGCAAAGCAGCACTTCGAACAAAGAAACACTTTTGGTTTGGTTTTCCAAAGGTTCGCATATATTTAAAGCGTATGCAGCGCTTAGGAGAGAAACGCTCTGATATAGAGGCTCTGCATTTTAAAAGGACACCACGTTTGAATTAAACATTCTTTCAGAGTGTTTTACAATAGATATTCAGTTTAACCCTTTTCTTTAGGCTTTTTATGTAGGGCTTTCTTTAAACCTTTTCTTTTAGAGGGGTAGTTTAGTGTGGACATAACAGGGATGACGCTAAACAAACAGATAAGGAAAAAGACATACAAAATGGGTGGCCAGCCCAACAAACAAGACTCAACACTACACATTTTGGACAAGACAAGACACAAATAGCTGTATGCATTCTAAACTATCTCCAAATACATATAAATCAGATAATAAAGAGGGGGGGGGAACGAAAAATAAAAATCCAGGAAGACAGTACCACTGTCACAGCCCTGCTTCCCCTTGCAATCTAGCGCAACACCACAAGGTCTTCATCTCGCCTGTCCTTCATCCTGGTCTGGGTAGCATGAGTACAAACCAGGGTAGCTCCCTGCAACAATAGCTGCAATTACAGTGTGCCATCTGATTTTCTTGTTCTGAGTTTATTGCAACGGACTGAGCCATCTGGCTCCAGATTACAAATATTTGGGTTGTGTGCATGCTAACTGTTTTTTCTTCCTAAGGGCCCCAACAACAGCTGCAATGCCGGCCTACCCTGGGCAACACTTCAGGCTAGCCTATTTAACACACTGGGTACCCAGGGTTGTGGGACTGTTCCAAAGGGACTTACAGTGCATGCTGAATCAATCTAAATCAAATCAGAAGTGCCAATCATTTGCTACATTCATGCCCCACCCTTGTTCACGTCCCCTAAATAAACCAGATTGTTGATTTTCACATTTAACCTGGCTAGTGTGTACCTTATTGGTTGGATCACAGTATTAATATTGTACTGTTGCATCACTTATCTTGTTTTCCAGGGGGTCTCCAGGGCAGTTGTTAACAAACTAGCCTTGGTGGTAAGTGCAAGGGGGGTGTGATCATATTATTACTGTTATTCAGTGAATGTGAATTTTCAATTGTTTTACTGTTCAGGCCACTAGAAGGGTTGGTGGGTGGTTATAGTATCCCAGAGGACTATACCAAAGCAGCTATGCTACCCCAATACCATTCCTCCAGGTGGAGACACCCATTCACCAAACTCATGCACCTCAACCTGTTCATAGTCACGGAGACAGGGGTAGTAGCCAATAAGACAGCACCACCTAGGGGTTACACTGGTATGATACTTTACTCTTTTTTCCCTTTTACATTCACTGTATATGTGGGTTTTATTGAGAAGGGGGTGTGGTGGGTTGTGGTGGGTTGTTCAGAAAGTGTGATTGCTGCACTTGACAGAATAAAATCATCCTGTGCATGTGTGGATGAGTGCAGCTAAATGTGTAATTCAATGTTTGGTGACGAGCGTAGTGCTTGTTTAGACTGAATTTTACTTTGACCTTTCTCTTTTCCCACCTTTGGATGACAAGCCGGGTAGCGTGTAGGAAATAGAGGGCCTAGCATCAAGGGTAAGCAGAGTGCTGAAGGAGGAGAAGGATCGGGACGATGGAGGGTGTTCTGAAGCATGCTAAGCAAGGACTGTTGGGAGAGGTTGGATTTATTTAGGATGTGTGAGATGCTATTCGCCCACATTGAACCTCAGGCTTCAGCCCTCCAATTCAGTGTTTGGTGAATAGAGTAGTGCTTGTGCAGACTTAATTATACTTTTGCCTTTCTCTATTCCCACCCTTGGATGATAAGCTGAGCAGCATGCAAGAAACAGAGGACCCAAAAAAGATTACCTCCTCCAGCTCATGGAGAGTGTGACCAGTACCATGCAGGAGAGTAAAAACTCCTGTGGAGGAAACCTCTGAAGAGCCATGTGGCTACTGACCTGTCTGTCATATGGGAAAACTTAGAGGAGATGATCCTAAATGCTTGACAGACTTCTCATTCTGGGTTTGGAATATGAGTTTTGAAGGCTGATGAAGCCCATCTTCCGAGTCACTTGAAGATGTGTACTGGGAATGTTATTTTTTGATGCTGAAGAAGTTGCTCCAATCTTTAATGAATCTTCTGAAAATGAATATAGGTTATGTACGAGCCTTTACAGAAAGATTCTAACATGATCCAGGAGCCATTTTGTAGTCATAGGTACAGGTAGTTGCTTGCTAAAGGTTAGCTGAGGATGAGATGGGTCTAAGTAGAAGTGGAAGAGCATGAGTTTGTCAAGCTACCCAGCAACAAGTATCACTAGATGGATAGTAAGTTATGTGAACTCCTTCATTTAATCTGTCTGTCTTTGAAGATGGTGGCGACAGGATAAAATGATCAGCCTTTTTCTGTAGATTGGCAATCTTAAGAAAGTTGGTAGAGAAAGATGATGAAACAGTGGATTTTCTAGGACACTGGTATCCATTGAAAGCTAAACAGATACCAGAAGGAACCATGATGCTCAAGGTATAATCAAATGGATCTGAGTTCAATAAATGCAGCATGTTTCCCATAATGGAACCATCTATAGGGGGACAACAAGGAGATTCAGGGATTGAAGTTCTTTGAATGCCCAGGAGAAAAAGTTTAACCAAAGAATTGGAAAACAATGAAAGAAAGGTTGGATTGGACGAGAGGAAAATAACTCGATACCTGAAAGGTATGGTTTAATATTTCCATACGACAGTTCAAAGCTTGGTGACAGAATATTAGAAATGCTAGTAAATGCTCTACATGAACAAAAATATTCTGGGAGGACTGCAGTGTGCAGAATGAGGAATATTTTTTCCATGCTGTAGAATAAGTAGTTCGGGTAGCCAGAGCTAGGGTGACCCACATGATGGTGTTTGCTTGATGGCGATAAAATTCTAAATCATTATGAGGTCCCAGAATGAGGCAAGAGGGATCTTGACTGAGTCAGCTGAAGGATGGAGGCAATAATGGTCTGAAACTGGAAACGAGATAAAGCATCAGCTGCTTCAATTGCATAGCCTGTATGGGAAAACATTGCATTGGGAAATTGTGATAAAGAGATGACCAAGTCAGCCCCTGCATGAACAGCATGATGGAATAGGACAGATACCTTCCTTTGTTGATGATATCAGAAGCTGCCTAACTGATAGAGTCCAGCGGGTTAAGACAAATGGTGTACTTTCTGAAAGGAATGTTTGTACAAGAGTCCCTCAAGGATCCATCCTAGGCCCCTGCTTTTTAACTTATTCCTTAATCACCTCCCCATAGTCTGCCCAGACAAACTCTTACTTTACACAGATGATACAGTTCTATTTGCTAGCAACTCTGACCCCACATTACTTGAACTACAACTGCAGTGGGCTTTCAAGGACATTGAATTCTGGTTCCTGAAGTCTAAATGGCTAAGCATGAACTTGTTCAGAAGATGATACAGCCCATTTTTGACTACTGTGATGTAGTTTATAGTGCTGCCACTAAGTCCTCCCTGGCCAGACTGGACACCCTCTTTAATTCCTTCTGACACTTTGCCCTGGATGCCCCCTCTGCACCCACCACTGTGATCTTTATTGTGCCCTATATTTTCCCTCTCTTACAAATAGGTGATTCTCCCACTGTGCTAAATTCACCTCCAAGCACTGGGTGGGTGAGCTTCCTTCCTGTTTCACCTCCTCCTTTATAACACCCCCATCCTCCCTTTTCCTTAGATCAACTGACTCCCTCACCCTGGTAGTCCCCCACAGATCCACCCAAACTGGCCAATCCAGTTACTCTCACCGCCTCCCAAAAATTTGGAATCCCCCCCCCAATCCGGCAATCATCCTCCACCTACTCCATCAGCTCTGCTCTCAATAATTACCTTGCACCTTGCTGCTCCTGCCATGTCCTTCCCTAATTCCCTCATCTAAGGCCTGAACATACCCTATCCCTCAACCGTTGCTTTCATTTTACCTTGTGCACCCCCACCCCCCAAATTTCTAGCTCTCCTCCCCTTCCCCCAAATTGTTCTCCCTTACTGGCCTCCCTTGATCTCTCACAGAGTGTAAGGGACCCTGAATGCTCTCCATGGGTCCCTCTCATACCCCACAAGGGGCTTGTATCTCTCATCTACTCCCTTCACCCACAATCCCTCCTATCTCCCTTGACTTTCAGTCCTCTTGCAGGGTTCTTAGCATCCTGAAGGTGTCCTAGGCTTGTCTCCTCTCCTTCTCCCTCCCTGTCTACCTGTCCCCCTAGCCTTTGCAGTTCCCTTGCAGGGTTCTCAGCATCCTGAAAGGGCCCTACTGTGCCTAGGCATGTCTCCTTTCCTTTCCCTCCTCCATTCTACCTTTTCTCCCTAGCCTTCGCAGTCCCCTTGCAGGGTACTCAGCACCCTGAAGGGGTCTTACTGGGCCTAGGCTTGTCTCTTCTCCTTCCCCTCCCCATCTACCTTTCTCTCTAGTCTACACAGCCCCCATTGCAGGGTTCTCAACATCCTGAGGGGTCCTACTGTGCCTAATCTTGTCTCCCCTCCTTCCCCTCCCCATCTTCCTTTCTCCCTGGCTATTGCAGTCACCTTACAGGGTTCTCAGCATCCTGAAGGGGTCAAACTGAGCCTTATCATATCTCTCCCCTATTCTATCTAGCCACTGTCTTGCCTTTCCATTACTACTAGCATTGTCCAATTGCATCCTGATGGACTATTGATTGGTCCCCATCCCTTCCAAAGGTGCCAATTCTCTTCCCCTGAAGGGTTCAATTCTCACTTCCTCTCTCTTCTATCACTCTCTTAATCCCTATCTACTGACCTTCCCCAATCCCCTTGCAGGGTACCCTACATCCTGAAGGGTCATCTCTTGGATTAGGTCCTATTCCCCCTTCTAGCATTTACATCACACCTCCTCCTTCTTCTCTCTCCTCCCTCTTTAAACCCCTACAGCCTTATTCCCCCTTTCTAGCTAGCCACACAGCCCCCTTGCAGGGTTCCCCACATCCTGAAGGGGTATCTCTGGGATAGTGCCTTAACCCCTTCTCTCTGGTCCCCCCCAATCCCCTTGCAGAGTTTCTAGTATCCTAAAGGGGTCTTCAGGAACAGGACTCTTCCCCCTCCCTCCCACCTAACCCCTTCCTCTCCTTTCCCTCTTTTCTTTCATGTAAGCACTTGTTTATTTATTAACCCAGCACTTATTATTGTCCATTCTTTCTACCTATTATGCGCAACACTGTTGTAACACTGTTTGTAATACCTGCCTTATGACTGTATGTTAATGCTGATCTTGTAACTTGAATGTTTAATATCTCATTCCTATTGTACCCTTTCCCCCCAGGTCGCACTGGGAGAAGAGTGATTTGTCTCTCAGTGTGCCTTCCTGGAGAAACATTTCAATAAATAAATAAAAAAACTCCTATTAAGCTATAAAAAAACTAAACCATATTGTTTGCATCTATCCACAAGCACAGGTCTCATAACCCTTATATCAGAAACAACCTGAATCCCAGCCGGCCTGTCAGCACAGGGTTGGATTTCCACTTGCGATGCCAGTAACCCAGGTTCAGGAATGGACCCAGTTACTGGAGGGCTAGCCAGGGGGAGAGAGGGTTTGTACGTTGGATGACTGCTTGCCTTCTCTCAGGGGGAAGGCAAGGAAGTTAGCCGGCACTTGCTTACCCCTGGCGGAGGCCGGGGGCACGGCAACACTCAGGGTCTCCCTAACTAATGGGGCTTGGTGAACGTTGGTGTATGCCTTACATTAGTGGCATGCCACACCCTCAAGGAGCAAATGGGAAAAGATACCCGTGGCTGACTGGATGACAGTCACCAGCTCCCGCTGCCATGAGACCTCAAGCAGTGCACCAACCACTCCAGCAGCACCTGGGCAAAGAATTGCACTGGCCACCCCACCAGTGCCTTCCCCCTTGGAGGAGAGGGACCCACCTGGTGAAGGGTTATGTCCGGGTAACTTGGGGGGCTGCAATATGCAGTGAAGGGTGGCTGCATCAAGGCAATGAGGTAGCAAGGAGCATAGGAAAGCCTGAAGGAGAGTCCAT
Organism: Neoceratodus forsteri; assembly: GCA_016271365.2. Classification (NCBI taxonomy): domain Eukaryota; kingdom Metazoa; phylum Chordata; order Ceratodontiformes; family Ceratodontidae; genus Neoceratodus; species Neoceratodus forsteri. Next base: position 283,711,148 of record JADMNL010000026.1, on the reverse strand, counting down.
CCCAGAGCTGGGGGGAGCAAAAAAAAGATAAAGAAACAACCTGAACACAGCCCTAAAAATGGTCCCAGTCTTTAAATGCATTGGAGTCACTCTTCATAACTCTCTTTCTTTCACAAGTCATATTGACCAAGTGGCCAGGGCTACTCATACAAAAATAGGCCTACTACACAAGGACGAGCATTGCCTGATGAATGATGCATTAAGACTTGCAGTTAACAGCTCAGTACTTTCCATAATAGACTTCAACCTAATAGTCTATGGGGTGGCAATGGACACAACTCTTAAACGGATCTCCTTAGCCCTGAATAAAGTATGTAGACAGATCCCAGGAACCTGCAGGCTCACACACACATGTGTGACTTGTATGCACAGGCTGGATGGTTAAATCTGAAAGGCAGGCTGCAATATCAGGCATGCCTGCTTGTTAAAAAAAGATCTTGGAACTAACACTAGCAGTGGTCTGGAACTTACTTAGCCCAATGAATAACTCCAGACAAACAAGGGCTTCCAACAACAATCCTTTCAATGTTCCCTTCTGTCGAACTGCTTAAGGGCAGAGGTCCTTCATATACAGTGACCCCACCTGGCTCAACTCCCTAACTAGTGACATCATGGGGGAAACAAAGCTGCCCCTTTCAAAAGTAAGCTATGTTCCCACCTCATAATTTGTGACTGCCCACACTTAGTAGTCTTCAGGGTGGAAAGTACAAGTGCAGCTTTAGCACTTACTTCCTGGATGCCAATTCTACAGCACTTCTTACTCCCTGCCTAATTCCTCTACCCCCCTGCCCCCTCACTCCTCCCAAACTTCCACCCTCCTTCCCCTTCCCCTTCCCTTCTCCCTCCCCAGTCTACCCCCACTCAACCCCCACCTTTCTCTCAGACCAACCCTAAACCCCATACTTGACAAATGCCACCTTGGTGGACATGCTTACCCTATCTTATCTTTTCTCCCCCATTCTCTTACCCTACATCCTTGTTCGTTTCCACACTTACCCTATATCCTTGCTCATATCCACACTATCCCCTCTGCTTCCTTATTATTATATACCACAACAATCAATCTCAACCTAATAAACATGTATCCAACTTTAACTTCGGCAGTTCATCACTAAGCATTCCTGTTTTCTATTCTGATGTACAAGAGCTTGAACGTCACTGAAATCTGTAAGCATTGATTTCAGACAAACTGACTTGGAATGTATAATTTTTCTGAAATATATTTCTCTACATTACCTTTCCCCTTCCCAGTATCCCTATTTACACTGCTTTTTTGGCTGTGAGACGTGGAATGTGTTTGTTCCTATGTATTGTAACTTTATGTTGTATTAATTGTATTCTACATCTTTACATGCCAATATGACATGGAACCTCTGTAAACAAGCTTCTTTCTCAAAGGAATATTTAATAAAATAAATAAATAAATAAATATCCACTGTTGGTTGGTTTTCAGAAAAGATAGCTATTTTCTGAAGGGACTAGTGATGACCCCAGAGAAAGGTGGCTTTGACAATAGGGTACATCTTGAAGAGAGGAGATGTGGATGAAAAATCATGAAGATGGTAATGTCCATAGGCCAGGGAGCAGCGATCCATGATTGCTTAAATATAGCAGCATAGCCCTGCACAGGGAATAGATGCTAGGGTGCAAACCTGGAAACAGTTCTTTATAGAACATCGAAAAACTATTCCAGGAAGCTAAAAAGTGTAACCACATAGCTAGATCCAGTTTCCCAGCAGCCATGATTTGGATATGATGGTGCAATTGAGAATCTGTTGAAGCCAATGTCAGGAGGTAGGAAATGAATTATGCAGATTGTAAAATTGAGATATCCCAGGAGGGAAAGAAGTTCACATTTCATGCAAGATGATTGGTTTCGACAGATTCCACTAAGGCTTGGATTTGATGCAGTTTATTATGAGGTAAATAGGCTTCCATTTAGTCAGAATCAAATATTATACAAAGGAATTCAATGGATGTCACTGGACCTAAAGTTTTCTCGTTGAACAGAGGAACTGATAGTTCTTGGAATAGCCAAACATGGGCAGCAATTCCAGTCGGTGGAGGAGAATCTGGTGGATCCATCAGGAAAAAGTCATCTACAGATGAATGACTGCTGGGTGGCAAAAGATGTTAAGTAATGCCCAACAAACCATTTCAGCAAACATGACAAAAACTTAGGGCTGCGTTTACAGCTGAATGTGAGGCATACTGCAAAGTACTAGCGGTCTTCCCAGGACATGACATATAGAGGCCCACCTTTTTTTACTGCTCTTTTTTAGCCACAAGCCCAAACCAGGCTCTTCACTTTAGCCAAGTGGCCCTGGCACTGCAATCTTCCGGCGGCAAGACATCTGCATCCAGCCAGCCATCCCTTGACCAAGGAAAGCAGGTACGATTGGTCAGCTCCTAGCTCGGAGCTGTCAGTCTTCAATCCCCATAATTGGACTGGCTCTGGGGACTGTGGCTGCTTCCTGATTGGATGCTGCAGATCTCCATTGAAAAAGCAAGCACTCAAGGCACCTTTTCAAAACACAGCTTGGCCACTGCCTTGCTGTACTGCTCTCTGGATATTTTTTTCGTCCCCCTCCACCCTCCTTTATTAAATACACTTCCCCAGTGATCCCTGCCCCCTGAGGCCTCACACTAGTCAATTACAGCAACTCCTTAAAGGGGCTTTTCTTCCTGTAACTTTTCTCATGCTCAAATTTAACTTATCGTCCTCAATGCATCTGGGATCAAATGCATTGACACTGACTATGGTCCTCCTTCTACTTCCTACACCAGCCTCACCTCATCTAGGACCATCTCCCTCTACCCTTAGTACCCACCTCTTATCTACAACACCTCTACTAGACCCCCCAATGCTCAACCACCCCCCAGTACCTCCCCACACTTCCACCCCTGCTACCTCTTACTTCCCACTCATACCTTGGTCTCTTATCTATGCCTTTCCCACCCTTTGTACTCTACCCACCCCTTGCACCCCAGCACCCAGCCCTGTGTCAAGTCACAAGGGGAGATGCCACAAGCACTATCATGCTTTGGTGCACCTAATCACCCTTCCATTGCTTCTATCAGGTAACATTCATCCAAATCCTGGCCCTCTGCTCAAACCTATGAACAAGCCTGCCCAGGCTCAAGAACTCTGCATAGCTTCCATGAATATTTGCAGCCTCCTTAAGAAGGCTGCTTCATTCCAGTGCTGGGTTACTCATCGAAACCTGGTTATCCAAATCCATCCCTGACTCCTATGTATCCCTCCCTGGTTGCACACTTTTCAGGGAAGATCGGGTGGGTAAGCGTGGAGGTGGTTGTGCTCTCTACATGTGTGAGTCCCTCCTTGGAAATGCACTTCCACCACCCAAGCTTGATAACAAGTGCAAGCCCTCACACTAAAAATATCCCCCAACCCTGGTAAGGGCCCAGTCTTTCTCATTGTTGCCTATATTACCCCCAGAAAGCAAGACCTCACCATTCAGGCACTTGCTGACTACCTCTCTGGCCTACCACCCAGAATGGCCCAGATAATTGTTGGTAACCTGAATATCAGCTAGTTCTCTGCCACAGCCTCCCAAACCAGAGATATATTTGTGCCCTTGACGTGTCTCAGCTTGTCACCACCTCAACTAGATTCAACCCCTCTACTAGCACCAGCACCCTCCTGGACATCACCATTACCAACCGCCCACAGAGGGTGCTCAATATCAGTGTACTTCCCAACTCACTTAGTGACCACTCCCTGGTCATATTCTTTTGGTCCACTACCAACAGCAAACCTGCACCACAAACCACCCAGCGACGTTGCCTACTCCCAGCCGGCCTGCATCACTTTAAACTGTACCTCTCTCAACTGGATTGGTCCCCAATCAGGCATGTACCATCCATAGATGAGGCATTGGATTTTTTCACTCATACTTTTAACACTGCCTGTGACCTCTATGCCCCCTTCGCTAGAAATTGCACCAAAAAGCAAAGCACACCCAGGGTTACCCCCCCCTTCAAAAATTTAAAATGAGAGACAACCTATGGCACATTGCCATGGAATCTGGCAAGCCGGCTGATAGGCAAGTGTACAACGCTGAGCACAATAAGTGTACTTGGGCCATTTGACTGGCCAAAGCCCAGTACTACCAATCTGCTCTTGTCTCCTCCTAGGGATCGGCTAGGAACTTTTGGGATAATGTAAAAGATCTGAATCGTAAATCTCGCTCCCCACCCCCCTCTCAACTCTCCTTTAATGGGACTGTCTGCTATGACCCCCTTGGCATTGCAGCTGCCTAAACCACACTTTCTCAGACCTGAGTTCAGTCCTGCCCAGTAACTTCTTTGACCCCATCCCAGTAGCACCCCTGCCCATTCTCCAGAGATCTCCTCTCTATCTATGTACCATCTCCCCACTGGAGGCTAGACCCCTTCTGCAAAAAGCCATTACTAGTAACAACCCCAGCATTCACCTGCTGGACACTAGGCTCCTTCGTCTGACATTGGTTGCTATCCTGGTCCCACTTAGCGAGCTGCTCAACTGCTGTCTGTGCCTGGGGCTGTTCCCCAGCACATGGAAAACCGCCATAATCGCTCCCATCCTAAAGAGTGGTGATCAAGCAACCCCGGGTAACTATCAACCTATCTCCATCCTCCCCCCACTCTCTAAGGCCCTTGAATAAGTAGTTGCCAACCAGCTTGCCAAATACCTGGCCATACACAATATCCTGTGCCCTGAACAGCATGGCTTTCATTCAGGTCACAGCACCACAACCCCGCTACTTGAATTCTCCAACTTCCTGCACTCTGCTCTTGATGCCGGAAGTCCTGCTGATGCTGTGTTCATTGACCACTCCAAGGCCTTTGACACAGTTTGCCATCCTCTCCTGCTTGACTCCCTCAGATGCCTTGGTTTCTACCCTGGCCCCCTTGCATGGTTCACCAGCTACCTCTCTGCCAGAACTCAGGGTGTAAAAATCTATAGCACCCTATCTGACACATGACCTGTCCACTCTGGGGTTCCCCAGGGCTCCATTTTAGACCATATCCTCTTCAGTATCTACCTCAACTCCCTCCCATCGGCCTGCCCAAGTAAAATCCTCCTCTATGTGAATAACGCTGTGCTCTTCTCCTCTGACCCCAACCCCAACACACTCCAAGCCACCCTCCAACAAGCTTTTCATAGAGCTGAGCATTGGTTCACATCACGACTGCTAGTCCTGAATCCAAAAAAGACCAAAGCTGTGCTCTTCTCACATCACCAAAGCAAAGCCAGTGGTGCCCCTCTCGTGATACTGCCTAGCACACTAAACACCATTGAGCAGGTTTTCTCTTACAAGTATCTGAGCATTACCTTTGATTCATCACTCTCCTTCCATTCCCATATCAATGCCCTTTCTGCTGCCTCCAGTGTCAGAATTGGACTGTTATACCACCATAAGGACTGCCTACCAAAAGAGGCCCTTAAATTGGCAGTCACTTCCTCTGTCCTGTCGCTAATCGACTATGGGCTGCCCATCTATGCTGCAGCTGACAACACTGTGCTTGCAAGAATCCAGCTCTCTATAAACAAGGAATGTAGGCTAATGCTGGAAGCCCCTAGGCACACCCATACGTGCCTGCTGAACTCCACCACCAACTTGCTCAAACTTGAAGAAAGAATCCACTTCCAAACCTGCCTTCTTGTAAAAAAACCCTGCTAGGGCTCTCCTTCCCTTGGGTCACCATCTTCCTGCAGCATGCCTCCTCCTCAGTGTCCACCTGCAGCACTGTCAAAACCTCTCTTATTGTCCCCAGGGTAAGGACCTCTATGGCCCAGAGATCCTTTTGCTATCGTGCTCCCTCCTGGTTCAGTTCCCTCCAACCAACATAGCTGGCTCCACTAAGCTTGGTCCTTTCAAGGTCTCCCTCAGAAGCCATCTGACAAGCACTCACTGCTGCAACTGCACATAGTCCCCCATCTGCCCCTTACCCTCACCCCTAGGCTGGGTTTGCCCTGCCTTCATTTGCTGTATATGCATGGGGTCTCAGGCAGTATCTGCTGACTAATGTAATAATATATCTCTGGTTGCTACCTGACATGGTACTAGTGTACCTATATTATGACTACTGTGATCTACCTATTACCAAGCTTGTACCACCAGTGAATTCCTGTAATGCTGGTTACTTTCTTAATCTAAGCGTTATGTACTGTACTGTTTTGTTTGCTGTGATGTATTGCTCTCTTGATGAGGTGCCTTTGTAAATGAGTCTTTGGCTCAAAGGTCTGTAAACCGATGATCTAATTAATAAATAAATAAGATGCATGAATGGACAATAGCTTAAAGGCATCCATAATATCAATTTTTGAAAGCCAGGAGCCAGCACCAAAGCATTGAATGATGGTTATGGCATCATCAATTTGAGCATAGGATAGAGAATATTTGTTGGATGGGATGAATAAATTGATGCTAGGAGTGGAGCAAGACATAGGAGCAGACAGGTCAATGATGAGATGCTTCTTGCCAGAGAACTTCTAGTAGTGATACCCATGGGATTGATACAATAGGTAGGAAATGGCATGTGCAGAAAAAGATCTAGGAGGAATCCCTTTTGCAGTTCCTTCTGTAGCAGCTGACATATGATGGTAGGTTCCTTGTTGGTAGACTGAAAATTACAATATTGGAAGGTGTCGGAGAGGAGCACTGAGATGCCAGTATGGAAGCCATGTGAAAAGCCAAAAAGAATATGCTGCATGAGTGTACAGAAAGAATGTGACTCTAATAACTTGGCCAATGCCTGAATGTTGACTTGGATAGATGGCTGAAATGATTGTGATTAAGAAAGCTTGGGAGCCTTCCGGCAGACATAACGAGCATGGGAATCACCACAAAAACTGTAGACATGAAGGAATGTGCAGCCAGCCACTGGGCAGCCTTAATCATTGATATTGTTACAAACGGATTTTCCCCAATGTACTTATTAGATTGGCCACGAAGGTTCAGTTAAGTAGAAGGATTGGAGATGGTACGAGATATGCTTTGAAGAGAAGCAGAAATCAAGCTTGATGGTTGACCAAGTCTGGCAGGATAAGTAGAGGGATTGGAGACAGAAACTGTTAGAGGACAAAGGGGAGCAAAATGGTAAAAGGAGACACACATGGAGCAGGAATAAGCTCATTGTCCAGTGAAGTGGCAGCAGAAGAGCTGATTGTCAAGAACAGTTCAATTCAATTTTGTATTGTAGTCAGCCAATGCTGCAGTGACTTTAGTGGAAAAAGAACGATAATAGTTGTAGAAATTAGTTCCTTCATATTGAATACTTAAGTCAACCAAGAAATATAGGTACTAGTCCAATTCCTCGAGTCTTGAAGGAAGTACAGAACAGATGATGTTGTGACAGAGGCTGAAAGCCAGGACCAATTCAGTCAAAGTCAACTTCCTCAAGAGTCTAGGATCTTTAGACTTCAAAATTATGGAAACGTAGTCAGCCCAATGACACTGAGGGTTTAGGCACTGGATGCCACATCTCACACCACACCAGTGACCTGAGTTCAGAGGGGAGCTTGGGCCACCAGGGGTCAGCAAGGAAGGAGGGCTGGCAGATGACAGTAGTGGCTGCTGGGCTGCTCTCATCTCCTGGATCAGGGAGAAGAGTCTCCTCACTCTTGGCTGACACCTGGTGAAGGCTGGATGTCAGAGCAAGGGAGGTCAGGGAACTGACAAATATCAGGAGGGTGGAAGGAGCACATGAATTCTGGGAGTGTATGCATGCCTCCACATATGTACATTCTCCTGTACACACCGCTGTTCTGGGTGGGATGTGATAAAGCCACAGAAAAACCTATGTCTGCCCATGTCTGAATGTGATGGCCCCTGATGCCCTCAAATCCTGCTCCTCATTGATCCCGGGGAGTGATGGAGTTAGGTCAGGAGGGTGGCCCAATAACAGCTGAAGGTGGCCATGTAGAGCAAATGCTATATAAAAGAATTATGGAAAGAAGAGATGAGAAGCTTAATCAAGTTAATGTCCTTGCCATCATTAATGTCCCTGTGGAGGTGGAATAAGGTGGATGGGAGCGATAGCTGAAGATGAAAGAGATGACATACCTGATATTTGGAGTAGTGATGGCTCTGAGCCGGAGAGAGCAGTGACATTAGATTGAGTGTTCAGAGGAGCAGGAATATCTAGAGTGGCACTGGTAGATGGAATGGCAGGAGGAGCCAATGAGTCAGAAGCAAGTACTGTCATATGAGTTTGCAGACTGGAAACTGAAGCAGCTAACAGAGCCATGAAGTCCCATATTTCTGACAAAGCAGAGGATTCCAATTGAGGAACACTCTGACTGGGACCAGGATCCCAAACTGGTTGAGGTTGAGAAGCTAGGATTAAATCATACAATTCCTGCTTTTGAGCAGATGCCGAGTGTTGGATACCCCTTCTTTGTAGTTTGTCCACTAGGTAGGGAACAGTCCAATCTTTAATAGAGTAGTTGGACTGGGAAACCCTCTTACGAGCAGGAGGAGCAGGGGAAGTCTGAGGTGATCTTGCAGGATCGTCATCAGAGTTAGGAGGCATAGTATCAGAAGGTAGAAAGGATGCCATGAAGCCAATATACTGTGTATAAATGAAAGGAAAGGGGACTAACCCTAAGCAGGTAGGTCCAGGCATGAAAATGAATAAAAGGTCCAAATACAGGAGATGTTTTGCTGGAAGTAGAGAATTCCATCTCTGACAGGTGACAGTAGGCCTGAATTCCATTCTGTATTACCTATGGAGCTGAGAATATGGAGAATTTAGAGAAGGATGGGGACTGGAAGAACAGACTCCCATTCTCAGTTGACAGGGTAAACCCACCTTCACCCAAATACCTCAGAATGTATGAGGGATGAAGACTATCAGACTGGAATGAAGTCAAAAATAAATGAAACAGACACTCATCCCCAGAGAAGGGGCAAGTCCCCTTTAAACTGAATACCCCACCAGGCATGAGATAGTGATGGAGACTGTTGAACTGCTAGTATGACTGACTGATGGGAACTACTGATTTGAATGATTGCTATGACAGACTGATATGACTAACTGATATGACTGCTCGACATGACTGACTGATGTGACTGACTGAGATGGATTCCCATTCCTGACAGACAGGGTAAGCTTACCTTCTCTCGAATACCTCACAAGGAATAAGTTAGGGAATGAGACCATCAGACTGCTGGTATGGCTGAGCAAGGAAAGAGCAGCTGACTGCCACTTTAAAAGGATAAATAGACAGAATTAGGAGGAGGAAAGGGAATTAAAATCAGAGAGAGGAGGAGATGGAAGATAGCCAGTTAGGAGCTTGACAAAAACTTAACTGGACAAAATGCAACAATGTAGCAAATTGAAAGCAAAACATTAAAAAAGAACACTTACATGGAATACAATGTGTAGTACAGCTTTAAACTGAGTGCTTAGTGATGATGTCACAACCATGAAGTGCTGGCTCAGAGGCAGAGCAGCGGTAGTGCCAGGTCCTTAATGAAGAGCCCAAATGAGACAAAATGAGACAAAAGAAATCACACAACAAATGAGGTAGAGGAGACTGTACAATGAAAATGAAAGCAGCAGTGGAGAGGAGAATAGACAGGGTAGGATGAAGGAAACCCAACAGCATGAGCAAAACAGAACAGTAAAGGGGGGCAGAGAAACATAAGGCAGGGGAAGAAAAAAACAACGATGAGAGGGGAAAAGGGGGAGTGGAAATGGATGACGGAGAGATAAACAAGGGAGGCAAAGCAAGTAAGCACAAAAATGGAGCATAAGGAGAGCAGAGGGAGAGACAACAATGTAGCAAGGAAGCAGCCAAAAATCCAATGAGTCACAACCACAAGCCATGCAGCAGTCCAGTGATCCAGAACACAGGTGTTCTGAAACATGATAAGCATAGACTGCTGGGAGAGGCTGGATTTTATTTAGGATGTGGGAGGAGCAATTCCCCCACTTTGAACCTTGGGCTTTAGCCCTCCCATAAAAAAAGTAATGTATAACTACTGCATTGCTGTTTGCTAACCAGGATTTATTATGGGTAACTTTCTCTTCTTGATGTAAAATTGCAGTAATATATCATCTCCCATTTCCTTCTCTTCCCCCATAACAAGCATTGTGTAAGCAGCGATGTGTAAATGGCTTTCTCAACTAATATGTGATTGGGTTCTCTTCCCAATCTGCAAACTTTCTTTACTGAGAGCAGAAGTTAGACCTGGATAATGTAGCTGTCAGCAATAGGTGTCCAGCTTCTTAAACTTGAGGGTAGTTTTGATAAGATGTATGTACAGGGGATACCATTTTTTATGATCTTAGTTCCCCCCACCCCAAACTCTCACATGCACACCTCATAAAATTCCTGTAATGTTGAACAAACTGATTTTTCTGCTGAGCTTGCCTGTCAAATGTGTGATAAGTTGATACTCCCTCTCTCTGCACATACTATGGGCTGCCTGTTGATGTCTGAAAATGTGAGGCAACATGCTTAAATGGTTTTCTGCCATCTGGAAAATGTATTGCACAATTTAAAGTCATAAGGGGCACACAGACTTTTAAGCTATTGACATTGAAATCCCTACTGCAGTAGGCATGGATGACCCCTGTAGACTGTCACCCCTTTTGGTTTAAAAAACAAGAACACAAAAATATTCAAAACATAAAAAATTCTCTATTCTTCTTGTAGTAGTAGTAATTTATTTTATTTGTTGACTATTATAGTGTTTTACAAAAACATACATTAGACATACATATAAAACAATCTGTGTACAAATAAATAAAATCACATGGATAGGCTACACAGCTATAAATATCTATGAGTAGAAAAATGTGCATATATCCATGTGCAAAAATACATCAAATTGTTTTATTCTTAAGTATTGTTTATCTATTTTATTAAAGATCTGTACAGCATTTTCATAGTGTAAGAAAGGCCAAGGGTAGTAAAGACAATATTAAATGCAGATATAATATGACAAAGTTCCATAGGTCTGTATCCCTTTTATTGGAATTTTCCTAATTTTCACTGTGATTCAAAGATAAGTAGCAATCCTAAGAGAGGCCTTTTGGCACCATGCATTTTGGCTTAAAGTTGAACCAGCATAATATTCTGTGGTGATTTGCATATACAGCCCATGATGCTTTGCATAATGGGGGTAAGTGTGATTTTGTATTTCTTTGAAACTTGGCTTCCTGGCCAATGTCATTTGGGGTAACCATTGCCTCAGTGCTCGTGTGCTGAAGTTCTTTCTTTTTGAGTTTGTTTTTTGGTTTTATTGGGTTCCCCACAACATAACCCAGATAGACCATCTTAGGGTAGCTGGTTCATTCTACTGGGGTGTCATACAGATGAGGCATATTGATGAGTCCTGGTACAATGAAATGCATGGCTGTGTATTTCTGTTGGCACTCTTTGCAGACTGTGTGAGAGGCCTTTTGGCACCATGCATTTCTGCTTAAAGTTGAACCAGCATGATATTATGTGGTGATTTGCATATACAGCCCACAGTGCTTTGCATTATGGAGTATGTGTTTTTTATTTATTTATTTGAATCTAGGATCACAAGTACCTTTGAACCAAGGCTCTTTTACAAAGATTCCACATCAGTTAAGGTACAATTCAAACAAGACATTTAATAACAGTATAATAGTGGTTTACAAGCAGTTACATACAGTTTTATATATTCAATATAGTGGCAAAAATGCCAGAAGGAGGTCAGGTAACAGGGTTGACATGGTATCGAAGAGAGACACACTAGTGGGGTGCAGCCATAGGCACTTGTCAAATATCAGTCGAAGTGCTATGGGGTGGTAGGGAAGGAGGAGGAGGGGAGGATGAATGGGTGTATGGGAGAGGGAGCTGAGAGGGGAGAGGGTTAAGTGCTAGGTGGACATAGCAAAAAGGAGAGGGGAGAACAATTAGGATGGATAGTCACAGGAGTTAGATGCAGACAGGATGTGATGGAGACTGGATTTGAATGGACCAAGCTTTGGCAGTGAGGCAATGTCAATGTTGAGACCACTGAACCAGATGGGAGCTCTGTACTAAAATGATCTTTGCCCTTGTGTGGTGCGGAAGCACAGGATATGTAGAAGCTGGGATTCAGAGCCACTGGTGATGCTAGTAGTCCATGCTGGGCAGAGGAGAGCTTGGACACCTGGGGGATCAAGGCCTAGTGTTATTGTCTTTGTCATAAGGCAGATTTGGTACTTGATCCAGTTTGAAAGTTGAAGCCACCCAGTATGTGCATAGAGATCACACATGTGGGTGAGGCGATGGGCGCCAGTTATGAGATGGCAAGCTTTGTTTAGTGCAATGGATCTGCGCAATGGATATGTGTGATTTTGTAATCCTAAAATTAGTCTATTCATCTTCAGTGAGCATAACTAGTGATGTTAGTTGAATTGAATTTGTTGATTTCGATGTATTTAAAAAAGGATTCAACCAATAATGCCTGGCTTTAGAATATCAGGAACAATATCATAAAATATGTATTTAATCCTGAATGCATCCATGCTGACACTGACAATTTTCTTCAATTGTAAATTTACTGTACCTTGCTCTTAAGAGATTACTGTCTAAGAGCTCCAGTTTGGCTTGTAGAAATATTTTACGAAGTAGAGGGTCTTGGAGAACATCTAAATAATATTTGTAACTAAATATACATATATTATTAGCGTACCATTTTGAGTATTTTGTTAGATGGATTTTCTCATGCTCAAGCTTACACCAGAAGTTAGTAATCTTACACCTAACATACATTTTGTATTGAGTACTAATATTGATATTTATTTTGGGGTGTTTTTAGAAAGATAAGATCATATTTATCCATTGTTTGGTAGAGATCTGTTCACCAGCTTCAAATATTACATCCAAGACTAATCCATTTTTGATTTTCCATCAAACATATTTTTGATAATCTATTTGAGATAAGTTTTATTAAATCAATCCAATAATTAATTCTTCTAGAATCAGAATTAGCCTAAATATTAACCAAACCAAGTTCCACTCTTAAATATAGAGCTGAACACAATGGATAACCCCCAAGGGCACTTCTTAGAAATCTATAGAATGGTATAAATAATTGAACTAAGTTTTATATTTCTGCAGCATATAATAATTGAGAAAAATATGTTGCCTTTATTGTTTTGATGAGTGGACAGATTGAAATACCTGCATACAAATAATTGAATCTACAAAGCCCAAGAGAAGTTTTTTTGTCACTTCTATGATTTTATTTTTATGATTTATCAAGTTTCCTGATGATAAAACAAGTTATTCCTAAGTATATATACGTGTTTACACTTTTTAATTTATGATCTCCAATATTCTATTGCATTTTGGGAGTGTTACTTCCAAATGTGATTGGTTTTGTTTCGGAGTAATTGATTTTTTCTTTTACATTATTAGCTTGTTGCAATAAAAGGTCAAGTTTCTTTTTGAAGTCCTTTTCTGGATAAGGTAATGAGGATCAAATCAGCCACATAAGCAATAGTTGCACATTTGAAATCTACAGTTTTAGGTGACCCTTATTCCTGATTTCCAAGTTCTTTTAATAAAGGGTCAATGTAAAGACTAAGGACCATTGGAGCCAGAACACAGCCTGTCTGACCCCTTTATTTGTTCTGAAAGTAGCAGATGAAAGTCTGTCTTGATTTAATCTGATCTGCACCCATGTGTCACTTACATATTTGCAATAATTGTAATTAATTTAGGGACAATGCCTCTTTAAACATACTGTCCCAGAGAATTTCTCTTGACACAGTATCAAAGGCTGCGGAAAATTCAATGATCAAGCACATACTTTTGTTTTTCAAAGGTATGCATATTTCTGCACTAAATGCTGTAGTAAAAAGCAATTATTGATAGTGGAATATCCTTTCCTGAATTCTGCTTGTATTTCCAGGACTCCACCTGTCTTTTGTATTTGAGTAAATAAATGTTCTAATATGATTTTAGAGAACATTTTGGAATTACTGTCCAATAAACTAATGGATATGTACATGGTGAGATCCTGGAGATCACCCTTTTTATGTTGGTATGCTTGCACAGCCAACATCTTGTGGTAGTACAACTTTGGAGGCGCAGTCGCTGTTGGGCGAATGCAGGGCATGCAACAGTAGCTGCGTCCCTCATTCCCCAATCAGCCTACATGCCAGTGCCACACCATGCATACTAATGTGGCGAGCACATCTAAGGAAAGGTCTGCTGCAATCCAAGCAAAGCTCATCACACACAGCAGACCCTTCCTACTAGCTCACCAGCTAGCAACATGGCGGTGCAGAGGCTGCTAAACTGCCTACTTTGGGGGTGCCCAATCCCCTGGTCAGCTTACCCTGCCCCTCAAAGTATGTGCTGACAGGGGAGCCCACTCCCTGTCTGCAGAATGTGTCCACCCCCGCTTTTGTTGTGTGCTGACGGGGGAGCCCACTCCCCATTGGCATGATGTCCCCCTTCTTCTGTGCCGACGGGGTGCCCAATCCCTCATCGGCTACTGTACCCCCCAAAAAAAAGAATCCACCTGTAAAAGAGAAAACCATCTGTGATGTTGTTTTTTTTGTACCTGTAAATCGAAAATGATCCCTCGTAGTCTCCCTACCCAACACCTGCACCCACCCACTGCGTACCCTGCTCCCCACACCCCCCTCACCCCATACTTACCTCTGGAGCTTGGTGTGACAATCTTCGGTGGACTGGGAACACGTCTGCACTCTTCAAAGTCAACCACAAACTGAGGAAATGCCGGTAAGCTGTATAATGGAATAAATAGGGTTTTTTTCAACTTTGATGCATATCTCGGGCATTTTTTGGAATTTTTGCACCAAATTTTCAGCACAGGGTTTTTGGGACCCCTCCTCATGAATTCTGTCACAGTTATGATGTTAATCAGTCCTGGAAGGTGATTTTGCTGTCACTGCACAGAATCACCTTTTGGGACCAATTAATGCAAGGACAGTGGCAGTGTTCATGAGGTAGGCTCTCAAAAAGCCTATGTTGCAAATTTGGTGGAAAAAATCCAAACAATGGCTGTTTTATGGGCATACGTTGCGCAGTTGCTATGCACACTTGTAACGTCACAAATTCTCAATATTTTCATGCCAGATTTTCAACATTGTAATTTTTCTACACCTCCTTGTGAACAGTACAGCTGTCATTTTTCACATCCTGGTCGAAAAGTGTGTCCGCACTTCTGGCGCACAATACTGTGGTGGCTGTGGGAAATCAGTGTTCAGGGCAGATTATGAAAATGACAGTGACACTGTTCATGAGCAGAGGTCCTAAAATGCCTATGTTGAAAATTTGGTGATGATATTCCATAAAATGACTGTGTTATGAGCTTGCATTGCAAAGTTTGCACGCACGCTAGTAACGTTGTGCATTTGTAATATTTTGACTCTGGATTTTCACCATTGGCATTTTTCCACACCTGTTGAATAGTACAGCTGTCATTTTACATATCCTGCCAGAAATGTGTTTTCGCATGCCTGGCGCAGAATAGCACAGTCGCTGTGTGAAATCACTTTTTGGGACAGTTTAAGGAAATGACAGTGACACTGTACATGATCAGAGGTGCTAAAATGCCTATGTTGAAAATCTGCTGCTAAAACTCCATAAATTGACTGTGTTACAAGTGTGCTTTGTGCATTTCCCACACACCCTTGTAACTTTGCACATTTGCAATAGTTACATGCCACATTTTCACTACTGCAATTTTTTTACACCTCCTTATGAACAGTACAGCTGTCATTTTTCACATCCTGCCAAAAATGTGATTCTGCACTGCACTACCAAAGCCAATGACAGCACGACAACATTCAGCATTGACAAATGCTTGTTATGAATAGAGATTATTATAGAATCTTTCCAGGAAACAAGAATAAAGTTATTATTGATAAATTGTGTATAATAGGCAGCCAGAGGTTTACACTATTCTTTAACTAGAAGTTTATAGATTTCAGCAGATATTGTGCTAGGTCCCAGTGCCTTTATAGGTTCATAGGTATGTTACAAGTCTATTCAGCCATGTAGGCCATAAAGTGACTTGCCACTAACAGTGGATGTATTCTAACTTCCTTTCCCCACGTAAGAGTCTAGATAATTTTTAAAGGATGCCGTACTAGTGGCCCCTACCACCATCTCAGGCAGTACATTCCATGTACCCACAACCCTCTGGTTAAACCAGTTCCCTCTCCATGCAGTCTTGTATAACTCTCCTTTCAATTGATATTGGTATCTTTGTACATCCCTATCAACCATATCTTTTTTACTGAACCCAGATGTTTCCCAAATGATGTAATCATTCAAGGCCTTGTATACATAACATAAATCCCCTCTCACCTTATGGTATGACATTGAGTACAAACCCAAATCCCTTAGTCTGTCCTTATGGGACAGCCCCTTTACTCTGCTTACTTTTTGGATTAATCTCCAAAAAGGGTTTGCCTCTATATTAGAGAGGACATTCCTTCTTATGAACTTCCAGCTCAAAATAATTCTGAAAGCATCTGTGTGGCAGTTCAATTGAAAGGGCTTCCGCAAATAATTATAGGTAATTGTTATAACCCCCCCCACAACGTCCAATTCTATATTCAGGAATGCTTTGTTAAATGATATTGCTCATTTCTCTGATCATAGGGAGGTAATAATATTGGGAGACTTTAATATGCCACATATAGATTGGGCCACTTATATTAGTAAGAGTAAACAGAACACTGACTTTTGTCAGTATTAACAGATAATAGATTATTGCAACTCATCTCTTCCCCTACTAGAGGAATTAATATTCTTGATATACTTCTTACAAACATGAGTCATAAACTTTCCAACATTCAAATTTTGGACCCTTTGGGTAATAGCAACCATTATTCAATTCTGTTTGATTTAATAGGAAATCACTGTAGTTTAAAAAAATTAACATACAAAAATTATGATAGTGCTAATTTTAAAACTATCATCAGTGAAATTAGCAACATGCAGTGGGAAAAGGTCTTCCAGGGGCTTTCTACAAATGAGGCATGGAATTTATTAAAAAACATGATCCATTCCCTTGAAAATAAATATGTACTGACAAAAAACAAATATAATAAAAATGGTAGGATACCCAAATGGTTGAACAGACCTATTAGATCACAAATTAAAAAGAAAAAAAAACACTGTTTAAAAAACTTAAAACTAGTCAATATAAGGATAACAGTGTAGTTTTTTCTGAGTATAAAAAATCTCGACAGAAACTGAAATACATGATTAAGCAAGCTAAAATGAAAATTTAATTTAAATTGGCACATACAAAAGATGGTTACAAAGCATTATTCTCATATTTAAACAATAACAAGGGAAATATACGTAAGGTAGGGCCATTAACACATAATGGGACTTCTGTGCAATTAGACTCTGATATAGTCAACCTCTTCAATACATATTTTTGTTCAGTTTTTACCAATAAAAGCTCCCATCTCCTTAAAATAACTCCAAGGACTCAGTTGGAATCTACCCATACTGTAATACTCCGCTCCTTAAATCTTTAAAGAAAACTACAAGCCCGGGACCTGATCAAATTAGTGCCAGATTCCTTATTGAAACTGCTGAGGCAATATCTATTTCTTTGGAAATAATTTTGAATAAATCTCTTTGTAAGCAGAAATCCCCACAGATTGGTTAACAGCATTCGTTACCCCAATTCATAAAAAAGGTAGTAGATCCAATGTTCAGAACTATCATCCCATTAGTCTCACATCGATTGTTTGTAAAATTATGGAAAAAATGATAAAATAATTTCTTGAAAGAGCAATGATACAACTTAACATCGGTGATACTACACAACATGGGTTCAGAACTGGTCACTCTTGTACTTCAAACTTGTTATCATTTTATAATAACATTAGTCAGAGCCTTGACAATAAACATCAGCTTGATGTTATTTTGCTAGACTATAGCAAGGCCTTTGACAGAGTCCCTCATGGTAACCTTATCAAAAAAATGGAATCTTTGGGTTTCTCCTATCAACTGGTTAATTGGGTTAATGAATGGCTGACCAACAGATCTCAGAGAGTTTTCTTGAATGACTGCTCTTCTGACCCAGGTGCAGTCACTAGCGGGGTTCCACAGGGCTCGATGTTGGGCCCAATTTTGTTCAACATCTATATTAGCGATATGCAAATAACCGCTAAAAACTGACTGTTCAAATTTGCAGATGACTGTAAGCTTGGGGGCCCTGTGAATAACCAATTAGAATCTGAGTCACTTAAATTAGATTTGAAGCTGGTTGAAAAATGGGCTATTGACAACATGATGGAATTCAACATTGAAAAATGTGTGGTTTTGCATTTTAGAATTCATAACCCCAAAAATAAACATTATATTAATAACAATCTGCTGAAATCCACTGATTTGGAAAGGGACCTGGGTATACTAGTTAATTCAAAACTTACATCAGTTAACCACTGTACAAAAGTGACAAACTCAGCTAATGGGTTATTAAGACAAACTCAGCGCTCCTTCATTACTAAAACTGAACAATGCATGATTACTCTTTATCGTACTTGTGTCAGACCCTTTATTGACTATGGGTCCCCTTTTTGGAGCCTTCACCTAAAGTCTGATATTGATCAACTGGAGAAAATTCAGAGACGTGCAACCAGGATGGTCCCAATATTAGCTAATAAGCCCTATCAGTCAAGACTTACTACAACGGGCTTACATTCTTTGCAGGGTAGAAGAATCAGAGGGGACTTACTATTTACTTATAAGTTACATAAAAATCCAGATCTTATGAAAAAATGTGGACTTGTTCCTGACACTAGGCGAATTGTTCCTAGATGTCACAACAGGCAACTTACTGTGCCAAAGCCAAGAACCAATCAGAGACTCAACTTTTTCTCAGTAAGGGCACCCAGTCTATGGAATAAAGTACCACAGGAATTAGTGGACTCTGGTAATATGGAAGCATTTAAAAGGGGACTTGATACCTGGCTAGTCCAGAATCGTTTCATGTAAATTGTGCCCTCACTGTGTAGGGGAAAATCTAGATGGGCCTCGGCCTTCTTTTTTCCAAAGAAAACAAGTAAACCAAGTACACTCTCTACTGCAACTGAACATTCTTTACTTTGTGGGGTGCTAAAAGGGGAGCCATACTCAAGTACTGGCCTTACCATGAAGGTATAGAAAGGGACCAAACCTCCTCTCTTCTACTCCGTGTGTTCCTGATATGGTTTCCCAATATTCTGTTTGCCCTCTTTACACAGTCCTTGTTATATTTATCAAAACTCAGGGTATCTGTGATTAGTACCCAGAGGTCTTTTTCACTATCAGTTTTTTTTCTAATATCTTATCATTTAACTTATATATAGCCTTTCTGTTATTTTTCCCAAAGTGCATGACCTTACACTTCATATTGTTAAAGGGACACTGTCAACCCCCTTAGATCTCAAAGTGTCCCTAGTTTACAAAACACTTTTTATGTTTGCCAACGTTCTTTAAAGATTCCTGATGTAGCTGATAGTTTGATTCTGACTCTTTTTTTACCCTTTAAAAAAGTGAACAACAGACTGCTCATCATACTGGTGTTTCCACACAAACAAAGGTTCATTTACATTCTTTGATCAGCTCCAATTACATCTTTCCTGGACTTGGGAATGCCCACAACACAGTTTAGCCCCTCATGATGCAGTGGGAGTTTAGGAGGCCACTTCATCATAAGCGAATGCATGGTTTGGGTGTGTTTGTAATGCTCAGGAAGTATACAGCAAGAAAAGATCCAGGATTATAAACAAAACAAGGTTGTTTATAAATATGCATTGGCATGCATTTCATTTCTACTAAACAATGAGACAGACAAAACAAACAGCAATCATAAAATGTAAGTTTTTAACTAGAAATAATATGATAAAAAACAGGTTGACAGTGTCCCTTTAAATGCCAGTTCATGTTCATCTGCCCATGTTTCCAACCTTTTTAGTTGCATCTGAAACTTTCTTACTGATTCATTGTTATTAAGTATAGCTCCTACCTATGCATCGTCTGCATATTTACACAACCATGCTCCATCCTGTACATGCATAGTTGAAACAAATATTCTGAATAAAACTGGGCATAAAATCAATCCCTGAGGAACTCTGCTAACCTCCTCTCCCCAGTTGGACCAGTGTCCCCAGATGCCTACCCTCTGCTCTTTTTGTTAACCAGGCTTTAATCCAGGTTACCAGATTTTTGTTCATAACAATGTCCTGCAAGGTGGCCAGCAGCTTTTTATGAGAAATTGAATCAAATGCCTTGGTATACCACATCCACCGGCATTCCATTTTCAAAGGCTTGACTCACAGGCTCAAAGAAGTTTAATAGTTTTGTCACACAGGACATTCCCTCAGCAAACCCATGTTGTGTTATATCTACTGACCCCAGCTGATACAGATTATCTTCTATACATTCCTTAATAAAAATTTCCCATAATTTTTCCTAATACTGAAGTGATACTTATGGGGCGGTAATTGTCTACTTTAGTTTTGTCACCAGTTTTAAATATTGGGGTTATATGTGATTTAAGTGATTTTATTGAAAAAAAACACTTCTTTGGGCATCACAATCAATGTGTTGTTATTATCGTCAAAAGACAAAACTGTTAATGAACTAGTAATCTCTGGGTCAAAAAACTTTTCTGTGAAATATTGCAACCATTGATTTTCTGTCCTATAAGTATCCAACTTAAATTGTTTACAAGAAGTGCCCTTGGCAACAAGTTGCCAAAAGCACTTGTCATCCTTTTTTTTATTACTTTGAATATATTATGCCATTGTTCTCGATGAAATGTTCTTTTTCTATTTTTTAGAAAAAGGTTATACTGTTTCCTTACTAAGTTCAATTGTCTAAGACTGCTTCTTATTTTGGCTTCTTTTACAAGTTTCACTAACTTTTATAAATTGGGTTTATATCTTTTACAGTAATTATCAAACCAACCTTGGTCTGTTTTACATATATTCTTATCATTTATACACTTATATAGATTATTTGGTTTTGGAAAGGTGCTTTTTATAAATAAAGTTTATATTGTGTTCTATTCTATTTTTTGCAATTAATAATATATAGAATAAAGTATGGATCTGGGTGTGTAACGAGAATTTACACACACCCAAGGGGTTTGATGCTACATAAACCCTGAGAGCAAAGCTCGAGGGGTTTATGCGTAGCATCAAACCCCGAGGGTGTGTTTAAATTCAAGATTACACACATAAAGACCCATATTTTATTTCATATAATTGTTGGGCTTCTCTTTTTCCCCTCAGCAATTATATAAAATAAAAAAAGGCTGCTGTGCCGCCACGGTCCAATTGTGTCATGGCCCGCAGTTGACTTCACTTTTATTTCAGTTTTTTCCCCAAATATTGTGAGGGTGTTCGATCTGGTAGCCATGTACATCATTTTAGTTAGTTTTAAAAGTTACTTACTGCTGAGTGTCCATGGCAGTTTCTCTCTATGTTGAGTCTGCAGTACGGGAAGGGTTTCTGGTTCGAGAAGCAGACAGCGATCAAGGAGTTCGAGCATGTGCAGAGTGGGGAAAACTGTGCACATGTTTGCCATTATAAACGCTCCTTTATAATGGCAAATTATGCCACAGTTTCCCTGTGGGAAAAAGATGAAGCAATTAATTATATTTTCATTATACTGTTCTTCAAGTACTGGACTTCACTGACAGTACAGTCTGTCACATCATGCATACTGTGTCACAGTACTATTCTCTATCAGATTATTTTAGATGAATGAGTCAATCCTAACTCTTCCTGAAGGTATTTTTAAAATAGCAGATGTTTTGACTCTGATGCATTTGTTCCATATTTTTGTTCCTCTTATTCTAGTTTTTTTTGTTTTTAATTTACAGACAAAGATATACAGAACTGCTCATTCATTGGTAAATGCATGTGTTGGATGCAGTGTAGCCTGCTTTGCAATGGAGCTGTCAATTTTCCAATATGCCTTTTTTGATTTTTTTAATGTCAGTGTACTGCATTTAAGTGCTTTGAAAAACATTTTAAAGTTATGCAATCTCTCACTAGTGGCCATCAGACTGTCACTTAAGAATGTATGCTGAATGTCTAGAGAAACCAGTCACCCATCACTATTTTTTATTTTTATTTATTTATTTATTTATTTATTTATTTATTTATTTTATTTAGTTTTTATTGACCAGGTAAGTGCACTAGACAAATTCTGCCTATTTTCAGGCACAACCCGGGGGAGGGGAATACAGATGAATGCCAACTGACCTTGAACCAGATTAAGCTGTTGGTGGTATTTTTAGTGAATGAGGGAAATTTGGCCAGGACACTGGGGAAATTCCCCTACGCTTGCTGCAGATGGCGCAGAAGCATTGCAGGAGAGTCTGATTGAGTTCAGTGTGCCTTCGGATATGGAAGAGGAAGGACGTGGTGTGGAGCAGGTGGAGGAGGTTAAAGAAATATGGGTTACAGATGGTATGGAGTGTCAAGTTTTGGGGGCAGACTTTCAAACTGAGGAGCCCTCTACATCGATGGAGCATTTGTCTGACACACATGATTTGGAAGAAGAGACTCTTCAATGAGATTTGGATGTCAGAAAAAAACAATTGTTGGACCTGATTTCGGTGGCGGAACAAGAATTCATGGCAAGTAAATTAACTTTAGAAGAAAGGAAAAGGAAAAGATCAGAGGTGAGCCCTTTACCTGGCGGGAGTAAACGAGTGCCTTTAGAATCAGATTTGGAACAGTCTCCTTGTCTGTCAGAGTTGAATTCTGCAGAGCTACAAAATCAGGTAGATGACGTCACATCTGAGATGCCAAACTCGGACACTGAGTGGACCCCCGGGTTGGCTTTACAGAATGCCAGATGGATTCAAGATGGTGACCGTTGGATTCCAGACCCAATTACCCCTTTACCAGGTTCTAAGTCACCTGAAGTTGTTTTTTCCCAAGAAGTTCACGAATAATTCCTTTGGCTGATGGTTGTGAAAGAAGCAACAGGTGGACCGGTTGAGGCTGCAGTGGTACTCCCTGTTCCTCAGGATACGGTACAGGGTCAAGGGATTGTAGACCCTTTGGGGTCTATTGCAATGGAAGGCTCAGAATCCAATGCTGTAAATGAAAATGGAGTTTTGTTGGGGAGCCAAGGTAGGATTGCTTCTAAATCTGTACAAAACGAGAAGGGGGCCAAGAGAGAGATTCAACAAATAGGGAGGCGCCTAAAACATTTGCAGGACTATTTCATAAACCTGCAGAAGCGGCGAAAAGATGTTTTTTGGTTTGCCTCAAATATACAGGGACTGCACCCATAGTCCCAGATAGGATTTGGGTAGGAAAGACTTTAATTAAAGACTCTATGGGCTTTGCACCTTCCGAGGTGTATGCATTTATACATGCCCCTGGAGATCGAATATATGACTTGAGCTTTTGCAATATGCAGTTACTGGACAAATTTTGGAAACTGCATTACACACTTGAGGATTTTGGAGTTTGGAATTACTTTTTAGCTATTCCGGTTACAAAACCAACTATTAAGACAGTTACAATATTATTTCGAAATGAGGGGTTTGTATCAATGATATTATGTTTTGGTTAGAGAAGAAATGCACTGTTATGGAACATCCAAAACCCATTATAGATGAAAATGGATTTTGGAATGGTGGTTGGTTATTCCGTGTACAATTAAATCAAACTGAGATTGGAATTTCCCATTTACCCAGCTCCTTTTTTTTGGGTCGAGATCGGGGAGTCCTGTTTTATGCAGGACAGCCCAAAAGTTGTTATAGATGTGGAGCGCTGGATCATTTAAATATAGATTGCGAGCAGGTTAGATGTTTTCACTGTGGGATGTTGGGTCATACTGCTCCTCAGTGTACTGCCCACCCATTTTGTAATCTGTGTGGGGAAGAAGAACACTCGTTCCAGGATTGCCCTTGGGCTGCCCATAATATGGAGGGGGAATCCGATCATGATTATTTTTTAAATAAAGCGAAACAACAGTTTGGTCAACCTACTGAGCAGAATTGTGAGGGTTCCTTTTCTGCCTGTGGTAGAGGACGAGGCCGCACCTCAGGACCTGGGGTTTGGGGTGGGCATCAGTCTAGTTCTGTAACAGGCATGGAATTAAATAACATAGGGATACTTCTCCCAAAGCCTTCAAAGAGGCAAGTACAGACACAAAACAGGCAAAATGACTCTGTGACCTCTTATGTCACTCCACAGAGTTCTCCTGTAAGAATGGTGACATTAGACACCTTCCTTTTAAGCCAATGAGCAAAAACTCCAGTCTTGCCTATTTCAGAAATGTTGGTACTGTTGGAAACAGATACTGTGGCTTCTCCCTTGGTGAACGTATGGGATGAGTCTGGTATAACTGCAACAGAGGATGGCTTTTTGCTTCCTCTAAAGACCCGGTCTCAGTCACAGAAGAAGGAAGAAATTCCTCTTTCACCATTACCTTTAACGAATAGATTTTCAGTTTTTTCATGGGGTGAGCAGGCGGATTCAGACTTGCCTATGGCGGGCATGGACCCGGATCCCTTTCCCCCTCTGGCACCCAGTTCTTCTACGACACAAAAAACAAGTCAACCTAAAATTATACAAAAAAGGGTGACCAGATCTAGTGGAAAACTGGCAGCTATTCCTCCCTAATCCATTAGGTTTATGGATTGCAAGTTTAAATGTGAATAGTGTGTTCTCAAGGAAAAAGCGTTATGTTACTTTTGGGATACTTCAACAGTTACCATATGATGTTTTCTTCTTACAAGATACTAGAATACATTCCCTTAGTGATATAAATCAGATCACAAAAGAATGGAAAGGAGGTATATCCTTTTGGTCATCCGGTGTAGATACTTGTAGTGGAGTAGGGTTTTGTTTTACCTCAGATATTCGATGTTTTCATATGGTCAATATTGAACCTGGACGTGCCTTTCTGTTGGATATAGAAATGAAAGATGTTCATTGCAGATTAATTAATATTTACGGTTACCAGTAGAAAGCCCTTAGGATTGCATTACTGAAAAAAATACAACCCCATCTATATACTAGTAGACTTGTTTTTTTTTGCTGGGGATTTTAATATTAATGTGTTAAAAGAAGGTCTATCAAATAAAGTCTATTCTGATAGAGCATTCTTGTGAACTATGGTAAATCATGCAGGTTTGAAAAAGGTGTCTGAAGGGAATTCTCAGTTGGTAAAACCTACTTATTATAGGGGGCGAATCTCTTCATGTATTGATATGATTTTTATCAAACAATCATTACCGCAGGGTACTATATTTTTAATACCGATTGAATCTTCGGACCATGTGTTGGTAGGGGTGCATATTAAGTCTCCTCCTCAAAGAATGGCAGGCCCAGGATATTGGCGGTTAAATTCCTTGCTTTTAAAGGATCCCGTAGTTATGTCAACTCTGTCTGAGATACTTCAGGATAAACTTTCTACCCAGTTTTTGTATGATAATTTGGGAGAATGGTGGGAAGATTTGAAAAAATGTTTACAATATTATTTTAAGGAAATAGGACGGGGTCGGCAGATTTTGAAATATTCTAAGTATTTACAGCTAAGGAAACAATTGGGTGAATTGCTTACAAAGCACCATTTGGGACAGGAAGATGTGTCTATAGAAATTCAAAAGGTAAAGATTAATATAGAATTTTATCAGTATAATAGAATGTTGTCTCTACAGCAGGAACAAATTTTTGGTAGGCAAGGGAAGTTGGAACAAGGGAATCCTTTCCTTAACTGTCAAAAAAGAACAGAGAAAAAACTGTTTTATGGCTTGACTACATTGAATGGCAGATATGTTACTGATAATGTGGGTATTATGTCAACTTTAGAGGACTATATAAAATCAGTGTTTGGGATTCCAGACCCAGATGTAGGTTTTCAGGATCAAATATTGAAATCTGCATCTTTATCCCAGTTGTCTTCAGATTTACAGGCTGATTTGCTTCTACCATTGTCCTATTTGGAAATGATGCGGTCATTAAGTCCTTAGAAGGGGATACAGCGCCTGGCTCAGATGGATCGACTGGAGAACTATATAAAATCATTTGGCAATTTATTCCACAGGAATTTTGGGGGGTTTTCAATTATTTTTGGCATGCTTTTTTCCTACCTTCTTCAATGTATGAAGGATTTATGATTTTTTTGTATAAATCCGGAATAGGGGATGAGATTCAGAATTGGCGACCAATTACATTATTAAATGTTGATTTCAAAATATTTGCTAAATTAATAAGTAACAGAATGTCATCCGTAATGGCAAAGCTTATTATTTCCACACAATTTTGTTCAGTTTCTGGGCGCCGAATGACAGAGGCTTTGTTATTATTATGGGAAATAATGGAAAGTAAAAATTCCCTAAAAGAATCAGTAGGTGCAGGTTATATAGTAAGTTTGGATCAGGTGAAAGCCTTTGAAGGGGTCTTCATTCCTTTCTTTGGAATTGTTTAGCTGCATATGGGTTTCCAGATTTATTTATACAAAGAACTAAATTATGTTACGCTTTGGCATATGTTAAACCATACGAAAATGGTTGGATGGGACATAAAATTTTGATTCAGAAAGGGGTACAACAAGGTTGTCCCTTAAGTCCAATTCTATATGTATTTATGATAGATCCATTGCTCCGGTTAATTCAAAACTCACCAAATATACATGGATTAGGTATGGGTATAGTGTTAAAGCATACAGTAATAGCTTATGTGGATGACATTTGTTTATTGGTTCATGATGACACTTCAGTTCGGTTGGCTTGTGCTTTATTGCAAGAACTGGGTAAAATTACAGGCACTCAGCTAAATGTAGCCAAATCATGTTGTTTGGACGTAGCAGGTTTTAGAGACTTAGAAGATTCTGTATGTGATATTCCGATTTCCAAGAAACCTTGTCGTATTTTAGGTATATATTTTGGTGGAGAAGACATGGCACGTATAAATTGGGAGAGAATTTTAGAAATAGGTCATAAAAAAGTTAAGTTATGGAATAGGTGGAAGTTGTAAAAAAAAAGATGGATCTTTTTATTAAAAACTTTTTTAATACCAGAATTTTTGTTTACTAGTTCTGTTTTTTTTTTGCCATCCTTTTTAGAAACTTCCTTGATGAGTTTTTTTTTCCTGTGTGTGGGGTAGCAGGTTGAATCCGGTAAAACTGAATATTTTATATAAATCTATTAAATCTGGGGGTTTAAATATGGTACATCCTGTGGTGTTTTTTTTTTTCACGATTTTTCTTTATAATAACATTATCCCTTTAGTCAAAGGAATGGTTCAGTTATGGGGTAAGTGGGGGGAAGCAGCACTAGCTGGAGTATTTACAGAGTGGGCAACCAATACATTTTTACATAAAAATAAACGTAATCCTCGCCTACCAAAACGGTGGGATGGCACCATTGATGCAATAAAGAAATGGGGAGTACAGATGGATGATACACTCCATTTTTCCAGGAAAGCACTTTGTGAGCAGATTATTACAAAGTGTTTTAATGAACCAGTATTTACAGAATTTACTCAGCTGGAGCAAAAACAAATTTCAGAATATATTTCGGATTACAGACTTCCAGCCCGTATGTGGGATACTGTTTGGTTGGGTTTACATGGTCGAATTAATGTAAAAGGTAATCACAAGCATAAGGCTTTAATGGAACGGTATTGTCCTAGGGAGACATGCATTTTAAAAATAGAAACAATGGATCATTTATATTTTCAATGTCCATATATAATTCGATTTTGGGATATAGTTAAAAACAGATGGAAGGGGGATAGATCCTGTTCCCCTGGCATCTAATCTATTATATTTTGGTATAGTCCCCTCTTTACCTTTTTCAGTACACCATGGAACACTTCAGATTATTTATGCTCATTTGCTTTATTGGATTTGGATAGGTCATTGTAGATTGGTCTTGCAACAACAGTTCATTTCTGCTTTAGATCTTTTCTTTACTATTAATGCGGATTTGAATAAATGGAAATTGGAAGAAAGAAAGAGAGAATTTTAATTTTATTCAGTGGAAAAAATTGTGGAATAACCTTGAATTTGTGGGAAGTTAGGCATGTAGAAGGTTTAGGAATATGATTTTTCTAAAGTTTTTCAATTTCTATCCTTTGTATTAACTATGATGTACTGCTGTTATGGAATTTACTATACGATTTGTATATATTGTTTTTGATTTATTATGGAAAATGAACAATTCCCCAACTATTATAGTGGGGAGGGGGAGGTGGTGGGTTTATACAGTTTCTCTTATGATTAGGGCATTTGTATGAATTCCTACTTATGTATGTTGTATTGTTGCTGTTGTATAATTTTGTTATGATTTATTCAGATTTTAATAGAAATTCCCCTACTCTTTTAGATAAGTGCCATGGGATCTTTAACATCCACCTGAACTACCACCAATCCAGGAAGATGGGACCTCGGTTTAACATCTCATCTGAAAGATGGCACCTCAGAAGTGCAGCACCCCTCTCATGCTGCACTACAGTGTCAGTACTGGGATATTATCCCAAGTGCCAGGTGTGGGAACTGAACCCATGGCCCTCTGATGTCCTGGCCTCAGAGGTGAGTGTGCTACCTACAGAGCCACTGACACTAAATTTAATAAAGCCATGTATGCAACACTGCTTGCCCAGCCTGATTTGTTTTGGAGGGAGCATGGTGAAGTGGGGGAAGAGGTGTTGATTTTTTTATTACAGTTAAAATTCAGAAAGAGAAAGGAATCTGGGATAAATCCTTGTTAGCCATCAGAAAAGTAGGAATGATGCCTCACTTTTTTTTCTTTACATTCACTGTATGTGTGGGTTATCTGGAGAAGGTGGCATGGTGGGTGGTTGTATAGAAAGTATGATTACTACACTTGACAGAAAAACAGTCATCCTATGCATATAGGGATGGGTGCAGCTAAATGTGTAATTAAAAAAAGAGTATGGTATCATGCTTGCAATACTGTCTCCACACCAGGATCAGTCATGAGTAACATATAAAAACTGCAATAAAATATCATCCCATCCTTTCCTTCTTGGGCGCCATAACAAGTGATGTAAAAGCAATGATGAGCAAATGACATTCTCAACTGATATGTGATCAGATTCTGTTCCCACTCTGCAAACTTTCTTTACTGATAGCAGATGTAGGACCTGGACAATATATCTGTCAGCAACAGGTGTCTGGCTTCTTAAATGGTAAAGTTGTATTAATGAAGGAAGTTTTATAATTAAATGTATGTAGAGGGGGGGATACCTTTTTTTTTCAAGATCTTGGTTCCCACCCCATCCCCAATTACCACACACACACACACACACACACACACACACACACACACACCCCTTGTAAAACTTCTATAATGTTGTGCAAGCTGATTTGTCTGCATGGCTTGACTGCCATATGTGTGATAAGCCTATACTCCTGCTCTCTTTAAATACTTTATACCACCTGCTGATATCTTCTGAATAAAACATGAGGCTTCACTGCCTGAATTGACATCTGCCATTTACAAACAATTATGCAAAATTGGTTGCCATAGAGGGCACAAAGACTTTAAAACTATTCATAATCAAATTGCTGTTGCAAAGGCACATATGACTCCTTTGACTACTGTTGTCCTATAGTAATAAAAAATGTAAACAAACAACTCACTCAGACTGAAAAAAAAGCCAACCAATATACTGACTAAATATTTCAAAATCCATTTTAAAAGTCAGTGTCAAGGATGCTTCACACTTAGGCTGGCTGCAACATCTTATGCTAAAATCCAATCATACTTAGCACACAGTCATGCATGTTACATTTGTAGAAAGATTTAAAAAGGGGAAAACTGAATAAAATAAAATCAGATTCACTTAGCTCCTTAACAGTTTCAAATGTAAAAATTGTAGAGTTATAAGACAAGTTTTTGATCTATTGTGCTTTTATTAGTTGACAGCTGCCATTCTTAGTAACAGTTAACAAATGTATAAAACGGGCAAATAAAATCTCAAATGCTGATTGGCTGGAAGCCCTCTCCAGCCATATCCTTATCATGGCATATCTTTTCAATGCGCACTACTTCTGACAACCAAAGCCCCACCACAGGGATAAATCAATCTGTGGAGCCTGTCTCCCATCCATGGCCCTCATCTCCCAATGCAGCTCATCCTCATGTTGCTTATGATGAAACCGAGAGAGCAGTGGCACAGCACAAAAAATATCCAAACATCGTTACACCACTTATGCAACAGTCACAAGCACACTGGCAATGGCAGACACAACAGAAATGCCACTATAAATGTTTGTTATTGTTGTACTCACATCACGAATGGCTCTCTCGTGGCACTTTCAGCTACTGGTCCTGGGGCGCTGCTCAATGTTATCTAAGTTTCTTGAGTCCAACAATATATCCCCTGCCTCCCCCTCTTCCTCCTCTCCCAGAAAATTAAGCCTCTACAACATATTTCTTCAAAACCGCACTACTGTCCAGTTTAAATGGCACTTAATCTTCTCTATAACTGTTCTGAACCACAAAGCAGTAAACATGTGTTATAGTAACCGCTGAGGGACATGCTTGCTCCCACTACAGCCAACAGCTTAATTTACTAAAACTGAAAAAGTCAATCAAGGAGAGAAATGTATGAATAAAAAAAAAGCACACATTAAAAATGCACCGTCTGAAAGCAAGGGTACCAAAAAACATAAAAAAATTATATCACACAATGGGGGGCTGGTCGCCGGCAGTCGCTGTAACAAACTGGGTGACCAAAGGAAATACAGTACAAACAAAACAAAAAATATTACTTTATGAGTGTTTCTGTGTGCGTGTGTGTTTATGTGTACTCTTACAATGGAAAGATAGACATTTACTAGCCTTCTCTAGTAGCTTACAATGAAATACATCCATTCCAAGACATTGAAAAGGACTATTTTTTGTTTCTTTTTACTGATCATATTTTTTACTCTATTTACTCTATTTTATGTGCAGTTTGTATACCCATTTTTTTTAAATTAACTTTTTTACAGGTCGGACCATTTGATAAGTGCAATAAGACACGGCAAGGTGTGGGTTATTGCCTGATAACAGCACTTCCCAGGTGCTAAAGGCACTTGGAGCAAGTGCCTCATGCCTCATAATGCACCTGGGGCGTGCTCTTATCAGGCCATAACCCACACCTTGTCGTGTCTTATTGTTGGCATAATGTGCCTGCTGGAGACATCTGCTTAGAGCATTTGTGTGACATATTGTATGAAATTAAAAAATGCACACCCATGTAAACAGTCGCTGACAAACTAGGAATAAGCAGGAATATCATGTAAACAGTAAGGTGTAGGCAGATACCCCAAATTACTGCAATCCAATTGAAAGTAAAAAATGGAGCTCTCTGTAAATGTATTGTAAAAATATTGCCTATTTAGTGATATTAGATGAAAGAAATCAGTGGGAACGGGAGCAAGAAAATAGTGTGGTGGAGGCAGAGAGGGAGGAAGCAACCGCTTTAAAGCTGCACTGTCAGAGTTAGTCCCCTGAATTTTTAATGTTACTGTGTCTTTTGAAAAGTGTCCTTTTCAGAAAGTGCTGCCCACTGCTTACCTTTATCTCTTTTTGTTTCCTTTGTTTAATTTCTAAATTTCTTTATTTATCCCTTTTTTGGTTTTCCCCTCGGGTCGCCAGTATACCTCCGTTGTGTTGTTCCAGCCCACACATTACAAGCATCATACTATTGCATAATGAGCATGTAACCCAGCATTTCCAACTCTTTAACTGTGCCGTGTCGAAGCAGTCATGATTCCCCTTTGGTTCCTGCTGAGGTGTTCTGAGAGGTGCATTATGCAGCCATGGTATTGCTGACAGTTTGAACCTTGTTCAGCTTTTACCTCGCTAACTTTCCTATCGCTAACCTTGTGAAGTGATTTTTGCACACTGCAATGAATGGTTGTTGGCACCTGACTGATTCCCCAAATCAGGCTCAACAAGTAATTGCTCACATTCCACGACTTCAGGTCCGGACTGGAGCTACTGTGGAGGCAACCTGCTGAGTTATTCATTCCGACATTCCTGCTTGACAGATACCAGCAGCAGTGAGCAGCAGTGAGTCGGAGAAGCTGGGGATTGCAGTTGGGCACTCCGAACGGGACAAGAGGGTACGGCAGAAAACCAGACCCAGACAGTCCAGTAGGGTACAGCTGCCACAGCCCCCACTTGCATACTGTGTGACCGTGAGCAAGTCACTTAACTTCCTTCTGCTGCAAACAAGCTTTTAGCTTATTGTCTCAACTGGTTAAAAAAAAAATAAGCGTTGCGAGATACTGCATAGGACAAGTACAGAATAGCGCTGCTGAGCCGACATGCTCAGTTGAACAGAACTGCTCCGGCTGACTAGTGTAAGGTGAATGCACAGAGATTTGGATGGTCCCGTAAAGACCTGTGGCATGTAAACACGCAGCTAAGAGTTACCGGTTAAGTCTGTCATTAGCAGGTAACTACTTACCCGATAACGCTAGCCGTGCATGTAAACATAGTGACAGAGGATATAGTCTTGTTCAGATGCTGGTTTGCGATGGACCATGTAATTAAAAAAAATAAATGTATTCAACTTGCCAGAGCCTTTTAAAGAATGTCAGACTGCACCTACTTTCTCAATGTTTGTCAATAGCAAACAAAGCTGCACTATTCAGATAAAACGGTACCTACGTTTAAACTATTAATTGTCAGAGCTGTTTTCCATACTGCCATCTAGTTTGGATACTGTAAGTCAGCACACAATGTTTGCCATATACAAGGGATCACAGAGAATGCATAATATTGCACTGTTTTGGTTTTTTGCGCAATTTGTAGCTGTCCGTTTGCATTCCGAAGAATAACGTTATATTGTAAGGCTGTCATAGTGAAGCAACACATCATACTTTACATCAACTGATTACTTCCGGTCATGAATTACCACTTTGTGTGCTCCGATGATCTGTATTTCAGTAAGACAACAGTTCAATATGGCACTATCTTTATACTGCAAATTGACAGCTAGAAAATGTCTTAAGAAACACATTACTGCGATATTAGTCTTTCTCTTTGGTGCCTTGGACATGCTGGATTACGTGGCTGCAGGAGACATTTGGTGCTATCATAATCGCCAGCATTCCCAGTTCCATGCAACCTTGCAGTCCAGCCCTCAAATGTTTATGCACCTTGTGTCACTCGGTCAGCCTACCCCTACTTGTTATATTGTATTTGCTCTGCTAGTCCAATCCTGGTTGATTGCCATAGTAATTATTGCTCTATTTTCCGAGCGTAGTTACCAAACAATGAATGTACCTATAGTACTGCAATAAAAAATTGAGCGCATTAGTTGCCTCTTCCGCAAGTGACTACAGTTTCCATAAATTATCATCACCACTTTAATTAGTGTAGGGTTTCCCTATAAAACGATTAAAAAAAATCTAGTCCTAGGAGTGCCACAAAATTGTTTAGCTAACTAGCCTTGCATCCACGATTGCAGTCAAGTGCTTCCCACCTTTTTCCTTTCCTATTCAATCTGGCTTCACAGTGGCTACTGATGGAGGGTGACATGGCTAGTTAATTCAAGCAAATGGCAAGATATTGTGTGTGGCTGAATTAAAGGCTGTCATGTCAGTGTACTTGGGGTGGTGGTATGAAGCCATCACAGCTTCGGCTGTTAGGCATTTCAGTGTCACGAAATGTGTGCTGTTCATTGTCAGATCTACCTGTCCACATGTGTTTTACTCTACTTTCGGTCATCGCTATGTGAATTGTATTGTCATGTGGTGTTCCTGCACACGACTTCCAAGCAAACAGTCAACCGTGCGGTCCTTAGTAACTTCACCGTGTCCCAACCTAGCCAGGTAAAGTGGTAATCTGCAGGGGGTTGAAGTTGTGTGCATCATGTTCACAGATTGCCAGTCATTGGTGTATTCTTGACTCTTGGTTTCACCGGTATATTTAACCAAAACCACAGTTTGGCATTCACCTTCCTGTGCTTTCTTTCTGTACCTGTCAGTTATTTTCCCCACAGTGTGACAATGACAAATGTATGCACTCTATGCATTGTCTAAATTATCTTTTGTGTCATAGTAAGTACTGTGCCAAAGCAACTCCAGTTTTTAGAGTTATGTAGTGAACATTGTGGATTTTGCCCCCAGTACTGACACATTGAGCCAGTTTCAGTGATCTTCCCCCCTTCCCCAAAACACACATATATATATACACACAGGCGCGTGCACACACACACACACACACACACACACACACACACACATTGACAGTCCCCAGTCCAAACCATTCATCCTTTATCTTCTGTTTCCATGCAACTCTGTGTGTCCCTCCCACCCTTTGCCCCAACCAGCATTCACTGCCAATACTTCAGCATTACACCAAAAAGCCTTCAAACTTTATCTTAAAATGCCACCTTAGTGTATTAGTGGCCCTGGCAGGAGTGATCTAGCCTTATCTTGTCACACACGTTGCTGCATCTGTGCTCACATATGTAGTTGCTCCTTCCATTATGCCAGTGAAGCCAACCAGAAATGTACCCTTTCACTGCTAGCTGGTCAGAAAATGCGCACATTGTCCTTTCTCAAAGGCAGTTGTGCACTCTGAACCTTCATGGGATTGCCTCTTGGTTTGTGCCTGGGTCATGTGGGCAATTAATCTGGTGTTCATTATGTTTTGCAATACATGTGCAACAGGTGTTATACACAAATGAAAAGGGTAATGTAATTCATAACCACAGTTTTAAAATGCTCAGAGTGTGTGTGTGTCTGTGAAAAAAATATTGTATTGAACGTTGACTACTTGAATCATTGATGTAGTGAAAGGTCAGCAACAAACAAGATAGTGGTGTAATGCCACGTTGAAGGCTGCATTGCACTCTCAGTGGCATGAGCTTCTCTGTGCTGAGTGCGGAGGTTGTTAGCCCATGTGAGGATTTGGGCAGGATACAGGATACCTTGCACCCACACACCGCTCACCATCATATCTGCCGTGTCCACTAACACAACGATTACTTATTTGGCATAGTGGTTGTAATACAGTGCACACCGTGGGTTAAGGTAGTTTTGTCACAGCCACATCCACCTGAAAGTGTAGCTAACAAATTCAAATGTGGTGCTGGTGGCACATGGATGCCAACCACAGGCCCACCCAAGGTTTTAGTTTTTCTTTGAATTTGTCTATGTTTGTGGGTAGCGCAGTGACAGAATCACAATGATTCAGTGGCACATACTGCAGTGTGAGACTGGCATGTAAAGCAAGTATTTGGCTTTATTGTGCAATGCTGGGCCCCGATTGAGGGATGAAGACCTCTGTGGAGGTGGTGGCCATCATTTTTACAGTAAGGGAGTAAGGGGGGTGGGGTGTTGAAGAGACTGGATGGTCAAACCAGGACTAGAGGTTCGACAGTCAGCAAAACATGGAATGCAATGGTTACAAATGGCCTTGTCCTTGCTAAAAAGAACAAAACAAAGGACAGCGTAAAACTGACGAGCGGGTGCTCAAGCAGAAGGTGCAAACCTCAACAGAATTCAAGCAAAAAAAGTGAGCACTCCAAGAGACGATAGTAAATGCAAGTAAGATTATTTATTTCCACATCAGGAAATGTCCAAGACCCCTGCAATTCATCTCATCTTGTCCTGTTTTCATCACATTATATCCCTTATCAGGTATCATCATGTTTTTCACAGTGTTATCCACTACTGATACAGTGTCTATGATATTTATGAACATATAGAGCATCTATTTAAGCTCTAGTGATTTGGCAGTTTATTGAAATGCCTTGCTGTCTTTAGTGCCATGTATTAAACATAACAGTGTTAAACCAGCTTATATTGTTTTTGCTATGATCAAAATAAATATGGTTCCAGAGTAATAAATATTCCAATATATGGTACTGGAGACTGCACTACCTAGTTCATATGGACATAACAAAAAAATGCTTTTTGTACTTTCTGTGTATATTTTTGTATTCTTAGTATGTCTTTGTACACTTTTCTGAAGTTACTTCTCAAAAAACACACCTCAATAACATGAAGAAATGTAACTAAAATGTTGCAAGTATTTGTATATATTATCCTTTATTTTTGCATAAAGGAAAAAATGTTGGTGAACTATGTTTCAAGTGTCCCATAGTTACAACATCACTGTGACTTAGAGTATATGTACATAGATGTCTGCTTTACTTGTCATACCCCATTTGAAGGCTTAGTGCCGGAGCGCAGGGGTCCTTGACATTTCCTGATGTGGAAATAAATAATCTTACTTGCATTTACTATCGTTTCTTGGAGTGCTCACTTTTTTTGCTTGAATCCTGGCAAAGAGATCCTGCACATGGTGCCATTGCTAGTATGAGATGACTGTCATAGTGGTAAAAACACAGAACTGGTTGATAGGACATCATGACTGGAACTCAACTGTTCCATGTTTTTCCTTATTCTGGAGAGATAGGGGATAGCATAAAGTGGTGTGGGGATGCCCATGCACAGAGAGGGGAAACATTAAAGCAATCAGGTTGCACTGTGGACAAAAGGAGTCAGAAGTACACTGGGTAATAACTGAAACATGCAGTGGTACACCAGTTGGTACCAGCTTTATGTTGTGTACTCCAGTGCAGGCGTAGGAGATGGACATTGATCCTGTCAATCATAATCTGGAGATGGCATCCAAAGGTGTGCTACTACTTCTGGGTGATTTTATGATCAACGATGTTGACTGTGCTATTCTCGCACATCACTCACTCCAGAGCAGTGACATCCTGCAGTCTTGCCAGATACAGGACCCTAAACATGATGATAGCAGCAATAAATTTAGTGACCAAGGGATGATATGCCACTCTCTTCTGTCTGGGGGAAACAGTCAGGTCTTGCATTATTCACAGGCGGACCCCTTCCCATGTAACTTTTCATGTACTCCCAAACCTTGGAGAGACATGCTGCTTCTCCAAACAAGAACTTAAAATCAGTGGCGAGGGGTTAACTTTCAGGTGGATGGGGTTGCAAGGAGTGGTGGGCCCTCATTGTATCATACACAGGGTTGTGTGGAGAGGTTCCCGTTATTTTCAACAGCAATTTTTGTATGAAAGTTACGGCATTGGCACTTTCTTCAGCTTTGGGGAGGCTGAAAATAAGAAGGGTATTCCTGCGACTTCTGCCTTCAAGATTCTCCAGCTTATCCTCCAATTTGCTGAGCTTCTAGTGAAGGGTAATCACTTCAGAGTCCAATCAATCTCACCAGTGCTCTAGAGAGGAAGTACGGGTATCCATATCACCCATCCGATATCTAAATCACAGATGCCTTTCCTCAAAGAGCGGAGCTCTGCTGTAAGTGTCTCCAGAGAGTCCTTAAGAGGGTTAAGCTCTGCTATGAAGCATTCCTCCATTAGCGGCATTGGCCCCAGATTAGTGGTAGAGGACTTCCTGGCAGAAGTAAAGTGGGCCTTGGATTTTTTAGAGGCCTTGTCCGGAGTAGGAGGAGGTGTATGCCACGGAGGGGCCTGCTGCATATTTGCATCCATAATAAGCAGAAAACAGCTCAAAAGCTCACCAGAAACAGTCAGAAGCAAATGATTTGATAACTTTAATGGACCAACATAGATGTAACAACAAGAACAAAGTATTCAGCTTCAGACCAACCAGTCCTTCTTCAGAAGCTCACGGCAGTTGTAAACATGTTGTAAACAACTGCCATGAGCTTCTGAAGAAGGACTGGTTGGTCCGAAAGCTAGAGCACGTTGTTCTTGTTGTTACATCTATGTTGATCCATTAAAAGGTATCAAATCATTTGCTTCTGGATCTATTCTTGCAAGGATCAATACGGCAACTACTAAATCTAGATTTCAGAAACAGCCAGTCACTCTTCCAAGGATAGAAGCCACAAGGTGATATCACATAGAGTAAGGGAAAATAGAAAAATTTGATTATATTAGCAAGATCAGGCGGAGGCTGTAGTTAGGAGCTCCTACTTGGTCTGCTGCATCACGTGACTCCCCGGCATAACATCCCCAAAACTTTTTTCGGCAACAGCTAGTATTGATATCCTTTTTGGTTCAGTGTATCAAGCAGCAGCAGCAGCAGAAGTCACATAAGTGCAGGTGCCTGGGCAGTAAGTTCTGCCGCCCGGTCCTATCAGAATGAAGTGATTGTGCATACCTCAGGTACTATGCTCATAGGTGATCTCCCTGAAAAACAAATTGCTGATGAAGAAAGGAAGTGAGGACGAGGATCTGCCAGGAATGCAGGCCCTAGCAGTTAATAAAAAGGCAGCTGATCCTCACACATAGGATATAGTTGAGTCAGATGAGGTCATCCAGGCAGAGGAGGTGGATGAGGTGGAGGAAGAGGAGATGTGTGTGGAGGAGGATGTATTTTCAGATAGTGGTGAGGAGGGTAAGGATCCACTAGGGAGCCTGAGGTACATGCTATGAAAAAAAAGATTAGTGCCCCACTGCCAATGCCAACTGCAATATAAAGGCTGTCACAAACTGTTGAAGACAATAAAGCCAAAACAGCATTTAATGTGCATATGTCCCCAATGCATGATATGTTGTATTTTTGCTGAAAATAAGAATAAAATATATGAATGTTGCATTTTTGCTGAAAACTACAGTACAAAATATGCTTAAAAAAATAAAATACATATGTCACAAGTTACATCTCCTTCTGTTGTGGCCACTCCCAGTCAACGTTCATCTGATGTAGCAGTACCATCCAAAGTATTAGAGCAGGTTCGGCCAATTCAAGCCAGAACCCTCAAAAAGCACTGTACCTAATATCCTCTTGACAGATGTAACACCCAGAAAATTGTCTATTTTCTTTGTAAAATATTTTAAGTCATGTGGGAGGTACAGTATGTGGAAAATGAGATTGCAGTTTCTTTCAAATCTGCTGTCCCTAAGAGAACAAGCAGGTGTGGGTAGTTTAGTTTAGTTCTAGTTTTAGGCAGGTGTCTATTTTCAAAGGCTCAAGAGTCAGATGTACAGACATTAAATACATACATACATACAAAGATTATCTGTGAAAGCACAGTACAGTATTAAGGTAAGTTACAGGTATTAAAACAAACAAAGCTGTTATAGAGAAGAACACGTCAGGAAAAGTCTTTTATTTTAAGGGTTTCTCTTTTGGGATGACAGGTCCCTTTCATGAAAAAGTATGTTTTGAAAGTAAACAGCCATGGCAAGACAGCACTGATAACAATGCAAGCCAAGCAAGCACATAAATTCAGTTTAGTCTATTTTGTAGTGGAGATAAGCAACGATCAAAGGAGGATCCAGGTGTGATGTCAGAGAGTCATGTCCAATGATGTGGGTAATGTGGGCCAGCCTGCAGAATGTATTTCTGTCATGTTTTGCTGTGAGAAAGTCCAGTTGTGTTGTGACATTGTTCTTGTAGCATCACGTGTTTGAGTCTGCCATAACTCATATGAGCCCAGTTAGTGGTAAGCTCCAACTGCTTAGAAATTTATGTAGCTTTCTAATGAGGCTTTTTGTGTGATCTCTTATCTTTTCAAATTTGGTATTTTTCCTTTCTGTAATATCCTGTAGTCCCCATAGTCTTTAGTGTATATGATCCTGTAACATATGTAAATATCGTGGAGTATTAACTGTCATTTTTATATACTTCATGTCTTCTGTGACAGTCTTTTAAGGTATAGATAATGCGGGGTAAATTTGCAACTCTGTGATCCATTTCTGAAGAGACAGGCTACTAAGCCACCATATTGAAAGCAATGTTCTCTCAGCTGTGACTACAACAGTGGGTCATTTGCCTTTTGGAAAGGGCACTATTGTGTGAGCAGTCACTCTGGTGATTCAACCCAAAGATACTCCCCGAGGAAACCTAGCTGAGTGGTGGCATACCAAGGTGACCATTCCAGTGTCTGAGGGGTTGTGAAACTGGTAGATTGAGTTCTGGGAGAGCATCAGTCAATGACACCCCACAGACAGTGCCAGGCCCACCACACCCCTCACATGTCCAGACCCAAGCCGTGACTCCTGTAAATTATTTGTCTAGGATTTTCTTTGCCCTTGATACAGAGGATGACATAGCTGCAAATTGTCAGTTGTGTCAAGCTAGGGTGGGAAAAGGTAAAAAAGGAACCCAAAAGGCACATGTCAACATGGCTTAAACATTAGAGGGCAGCACAGGGAGGGGCATAGGCAGAGGGAATGGAAGCAGTAAAAGTGAGCAAAATGTCAACGCAGGTAGCAAGCATTGTGATGAGGCAAAGAAATGAGAAGGAGGGATTAGGTTATCATGAGGAGCAGTTGTGTGATCTGGAGAAGCAGGAGTCATCAGGCAACAGTGGCCAACAGTCCAGTTGAATATCTTAGAATATCCAAGAGTACTACTAGTAGTGCTACTAAGGCCTCACAGAAGCTGTTAGCCATTTTCAAACAAACTTGCAGTCAGTCACATACTACCTCAGTTTGTCAAGTCAGGCTGTTTGGCAGTGGCACAGAGAAGAAACATAGAAACATAGAAATTGTTACAGATAAGGACCGCTAGGCCCATCCAGTCTGCCCGTAGGCCCTGTACATTGTATGTGGCCACTGACCTTATGTGAGCAATGGCTTTTCATCACTCCTTCCCCAATCTAGCTTCCCTTGTGCCTGTCCCAGGCATGCTTAAACCCCTCCACTGTGCTTGCCCCCACTACCTCCGGTGGCATACTATTCCACGTGTTGACTACCCTTTCTGTGTAGAAAAACTTCCTCACATTACCTCTTAATCTATCTGCCTTCCAATTTCATATTATGCCCCCTTGTTCTAGTACTTTTTCTATATTGGAAAAGGTCCCCCACCTGCACCTTGTTTATGCCCTTGAGGTACTTGAAAGTTTCAATCATCCCCCCACTGTCTCATCTCATCCAGTGAGTACATATTGAGGTCCCATAGTCTCTCCTCCTCGTATGTTTTGTGGTTCAAGCATTACACAACAGGGTCAGAAAAGCACCACAAGGCAAGATCAGCCAATGCTGGAGACTATAATTGCAGTCACATGAAATATCCACCATCAGTGGTTAGAGAACTAAATGCTGCAGTACTTTGCCATTAACCTGCTTGCCATAATCGTTTGCTGAAACTGTGGGATTCCAATGACTGATGACCTGTGCAAAGTGGAAAGTGCGGTCCAGGGTATACTTTGCAACGCAATTGGTCCCTGAACTTTATGACACAGTTGCAAGTTCTGTGACGCATGCATTGCAGCACTCAGCCTCTCCATATATTCACCTAACAACAGATACATGAACAAGTGGGCAAAGATCAGGCAGCTTGTACATGTGCTTGACTGCTTACTGTTACTAGGCACAGATACTTGGCAAAGTGTTTGACACTGGCAATAAAAAAAAGTATTGTTAAAAGTGCACTGGCAGAAGTCTGAAGAATTTGCAGCATGCAACACAATCCCTGAAAAATACTGTTGGTTCCAACACTGCTGCAAAAAATTCTTGATGATTTGTTAACTGAACTAGAGCTGTGGCTATACCCACATTTGTTAAAAGCAGGGCTTTATAGCTTCTGACAACGGTTCAAACATGATGAAGAGCTTCAACAGTGGTGTTTTTCTTTTTTTGGTAGGGTTCCCATTATGGCACACTGCTTGAACTTAGTAACTCATGAATTCTGAGCTGCCTAGTGTGGAAGACAGTCTTGGGTGTCTGTAGGCATATATGGGCACACCTCTCAATCTGCAAAATCCAGGGACCACCTTCAGT
Source organism: Neoceratodus forsteri (assembly GCA_016271365.2). NCBI lineage: Eukaryota > Metazoa > Chordata > Ceratodontiformes > Ceratodontidae > Neoceratodus > Neoceratodus forsteri. The sequence continues at coordinate 283,669,481 of JADMNL010000026.1, read as the reverse complement.
ACCTGCCAATTTAAAATGGTCTGCCTCAGCACCATTTAAAAAAATGACTTTGTCGCTCATTGGAATTCAACACTATACATGTTGGAGCACATGTATGAACAGTACAAGGTCATTTCATAGTTTGTGCATACCACTTGAGACAGTGCAGGAGTGTCCATGTCAATGACTGATCAGTGGTGTCTCATGGATTACCTCATTGTTATACTGAAACCACTCAAGCATGCTACCCAAGCAGTGAGTGGGGAGACTGCTTGCATTCACCATGTGAACTTGCTGCTCTGTATGCTGAGGCAGGGCCTGTTGAATAAACATCAGCAACTTGGGGTGACTGAAGACTGCAGTAGCTGTGCACTAATGAAGCATATGTTGTCAGTACTTGATTGCAGGGCACACCTGTCTTTCATACTAAAATCAGTAGAGTTCAGAATTGCAACAATGCTGGATCCTCTCTATAAATGGGACATCAATAGTGGAAGGGAGGCAGGAGCAGGTTCAAACTGATACGGGTCTGCTGAGTTGCCAAGTGCATGGGGCATATATATATTAAGAAAAGAACTCTCCAAGGCAGCTGTTCCAAAAAAACAGGCAGCAATATTTGGCATTACCATGAAACCCAGTAATTTGTCTAATCCTTTATGGTCTGTCCTATCTCAGATTGCTTTGGACTACACACCAGAGATGGAGATCAACTCAGAGGTGGACATCAGTCTGTGTGTGGCAGAGCAACTGGTAGAAGCCTAACTAGCTGACAACAAGCAGCTGAGAACAGATGATGTGCTTGTACTGTAATGGGCTGGCAAAGTAAATTACTGGCCACCACTGACATTAGTGGCTATTAAATACCTTAGCTATCCTCCAACCAGTATCAACTTGGAGAGGGTGTTCAGTATGGTGAATCAGATGCCATAATAACAGGTGGACAAACCTGTTCCCACAAAATGATGGGCATGCTCACCTTTATTAAAATGAACCAGCATCACATTCTACCACACAGGACAACAAAGGGGTGCAGAGCAGTCACACAAGTCCGGCACGATGAAGCCAGTGCTGCTGGTCCTGAAGAAGATACGATGGAAAAGTAATCTCCATTCAGTGAAAATTCCTCACCTGACGATGGTGGTGAGGGTGTTTTCTTTTCACTGGATTAATACATATTTAAGATAGGAGGAGGACGTAAGTATATTATTGAAGATGTGAGCTAAGACTGCAGGATGCTTACTGTGGGGGTGTGTGTGTGTGTGTGTGATGTGACAGACAATCTGGACCAGCATAAATACCAGTCATGAATGATTGCTATGAACCCGCTGCTTCAGCTGCCACCGCTGATGATGCTCCATCCTCTTGTCTGCTCCTGTCCTCCACACCCATAAACAACACCATGGGCCTCTGGCTCTGTCGGAGACCTCAGACAACCCAGACTCTTTACTCAGCGGTTGATGATTGTGAAGATGCTCCATCCACCCTCTGTTGTTGCTGACTGGTGACAGTCTGTTAGACTGCTAATTTATACCAGCCATCCCAGTAATAAAGTGATGGCAAGTATTACAGTTGCAAATGATCAGCACTGGAATGTAATGCATCCTATACATATATCGCCTTATGATTGTTTTTCCTTGTATCTTCACAGGTATACATCTTGTCATCTTTCTCCCTTTCTCTCCCTCTCCATACTGGTGTCTTTGCCAGAGTGTCCTCCAGGACACTGCCAGATCTTGTGTATGGTAAGCGTAAAACCTTGAATTAGTTTCCTTTGTTTTCACCAATATTTCACGGGTGACCAATAAGTCTTTGGATTTTTCCATTCTATATCTTTACAGATATACACCCTGCCAGTCTCAGTCGGTCTCCATCTCCCTCACCCCCTCGCTCCCTGTCCCCCTTCTGGTGTCTTGGCCAAGTTTCCTCCAGGGCACTGCTAGTACCAACTCTAGAATATGGTAAATATACAATCATTTGAAGGGTTTACTTTTTGTTTTGTAATTTCACATATGACCCTGAAGTTTTAAAAGGATCAATTTTTTGGTGTTTCATGATTTTTTTTTCTTCTGTATCTTATTCTACCTCCAGAAGGACTTTCTCTCCAGTTAACCTCCTACTGTTGTTGCCTGATGCTCCATCCATGACTACACATATCAAAGTCAACCTGCGCTCTGTACCCAGAGCAAATGCCACTGAAAAACAATGTCTAACCCACAACCAAGATTCTACTGTCTCATGCTCGGACCTCCCTTCCTCCTCCAGCTTCTCCACCACTGTTTGTGGACTTATTAAAATCAACCCATCCTCTGTATCCAGCATGAATACCAGTCATCAACCTACTGCCGCTGCCTGATTCTACATTCCCACCCAGCTGATAAAATACCTGAAACAAGAGAAACCTGAGCATTCTCTACAACTGCAAAGAGACCAGGGAGTGTGCGCTGTGTATATGTGCTGTGGCTGTACCGTATAACCTGAATCTTGTTTACAAGAAACTTCTTTCGGAAGCTCCCAGTAAAATTTGATTGTGGCAAAACAGGCAAAGAACTTCACCCGCAAAGTTACAGGTGAAGTTAAAGGTGATTTTTTTTTTAATACAGTAGATTTGCAAAGTGATTCTCAAAGGCAAGGTTAGTGCCTTCGTGGCAACTTTGCCGGCATACTAAAACTTTGTTTCAGCTCTAGTCCCAATGTTTTTCAGTAAATTGATCAAGCACTCCATACCCTGGATCTCAGTCGTCTACTGCGGATATTTATGCCATACCACTATTTTTGTTCTGCAGTGTAGGTTTTCTTTTACACATTACTGTGTAATTTATAGTGTGTTTGTTGTTCTTTATATGGCTTTATATTCCTTTTTCTGCCTTATCTTCACTTTGCTGATTGTAGATCGGAGCGCCCCCCGAGCGGCACACAGCACAACAGGTCTTCCAACTGCAGTCAACAACAACCTATTACTCTGTCTATTATGCACCCTTTAGTCACCATCCACAGTTTCCAACAGAAAAATAAATGGGACAGAGGGAATCATTTTCTAATAAACACAGGCAATGTTATGCTTGAACTCACTGTATACAGATGAAAAACTTAGAATGTTCATAAATATTATATGTTGTGCATGAAAATGTTACTGAAAGAGTAACATAAAGACCAGTAGTGTTCTATCATTCAAAAGTATAACAGGAAGATGAATGACCACAGCCTAAGTTTGCTGCAAGATAAAGGAAATAAAAAATGATGTTTGGCATGCCCATGGTGATGCTCTGTTATAGCTGGGACATGACACAGGGTCAACAATATGAAGGCAGGATGCCAATAAACACCACAGTTGAAGCACTTTAAATTTCACAGGAGAGTGCAGACAGCCAGTGCCTGTGGCAACCCATGAACACAGTGCTAACTCACTATGATGTGAGCACTGCATCTTACTGTGTCTTGTGTCCACATACATAGAAACATAGAAGCTGACGGCAGATAAGGACTGCAAGACCCATCCAGTCTGCCCATTTCTTTTCTACCTTATGAATGTGCCATCGGCCTTGCTCTGTCAATGGCCTCATCTATTCATACTCATCTGTATTGCTCCCTTATGCCTATCCCATGCCTGTTTGAAGCCTGCACTGTATTCATATCCACCACTTCCTGAGGTAGGCCGTTCCATGCATCCACTACCCTTTCTGCGAAAAAGAACTTCCTCACATTATCCCTTAATTGGCCGCTCGCTCTCTAATCTCATGCTGTGTCCTCTTGTCTTGCTATTTTTATTATATTGGAATATGTTAGACTGTTTCACTTTGTTGATGTCCTTAAGGTGTTTGATTGTTTCAATCATATCACCTCTCTCCTTTGCTCTAGGGTATACATATTGAGCTCCATTAATCTGTCCTCATATGTTTTCTGATGCAGTCCCTGCACCTTTTTGGTTGCCCTTCTCTGTACTGCCTCAATTTAGTTAATGTCCTAAAGGGGTTCCAGCCACTTGGAAGAAATGGGGCTGCAAGGATTGGGAATGGCTTGCCAGAGGTTGCCAGTCAATTGTTCCCCCAGGGCCCATGTTATGCCTTTCCCCATGTTGGAGGAATTTTGGTTTAAGGAAGGAAAAAGGTTCTGTCTATACCCTGGTTGGACTTAATGTCCTAGAAAAGGGAAAGGACATTGGTCTAAGGAAAAGAAAAATGGATGTTTTTTTCAGTCACGTGATGCAGAGCACTAGCTAACAGTCTCCTGAGTTAGCTCCAGCCACCCGACTGCTAATTTCAACCAAAAATACTTAATAACTCAGCCTTTCCAGCAGTGTGCAGACTTGTACTGGTACCTGATTACTTTTGCCTTCTTCGTTTGCTTTCTGGAGTGGATTGATGGAGGTAGAAATGAAAAAATCGCAGCCTAAACATACTCCCGCCTTCCATGCCCGAGAAGGCCCCCAGGAAGCCTAAGGCCGCATCTGTTGCAAACTCGCAGGGATCGCCTTCCTCTAACCCTGAAATGGAACCCCTTACATTGGTGCATTTCTTGGAGGAGTTCAAGACATTCTGATCGGGAACTGAGGCAAGTCACGGATGAAATTAAATCACTTGCTGAAGCCTTAGAGGACTTCTATACTCGGACCTCTGATAATGAAACCCGTATCCATTCCACCAAGTGGAAACAAATTCAAATCGACTCTGATCTGGTTGCTGCCTGCCAGAAGGCCTTTGATGGGGTTAACCGGGGTTATTTATTGCATACTTTAAATGTTTTTAGCTTCCCCTAGGAGTTTCATAATTGGATTGGATCCCTGTATAAATCCCCCCACTGCCCAAATATCTTGTAATGAAGTAATGTCAGAATGGTTCCCCCTGTACCCTGGAACAAGGCAGGGCTGTCCCTTATCCCCTCTCCTTTTTTAATTTATATTTAGAACCTATGATACACAGACTGACGGATTCTCAAGAAGTCCAAGGTATCACTATTCAAAACCAACTAATCAAAGTTTCTGCTTATGCAGATGACTTACTTCTTCAACTTTCACTCCCAGTGGACTCTATTCCACCAATGCTCAGGATTATTGAGGAATTTAGTAAAATATCTAATTACAAGTTAAATGTGGAAGAGACGGTAGTTTTTCCTCTCAATTACAGAATCTCAAAATCTGCCATTTTGGACCTTGGACTTACATGGAAATCTGACACTTTGCATTATCTAGGCATTGTCCTTAAAAGGAGTACAACTCGTATCCAACAACTGAACCTCGATTCCCTTGTTCAAGTGATTAGCCAAGACCTGAAAATTTGGTTCCCTCTGACCCATTTCCCTCTGGGGCAGAATTAACCTAGTTAAATGAAAGTTTTCCATGTCTCTTCTACCCCCTTAACCTATGCAGGTTGAAGTCACCCATCAGCAGTACCTGCCCTTTTCTGCCATATTGCCAGTGGCTTCAACCAGTACTTTATCCAATTCCTCCTTCTGGACTGGAGATCTGTAAATCACTACAGTGCTAATAGTGGCTCCATTTCTGTCTCCAGGAGACCCACAGTACCTCTGCTTCCCATGTATTCCTGTATCTCTGTGGCTATTATGCTTTCCCTCATAAAGCATCACACCTCCTCCTTTCCTTACCACCCGGTCTTTCCTGAACAGAGTATAGCCCGGTATGGCCATGTTCCAGCTGGGTGATTTTCAGCACCATGACTCAGTAATGGCCACAGTATGCAGGCTGGTCTCTGCCTTGATGGCCTCTAGGTATGTAATCCTGTTTCTTAGACTTCTAGCGGTTGCACACATGGCTTTCCAGGTCTTGATTTACTCTGCTTGTTGTGCCCTTTTTCCTTTTTACCTTCCTCCTCCTCGCCTCTCTTTTTAATGCTCCTATTCTGCTCGCTTTGTTAATTTGCACACAAGGGGATTTCTCTCCCCTTGCATTCTCCTTACTTTCTACTTCAGCCTGTGGAGGCAAGGCAGTTTTTGATTTCCAGTTTCCTTCTGCCACCTGCCTTGGCTAGTTTAAATGTTCATTGAAGTCACATTTAAACCATCCTTTGAGGACTGTGGTTCCCTTCCCGGATGGCTGCTTAGCTCATGCTTAGCATTCTGTACATGAACCATGACATAGTAAACTCCAAATTAAAGGTTACATGAAAAGAATAGCACAGAAAGTTGATCATAAAATGAAAACAATTGAAAATACATGTTTTCACATCAGTGTTTTCTCAGGTGCACTTAAATACAGTTCATGTGGCAGTGCTCATGAAATGCCATTACAGACTATTGCTAATTAGTCAACTTTCCTGTGCCCTTTAAAGCTACACTGTCAGTCTTTCTCCTTGTTTTTTTGACCCCAACCATAGATAGTTATTTTTGTATCCTTCTGATAATGTTGTTATGTTGTTACCTCTTTCATTATCTTTCTTATCCTTTCTGCTCTCATTTTCTTAATTTCAGTGCCTTTTGTATTTCCCTCAGTCTGAAAATAATCTTCCAGACTAGGTCTCAACTCTCGCGACTCACATCATTCTCACATGCTGTTAGCGGCACCTGCCCACAGACACCTTCCACCTTTGCCTCTGCTTGCGATTTCCATCTCTCTTACTCTGCCGATGCTGAATCAGTGACTGCACACCTTATGTTCCTGCTGTCAGTGATCATCTGAAGTCAACATTGCCTCAAGCAGCCAAACCTATTGCATTCAAATATACAAATATCCTGTCAGATAGTCCCTGCCTGTCTTCTCTCCCTTCTGCAGTCCTTCCTCTCTGAGCTCCTCTGACCAAGAAAACATCCCTCTGGATGGAGCGGTGGTGGGTTAGAGGGTTTCTCTTCTCCCCTGTATCCCATGACCCACTCCCCTTTTAGCATAGTAGCGCTGTCCCAGCTGCAGACCTGGTCTCCCCCCCATTTAATTGTGTGCCGACAGGGTGCCCAATCCCTGTCAGCAGAAAGAACTCCCTCCTTTTTGTTGTTTGCCGACGGGGTGCCCAATCCCCCGTCGGCTACAGCTGTCCCCTCCAGACTCCGGTGACACGCTGGGAGCCCACTGCAGCATGCCACATGCCCCTGTAGTGTTTAAAGCATCCTCCGATGTTTTCTTGGAGGTCTTGTACCTGAAAGAAAGGAAATGGTCCCTCGTAGTCTCCCAGCCCCCCACAACCCGCACCCACCCACTGCGCACCCAGCCTCCCCACAACCCCCTCACCCCATACTTACCTCTGGTGCTCAGTACAACGATCTTCGCTGGACCAGGAACACATCTGCACTCTTCAAAGCCGACCGCAAACTGAGGAAATGCCGGTAAGCTGTATAATGTAATGAATAGGGTTTTTTTCAACTTTAGTGCATATCTCGGGCATTTTTGGGAATTTTTTCACCAACATGGGTTTTTTGGGACCCCTCCTCATGAATTCTTGAACTGTCATGGCGTTAATCAGCCCTGAAAGGTTGTTTTGCGGTCACTGCGCGGAATCACCCTTTGGGGCTGATTAACGAAATGACAGTGCCAGTGTTCATGAGGTGGGCTCTCAAAAAGCCTATGTTGCAAATTTGGTGGGAAAAATCAAAAAAATGACTGTTTTATGAGTGTGCGTTGTGCAGTTGCTACGCACGCTCGTAACTTCATGAATCTGCAATATTTTCATGCCAGATTTTCCACATTGGCATTTTGTTACACCTCCTTGTGAGCTGTACAGCTGTCATTTTTCACATCCTGGCTGAAATGTGTTTCTGCACTTCCGCCGCAGAATAGCTCGGTCGCTGTCGGAAAACTGCTTGGGACAGATTAAGAAAATGACAATGATACTGTTCATGAGCAGAGGTCCTAAAAGCTTGCAGTGCCAGGACAAACAGAATGAGTGCATGAGAGAGAGGGAGACTTATTTTTGCATAGAAATAATATTGAGGACCCAAGGAGGGTAAGAGTCCAGACAAAATGCAAATGTACAGTACACAGCATCAGAAGCATCCAGAAACCTAAATCGACACTTCTGCCAACATTTTTGTAATCGTAGCAGAAACTTAGCTTCGAATAACTTTTTCGTTGCACTGCTGCTTTAATAAGGCACTCCAGGTTGTGCTCACAGCCATTATCCCAGCACAAAGCTGAAACTGAATTGAGTGGACAACTTGATTAGGGGTGAAAGGGTTTGCTTCCAAGTAAACAGCATCCCTGTAGTCCACCAGAGGAGGTTTTGAATGTTCCATAACTTGTTTCCTAATGTGGAGCTGCAGACAACTCTTCACTGTGTCTTTGGGTGGAGGAAATCTTCAGTGTGGCAGAAGTTGGTCCTAGCCACCATCTGGTTCCAACCTGTTGTCTTGGAACCAGTTCTGAACTGTGTGGAATTCTCAATCTAGGGGTTCTTCAATGGAGCTAATGGTGGGACCAGATACATAAATGATAGTATCGTCTGCATACATACGAATACTGCAGGAGGTAACTGATTATGGGAGGTTGTTAATGGACTCTGAGGGTACCAGCAGGGGAGATTACACAGTATCACCAAGTTTTACTAACTGCAGCCTGTTTGACAGGTAGGAGCTAAACCAGGCAAGCAAGGTGTAACATAGAAACATAGACTCTGAAGGCAGATAAGGAACACTTGGCCCACCTAGTCTTCCCATTTCCATACCTGTTGGATAAGCTGCAGATCCTAGTTAACAAATGGCCTACTTCCTCCCACCCCCACTATAATTGCCTTATGTCTGTCCCATGCATTCTTGAATTCCCCCCACTGTTTTTGACCCGACAACCTCCTCAGGAAGGCCGTTCCATGCGTCCGCCACCCTCTCTGTGAAAAAATACTTCCGCACGTTTCCCCTGAACCGTCCCTCCTCTGTCTTCAAATTGTGCTCCCTTGTTCTGCACAACTGAAAGATGCTACTGCCTTGGACTTTATTGAGTCCCTTAAGGCACTTGAAAGTTTCTACCATGTCGCCCCTCTCCCGCCTTAATTTGATGGTATACATATTAATCTCATTTGGTCTCTCTTTGTATGTCTTCTGGTGCAGACCCATCATTCATGAATATTCTTAATAAGATGTCAAATATGTTCCCTCACCTACAATCAATCCTCTAACCCATTGTGCTTGTAAAGCAAGCACACATCCAGTGTGCCATCTGAGGAGCTTAGTCACGGTAGGACCAACCTGTTTTCTTGGAACCAGTTCTGAACTGTGTGGAATTCTCGAACTAGGGGCTCTTCAATCAAATTGATGGTGGGACCAGATGTGCCACCTGAGGAGCTTAGTAAGAGATAGCAGAGGCTGCTAGCTTGTTCAGAAGGAGGCCATGATCTACAGTGTCAAAGGCCTTGACTAGGTTTATGAAGATGGCCACTGTGCCCAGTCCCCTGTCTGTGTTGGTGTGAATGAAGTCTTTGACTCAGAGAAGGGAGGTAGCTGTGGAGTGGTTTGGTCAGAACCCTGCTTTGTAAGGTATCAGAAAACCTGAGCTGGAGTAGAATTCAGTGAACTACCTGCTCACTAGTTGCACCAGGACATTGGACAGGATTGGCAGGAGGGAGAGCAGGTAAAAGTTGGAGGGTACGTCTGCTGGCCACCTTTAGGGACAGGACTGCCACTGAATGTTTAGTTGGGGGTGAAGGATCGAGATGACAGAGACAGGTTGAAGGGGTGTGCAATAGGGACTGCTATAGCTGAAGTGCCTGTTCTAAGTAATCTGGGGAGATGCCATCTGCTCCGGAGCTGGAAGATGCAGTATGTTGAGACCCATTAGTTCTTTCTTCTTCTTGGGCTGGGATTGCCTGAAGGGCAAAGGGACCAGTTGAGTGCTGGAGAATATGCTGTGCATCTTTAGAGACTGGTATCAGGGCATTTGGTCCTTCTGTGAAATATTAGTTTAGTCTGTTTACAGCGAGTGCAGCATTAGGGATGGACTAATCTCTACCAGTGGATGATGAGGAGTTTAGGAGGTTGTGGATTGTCCTTCAGAATTTGAATTGATCCTAACGCGAGGTTGAGAGCTTGTTATGGAAGTAGTCCATTTTGACCTGCTGTATGAGTCTGATGTACCATCTGCACTGTATTTCTGGTTTTAAGCAATGTGTTTGATACTGTTGACCATGATCTACTCATTGTCTCCTTCCAAAACATCGGCCTGGACTCCCTATCCCTGAGATGGTTCTTGAACTATCTTACAGGACAGCAACAGCAAATTAAGGTGGAGGGTGCTCTCATCACTGAAATCTCTTCTGAGGGGCGTACTACAAGACCTTCGATACTGGGTCCATTGCTCTTTACAATATACATAAACAGAATCGACGTTGACATCAAAGCTGCTAACATCCACCTTTTTGCCGATGATACGGTACTTTACATAGAAAGGTCCTCCCCGGAATCAACTTGCAGGGATCTGCAACATGAATTTAACCTGCTACTATGATAACTCCTGCAATAGAAATTGCTCCTGAATGCAAAGAAACTAAAGGCAATGCTTTTTTCTCACTTTGCAATTGCTAATAACCTTTTAATTCAAGGTATCGTGCCTCAGATTCATATGCTCCTTGGCAAACCACTGGACCATGTCACAAAATTCAAATACCTGCGGGTCTGGATAGACCAAAAGCTTTTCTTCAATGATCATGTTGATGAGCTGATAAAGAAGTTGAGGCAGAGGCTTGACCTCTTTTACAGGATTAAAAACCTACTAACATTGGAGGCAAAAAAGACTGGTCCAAACCACTTTCCTCACTTTATTGGATTATGCAGACTTTCTATATAGCCAGAGCACTGCCACTGCTCTGGCCAAACTTGACACGCTATACCACAGAGGTCTGAAATTCATTATTGGACTTCCTTATTCCACTCATCACTGCTCCCTATATGCTGCAGTAGGTTGGTCTTCCTATTGGGTGCAGAAGACAGAAAAATGCAGCCCCTAGACCTACAGGGCTATTACTAAAATTACTGCCACAGTGTATCTTGGACTGTCTTCCTCTAATGTGGTAGGCAGTATGCCCTAAGGAGTTCTACTTATATAATACTTGCAGTACCTAAGTTCAAGTCTCGCCTTGGTAGGTCTGCCATTAATCACGCTTCTACCCGCACCATGGAACAACCTGCAAAAACCTTGCAACTGGCATTCCTAATCAAACTATCAGCCTTCAAAGCATTATATTCTCATTCATTCAAGGAATCCTGTAACTGCTTCCTGATGTCACAGCCTCCCAGTGTCCCCTCCCCAGATTCAGTTTCTAGCCCTGTCAGAGCATTCCATTCCTGGAACTCCTGTCCCACTACTCAGTATGTCTGTGTCTATTTGTACCCAACTGATACTTCCAGCCAATCTAAGTTGGAGCCTCCCTCTCCGAGTCATCCTGGCATCTACTAATATTGCACCTCCTGGCACGTCACCCTCTGCCCCTGTTCCTGGTGTATTGCCCCTAGCTTTATAACCATTGCCACCTGTCCCTGGTGCTCTAAAGCCCCTCAGGCACCCCTGCACTTACACTCTCATTCCCAAGTTCCTCCTCTTCCTCACCATGCCCCTCCTTGCACTATGTACAGTACTCAATACTTGAATCCAAGCCTGCTCCATGAAAACTCTGTGTATATGGTTGTACGGGTTTACTCTCTATCTTTTGTAGCACAAGTTCTATAGCACATGGTATTTAGCTCTCTGTCTTATTTTATAAATGTACTCCAGTGCTGTTATTAATCTCTTGTATGTAATTCCTATTCTATGTAATGACTCTGTAAGTTAGTATTCCTCTTTATGTATTGTTTATGTATCTTGCCCAGGTCCATCTCGAAAATGAGCTTGCTTAATGGTGTTCGCCTGGCAAAATAAAGATTTTGAATGATTGAGCTGCAACAGTTTCCATGTTTTATGTATAACCATCACGCCACTTTTGGCAAGTTTGCACCCCAAAAAACAGAACTAATACCCACATATGGCACCGCATTTACTTTTAGCAGAAATACACAGATTGGTACCACCCCTAGCTTTAGGGTGTATACCAGGCTCATTGTCTAAGGAACAGGGTGGGGTATAATTACAGTGCATGCTGCTATGGATGGACAGTTTTGTGTTCATATTTAATGTCTGCCAAAGCATGTCCACAGTTGTCGGAGGAGGCGGAGCTTAAACACGAGCTATTCTATTAGATGCATGCATTAGTCAGATGTGAGGCATCGCAAAATACAGCCCATTTCATGTTTCTTACTCTAGCTACTAGTACTGTACAGTAATGTTTTTTTTTTATTCAGCACTGAAGGTGCAGAGTTGTGTGTTCTGGTACATGGGGACAGTACTGTGCTGTGTTTTAGTGCGTAGGTGCTATTTACATTCAGCCTTTATTTTCTCCGGCTGTGACATAATGTCTATTGGTGCTGAATATTTTTCATTTGTGAAAGTGCTTTGTGTTGTTTAAAAACAGTTTCTTCATTTGAGGGGCATATGACATATGGCTGGTTTTCACTCTGATTGGAAGAACTGTGTGATTTTAGCTTGCTTACTTTCAGCCGTGACATATTTTTTCCATGCAGCCTCAGTGCGCTGCAGCAATTTCCAATCAGGCGCTACATTGGCTCTTTGTGTCATCACAAGTCACCGTACAGTGAGCACCTGCCTGACATCAGCACATGAGACACTTGGCATTTCCTTATCGCCATCATCATCTGCTTCATAACTGCAGTCTGCATTATTCAGTGAACAGGTGGGTTTCAAAACATCAAGAACCCTAATCACATAATAGAAACATAGAATTTGATGGCAGATATGACCGCTTTGGCCCACCCAGTCTGCCCATTTCCTACCTATTGATAAGCTGCAGATGCTAGTTAACCAACAGACTACTTCCTCCTACCCCCCACTAGAATTGCCTTATGTCTGTCCATGCATTCTCGATTTCCCTCAATGTTTTTGACTCCACGACCTCCTCAGGAAGGCTGTCCCATGCATCTACAACCCTCTCTCTTTGAAGAACTACTTCTTCTGATTACATCTGAGTCATCCCTCCCCTATCTTGAAATTGTGCCCCCTTGTTCTTGCACATTTCTTTTTTTTGAAAGATTCTACACTCATGGACTTTGTTGATTCCCTTGAGGTGCTTGAAAGTTTCCATCATGTCCCCACTCTCCTCCTTCTTTCCGAGGCTATATGTATTAAGCTCCTTTAGTCTTTCTTCATATGTCTCTGGTGCAGACCCTGCACCATTTAGGTTGCCCTCCTCTGGACAGCCTCCACCCTGTCTATGTCTTTGCAGAGATCAGGTCTCCAGAACTGCATGCAGTACTCCAGATGTGGTCTTACCAACTGTCTGTACAGAGGGACAACAACTTCTGGTTTTCTACTGGTGACACCTCTCCCTATGCATCCCAGTATCCCCAGCCCTCCTTACTGGCTTCTCACATTGCTTGCCCACCTTTCAGTCCTCTGATATGACTACCCCAGGTCCCTTTCCATTTTATATTTGCTTGCATGCATGTGCAATAAACATAGTGCCATCATATGAGTTTTCGTAAGTGTGCCTCATCCAGTTCCAATGCCCGGCTCCCTTTTGCAGGTTTGGCTGCACTGCACCAATGAATGTCTGAGCTGTCTATGACAGCCATTCAGATGCAGTGGCATACAGTTCTAAGGAAAACACTGCCACAATGAGTGGTGAACGTAGTGTTTGCACACTGCCGTTGGCAGTATGCAGAACTGCTTCCCACATCAGCACTGCATCTGAACTGTCATATACACCATTGTCCCACGCTTTTCCCACCGGGGAACACCTATGTAGCATGCTGGAGACTGCCCCAGAATGTTCTATGCACTCTCTCCACCCCACACACTGTATGACCAACGTGAGTCTCAATCCCTCATCAGCCCGCTCGTCCCCTCCAGACCCATTCTATGCCACGCCAGAGCCCACCCAGCGTGGCAAAAGTTGGTATGGCCAATGAGGGTACCCAATCCCCTGTCAACTCCACTGTACCCCCTCCAAAGAAAACAGACTTGTAGGTGCCACCCCACCTTGCATATCAACCCTGTTGCAGATCTTTGTGTCATCCACAAAGAGACATACTTTTCCTTCCAGTCCATGCCAGGAAGGCCAATGGATATATGTGAGTATTTGCATGTAAGTTTGATGCCATAGTACTTGCTATGCACTCCATTCATGCTTTGGCAGTGCAATTGAGCTAAGCACAGGACACTTAGCACACAATTCTCTGTGTGTTGGTCCTGTTTTCCAAAAACAAAATCTGAATGAAGCACAAGAATAAAGCAATTAGGTGATAACTGACCTAGAATGAGTATCAATGGCAGTCTGAATGAGAGAAAGGAAGGGATTCAAACCGCCTATCAGTTGCAGAATTCTTTTCTGTCATGTGATGGTCCTGTTCTTTGAGTCAAAATCCAAATGAAGCACAAGCATTAAAACCAATTAGGTGCTCAACACACCTTTAATTAGCCTCAGTTGAAAGGCATAATGAGAGCAATGAATGTCTTCAACTGCAATCAATAGCATCCTTGTACTATGTCTGATTAATATACACCCTTTAATCATCAACCACAGCTTCCAACCTGTGAACAAATCGTGACAAACAGTGAGATAGGGAAATATTGTTCTAAATGCACTACCAGATATGAACTATTTTGTGTATCCACAAAGAGTATATGGGTGCTGAAAATTGATACAGAAACAGCTACATAAAGCCAAATCACATTATATCCTTTTATAAGTATGACAGGGAAGATCTCTGACTGCAACTTCGCATGCAAAATAGAAAAAAAAGGATGCTTTGATCATTGATGGTGATGCGCTGTCATGATCTGAACATGACAGGTGCAGCAGGAATGTTGAATGCCAATAAACACAACTGCAGAAGCACTTTGCAATTTTACAGTAGCATGTACAGTCGCTAGCACGTGGCAGCACATCAGTGCAGCGCAAAACCCCATGACAAGTGCACTGTACAAACCGGGTATTGTGTGTGGGTAGTGCCACCAGCATGTCCACACATGCACTCTGATTCATTTAACTATTGTTCTGCCCATACCCCATGGGCACCACTGGTTATGATGGGGATGGCCTGTGCAGCTCATTATTCGGTCCAACTCGGCGGTTTTGTGCAATGCCAGGTCTATTAAAAAGACCGCAATTATTGCTGATCTGTTAGGTAGTGGACCTGGGCTGTCATTAATGAGACCTGGCTGGATGATAACTTGGCCCATTTTGGAGGCTACAGACCAGCCGGGACCTCGTGTTACACCGCCAAGATTGGATCATGGGGGTTGTAGTCTGTTTCAAGACCGAACTTGGCCTCATGAAGGTACTAGTGGGGAGTGTTGAGTCCTTTGAGTGTATAGTTGTAGCAGGTGTAGGCATTCGAATCACCCTCATTTACCATCCACCCAGTGATGAGAAGCGATTCCTTCTGGACGTGGCGGACTTCGTCGTCGATATGGCATTTGAATTGGCTAGATTGATGGTTCTGGCCAATTTCAATACCTGGATTGATGATGTACTCTAGCAATTTGGTCAATACTCCTCCAGTTAATGACAACGCTGGCCTTACACAGGTGTTTCCTCTGCTATACATAAATGTGGACACTCTTTGGACTTAATCTTCCTTCTAGGGGTCGAGGCATCTGATGTGGGGGTGGAACCCGTCTAGTGGTCAGATCATTACACCGTTTGTTTTAGTTTTTGCTCCGCTTCTAGAAGGCCTGCCCCTACAGAGTTGGTTAGGTACTGCCCTTTGCAGGCTATAGATCCCCAATGCCTTGCGGCGCTACTTGACTTCTCGTCTCCCGCGTTGGCAAGCAGTGATCCAAAGACCGCTGTCGGCCTCATAACACAGTTGCTGCTGGTGCTCTGGATCTCATTGCCCGTTCGTTCGCCTCTTCTCCTCTGGCCCCAAGTCACCTTGGTTTGATGGGACATGGAGGACAATGCGGAGAATGCGAAGGTTACAGCACTGCTGATGAAGGTCTACCCTTGATGCCACTACCTTAGATTGATGGATCATTATTTGGTTGTCAATCTGCAACCACCTGTAAGAAAGCAGAGTTCCTGTCCAGGGAGATTATGTTGTTTGAACTCGACTAGCTCAGCTGTTTCAACTGTGACAGACTGTGCAACCCAGCCTGTCTTCAATATCGGAAATTTTTTCAGCAATTGGAGTGCGATGGAGCTTGTTCGTTCTTCGTGAATAAGGTGTCCAACATTAGGGCCTGCAGTTTTTGCCATCACACTTATGGGGCTGTGAACCAGGGTGATATCACGGTGCCTTGGCTTTCCTGGAGTTCCTTCAGTCAGCTGGAGTTCATTGATGTCATGAGGATCATCCAGCATATGCACCCTACGTGCTGTAGCGTTTGGACCCTGACCAACCTCCCAATGTTGGTTATATTGACATCATTGTCCAGTCCTGTGCAGATAGTCAGGTGCTCCTGAACTGGGTGAGTTTCCACGCCCTGAAAGAGGCGTGGTGACACCACTCTTGAAGAAAGCTACCGCGGACCCTGACTGTCTGGAAAACTACAGACCCATCTCTAACCTTCCCTTTATTGGCAAGGTGATTGAGAAAGTAGTGGCTGCACAACTGGAAGACCATTTGACCATCCATGATGTCTATGAACCCCTCCAGTCCGGTTTTCGTAAATGACATAGTACCGAGACAGCACTGGTTTGGGTGCTCAATGATCTCTTGATAGCTATAGAGTGGAAGAGTCGTTCCATTTTGGTTCTCCTCGACCTTCTTCAGCTTTGACACCGTAGAGATCACATGGTGTTGATAGAATGCTCTAGCTGTTCTGTGGAATGTATCTGGAACTGTCTTAAGATGGTTCTCAATCATTCCTCACTGAAGATCACAAAGAGTTGAGTCCGTGCTTTTTCCTCGATTCAACTGCTTTTGTCTTGTGGGGTGCCCCAGGTTCAGTATTGTCACCTATGTTATTTTGCGTGTATATGCACCCATTGAGACATTGTAATGGAAGTATGGCTGAGGTTTCACTGTTATCTGTGGGCTGTATTATGAGGTTTCACAGCTTTTTTGCCCCGACCATTGGAGCCTCTCGGTCTTTAATAGCTGTCTAACCGAACCAGGAGTGGATGAATTTGAGTTGGCTGAGGTTGAATTTGATAAGACTGAGGTACTGGTTGTGGACCCGGTCATCGGATAGGGGGCCGGGTGTTGATGCGCCATCTGGAATTTTTCTTGAGGCGCTTCCTGACTTCCTGAATGGGTGCTAAACCTGGGGTGGTTCTGATAATGGCTGACACTGCATCAGAGGTGTCGGCAGTCATAAGACTTCCTTTACCATCTTAGGAACATCGCTAGATCCAGCATCTTGTTCCGCCTGCCGATCTACCAATGTCAGTTCATGCCTTCATGTCATCGCGCTTGGATTGTTGCAACTCCCTTTACCTAGGGCTTTCTGGGGTTGAAATCTGTCGCCTGCAGCTAATGCAGAATGCTGCAGCCCAGCTTTTGATGGATTCTAGCAGATCCTGTCACATTACTATGGTGCTGCATGAACTGCACTGGCTGCCAATTTGCTGGCGGATCACCTTTAAAATCAGCTTGCTGACTTTCAAAGCTCTACACGATATGGGCCCAGGCTATCTGAAAGAACTTCTGGTTCCTTATCACCCAAATTAATCACTCCGCTCAGCCGACGATGGCTTGCTAGAGGTTCCAAGGGTAAATTTGAAATCTTCGGGTGCTCGGGCATTTGCGTATGTAGCCCCCACCCTTTGGAACTCTCTACCCCATCGGTTGTGGGAGTGCACTTCTGTGGAGGGCTTTAAGAGAGGTCTGAAGACTTTTTTATGGGAAACTGCATTTTTAGAACACTGATTGTTATGATTGTTTTGTTTTAATTGTATGTTTTAATGGTTTTTTCTTTTACTGTTCTGATTTGTTATTTATGTACGGCGCCTTGGTAATCGAAAGGCGCCTTATAAATAAAATTATTAATATTACTATTATTATTATTATTATTATATTCGCATGTTACCATTGTGCTGCCGAGTGAATGGTATGGCAACTGAATGTGCATTGTAGCAAGAGAATTTTTAAGAATGGGTAGGCTCAGTTGGAGTCAGTCACTTTTTATAGTCTTCACAATCCATTTAACCATCTTGGGTCCAGGTGATCAAATGGAGCTGCGTCCAGCACAAGCTGTAGCAAACTGCAGCTTGCGCCAAAGCCCCGTGCACCAGGGACCCTGCACCAGATTCTGGTACAGGAGGGGTCCTGGTACCTAAGTCCCTACAGTTGCGACACACCTCACCCATGCGGCAAACACATGGTGCACTGGAGGGTTAGCTGCAAGGCACTGCAGCACCAGCTGGATGTCTCTAAGCTCAGTTGACATCATGCCCCATATGGCACAAGGCGTGATGATCGGATCTGTCAGGATGTGCCCTGATGTTCTCTAGCATGTCTGTAGAGAGTAGACCCTCAGCCTGGATCCTGGTGCTCATGCAGTGTACCAGCACCTGTACTAACCCTCCCACTAGTGACTCATGACCCCACCCAGGCAGGTAGCCCTCCACAGCCCCAGATAGAGCAGTGATTGTCACAGCCCTCTGCACACCTCCATGGCCAGTCCTCAACTGGGACACTTATTTTTACTTACGGAGGAGCTACCTGCCTGGGTGTGGGCCAAGGGTTACCCGTGGAGGGTTGGGCATGTGCTTGATACCAGTGGTGCACACAGGATCTGGGCTGGGGCACCATAGACATGTTACAGGCACATCGGGCACATCAGGGATTGGGCAGGTGACCTTGCACTGTATGATCTATGGGGACGATGGATGGGGGTCCGTCTGTGGGGCACATTAGAATTGGGGGAGGTACATGTAGCACCACTGACAGGACAGCTCTCCAGGGGACCTATTTTAAGTCCACTTAGATAAGCCCTGGCTGGTCTAAGGGTACAGAAACTGTCTTCAAGTGCAGTTTGTGAATACTATTTTTGGCTACAGCAGCTTGCGTCTGCTGCAGTGCCCCTTGTGCCTTGTTGCAGCCCATCTCTGGACGCAGGGATAGTGCAAGCCCCGTCTGGGGCATGTAGCCTGCCATTGACACAGGCTGCCTTTGTGAATAATTCCAGGATGTACTATTTGGTGCAAGCACCTTGCGCCATGCCAGAGCCTTTAAGAATCAAGCTGTTAGTCTCCGCTGCCATGTATGTCAACTTTCCACCCAACCTCCCATGTGGCACTGAAACAAAGGCCTTGCTGAAGTACAAATATATTTTTATGTATTTTTTTATTTATTGATTGAGAAATCAGGATTACAATGTTTGAGCTAAAAGCTCCTTTCCAAAGTATCCTTGTCATACATAGAAAGGTGGGGGGAGACAAGTACTGGAGGAAAGAGGTGAACATTCGTGGCTAGAAAGCACTGTCATTAGAAAAACATTTCCGTACATAGAGTATACAGTATCATAAGACAAGCAATCAGTAACACAAATTCAAGTAATTGTTGCTACAGAGCTAAGGGATCACATCCCAAAGCAAGGAGATACAGTGCTAATGTCAATAAGTTCAGGCAATGGACTCATCTAACAGAGGTTAGTGGGTGGTGACTTAATAACAGAGGGTGAGATAGCAGAGGCAGCACTAGCATTGTGCCTAAATCTATGTTGGTGTGGACCTAGGAGATAAGTAGGGGACAGTGACAGGTCCAACAGGGTAAGTAACTGTGGGCTTAGTAGAGGGAATTAAGTGGTAAGGGAACTTGAAAGAGATAGAGGAAGAAGAGGTGGTGTGGCATTGAGGCCTCAGTAGTAAGTGGGCACCAGGGAGGTCTAGGCGATAGGAGAGAAAGAATCTGCCAAGGACAAAGTATGGCAGAAGCATTGCATGCTTTGGAGGCAAGATTGATTTTCTTAGTTCAGTTTTGAAGTTGCTAAGGCAAGAGAGGCTGGTAGAAGATGAAAGGAGTTCATTTAACTGAGTGGGAGCCCTTACAGTGAATGCTCACCGTCCCTGTTCTGTTTTTCTAAAAGGCACAGCTAGGGCATGTCCAGAGACACTTCTAGTGGCATTCTCAGCCAGGGCTGGACGGAATACAGCCTGTAAGGAAGGGGTTGTAAGTCCAAGGAGGGCCTTCCTCCATAGAATGCAGAAGTGAAGCTTGATCTGGTCTTGGAGAGGGAGCCATTTTTTCAATAAAAAGGACGATGTATGCATAAGGCGATCAGCACAAAGAATGAATCTACAGGTTTTACTGAGTGAAGTATGTACTTGCATGGTCGTGCGATGAGGTAGCACCATATTACATGTTGCTATAGTCAAGGATTGGTTAATACTCCCTCAAACCACCGGGAACATAGTCTCAGTTGTAAGGCAAACCGAACACAATAGAGTGCACCTAACTTACTACTGACGGCAGTAGTGAGGTTGAGTATGTCTTCGTCGAAGCAAAATAATTCGTCAATAGTGATTCCTGGATATTGGAATGTGGACACTTACTTGAGGATGGAGAGAGAAACTTGTAGTTTACTGTGGGTGCTTTTGCTAGCCTCCGCTTTTGTCGGTAGTCAAAGAACATAGTTTTACTCTTTTATTTTATTTATTTATCAAGTCTAGGATTACAAATACCTTTGAGCCTTGGCTCTTTTACAAAGGTTCCACGTCAGAGAAATATAAATTATGGGGAACATCAAGACAGACATTACAACAATGTGGACATTGCAAACAGAGTACAGTTTAATACAATTCAAGGGTAGCATTGTAAGCAAGGCAGCCAGTGGCATTTGTCAGAGAAAATAGACAACAGATAAGAAGTGCCAGAGTCATAGCGAGATGGAATTGGGAAGAAGGAATGTAGGCAGGGTGGGGAGAGGGTGAAAAGTGCAGCATTGGGTATACCAAGATGTGAGGGTAGAATCCACTGGGGGGACCACTAGAGCAGGCAAGGAAGTGGAGAAACAAGGTTAAGCTGGGCAGTCACAGGAGATGTTGGTAGTGAGATAGTCCCAAAGCCTAGTTTTAAACATACCAATTATTGGGGCAGAGGAGATGGTGGGGCTGAGGCCATTGAACCAGAGTGGTGCTCGATAAGCAAAAGAGCATTGTTCCTGTGAAGTGTCACAATGGGGGACTTTCAGTAGCTGTAGCGTGGATTTCCGAAGGCACCATTTGTTAATTCATTGTTGTAACAGAGTTGAGACCCCAGAAGGTGTAAGGCCAAGGTAGATTTTTTTTGCCATGGAGCAGGTGAGAAACTTTACATGGTTTGATAGTTGGAGCAAGCCAGTCTGAGTGTACAGGTCACAAGTGTGGGTGAGATGGTGAGCACCAGTGATGAGACGACATGCCTTATTTAAGGCAGTTGAGAGACGTCTAAGGGTTGTGGTTGTGGCCGAGCCATAATTGATGAGACCATAGTCTATTACAGAGATCACAGAGCTCTGGACTGCAACCTCAAAGCTTCTAGGTGAGGTGTGGTCTGTGTTTGTAGAGGAGACGGTGTGTATTAGCAGCCTAGCCACATTATCTACATGAGGTCCATAGGAGAGATTAGGTCAAGCTGTATCCTCACATATTTGAAGGCCCCACCTGATCTAGAGTATTCCTCTGGCTGGTGGAGATAGCCAAGTGGTGTAGCTTGTGTGGGTTATGAGAGCTGCAGAAGAGCATAGATTTGTTTTTCTTGTCATTGAGGACCAGTTTATGATTAAGAAACCATGTCTCTACAGAACCGAAACCAAGTTGAAGGTTGTGTTGAAGAGTTGCAGGATCTTTATGAGTGGAGAATACAACAGCATGTGAGAGGTAGGAGGAGCCAGAAAACCGGGGGTGAACTTAGCACTCTGTTCTCTGGTCTGACCTACATAAATCAGCATAGGGGAACTGTAACCGTGAATATCCTTGGACAATGGGCTTTACTGCAGCTGCTTGAACTTCTAGATAGGTTTCACCTGTACTCTGGTCTGATTACAGAAATTGGTGAAAAGGAGCTGTAATTGTGAATCTCTTTAGACAATATTAAAATGATGGAGAGGGTGCAGAGAAGAGCGACCAAGATGGTATGAGGGATGTGGGATATTCCATATGAGCAAAGATAGAGGAAGCTGAATCTGAACCCACTGTAGACTAGGAGAGAGAGAGGGGAAATGATTGAGACTTTTAAGTACTTAATGGGAATAAATAGGGTGAATGAAGGAAGTTTGTTCAAAATGAAGGGAGGAAACACGAGAGGATGTAACCTTGAATTAGAAGTTGGGAGATACAGAGGTAATGTCAGAGGGCAGTTCTTCACAGAGAGAGTGTTGGAAGTCTGGAACAGAGTGCCGGAAGAGGTGGTGGGAGCCGAAATGGTGGAGGGCTTCAAGAGAGCGTGGGACAGACATAAGGGGTAGGAAAATGTGGTGGAAGTATAAAAAGTGGGGGGAGCAGGGGAGAATGTAAGGGCAGATTAGATGGACCACGTGGTCCTTTTCTGCAGTCAATTTTCTGTGTAATTTGCATATGTAGAGTTACATCAATGTGTGGTGTGTGCCTGTGTTTTGTACTGACATTTGATGGCTAACTGTATGTTTATGCAGTGATCCGGTAACATGGGAGTAGATGCGAACGGCACTTTTCACAGAACCATGTTATTAACAAGCTTCATGCTAGGGTTCCTCCATTACACCACACACCTCACCCACTACAAGTCTGTCCTCAGTGCTGAAGGTTCAATGGCAGGACAAGAAACATAGAAACATAGGCTTTGATGGCAGATAAGGACCGCTTTGTCCTCCTAGTCTGCACATTTCCACCTACTGGATAAGCTGCAGATCCTAGTTAACCAACATCCTATTTCTTCCTACCCCCACCAGAATTGCCTTAATGTCTGTCCATGCATTCTTGAATTTTCCCACAGCATTAGACCCCACAACATCCTCATGAAGGCAATTCAATGCGTCCACCACCCTCTGTGTGGAAAAAAACTTCTTCACAATGCCCTGAGCCATCCACCACTTTTTCTTCAAATTGTGTCCCCTTGTTCTTGCACCTCTTTTTCTGAAAGATGCTACCCTCTTGACTTTGTTGATTCCACTGAGGTACTGAAAAGTTTCCATCTTGTCCCTCCTCCCTCCTTTCCTCAAGTGTATACATATTAAGCTCCTTTAGTCTGTCCTAGTATGGTTTCTCTTGCAGACTCTGCACCATTTTAGTTGCCTCCTCTCAACTGCCTCCTTCCTGTCTATGTCCTTGCAGAGATGGGGTTTCAGAAATGGATGCAGCACCAGATGGTCTCACCAACTCTCTGTACAGAGGGATAACAACTTCCTGTTTTCTGCTGGTGATGCCTCTCCCTATGCATCCCAGTATCCCCCCCAGCCCTCCTTACTGCCCTCTCACCAATCTCTCTGTACAGATCCTGGTTCCCCTCATGGACAGATGCAGCCCATCATGTCTCTTACCATTTTATTGTTACTACCCCCCCCATTGTGTACTCTTCCCCTGGGTTTTTGTTTCCCATGGCATTATTTTGAACTTTTTTGCATTGAATCCAAGCTGCCATACATCTCACCATTCTTCCAACCTTGCCAAGTCCCTTCTCATCCTTTCCATGCCTCCTTGTGTATCAACCCTCTTGCAGATCTTTGTGTCATCTGCAAAGAGGCATACTTTTCCTTCCAGTCCCTCTGCAATGTCACTTATAAAGACATTAAAAAGGACAGGACCCAGTACTGCACCCTGCTGTACCCCACTAGTAACCCCCCTTTCTTCAGAGTGGACTCCGTGTACTATCACCTTCTGTGTCCTTTTGTCCAGCCAATGTTTTACACAGGCTTCCACCCTGGGACACACTCCCATGCTGGTTAATTTGACTACTAATCTTTTGTGTGGGACTGTGTCAAATGGTTTGCTAAAGTCTACCTAGCCCATGTCCACAGCCACTCCCTGGTCTACTACTTTGGTCACCCAGGCAAAGAAATCGATTAGATTCGTCTGACATGACCTTCCCACTGTGAATCCATGCTGCCTTAGGTCCTGTGCCCCACTGGCCTCTAGGTACTCAACAGTTCTTTCCTTCAGAAGTGATTCCATCATTTTCCCTACCACAGAGGACAAACTGACAAGCCTGTAATTTCCTGCCTCTGTCTTGCTCCCACTTTTGTGAAGGGGAATCTCATATGCCTTTCTCTAGTCCTCAGGTACCACGCTCTCCTCCCATGCTTTGTTAAAAAGGTTAGTCAGTGGTGCCACTAGTTCTCCCCTTAATTCTTTTAGAATTGTGGGGTGAATCCTGTCAGGCCCCATTGCTTTGTCCACCTTCAGTTTTAGTACTTCTTTCAGAACCTTTCTTCTGTGAAAGGACTGGGATCGAGCCCCCATCCAGAGTGCTTCTAATTGGATTAGGTACTCTCTCCTATTATGTGAATACTGAGCCAACTATTCATTCAGTATCCCTACTTTTCACTTTCCTCTCTGCCCACCCACCGTCCATTCTATTCTGCCTCACTATCCCTTCCTTTTGTCTTTCTACGCTCCCTAATGTACCTATATTTATTTATTTATGTAACCCCTAGATGGCGCTATCCCAGGGGCTACTACCCCTGCCTGATTTGCCACTAACAGGATGAGGGGCCTGGATCCGATGGCTGGTGCCTCCACCCAGAGGTCAGGGTTTGCAATAGTTAAACTAACTGGTCACAGCCCTCTGGGACACTGCAACCCCTTTCTTCCCACTAGTGGCCCACACATATATCAGAATTACCTTCACAGTATACACTTACCCTCAGGACTGGTCTGAGGCACTGGGACCTCTAAAATAAGATACAGTGCAACAATCATAGTATAATACTTTAACATAGACAAATACTCCTAGGTAGTATAACTTTGCTGGAAACAAGCAGCTCTGATTTATTTAGGGGATATAACAAGGACAGGGGAATCAGGTTAATTAGTTTATCACTTTACTTATCATTTCATGGCTCTGTGCATTAGCCTATCCCTACCAGTTACTGTCCCTGGGTACCCAAGCCCTAGTGGCTAGTCCAAACCATGGCAGCTGGTAGGGCTCCTCACACAGAGAAAAGAAAATTAGTTAAACAGTCAGCAGTACAGTAATTCCATTTGGATTCAATGTGGTAATTCAACAGGAGTGACCCTGAATTAGTACTCACGACCTCCAAACAAGATAGGGTCCTTCAATGTCAGCAGGGCTACCTTGAGCTCCACGAGACTCCTCACACATTTATATGGTAAAAAGAAAGTACTTATACTAGGCAGGCTGCTTCTCTATCCCGATCGCAATTACTGCACAATACCCGGAGACACACAGCAGATTCAGTTCCTGACAGACCGAGTGCAATTCAACAATTTCTCCAGTCTTCTACAGGGTGAGCCTGGTTTCTACCTTCAGATATCCTTGATTCTCTTCACAGGACGGATTCAGTCCTAACAAGCAGTTCACAAGCTGCAGACCGAACTCTGGGCCTTACACATGTTTCCCGACCAAAGCTGCACACCAAAAAAGCACAGGGCTCCTTCCTCTTCACTGCCAGAGCTCAACTGAAATTCCAGCAGACAAAACCGGCACTTCTTTGAGTTCCTCCCAGTTCTTGGCTGGATTGGTTGTCACACAATAGACTGCTGCTGTTGGTCCAAAAGGCGCCAAGTCTAAACTACATCTCCCAGAGATCAATGCCCATAAACCTTCTTGTGGCTGGCTCAGATTATGAGTCCAAGTTCTGAATCGTCCCAAGGCACCATTTAGAGCTACTAACCTCACACTGATTGGTCCAGTTCAGCAGTTCAAAACTAGAATGGGGAACTAGGCAAACACAGTTCTGACTGCAAAGAAAGCAGGTTAGACAAACTGTATCTTTATTATTTCTAAATGATTTCTGGCAAACAGTTACATCTTTCAGATAGGTTCCCTTTGCACTCCTAGTGACTGCAAAATGGAGTGAATTGGGCAGCTCGACTGGTACTCAAGCAGAGAAGCACACAGTCCCCCATACAACTAATTATGTCTGCAAGCAGACAGCTCTTAAAGAGACAGTACCAGAGGCTCTAAAACACTCACTGATAAATGGCTTAAATGCCAAACACCATTCAGGCTTGGAGCATTCAAGCAAGCTCCTGGAAGTCTTTGGGAACCCCTATTTGCATAGGGTTACCCCTTCCTGGTTCCTGTGAAAGCTTGACGCCTGCATCAAGCAAGTACCTCTATAAGTTTCAACTGCAACCATATACATTTGCATTAGGCTCACACATGTAATCATCAGTCAATACATCATTTTACCAAGAACACATTTCTGAAACATTGCAGTATGTCACTTACACAGTATTACACACACATTGTACTATAACTCAAGTTATTACCTCTTGTACATGAAACCTGAAGAGAGGGGCCTTCCTTATCAGTTACCTTGGGGCTGACGGGCAAAGGCACCATACTTAGAGGGCAACACAAGTAACTTGGAGTTAGCACTGACGCTCAGTTTGGGCAATGAGCTCGGGGACACATACACTCCTTAATGGACAACATTGAGAGGCAAGTCCACAGGCCTCCTAAGGAAATCATAACTGAGGTGCACCACAGGCTTTACAGCTCGACCAGTCTTTCTAGGGGGAACTGTTAAAGTCTCTGCACTCTGAGCCTCATTTTCAGCATTGTCCTCACTTGTCAGGGAGTCTCCATGGGGTAGAGAGGCTAGAACTTGGGGCACTTTCAGCTCCAGGAGTTACAGTTTTGGAGTCCACAACACATTTGGCCTACATGGAGAGCTTTCAGACACTGGCAGTGGACCGTCAGGGCACTCAAAATACTCTTCTTTGTTCTGTGTATCACCAGTCTGCCCCAATCCATCATTTTCTCCCCTGAAAGCTCAAACAGTTCAACCATGCACAATGATTCCATTTCATCTGATCTGATACTTGCACTTCACTTTCTGGGAGATTGGTCCCGGGACTGGTTGGGGGCTTAGATAGTCCAGAAGGCCCAGCTTCGCTCTCCAGTATTGACTAGGGATTGCCTCTAACAATTGACTCAGTTCGTAAGAAGGATAGTATTCAAAGTCACTCTACTTTCTTCTGATATGGACTGACAGTCATGCTCAACTAGGATTTGTGGAGGGAACCCTTTAACTCTGCTTCTGTAGGTGCAGACTTTCTTGATCTTTTCTTAGCAGCAGCTCTAGTCACTGGTCCAGAGGGGCATCTTCTGGGGCTCAGACTCAATCAAGATTTGTCCAATGGGCAGTAAATGATTTCTATGCCTTGTTTTTACATCTTTGAATTATTCTCAAGCTCACTTTGTAAGCCAGATCATCTAGTTTGCCTACTACAATGTGAGGGAGATGGTGCCATCTGTCAGCAATCTTGTGTTTGCCATGCAGTCCCAGAGTTCTTAGCTATACCTGATCTCCTCCTGGAGTTCCTGTGCTTTCACCTTTTATCATACCTTTCTTTGTTGGCGAATTTTTTGGCAGCCATGGTTTGAGCCAGTTGGTACGCATGAGTTAGCTGGGCCTTTAACTTTGCACATACTGTAAATAGTTGTCAGCTTGAACCCCATCAGGAGAGACCCCAAAGCACACATCTACCAGTCGTCGAGCTTCTGTTTCAAACATCAGGTGGTAGGGGAGAACCCAGGGCATCACTTTTGTGCAGTTATAAGCATGTACCAGGGTGCTAATTTGTTGGCTTCATCTAGGCTTGTCCTTTGGTGCAGGGTGCCTAGCTATATCTAGCAAAGTGCGGTTGAATCGTTCAGGCTGTGGGTCCTCTGGGGTGGTAAGGAGGGTTCCGGACTTTTGTACTACAGAGAGCATCTTCTTTGATCAGACGACTCTCAAAGTCTCTCCCTTGATCAGAATGGATTCTTTGTGGAGCCTCATAGTGAACAAAAAGTTTTCTAAGTACTTTGGCCACAGTGGATGCTTTCTGGTCTTTGGTGGGAAAGCTTGGGCATATCTCGTGAAATGGTCTAGTGACCACCAGCACATTACTGATATTTCTTTGATCTGACTCAAACTCAGAAAATCAATACAGACCAGCTCCATGGGTGCACTTGTGGTGATGTTAACAAGGGGGAAGCTCCTCTGGCAAAGCTTTCATCTGTAAGCAGCTTACAAGTTCGAATGTGTTGCTCCACATCAGCCCCCATCTTAGGCCAATAGAATCTGGATCTCACCAAGTCAAGTGTTCTGTCTATACCAATGTGCCCTATGTGGTTGTGCAAGGACATCAGTGACTGAGTCTCGAAAGGCAGTGGGCAGCACTAGTTGTTGTTTGTCTACTTGTCCCCTCTGTCTACTGTTTCTCTGTATAACAGTCTATTGATCAGTTTCAACTTAGGACCTTTCTTTGTATAACAGTGCAGTTTCAAATCAGTGTGGAGCGTAATTTGGCACATCTTTTCCTGCATAGAGGGCTTCTAAAGCTGCTTTGATCATGGGATCATGGGGATTGAGCTCTATACTGTCATTGTCCAGCTGATGCAGTGCACCAATGTCTATTGCAGAAAATGGCACAAGCAGCAGGTATGCAATTCTCAGAGGGTCCTGCTAATCCACCATACAGTCCACTGCGTCCATTGTGACATTTGTTCCTCCCTGTCAAACTTCCGGCAGAGTGCTCGAATGTCAGGTTCCTGCAATCGGACCCTAATCATTCTGGGAAACAGGCCTTCGGGAGAGAGCACATCAGCATCTATGTGGTTCAGACTTGCTCTGTATTCAGAGCATAGTCATGTGTAGATACGCAGAAAGCCACCTATGGCCAGTGGCATCCAACTTAGCTGAGGTCTGCATAGGTCAAAGGATTATTGTCTGTTTTACTAGTATTTTAGCCCATACAAGTACTCAAGGAATTGGTCAACAATAGCTCACTTCAAAGCTAGGAACTCTAACTTATGTACAGGATAAGTTCTTTTCGGATGGGGTCAGGCTTCTACTGGCAAAGGCCACTGGTCTCAGGCCATTCTCGTGCTCTTGGTACAACACAGCCCCCAACCCTTGCAAGCTAGCATCAGTGTGCAGTGGCGTAAGGTTTTCTGGATCGGCATAGGCCAAGCACTGAGCATGGATGTTGGTTATATGACTTCCTGAAAGTAGTCTCACAATCAGGAGTCCAGCGGCCACAAATACTTTACTCGGATGAAAATACACTCTTTCAGTCTTGAGGGACGCCACCAGTCTGCTAATCCATCATTTTCTCCTAGCTCAAACGGTTCAACCATGCACAATGATTCCATTTCATCTGGATCTGGCGGCTTTGCACTTCACTTCTGGGGCGTTATTCCAGGGGCCTAAGCTGGGTAGACGTCCAGAAGGCCCAACCCGTCTCCAGCTATTCAACAAGTTGCCCCGACAATTGACTCAGTTAAGGAGAAGGATAGTATTCAAGTCACTCTCGCTTTCTTCTGATATGGACTGACAGTCATGCTCAACTAGGATTTGTGGAGGGAACTCTTTTAACTCTGCTTCTGTGGGTGCAGACTTTCTTGATCTTTCTTAGCAGCAGCTCTAGTCACTTTGGTCCAGAGGGGCATCTTCTGGGGCTCAGACTCAATCAAGATTTGTCCAATGGGCAGTAAATGATTTCTATGCCTTGTTTTACATCTTTTGAATTATTCTCAGCCTTACTTTGTAGCTGGCAGATCATCTAGTTTACCCTACAATGTGAGGGAGATGGTGCCATCTGTCGCTTAATCTTGTGTTTGCCATGCAGTCCCAGAGTTCTTAACTATATCTGATCTCCCTCCTGGAGTTCTTGTGCTTTCACCTTTTTATCATACCTTTTTCTTTGTTGGCCACGATTTCTTTTGGCAGCCATGGTTTGAGCCAGTTGGCACGCATGAGTTAGAAGGCCTTTAACTTTGCACATACTGTAAATAGTTGTCAGCTTGAACCCCCATCAGGAGACCCCAACACACATCTACCAGTCGTCGAGCTTCTGTTTCAAACATCAGGTGGTAGGGGGGAGAGCAGTGGCATCACTTTTGGTGCAGTTATAAGCATGTACCAGGGTGCTGATGTTGGCTTCATCTAGGCTTGTCCTTTGGTGCAGGGTGCCTAGCATATCTAGCAAAGTGTGGTTGAAGCGTTCAGGCTGTAGATCCCTGGGGGTGGTGAGGAGGGTTCGGTTTTGCACTCCCCACAGAGAAAGCATCTCTTTGATCAGGCGACTCAAAGTCTCCCTTGATCAGAATGGTTCTTTGTGGGCCTCATAGTGAACAAAAAAAGTTTCACAAAGTACTTTTAAGCCACAGTGATGCTTGTCTTGGTGGGGAGCTTGGGCATATCTCATGAAAATGGCTAGTGACCACCAGCACATTACTGATATTTCTTTGATCTGACTCTAAACTCAGAAAATCAATACAGACCAGCTCCATGTGGCACTTGTGGTGATGTTAACAGGTGGGAAGCTCTCTGGGGCAAAGCTTTCATCTGTAAGCAGCGACTACAAGTTCGAATGTGTTGCTCCACATCAGCCCCCATCTTAGGCCAATAGAATCTGAATCTCACCAAGTCAGGTGTTCTGTCTATACCGAGGTGCCCCATGTGGTTGTGCAAGGACAACAGTACTGAGTCTCGAAAGGCAGTGGGCAGCACTGGTTGTTGTTTGTCTGCTTGTCCCCTCTGTCTACTGTTTCTCTGTATAACAGTTTATTGATCAGTTTCAACTTAGGACTTTCTTTGTGTATAACAGTGCAGTTCTCAAATCAGTGGGCGTCATTTGGACACATCTTTTTCCTGCATAGAGGGCTTCTAAAGCTGCTTTGATCATGGGATCAGCGGGATTGAGCCGCTAAATACTGTCATTGTCCAGCTGATGCAGTGCACCAATGTCTATTGCAGAAAAATGGCAATAAGCAGCAGGTATGCAATTCTCAGAGGGTCCCAAGCAATCCACTATGCAGTCCACTCGTCCGTGGACATTGTTCCTCCCTGTCAAACTTCCGGCAGAGTGCCCAATGTCAGGTTCTGCCAATCGGACCCAATCATTCTGGAAACAGGCCTCCGAGAGAGCATCAGCATCTATGTGGTTCAGACCTGCTCGGTTATTCGAGACATGGTCGTGTGTAGATAATGCAGAAAGCCACCTGTGGTGAGTGGCATCCAACAGCTGAGAGGTCTGCATGTAGTTCAAAGGATTATTGTCGGTGTTTTACTAGTATTTTAGCCCCCCCTTCTACAAGTACTCAAGGAATTGGTCAACAATAGCCCACTTCAAAGCTAGGGAACTCTAACTTATGGCTGGGGATAGTTCTTTTTTCGATGGGGTCAGGCTTCTACTGGCAAAGGCCACTGGTCTCAGGCCATTCTCATGCTCTTGGTACAACACAGCCCCCAACCCTTGCAAAGCTTGCATCAGTGTGCAGGGGCGTAGGTTTTCTTGGATCGGGCATAGGCCAGCACTGGAGCATGGGTAAGTTGATATATAGATCTCATGAAAAAGCAGTCTCACAATCAAGGAGTCAGCGGACACAAATACTTCACTCGGACGAAAAATACACTCTTTCAGTCTTGAGGGACGCTGACTTTTGATATTTTTTGTGGGTTGGGGGATACCCTTGGTGGATACTATGTGTCCCACATACTTTACTGATGTTTGAAAGAATTGACACTTATCAATGGACAGTTTAAGGCCAAAGTCCTCCAGTTGGTCCAATACCTTAAATAATCTGCTCTCATGTTCCTCCAGTGAGCTGCCAAACCCAATAGCATCATCTAGGTATACCAGGCACTCTAGTAAGTTCATGTCCCCCACTGCACGCTCCATCAATCGTTGAAAAGTGGCTGGGGCACCTGAAAATCACTTGAGGCATCCTCATGAATTCATAGAAGCCAAGCCCGGACAGATAAAAGCGGTCTTCTCACAGTCCTCTGGGGCCATCGGGATCTGGTAGTACCCTGCGGAGAATCCAGCACAGAGAACCACTTGCTCCCACGTTTAGGCAGTCACAGCATCCTGAATGCGGGCATTGTGTACTGATCAGGATAGTCCGCCCGGTTTAAGGTGTGCGATAATCCACGCACATTCTTACTGTCCCATTCTTTTTCCTCACTACCACAATGGGGAAGCATAAGGGCTTCTGGATTCTTGTATTACACCAGCAGCTAACATCTTCTTGCAGATGCCATCTCCACATCATCTATATCGAGCAGGTGCCAGGCGTCAAGACCTCTCACGAAATGGTCTTCTTCGTCATGCAGCGGATATTGTGCTCAGCTCTACGCATCCTATGTCCCATTCCTTTAAAGAAAACACCAGGTGCTCTCTGCAAGCTTCTCACTGATCCTCACTTTCCATTCAGCTGGCAATGGGGTCGCCGAAATCAAACAAGTCAGGCGTTACTCTGTCGTGCATCCTCGAACTCTTGCTGCTGGGTAGCACTGCAGTGTCTGCACAATGCATTATTAGCCGGATACAACCTCTATTTACTCGAATGTCTCTTTCAGACACTTTATGAACTTGGACCATTACCCTTCTGGCATAAGCATGGGCTCTAGCGGGCAAAATACTTAGGCTTGACCAGCAGTCCCTCTGGCAATTTTCCATCGCCTGGTGCATCCAGCATTAATATTTTATTTCTTAACATCCTTTCTGATACAGACCTCTCCCTGTAAGTTACACTGGGCATTTGGTGCCAGGATCAGAGACTCAGGATCCTTCTTCCCATGCCAATTCGACCGGTTCCTCTGGTTCTATTTTTTCAGCATCTCTCTGTGCCTCATAGGCCTTCTTAATTAAAGCGGAACTCTTAAAGCTCTACTAGTCTTTGACCCCTGTTTTTCATTACACAATTGTGCCAGCCTTTCGAACATATGAGCATTTGTTCCAATCAACAAAGGGACACCATCATACAGTCCAGTGGGGGGACACACTAAGGCTAGGGTCTCTACTTGTTCGGCCACTCCAGCCACGGAGGTGGGGAAAGACAGCCAATTCGGATATGCCGAATAGGGAGTGAGCCCTTCTCACTTAACCCCCCATACATGCAGTCCTTCTAATGGTTGTAGGTACACATCTGACAATGCTTCTGATACCAATCCTGGAACATAATTGTCACTTGGGACCACTGTCTAATACAGCTCTTGTAGACACTCCATTCACCTTTACAGTGGTCTCCATGGAGGGACCCACTATTCTGGACCAGTCTGGAGAGGCGGTAGTGGGGGCCTGGGCAACTGACCTTGCCTCAAAAAGACGTGAGTTAGCATTTTTGGTGCCCTCACTGGGATCATTTTGTGCACCTCTTAACCACTGATTTGTTCTCCGAAGCTCTCCTTGTAGCCTATATGCAACTTTTGTCAGTGTCTTTGTGGACCGGCATTCCCTCTTCATGTGCCCATCCTTCCCATAATTATAGTAAAACATACTTTCCGGAGTTTGAGCTGGCGGCGTCCACACTGGGAGCCAGGGCGGGGTACTACTAACTGGAAACCTTGGTGCCATCTCTGTCTGCCGTGATAAGCATTTGGAGACATCTAAGTCAGTTTCTCCACTTCCATGGTCAAGGAATTGAGTTTGGAGCTGTTATCAGCAGGAGATACATGGGTGGGTACCCCCACCCCCATAGCAGATGCAGTCGGATATAGGTCGGGGCCCGTACTTGCAGGCGTGGCCTTCATAAAGGGACTGTTTTTGAATTCCAGGATCACTCTCAACAGTTCTCCCCATTGTGGCATATCTTTTTCCTTGTCAGAGCACTCATTGACTGCCAACCTCTGCCCGTGAACTTCACTTGATGGGCCACCCTCATTCACTCAGGTCATAGCCACAGCTATTGGTGCAGGTCCCTCCCAAGGTCGCCTTTTCTCAACTCCTCAAATTTCTCTCATTAACTCATCATAGGAGGTTGGGGATTCCAGTCGATTTGCCAGGCGTAACTGAAGCATCAGCAGTTCTGAGAAGGGGGCAGACTTAAGGATCCTGTCCAGCCTGGTTCAGTCCAGTTCAATCGCTGGCAAACTACCTTTCTGAGGCATTCTTGCAACAATTTTTCCAGCCGAGATACATACACAGACAACAACTCCCCTTGGTACTGTTGTGCATTCTTACTCTCCACCATAGATCCTCATCAGAATCTGGGCTCCTGCACATTCTCCAAGGCCTCAAGATAGGCCTGTGCAGTCATTCAGGGTTACTGGCCCATTTAGCACGGATGGTAGCCAGGGCAGGACCTCGGAGGCTCTCACTAACCCTCTTTTGCCGCTTCCGAGCATTGCCATTCTAGCACTTGGGGGCAACATAGTCTATCCAGGTCTCCCAGTCATCCTCCCCTCGGGGTGGGAGGTGCCAGAGATCCTCAACCTTCGTAAGAGTCGTGACTAATCGCAGGTGCAGAAATAGGAGTCTGCATTGGTTGCAGCCACCATTACGGGTACTGGAGCCGGGAGAGGGTGTTGGGGAGGAACACCCCAGGTGGCAAGAATAGTTTCTTCAAGTCCTCCACAGTTTTCCTTCCCCAGCAACCATTTAGCAAATTTCTCCTCGAAAGTTTCAGACAGTGGTGGGGGCTCATTCCCCCCCGGGTCTTTACTGTACTTAGTTATCACTCTCCAGGCAGTGAGGGCTCCCTCTGGGTAATGGTCTGTGGCACTTTGGAGCTATCTATGGGATCCTTAAACTCTACTAGGGCCAGGAAAGTGTGGGTGAGCAGATTAGCATGCTGACCCACCACCACAGGGTTTTGTAAACCTTCCACCTTGGAAAGCACTCCCTGTACAGTGTCCGTATTGATACCCAGGGGGATGTCCAGGATAAGCATAGCATTTTGGGGGTCAATCTCCTCCACAGTACACCACTCCACCAGCCAGTGCACAGCCACTTCTGTTGGGGTACCCATTTTTTTTCTTAACAGTGGTTCATAAATATGGCCACTAGAGGACACACAATCCCAGCGGTGAGCCTCCAAGATGTAACCCCTAGATGGCGCTATCCAAGGGGCTACTACCCCCGCCTGATTTGCCACTAAGGTTGAGGGGCCTGGATCCGTGTGGTGTCCTCCACCAGAGGTCAGGGTTTGCAATAGTTAAAATAACTTGGTCACAGCCCTCTGGGAACACTGCAACCCCTTTCTTCCCACTAGTGGCCCACACAATATATCAGAATTACCTTCACAGTATACACTAACCCCCAGGACTGGTTCAGGCACTGGGACCCCCTCTAAAATAAGATACAGTGCAACAATCACAGTACAATACTTTAACATAGACAAATACCTCAGGCAGGATAACTTTGCTGAAACAAGCAGCTCTGATTTATTTAGGGGGATAAAACAAGGACAGGGGAATCAGATTAATTAGCTTATCACTTTACTCATCTACCTATGGCTCTGTGCACAGGCCTATCTCTACCAGTTACTGTCCCTGGGTACCCAAGCCCTAGTGGCTAGTCCAAACCGTGGCAGTTGGTAGGGGCCCTTTCACACAGAGAAAAGAAAAATTAGTTAAACAGTCAGCAGTACAGTAATTCCATTTGGATTCAATGTGGCAATTCAACAGGGAGCGACCCTGAATTAGTACTCACGACCTCCAAACAAGATAGGGTCCTTCAATGCCAGCAGGGCTACTCTTGAGCTCCACGAGACTCCTCACACATTTATATGACAAAAAGAAAGTACTATACCAGGCAGGCTGCTTCTCTATCCCGATCACAATTACTGCACATTACCCGGGAGAACACACAGCAGATTCAGTTCCTGACAGACCGAGTGCAATTCAGCAATTTCTCCAGTCTTCTACAGGGTGAGCCTGGTTTCTACTCTTCAGATATCCTTTGATTCTTTTCACAGGACAGATTCAGTCCTAACAAGCAGTTACACAAGCTGAAGACCGGAACTCTGGGCCTTACGCACGTTTCCCGACTAAAACTGCACACCGAAAAAAGCACAGGGCTCCTTCCCTCTTCACTGCCAGAGCTCAACTGAAATTCAGCAGACAAAACGGGCACTTCCTTTGAGTTCCTCCCAGTTCTTGGCTGGATTGGCTGTCACTCATAGACTGCCCCTGTTGGTCCAAAAAGGCGCCCAGTCTAAACTACATCTCCCAGAGTCACTGCCCATACAATCCTCTTGTGGCTGGCTCAGATTATGAGTCCAAGTTCTGATTCTGGTCCAAGGCACCATTTTAGAGCTACCTTAACCCACACTGATTGGTCCAGTTCAGCAGTTCAAAACTAGAATGGGGAACTAGGCAAACACAGTTCTGACTGCAAAGAAAGCAGGTTAGACAAACTGTAATTTCATTATTACTCTAAATGATTTCTGGCAAACAGTTACATCTTTCAGATAGGTTCCCTTTGCACTCCTAGTGACTGCAAAAATGGAGTGAATTGGCAGCAGCTCGAGTGGTACTCAAGCAGAGAAGCACACAGTCCCCCCATACAAACTAATTGTGTCTGCAAGCAGACAGCTCTTAAAGAGACAGTACCAGAGGCTCTAAAAACACTCACTGATAAATGGCTTAAACGCCAAACACCATTCAGGCTTAGAGCATTCAAGCAAGCTCCTGGAAGTCTTTTGAGAACCCCCATTTGCAGGGGGGTTACATTTATTTAAGAGATTTACCAGATAAGCATACTAAGCGGGATCCACTCGTTTCCAGATGCAACCTGGGAGTTACATACATACATACAATTGAAGCATAGACAATGGTGCAATAAAAAGGTTTTATTCCCCTTCTTAACTGCGTTGGCTATCTTTTCCTCAGTTTTGGCCTTTGCTATTTTGACTTTGCTCACTGCTTCCTTTTGTCTTACCTGGTACAGTTCTCTGTCCTGCTCCTTCTGTGTTTCCTTATACTTCCTAAATGCTATATTTTTCTCCCTAACCTTCCCCGCCACCTCTTTTAAGAACCATAGTGGCTTTTTCTTTTCTTTTGATTTGTTTAGTTGCTTCACACAAAGGCTTGTTGCCTCTGTGATGTCATTTTTGATTTTTCACCGTTGTTGCTTCACCCCTCCTTCTTGCATGTTTGCTAGTGCTTTTCTAAGGCACTCTAACATTTTGACAAAGTCAGGCCTCCTGAAGTCTAGTACCCTCACTTTTGAAAGGCTTGACTATGCAGCTGAGTTTATCGTGAACCACACTGCTTGGTGGTCACTTGTTCCCAGATGGCTACCCACCTCTAGATCTGAGATCCTCTCACTGTCCCCATTTGAGAGTATGAGGTCAAAGATTGCTCCCCCCCCACCAAGTGGTTTCCAACACTAGCTGTATAAGGCATGCCCCCTGTAGGGCATCAATAATGGCCCTGCTCTTGGATGTGGCAGCAGCAAATGTGCTCCAGTTAACATCAGGCATATTCAGGTCACCCATCAACAATATCTCCCCTTTCTTTGCCATCCTAAGGATTACCTTTTATCATTTCCATATCCATTCCCTCACCCTGAGATGGGGGTCTATATACAACCCCTGTGCAGATTGGGTGCCTTTTCCAGTCTCTATGATGACCCACAGTAAGGTCTGTACAGAGCAGTGAATGTCTATAGTGCACTGTGGCAACATTAATAAATTGATTTTATCTTGAATATGATTATTTTAGCCAATGTTGAAAATGTGCATGTTTTCAATAGTAGCCGTCTAAAAAGGGCAATGAGTTTGTGTGTTTTTGCATGTCAGATTGATGCCATAGAACTTGCTATGAACTCCATTCATCTGATGTGGTAGTGGAGTTGAACTCAGCTCAGGATACTTATCACCCAGTTGTCTATGTGATGGTCCTGTTCTCTCACACAAAATAAGAGAGAAGCACAATAACAAAAGCAATGAGGTGATAAATGACCTATAATGAGTCTCAGTGGTAGTCTGAATGAGAGAAATGAAGTGCTTCAAACTGTCAACAGCAGAATTCTGTGTGGTAGTCCTGTTTTTTGTGACAAAATGCAAAAGACAGCACAAGGACAAAAGCAATTAGATGATGACACACATTGAATGAGTCTCAGTTCCAAGGCTGAATAAGATCAATGAAGGTCTTCAAACTGCAGTCAACAACAACCTATTGCTCTGTCTATTATGCACCCTTTAGTCACCAACCACAGTTTCCAACAGAAAAATAAATGGGACTGAGGGAATCATTTTCTAATAAACACAGGCAATGTTATGCTTCAACTCACTGTATACAGATGAACAACTTAGAATGTTCACAAATATTATATGTTGTGCATGAAAATGTTACTGAAAGAGTAACATAAAGACCAGTAGTGTTCTATCATTCATAAGAATAACAGGAAGATGAATGACCACAGCCTTAGTTTGCTGCAAGATAAAGGAAATAAAAAATGTTTGGCATGCCCATGGTGATGCTTTGTTATAGCTGGGACATGACACAGGGTCCACAATATGAATGCAGGATGCCAATAAACACCACAGTTGAAGCACTTTAAATTTCACAGGAGCGTGCAGACAGGCAGTGCCTGTGGCAACCCATGAACACAGTGCTAACTCACTATGATGTGAGCACTGTATCTTACTGTGCCCTGTGTCCACATACATAGAAACATAGAAGCTGATGGCAGATAAGGACTGCAAGACCCATCCAGTCTGCCCATTTCTTTTTCTACCTTATGAATGTGCCATCAGCCTTTGCTCTGTCAATGGCCTATCTATTCATACTCATCTGTATTGCTCCCTTATGCCTATCCCATGCCTGTTTGAAGCCCTGCACTGTATTCATATCCACCACTTCCTGAGGTAGGATGTTCCATGCACCCACTACCCTTTCTGTGAAAAAGGAACTTCCTCACATTACCCCTTAATTGGCCGCTCGCTCTCTAATCTCATGCTGTGTCCTCTTGTCCTGTTATTTTTATGTTGATTGCATGCATGCGCAAGCAACATGTTGCGGCAGGTTTCTCCAGAAGCAGGTTGTGCAGGTGTGGTACTGCTAGAAACATAGAAACATAGACATTGACGGCAGATAAGGACCGCTAGGCCCATCTAGTCTGCCCATTTCCCTACCTACAGGATAGGCCGCAGATCCTAGTTAACCAACAGCCTATATCTTCCTGCCCCCCAGAAGAATTGCCTTATGTCTGTCCCATGCATTCTTGAATTCTCGCACAGTTTTAGATCCCACAACTTCCCGAGGAAGGCTGTTCCATGCATCCACTACCCTCTCTGTGAAATAATACTTCCTCACATTGCCCCTGAACCGCCCTCCTTCTATCTTTAAATCGTGTCCCCTTGTTCTTGCAAGTCTCTTTTTCTGAAAGATGCTACCCTCTTGGACTTTGTTGATTCCCTTGAGGTACTTGAAAGTTTCTATCATGTCCCCCCTCTCCCTTCTTTCCTCAAGGGTATACATATTAAGCTCCTTTAATCTCTCCTCATACGGCTTATCTTGTAGACCCTGCACCACTTTAGTTGCCCTCCTCTGGACTGCCTCTATCCTGTCTATGTCCTTGCGGAGATGGGGTCTCCAGAACTGGACATAGTATTCCAGATGGGGTCTCACCAACTGTCTGTACAGAGGGATAACAACTTCCTGTTTTCTGCTGCTGATGCCTCTCCCTATACATCCCAGTATACCCCCGGCCCTCCCTACTGCCTTCTCACATTGCTTGCTAACCTTAAGGTCATCTGATATGATTACCCCCAGGTCCCTTTCCTGTTTTGTTGTTGTTACTACCTCCCCATCCATCGTGTATTCTTCCCCTGGGTTCTTGTTTCCCAGGTGCATTATTTTGCACTTTTTTGCATTGAATCCTAGCTGCCATACGTCTGACCATTCCTCCAACCTTGCCAGGTCCCTTTTCATTCTTTCCACACCTCCTTGAGTATCAACCCTGTTGCAGATCTTTGTGTCATCTGCAAAAAGGCATACTTTTCCTTCCAGTCCCTCTGCAATGTCACTGATGAAGACATTAAAAAGGACTGGACCCAATACTGAACCCTGTGGTACCCCACTGGTAACCGCCCTTTCTTCAGAGTGGACTCCATTTACAATTACCTTCTGTGTCCTGTTGTCCAGCCAATGTTTTACCAGGCTACCACCCTAGGACCCACTCCCAGGCTGGTTAATTTGATTAATAATCTTTGTGTGGGACTGTGTCAAATGCCTTGCTAAAGTCTATGTAGGCCATGTCCACAGCCCCTCCCTGGTCTACTACTTTGGTCACCCAGTCAAAGAAATCTATTAGATTCGTCTGACATGACCTACCTTCCCGCTGTGAACCCATGCTGCCTTGGATCCTGTGCTCCACTGACCTCTAGGTACTCAATTATTCTTTCCTTCAGAAGTGACTCCATCACTTTCCCTACCACAGATGTCAGACTGACAGGTCTGTAGTTTCCTGCCTCTGTCTTGGTCCCACTTTTGTGAAGGGAATTACATCCGCCTTCCTCCAGTCCTCGGTACCACACCATCCTCCCATGATTTATTAAAAGAGTAGCCAGTGGTTTCACTAGTTCCTTCCTTAATTCTTTTAGAATTCTGGGGTGAATTCCATCAGGACCCATTGCTTTGTCCACCTTCAGTTTTAGGAGTTCTTGCAGAACCCTTTCTTCTGTGAAAGGACTGGGATCAACCCCTATCAAGAGTGCTTCTGTTAATTGGATTAGGCACTTCCTCCTCTTTTGAACACTGAGCAGAAATATT
The DNA here is from genome assembly GCA_016271365.2 of Neoceratodus forsteri. Taxonomy (NCBI): domain Eukaryota; kingdom Metazoa; phylum Chordata; order Ceratodontiformes; family Ceratodontidae; genus Neoceratodus; species Neoceratodus forsteri. The sequence goes on along the minus strand of JADMNL010000026.1, from coordinate 283,629,004 downwards.
CGTTCAGTATTCCTGCTTTTTCACTGTCCCCCTCTGCCCACCCACTGTTCATTCTATTCAGCCTCACTATCCCTCCCTTTGTCTTTCTACGCTCGCTGATGTACCTGTAAAAGGTTTTATCCCCCTTCTTAACTGAGTTGGCTATCTTTTCCTCAGTTTGGGCCTTTGCTATTCTGACTTCCCTCCCTGCTTCTTTCTGCCTTAACTGGTACAGCTCTCTGTCCTGCTCCTTCTGTGTTTCCTTATACTTCCGGAATGCTATCTTTTTCTTCCTGCCTTTCACAGCCACCTCACTTGAGAACCATAGTGGCTTTTTCTTTCATTTTGATTTGTTTATTTGCTTCACACAAAGGCTTGTTGCCTCTGTGATGGCAGTTTTGATAATTCCCCATTGTTGCTCCACACCTCCTTCTAGCCTGTTTGCTAGTGCTTTTCTGAGGCACTCTCCCATCTTGCCAAAGTCAGCCCTCCTAAAGTACAGTACCATCACTTTTGTATGGCTTGACTCTGTAGCTGAGTTTAACGTGATCCACACTGTTTGATGGTCACTTGTCCCCATATGGCAACCCACTTCTAGATCTGAGATCCTCTCACTGCCCCTGTTTGAGAGTACGAGGTCTAAGATTGCTCCCTCATGAGTGAGTTCTGAAACTAGCTGTCTAATGCCTGCCACCTGTAGGGCGTCAAGAATGGCCCTGCTCTTGGATGTGGCTGCAGCAAATGTGCTCCAGTTAACATCTGGCATATTCCGGTCTCCCATCAACAATATCTCCCCTTTCTCTGCCATTCTAAGAATGCCTTCCATCATATCCTTGTCCATTCCTTCCCCTGACATGGGGGTCTGTACACAACCCTGTGCGGATTGTGGTGCCCTTTCAGTCTCCAAGGTGACCCACAGTGCCTCCTCTCCTCCCTGTTTACTCTTTTGTTCAGTTGCTTTTATCCCTTCCTTTACATAGAGCTACTCCTCCCCTCTTCTCCCTGCCTGTCTCTCCTGTAAGTTATGTACCCTGGTATGTTAACATCCCAGTCATGGTTCTCTGTGTACCATGTTTCTGTGACTGCTACAATATCCAGGCATCCCTCTTCCATTAAGGCCACCAGCTCAGGGAGCTTGTTGCCCAGACTCACGGGCATTGGTACTCATTACTCTCCATTTCCTGATGGCCTTACCCCTTTTGCCCCATCCCTGTCCTTCTTGCCTTCGTCACTTTCTCCATTTACCCCTGCCCTTCTCCCATCGACACCTCCATGTTGGTGTTTGCCACACTTACTACCATGATTGTTTTGGGGGCTAGGATTTTCCTGCTCCTTTCCAGTGCCTCCCTCCTTGGCTAGTTTAAAAGCTTGCCAATGAAGCATTTAAACCTATCACCTAGGATCCTGGTTCCCCTCCTGGACAGATGCAGCCCATCATGCCAGTATAGGCTTGCATCACTCCAGGTGGACCCCCAGTCCCCAATGAAGCCAAATCCCTGAGCTCCACACCAGTTTTTCAACCACTGATTGAATGCCATGGTACGGAACACCCTAGCCTCTCCTATGCCATAGATGGGTAGCACCTCCGAAAAGGTTACCGTGCGTGCTACTTGACTAAGGCCCCTCCCCAATTCCACAAACTCTTCCTGCACTTCTCTAATCCCTTTCTTAGCCAGGTCATTTGTCCCTAGGTGGACAATGACATCCAGCTCCTTCCCCTGTGCAGCTGCTTTGGCAATCCTGAGGATTTGCTCCCTGTCCCTCCAAGCCATGGTGCCAGGCAGGCACCTTACCTCCCTCTCCCCTTCCTTGCCCAGTTCTACCTTCCTAACAATGGAGTCCCCCATGAGGAGTTGTTTCCTTCCCCTGCAGGGTCCCCTGCCACCCTCCTGTGGGTCTCCTTTGTGGAGGTTCCCAGCATCCTCCTTGGTCTCCACTGTAGGTGCCTCCATAGAGAACCACACTTTGCCAGAATGGCATAGAAATTGTGGAGAGGTACAACTGGAGGATGTGCCTCTGTTCCACCACCCTCACCCTCCCTGAGCCCACTGTGGTCCAACCGCCTCTTTCTTGGCAACCCTGAGGCAACGGCAGTGGCACTGGTGGTCCCTGGATGGAAGAGGAGGTCCCAAATCCTGGCCAACTCAGCCTGGAGATGAGCAACCTCCTCCCTCAGCCCAGAGAGGTGCCTGCAGATGGGACAACACCGCATCCTCCAGAACATCTCCCGGAAGACTGCTGCTCCACAGCCTCTGCACTGCACCACTCCAATCATGTCTTATTTCTGGCCCCTTAACTTAACGGACAGAGGAGTACCGTACCAGGTAGCTGCTTTAAACTCCTGAATGTTTTCACTGCATGAACCGGGTAATGCAACGCAGCTTCACTTTTGCTGACAGACCGAGCGCGATTGAAGCAGATTCTCCAGTCCTCTACAGGGTGAGCCTGGTAGGTAGCTGTCACATATACAGCCTCCTCTGCTTGCATGCCACAGCGGATCTTGGCCAGCTCTTTCTGGCAATACTGTCACCCAACTTCTTGGCCTTCCACATGCCCTTCCCGTGTGAAGACTCTACAGTGCAGGAGCCCAGAGCTCCTTCTCTCCTCACAGCCACAGTGACTCTGCTCCCTCAGCCGTTAAGCAGGAGGTCCTCATTTGGGTGCTACACAGTGCTGTTGAAGGGCTCCCACTGCCAATCCCCTCTACCTCCTTCTATTGGTGCAAAAAAGGAGCCACCTTCTGGACTTCAGTTCCCAGATCACGGGCCATACCTCCCATTGGCAGCCGGCTCCCAAAAGAGTCCCAGCCCTAATTGGCTGCACAATGCTCCATTTTAAGTGCACCTGGATCATCATTGGACCCCATAGACAGTCCGGGTCCAAAATAGAGGGGCAAAATGCACAAAGTCCCCGCTGCAAGGGAAAACAGGTTAGACAACCTACATTCCTACATTCCTTCATTTTCTCAGAAGAAGCCAGAAGGAGAAGGAAGGAACATATTCAATTCAGTGCTTTAGAGTAACTGGTAATTGGTATTTTTCTTTTAAACTTAGATTGTGGGCTTGTAGTGACACTATACTTTCTTTGTTGTCTTTACTTATAATTGTTTTTGGGCTGTTGAAATTTAAAACATAGTGGTGGTGTAATTCTGTGCTGTCTTTAATTGCTGCAAATTTTATCTTGGCTTGTCTGACTGTCCTGTAGCTGGGTGAAGGGTGTTAATTGTCTGGCCTCTGACCTCAGCTACGTGATAACTGGAGGTGGGGCTTAGTCAGAGTTAAAGTAGCAAGCAGAGGTTGATTTTCTCAGAAGAAGCCAGAAGGAGAAGGAAGGAAACATATTCAATTCAGTGCTTTAGAGTAACTGGTAATTGGTATTTTTCTTTTAAACTTAGATTGTGGGCTTGTGGTGACACTATACTTTCTTTGTTGTCTTTACTTAGAATTGTTTTTGGGCTGTTGAAAATTTAAAACATAGTGGTGGTGTAATTCTGTGCTGTCTTTAATTGCTGCAAATTTTATCTTGGCTTGTCTGACTGTCCAGGAGCTGGGTGAAGGGTGTTAATTGTCTGGCCTCTGACCTCAGCTATGTGATAACTGGAGATGGGGCTTAGTCAGAGTTAAAGTAGCAAGCAGGGGTTGATTTTCTCAGAAGAAGCCAGAAGGAGAAGGAAGGAAACATATTCAATTCAGTGCTTTAGAGTAACTGGTAATTGGTATTTTTCTTTTAAACTTAGATTATGGGCTTGTAGTGACACTATACTTTCTTTGTTGTCTTTACTTATAATTGTTTTTGGGCTGTTGAAAATTTAAAACATAGTGGTGGTGTAATTCTGTGCAGTCTTTAATTGCTGATTTAATTAATTATATGCCCTGATAAATCTGATTGACAGGAGCTAAACACAGAGTATAGTAAGAGGTGTGAAGTAGGAGGGGCATAAGGGGGAAGAAGTCCACCCTCAGCACAAGTGTTTTGACTCATTTATTTATTTATTGGTTTCTTTTTCCTTAAAAAAAAAAATATCTGAGGATCAGGTACAGGATTTTTAGTACTGTAAATTAATAAAAAGAGAACTAAGAGAGTTTCAGTAGCAGACAAGTAATGGAATTGCAGTATAATGTGGGGAGTGGTGCAATGCAGTGGCTGTGGAGCAGCCATATTCAGGCAGACCTTCGACACTGAGGTGCTGCCCCTATCTGCATGCATCTCTCTGACTACAGGATGAGGTAACCAGACTCAGAGCGGAAGTAAACTGGGTCAGGAGTACCATCACCCCTATCCAGGGACCACCCAGTCCAATGCAGCTGCCTCAAAGGATGTCGAGAACGAGGAGCACTTGGATGACAGTGGGCTCAGGGATGGGTAGAGCAGTCAGGCAGAGGCACATCCCAGATCCTATTCCTCTCAAGAACTCATATGCCACACTGGCAAATGAGGACAACCAAATAGAGGTACCCAGAGAAGTGGAAGGAAAGTATGTGGAAGTTAGCCAAGGAGGTGACCTCAGTGGGGAAAGCAGTGGACCCCAGAGGAGGAGGAAGCGAATCCTGGTGGGAGACTCCATCATAAGAGGGATCCAGCTAGGAACACAGGAGGGGGAGGACAGGGAGGTGAGGTGCCTACCAGGTGCCACGGCATGGAGGGATGGAAGGAAGATACTGGGGATCACTGGGAAGGCAAGACGGAGGGTGAGCTGGATGTCATTATCCACCTAGGTACTAATGACTTGGCAAATGGGGAGCCAAAGGAAGTTCAGGAAGAGTTTAGAAAACTGGGGAGGGGTCTCAAGCAAGTAGCTACTTCTGTCGCTTTCTCAGAAGTACTACCTGTGAGAGGCAAGGGAGAGCATAGGAGTGCATGCACTAGGAACTTTAACTCATAGTTGAAGAACTGGTGCTGTGAGGAAGGGTTTGGATTCATTGGTGACTGGGGACCCACCTGGAGGGATGGAGGTTTGTTCAAGCCTGACGGCCTGCATCCATCCTGGAGGGGAATCCAAGCACTCAATGATAAGTTTAAATGCTACATTGACAAGCATTTAAACTAGCAAAGGGGGGTACCTACTTGCTCACCCCCCACAGCTAGCAGTGGAACCAGTGAACCAGAGGAGGGGCTATCTCTGCAAAGCAGTGTGCAAAAGATGGAGATTAGTGTCCATAAGGTGGATAAGCAGAAAAGGGGCAAAATTCAGCAGAAGGGCAGACAGCAAGGAGAACCAGGGATAAATGACAACCAAGGAAGGGGCTGGAGTAGAACAGTGAAGCAATCTAGGGAGGTCAAATCATGGGAAGCCATGTGTGCAAATGCCAGGAGCCTTAGCAACAAGATGGAAGATCTGGAGGCTGTCATGGTACAGTCAGACCTGGACATTGTGGCCATCACTGAAACCTGGTGTAATGATAACCATGACTGGGAGATGGCCATACCTGGCTACAACATATTCAGAAGAGACAGAGCAGGCAGGAAGGGAGGAGGTGGCACTGTATGTGAAAAATGACATAAGGGCCAGAGATCTGGGAGGAACAAAATGGGGGAGAGATACTGTGGGTTAAGCTAGAAAGGAAAATGGGGCCAGCCATCCGCATAGGTGTGGTCTATAGACCACCAGCCCAGGAGGAAGAAACAGATAGGGAGCTGATGCTAGTCATCCAAAGGTTGGCAGACAAGGGTGAGGTAGTACTGGTTGGAGACTTCAATATTCCAGACGTGGACTGGAGCATCCCAGCAGCAGCAGCATCAACTAGGAGCAGATTTATCCTGGACTCCTTCAGGTGCCTTCCTCAAGCAACTGGTCATGGAACCAACTCCGGCAGAAGGCAATACTGGACCTTATGCTCAAGCAGGGACAGTGTGATGGGGTAACAGTGGGGAGCACCTGGGTAACAGTGACCACCAGTCACTGTGGTTTGAAATCACAGAAAGAGCAGAACCAAACCACACAAAACACGTATCCTGGATTTTAGGGGGCAGACTTTGGGAAAATGGGAGATACTTGAAAGAGGCATTAAGGGAATGGGACAGGAATCAGGGGTTGAGGAACAGTGGGCAGTATTTAAAATGGGGATTATAAGAACAACAGAATTATGCATTAAGCAGGTTAGCAAGAGGAAAAGGAAGAGAGACCATTATGGTTTTCCAAAGAGGTAGCAAAGAAAGTGAAAGCCAAAAGATTGCATTCAGGCAATACAAAAGACACAGGCAGAAGGGGATAGGGAGAAGTACCAGGAGAAACAAAGGGAGGCAGGAAGTCAGTAAGGGAAGCCAAAGCTCAGACAGAAGAACACATTGCAAAATCAGTGGTTAAAGTGGACAAAACCTTTACAGGTACATAAGTGAAAAAAGAAAGACAAAGGAGGGTAGTGAGACTGAAGGGGGAGGATGGGAGTCGCGTGGAGGATGACAACAGTAAAGCTGACATATTGAACAGGTATTTCTGCTCAGTCTTTACTGAGGAAGAGGGGGGTAATGGGTCTGCAGGAAGTACAAGGGGTGAGAATGGTGCAGAAACGGACACAAGTCCCTTTACACGAGAAAGGGTCCTGAAGGAACTGGAAGTAATAAGAGTTGACAAAGCAATGGGGCCAGATGGGGTGCACCCCAGGGTCCTTAAAGAACTAAGAGAGGTGATGGCTGAACCTCTGGCTATCCTGTTTAGCCAATCACTGGAAACAGGGGAGGTACCCAAAGACTGGAGGACAGCAGATGTAGTCCCCTTATACAAAAGTGGGAACAAAGAGGAAGCAGGGAACTACAGACCAGTCAGCCTCACCTCGGTAGTGGGAAAGATCATGGAAGCACTACTGAAGGAGAGATTGGTGGAACACCTGGTTGTCAATGGACTACAGGACCCAAGGCAGCATGGTTTCACCAGGGAGAGGTCATATCAGACCAACCTCATTGAATTTTTTGACTGGGTGACTAGGGAGGTGTATCAGGGGAGGGCAGTGGATATGGCCTATCTGGACTTCAGCAAGGCCTTTGACACTGTGCCACATAGAAGACTATTACACAAACTGGGGAATATGGGTGTGGGCAGGACAGTAGTGTGGTGGATAGGTAACTGGCTGGGTAGCAGGACACAGAGCTTGGTGGTAAATTGCTGTCACTCCACAGAGGGAAGAGTGACCAGTGGGGTACCACAGGGATCAGTGCTGGGACCAGTCCTATTCAACATCTTCATCAGTGACATTGCGCAGGATCTAGAAGGCAGAATTTCACTGTTCGCTGACGACACAAAGCTCTGTAACAGAGTTGACACACCAGAGGGTGTAGACAGAATGAGAAGGGACCTGCAGAAACTTGAAGAATGGTCAAGGGTTTGGCAGTTGAAATTCAATGCAAAGAAGTGCAAGATAATGCATATGGGGCACAAAAACCTGGCACAACATATCAGTTGGGGTGAGGATATAGCATGCACCAAGCAGGAAGGGATCTTGGGGTTGTCATCCTGATGACCTCAAGGTAGGGAAACAGTGTGACAAGGCATCAGGTAAAGCAAATAGGATGCTGGGATGTATAGGCAGGGGCATCACCAGCAGGAAAAGGGAGGTCATAATTCCGCTATACAAGACACTAGTGAGGCCCCACCTGGAGTACAGTGTACAGTTCTGGAGACCATACCTACGTAGGCGATATAGACAGGGTAGAGAAGGTTCAGAGGAGGGCAACAAAGATGGTGCATGGATTGCATAACAAGTCCTATGAAGACAGGTTGAAGGAACTCAACATGTACTCCCTGGAGGAGAGGAGGAGAGAGGGATATGATAGAGACATACAAGTATCTTACAGGGAGAAACAGGGTGCAGGAAAACACTATTTTTAAGTGAAAAGATGTTCCAGGACTAGAGGGCATGGGATGAAGTTGGAGGGAGGACGATTCAGAGGAAACATGAGAAAGAATTTCTTCACAGAACGGTGGTGGACAAGTGGAACACCCTGCCAGAGGAAGTGGTGGGGGCTGAAACAATCACGGGATTTAAGAATGCATGGGATAGACATAAAGGAATTCTAGAGGTCAGGGGTAAGGGGAAACAGACTTCTAGGAAAACAAACTGAACTTACAAGCTCAAATGGGCAGACTGGGTGGGCCATAGGCCCTTATCTGCCAACACTGTCTATGTATCTATGTATTCCTTAATACTCAGGCAACATTTAATACATAAATACCACAGCCCAATAAGGGGCCCACTTTGCCTACTTAGCAATGGCAAAAATAGAGCACTGGCCCCACGGCTCAGGCGGGACTCAAGCAAGAGAACCCACAGTCCCTTCCCTTCTTAGTAAATTGACTGGGTCAGCAAGCTGGCAGCTCTTAAAGAGACCACTAGAGGCATTCTAGTAAACCCCCATTTATAAGGGGGTTACACTTAGAAAATGAGAATGTGCACCAAGCAGCAGCCATAGTTTAATTTATGAATCTCATTCTCGCCATGCTGTCTCAGAGGTGGTAGAACATGTTGAAATGCATTGCCTGTAAATAAAGGAGATGAGTGAGGCACCACTATTCAGTGCATCTTTACATTGCACAGATAGTTGAATTTAGGTAATGTTATTCACAAACTGGTATGGAAATTCTTCATGTTCCTGTGCCCCCCCATCACCCAAAAAAAAAATGTATACGGCAATACAAATTCTGCACACAACAAATTAACGGTGATCTAGTGCAACCACCCTCACACCACCTCACAACACTTACTACAACCGAACCCTGAAGGAGGTGCAGGCTACATATCATCCTCTTACCACCACCACGAGCTGATGACTGACTGTCAGTGAGTAGGAATGTACACTCCATTAACCATATAGTGAACTTCAACAGTACACATGCACAGCACAGTCACCAGAGGTGTTGGTGATGGGGCAATGTGTCAAGGTGATGGCATGGGGTTTCGTGGAAGGTGGTGGGTACATTGTGCATGATAGCAGGTGGTTCTGTCAAGTAGACCACTGAGCATGTGCTTTTTTGGGGGGTATATATGGCGCATGAACTGGCAGCCTTGGACGTAGGGGACGGTGATCTCAAAGAAGTAAAAGTCAGCATCGTGGAAAGAGAACATGTATTTATAATAAACATCTGTATCACAAACATCAGCATGGAGCAGAACACTACAGTGTGGTTGGAGACACTGGGCACGGAGAGAGTGACTGCAGATCAATATTAGTAAGCACTAAATCAGGGTGCTGAAATGTGGGATTTATTACATCAAGGAAACAAGACTCTGAGGAGGGAGATGGCATACATACAAAAATTAAGTGCTGCATTAGGGAACATGACATAGGAGTGCATTACAAAAAGTATAAATGGGCTGTGTTACAAGGCAATGTTACAACAAATGTGTGTCTCATCATCAGTGCACTTGTAGACACCTAAAGCTCATGGGGTGCTCACTGACACACTGATAACTAATAAATATGATGTGTGAAAAGTGCAGCAGGCTACAGTACAACAGAAATGATAGATAAAGCTATACATAATAGGTTTCTTTGTGCATTAGATCATTTGTAATTACCAATTTTCTAGCCATTCTGAGGTGAAATTGCAGGACTTTGGGGAAGCTTGTAGGCAGGATGACACTAGCTGTCATGCACAAGGAGAATGGGACAGAAATGGGGAAGTAAATATAAAAGGACTGTAGGAGGAAGGAAGTAGGATCGAATTACTGATAGTGGCTGCACACCTCCCCCACCTGCTTTAGACATTGTTAGAAGTGCAGGCAGATCCAAGGGCAGGTTCTTATCAAACCAAAGGCGGGGTCTCACACAGCAGAGAATGGCAAAGTTATATTTGGATTTCTTACAAAAGTACAAGGAAGAAAAACAAACAAATGGTTGTGTCTTGATGGATGAAATATGGAGCACCACAGAGCCTAAATTCAGAATGGTGAGTGAGATTACAGATTCTTAGAAAAATCTGACAGTGCAGCTTTAACCTATACAAAATAGCTTATACAAACAGACCTCTCCTCTAAATATAACCTATGGCTAAAACACGTGTAAAAACTTGTGCGTGTGTGGAGGGGGGATTACAATTTTGCATACTATCACATATAAATTGTCACCAGTCTAGTAGATACATAGAAAGAGAATACGTGACAGCGGATGAAGAGGAAAGAAGCATTCTGCTGTGACTTTTAAAACACTTCCATGGTAACAGTGTTCTTTGTTACAGGAGGCTGATCATGGCAGATCAGCTGTGCTTGCTGGTTAGCGCAGATGAAATGAAAGAGACACATATGATTGGATCATCTGTTTCCTTTGAAATGCACAAAGATTCTGCCCAGCAAGCCAGGACAGTGTTCTGACCATCCTGGCTGATGCTTGGTGTGACACTGACAAGCCCCTTGAAGACCACTCTGCATTGAACTGACTGTGTTACACTCCTCAAAAGCCACTCACCTAACAAAATGATCACTGCACATGCATGCATGGTGAACATAAAAAGGGGAGAGAGTTGAAACTCTATTTCCCCCCCAAAAATGGAATACTCAGTAGGCCTTGTTTTTTCCCACTATATAATAAACATTAAGGGCTTACCACACCCAAGTCCAACAACAAATTAACAGTTCAAGCAGAACCAGTCTTGGTTCAGCGTGGGTCACAGTTTGATGTGGATGCAGAGGGATGGGCTTCTGCAGCCGCATTTCAGTATTCTAGTTCCAAAACAGAAAGGCTCCTTTTCATTGCTGTCTGTTTTTCTTTCTTCACCTGGGGGGAACCTTCTGCCAGACACCAGAATTAGAATGGGTTTGAAAAGCTAGATCTGGGACTGAAAACAGTTCTTTTGGGATGTCAAGTTTTTTTCAACCAGGGCTTTGCCTCTGCCAAGGTGCGAAAGAACTGGGGGCACTCTGGTAAGTGTAATTATAAACTGTACAGCAACCAGGAGTTGTACTTTGATACTTTGCTATGCCAAGGTGCTTATGGATCCCAAGCAAAGTATGGCATTTAGGGAGTATGAGAAGGGTGAAATCATGCTCCAGGAAGAGCCAGGTGTCCCAAGAAATTAATCTTTTTTTTGTTCCAAACTGTTTGGAGTACCCAGGTTTTGGTATGGTAGTCTAAAAGTTTCGGGGCAACCAATAATGTCCTGGCTTGGGGACTGGTGTGAAGTGTAAGAGCCTGATGTGCCCATACTATGCTGAAGGATTCTTCAGGGGGCAAAGTAAACATTCTTTGAGAAAGGATTCCAGGAAGGCTGTCATGATGCCACTCTTGATGACCTCCAGGAGGCCGTGAATCCTGATGTTGTCTCACAGGGAGTGGAGTTCTAGGTCATCCAGCTTCTCAGTTAGCTCTTACTCCCAGTGACAGAGGTATTTCAGGGCTGTGATATGCTGTTCAAGCATGGTGGTGGCATTGGTGAAGCCATCCTCCAGGTCTGTGGTACACTTTGGTATGCCACATGTCCTTCAGTCATTTCTCCCACAACTTTTTCCATTTACTCGATTGTGGAGCAGAGCTTTCATAGTTTGTAAAAGATTTTTTTAGAAGTTAATTTGAATTGCTCTTCTGCTTCATCCTTGCTCTGAAGGTTAGCCTGCTTAGATGTCAGTGATGCAGAGTGGCTGCAGGACCTTGAGTCATGACAATTGGAGCCAGCTGTTCCTTCTTTGGCTTGGTTTTCAATTGCATCACACTCTGTGCACCAAAAGCTGAAATATTCTAAAGTTGTTGGGCTGAAACCAGTCTTCATGAGTGCAATAAGTGCATATTATACTGTTAAATTCAATTTTTACCTCAATTTTATGTATGCTGTGCAACTGTACACTATGTATTAAGGTGTCTGGTGCTTACTTTTTTTAGTCTTGAAGTATTTTTTAATTGTTTGAATCCTTGTAATATTGTTAGTTTGATGCTATAGTAGAACAAAAACTTCTTAAGGCAGTCATTCAAAGATCAAAATCATATTAGTACCTGCATGTTACCATCCATTTCACTTTATGTTATATGAATTCAACCAATTCTATAACAAAACTGCCTTAAATTTGAATTAAACAAACCCTTAGTGTTACCAAATTATGCCCCTTTAAATGCTTCTGAATTGTTTAGCAACCAAAATATCACTTGCAAGTGTCTCATCATATAAACGTTATTTCAAGCCATTTTTGCATCTATTACTGTCCTAAAAAAATATCACAGAGGAGAAAGCTTTTTACCAAAAACAAAACTTAGTTTGTTCAATTTAAATCACAGTAACCGTGTTCTGCAAACATGCTTTAAACGTGTTTATTATAAAGCATTTTTACAATGCCTTTAAACTCACTTGTTAATATGTCTGTAATTTCATATTCCTACATATTGAAAGCAGAAAAGTGTTCATTTTTTTCTTGTAACTTGTACAATCTTTTTACAAGCTTGTTTTCTTATGTATGTAAAAGAATGGCTTGTTTAATCTTATAGAGTAGCCACGTTCACTAGTGCGTAGTGCATGTTAAGTGCATACTGGGGGGCCAGTCCCTGTGTTAACATCACTAGGACTGCCTGCACCACTGCCCAGCTAGCACTCTATTCATATGCATCAGTACAAACGCCCTGCCATCTGTAACATTCAAGGTGCTCATGTTAATGCTCGTTTAGAGGCTTGCTGGTTCCAGTCCCATACTGTATTTTTTTATTTTGAGCAAGGTATGTGCTGCATGCCATTTGGGATCATTTAAATAGCTGGTGAGAAGCATGGGGTCAGAGAGGGGAACTCAAAGGGAGACCTGATATTATATTGAAACGTTCTAATCCATTGCCATTGTAGATTTTTACTATTATTCTCCATGGAATAAAATCAAAATCACCAGCATATTTGCCTATTCTCTTCATTCATTCTCATTTTGGCATTTGTTGTGCCAAATATAAGACCAGCACATTTCTTTCTTCATTAACAATTTCTCCCCGTCTCCCTCTCTGATCAGTTTTGAGATAGCTTCTATACCCTAAATTTGAGGGGTGCCAAAGTGTGCCTCATAGAATTAAAGCACACTACCGCAGGAGAGTTTTTGTTTCTGTTTAAGATATTATTTCTTTGCTCCTCAATTTGTTTTTTAAAGGCCTTGTGGCCTCACATATGTAAATTGTACTGCAAGGACAGTACAGAAGTTAAACTACTGTACATAATCACTTTTGCAGTCAATATGCCGTTTGATGTGATATTTATCTTTTCTTGGATGTTTAAAACTCTCTTGTTTAGTAGTGTTATTACACTGACAACATCTATTGCATGAGAACGTCCCACTTCTAAGTGGTCCAGGGAGTAGTTATTGTCATATCTGTACCCCGTTTTTACAGTTTAATTTTTTATTGAGTATATATTTTGCAGACAGACAGACTACATTATTATGATGCAGGCAATGGTTGTATCACAAGTGAGTTGTCTCAAGGAAGGAAGAGTTACAGTAGTATAACAGGAGGTAAGTGCAGTAAGGAATAATTCAAATAGAAATAATTCAGTGCATTTAAGACATTTCATCAAGGAGATTCTAATCTAGGAGAACACTATGGTTGTCGGTTACAGATCCCCTTTAGGTTCTTAAGCTTTAATGTTCTATAGGTTGAACATATACCATTGTATAGCTCCTGCCCTTCAGGATGGCTTGACTATGTCTTTCATGAGGATTAGCGTGTTACCCCTTGTGGATTTCTGAATAAACTGTAGGTAGGGGCCCCATTTATCAAGGAACCTACTGAAAGTGTTTGCTGCTTTGTAAAATAGCCTGGTGTGGTTGGTTACCTCCTTTACAGCATTTACCCAGTCAGTGAATGTAGGGATGGCCATACTAAGCCACTTTCTCAGAATCAAGCGTTTGGTTTCCACCATGGCCTGGAGCAGCCATCTTCTTTGGTGGATGGGTAGGTTGTAGTTGTCTGTTTCCAGATCAAGCAAACAGAGGGCAGGAGTCAGGGGTATAGGGAACTGCAATATTCTAGAGCAAGCTGCTACTACTTTTCTCCAGAATGTTTAAACTCCACAGAATTTGCAGCAGATCAGGTCCTGTGGCTTTACATCTCCAGCATCTGTCATGCTGCTAGGATTCCCATGGCTTTGAGCTTATCTGGAGTATGGTACCATACATGTAGAATTTTATTTTGAATTAAAAACCCCTTAGGTCTTTGCAGGCCTTATGGGCCAGGGTCCAGCACCTCTGCCATTCCTTTTTGGAGATGCTTCTTTGAAGCATGAGTTGCCACTTTAATTTGGCAGGAATAGATGGGTTGAGAGCTTCATCTCTCAAGAATTTCTGTTTTCTCCCTGCCCTACCCTTTGTGGTTTTGGCCCACCTCTTTATAGGAAGTAGAGCAGCTCCTTATGTTTGTGTGCCTTGCTCCCCATAAAGGAGCATTTGGCTTTGGCCCAAGTTGTGTAACAGCTGCATAGCTGAAGGTATCACCAGAATTCCTTCTTATTTATGCCATATGTCTGTTGCAACCCCATAAAGGACTTGAGTATCTTGCCATTGGGGAGTAGCAGATCCTTGATTCTATGTATTCCCTTCTGCTTCTATTCTACACATCTTAGTGGGAGTTTGTCTATGGCCACATATGGGTTGTCCCACAAAGGGGTGTATCCCATCAATCACTGACATTTCTGGGCTGTTTTCCCTATGTTATACCATGTTGAATGTGCTGCCTTCAAAGTGAGCCACTGTTTGGCTTGTACCAGGAGTGTGTGCCCAAATTGTACTGTTATGGCATTAGCTTGTAATAGTTCTACTTCTATCTCCATCCAAGCAGGAGGGTGGTCTGGTATCTTACAGCTGCTTACAAGACTTGGCTGCCTGAAGAGCCCATGCATACTGTCTGAAGTTAGGCAAGTTCCACCCCCGTGTGTGCTGCACTCACAGCTTGGCACTCCTTTACCTGGGGGGTGATGTTCCCCATAAGAATATTCCCCACCAACATATTGAATTTCTGGAACCAGCATTCTGGAATTGTCAGGGCAATGTGGGACAGTAAGTGGTATAGTCTTGATGCCAGCATCATTTTGGTGGCATTAATTTTGCCTGTCAGTTTTAAGTTTAGGAGTTTTCAGCTCTCAGTTTAAGCTTTTATTTAGCTTTGTTAATAAGGAAAGGAAAGAGAACATTGTTTAACCAGGAGTAGCACACTAAGATGAAGCTTGTTTCCAGATGCGACCTGGGAGCATAAGGAAGTTAAATGACTTGCTTAGGATCACACAGTATGCACCTAGGTGGCCATAGGATTTAAACCCAGTTCTCCAGATCTGCAGCTTAGAACCTTAACCCACTGCTTTATACTGCCTCCTATTCGGGGTTGTAAATTCAGGGTCAACAGGGATTGAATGTCAGGTGACAAAGTGACCCCCTGGTTTTTAATGGTCTTTGGTGCCCACATAAGGCCTGAGTCAGCAGCAAGCTCAGGAGTCATGTGTTTGATGAGGGGAAGAATTTCTGATTTTTCATAATTTATTTTTAGGCTAGATATATGAGCAAAGATTTTCAGGGTGTTTAGGATATGCGGTATGCTGACCTCTGGGTTGCTGATGAGGATTAGACAGTCATCTGCATATAGTTTGGTGTGGAATGATTTGGCCCCCACCTTTATCCCTTCCATATGTGGATGTTTCCTAATTGCCGCTGCTAATGGCTCTACAGCTAGGATAAACAGCATGGGGAAAGGGGGCATTACTGTCAGGTGCCTCTGTAGAGCTGAAATGGGTTTGAGAGGGTGCTGTTAGTTAACAGCCTGGCCTGAGGGTGGGAGTAGAAAATGCTGACCCTGGAGCAGAAGACCCCTCTTATTTTGTATTGCTTCAGCACAGCTTGTAAGTACTTCCACTTGATCTAATCAAAGGCCTTTTTGAAATCAATTGTGATGGCCACAGCTGATGAGTGGAGCCTGGCTGCTACCTGAGACAAGAAACAGAGGGTTCTCAGGTGGTCTGAGTTGACCCTACCCTTGACAAAACTGACTTCAGAGGGATGTATTAGAGTGGGTAATATTTTATCCAACCATGATGCTAGCTTCTTTGCTGCAATTTTGGCATCTGCATTAATAAGGGATATGGGTCTATAGCTAAAAGGAAGGGGAGAGTCTTTGCCTTTTTTTGGGAGCACCATTGTTATGGCATTTGATAGGGAGGTAGGGAGCCTTTCCTTCCAGGAGGCTTCCGCTAACATGGCTTGTAGAGGTCCAGCTACCTTTTTGGGTATTAGCTGATGAAAGTCTACTGGAAACCCATCATTGCCAGGAGACTTGTGCGGTGCCATACTTTGGATGGTCTGTTTGATCTCCTCCTCATTGAAGGGGGCATCCAGTTCTTTTTGGTGGAGGGGAGAAAGCGTGGCTAAGTTAAGGCCGGATATGAATTTAGTAAAGGCTTTCTTATCCCAGTCACTCTGAGATGAGTACAGAGTCCTTTGACATGGTCTCATTAATTGCCTCCGGTGTGGTGCTTTGCTTTTCAAGGGTGTTTATCAAGTGTAGTATGTGCCTCTCAGCTTTCTGTTTTTTAGCCTAAGGGCCAGTAGTTTGCCAGCACTCTCTCCCCCCCGCCCAGTACTTGTGCTGTATTCTGCGTATATGTAGTTCTGCTTTTCTAGTGGCTAGCCAGTTCAGCTACATTCTAAGGGAGATCAGTTCATGTAATAGCCTGCTGTCCCCTACTTTGCATGGGTCCTTCTTGTATTCTTGCTCCTTGGCCTTTGGCTGGGATTCTAACAATTTGGCCTCTTTTTCCCTTTGTTGCCTACAGTGGATAGCGTAACATATGATTTTTCCCCAGAGAGAGGCCTTGAATGACTCCCATATCATGTCTGTTGAGGCAGATCCTGGAGGGTTATCCTGGAAATAATGTCCCATGTCTTTTCCTAGCCATTTCCCTAAAGTCCCCATCCTGTAGGAGTAGGGGGCCTAGGCGCCATGTCAACAACCCCATCTGACAGGGCTGGAGGGTAATGTTTATTGTGACTGGGGTGTGATCTGACAAGAATATTAGTGCAATGGTGATATCCATGGTAGGTATTGTAATACTCAGTGATGTCAACCAGTACTGACCAGCTCAGCTCTATTGAACTGTAGATAGACTGTGCAACCCAGCCTGCCTGCAGGTTTGAAGTGCCTTTTCACAAGTAGAGTGTGAAGATAAGATCTTACTCACTTCTTTGTGGCTAAGGTGGCTAATATCAGGGTGGCACTCCAACCTGCTCCCTCTATGGGAGAAGCTATGGATCGGTGCTTGGTCACTGTCCCTAGGCTGTCCTGGAGTTCCTTTGACCGGCCAGAGTTTATTGATATCATGCAGATTGTAAAGAGTATGCACCCTGCATGCTGTAGTTTGGATCCGGGCCCAACTTCCCTGATTAAGGGTTGTTGTGATACTATTGGCTCAATCCTAGCATGGATAATCTGCTGCTCCTTGAAGATGGGTGAGTTTACTAGCTCCCTGAAGGAGGAGGTGGTAATGCCCCTCCTGAAGAAAGCTTCTTTGGACCCAGACTGCCATGCTAACTACAGACCAACCTCTAACCTTCCCTTTGTAGGGAAGGTGATTGAGAAAGTAGTGGCCATATAACTGGAGAACCATTTGACCATCCATGACATATATGAACCACTCTAGTCTGGTTTTTGAAAGAGGCATAGTACCGAGACTGCGCTGGTTTGGGTGCTCAATGATCTCTTGATGGCAAGAGATTGGAAGAGCCATTCCATCTTGGTTCTTCTTGATCTTTCTTCAGTGTTTGACACTGTGGACCATGGGGTTCTTCTTGAATGCCTGAAGTTCATCTGCGGCCTGTCTAGTACAGTCCCTGGGTGGTTTAGATCTTTCCTCACTGGCAGAACTCAGATGATGGTGTCATGGATTAATTCCTCTGGCCCAGTCTCTCTGTCATGTGGGGTTCCTCAGCATTTGGTGTTGTTCTCCATGTTGTTTGCAGTGTACATGCTTCCCCTCGGAGACATTGTAAGAAAGTATGGGTTGAGGTTTCACTGCTATGCTGATGATACCCAGCTCTGCCTATCTTTTGCACCCAACCTGGATAGAGCTCTCTCGATAAGTAACAACTGCCTCACTGAAATCCAGAACTGGATGAATTCAAGCTGGCTGAGGTTGAACTCGTAGAAGACAGAGGTGATGGTTGTGGACCCAGGTCACTGGATAGAGGGAATGGGAGTTGGTTTGCCTTCAGGACTTTTTCTTGGTGACTTCCATCTCCCTACCTCTGAACAGGTGCAAAACCTGGGGGTGATTTTTGATGATGGGCTGACACTGTGATCACAGGTGTCGGCAGTCATCAAATCATCCTTTTACCAACTGAGGAACATCTCCAGGATTAAGCATCCAGTTCCATCTGGTGACCTGCCTACATTGGTCCACACCTTTGTGACCTCATGCCTTGATTAATTCAACTCCCATTATCTAGGGCTACCAGGGGTTGATATCCACCACCTGCAGCTAGTGCAGAATGCTGCAGCCTGGTTATTGATGGGTACTCCCCGTACCTGTCATAATTAACTGGTAGTGCGCAAACTGCACTGGCTGCCAGTAGAGTGGTGGATCACCTTTAAAGCCGGACCTCTGACTTATAAAGCACTACACAGACTGGACCTGGACTACTTGAAAGAGCTTCTGGTACCTTACTGCCCTAGGCGATCGCTCTGCTTGGCAGATGAGGGGTTGCCATAGATTCCAAGGTTTTTTTTTAATCTTCAGGGGCCTGTGCTTTTATGTACATGGCCCCAACCCTTTGGAATTCTCAACCCCATCTGCTTCAGGAGTGTGCATCCGTGGAGGGATTTAACTCATTGCCTCCTAGAAACACCTGTAGGCGTCAGCAAATCTAACTGCAGTGTGTCCTAGAATGCCTATAGAAGTCACCTACAGACTTCCTGTGTGCCCTAGAAACATCTGGAGAAGTCACTCACATGTTTTAATATTACTTGCCAGCCAGAATAGATTGGAATTGATTATATAGTACCATTAGAAAGATAATGTTGTGCTGAACAACTTTGCCACTGACACTTTGTGTATCATGTTCACTTTAGGAGTTATTCATATTTGTTTATGACATTTTGTCCATCTAGAACCACCTAAGCACTTTGAAAAAAAAATCACACATTCTGGGTATCTCAGTCAGTATAAAACAAAAACGAATTGAGTACAGTTGATTGCATAGAACCGTTGGAAAGGCAATTTTGCGTGCAACAACTTTGCCACTGATACATTGTGTGTATCATGTATACTTTAGGAGTTGTATGCATTTGTTTATGGTATGGTGTTAATGGTTCAGATTTGTCCCTCAAACCTCACCAACACACCTTGACTCAAATGGGGAAAAATTATGTTTAATACTACAGAAATAGCTGTCTGTTTTACAAACAAATTATTAAAATTACATCTAATGTCTGGATGCATAATTTGGTATTGATATGTTACATATTTCCCAACAAAAAAAGGTTTATGGTGCATTTTTTACTGGAAAAAATATTTTGCTTTGCTGTTTCAACCAGCACAGAAATAAAACTAAATTACCTGCTATTCCTTGCATACGACCATTGGAAAGGTAATTTTATGCTGAACAGTTTTGCCACTCGTACTTTGTGTCTAGCACTTACGTTTTTTGTGCTATTAGCATTTGTTTGCGGCATGCCAATTATGGCTCTATTTTGCTTAGAAAGGCCCAGGATTAACTGTTAACAGTATACAGGAGACAAGTGCTGCAACTTCAGAGAGCTCCTGTGTAGACAATGAGTTAAACAGGCGCTAAAGACCCATCTGTGATATCAGGCATGTTTTACTTGATGATATTTCACTGAATTTTATGAACCTAGTATTTATTGTGTTGTTTTTATGTGAGGTTTGTTGTTAAGGTGCCTTGGTTTTAGAAAGGCATGGTAAAAATAAAGAATATTATTGTTAATAATATTTTTAATTGAGCCTGCCAGACATGGAGTTCGCTACTGAAGTGTACGTATAGTCTCTTGTGTCTGGATGGGATAGTCATCAAACGCTTGCCAGCTGGAGAAGTGCATTAGTTCTTTCAGTGTCCCTAGTGCATGCCTGTGGGGTTCTGCTTTAGAGTTGGGTCTGTCTAGCAGGTGATCTAATGCCAGCTTGCAGTCACCTCCCATTAATATGTCCAGGTAGTCAAATGCTAGGCCCATAATTGCCTGGGACACTGCGTTAAAGAAGGTTGGACTATCTCCATTCGGGGCATACACGTTCGCTAGTGTAACCCCCCACCACCCCCTTATTTAACTAGTAGACACCCTTCCCATGTCAAGGGGAAAAGAGAGGTGTGGGGGTACAAACCAATTGCGATTAAGAAAACATAAAGTGTGTGAGTACTAGACACAAACAGACCTATACCAGAACCCAGATCCTGGGGAGAGAACGTTTGCTAAGGGATATGCTAGGTCTGCACTTCTGGACAGGGGTACCCAGTAAATCCACACAGGAAGCAGTAAATAGATTGTCCATACTAGGTTGGGATTCTAGGGTGTGGTTTTATTCCGAAACAAAGTTGGAACACAAAAGCAAAGAAGGACCCCCAAGGGTTTACACTTCATGGTACAAGGCAATGCAGAACACATCTCTAGATACAAAAATTTGAAACCTCCTATATAGCGTAGGATTAACCATCTGGAATGTGGAACTAGCCATGGTGAACACACAAAATCTCTCCTTGAAATTGCACTAGGCCAGTACTTAAAACCGTTCTCAAATGGCACAGGATTAGAAATCTGGAACATTGTGCAACTAGCCACGATGAACATACAAAATTCTTCTGGAAGTGGCACTAGGCCAAGACTTAGAACCTCTCCCATATGGCACAGGATAGGAATGTGGCACCCTTGCCACGACAGAGCACTCAAGGCTCAAAAACTAGAAAAAAACACCCCATACAAGGGGTAAACTTCTTCAGTCATTGGCCACATGCACTGACAGAAAACAAGAATCCTCACAGAACCTGAAGTGCTAAACTGGTCACTGCAGATGGGGGGGTCTCCCACCTTTTGCTTCCATGTTCATATCCAGCCATTTTTTCAGAGTTACAACTCACAAAAGCTGAAACGGTAGGAAATGACGCTATCTTGAAATGTTTAGCACATTTAACATCAGAAACACCACTAGGGTGTAAGGTTAAAGTCCTGAACAAAGGTAAAGCTACCAACTTTACGAGGCCTAAAACTGGGACGGTCCATCCTGACCATGACCCCACCCCCCACCATGTGACTCCCACGGGCACCGCCGCAGACAATGCTGCACACAATTACATTTTGCTGCTTGCTCTGGCCATGCCACCCCACAGTAACACCAGCAGCAAACATCCACATTAAAACAATACATCATTCTGCTGCAGCAAGTTCCAAATCATGATGTACAGAAAGTTCATTAGAAGCAAACCTGCATTAAATTGTGATCAGACATTTAAGCTGTATGTATTGCTCCTTCTGACAGTTCCATCCAACCCACTTACACTCAGCTCATTTGCTGAGCAAACTTCATTTCAGTAACTCCCACCACCACACCAAATTGTTTTCGCACACTTCCCCACAGCTGATCAGGTTCAGGTACCTTGGTTCACTTCTGCCGGTCTCTTCTCTATCTGGAGTCCCTTTTATCTGCTGGCAAGCAGATGTTGACATGCACTTATTTGCACTACTACCCAGTCTAATCTAACAGGAAGGAACATGCTTTACTGTACTCCCAGTGACATGCTTGCGGTGCAACACAGGTGCAGGGATTGAAGCTGCAAACTGTTATCCAGCCTGAGCAGCACCACAGTGGTGCTGAAATAACTGTCATTCACAGATTAGCAGCCAGCAAAAACAAAGAGACAAAACTGGGACAAGTAAGCAAAAACCAGGACAAAAGTGACATTTTGCAATACTTGTGGGGACACTGGGGCATGTTGTCTAAAATAGGGACTGTCCTGGGAAAATAGGGACTGTTGGTAGCTTTAACAAAGGGCAAGTCGCATATGGGACATCCACTGTTGTCAGCAAGCTTTAAAACACAAATCTTCTTGAGAAAATCCTCACAGAAGTGGGTGAAAGGGTCTCTTTATCACAAAGTCACCCCACAGAAAAGGTAGGTATATATCCTGGGTAACTCAGAATCTACTCACAGTTTGTACACCAAAGGCAGCTTCACAAAAGTTCAAAGTTGGATCAGGGGATTGCCCCTCAAATCCTCTGCAGTCCCCCTCATCCCAACATGTGATAAAGGCACAGGAACCCCTTGAGATGGTTTCTACCACTTCACAAGTCAGGAAAGGATGTCCTCTACTAGGGTGAGAAAACTGGCACTGCTCAGTCCCAGAGCTGCTCACTCTCTGAGCTGCTGGACTGAACTCCTGGATGACACTCCTCCAGAATTCTAAAACTCCCCCTCTCTCACACAAGATGTGTGGCTTATGATGCTGCAAGACTTCTAAACGGCATCACCTCTCTGCTCTCAGCAGTGACCAAGCAGCAGAGAAGGACAATGTGAAAATCCATTTAACTAGATATTCACCAGCTGCCTTCCCTACCTAACACTGGCACTGATGGGATTCTAGTAACCCTAGAGAACAGGGGGGGTTACACTAGTGTTATGGGTCCCGTCTGTATGACCAGTTTGGCAGTCACCCACCTGCCTTCTTTGTCTGCCTTTTGAGTTGTAAATTTCCACCTGTTTCTTATCACGCAATATAGATACCCTCTTTTGGCTGTTGTAGCCACACTGTGTGAGTCCCACTCTACCCATTTTCTAACCAGCTTGGGAGTCCTCTTCTTGGATAGCTTAGTTTCCTCTAGGAATGCCACCTGCGCCCCCAGCTGCCTCAGCTGAGCCAGTATCTTTTTTCTTTTGATGGGAGAGTTTAGGCCTCTCACCTTCTACATGGTGACCATGATGGGTGTCATTGAAGCCATGGATACAAATTTATTAGACTGTTTGTTTTCAACTCATACATTGACTTCAGCTAAGACAAGCTGAAGTTCGCAGCTGACTTCCCTCTCTCATTTTCTAACCCTGCTCCTTTTCCCCTGCACCTCCCTCCTTCTCTTGCACTTTTCCATCATGCAATCTTGTAGCATAACTGACTGTCTGCTTCATTAACATTCTTTTTTCCTGTAACTGGAGGTGGGCTTTCTGAACCCCCCTTACCTGGTTTCGGTCTGATCCCACTTGACTTCTGTTTGTACCTATGCTCATTGTCAAATCAGAGGAGTCCTTAGGTCTGTCTATTTATACCTTCAAACTTGCAGCTAACAATGTAAATAGCAACCATATTTGTAACACTGTGCACTGTACATCCATCATAAACTGTAACCTTCTATAGGAAGGAGATGGCCTGATTTTGATTCAGGGATCCTCCTAATGAGAGTCTCCTAGGACCTGCTACAAGCTGGGGGGTGGAGTCACCACTTAGTAACTCTTTCTGAACTCCTTATAAAATACATGACAAGGCATCCCTTGGTGGCTGATAACTATTTGGTTCACAGACTAGCTTGTACTGTTGTTTGGTTTCTTTGCGGGTACTTAGTCCTACCGTCTTTTACACACAGATAACCATTCCTGACCTTGTTTTAGGGTTCACAGCATATACACCATTTTGTAGGGCATCCAGGACTGGTTCCTGTTTGGAGGTGCTGTGAACTACTGAGACAGTGGTCCCTATGTGCTCTGCTCCCTTCACTGTAGACAAGAGTATGCTTGCTCCTCATTCCTTATCCTGCTTCTTCCCTCTCTTGGGTACCCAGCTTCCTTTTGTGACATAAGTCTCGGGGGGGGGGATGAGGGAAGAGGAAGTGAAACTGCTGTATACATTTGTCAGCCCAAAACAACAGGTAGCTATTTCTTTGTCATCCACAGTTGTGTGGAGTTCTCTCTCATTCCGGGTCTGCAGGTGAATGTTCTCCCAATAGGGGTATCAGCTATTACCCCTTTTAATGTAAGTGGGGGAGATATATGCCCTCTCTAGACGTTTTCAATTATTTTACAAAGGTTCCACGTCAAGGATAAGCATACAACAAGGATACAACATTGAATTAACAGTAACTCAATTCTTGTACAGCAGTGCTATTGTTTGTCTGAAGAGAGGAAAGAGGGAGAGAGGGAGAGAGGGTAGAGGCAGCCAGAGGCATTTGCCAAAAAAAAGTAGGAAGGAGAGATGGAGGAGAAGAGGGGGTAGGGTGAGGGGTAAGAATAAGTGCATAAAAAAATGCATGGAGAGACTAAAGAGGTGGTAAGAAGACCTGGATTTTTATGTTGTTGCCTCAGGAGTCTGGGGGGAAGGAGACAGGGAGGGGGCCAAGTGGCTTAGCAGTAGGCTGGAGCTGTGTAAGTCATGGGCTAGGTGAGGCAGTCCCAGGAGCTAGAGGCAGTGAAATGAGCCCGGAGCCTGGTTTTAAACAGACCTAGAGTAGCAGCTGAGGCAATGGTGTTGCTGAGACCATTCAGCCATAGAGGAGCCCTGCAGGAGAAGGAGCATTTGCCCTGAGTAGTACGACAGCGAGAGACATGAAAATTCTGAGTTATAGAACTCCTGATGTTCTGCTGGTTAGAGGTCTGATGTATTAAGGCACACACACCAGGAGGAATTAGGCCAAGGTTGATTTTTCTCACCATGGCACAGGTGAGATACTTTATCCGGTTGGAGAGTTGGAACCAACCGGTTTGTGCGTAGAGGGAACAGGTGTGACTGAGAGGTGGTGGGCACCAGTTGTGAGTCTGCAAGCTTTGTTTAGGGCAATTGTTATGACAGAGGGTGGATGTTGAGGCAGAACCATAGATAATGAGGTCATAATCAATAATTGACACCACCGAGCTCTGGACAGCAATCTTCAGGGCCTCTGAGGTGAGATGTTGCCTGTGCTTGTAGGGCAATCCAAGATGTGTATTGGCAGCTTTGGCCATGCTGTCGATGTGAGCAGAGTAGGAGAGCCTGGGGTCAAGCAAAATTCCCAGATATCTGAAGGAGGATTCTTGTTCGAGGATGGATCCCTGTTTGGTGGAGATGGTGAGGGGGTGATGCCTGTGATGGTTATGAGAACTACAGAATAGCATGGACTTGGTTTTCCTGTGATTTAGTACTAGTTTATGATTGGAGAACCAAGTTTCAATGGCACTGAATCCAAGCTGTAGGCTGAGTTGGAGTGGTACAGGTTCCTGATGTGTGGAGAAGACAACAGCATCATCCGTGTACAGGATGATTTGTTCTGAGCTGTATTGAGGTAGGGAGTTTAAGAACAAGCAGAAAAGGAGTGGGCCCAGTACGGATCCCTGGTGGACTCCAGAGTGTACATGCCAGGTATGTGACAGAACATTGGCGATTTTTATTCTTTGAGGAGCGGTTTACAAGGTAACTTCTGAACCAGAAGGCTGAGTCAGGTGCAAGGCTGGTAATGACTAGCTGGTCAAACAGTAGCTGATGATGTACCATGTCGAAAGCCTTCGGTAGGTCGCTGAAGACAGCCCCAGTGAGAAGACCTTTGTCAAGGGAGCTGTGCACTTTGCAAGTAAATTCGAGTAGGGCAGTGGTGGTACTATGCCCTTTTCCAAAACCATGTTGCTGGGGGCATAGAATATTGTATTTGTCCAAGTAGTCAGTGAGCTGGTCTGCAAAAATATGCTCAAGGGCCTTGGAGAGAGGTGGCAATATGGAGATCGGGTGATAGTTTGCGTGGTTGGTCTTATCCCCATTTTTGTGGACAGGGGTCACTGTGGCAGTTTTCCGGATTTCTGGGAATGTACTACTGTTGAGGGAGAGGTTAAGAATTTTATCAATCAATCAATCAATCAAAACTTTATTTTTAAGAGCGCCTTTCCAAAACCATGGTGCTTTAACAGTAAATAAAACAAATACATAAAGTTAAAACAATATCCTAAAATCAGTTTATAAAATGTGCTTTAAAAATGTGGATATGCCAGGCTAAATAAATGCGTTTTCAATGCTAACCTAAAGCTTTGAACAGTCAGGCAATCTTGCACCTGATGAGGTAAAGAATTCCACAGGGTTGGGGCCACAAAACTAAAAGTTCTGGCACCAGATGTCTTTAAACAAACCCTGGGAATCTCTAGCAGTCCCTCATCGGTGGATTGGAGCGGATGAGAGGGACAGTAGGGACGAAGAAGATCTTGCAGATAGCCAGGTCCCTGATTGTGTAGGACCTTATAGGTCAGCAAACTGACCTTGAAGGTGATCTGCCACTGTATTGGCAGCCGGTGCAGTCCACGGAGGACAGGCGTTATATGACTGGTCCTAGATATACCAGTCAAAAGCCTGGCCGCCACATTCTGCACTAACTGCAAGCGGCGGATATCCACCCTCGGTAGCCCTAGGTACAGGGTGTTGCAGTAGTCCAGGTGAGAGGTAATGAAGGCATGGACCAGAATTGGAAGGTCTTCGATGGGAACCAGATGCTTCACCCGGGCTATGTTCCTCAGATGGTAAAAAGAGGTTTTGACAACAGCCGACACCTGATGTTTAAGGGTCAGGCGATCATCCAATATAACGCCCAGATTCCGCACCCCGGTCTGAGGTAGCTAACTGGGTCCCCCCAAGCCAAAGACCTGAGGGTGACCCCTTCAGCAAACCCACCCCCAACAACCTGGGTCCACAACCAACACCTCAGTTTTTTCAGGGTTTAACTGCAGCCAGCTCCCAGTCATCCAGTCTTGAATGTCGGTGAGACAGTTATTAAAGACCACGACAGCATCAACCTGGTCAGGCATAAAGGACATATACAGCCGAGTATCATTTGCATAGCAGTGAAAACTCAAGCCGTACTGCCTAATAATTGCTCCTAATGGCAGCATATACACCACAAACAACATGGGTGCCAAAATGGAGCCCTGCGGTACCCCAGAGGATGGGGGAGTGATGCCAAGGAAAAAAATTCCCGACACCACCCTCTGAGTTCTACCCTCAAGGAATGATCAAAACCAACTGAGGACCAGGCCCGATAGTCCACAGATAAATCACAGGCATTCCAAAAGCACTCCATGGTCCACGGTGTCAAATGCCACAGAGAGATCAAGAAGGACCAAGATGGAACAGGTCTTTCAATCTCTCGCTATTAGGAGGTCATTTAGTACCTGGACAAGGGTTGTCTCTGTACTATGTCTCTTCCTAAATCCGGACTGGAGAGAATCGTAGACATTGTGGCTGGTCAAATGATCATCCAGCTGCAACACGACCATCTTCTCAATAACCTTAGCTACAAAAGGCAGGTTAGAGACAGGCCTGTAGTTAGCCAGACAGTCCGGGTCCAAGGAGGGCTTTTTAAGAAGGGTCCAAATCACAGCTTCCTTCAGGGGATCAGGAAAGATCCCCCTCTCCAATGACAACCAGACTATCTTGGCAAGGACTGGGCCAATTTTATCCACACAACCTACTAAAAGGCGAGTGGGGCCTGGGTCCAAACTACAGTTGGTCGGTCGCAACGACTGGATGATCATCACTATGTCATTGATTGTGGGCTGGTCAAAGTTAAACCACACAAACTGGGTGTCCGACATCTCCTGCCAACCATCACAGCTCCTGTTTGAAAGGGTTGGGAGGAGGTGAGATCTGACTGTGGCAACCTTATCCGCGAAGAATCGAGCAAACTCCTCACACAGTTCCTGTGAAAATACTCTCTCGGGCTGAAGACAGACTGGATTGCACAGTCTGTCCTCAGTCCGAAAGAGCTGAGCTGGTCGATTCTGCGCAGCAGCAACTTCCCTGGACAGGAATTCTGCCTTCTTATGGGTAATTGCTGATTGATAGACCTCATAATGGTCCATCAAACTAAGCCTGTCACACTCCAGACCAGACTTCCACCAACATCTCTCAAGCCTTCTTCCCACTCTCCTCAACTCCCTTAATGTCTCATCCAACCAAGGAGACTTGGGGCGAAGGGTGAGGGGATGAACACGAACAGGAGCAATTGAATCCAGGGCTCCAGATACTGCCTCATTATAGACAAGAGCCAGATTCCCTGGATCCATGCATTAATTTGGTAAACTTGATAGATCCAGCACCACCATCAGGCCCTCCGGGGTAACAGTGAGGGGACAAAGGACCTCATCAAGTGAAATTGACAGTAGCTCATTTTGGCCATTTGTGCATTGGAGCAGCATAGGTCCCCTCAATACCTTAATGATTTTCGCTGCTGTGCATCTAAACTTAAACCATGTACAATATACAGTAATTTTAACATTTTAACCTTTTAACTGAATACCAACAGGAGAATAATCTTGGCTCTCAACTAGTGCCAGTATGCATATGTGGGACTGGAACATTTTAACCTTGCCTGCAGCAACCTTGTTGTTCTCTAGGCACTATCCATATACTTAGCGATGCTCTGCCATAACAAGGCACCAGCCTGTTGACCCCTCTTGCAGGGTACACTTAGGTAGCCTTACCCTCCTGATTAGGTAGTAGTTGGGAAGATGGTATGAACTACACACAGGCTACTGGATTTGGCATAACTCCATGATTCTGATATTGTGAATTAATTCTTTGGGAGTATGCCTGTCAGCCAGCGTGCATGTGTCTCCGTGTAGATATCCACTCCCTCTACTATCCACTAGAGAAAACAAAGGGGAAAGTTACCTGTACCTTTCAAGTGGAACTCTTGGTTGTGGCCCAGTGGAAAGTGAAACAGCTCTTTTATGATTCAAGTTTGTGCTCCTCTGTCGTAAGAAAGAGTGGACATCTCTGTGGAAGTGGCAGAGTTTCTGCCTCATTTTTGTCTTCCAGACAGTCAGCTCATTTGACACACGGGGCTGTCCAGTCTGCTATTCTTCTGTCCTAGCTGTCCTTCCAGCTTGCTCCTTTTCCCAGTGGGGAGGAAAGATCCAATGGAGCCAGTGTCAAGTCACGTAGAGGAAAGAACCTGTTGCCGATCTTAACGGGGGTGTCTGTAGGCAAGCTGCCACCTGTGCCGGATCTTCTCTGGTTTCATTCATGACTCCTGGACCTGGTTCTGCAAGAAGGCAGCTTCTGGGGGGTAGCATATTTATTTCATTCTTTGTTCTACCTCTGTCATTAGGATGCCATTGTTCTTCATTATGTTGGACCTTCTCTCTGACTAGGCTGGTGGCAACCTCCTCATAGTGTGCAGTCTCCATTGGGGTAGGGATGCTGCCATGAGGTTTGTACAGGTGCTGCTTTGGGTGACTGCAACTCCCATGTAGGTCTCCTATGAACTGTTCCACCTCTGCTGCTCCCTTGTAGGTCTCCTACGAAATGTTCCACCTTTACTGCTCCCTTGTAGGTCTCCTATGAATTGTTCCACCTCTGCTGGAGTATTGAAAGTAATGTATTCCCCTGGAATTGGATCCTCAGTTGCGAGTGGTATCTGGTCAATGTGGAGATGTCGAGGTTAAACAACCTTTGTTTGACAGAGGAGTAGGCTCTTCTCCGTTTAGATAATTCAGGAGAATAGTCTTGGAAAAACATTAAATTCACTCCTTCCCATTAAATTCTCTCCCTTTCCCTGGCCACTCTCAGCACTTCTTCTTTTATTGGGTACCTTAAGAAACAGCACAGAATTGGTCTCGGGCATCCACCCTGCCCAGGTTTAGAGGCAAGAGAGCAGTAAGCCTGTTCAGTCTCCAGGGGGGGTTCGGTTCAGTGTGAGCATTAAGGGAATCACTTTTTGCAGGAAAGCATTCATGTCTCTGCCCTCCGCTCCCTCTGGAATCCCCACAATCCGCACATTTTTACATCTGGCTCTGTTTTCCATATCATCTGTTTTGTTAAGTAGGTAGGTAAGTTGCCTTTGATGCTCCCCCAGTCTGCCTTCATGGGACTGTAGCCAGCTGTCATGATGGGTGACTGTTTCTCTGTACCCACCACCCTTGCCATGAGAGTACTTATGTAAGCAGGGTATGCAGTGCCTCCATTCTGTAAGCCACTACCTGGCTAGCCTAGGTTCGGGGAGAAAACATTTGCTCAGCATCAGGACTAGGTTTGTACTTCTGGTTAGGGGCACCCAAGTAATTCCAGACACAGGAAGCAATAACTGAATGTCCAAACCAGGAATGGGATTCTAAAGTGTGGCTTTTGTTCACTTCAACACAAGAATAACAAAGCAAGATGGACCCCCACAGGGCTACACTCACTGGATATGCAGATCTACAGAGGTCAAAACGCATCTTCTTTACATGACAACCCTCAGGTTCTGAACACATCTGGGCTCACATGCCCGAACTGCAGCTCTCACTCTTGGATTCCCTAGCATGGCACCCTGGCCAGCACTAAGACACTTTTCCATATGGTATGGAGTTTGGTGGTGGCTCCCTCAACCACCCATGACCATTTTCTAGCTCTAAAGGGAAAATTTCATCCTTAATCCCACATCTCGGTACTTTCTGCAGACACTGGCCAAGTGCCTGGGAGAAAGCTATAGGTGCCCAAAGTGAATCCATGGAGGTAAACCTGGTTACTCCAGATGGGGTCTCTCACTTCTTGTTCCCAAATCTATACCAAGCCATTCATTTGGAACAACATCTTTCTTTGAACCCTCTGGTTGTAGATGCTATCTAGAAATGTATATCACATTTAACATTCTACTCTCTATGTAACTGGTGTCCTGACTTGCAACGTATTGTAAGTGGCTATATCCATCTCTGTAGACCCCCACTGGTTAGATGCATTTCAAGCCATACACATATCTTAAAAGTACTGTACTTGGCTAGTCCTTTCCTGACCCCATAGTAGGTAGATACTTTTACACAAAGGTCCTGGTGAAAACATGGGCTCTATGTCAGAGCAGACTCACCATGGTTCTCAGGTAACCCAGGGCTTCTCTCACACAACACACAATTCTCTGGTAACTCAGGACAAACTTTTCCCATTCCTAGCAGGGCCAGGGGATTGCCCCTGCAATGCTGGATTCTCTCCCCCCCATCCTTCCAGGGATGGGGCACTGGAACAACTCAGGGATCGGTCTCTACCACTTCTACTGGTATCTTCAGTGTTCTTCTCTAGGGTGGGAACACACTACCCTGTTTCTGGTGTAGCTCTATGACAGAGCTAGGCTCTGAGGGCCTGCCAACTGCAGCACACCTCCTCCTTCTCTTGAGTCTGGCTGAAGACCTCTACAGACTGACTTTGAAATCCACAACGTTCTAACCTAACCCCTGCAGTCAACATTCCACTGTGGCTTATGCTGCTGTGAGAATTCTATAGTGATGTCATTCCTTCAGCTAAGCTGAGACTGAGAACAGAGTGAGACAGTGTGAAACCCATTCAACTGGTGTCTCACAAGCTGCCTTTCCTTGCCTGCCACTAGATCTAAGTAGGATTCTAGTAACCTCGGATGACAAGGGGGTTACACTTAGATCCATGTTAGTTTGTGTGGTGGAAAAGTTCAACTCGAATGTGTCATTTAGTACCCAGTTGAGCATCTCAGTGATTTTTGACAGTTCTGTATTAGTACTTTCTGTATTAGTACTTTGGGGCAACACGACATTGTTCTGTGCCATCTTTGTATGTGGCTGTCTGGCAGTTAAGTTCAGGGCCGTTTCAGTTTCCGCGGCTGTCAAAGTTCTGGTAAATTTCACCCGCTTGTCTACGAGCTATCAACGGGCCCTCTTCATGGAATCAGTGTTATTTACAAGCTGTTTTAACTCCAGTTCTTACGAGTTGATTCTTTAAAGAGTGTTTCAAATTGTTGGTCTAAGTTTCTTTTATCACCGGTAGCCTTTTGATCACCATTTCTTAGGATGATTTACCAAATGGACTGCTCCACTCTTAGATTATGCTGCCATCATCTTAGCTGGCAGCCCTCCTCCCCATATTTGTTCCTCTTTATAATGATCCAAATGGACTAGTCTGTCCTTAATGGTTCTGGTCTTTTTTGAGGCCAGAATTGGTAGTGATTTGGATTCTGGTATTCCCATCCTTTCCATGATTGTCCAGTTTCTGTCTATAATTTGTTTTATTTCTCTACTCTTTCCTGAGTACTCTAATGACAAAACCATTCTATTATCATTTGCATTAATTTCAGATCCATTGTTTTCCGTGAGGCTTTTTCTATCATTTCTTTTGGATCTTGTAATAGTCTGAGTTTGCCATGATTAAAACCTCTCTCCACAAATTTTTGATTCATGTTTGTCAGTTTTCTATCCCTTACAGTTTCTTCTCTACAATTTCTAATAATTTTAGAGTTGGGCGAAATTAGCATATTCCTAATTCATGGAATGTTTGTGAACATACGAAATTGCCAGCAGATACCAGCCTTATGTTCTATCTAGTGTGCGAAGTGTGCAGCACTTCAGCCTTTTAGACTGCAACTACCCCCCACCCAACTGTTCCTGCTCTTGTTTCCTTCACATCCACCCCTGCCCCCTCACAGTTTGAACCCTCCCATTAAACCTGTCCCACACCCTCTTGAAGCTCCCCACTGTCAGCAATGATACTACCACCTCTGGCAGTGTGTTCCACCCTGCAACCACCCTTTTGGTGAAATAGTGTCTCCTCATTTCCCTCCTGAATCTGCCTCCTTCCAACTTCAGTTTGTGTCTTCTGGTTTCCTTTCCACCTTTTAATTTGAACATACACCCAGTGCTTACTCTGTTCATATCCTTCAGGTGCTTGAATGTATCAATCATATTCCCTCTCTCCCTTCTATTCTCCAGAGTATACATATTGAACTCACTCAGTCTGTCCTAGTGTTTTTCTCCCAATCCTAGGATCATTTTTGTTGCCCTGCACTGTACCTCATCCAGTAGCTTGATGTCCTTTTATAAGTAGGAGTGCCAGTATTACATGCAGTACTCCAAGTGTGGCCTCACCAGGGACCTGTACAAGGGCAGGATGACTTCTCCTTGCCTAGAAATAATTCCTTTTGTAAACATCCCAACATCCTGTTGGCCTTTGGTGCTGTTTTCCTGCACTGGGCTGAGTGGTTCATTTCTCTGATTACCAGTACATCCAGATCCTCCTCCTCCTCCTCTGCTGACATGGATAACTGCACTCCCACAACCAGTAAATGTATCCGGGGTTCCGGGCTTCTACGTGCATCACTTTGCATTTCTTGGCATTGAATCTAAGCTGCCATGTGTGAGACCATTGTTCCAGTTTGGCCAAATCCTTCTGGAGTACTTTAACTCCTTCCCCTCCATCCACCTCAGCACAGATCTTGGTGTCATCTGTGAAGAGACCGATCTTACTCTGTATCCTTACTGTCATGTCAGCAAAGAACATGTTAAACAGCACTGGTCCCAGTACTGAGCCCTGTGGGACCCCACTTGTTACTGCCCTAGGCTCAGATATCTCTACCACCACTACTACTTTCTACTGTCTATCCTGTAACCAGTTCCTGACCCATCTTACCAGTTTCCTCCCTGCTCCCAGATTGCTCAACTTGCTGGTCAGCCTACCATGAGGCACTGAATCAAAGGCCTTGCTGATGTCCAGGTAGAGGACTTCCACAACATGACCCTCATCTAGTGCCCATGGCACCCAGTCAACAAGGTCAACCAGGTTCATCTGGCAGGATCTGCCTGAGATAAACCCTGCCATCCTAGAGATTATTGTCCTCTAGAAATTCTACCAGTCTGTCCTTGAGGATAGTCTTCACTTGCTATCCCACAATTGCAGTTAGGCTCACTGGTCTATGGTTCTCTGGTTGTCCTTGGGCCCAGTCTTATGGAGGGGCACCACATATGCCATCCTCCAAGCCCTGGGCATGCATCCTGTTTCCAGTCAGGTGTTGAACAGGTCTGCCAATGGCCCCACCAGGACTTCTGCCAACTCTCTCAGCACTCTAGGATGAACTCTGTCTGGGCCAGGTGCCTTATCTACCCTCAGGGACTTAAGGCCCTCCAACATCCTTCCTTCTGTGATTTCCCCAT
The DNA here is from genome assembly GCA_016271365.2 of Neoceratodus forsteri. Taxonomy (NCBI): domain Eukaryota; kingdom Metazoa; phylum Chordata; order Ceratodontiformes; family Ceratodontidae; genus Neoceratodus; species Neoceratodus forsteri. The sequence continues at coordinate 283,595,241 of JADMNL010000026.1, read as the reverse complement.
CTGTGGGCTCCTCCCCCCTCAACTCCAATCCCACCCTTCTCCTAAGGTATGGGCCCATCTCTCTCACTGGTGAATACTGAACAGAATTACTCATTGAGTATTTCTGTCTGCTCTACCCCCTTTTCTACCAAACCACTGCCTTTAACAATCTGATCATTACTCTTCCTCTTCTCCCTTAGATACAATATCTGTAGAAATTATTTTCACCTCCTCTGATCCCCTGCACTAGCCTCAGTTCTCTGGATGCCTTGGATGCCCTCACTGTTTTACTCACTTCCCTGGATTCCACAAATGTTTGTGAAATTGTTCAGAATTTCCTGAAATTCTTTAATTGGTTATTGTTTGATCCCTTTAACAGCTAGAGGTCAGACATTTGGTATGTTTATTGCCCGGTATGGGCTCTAAAGGATTTCCAAGTTTCATAACATTTGGGTTAAAGGGTGGAGAAGGTATAATGTTTCAAATTCTGGCAATTTAATATGCACGTGAACATTTTTGAAAATATTTCTATGCTTACAACCTAGCACCTTTGGAGCTGGATAATCGAAGACTTAGATGCATACTTTCTTGGAAGAGTCATAGAAACTGCAAAACAGAGAAGTACTGGTTATGTAAATTGTAAGTTTGAACTATGACCTGCCTCTTGACATGACTTCACAGACTCACTTCCTTTGTCACCATTGCAGCATGATGCTCTGATACTGGCCATGGCAGTTGCCTTAAAGCCTAATATTAACAGTCAATGAACCAAACAACATTGGCAAGATTTAGTTCTCTAGTCTTAAACTTATAAGGGCTTAAAATTCAGCAGTTTACATAATTGCAAAATATAATTTAAAATTTACAAATGTTTGGAGGGCTACATCTCAGGCACCTTAAAAGCTTGAGATCTGAAACTCAGCACATATATGACACTGAGACAGTCATTTTGCTAAATGTGGTGCAATTTGGACAAACACTTTTAGTTTACATAGTTGTTAACTGTGATTTTAAAATGTCCAAACACTTGGAGGCTTATAACTCAGTAATCTTCAAGACAGAGATCTGAAACTTGGCACACTGCTGCATGACCATTGTCACAGTCACCATGCTACATTTGGTGCCATTTGGACAAGCACTTTTCAAATTGGATGGAAATAACTGAAATCACAATTATGGTGAAATTTGACAAAATTGTCACTGAAATTTCATGACATTTCATGGAAGTGAAATCAGCATTTTGCCAGAATTCTGCTGGGAGAAGATAAATTTCACCCAGCCCAAGATAACACATAACATTTGAGAGTAGGGTAGATTGTTAATCAGGTGGTTTGGGTGGAATCTTGTGGCATGCAGCAAAGTATTGTGATCTGTGGGTTTCTTGTAAATGGAAGTCTCCAACCTGTCATCTCTTTTACAAATCAAGAGACCCAATAATGATAGTTCTGTTTCACTGTACTGCTATGTAAATTTTAACTACCCAGTTGCTGTATTCAAAAATTCAAACATTTTAATAAGGAACCTTTATCCCATGTCCAAATGAATAATAAATCATCAATAGAACCTCTTGTATAGGTGAAGATGTTTGAAGTATGGGCTTTAGAAATAAGTATAATCTGAAGTGGACTAAAGGTGAATTGTTCTTCAAAACACTTCCATATGAAGATTGACATGTGTGGGTTCATTGTGGTCCTCATTGCCATCCCCTTAATCTGTTTGTAAAACTGCTTTTCAGATCTAAAGTAGTTCTTGCAGAGAACTAGCCCAGCCAAGCCAGATCTACTAACGTTATTGGTTCCTTTCTGTGTTGCTCTTCGCTTCTTTCTAGCACTGCTGTATAGATGTGTACCCTTCTTATGGGGAATACTACTACATAAGCCTTTTACATGCATTGTTACCAGCATAACATTTTATAACTGTCCTTTCTGGTTTTCTGCCTCAAAGCAATTCATGACATCTGTTGAGCCTCTGATGTAACTTTCCATTTTTATGTTCGCTTGCACGCATGCGCAAGGAACGTTTTGGGAGAGCAGCACACTTTGGAGATGTGCCTCTCCCTTGCAATCCAGTGATCCATTGAGCAGGCGTGGCGGTCCTGCACCAATGGGTGCAGGAGCTGTGTATGATAGCAGTGGTCTTCGCTTCAAAGAAACCCACCGCTGTCATACTGAGCACCGCGTCATGCCGCCCCCCCTCGCATCACGCGCTCCCCCCGCATCCGCCACCCCCAAAGCTTTGGTGCCATGTTGAGAGCCACCCCAGCATGGCAGCGTTCGACTGCCCGTGAGGTGCCCAATCCCATCGGCTCCACGGCCCCAAGCCATCCTTCTGCCTCGCTGGGAGCCCACTCCAGCATGGCAAAGTCAAGCTGAGTTGCTGACGGGGTGCCCAATCCCCGTCAGCTCCTCGGCCCCCAGCCATCTTCTGCCACGCTGAGGCCCACCCCAGCATGGCAAATGTCCCACATCATCTGTTTTATTTTTGTACCTGTAAATAACGGTCCCACGGACGCATCTCCCAGTCCCCCTCCCACAACCCGCACCCACCCACTGTGCACCCAGCCTCCCCACACCCCCTCACCCCATACTTACCTCCAGAGCTCAGCGCGACGATCTTCGGTGGACTGGGAACACATCTACACTCTTCAAAGCCGACCGCGAACTGAGGAAATGAAGGTAAGCTGTATAATGGGCTAGATAGGGAGTTTTCAACTTTATTGCATATCTCAGGCATCTTTTGGAATTTTTGCACCAAATTTTCATCATGGGGTTTTTGGGACTCCTTCTCATGAATGATGTCACTGTCATGGCGTTATTTGGGCCTGAAGGGTGATTTCGCAGTCACTGCACAGTCACTGTGCAAAATCACCCTTTGGGCCTGAATAGCACCATGACAGTGACATCACTCATGAGAAGGGGTCCCAAAAACCCCATGTTGAAAATTTGGTGCAAAAATTCCAAAAAATGACTGTTTTGCGAGCGTGCGTTGCACAGTTCCTACACACGCCGTAGGTTTGTTAATTTTCAATATTTCTACTCCAGATTTTCAACATTGCCATTTTACCACACCTTCTTATGAGTAGTACAGCTGTCATTTTTCACATCTCACCCAAAACGTGTTTCCGCCCATGTAGTGCACAATGGCGCAGTCGGTGGGAGAAATCAATGTATGGGACACATTAAGAAAATCACAGTGACATTGTTCATGAGCAGAGGTCTTAAAATGGCTATGTTGAAAATTTGGTGAAAACATTCCTAAAAATGACTGCTTTATGAGTGTTCATTGCGCAGCTCCTATGCATGCTCGTAAGTTTGCGAATTTTCAATATTTTCACTCCACATTTTCAACATTGCCATTTTACCACACCTCCTCATGAGCAGTGCAGCTGTCATTTTTCACATCTTGCCCAAAACATGTTTCCGCCCATGTAGTGCACAATGGCACAGTCACTGTGTGAACTCAGTGTATGGGACACATTAAGAATATCACTGTGTCACTGTTCATGAGCAGAGATCTTAAAATGGCTATGTTGAAAATTTGGTGAGCAAATTCCTAAAAGTAACTGTTTTACGAGAGTGCGTTGTGCAGTTCCTATGCACGCTCGTAAGTTTCCGAATTTTCAATATTTTCACTCCAGATTTTCAACATTACCATTTTACCACATCTCCTTATGAGCAGTACAGCTGTCATTTTTCACATCCTGCCCAAAACGTGTTTCCGCCCATGTAGTGCACAATGGCGCAGTCGGTGTGCAAAATCAATGTATGGCACACAGTAAGACAATCACAGTGACACTGTTCATTAGCAAAGGTTTTAAAATGCCAATGTTGACAATTTGGTGAAAAAATTCCTAACAATGACTGTTTTATGAGCGTGCATTGCACAGCTCCCATGCACGCTCGTAGGTTTGCGAATTTTCAATATTTCCACTCCAGATTTTCAACAGTGCCATTTTACCACACTTAATTATGAGCAGTACAGCTGTCATTTTTCACATCCTGCCCAAAACTTGTTTCCACCTATGTAGCGCACAATGGGGGAAACAAAAAGGTCATGCTGAAAATTTATTGTTCAAATACCAGCAATTGCACAGGGCATTAGGGTAAAGCACCATACATGCCAAACACCACTGCAAATACCTGCAAGCAACGTTCGGCATTGACAAATGCTTGTTTCAGCTAGGGATTATGCAAACAAATTTACAAAACTAGAAATAAATCCTAACACTGAATCTAAGCCTGACACTATTGGTCTTCCTGATTTAAGAATTATTGGGAGACTATAAAAGACCAGAACACATGGATGCTTTGCTTCCAGCATATCAGCTTCCTGTTCCTGTAGGTGTCCCATCTCTATTGTTGTATTCCCTACATCTGTGATACTGTCTCTTATTCTGGTCTTCTGGTGGTAGGACATAATTGCTTTTATCTGAAATGAACCTCAGACACATGTTTCTATGGTCTTGTTCATTCATAATAACAACCCCCCCCCATACTCCTCTTATCTGTTGGTTTTGTTACCATGGTATTGTCTCCTTCAAGTTTTAAAAGGGCTTGGTTTTCTTGTTCTGTCAAATTCTATTTTATTTATAATTTACATGCCTCTTTAGGTTTTCTTCCACTTCTTGGGTGGCGTTTTGAATATAGGCCCCTATCTAATTATTTTATTTAAAAGTTTGTTTAGCTTCTTTTATTTTAACATCCTGCTGTGGTTGACCCTGAAAATATTGTTTCTGTCTTACATTTCTAAAAAAATTTTATGCAGGTCACACATAGTTTGAAATGTGTTTATTGTAGTAATAGGGCAAAAGAAAGACCCTTGCCCAGTACTGTCATTTCTGTGTCCATCAGTATTTTGCTATTCGGGCTGAAGATGGCGATATACTCTGCTGCCTGACCCTGTCCCCTGTCCCCTTCACCTCTCCTTCTGCCTTTTCCTGCTGTCCCTCTTCCTCCTTGACTTGCTCCCTGCATCTCTTCTATGTAGCATTTTTGTTGGTTTCTCAGATCATGTCTGTTCCTTACGAGATATGATTCTCTTGGTGGGTATAGGTCCTGTGGGCCCTGTGTGGGGTAGGTTTCCAACCATTCCTCTAAAAAAGGCTTTTCTTCATCTTTTCTTTGTTCTGCTCCCAGGGCTTCCCTTTGTGAGGGGACAGTATTACTGTCCCCACTGCCTGAGTCTGTATATACATCCTTTCTCCCAAAAGGGTACACTCACTCTCCAGCTGTGAACCCAATTCCATCTATAATCATTTGTATATGTTCTAAAGTTCCATAATTTCATTTTTAATGTATTTCTCAGATTCATCAAGTTTCTTTTTTATCAATTTCAGTGTGCATAAAAACACATGGGGCTGGATATTCAAAAGGGTTGCGCCATGCGCAATAGGGTTGCACCTGCACAAGTCCAAAATTGTGCCATTCTGCCATATTCAGCAGGAGGCAGTTGTGCCCCCCAAGTCATGCTGAGCAACAGCACAATGCTAATGAAGGCATACTCAACCTGAGGGGGAGGAACCATGCATAAACTACACAGCCCGATATTCAGCTGGGCTGTGCAGAGTTGTGCAGGCGCAACCCCCAACCTGCGCCTGCACAACTTTGAGCCAAAAACAAAGGAGTAAGTCGAGGGCCACCCACAGGTGAGCTGCTGCATTGCAGGGTGCAACACAGCAGCTGCCACCTGTGGGTAGCCCTCCTGTCCCTGTGCCTTCCTGCAGCCCAATTGCGGGCATAATAGTAACCCCATAGCCCAATCACGGGCAGAACATCCTGAACAACCCCCCCCACTTGCCCGATCATGGGCATAACATATTAACCCCCAACTGGCCCAATCATCGCCAAACCAGTACCAAACCCACCCCCACTAGCCCGATCCGGGCAGAGCGAAGTTCAACCCCCAAAGAGCAAAATCCTGGTGGTCCAGTGGACTGCGAAACCGGTTGTGGGCATTAAGTCAACCCCCAGGTCACGTACCCTGGTGATCTGGCCCCTACACCTACACCTCACAGTCCCACCACCCTGCCCCCATCAGCTGGCGGGTGGCAGCACCCACCTGCCTGCTGCCCACCACCGCCCGATTGACTGCAGGGTGGGGCTGCCGCCCGTGGTTCAGAGCAAGAGCCAATGGGTGTGCAGCGCATCGTCTGGAGCAGTCCAGATATGAGAATGAATTCATTCATTCATTCATATCTGGACTGCGCCCTGACAGTAGGGCTGCGCGCTCATTGGCTCTTGCTCTGAACAATGGGCATGCATCCTACTGAGCAGTCAGTCGGCTGGCAGCAGGGCGGCAGGCGGTGGGTGCTGCCACCGCCAGCTGACGGGGAGCGGTGGTGGGGCTCCATGGTGGGTGGGTGGAGGGCCACTAGATCACCAGGGTACTTGAACCTGGGGAGTTGACTCTAATGCCCACGATTGGGCTTCGAGTCCATTGGACCACCAGGATATTGGTCTTTGGGGTTGAATTCTGTTCTGCCCGTGATCGGGCTAGTGGGGGTGGGGTTCAGTTCTGTTTTGCCCGTGATCAGGCCAGTCGGGGTGGGGTTAATAATGTTATGCCCACGATCGGGCCAGTCAGGGGTTGGGGTTCTGTTTTGCCCGCGATCGGGCAAGTGGGGGGGTTATTAATGTTGTGCCCATGATTGGGCCAGTGGGGGGGTTACTAATGTTGTGCCTGTGATCGGGCCAGTTGGGAGGATTTACTTCATGCCAGTGACTGGGCTGCAGTAGGCATCGGTCCCCAACGGCTGCTGCCTGGCAGGGCGCTAGGCGCAATTCATTGGGGATTGGCGCACCTGCATGCTAATGGCATGCAAATGGGGCCATAAGTAGATGCAAATGGCCCCCCCTGTGCCTTGCATGAATTATGGCCACATTTGCATGTCACCTTTTGAATATCGGAAATTTGCGCATGGCACAATGGAACTTGTGCCACCGCATCTTGATTGCTCCACTCTGACCGCTTGCAGTGGCGCAAGTTCCACTACGCCATGCACAGTGGCTGTGGCTGCAGGGTGATATTCAAAGGAGTTGCTCAATAGCGCAACTCTGTTGAGTATCGCCCCGGCCACACCCCAGCGCAACTTTTTTGAGCAGCACAAGGGCTTGTGCCACAGAATGGCGCAGTTTGAATATCCAGCCCATGTTGTTTAGTTTTTTGTAGTAACTGTTGTTGGATCTTTATCATTTCCTCCACTAACTTAATTCTTTCTACTAGAATTGCATCAATGAGTGTGTGCCTAAAATTATTACTACGCCTACTTTTGATTCTATCCCATTGATCAGTTGGTTTTTAGATTCTATGCCCAGATTTGGTTCCATCAAAACACTGAGCCCCCAGGTATCCTTTTGTATTGTAAATAGTCACCTAATGTTAATGCATGCTATTCTAGTCCGCAGTCCTTCAGTTTAATGTTTTCTAATTTATTTGTCAAGTTTTTCTCTGATACTTCTACTTCTAATGTTTTATTAGTGTTCCTTAGAGCTTCTACTAATTTATTCTGTTCATTTTTGCTGAAATTACAAATAGTTTGTCTAATCACCAAACTAGTGCCTGTTTCTTGAAGCATTGCCATATGCTGCTCATTGAAAATAACACAACACCATAAATAATAATAGAAGGATTTATAATAACGAATATCCATACAAAAGCCTAAATACCAGAAGTTGCCACCCAGCATTGAGTAGAACACTAGACCAATCATACATAGTAGCATTAGCTGATAAAACAGTCCTGATGGTGTGCGTCAAGATGCACTCCTTAGTTTTAACAATGTTTTAAGTATGGTGAGATGGCTCTATGATGCCAGTTCGACACATTTCTTGTCAACCGACATTACAGTGATGGATTTATTTCAACTGCAATTTGCAGTTGACATAAATCCATCTAGAGAAATAGTTGCCGTTCAAAGGGGGCTTGGCCCCCGAACCCCCATCTGGGGGCTCTGCCCCCTGCACCCCCCGAACCTAGGAATTATCAACTCTGAGTAAGAGTTGATTCAGGGAGGGGGTGCAGGACTGGGGGAAAAGCACTGGAGTCCCTGGCAGACTTTTACAGTGAGCTGTCGATGTTGTCGGCATTGACGTGTTCGCTGCAAAAGTTTCACTGAGCAGAATGCAACTGTGGTGGGATCATCCAGGGTAAGGTGGTTAGCCAATCACCACCCAAGTCCAATATGTGCAAAGTGATATAGTTTATGTGGGTTTCCTCATGGCAATAGTAAAAATGTGTGCATTTTGGGGGCTGAAAAAGGCTCCAGAATAGTTCAAATCCACAAAGTATCAGACAAACATCAAATTGAGTTCCAAGCATTTTTTCCTTTTGTTTATTGTGGTATTCTCTTCAGGTTTTGACCGTGATGCAAGTGGGGGGCATTTTATGGAACTTGCTAATTGTTTCAAAATGCTGTTTTTTTATATTTTTTTTCTACTAAATATGAATGAGTGTGGAGCCATGACTGTTACTGTGAATCTAGGTAGTGATGGTAGTGCAGCCATTGCATTGTTCTGCACTGAGTACACAGCCCGCATTATTAGCTTGAGCTAGATGTTCCATTTCAATACAGTTTTTTTTAGTGGAGAATTTGCTGAATATGGTGAATATCAGGATTTCTACTGGATGGGTAAAATGTGTGTATGAGCTTGGGTGGGGCTGGTGGGGTGCCCGTAGCCCTGAAGTGCTTTACAACTGGCAGAGCATTCCTCTAAGCCAGACCTACAGTAGTTGTAAAATTTAGTATATAGCTGGACAAAGCATCATATTTTCAGCATACTCGATCTACAGATTGCAACTGCATAGAATTCTAGTGCTGTGCAGAATGCAGAATTCCACCTGTGAAATTATCATGGAATGACCATTCCGCTGGTGGAATTTCCACTGGCATTTCACTGGTTATTTTGTGGAATTACTCCTGCTGTGATCTGCAGAAAAATATTCCATGGAATAACATGTTTTCTGCAGAAAATCATTCTGCAACAATTTCTGTAAAAAATATTGAGATTTGCAGGATAATATTCCACGGAACAGTATTTTTTCCATGGTAAATCATTCTGTAACTATTTCTGTAGATAATATTGAGATCCATGGAATACAATTCCATGGAAATGTTGTGAAACTCTAATTCTTCATTTTTCTGCCACAGAATTCCACCATTCCATTTCTGGTAGAATTTCGGAGGAATTTCAAAAATGCTGTGAAATAATGTTCTGCTGGAATTTAAAAATTCCACACAGCACTATGGAATACAAAAATGTGCATGTAATCAATTAACATATCCATGCTTTAACAACCACACAGTGCATCACAATGTTAATGTTCATATCTGTAAACAGTGACTGGGTTTGAAGAAAAAACGTAGCCTAAATGACAACAGGACACACATTTAATTTTGTCATAAGTGTAATGCAACATTTTTATGCCAAGACAGCTGAATGCATTTAATTATGTTACGGTTCCTTTTAAGCAGATTTCAAGAAAGTCAGCAGTGTTGCAGAGACATTAGGTTATGCAGTGTCCATAAGAGACAGTCTTTACAAATGAAAAACAACGGCAGCAATCATGACTTTTATTTAAAAAATGGCTGATGAGTTACAAAAAAGATTTGAGGAAAGGGGTTATGGGAAAGACTCAGTTTGTCATGCCTGAGAAGTTGACAGAATTAAAAGTCAAGAGGAATTACTAGGAGAAAATGGGATTAGAGAAAAAAAAAAGTAAAAGTTTTAATTTTGTTGCAATTTATTTGGTCCAAGCGTCTTACATGGAAAAAATACTTAACAAGATTGGTATGTTCTAGCTAGTGACAAAGGGCTCCAAGAAGTCAGTCAACATGCCTTGAGGATGTTGTATCACAGAGATCTGACTCTGAAAGATGCCCTGGCACACAGTCATTTCATAGATAAATAAACTCATGCCAGAGCCGAAAGGGCTGCAGCTAAAGAATTTGGGTAACAATATTAACAAGCATTTGTCAATGCCGAATGTTTGCTTGCTGGCATTGGCATTGGTACTGTAGGAGTTAGAGAGCTGCATAATAGGAATGGCAGTGAAGTATTGAACTGAAGCCCACCCTGCAGAGACTAACAGGCATTGGGGTGTGCCTTTGGGTCATCAGGCATAACAGCCACGCCATTTCACCACACCCCACCCTGCAGACACTGACAAGTGACACGGTGTGCCTTGGGGTCTTTGGCTCTTATGCTCACCCCCATTTCATTAGGAAATACAGTGAGATGCATGCTGTAACACACTCACACATACTCACACACACATAATTAATAAGAATGCATTGGATGAGTACAGGGTGGAAAAGGCAGCACTGTGTACTGTAATTTAGGTTGTTAATTTCTCTGCAGTTGTTTGTTGTTTGAACCTTTTTGGACTGAGACACTTAATTTTGTGCTCAGTGTGGGGTTGTTTAAGTCAAATGAAACACTGCTTTTGCTGTTTGTGGCAAATGAGCCACAACGTAACAAGTGTCTGTTGCTAATTTTCATCATTGGCAGCACTCTGTGAAGCAGACTTTTTTTCCAACAATGTTCCCCTTTCTTAGGAAACTGACAGGCATTGGCAGCTACAGAAGTGGCATTAGAGTCTCAACATCAGAGTTCAGTTCAGTGCACATGCTGCTAGTGCCAGCTGTGGACATTAAAGATTAATAAATGAGTGGTTTTGTGAGACCTGTTGACAGCAGTGGTTTTCTTTTATGTTGTCAGTGTGGGGTTGGGGGGGCAGATGCAGTATATGCCATTCTTCTTAAGTGTTGGCTGGTCCTAGAAGGTTTTTATTTTTTCAATAGTTTAATCAGAAGTGGCACACTAAGCTGAAAGCTTGTTTACAGGTACAACCTGCGAGCACAGGGAAATTAAACAACTTGCTCAAGGTCACTCAGTATGCAAGTGGGGGCTGTGGGATTCAAACCCATGTCTTCAGATTTGTAGCTCAGAGCCTTACACCACTGCAACTGGTTTGGCAGTATGGTTTGCTTCAGATTTTTCCCTATTCATATTCCATGTATGCAGGACCCCACTAAAAAGGAGATACAGCATATCAATTTTGTTAACTTGTGCAAACATATTGCAACTGCTGCTGGAAATTCTAATAAAAATGGACCACAGAAGAAGTACAATTTTGTTGTGCTTCCATCTAGGTTCTGTATCAGGGAACATCCACAAAAAGAGTTTACTTCACTGTATATCAAGTTTCTGGACGTGTGATAATGCACTTAGTGTATATGCTGCTTACAGTTCATTTGATTTATAAGGAGCCATAAATACATTTGTAGCACTACTTAGATCATGACTTAAAGTTGTAGACATATCTTTGCAGTTGATTGCCAGATAAATGCATACTGTGCATAAGAGAAAAGGAAAGAGCATCCAAAATAATACAAAACAATACAAGACTTGCAATGGATCCTGCCTTTTCTCTTACGTATTTACAAATCTAGAAATCAAATACATAGATATGCCCACAACTGTAAGTCATGATGCAAGCAGTGCTGCAAATGTGTTTACGGCTCCTTATAAATCAGATGAACTGTGAGCAGCATATACAGTTACTACATTACCAGGAGTCCAGAAATTAGATATACAGTACAATAAAATATTTTCAGGAGCGTTCCCAGATAAATTCACCCATGGTACGTAACCTACAATAAAAGATCCTAGAAATGATACTGCCTGATCCCTCCCTATTAGAATTCCAAATGGCAGTTGCAATATATTTACACAGGATAGCTGAACTGTGATGCTGCATCATGTTTTCAGTGGAGTCTTGCTTTTATTCACTTTTCATCTTGGTGGACTGGGGCAACAAGAGGTTCAGTCACTTGCTCAAGGTCAGACAGTATAACTGGTGGGATTAGAACTGGATCTCATGATGTTCTGCATAGCCTACATAGAATGTAGTATGTAATATTATATGAGTTAGCATAATAATATTCAATGTTAAACTGTAGAAGTATAACTTTAGGTTACCAAGATAAGTAAATATTTTACTGTGCCCCTTATTCGGTCTATTATCTGAAAGAAGTCTTCACTGTTCCAAATCCTTGCTTGGGCAATCAAAAAGAAACAAGGTGTAAAAACTATTGTAACAGGCATTTGTGTGATTGTTTCACATGATCAAAGTACTCAAAGTTATTATGTATCTTTTTAAGGGAACAATGTTGAAAAATAACAATGTTGTAGAAATAATACATAGTTGCTTTTGATTACTCAAGCTGGTGTTTCAAACTGTGATAGTTTCTTTTATTATAATGGCCTGGAAAATGGGCACAAACATAGTGTTAATTATCTTATTGTAATAAATTAGCACTACATAAGAAGAGGTGAGAGATGATTGGAGATGGGTTGATATCCAGAGTCTATAATCACTTCATTATTTTAAACACTGAAAGGAATGACCATCTTCTTAACACAATATATTATACTGAGCATTTCGGTGTGTTTTTTTCTCTTAATAGTTTCTACTATAATAGGCCAGAGGTGGTGTTCTTCCCAACAGTGTTTTAAGGGTTTAGGGATGCAGACATCATCCATCCCCCAACTCACTGAATACTTTCATTAGGTCAGCCAGTCTAAAAAAGGATTACAGGACACAGGAAAACAAACCTACCCCCAGGTGTCCTGCCAGGGCCAAAAGCAAGAAAAACAGAATCTCAGCTTGGAGCTGGATGCAAGGGAGGGGAAGGGGAGAGCACACATCATAGGAAGTACAGACACAGAATGTGAGGAAGCAACAGTAAACCCACCTGGCCACCATGTCTGTTACACATTGAGAGACATAGGCAGAAAATGCCAAAGGGTGCTATCATGTAAATCTGTTGACAAGGGCCAGCCTCTTACTGCACACATAGGGGCATCAGTCTTACCATACCAGGTGTGTATCTGCCCTACTACAGAAAATAAACTTGAAAGTGCAGTGTAGGAACTAAGGTGAGCCTAACAGGCCCCCTCCCCCAAATGTAAGAGAGAGAGAGAGTTTGTGTATGTGTGTGTGTGTGTGTGTGTGTGTGACTGTGCACCAACTGGTAGATTAACAAAGTGACGACAATTCCCCTTTAAAAATACGAATCAGATTTATATTGGTGCAACAGAAACATTTCAGTATGACAAGACTAACATAACAAGGCATTGACATTTCAACAGAGTTAAATGGGGCAGCTTCTTCCAGCCTAAATCCTTCAAATCTCTGCCATAGTGACTGTACTAATAGCTGAACTGAAAAGTCAGATTAGTTTTATGGAAGAAATCTGGACAGTATAACTAATCAACTGCACATTTATCTGCAGTACAAAAGTAGTTTGTTTATTTTTGTTAATCTACACTGTATAGCACAATCAGTAATCAGACAGTTTCAGATGTAATTTCACACTGGAGGTAAACACTGATAAGTCAACTGCTTTTCTCATTGTCTCAATCATAACAAAAAAAAATGCACGTGTGCAGAAGCAAAGATTTGAGTTTAAATCTGTTAATTATTTAAATAAAAAAAAATATATAGAGACATTTGCCAGTTAAGCCACATAGGCCCAAATCACTCAAGGCCAGACTTTACATAGCCTGAAAGGTTAAGGTTTCTTAATTTAGTTTTTGATAACCGGGTGAGTGCTCTAGACACAAAAATGATTATTTTTAGGCATGACTCAGAAGGTTACAACAATCCCTTAACCAATTTAAACCCTTAACCATGTGTTTTGTTTTTACCAAAAGAGACACGCTAAACTGAAAGCTTGTTTACAGGTACTGTACTTGTAGCAACCTTATGTGCACTATTTGGATACAGTAAACATAGAGTCCCTACTATCACTACTATCTCTAGTTGAGTGTTATGTTTTTCTTTTTTTCTGTATCTGCTAGAAATAAAAAAGAAAGACCAAAGAAAACTGAATTGAGCATTTTAAATTAACATTGCTGCCCTTGGTCTTTTTAATGATCAATGGCAGCTGCATTACTTTAAAATGACAATTTCTTATTCCTTCTGTGGGTGTAAAATAAAGAATGTCTCTTTAAAAAGAAAAAAAAATGTTAATTGTGTCTTGTGTGTTTTGTTATTATAGTTAATTTCAGTAGCATCTTGTGTTTTTTTTATCATATTTAATTTCTGCGCCACCTTGTTACTTCTCATATATGATCTGCCTAAATGCAAGGCTCCAGTAGTTTGGATCCCCTCATACAGTTCATCCCCTTGGATTACTGTAAATCTGTTCAGTGTAATGTATTGGAAAAAAATGAAAAGAGAGACTGCCAGCCCCCCTTCCACCCCCACCCCAGAGTATCAAGTGCACCTCCACCCCTAGAGAGAACCCACTATGCTGCAACCAAATACTGTCATGCCTGACATACCAGACATTCCTGTAATGAGAAACAATAACAGGACGAGTTGTTGTCATGGTGACCGATCCTCTTTTTAACACACTCTTAAAGTCCAGTGAATTGAGTGGTGAGTGCTGAGGAGAATGGGTGGAGCTCCAGTGTCTGACTGTTAATGTTTTTAGGTACTTACTATTATGAGGTTTGCACTCACCATAGATCAGACTACAAGTTTAAATTTAACATTTTAATAATAAATGTTTTAATCAAAGCTAACATACTGGTGCATTTTTCCAGCATACTGTGTGTCCCAGACTTTCATTACTTGGCACTGATCGTGGTTCCGGTGTTGATTTTAAGTGAGTGCCTTAGACAAACACTTGTAAAATACAAAGCCTCCTAAAAATTGGACCGTGATAATAAATAGTGAGCAGTGCATTTTCTTTCTAAAACTGTCACTCATTTCTCCCCCCGAGACTGAACAAAATAAGCAGCTTTGCTGTTGGCAACTCCAGTGCCTTCAGTTCAGACGGACAACATCCTGTTCACACATTCACACCCTGGACAGGCCTTTGCAATTTTCACAGTTGGTAAAAAGGTTAAGTGAACAAAACTAAAAATAAAATGCACACTTTTGTTGTGCCTGTTTTAGAATGAGGGGTTTTGTTTACTTATACATAATGATGTTGCCTTCAAACATTATATGGGGATGCCTCGTTAGATTTAGACTGCAGTCATCGGCTCCTAATGAAATCGTGTCCTGCAGTTTAAAAGAACAGCTACAGTGCATACAGTACATGTCAGACATGATATATATATATATATATATATATATATATATATATATATAATTTGCAGCCAAGCTCAGCATCTCATTTTTTAAATTGCATGGTTTAAGCGCTGAAAACCATTGAAAGCACTACTGCATAATTAGAGAAATATTTTGCTATGCTAACTTTCATATATGGTATTACATAGCCGCAACACAGGAATGAAGGATGTCACACCATAGCCACTTATACTGTCTGACAGTTTAGTAAATCCTGGGTCAGAAGGAATGCATGTAAGGGTTCTGAAAGAGAAAAGATATCCCTTTGCAGCAACCTTCAGCTTTTGTTTACTGTCTGACCTTGCGCAAGTGACCGAATCTCTATTTGCTCCATTCCACCAAGATGAAAAGTGCATAAAAGCAGGACCTCACAGGAAATGAGATAAGCATCTCAGTTGTCCTAACAAGAGGGGATCAGTCAGTATAATTGCTATGGTCTTTCATTGTAGTTTCTGTATTTGGGCTGAATTCATTTTCTGGGAACAGCGCTACAGTGTTAGGCATTTGAGACATAATTTTATAATTCCTTACTGAACATACAGTATACTGGTATTCTACTGAATGTAGTGTTAGTGCTATTTGTTAACCTCAATGGCTATGAGCATAGCTGTCAACTGTCAGTATTAACATGTGGAGCAGATGTCTTACAAATGCAGCCAAAATGGTAACTGCACTAACATTACATAGAACATCAGTATACTGTACTGTATGTTTTGGAAGCAAGTGTAAAAGTAGGTAAAAATAAGGTGTAGCCCAGCCTGTACTGTGAATAATGCAACAGGTCAGAGAGGAATGAACAAGAGCCCCTGATTCAGTTTCTCGAAAGGCAAAACACAATAAAAGATAAACATTGTGCCCATAGTCTGGCAACAGAATGAATGAATGAATGAATGATGATGTCATCACCCATAGTAATACCTGATTGGCCACTTGTCAGCCAATCTGGTATTACTATGGGAATTGATGTCACTATTCATTCATGCTGGAATGAGCAGCTTACACATTTTTTTCTGCTCTGAACATAACAACTGTGGTATTAAAAGAATGAGTAAAACTAGGACAAAAATGTGTAATGTAGCCGGTCCGGCGGATCATGCAATACATCAGAGATATTAAATGTTCTTCCAAAATATCAGGGCAAGCCTACTTTTTTCCCCTTTTTCACTAGACTGTGCAAATGCCACCAATTCCCCAAATAAATTGAAGTCTCACTTAATAGAACTATTAATTCTTTCCAGGCAGTGTACCCACTGCACACTTAAATTATGTTTCCCAAACTGTAGTGCACATCCCTCAATAAATATTCCCAACCCCTCCTGGTCATGGCTACAGCACAGCAATGCCGGGCACTGGGTATCCATTATTTAATTAATTTATCATTTTAATGTGTTGTGTGTGACAGACAATTACACAGCTGGCTGCCCCGCCTCCCATGTATATATAAATTATGACACTTATTAAACAGTCTTGGCTTTAGTAAGTAGAAAATATAATTTGTATAAGCAAATATTTTAACTTTGTAGAGTGGTTCGACAGAGAGGCAATTTCCTGCAGCTGTCTATTTTATGACATCACTCGACATCAACTGCAAAACTGTTAATTATTTATTCGTTTATTTCCCCACAGATGTTGGCAGTTGAATAAAATGAGTTAAATAAAACAGTGTAAGGTGTGATTTTTTTTGAAAATCTTGACATTTTTCTTTTCAGCAGGTGGTTATAACTGTGGATGTTAGAGCAGTTTGGTTTGTATTTTTTCCCATACTTTGGCATTCCTGACTGTTCATTAAGCCATTCCTGGAGTGACATCTGCATTACCAGCACATGAATAAGGGACCTGTCATGCTGGCTCTATAGAAAGCTGTCAAATTACAATGCAGAGATGACAGCTGTATCATGTGCCTGTGTACTATTTATAAATACCTTTTTTTTTGTTTTACAGACTCTCCGAGTATGATGTCAGATGCCTTGTATTTTTTTTTTTGTTTTCATTGATGTGTGGTGTGCGGTCTAAAATTGCTGGCACCACCATCCCCCCCCCTTAACCTTTGTTTTGTTTTTTTGTTATTTCCCAGCATCACTGGACACCAGTGGCTGGCTAAAAAACAGACAGCTCAGAAGGGCATCTATGCTGTCAGGAAATTGGTGTTGGCGAGTCCGCAAGTGCAATTCCTCTCTCTCTGTCTCTCTATCTCCTTCTCTCTTTACAACCATTCTACTCCCCTTAGCTAAAACTACATGGCATGTATAACATAATATTTAAAGGGGACAGGAAAGCAGTTTTTGGCTCTAAAATGGTTTATTGTGTGTTTTCATGCTGTATAAAATCATTATCATACAATTTATTGTGTCTGTGTATCATTTTTTATGTTTTGAGTACATTTTCTGGCTACTAACGGTGCAGCCGATCCTTCACATTCTTTCATTGCTTGAGCCCCCTGCCTGCTGCTGATGACCACTCTGCTTATGCATTCTAACTTCATACGGCTCTCCATTCAAGCCGCTGGCCTGTTTCACACAAATTGCATATCTCACTACTGTAGAGTATGTTATATGTGGTACATCTATTTTTTTTTTGCCATATCATACCAATCATGTTAAATAAAAAGCATGGCTGTATTTAATGCAGTATTTCTATAAATAAATCAGTTCTATCTGCAAGATGCAAGTTAAACTGAGTGATTTATTAACGCTGTTTCAGACTGAGTCTGTATGCGCACATAAACTACAATATATTGTTATATGCAGCATGTTCAAACACGGCAGATCACCATCTTCTGTTAAAAAATGAAGTCTCTAAACCATAGCGTATTTATTTCCATGGCCCTATTGCTAAGGGTTTTTTTTTGGGGGTGGGGTAACCAAACTACCACAGTTCCTGGTATTCACCGACTTTGTTTCATTCCCAGTCTGGGTTGCCTTAGCCTGTATGTCAGACTATCAGACTCACTGGCGATCTCTCCTGTTCTGATGGTAGCCCTGTGTTAGATTACTTTGAAGTGTGCAGGCTAGAAGGGGATTGACAGTTTGCAAATGAAAAGATAAATAAACTCTCTTTCTTCTGGAAAATTCTTGACATTGAAATACAGTGATAGGTACATCAAAGCGAGGAGTCCACGAAAGGAGAGAAAAAAAAACCTTCTCATTGTGGATCAATGTTCATCCTTTTGCTTCAAATAGAGGTGTGTGTTGGGGGCGGCTTTTTTGGGAGGATATATTTCATGAATGAAATGGAAAGCTTAACAGAGAATCGTTTTTTGCAAACAAAAACCAAATGACAATCTTGACGATACTGTGCTCAATAGGCGTGTTTTCAATGCAGTGAGCAGGTAAACAGCAGGGGTTAATCGGACAGCTTTAGGCAGCAGTAGATATTAGTGCAGCCAAGAGTCGGTTCTTAACCAGCAGTATTGCTGATATGGATGGGGGGGGATAGGGTCTGCACATCACCAGGAGATGTGAGCCACTGTTGGGCTGATTACTGTCTATCATCCCCCCCTCCCAATTTTCAGACACACACTTCCATCCTGAATGATGACAGAAAACATCAAATTATGTCCTTATAATGTGGAATTATGCTTCTATTTTCCGTGTCTCACCATCTGTAATTTCAAACTGCAACTGATCAGTGACAACGCACTTAAGTGACCCCTTAAGTCTTGGGAACAGCCGTTTTTACCGTAAAAGAAAAAAACAGTGATCGCAATATGTAACCGATTTACAAGGCAAGAAATAAACAGGCTTAAAAAATCAGTTTTCCGCAACATGGCCAAGGGGTTATACCTCAGTGACAGGTTGGCGATTTATTTATTTTTATTTTATTTTTTATTTAGCTTTTGTTAACTGGGTAAGTGCACTAGCCATAAAATGACTATTTTCAGGCATGACCCGGGATCCCATTTATATCCCATATAGACCAGAATGACACTGAATACACGCTGGACACTGGAGCTGTTAGTGTAAGGGCAGTAGGGCACGGCTTCAGCAATTTAAGAAAATTGAGTTTTGTAACTTCCCTGCTTCCATCTCAATTTACTGTGGTACACAGGGTGAGCTACATAATTTACTGCAGGTTACCAGATCGGTACCTGATGGCAAAATCCCCACAGAACTGTAAAAGTCGAAAACAGGTTGCAACATAGGTTCCAGGGATGTTAGCTTGGTGATTTAATCCTGATCTGACAAGCTGATCTGGCATGACCCCGGCACTGTCAGCACTAGCCATCATTTGACACACAGGGCATACCACTGATCTGCCAACCTGCAGATAGAGAGAACTGTTTTTTTTTTTTTATTGGGATCCACCAGAGGCAAAACTGCACTTCTGCAAACTGTGTTGTAATGATGATGTTTGCAATTTGTAATTTAAAAAGTGGAATACTGTAAATAAACATAATGTCTCACAATTCCATTGTCTTTTATTCTTTTTTTGTCTTAATGGGCATAATTTTGAAAGCTACTGCTGTTACCTTATCAAAGGTTCTGTGCTTGCAGGAGAGCAACTGAAGGGATGCAGCAATCAGATCAGGGACAGCGCAGCCACGCCGACTCTGGCAGCAGTCAGAGCAAACTTGAGAAAAAGTTACAGAAAGAGTGAAGGGGCAGTCAGCGCTGCAGCCAGTCATTGGATTCTGGGGCATCACACATCGTCTATGCGGGTTCTACAGATTACAAAGTGCCTATTATCATAACACAACCCACTGGAGAATCTGGGATGCCATGTACAAACTGCGGAATAAGTCGGGAATGTAGGAACCTCAACCATCTTATCATCTATAATCCAACCCCCATCCCACCACATGAAAGCCCCTGAGCCTTTCCTGTATCCATGCAGGGAAACAATCTTGAATCTGAATCAAGAACTCGAAATTGTGTACTACTTGTGATACAAGATATCTTTGTATTACACACACAGGAAACAACTATGGATTTTAGTATATGCAAGTTTGTGACAAAGAAAGGAAGACGTAGATATTTTAACCGCCACCCTATTCCTCAGGAATAGTTCCTGTGCTTGCAAGCTTAGTTCTACCTAATTCTCTGAGTAAACCCATTACAAAGGCTACATGGAAAGAGGGAGTGCGTGTCTGTGTGTGTGTGTGTGTGGCGTGTGTGTGTGTAGGGGGAGCGCGCATGAGCAGGCGATATCTTATCGCTGCTCACTGAAGCGTAGCTCCCCCTTTCAACTGTATGCCACTGCATTTTGAAGCTTGTCATAGACAGCTCCAGCATGCATTGGCTTACAGGGGCTGCGCCTGTCAACACACTGACTTGAATTGGAAGAGGGCTGACACACCTCCAGAAAACTTGGATGATGGCACTATGTTTCTTGCACATGCGTGCAAGGAAACATAAAAATTATCAAAGTTACGAGCCTGCATTCACAAAATTTAATGTAGGCTCATAATGTTTTGGTTTTTTAAGATTTTTACACCAAATTTTCAAAATAACCTTGTTATGACCCTGCCTCATGAAGAAGCGCAGAGAACATTTTCATCTTCTGGCCTAAAGGTGATTTCACACAGGGACTACAAAATCACCTATCAGGACACATATACACATTTTGGGCAAGAGTTGAAAAATGACAGTGGTCATGTCCATGAGTTGCTGTAAAGAAATGACTATGTTGAAAATTTGTGGTAAAATATTGAATAATAGGGAACTTACAAGCCTGCATTTGCAAAATTCAACATAGTCTCGTAACTTTTTTTAATATATTTTTTACACCAAATTTATAACATAGCCTTCTTTTGACCCTATAGTACATCATGAATGGGGGCAAAGAAA
This sequence comes from Neoceratodus forsteri, assembly GCA_016271365.2. Taxonomy (NCBI): domain Eukaryota; kingdom Metazoa; phylum Chordata; order Ceratodontiformes; family Ceratodontidae; genus Neoceratodus; species Neoceratodus forsteri. Next base: position 283,574,332 of record JADMNL010000026.1, on the reverse strand, counting down.
ATGTTCAGCTCCTGTCTCAAAGATGATTTCGTGCAGGGACAACAAAATCTAATTTTTGGAAAAAAAATATCCAAGGTTTGAAAAATGACAGCTGTAACAATATGGCTATGTTATGAATTTGGGATACAAATATTGACAATTACCAAAGTTATAAGCCTGCATTTGCAAAATTCAATGTAGGCTCATAGCTTTATTGGTTTTTTAATATATTTACACCAAATTTTAAACATAACCTTCTTATGTCCCACCTTATGAACAAGGGCAGAGAAAATGTTCAACTCCTGCCCAAAAGGTGATTTTGCACCTTTCAGGACAGATTTGCCTAATGTCAGTGCAACTGTTTGTAAGGCAGTGTCCCAGAAAGGCATGTTGAAAACTTGGGCCAAAAATATGCAAAAATGGCCAAGTTATGCCACTAAGTTCAAAACATCATTGAAATACATTGAACTGCATACCTGTTTCTTCAGTTTGCAGTTCAGCTTTGAAGATTGAAGATGTGTCTGTGGTCCACCTGGTATTAAGGCATAGGCTCTCCAATAGTTAAGTAAGGGCTTGGGGGGTTTGTTGTGGTGGGTGCTGAGTGGGAGATCTTGTGGAGGAAGAGTAACAGCCGCAAAAGACGTTGATGGACAGTTTTCTTTATACAGGGTTAAGAAAATGTACCAAGGATTCATGATCGCAACACTGGGGATTGGGACCCCCCCCAGTGTCACTGTTATGTTTCTGGAGTAGGGGCTGCATGGTAGGATGAAAAAATATATATATAATAATAAAAAAAAAAAATAACCGTGCATGCGTGATAGTGGATGGGGGGGTCACACAAAAAACAGACTGAAGATTCGTGATTGTGACACTGAGGGATTAGGCACCCCCAGTGTTACTGTTAAATATCTGGGAAGGGGGTGCTGAGAGAGAGGGTCAGGTGGGCAGGAGGGAAACTCATTTATTTAAAAAAATAAACAGCAGTCCCGTTCATGGTCTTGCTTGTGGAGGTCATGGCAGAAAATGGCACAGTCCATCATGTCTAAGATGGCTACCAAACTCTATTGCACATTTGCTCCCCCACCCGCTAATATGCATGAGTGTTTTTTTATTATATATAATTTTTTCCAACCCACCTAACCTCCCTCTCAGCACCCACCCACCCACCCACCAACCCCCAAAACATATGCATGTACTGCAAATATATAAAACAGGATGCCACTTTTAAGAATTCCCAGTGGGAAATAGTTTGAAATTCGTCAGTTTACAATATGACAGGAGTGATTTACCTACAGTAGCTAAATGCACCTGTGGTGCATTTTTAAGTAGGTAAAAGTACAGTATGAGGAGTTTTAAAACTAGGGTGGGAGAGCATTGTTGTGTTATAGAAAGGGGTGATAACACATATACAGCTGCAGTGCACATTCTTGAAAAGGGAGATACAATTCTCCATAAGTTTTCTTTTTTAGCAATTGACAAAGTATGCCCTAAAGTGAGGGGAGGTACTTTCAATAATCTTGTCTTGAAACAGGAGTTTTTTTGGATAATCTATCTGAATGCTATTGAAATGCCAAGGTTAAATATTGGTGTTGAACTTAAAGCCTTCTTAATAAAATAAAGTGAGGAATATAAGATTGCTTTATATGTTTGCAATAAACCTTGAATGGAGCAAAGGCTCTTTTTGCCTCCATTATTACAAGTGGATTAATTTATTCATTGTGTCTTATAGGAGTTCAAAAATTGATTAAGCTTATTATTAGAATGAATCAGAAATCAATTTAGTGACTACGTATTTAGACATGACATCACAATGTTTTTGTATTTAACATTAGCATGTTATAAAGGTATTTATTATGTTTTAAATATATATAATGTATGTTAGAACGCTGTTAACCTTAGGAAATCAGCATTTCCTAAGGTTGTTAACCTATCGATGTGACGTAGATATGTTGTTAACCTATCGATCCTACGTCACATCGATAGATTAACAACAGCTTGTGGTCTCTTGTAATATGCGCTTTTTCGATGGGGAACCGACTGAAGGGAAACCGACGGGGAAGGACTGAAGGGCCTCAGCAGTGACTTTTTGAAAAACGTAAGCAGTTTAATTTTTGATAGTGGGACCATACACTATAAAAAATAATGTATGGTCCCTCTATCAGCAACCGGTCAATTTTAACTGTCTCGAGGTTGCCATGGCGACGTAAACCTCTCCAGCTTCGCTCTCGAGGATTACATGCTCGCCCTGGCAACCTCTCGACTGTTAACTGACCGGTTAACGATAGAGGACCATACATTATCCTCTATGTTTTAAATGTGTTTACATTTTTACCAAGTTTTTTCTTATAATTATAATTATACAATATATATTATTATATGGTCTTTTCATGACCATTTTAGGATGATGGATGGTGGTTTATTTGATAATAGGATATTTATTTATTTTTAAGTTTCTGTTTTTTAAATGTTGTTGTCATGATGAATCATCATCAGTAGCCATATAAAGAGGAGAGGTATGCTTGGTTATACATAACCTTTGAGAAATGACCTGTTCATCAGAAATGCATCAGACATGCACCTGACTCCACCACAAGACTGACACCCAAAATCCTGACAGTGGGACTTTGTTCTCATGTTTTGGGGGTTGCCCCCCCACACCCCCCCCCCCCCTTAATAATTATAACAAACTCCATGGGGGGGCAAAATCCTACTGTCAGGATTTTGTGTGTCAGGCTTGTGGCATCATGACTTTAAATGTCAGGCAAACAAGTTTGAGTCTTTAAAAATGATACCCCTTTAATTATGTCTGCTGTGCTTTTATAATGATGATCTTATATGAATAAAGACAATTGAGCTTTTTTTGGACTCTAACTATTGAGTTTGAGTGTTGTTTTTTTTGTTAAATGAGGTGGTGTTTGCCTGCTTTGCATGTTTTTATTTAAAAAATGCATATCTTAAGACACTGTGCCGAATACAACAACCTTTTTGTTGTTATTGTCCCGGATCCCCCCCTTTCCCTCACAAAAGACAGAGACCATTGTTTGTTGTTGTGCTCAGATTGGCAATTAAATTATTTATATTCATAATCCAATATTCCATTTCCATTTCTTTATTATCGTATTTCCAGAAATTTCATTTATTTCCATCCACATATCAATCTTTGATTATCCCTCCTCCAGGTGAAAACCTGGGTGCCTTCTGTTTCTCCTTTTCTGCTAGGTAATGGTGAAAACTGAGACCGCTTTCTTCTTCCTCTTCTTGTGTTATTCCTTTTTTCTTCCTCCTCCCCCCCCCGCCATCCACCTTTGGTAGTCCACAACCATATCATCACCTGCCATCCACCTTTGGCAGTCCAAACTGTCCAACCGGACTTGTCTGTCATCCACCTTGACAGACCCACCATACAGTCCCCTTTGACTGTCTTTCCCTCTTGCTCTGTCTAGTAGGGTGGGTTGGAGGAATCAAAATCTCCAGCAAAAAGTGGCTGAGGCCCCCTTTTGCTGTCCCTTGTGTACCTCCCTTCGCCCCTCCCTTTCCTGTTACTTGTCCTTTGTTCTGGTCCTTAGCCCCTCCCCTTCCGTCCCCCTTCCCCTCCCCTGCTAAGCACAACCATTCCAAGACAGAGGGAAGGGGTGCACCAGGACAACCTGGTCTGCCCCTTAAAGGGCAAACTCCATTGTCCCGGATTCCCCCCCTTTCCCTCACAAAAGACAGAGACCATTGTTTGTTGTTGTGCTCAGATTGGCAATTAATTTATTTATATTCATAATCCAATATTCCATTTCCATTTCTTTATTATCATATTTCCAGAAATTTCTTTTATTTCCATCCACATATCAATCTTTGATTATCACTCCCCCAGGTGAAAACCTGGGTGCCTTCTGTTTCTCCTTTTCCATTAGGTAACGGTGAAATCCGAGACCGCTTTCTTCTTCCTTTTCTTCCTCTTCTTGTGTTATTCCTTTTTTCTCCCCCCCCTTTTTTCCCACTCACCAGTCTCCAGCTTGCATTGGATGGATGGCTTCCCCCCATCTTAGGGTATCACTCTCCCTTACCTCAGGGACGATCCTTTCTTACCTTTTTTTTATTATTTACCAGTTTTTGCCTGTTTTCTCCATGCCTCTATGAAACCCATTGTTTCTGTATTGAACATGTCTATGGCTAGATCTGACAGGTGTTCACCATCTGACCTGTAGAAGTCCTCCACCCATTCTTCTACCCCCCGCAGTATCACCTGTCCCCCATCTGCCTTATCAATGTCCCCACCCTTCTATTCATCTTTCTCCTGGCCCTCTCCACCGCCCTGTGGCTGTGCTCCTGTCTCCATACCCTTCTTGGTATCATATCTGACCAGGCGAGGCACACCTGAGGCCACAACTGTCGTATTGCCACTAGGTCCCTTTTTATCTGTAAGTATGTGTGTACCCATGGTCTGCCCGCCAGGTCGTTGCCCCCTAGATGTATAATGATTAGGTCTGGACTGGGCCAACGTCCCTTGAGTTCCTTCAAAGTGGGAGGAATCTGTGCCCATCTCATCCCCTGTATGCCGTTGCCATACCAACCTACACTGTCTTACATCCTGGTACAGCTGCTTTCCCCCAGCTTTCTTCTCTGCTCTCTTTCCAGCCCAATAAATATAGGAATGGCCACAGATCCAGACTTCCGTGATCCTCCCTCTACCTATGGGGTGCAAGGAAAAGTAATTAATTTACACATACTCTTAGTGCCATCACCGTATTACCCCCCGCCTCTTTCCTTTCTTTGGCCCCTTAACTCTCCCCCCTTTACCTGCGATCCTCCTGTAGGAGCACTACCTTCTATACCACACTTTTTCTTTTCTTTTTTTTTTACTTCAGTGCTCTGATGCATCTCTTATAACTGGCTGACTGCCAGTGCCCTCTTTCCAAAATGTCCTTCACAGGCTCCCCCATTGCTGCCCACTGTGAGGCAGCCCCAATCCATAGGGAATGGGATGAGTAATTAGATGGGTCCTCCCCCATAAATTGCATGCCCTTCTTCAGCACTGTTGTGACTTGCTAGCCAGTGAACCTTTTTCCATCACCATGTACAAATAGTTTTCCCGTCCTGGTCACCTGTTCTGTGGCAAAAGCCCACAGAGTCTGCACTGGGCATATTGCAACCTCTAGCTGCCCTTTCAGTGTTACCATGCAACCTTGCCCTTTTTGGTCCATTTTTGACCTCCTGAGCTTGATCTGTATCTCTATCACCCCCCAACTTACATTGTCCCATTTCAAACCTCCTTCCTTGTCCTCTTTCCCATGGCCTACCACCTCACTCACTCTCATAGCCCCTGCAAACATTATCACATAAATTGTGTGAAATAGCTGGGCCTCAACCTTTGATCTGCATATTATCGGGAGCACCTCTTTTAGCCTTATTAGCCACTGCTCCCCTATTGGTCTCCTATTGTCTCCTGGCCCACGTTTCAACCTGCCCCAGCCCTGCATTATTCTCCTGATGAGCAGTGATTTTGTCAGGTCCTTCCACCCTTTTAGGCTGCAGATAATGCTAATCCCTGCCAGATAAACCCCCATTGTGGTGTGGGCAGTCCCTTTCTGCCACTGCTCCATGGTGAACATTCCCAACTGTTCCTCTGTGAGTGGCCCACTTACTTCCATCTGGTGCTCAGCCCTGAATGTCTGAAACACCCGCCAGGTCCCATCATAAGCCCTCAGAGTCCGAGGTGCCCATGAGCTGCGAAACAACAACTCTGCTCCTTCTTGCCAATGTCCCAGATGTTCATTGGTATAGGTGTTTTTTGTTCATCCATTGCTGGTGCCAGCCTCTGGAAATGGTCCAGCTGCAGACGGGAAAGGCTGTCAGCCAGGGTATTGTGTACCCCCTCAATATGTTTTGCTCTGAATGACATGTTCAGCTGCAAAGCCCTTAAAACTAAATGTTGTAATACCTTCATGACCGTCCCTGACCTGGCTCCCCTGTTTAGTACCTCTACCACTGATCTGTTATCACACCAGAATGTCACTTTCTGACCCCGTAGTTCCTCCCCCCATACCAGGGCGCATGCCCATATGGGCATGATTTCCAGCAAGGTTATGTCTCTTATTGTCCCATCCTTTACCCAACTACCAGGCCATGGTTCTGTGAACCACCTGCCCTTCAGGTAACCCCCCCGTGCCAGCCCTCCCGGCTGAGTCTGTGTAGAGATCAAGGTCTGTGTTGTACACCCATTCTTCTTGCCAGAATGAACAGCCGTTATATCCCTTCAGGAATTCTTCCCATAACCCAAAATCTTCTCTGACACCTTTTGTCAGGTCTGCCCAGTGATGTGGTCTGGTAACCCCTGATGTAGCCCTAGCTAACCTCTGTGTGAATGCCTTCCACAGTCCAATGGCCCTGCAGGCAAAGTTCAGATGCCCCAATACTTGCGGGACTTGTTTCAGCTGTACCCTTCTCCTGCTGGTGTGTAATTGAATCAATTCCTTCAGTTTCTTTACTTTATTGTCTGGCAGCCTGAATATCTCTTTCGGTACATCTATCTCAATCTCCAGAAATTCCATCACCCTGCTGGGCCCCTCTATTTTTTCCAGTGCCAGTGGCATCCCTAGTTCCCTACATAATTCCTGAAACTTACCCAGCATAATCTGTGTCTCCCTTTTCCCTCTCCCAATGAAAAGGAAGTCATACAGATAGTGAATGACCATTCTATAATCCGTCCTTTCTTGGAATATCCATTGCAAACACGTGCTGAAAGCTTTAAATGTCACGCACACTATGGAACATCCCATTGGCATGGCTTTGTCAAAATAATACTGCTCCACAATTTTAAAACCCAATAGATCCCAGTCTTCTCTCCTAACCGGTAGTAGTCTAAAGGCGGACTCAATATCCGTCTTTGCCATCCATGCATCCTCTGTAGCCCGAATTATCCGCACTGCATCCTCCAGTGTCACATATGTCACCCTACTGTGTTCCTCCCTGATGAAATCATTCACCGAAACCCCTTCTGGATAAGACAGGTGGTGAATCACCCTGTACTCTCCTTCTTGTTTCTTGGGTACCAAGCCCAAAGGTGAGATCCACATATCTCGCAGAGGAGGGGTGTCGAATGGTCCCTCTACCCTCCCTGCTGCCCTCTCTTTCTCCATCTTCTGTCTCAACATTTCTTCCTTTCCTTTAACAGATCCCAATTTGCCCACCTCTCTTGCTTGCCTGGGCCCATCACACTGTAGTGAAAACCCCATCTTAAAACCTTGTATAATCCTCCCCCATTCTGCTCTGTCCAGATATCTGTCCTAACCAGTTGCCCATGCCTCTATGTTGATGGGTGTTCTGGCTATCCTGAATTGCTCCTTGTCTATCCCCCCTTTTCTGCTCCCTGGCCCCCTTCCCATCTTGTGCAGGGTTCTTTTGATCAGTGATGCTGACCCCCCCACTTGTGTGCCCTCTACCCTTCCCCCCCTTATTCCATGTCTGCCCTTTAAACCCTGTCCTTTCTGAAAATACTGGTGACCCTAGTCCTGCTTGTGTCCCTGTGCCCCCTGGGTCCACGCCATCCTGCATCTGCTCGTTGGGTGTCAACCACCGCATTTCGAGCAAGCATGGCAAAAACAACATTGGGGCCATGAGCAAAAAGCCCTGTTGTAGGCCCAACAACATCTCAGGGGTGTCAACCCTTTCTTTCCCCATTCCCCTTCGGGAGTGGACTGATCAGTAACGTAGTCCGTCCACAACTCTAACTGCTTCATGTCCCATCTCACTTCCCTGAATGTTGCCATTCTCTGTCTAAAGAATTCATCATAATATAGCCACCCCACCCCCCCTTTTGTCTTTGTCCTCCTTATTATCAAGGACTACATGATGAGCGGGATACCCAGCTCCGGCTTTTTCTCTACGACAATGGCTGAGAAAGTGGCAAAGCCTACAAACCATCCATCCCAGGTCTTTCCCTTCATGAACTTGTCCTCCTCCTTTTTCCCCCAAAACATGATTGCTGCTGCCATTTAGCTCTTACCTATGTGCTTGGTCTCTTCATACTCACTGCCGCTACCTGGCTCACTAAGGCGAATATATCTACATACTCCCCTTTCCATATTTTCTCTTTTGTAGCCAGTGGGACATGCTCTCCTATCCTCATCCTGGATGCCCCTGTCTCCCTTGTACCTTTTCCCTCTTTTTCTGCACTCTCTTCATTACTTTTTGGCCCTTCTTTTCCCCCCCAGTCTCCACCAGGGCCAATTCCATCTGCCTTAAACCTCCTGTCCCCAGTGAAGCTACAATTTGCCCTATGTATTATTTTATACTATGCCCCACTGCGCTGGGTGCGTTACCTGCAACCTTGTCCGGGCCGTGTGGCCTGGCCTCTCCCTCTTGTCCCCTTTTCTCTCCTTGTGACTGCGGAGTAGGGTGAGCTCCTATGGTTTGTGGAGGGAGAAACACGTTCTGGGGGTCTGGCCTGGGTTCTCCAGGGAAGATCTCGCCTTGATCGGGGGGAGGTACTGGTGTTCCCACATCTATGGGCTGCAGAGGTAGTGGATCTGCTGCCCTTGAGGGTTCCACCACAAGCGGTGGTACCCTAGTGGGGCTACATGACCCTTCAGTTGGCCATTTCCCTCTGCCCCCTTTCTCCGGGCCCACTTTCCTTTTCTCCCCGGGTCTCTCTGGTTCCTCCCCCTCCACCAGCTCCCACATTCAGTTGGCCTTCTTCGCCAACTTGATTATGGCTCTGTAGGCATCTTCCTTTGACGGCTTGTTTTTCTTTGGTGCCATTTCCTTCATTTTTTTCCCCTGTGAAGACAACTATAGGAAGAGAACAAGAGTCATCCCATGCCTGCATTACTATGTATATATTGTATATATATATATATATATATTTTTTTTTTGTTTTGTCACACCACTTGTGACCTCACTGTATTGGGACACCTTCTGTTGGCACTTCCCCCATTTTTTTAAAACAAACCCTTCAAAGTAAGCCCTGTGTTTGTAAACCCCCACCTCTATCCCCCAAAGCGCTTCTCGTGGCCTACACCCCTTTTTGACCTTCTGTTGCCCCTGCCCCCCTCGCGAGGCCCCCTGCTACCAACTGCCATACTTGCTGCTGCCTGCTTCACCTGCAGGTCGCTATGGCAAAAAACTCTTTTTTTTTTTATACATATATATGGGCCTCTCCCTGCTGGCCCTTTCTTAGAAAACACTCCCCTTAATTGTTTATTCCTACTTCCCATTTGATGCTGTTATTATTGCTTATTACTTACTGAATATTGCTTATTACATATTGCAATTGAGTACTGCTTACTAGTTATTGCCAAAAAGCCTCGTGTCTACCGAGGCCTTGCTCATAATCCCCCCCTGCAAGCATTTTTTTTTGTTATGGCCTACCCGTGGCGTGCTCCTTCGACGCCACGGCTGCCATGCACAAGTCCCCACACAAGACAAACCCTGTGTTTTGGTTCCCCCCCACATCTTCTCATCTTGGCCTCTTCCCGCCTTCCCCTCCATGGTTTGTCACTGCATTTGTCATTCTCCCATGTCCCATTATCCCAGCACTGGCCTCAGCTCTCTCCAGCCAGGCGCTGGCCTGTTCCCCTCGCTTCTGGCCCATTGCAGGCCTCCTCCCCTTTTGGGTGTTTCCCCCCGCCTCTCTCCTGAGGCCCCCTGTCATCCAAAACCCCGCTGCTTGCTATCCCCCAGGCCTTCCAGGCCTGTGCTTCTGCTCCCCTCTCCCCAATGACCCTCCCCCAGCTCCAATCCCGGTCCCATGCAAGGCCCATGCCAATCACAGACCCCACACCATGCTGCCCCCATGTTTGGTGTGCTATCCCCACACCATTCCAGCATTTAAACGCATTGTCCTCCGGTCTCAGCCCTCGCCCTTCTCTCAAGACCCTCACCAGCCACCCTACCCTCGTAGTCCCTTAAAAACAGCCTTGCACTGCACCATCATGCTCGTTCTTGTGGAATCAGCCTTCTCCGCTCAGTGCTTGCTGCTCTCCACTTGCTACCACTGAAGGGCCCCTCCCGATACCACCAGCCACGTGGTGGACCCAGAACACTCGTTCCTCTCTTTTGCCCAGCTGCTCTCTCCCCTTATTACTTCTCAACACTGCTCACCAAAATGCTCACTTCTTTAACACTGTGCTCCCGAAGATTACCGACAATGTCCCTACCATGTGTTGCAAAACGCTCGTTTCGTTTTTTTTTTTTGATTCCCTCTTGCCAAATATCCCTCTGCAGGGTTCAAAACCCCCAACCATATGCCTGCAAGGTTGTAAATGATCTTCTTGAACCATAAGCTCTTACAACATCTGCTAACCCAGATTGCTACCTGCTCCCCACTCTTGGCCATGTGCCACAACCACCAACACTCTTTCATTTTCTTTCACCAAACTTGCTCTCCCCGGGAAAGCTACTTCCAAGTCCTAATTATTTACATATATATATATATATATATATATATATATATATATATATATATATATTTATTTAAACCATCCTTCACCTAGCTTGCTCAGACAAGCTCAGGCACCGCTTGCTCTACCACTCACTCTGCTCCTGGTCCTGAATCCTAAATGACCACTTGCCAAGCCATGCAACTCAAACATAAAAAAACACCTATGCAGATAAATCAGTTCTCTCTTTTTTAAACTAGCAACCATTGTAAAACTTCTTATTCTCTTTCCAAAATTGTATGAAAAAACTTCTCTCTTTTTTAAAAAAAAAACACATCCAAATCATTATTCTCTTTCTTCAAATTTTACCTGTTTTTTGGTTCACAAACCTCCAATAGTTCTGCCAGTCTGACGTGCTGCAGCTTCCGTAAATCAAACACTCCAGCAAAAAGTGGTTGAGGCCCCCTTGTGCTGTCCCTTATGTACCTCCCTTCGCCCCTCCCTTTCCCGTTACCTGTCCTTTGTTCTAGTCCTTAGCCCTTCCCCTTCCATCCCCCCCCCTCCCCTCCTGAGCACAACCATTCCATGACAGAGGAAAGGGGTGCACCAGGACAACCTGGTCTGTGCTTTAAAGGGCAAACTCCATTGTTGAAGAATTGATTTTACTGTAAATAGTATTTGCCTGTGCAGAAATGTTGTTCAGCTGGATGCTAGGACTATGCAGATTGCTGTTTTTAAAAGTGAGACAGTGACTTTCACTGGGAAACAGACCATACAATTGTGAGGAAGAGCATCAAACATGCAGCAGGAAGAGACAGTTGTACACAGTATAAGATGTACAACCTTTCTAATTGACTGGTTGATGGCCATTCCATTGCCATACAGTCATAAAAATGAAGTGTAGTTCAGGAAAGGGATGTACATCAGTTTTGCAAAAATCCAGTTATGAACAAAACACTACAAAAAGAAAACCACTTACGGACATACATTACTCTTTATTTTCCAAATAATTTAAACTCTACACATTTTTAAGCAAAAGCAGCTAATAAAGAATCATCTCTGGTCCAAACTATAACAAATATAAAAAATTCAGGTTTCAGCTAGCAGTTATTTTTGTGCTATCAGTGAGTAAAAAAAGGCTTGAAAATATATTTAGTAAAAAGATACAAAAAACAGGCTCAGCTATTAAGTGTGCAGTGCATGTACCTAAGGGGGTTCAGCTATAGCATGCAACAGGGGCAGTCCATGTTGTTCAACCAGGTGCTCAATATATATGGAATAAATACATTTTGTTTTTGTTCAGTTGGCATATCACTCCAGACAGCCTGCTGGCTGGTCCACATGGAAAAAGTAAAAAAATAAATATTAGGCAATTCAAAGCAAATAGATTAAAATTGACTGTATTGAATTGGTATACAGTCCAACAGCAACATGTTGACAGTGACTGACACTACAGTGACAACAGCACCAGGTCACTGTAGTGTCAGCGCTGGACCCCGGCACTGTTTTCTGGGGGTTTTGCACCCCCTTCCCCTAATCAGCTCTGACTCAGAGTTGATTATTTTAATTGGGAGGGTGCAGGGGGCACAGCCCCCTGAAGAAAACATGGTAGGCAGTAACTGCCTTTGTGCCGACCACAAATGCGGTCTACATAAAGGTTTCACTGTAACGTGTCATAAATCTTATGGAAATGATGGAGGAAACACAAATATCCAAATGTTGAAGATTATTAAAAAGAAATACAGGAAGTTGTGTGTTCTACATGAAGATTTTATACATTCAAGACCTTTCATTTCAAAATGCAACATTTTGTACAACAGTCAGAGCCACAACTCATTTCTAGCTTAACTCTTAGACTTCCAACAGAATTAGAATATATTGGAGTTCAGGACAGATAATTCAGTCCATGGCCCTGTAAGGGTTTTAAAATACTAATTTATATTATTTTTGTTCCGTTGACATACCACTCCAAACAGTCGGCTGGCTGGTCCACATAGACATATAGATATATACATAAATCTTGTAGGTGTTGCAGCATTTACTGTTAATTAGCCATCATATAATCAAAAAGCATCTCAACTCAGCTAAAGTAAGTGGCTTCACATAACTTCCCAAACAGTAACTAATTCCATTGTGCCATTCCCCAAGAACTGAGTTACCCGTGTACAGCCACACCCTTAATGTTTCAATGTCATCTGATGAAGACGTCAATATGACATTGAAACTTTAAGAGTGTGGTTGTATACGGGTGGCTGAGTCCACGGGGAATAGCAAGGTGGAATTAACTACTGTTTGGAAGTTACATAAAGCTTCTTAGCTGAGCTGAGGTGCTGTTTGATTGTATGACAGCAAATTAATGGTAACTTCTGTAACACCTGCAAGATTTATGTATATTTCTATGTGGACCAACCGGCTGACTGATTGAAAACATAATGTTAGGGGTTTGCAATCTTCAAGAACTTAACAGACCACTAACTGGACTATAACCACTTTTACAAGATCCAGGGATCCTGGTATTATCTATGTGAATGCTTAATTTCAGGCTATTCTATTCGGGGACAGCTGTGTTATTGAAGTGCAAAAATAGGAGTTGGACAGTAAACTGCCTACATAAGCGTGATATAGAGATACTAATGGGTAGATGTGTACCTTTTTTCTTTCTGCAGAGAAAGCAGAAATGGGAAGGAAGGTTCCTAAATGACTTCCATTTAAAAAATGTTTATAACTATGGCCCGGATACTCAGACTGCACCTGGCAGTGGGGCAAGCCTGGGCACAGTGCAACTGGGATGCGTCAGGGCCAGGACCAGGTGATAGTCATTGGTGATGCGCCATGGCACAGCACTGTTGAATATGGCACAGACAAAGCACAGGGATACACCAGCACAACTGCAGTTGTGCTAGGCACATCACCCATGATATTCAGTGGGGGGCATGTAAATGAGGCCATAACATATGCAAGGTGCAAATGGGGCCATTTGCATGTCATTGCTCATTGGCAGGGTCAGTTGCAATAACCCACATACAATTTCAAATGCCTTTAACGCCATGTTTTCCGAATTGTCTGCCCCTCCTTCCCTGTCCCTCCCCCCAAAGACCCCTAGCACCTCTCCACTAGGACCCAACTCCCGACCCCTATCTACCTACAACAGGTGTTGGTAAAAGAGACCCAGAAGCCACTTGCCAGCCTCTCCCCTCATAGCGGGGCAGGGCACGATAGCCTCGAACCGAAACTGCTCAGGCTAGGGGCCCACCTCCTAGCCAGGCCTGTAACGTACATCTTCAATACCTCCCTTACCACTGGAATCATCCCAGACATCTGGAAAGTGGCCAAGGTGGTCCCCGTCCTTAAACAAGGCAACCCCAAAGATCTCCTAAACTATCGACCCATCGCCATTCTGTCTGCTACCTCCAAGATTCTGGAGAAAGTTGTGGCCTCTCGGCTAACCCAGTATATACAGAACCACAGCCTCCTCTCTCCGGCTCAGCATGGGTTTAGGAAGGGGCATAGCACGGCTACCACCCTTGCTGTAGTCACCTCGTTGATCAGAACTGCCACCGACCAAGGCAACCTTACCGGTGCTATCTTTGTGAATCTCTCCAAAGCCTTTGACAGAGTTGATCACTCCCTCCTCAGCTCCACTCTTCTTTCCCTTGGACTCTCACCCCCTGCCCATGCTTAGTTCCTCAATTACCTCTATGGAAGGCAGCAGTACACCAACTTTAATCAGACCCTTTCCAACCCTGCATCTGTCCTTTGTGGGCTCCCTCAGGGTTCTGTCCTTGGCCCTACCCTCTTCTCCCTTTTCATTAATGAACTGCTGTCCATCACTGCACATGGGCATACCACCCTGTATGTGGATGACCTTGTTATCTTGGCCAGTGGCCGGGACATTGCCACCATAAATTCCCAACTAAACTCTGACTTCAAGCGCATCCAATCCTGGCTGGTGGAACACAGGCTTACCACCAATCTCAAGAAAACCCAAGCCATGCTTTTTGCTTCCCTGAACAAGACAAAATCCTGCCTCACTCCCCTACAAATCTATGGGGCTGATGGCTCTCCCTTGCAGACGGTGACCGCTGTCAAGTATCTGGGCATCACTCTAGATCTGCAGCTAGATCTTACCCTACACATCCGGAATGGCTGCAAGGCAATGAATGGTAAGCTCGGTCTTGCCTACAGAGCCAAAAACTGCTTGACCACAGACGCTCGTGTGGCCCTAGCCCGGGGGTCCTCCTCCCTACACTCTGCTATGGGCTAGTAACCTTTGCCCCGGTGCCTAAATCCAGCCTCTTGAAATGGGACATGGCCTACAACAACATCTGCTGCTTTGCGCTCTCTGTCACTCCCCTCACGCACCGCTGTGACCTCTACACACACCTAGAGTGGCTCCCTCCTGAGAAGCACCGCACCTTCGTACTTGGGAACTTCATCGACAACATCGTCAGATCAGTCACCCCTGCTGCCCTCACCCTTCCCCTCAACCCTGACACCCCATCCTACCCTCTTAGGTCGGGCGATGCTGAATCGCCTAGTTCCTAGAACCCACACCTTTGCGGGCGATTGGGCCTTTGCCACCTATACCCCAAAAATATGGAACTCACTCCCAGCCCTTACTCGGTCCTCCTCCTCCCATCCCAGATTTAAAGCCTCCCTTTGGAACTTCCTGAAGGTATCCACCACATGTCCCTGTAACTTGTAGCACACTAGCGCCTGGTATGCTGGGGGGTCTCAGCGCTCACAGCGTCCACTGCACTTACCCTCCTGTTAACTGGTCGAGTAACTATTACATGACTTCCTTGCATCAGGCTTACTCCCTGTCCTCCTTCCCTATGAGTTCAATTGGCTCTCTATACCCTTCCTCCCTGTTGTCCTTTCCCCAGTGTACCCCCCAGTGCCCCACCCCTTTTTTGCTAGCACTTACTTCTGTTTGCATTTGATTGAACCTGTTTATGTATTTTGCTGTTTGCTGCCTAACTCACCATGTATGTACCTCACTTTATTTATCATGTCCTAAATCATCTCAAATGCTGATAGCTACATTTTCAATCCCTGTTAAGCCTATTATTTTTCTGTATGTCAAATTTTATTATTGACTGTTATCTCACTGTATGTTAACTTGACTCACTCACTGTTCTTGTACGCATCTACCTTGTAACCCTCTCGGGTCGCACCTGAAAATAGGCACATGGCTGTCTAGTGTGCCTTACCCAGTTAACAAAAGCAAATAAATAATAAATAAGCAAATTATGGCCCCATTTGCATGCCATGTGCAAGGCAGCCTGGTGACTTGCGCCTGGCACCTGCACAGCATGATGTGTGCACAGTGGGGGTCCCAGGGCATCCCCCGTCCTGTAGCCATGATCGCGGTACACACCATGGCACACACATCACCCTGGTAGTCCAGGGTACCCCGTCCCTCCTTCCTGATCCCCAGCAAATGTAGAAGAAAACATTCCCTGGTGGTCTAGTGGACCTCTGTCCTTCCAAATCACCAGTAAATGTTGGAATATCCAGTCCCCGGTGGTCTGGTGGACCGCCTGAGCACCTGATCACCAGTAATTGCAGGGATATCCATTCCCTTGTGGTCCAGTGGCCCCCTTCCCTCCTGAGCCCCTGAGTAATGTATAGTTAGACCATCCCTGGTAGTCTAGTGGACCCACTCCTGTTACCTTGATCAAGCCATTCACATATGTGGGACTGCCTAGAACAGTATGCCTTACAAACCCATTGGTCCACACGGTGGACCAATGGGTGTACAGCCCATACTGTACCTGTGATTCACCGGGTGGCCAGGCAATATGTGAGCGTGTTGCAGCTGACTGCCGATGATGGAGGGGGAGAGTGGGGTGAGCAAGGGGTCCCGTGTGGGTGGGAGGGGTTGGGAGTGCCATTGGATCACCAGGGAATTATGTTATGGTGGTATGCTGCGATCGGGGTAACGGGAGGGAGGGGGGTCCACTGTACTACCAGGAACTGGATATTTCAACATTTACCAGTGATCAGGAGGGAGAGGGTCCACTAGACCACCATGGAATGGTTTCTTCTACATTTACCAGTGATCAGGAGGGTGGGGGGGTACCACTAGACCACCAGGGAGATGTGAGTGCTTTGGGACGGTGTTCTGGGTATGCAGGTGGCCAGCCACGGCTGGCGGTTGCTGTGTTGTACCCTGCAATATGGCAGCATGCCTGTGGGTGGCCAGGAGTTGTTCCATCATTTCACAGGCTCAACTTTGAGCCCCCCTATTCGGCACAATGCAGGGTTGTGCCAGCATATGCATCACACATCCTGGGCTGAATATCGGGATGTGCTGCATATGCATGGAGATGCCCCCTGCATTTGCGCTGCATACATTATCATTGTGCCCCAGTGCATCAGGAGTTGCACTGTGCCAGGCAGCATTCTCAATATCCTACTGGGGCACAATGCAAGTCTATTGCGTCATGTGCAACCCCTTTGAATATCCGGGCCTGAAAGTTTAAAACACTATTTTTATTTTCCTCTATAAATACAGTTGCAATGTTTCTTTAAGGAAATATGCACTTTGCTTTACCTTTCTTACATAATTGAAAATATGAGTATGTGTATAGCCTGTATAATCTCCGTTCTATTTTTTTTATTTTGTTTTTTATAATAGTCATGTTTTCCTTTTTGGGGTCAGTTCTTAGTGTTGCCTTTTTCCTTCCTAATATTAATACTTTAAGTAATGATCTGTTACATCATCTAATGGCATAACATTAAGGTACATTTACTTTTCAGTTTAAGTTTTAGCTCAGGGCTGCTACTCAACTGATGTCACGAGGTTCTGCAATAGGTCAGTAATTGTAAAAAATATTAAGTAATTCATTGCAAACAGATTAAAATGCACTGTACAGAATGATGGAAGATACACAAATGCCCAGATTTTGAAATTTACTAAAAAGAGATAAAGGAAGCTGTATGTTATCTATAAAGATGCTATATATTATTTTCATCAGTTCACTTGTTACAGTCTGTGCCCACATCCTCCTCCATCCCTCACAAAGATACCTACAGGCAGCTAAAATGGTTCCATCATAAGGTACAGTAACATTTGTGTACCATCAGCTTTTACTGTAGAACATGCAACAAGGTGAAACTCCAGTTGACATTAGTTTCTCTCGGCACATAATGTGATGGGGCACTGTTGGGCATTTTGAAAATACATTTTGCATTGATCTAGCTTCTGCTATTCAGAGTTGGGGCTTATTAGATTTTATTTTCTAATTCAGTTTCTTGGTTCCCCCCCACATCCTTTTCCATTTGGTTTTCTTCTTTGCCTCCTTCTGGTTGCTTCACTACTTCTGTTTCTGGGATGTCACAATTATCTGTTCCAGCATTAAGTTCCGTCCCCTCACCCATCTTTTCCTTGTAGTTACGCTTGAAGAATCCAACCTAGAGATACAAAAACAAATTCTCCATTATTGCAATTCACTGGATTGCAGTGGGGTCCTATTGTGGTTCTAATTTTTTTTTTATTTCGTAAGTATCCATCTTCTGAGGAAACTGGGGATAGCACAGCTGAGCAGTTAGATCACAAAGCTTTTATTGTAAATTGATGACCATGGGTAAAGAAATAATGTGTTATATTACATGAGGAAATGCAGGTTACTGAAGTTAAGAATTTAAAATCTGGATCATGAATAACCTCTTGTTATAAAATATGAAAGAGCACAAGTAAAGTAATGAATCTAAGGGTGTTGTCATCAGTGAGTTGAAACCAAGCAAGCAGCATGCTACTAAATGTTGAGAGAGCAAACACAAATATGTGGTGCATTACTAGGGTAAAAAGGGAAGTGATCCTTCCCTTTACAAGGCAGTGTTGGACTCCACCAGCAGTCTTGCTTAAGTTTATCTCTAGTAAATGTTTTTGTTGAGTAGCTTAGCAGTGTAGTGAAAATATGATACATGCAAGATGGTATTCAGACATCATATCAGCACTGTACATCAAGTGCAGTAGGTTCAGAAAATTTGGTTTAGTCAGGTTACACAAAACACTGAAATCGTAAAACTGATTAACATAGTAAGTATTTCTAACAGGGTACATATGTTATAAGAGATGGTGATTTTCCATAAATGTTTCAGTTGTCTGTAGGGTAGCAAACACACCATATTGTGTGGTTGTAAACCTGCCATTGTCAGGGGACCTAGGGACCAAATCTGGTTACAGTTGGGATCAACAGGGGGCATCATAGAAGAACTCAGGGGTATCTGAGCAAATTGCTTAAGTTTGTCTCACTAAAGTACAGATGGGAAAGTGAAGAGATATAGAATGTTTAGAACATGGGCAAACATGTTCATTAGTAGTTTCATAGGCAAGTGACCTTAGGAGAGATTACTCATACCAACATTTTTAGGCCCAGAGAAGAGACGGCTATAAAGGTATATGATCACAATGTTCTCAATTATCAATCAGATACATTGTGAAGACTATTAAGATCTTTGAGCCAGTGAGTGCAAACAGAAGTATAGGATTTGTACTCATACTGAGGCGGGAAGGATAACAGGAAATATTTGAAGGCATTACTTCACAAAGAAGGCAATTAGCCCACCAATAAGATTATGGAATATAGCATTATTCAGACTGTAAAAACCGGTAAAGAAATGTTCCTAACTGAACGTGGTTATGAGGGTTGCACAGTATAAGTAGAGGTAGCATTCTGGGTGATGCATTCTGATGCGAATGCATACTTAATTTATGTACAGAAGAGATGATCAAGACTGACTCAACAGCCTTTCAAAACCACAATATTATACTATTGTGTTATGTCAAGTTTTCATCTGCATTCCTGAATAAAGCACATTGTGAATATATGAATATTCTCATATATTCACAATATGCTTTATTCATAAACACAGCCACCTAGGTTGGAATGTATGTAATGGGGGATGCAGTGATGTGCACCTGTGGAGGGGGGAAAATCCTATGGCATTTACCAGTAGCCCCATATGTAGACAAATTGACACATAACAGCATGACCAGGGGTATGGATCAGGATATGGGAGGGACTGCTGGAAGCAGACATGCCTCTTGACTCATATAACATGAACTGCACTGCAAAAAACATGGGTCTAACTGATGTGCACACAAAGAAGTGTATGTGGACTTGAAAACACAGACACAGACCATACAGAACAGAAGCTGGGAAGGCAGCCTTAAGTTGATAGACAGGCCAGGATGGCAGACTTGCACTCCACTCCATGGACCATGGCCAGTGGCCCCATGCTTGATGTTGGATGTGGGAAGGGGGCATGCTGGCAAGCAAGATCCAAAGCACTGCATGGTGCCAGGACACTAATGGCTCCTGCAGAGGACAAGGTTCAAACATGGCTTAACATAAAGGTTGGCATCAATGTGTTTGAATGTGAACAATTGATCCTGAGCACCATCAAGCACAAACTACATGGCATAAGGGCCACCACCAAACAGAAGATAGTGGCTGGATACTAGTCCAGCTGCCAGACTGGTGGTGGGTCAATACCATGAGGCCCCACAGTGGACCTCATACCCATTGAGGCCATCATGGCAGAAACCCTGATACAGGATATGCATGATGGGAATAAGGATGGAATAGATACTGTACCAGGTAAGTGCCTCCAGCAGTATTTTGACACAGCTCTGTCCAGCAGACACTGGCCATGGGGAACCAGAGTGTCCACAAGACATGATCCCACCATCTTCACCTGCCATTGACAGTATGCATCAGCTGTCAACAGCAGGTAAGCACCACTATGCAGACTGTAACGCAGCAAAGATTGTGCCCCTGAACAGCCATGCCAAACATATAACCACACTTCCTTTTTTACATGCTCACTGCAACATGCGGTACCATGGGAGCAGGAGCATGACATGACTGAGAGTCCAAATCAATAAACCAGGACATCACCCAGGATGACAGGGCTCTCAAACATGGATATACCACAACCTGAATAGCAGGTGGTGCAAATGAATACAGGCATGGCACTCAGCACCTCACAGCAGAACACTCAAAGCACAGTAAGCCACAGTGCAGACCCAATGGTACCATACCCACTGCCGCTGGGGCTCAAAGACATTGGCCAACCCAAAAGGGATAGAGGTACACATGTCCACAGCCACACCACTGTGGGTACAACACACACAGGTAACCTTATGCCCATGAACACAGACACTGACTTGGACACTGATGAGTGATACTCACTGACACACTGATCTGCAGGGTTTGCCCACTATTTCCAGGATCCAAGGGCACTGGTCTGCTCAAAAGGGCAAGAGATACACATGTCCACTGCCACACCACTGTTGCCACAACACACACATGTGGTCCCATGGCTGTAGGCACAGAAACCCACATGGACACTGTTGAGTGATAGTTATCAACACACCAGCCTCCAAGGCACCCTTGGTAGACCAGCCAACTCCACTGTTTCTACCTTGAATTACACAAGCTGGAGCTGGAGATACTGCATGACAGAAGGTAAAACACAGAGCAGGTGGGACCACTTGCTGCATAGATGTAGGGTGCCTAGAATGAACTATACAAGATAATGAACGTCCTTGAACAGCCGGTCATGCAGTAGACTGCACCTGCTTGGCATCCCTGCATGTTTGCCCAACAGAGTTTTCCACTGAGTGGCACCAGTGGAGATGGCCAAAAGCCCACAACAGTGCAGGGTACAGTCTGGTCCATGGAGTGATAGGTCAAAAGGCCTCTCAAGGCACCTTGGCACTAGCTTATCAATTCCTCAAGGGCAAGGCACAGTAGCCCCTTCCCCCCGGTTCCACATTGCACATGACACATCTTCACATCACAAGACACTCCTAGTGCAAGGAAATACTCAGTAAATAGTTACATATTACTGTGGAAGACCCTGGAGTATCCTACCACCTAGCCCATGTCCACACAGGATCTTGCATTCAGAGGAAGGAGCAGCTGACTAAAGAACTAGAACTTTTCTTATTAATAAAACACTTCTAACTCAGCAGGATCCAGTGTCTGTTGGGATTAAGCAAACAGAAGCTTTATTAGACGTGGGGGGTCTCATTTAGGGAAAAAAAGTCAGTGTGTTTTTATGTGTTGGGGAAAGGGTACTATATTAACTTCTTAGTTTGCTAAGTCAGGAGGAGAGAAGTTAATTGGGGCTGTAACTTAGCCAGTAGAAAACCAGGTGTCTCCAATTACAGTTCCCTTCTGCTACCATTTGGCAGACAAGAATCTTGCTTTCAGAGCAAGGATCAGCTGACGAAAGAGCTAGAACTTTTCTTATTAATTGCCCTCCTTCCTTCCCTTCCACCCTACCACCCTTAGCCAGTTCCACTTTTATAGGCAATAGGAAGGGAAGGATCACTGAGACACATATGTTTCATTATCCTTGAAGGAAAAGAGTAGCTCTCCATCCCTCTAGCTGCTGGAGGTCTGGCTTTAAGTAAGGCAGAAGGAGACTACCAAAGAATACAGGAAGTTCCTGTCCCAGAACAGGAAAAGCAAGAGCTGTAGGGGCACATAGACAGTAGGAATGCAGGTGGAAAAATAAATAGAGGGAGGACAAAGTAAGCATACAAAGCAACAGGAGAGGGGCCACAAAATAAGACATGATGAGAGTGGGGCGGTGCAATGGCTGTGGGGCAGCAGTCCTCTGGGAGACATTCTGAAGGCTGCAATGGTGCCTTATTTACAAGCACCTCTCTGGTCAGACGGAAGAGGCTGCCCATCTACAGGACAACCTTGTTAGGATTCTTGAAACCTCGTCCACACCCAGGGACCACTAGGATCACTGCCGCTGCTTCAGAGGTTGCCAAGAAAGAGGAGCAGTTGGACCAAGGTGGGCTCAGAGAGGTTGAGGGTGGTGGAACAGAGATGCATCCTTCCAGTTGTATCTGTCCACAATTCATATGCTGTTCTGATGGAGAGTGGTTCCTCTATGGAGGCTCCTAGAGTGGAGACCAAGCAGGATGCTGGGAACCTTCACAAAGGAGACCCACAGGAGGGTGTCACAGGACCCCACAGGGGAAGGAAACAACTCCTGGTGTGGGACTCAATCATTGAGGGGGTAGAACTGGGGGACGGAGGGGATAAGGAGGTAAGGTGCCTGCCTGGTGCCATGGCTTGGAGGGACAGGGAGTGAATCCTCAGGATTGCGGTAGCAGCTGCATGGGGAGGATCAGGATGTCATTGTTCACCTTGGGACAAATTATCTGGCTGGTAATGGGATCAGAGCAGTGCAAGAGGAGTTTGTGGAGTTGGGGAGGGGCCTTAGACAAGTAGCACATACAGTAACCTTCTCAGAGGTGCTGTCTGCCTATGGCACAGGTGATGCTAGGGTACTCCACACCATGAGATTCAATGAATGGTTGAAAAACTGGTGTGGAGCACAGGGTTTTGGCTCCATTAGGGAGTGGGAGTCCACCTGGAAGGATACAGGCCTGTACTGGAGCAATGTTATGCATCTGTTTGGGAGCGGGACTGGGATCCTAGGTGATAGGTTTAAATGTTTCATTGGCAAGCATTTAAACTAGCCAAGGGGGATGCACTGAAAAGGAGCAGGTGCATCCCAGCCTCCCCCATGAAACATGGTAGTTAGTGAGGTAAACACCAAGGTATAGAAGTCAATAGGGAGCAGGACAAGGGTAAATGTAAAAAAAGGCAAAGGCAGTAAGGACAAAGATGTGGCAAAAAGGGTTAAGGCCATCAAAAATTGAGCGTGATGAGTACCAATGCCCATAGTCTGGGTAACAAGCTCCCTGAACTAGTGGCTTTGATGGAAGAGGGATGCCTGGATATTGTGGCAGTCACAGAAACATGGTACACAGAGAACAATGACTGGGATGTCAACATACCAGGACACACAATCTACAGGAGGGACATGAAGAGTAAAAGAAGAGGAGGAGTAGCTTGTTATGTAAGGGATGGGATCAAAGCAATGAAACTAAAGGGTAAACAGGGAGTAGATGAGGCACTGTGGGTCACCCTGGAGACAGGAAATGGCACCACAGTCCTCACGGGTTTTGTATACAGACCCCCAACTCTCAGTGGGAGGCAATGGACAAGGAAATGATAGAAGATATCCTTAGAATGGCAGAAAAAGGGGAGAGATATTGTTGATGGGGGACCTGAATATGCCAGATGTTAACTGGAGCACCTTTGCTGCAACCACATCTAAGATCATGGTCATTTTCGATGCCCTACAGGGGCATGCCTCAGACAAGTAGCCTTGGAACCCACTCGGGAGAAAGCAATCCTAGACGTGGTTCTCTCGAAAGGGGATGGAGAGAGGATCTCGGACTTAGAAGTGGGTAGTCATCTGGGAACAAGTGATCACCAAATAGTGTGGTCCACAGCCATAGAATCAAGTCATACAAAAGCAAGAGTACTGGACTTGAGGAGGGCTGCCTTTGGGAAAATGGGAGAGTGCCTCAGAAAAGCACTAGCGAATGGGCAAGGTGGGGTGTAGGAACAATGGGGGAAAATCAAAACAGCCATCACAGAGGCAACAAGCCTTTGTGTGAAGCAAATCAACAAAACAAAATGAAGGAAAAAAAACATGATGGTTTTTCAAAAGAGGTAGCGGGGAAGGTTAGGGAGAAAAAGGTAGCATTCAGGAAGTATAGGGAAACACAGAAGGTGAAGGACAGAGAACAGTACCAGTTAAAGCAGAAGGAAGCAGGGAAGGCAGTCAGAATAGCAAAGGCCCAAACTGAGGAAAAGATAGCCAACTCAGTTAGAACGGGGATAAAACCTTTTATAGGTACATTAGGGAGCAAAGAAAGACTAAGGGAAGGATAGTGAGGCTTAATAAAGGGAAGTAAGGGGAAGGGGAGGGCAGGGGGTGACAGTGAAAAAACAGGGATACTGAATGAGTACTTCTGCTCAGTATTCACAAAAGAAGAGGTGGGGAGATATCTAAACCAAAGAATGGAAGCACTCTGGATAGAGGGGTTGATATCAGTCCATTCACAGAAGAAAGGGTCATGAAAGAATTTCTAAAACTGAAGGTGGACAAAGCGATGGGGCCTGACGGGATTCACCTCAGAATTCTAAAAGAACTAAGAGGAGAACTAGGGACACCACTGACTACACTTTTTAACAAATCATGGGAGAATGGTGTGGTACCTGAGGACTGGAGGAAGGCAGATGTGATCCCCCTTCAGAAATGTGGGAGCAAGACAGAGGCAGGAAACTACAGACCTGTTAATTTGACCTCAGTGGTAGGGAAAATGATGGAATCACTTCTGAAGGAAAGACTGTTGAGTACCTAGAGGCCAGTGGGGCACAGGAGCCAAGGCAGCATGGATTCACAGTGGGAAGGTCATATCAAACAAATCTAATAGATTTCTTTGACTGGGTTACCAAAGTAGTAGACCAGGGAGGGGCTGTGGACACGGCCTACCTCGACTTTAGCAAGACATTTGACACAGTCCCACACAAAAGATTAATTAACAAGTTAGCCAGCCTGGGAGTGGGTCCCAGGGTTGTAGCCTGGGTAAAACATTGACTGGACAACAGGACGCAGAGGGTAATAGTAAATGGAGTCCACATCCGATGAAAAGGGGGTTACTAGTGTGGTACCTCAGAGTTCAGTACTGGGACTGGTTCTCTTTAATGACTTTATAGGTGACATTGCAGAGGGACTGGAAGGGAAAGTGTGCTTCTTTGCTGACAACACAAATATCTGCAACAGGGTTGATACAGACGAAGGGGGGGAAGGATGAGAAGGGACTTGGCAAGGTTGGAGGAATGGTCAAAAGTATGGCAGCTTAGATTCAATGCAAAGAAGTGCAAAGTAATGCACTTGGGAAACAAAAATCCAGGGGAAGAGTACACAATGTGGGGGGGAGGTTGTATTAACAACAACAAAAATGGAAAGGGACCTGGGGGTAGTCATATCAGAAGACTTAAAGGTAGGCAAGCAATGTGAGAAGGCAGTAAGGAGGGCTGGTGGGATACTGGGATGCATAGGGAAAGGCACCACCAGTAGAAAACAGGAAGTTGTTATCCCTATATACAGATGGTTGGTGAGACCCCATCTGGAAGATTGCATGCTGTTCTGGAGACCTCATCTCTGCAAGGACATAGACAGGATGAAGGCAGTCCAGAGGAGGGCAACTAAAATGCTGCAGGTTCTGCACCAGAAGCCTTATGAATAAAGACTAAAGGAGCTTAATATGTATCCTCTAGGAAAGGAGGGAGAGGAGGGACATGATAGAAACATTTAAGTATCTCAAGGAAATCAATAAAGTCCAAGAGCGTAGCATCTTTCAGAAAAAGAGATGTGCAATAACAAGGGGGCACAATTTGAAGATAGAAGGGGGACAGCTCAGGGGCAATGTAAGGAAGTATTTTTTCACAGAGAGGGTAGTGGATGCATGAAATAGCCTTCTTGAGGATGTTGTGGAGTCAAAAACAGTGGGAGAATTCAAGAATGCATGGGACAGACATACAGTAAAGCAATTCTTGTCGGGGGTAGGAGGAAGTAGGCTGTTGGTTAACTAGGATCTGCAGTTTATCCAATAGGTAGGGAAATGGGCAGACTGGGTGGGTCAAGTGGTCCTCATTTGCTTTCAAAGTCTGTTTCTATAGCACTGCTGCTCTCCTCTCCCGATGGTCACTTCACCCACTGAATGCATCCCACACTAGCAGATACCCTGTGTGCCTGCAAGACTGTCCAGCTGTCCTGCTGCTGCTGTGTCCTCACTGCCACTACATCTCCAAACTGTCCACCATCACCGTTCAGTAAACCCTCTTCAGGTAAGTGGTCCAGCAGGGGTATGTGGCATTCTATAGCCAGATTGTGGAGCATGGCACATACAATTAACACCTGACAGACTTTCACAAGTGCTAACATCGTGATGCCGGCCATCTGTTCAGGCAGCAGAAATACTACTGTACTTTCACGAACTTTCACTACAGCACTGCACGGATCATTCGGTGCATCTCATTGTACCCCTCCTCACCCTCTGTGGATGGTGAGAGGTACAGTGTTAACTAGGTATGGTCTCAGGGTGCATTCATTATCATCTGTGAAGGAAAGCAAAACACAGTCAGGTACAGTATGTACAATTGTGGGGGAAGACCTGTCGGAAGTCACACATGCATTCACTTGGCAGCCAAACCATCTAACCCCCATGGTTCTTCTGCAGCATCTGTAGCATGACTGCTTGAATATGTATACAACATGGCAGAACTGTGAGTACTTGGTGACCACACTGGTGATGACACGGACAGCATCATAGGCCAACTGCATGCTGATGCTGTGGAATCCTTTCTGGTTGTACTATGCCTCGATGCTGGAGACAGTAGTGCCATGTGTGTGCAGTTACTAACTTCCAGCACAATAAGGAGCCCATGCAGTGCATGGAACTCCACCTTGGTAACCTGCATGGTCTGCTCCATATATGGAATGGCTATGTAAATGGCCACATGGTGAACATGAGTGCTGGTCACCTGGTGCAGGGCAAGGGACACTGTGGCCTGAAAACTGTTACATCGCATGCCACCCTCTGGAATGGAATTGTATGCCAGGGCACATATTAGCTTCTGCTCTATGGTCAGTGCACAGGACAGTCCTGTGGAGGGTGCAGCATTGGCCCATACTGAATTACACAAATCCTGAAAGGCAGCATGGGCCAGGCAGAATCACTAGATGTCCCACAACCAAAAATAAGAGCATCGTCCACCATCTATTCAGTAAAATATTTATTGCTTTTCAAAAGTTACCAAAGCAAGCACATTTCCAAATATGCAAGTGTAGGACACTCCCCCTGTGGCCTGACCAGTTACATGCATGTGCACTTCCTCAGGGAATCACTGGATGCCATGCATATGGATTAGGGTGGCCTCCTGCAGGTGACCCTGTAAAACTATGGCCTGTGGTGGCAGCAATGCTCCTGCTTACAGTGTAGCTCATCCTCCAACAGGAGTACAGCCAGCACTATGAAGGGTACTTCCTGCATGTTACCATGTATTTTGCATAGGTAGGGGTCTGTGGGCCATCTGGAAATTATGCCTGCAATGTATCTCCCACTTTATGAACCCATGGATAACATGCTGAGGTCAAGGGGTTCCTTCCAGCACTATCCACATCTGGACATGTGTCCTTACCAAGGGGCATGGTACCCCCCGGTACATTGCTTTCAGTGTGGCCCATAGCGGGCAGAGATCAGTGGTGATAATGAGAGCTCATGGAAGCAATGTTGGCGGTCATGTGGGTGGTGGCCATGTATGCCACCGTCTGTCAAGATCATGGGTACCTGGCCTTCCCACTAGTCTGTGTAGGCAGTACCGTAGGAAGGGTGGGGCAGCCGCCCCGGGCGCAAGCCTCCTAGGGGGCGCAGTTTCATCTGAAGCTCACTCTATTATTAACTTGAAAAAGTGAGCACTGCAACTTACATTTTTTTTTTTAACTTTCTTTAGGTAATTACTATTTGCTGCCAGCAGGGCGCATCCGTGGACTCGCAAATCGGGGGGGGGGGGGGGATCACATGATATGTTGCTGCAGCAAGAACAATCATGTGATATACTGAGCAGACAATTTGTCTGTGGGGGCAGGCTGGCGCCCAGTGAAGTATATAAGGTAAGCAGACTCCAGAGTGTTGTTAGAGTGGCAGAGCAGTTGAGCAGAGGCAGTTAGAGAGCTGGAGTAAAGGAGAGGCAACTAGTATTGTAGAGAGAGAGAAAGAGTGTGGACTGTTTACATTGATTTTGTGTAGCAGCATTTTTGACAAGAGAACAAAACTTCCTTCCACGTCCGTGATCAGTCTAATTAAATAAATGATAATGATCTGTGTGTTTGGGGGTGAAAAAAGTAAAAACAACTTATTGATCGTCCCTCATTCAAAGAAGGCAAAGGGAAATATAGGATTAGATAATTGGGCTCAGGGCTGGCTGCTGTGTATAAAATTTGTCCATTTTGCTTTGCTTTTGGAGTGGACCCTTGTGCTGACTGACTGGCCGGTGCGGCCTTGTTCTCCCTCACCCCCTGATTCATTCATCCTCCCTCTGAGGCAGGCTGATTGATCATTTGTGAATGATGAGATCCCTTCTGGTCTGGCCCTGGGTCCCAGTCCCCTGCCCCTCTTGCCAACTCCCGAGGCAATTTTATATTTTTACAAGACAGTACAAAACATCTTATTCTCCACATCCATGGTCCCGGACTTCACCTTGCAAAAGCTGATTCAATGATTCTTGATTCCCCGGTCTCGGGTCCCTGCCAGCCACACCACCTACCTGTCTTGCAGACTCCTGCCAACTCCCCGACTAAGCCTGGAGGCTGCTTGGCTTGGCTGCACCTGCCAGCTGCCCACCCATCTGCTGCTTTCCTAATTCCGTCCAGGTGTCCCAGCAGTAGATATTTAGTTCATGCTGCTGGCTGCCTTTGTAACCAAGTCTGCTGGCTGGGGCCTAGGCTGGCTGCATTTTTTAAAATAAAAGCCCTGTGTCTCATGCCTCCTGAATCAGTCCTGAGTCCAACCCAGCCTCTACTATGAAATCAGCAGGCAGCAGTATTTACAGAAACAAAAATTATTCTGTGTGTGTGGGGAGGGGGGGATTAGCAGTAAAAAAAAAAAAAAAGAAAAGAAAACAGTTGAAACTCAAGTCTCCTTTCTTTGTGTGTGTCAGTCTGGGGGGGTATTAGTGGTACTAAAAATAAAATAATTAATCTGCAAAGAGTGTGAAGGGGACTAAGCTTAAAAAGATCAAGGGACACAAGTGAGACATGGGGTCCTCTTTCTGAAGGAGCTTTGATATACATGCTTGGGCATCCTGTGGAAATGCAGGAAGGGACCGAAACTGTGATTTCTGTGTGCTGGTGCCAGCAAACAAAATAATCTGAGGACAGGGTGGGATTAAAGGAGGGTAAGAAGATATCCAGAATAGTGGTAGAGTGGGTAAGATTATGGGTTTTAAGTGACTGCTAGAAATCCTGTCTGGGATACCCCCAGATAAAAGGGTCTCTGCCCATGAAACAACTTCAGCAGCTCTAGTGAAGCACTAGGGATGGGGACCCTATGTCAACAGGTAAAGCAGGGGCATAAGGGAGTCATCTGAGATGGATGTGGAGAGCTATGGGGGGACAAGGTAGGGAGGAGGCATCACAGACCGCAGCACCCGTGGTGCAGTCATCTTCAGAAAAGTCCTCAGGAGGCAGCAATGTTGCCTGGTGTGCAACAGGTTTGCAGCACTCACTGTGGAGCTGGGTGCAGTAAAGGAAGAACTTAACCTTCTTACAGTTATTCCCAGTGGACACTGGTGCAAGCAGCCACCACTCCTTCCCACTGCACACCGTGCCACACCTACTGTAGGTGGGGGGATGGGGAAGAAGGGTCTATACAGGCTGAGACCCTGAGGTGGCAACAGCAAACAGATTCACCCCTCATGTTCAGTTTGGTTCATCTAGTCCCCCAAGTGAAAATGCTGTACCCTGCAGGCATGCAAGAGACCAGGTTTGTGCTTAAGAGTACACCTTACATCGTTCGAGTCCAAGAAGGCAAAGACAGTGCTGGGAAAGAGCTTGTGAAAGTGATTCCATCATAAAAGGACAGAGGGTAGTGGGTGCAGAAAAGCATGGGACATGAAGGTTAGATGCCTTCTGGGGCTTTGGTTGGATGGGATGTAAGCAGGGTAGAAAGAATTGTCAATAGAGTGGAAAGCAGTCCTACTAGGCACCCGATGACCTGGTTTGCAGACTCCTAGAGAAGGTTAAGAATAGCTTTAGAAATTTTGTGGGGACATCCAAGCTGGCAGCTGCCTCACTGACTTCTGAGTTTTTTTTGCCAGTTTGAGCAGAAGGGAGAACTAGAAGAGGTTCATCCAATTGCTCACTTCAACTCATGGCTGATGGAGAGGTACAGGCAGGAGGGATGGGGTGCCTGGATATTGGAGTCACTCTTGGATGGATTGAAAGCTATTCAAGCTGGATGGCCCTCAACCCTCTGAGGAGGGCATCAGGATACCAGGGAGCAAGTTTAAAGAATTATTTCAAAAATTAGGCAGTTTTAAAGCAGCAGAGAGAGATGCTGTGCAGATGCGAACAACAAATGCACCTACTAAACTGAAAGAAGCCTAAATGGCCTCTTACCACTGCTAAAAAACATGGATGGAACAATATGGCAGGACAAATGTGGAGAAAGAGGGAGTCTAGAACAAGCTGGAGGAAAGGGGTTTCAATACTGGATCTGGGTATCTAGGAAGGAGGAGATAGGGAGGCCAAGCCTTGAGAAGAGAATTCGATTTTAGTTTTTCCTTTGTTTACACACTTCTTAAATATGGTCTCTGTCTGCTCATGCTCAAAGATTTTATTTTTAGATTTTACTTTTCTGTATTAAAAGTATGTTTTCTTCTGAAAAGCCCCAAACCACCAAGAGCATATAAACCCACAGAGCTTCTGGGGACCTTACTGACCCTCAGACCCCCCGGCTCTTTTCTGAAAGGTGTGCAAAATTAGTCTCTTGCCCAGGGCACCAAAATGCCTTCCTACGGCTCTGTGTGTAGGGTCAGCATAATGTTTTGCCTGAAAAATATGGGGTAGCTGTGGGTGCGATCCACTCTAGGTAGTCCATAGGGTATCACTGGATGAGTTGTTTCATAGAGAGCCACATGACCACCCCCCTGCAACTATGGGCAAGTCAGCCCTGGCTCCAGTGCTGGCACTATGCCCCTCTTGTTCTCACAGGGTGTTGTTACAAGGGTTGTCTGGTTTGCCATGGGACAAATCTGACATGGTGTCCCACTGTCTGTGTACTTTCAGGCTTTCAGGCTTTCCAGGGACCCCATGCCAGCTCCTTCTGAGGGCAGTCAACCCACTCTGCCCAGATACTGTAACACCACCATAATCAGGCCTGTCCATGGAGGAACAGAGAGGAGCTGGATGATGTCCAAGCACCAGGCTGTCATGGTGGCATAGCTCACCCCACAGGGCTGGGACTATGTTTTCACTCTGTGGACATTGTTGCTGTGCTGCAGTGGGCATCTACTCTTTCAACAAGTGATCTGTGCTCTGGTCTTAGTGGGCATCATACAGTAACACCCAATTTTACGTGACCAACTGAGGGATGCTGGGACAGCAGTCTGCCTGGTGAGAATGGCGCTGAGCAGGGGTCATTACTCAGCCACAGAGGTCCACCATAGGGTTCCTGGGTATGGAAATATAAATGCCCTGTCACTTTAGTGGGCTCTGTAGGATGTGCTGCCCATTGAACTTGTGTGTTCAGACCTGTGTGGTGAATCACTGTGTTGTGCCACAAATAAATGGCATTCTCTGTACTGTCCACACATGCCTTTGTGGTCTCTGATAGTTTGCTGCCTGGGGAGTTTGGGTGCCTAAGCTAGACCCTGGAGCCACCACTGGCTGTCAGAATCGTGAGCTGCAATTTAATGCAATTTCAGTTAGTTGCAATTGCACTGAATTGCAGCCGTAATTGCGGGCAGTTATATTTGCACGAAGTCGACGATTCCATCATGGCTTCTGTCTTGCCTGACAGTGCTGCAGCCAGCCACTCATCTAATTATTATTATTTTTTTTTTTAATTTGTGAGAGGGTGAACGTTCTTCAACTTCCAGCCAATTAATGTATCCTAGCTCCTTGGTGCCAACCCTCTGCCAATGAGTAATGAGAGAGGGAGGATCCAGGAGCTGTGTGTGTGCACTGTCTGAAACTGCAAAAGGTGGAGTGACAGAGTTGGACAGCGGCACAAATAGTCATCAAGGTGAGGACTGATAGTAGTGCTCAGGCTAAATTCTAAAAAGTTAATTTCTTAATTCTTAATAATCGGCATCTGGTTCACAGTGTAGGGATGACACTACAGCAGTACAGTTGGGCACATGTGGAAGGCAAAGCAAGGTCGGGGCCGGGGGGAGCCAAACTACAGCATCGAGGGACTGGCAGAGAGTGAGCTGAGAGGCCTGGTGGACTCAAGAGACTCACCACCAAGACCAGAGAGAAAGTGGAAAGACTCAGAGAGTAGTGGATTGACTTGGAGCAGTGAGGTGTACAGAGCGGCCAGCCCAGGACCAGTGTAGGGGACAGCACAGGCAGCAACCCACAGTGGGACATGGGAGCCTCTGCCAACCAGATCATCATCAGTTGGGGGAGACTGGAGAGAGTGAAAGTGAGCCCACTGAGGGGGAGATTAAGAGGCCTACTACTACTACTAGACTGAGACTGTTGCTGGCTCGGTGGGTAGGGTATACTGAGAAGGTGTCCCACGGCCCACCCATGCTAGCCAATGAGCAAGTAGATGACAGGAGGAAAGGGAGCTGGAGACTCTTTCAGATGGAGTGAGTCACCATCTGTCAGACTCGGTTGGTGGCCTGGTGGGGGTGTTGTGAGAAAGTGCAGTAGTGGCGGCAGCAGTGCAGATTTGAAGGGAGGAGGGAGGGAGCCACTGTCGTTGATGGCTCGACCACCATGCATGCAGCCAGGCAGCAAGCCATACTAGGCCAGGACGGATCAGCAGCAAACCACTATGCAACAAGCAGCCAAGCAAGCAGCAATGAGTGTGTGGGACTGGCTGCTGGTGGGCACACAGTATAGTCAGCCATGTAGCAGGCAGGGCAGGGCAGGCGGACAGCTGTGAGTAGCACTAATTTGGCCTCTCAGGCTGCACTGCAGTTGTGGCACAGCTAAGAAGAAGAGAAGAAAGTTGCAGGACTGACTTGGAGGGACAACGGAGACTGGAGGGGAGAGACAGAGAGAGAGAGCTGCCTCAGTGAACTATTCTGAGCTGCTTTTCATGTGCGACGACGACTCCTGGTAAGTGAAATGTCAATGTCTGTTCTTTTTCTGAGAGACTGAGTTGGATTTATGGCAGACACAGGTAGCAAGCAGCATTAGCATATGTTTAAAACTAAAGAAACAGTACTGTTTGGTAGCAGAGAAGGGATTTATTCTCAAAATTCAGACATTTAGCTGTTGTGGTGGTGTGTTTTTTTGGGGGGCACCTGAACTGGCTGAGGGTAGGTAGGGCTGCAGGCCTAGCTTGGCTTGGCTGAGTGCTGGATAGCAAGTGACTGGTGTGTACAAAGAAATTAAACAAAAGTGAGAGATTATGGTGATTCAGGCAGGGCTGGGTGGTCACTGTACTGTAGTATCCCACTCCAGGGTCTAAGGCTACCCTGTTTATGTGGCTCCCAGGGTGGGGTGGCATGTATCATCTCACAGAAGGATCTAAGGGCAAGGCTGCTTATGTTGATTTGAAGGTATACTACTGCAGTAACAAACTTCAGGGTCTAAGGCTCTTTATGTAGCTTGAAGTTTCAGGGGTGTACTGCAGTAGAGCATCATCCCACACTGGACACAAAGCTGGTTAAGTGGATTTGCTTTGGGGGTCTACAGCAGCATCCCACACCCTAATGCTGTTGATGTGCATTTTCAGGTGTACTGCTGCTGCAGCAACCCACACCATGGCAGGCCTGTTTATCTGGCTTCAAGGGTTTACAGCAGTATTCCACAAGAGTATACAGCTGTTTATGTGACTTTGGTGGTGTACTGCAGCATCCCACATTGGATAAAAGGCAGGTTATGTGACTATGAAGGTGTACTGCAGCATTCCACACTTGATAAAAGTCAGGTTATTTGACTATGAAGGTGTACTGCAGTATTCAACACTGGATAAAAGGCAGGCTATGTAGCTTTGGGGGTGTAGTGTGCATAAGCATCCCACACTGGATAAAAGGCTGGTTATGTGACTGTGGAAGTGTACTGCAGCATCCTACACTGGATACAAGGCTGCTTATGTGGCTTTGGGGTGTACTGTGCATAAGCAATCAACACTGGATAAAAGGCTGGATATGTCTGTGGCTTTGAGGGTGTACATCAGCATCCCACACCAGGGTTTAAGGCTGTTTATGTGACTCAGGGGTGTACTGTAGCATCCCACACCAGGCTTTAAGGCTGCATATGGCTTTAGGGGTGTGCAGCAGCATCTTCCCACACCAGGATCTAAGGCTGTTTATGTGGCATTGAGACCAGGCCGGGGGTGTGAGGGGTGCAAGTCAAGTGCGCTCACAAGGTATATAATGCAAGCAAGGCCAAACCAAAGCAACAAAGTGAATAATAAAAAAATTTGAAGTGTTCTACAGCAACTTATATTGTTAGCATTGAAAACATTTGAGGCACCCTAGGTTTCCCATCCTACAACAAGAAAGATGCAATCCCTTCAGAGTATCTTTAAATTTACATTACTGTTGACCTCAACTCTTGGTATCAGCTAGTTGGTGCACTGCAGTGAATGGTTTCATCTCTTCTTCTCCTAGGCTGTGACAAGCTTCTCCTGGTATTCACTAGGTAAATAAATGTGCTGCAAAGTTTTTTCCACTATTTGCAGTCAAAGGGCTAGATATTCAAAGGGGTTGTGCCTGGCACAACTGAGCTGCACCAGTGCAACCTCAAGACTGCACCCCAGGGCAATATTCAGAAGTGGGAATTGCACAGTATAATTCCCAATGTGCCAGGGCACAAGAATAATGTATGCAGCACATCTCCAGGGGGCGTGCCCATGCATATGTGGCACATCCCAATATTCAGCCCGGGATGCGCAGCGCATCTGCTGGCACAACCACAAGATGTATAGCACACCTGAGCTCAAAGTTGAGCTGGTAAAAAATGGCTCAAGTGCCCTCCACCCACAGGTGTGCTGCTGTATTGCAGTGTGCAACACAGCAGCCGCCAGCCGTGGCTGGCTACCTCCCCCCCGAACACTGTGCACAAGCACCCACAGATGTTTGTAGTGGTCCAGTGGTTCCCCACTGCCCTCCTATAGCACTGATTACCTTATATTGTTATATGTAATATCCCTGGTGGCCTAGTGGTTCCCCCCTCCCTGCCCATACCTCTGATTGATGTCATGATATTAAATTAAATCTCCCTGGGAATGCAGTGGAACCCCCTCCCTGCCCAAATCCCTGATTGTCGTCATATTAGCAAAACAACTGTTCTTGGTGATCCAGTGGTTCCCCCCCCCCAGCCACCCACACAGGACCCCAGCCCACCCAGCTCCCCCCCAGTCATCGGTGGTCAGCATACCTGCCCACATACCACTGTGGCCACCCACTGACTGACAGCGTATAGCAGTAGTTGCAAGCACATTGGTCCACACTGTGGACCAATGGGCGTGCAGTGCATGCTGTAATAATTCACAACTTTGTGAAAGACTTAATTCACAAAGTTGCGAATTATTACAATATGCACTCTAAGCCCACTGGTCCACAGTGTGGACCAATGAGCTTGCAGCTACTATTGTATGCGTGGTCAGTCACGAGCAGCCGCGCTGGCATGCGGTGGGAATGCTGCTCGCTGATGACTGAGGGGGCTGGGTGGGTGAGGTCCCATGGGTGGAGGGAACCACTGAATCACCAGGGATAGTTATTTGCTAATATGATGGTGATTGGGCATTGGGGGCGGGGAGGTGGGTTCCACTGGACCACCAGGGAGATTCAATTTAATATCATGATAGTGATCTGAGCATTGGGATGAAGTGGGGGTTTCCACTGGACCACCCGGGAGATTTATTTTAATATCATGATGGCTATTGGAGATATGGATAGGGAGGAGAGGAACCACTGGGCCACCAGAGCTAGTAATAGCTTTTCACATTCAAAGCTGTATTAATGGATTATCTGAAGGAATCATACAACTGTTTCAGATGCCGATGACCCCTAAGCCTCGGGTGCCACTCTCAAATCCTACGCCTAAGTATCTCATCCACTCCACATTCCTAACAACAGAAACCTAGGACCTACAAGCATAGTTCCCTTAATCCAAGATGACCCTGCCTATTCTCTACCTTTTACCTATTCTGGCCTCCCTTTTGGCTGCCTACTCTTTCACCCCAATTTCTACCCTATTCCTTAATACCTCCTTATTTTTTATCCTTTAGGTATGAGCTCTTACTCAGTGGAGACTATACAGGATTGTTGTTTCTTCTCATTTCAGTAAAGCTTATCATTATGTACCTTTGCACGTTAATTATGTTGACCGGTATGTATAGGCCCATATTGACCGGCACCTTCACAATGTTTTTTTTTTTTAACCGTTGTCCACAGTAATTGTAATTTTATGAAGTGTACTGTATTGTATTTATGCCCAGGACCACCTTGAAAATGAGCTTGCTCAATGGTGTTTATGTCTGGTTAAATAAAGTGATTGATTGATTGATTGAATAGCTCATTTGTAACGGTGATCGGAGGTAAGGGCAGGAAGTGGGAAACCACTGGGCCACCAGGGATATTAAATAATTAAATATAATAAAATATGGAGATTGGTGCTATGGGAGGGGAGTGGGGAATCAGTAAACCACCAGGGCTGTATATTATTGTCACAATGGCCGGTGGTGGTATGGGATGGGGAGGGAGTACTACTGTGGTCCCTGTTACAGGGGGCCTCATGTTGGGCAGGGCGTCAGGCTCATTTCACTGGCCAGCCCTGCACAACCCATGCAGATGGAGCCATAATGACATGCAAATGGCCCCATTTGTGCCTTACATTCATAATGGCCCTATTTGCATATCGGTGTCTGAACATCAGGAAATTGCGCACAGCACATCTCTGATGTGCTGGCACAGTACCCATTCCTGGTATTCAGACCTGTCTGGGGAAATGCGCCAGTACATTGTATTTGCACAGGGCACATTATTTGATATATTCACTAGGGATGCGCCATGGCACATCTCTTTTGAATGTATCCCTTAGTTGCTCCAGTGCAACTCAGTTGTGCAAAGCAACCACTTGCGCCATTGCCAGGTGCATTTCTGAATATTTAGCCCGAAAAAGTACAACTTTTTAGTGTATCCACTAAATAAATGGATGTGCTGTAAAGTTTTTCCAATAATTGCACTCAAAAAAGTACAGCTTGCTAGTACATAAATCAAATTTAACGATTTCGGAAATTGAAAAAATTGGTTAGATTTTCTTTAGTGAGTCACAGTCATAAATTTTAAACTAGTTGAAAAAATCAGTCATAATGTGTTGTGAGTCAGTCATAATTGGTTTTTCAGCTGACTCCAGGGTCTAGCCTGAGCTGTCGGCACATCATCACTATGCTTGGCGGGCACTGTGGCAGTTGTGTATGGATGGCACGGCTGAGATGGGTAGTGGGAGTGGGGGCTACAAAAAGTGGGGCTCCATGACCTGTGCCATGCTACATAGGAGGATGGTCTTGTGTTGCGTTTCTGGATTTATGGCAGCAGTTTGACTGGTGTAAGGTCTGTGCATGTTCCTTTTAAGCATAGCTTGCTGTACAGTTCACCACACGTGTGTGGCAGAGTCATCCAGCATACAGCCATGCATCTGCATGGCCCTGAGCTATGGTGTGCACATGTCATGTGTATGCATGGTGTTTCCTGTGGCTGTGCATGCCATTCCAGTGGTGACTGCATGTGATTTGCACATGGGGATACCACATGGTGGTTACATGATGCATCGCTCCCTGTGCAGGTTACTGAATAAAGCCAGTGTGACCTTTTTAAGATTAAACTGTAACCCATTCTTTGATGAATTTCATTGATATTTGAGTCTGCCTGGATTTGCAAGTTTATTTCATTGTATTTTAAAATTGGAAACCAGATTAGACACACCATGTTAGAGTGTTTCCAGGTATATCTCAAGAGTAAGAATTACCAAGGAAGAAAACAGCTGAGCAATGATTGCCTTAAAAAAAAAAACAAGCAACAGAACAAGAAAACACAGGGATGAACCAGGGAACTACAGGTCAGTGAGACTTACTGCCATTGTAGGAAAGCTAATGGAGACTGTCCTCAAAGAGAGGCTGGTGAAATTTCTAGAGGAGAATGGTCTTCAGCATGGCAGGTTTGTCTCAGGCAGATCCTGTCAGACAAACCTGGTTGACTTTTTTGATTGAATTAAGCACTCACTGGATAAAGGCCATGCAGTGGATGTCCTTTATCTGGACTTCAGCAAGGCCTTTGACTCAGTGCCTCATGGAAGGCTGACCAGCAAGTTGGGTAACCTGGGAGCAGGGAGGAAGCTGGTTAGATGGGTTAAGAGCTGGTCACAGGATTGGCAGCAGAGGGTAGTCATGGGGGTGAGCTATCGAAGCCCATAGCTTTAATTAGTAGGGTCCCACTGGGCTCGGTGCTAGGACCGGTGCTGTTTAACATTTTCATTACTGACATATTGGATGAGATAAAAATTAAGATCAGCCTCTTCGCAGATGACACAAAGATTTGTGAGGAAGTGGATGGGGTGAAGGCGGTAAGGTACTCTAAGAGGATTTAGCAAGACCTGAAAGCTGGTCGAACACATGGCAAGTAGGTTTTAATGCCAAGAAGTGTAAAGTCATGCACTTCGGGGCCAGAAATCCCTGGAATAGTTACTGGTTGGTGGGATTGCAGTTATCCGTGACAATGAAGGAGAAGACTCTGGGAGGACTAGTTACAGGGAACATGAACCAGTCAGCCCAGTGTAGGAGGGCAGCAGCAATGGCTAATAGAATGCTGGGGTGTATCACAAAGGAAATCACCTCTTGGAGAGGGGAAGTCATCCTGCCCCTGTACAGGCCCTGGTGAATGTGCATTCAGAGTATTGCATGCTGTACTGACACCCTTACTTGAAAAAGGACATCAAGCTATTAGAGGGGGTACAGCGTAGGTCAAGGAAAATTATCCTGGAATAGGAATATAAACTATATGAGGAGAAACGGGGGGAGCTCAATATGTATTCCCTTGAGGACAGAAGGGAGAGAGGAGATATGACTGAGACTTTCACGTACCTGAAGGGCATGAACAGAGTTAGCACTGAGGGTATGTTTAGATTAAAAGATGTGAGGGAAACCAAAGGACAGTCTGAAATTGGAAGAAAGAAGATTCAGGAGGGAAATGGGGAGGCACTGTTTCACAGAAAGGGTGATTATAGTGTGGAATGTGCTGCTGGAGGAGCTGGTAACATTGAGGTCGGTGAGCAGCTTTAAGAGAGGGTTCAAACTGTGGGTGGACTTGGGGGGTGAGAAGGAAATAGGAGGAATCACAGTGGAAGGTGGGGGCAAGGGAAGGGGGTAACTGCAGTTTAAATGGTTGAAGTGCTGCACACTCAAGCGGACAAGATAAACTGTAAGGCTAGTATCTGCTAGTAAATTTGTGTGTTAGTATGTTTGCAACAATACAGGAAAACACAATTGTATGGTAAATGTGACAAAGCCAAACTGGCAGCTCAGTTCAAATGAAATAGGATAATACCATGGTTTTCAAAAAAAAAAAAAGATATTGGAGCTGTTCAATGCAACAGCCTAGAAATACAGTATGGTTCATGAAGACATAGTGTTATATAAAAAGCAATTAGAGTGTAACTTTAGAATGGCCAAATAGTAGCTGTGATTAAGTACAACTCGGCAGATAAAACCCTACAGACACTAAAATCAGAAGCAGATTGCTACAAATACACACAGAAGAGATACAGTAAGTGAAGAGCTACACTGAGCATGATTATAACTAAACAGAGTGAGGGACTGCAAACCATGAAACTGAAAGTAGGCTGAGGTGAATTCATCTGTGGCAGCTCCATTGGGAACAGTGGAGCATAGCAGAGGAGTGTGTAAGGAACTTACACATCCTAATTGACAAGCAGACAGGAGAGATTTATAAGCTAGGACCATAGTTACTCATTTGAGGAACACAATGGTGGTACAGTATGTGAAAAAGGGTATACCAACCTACCTACACACAAGGAGACTTTCTGATGCCATGCTCATGCTGGCCAAATGCTGGGGAGACACTAATATGCCGAACTGCTTTTTGTTGTGAGACCTATCAAAGTGATAGTGAGGCAATATTCAATGCAGAGTATTTATTTATTTAAACTTGACCTTAAGCAGTCCCTAACCATTACTAGTTCTTGGGAATGCAGGTTTGCATGTTGCACTCTT
Organism: Neoceratodus forsteri; assembly: GCA_016271365.2. Lineage (NCBI taxonomy): Eukaryota > Metazoa > Chordata > Ceratodontiformes > Ceratodontidae > Neoceratodus > Neoceratodus forsteri. The sequence continues at coordinate 283,534,108 of JADMNL010000026.1, read as the reverse complement.
TCCCCATCTGAATGATACCGGCTACTAATGCACCTTCTTTGTTGAGAAATCTGGCTGCTTTACCCCACCCACTAGGAATTTTGTCTTGCTGCTAACTGGTTCTAACCCAATCAATGTTATTATTCCCCACCCCCCCCATCTCCGCATACCCTTCCTGCGACAATCTCTATTTCTATTACCCCACTCCTGTCTCCCTGACTTCTCCTTCTCTCCTTACCACCATCCTCCTGTCAGTGCCACTGACACCGTCCCTTACTTTCTTTGTAACTTAGCTTAATTATTCTCCAACACCAGCACCCATACCCCTCCTCCTTTTTGCTCATAAATATTTTGCAAGATTATGTACTTGTTTCATGTGACAGTGCCTGACCTCAAGGCAGCTACTATTTTCTCACCTCTCTTACCTGTAATGTTCAATGTGTAATCTGCCTGAAATTTCAACCTTTTGCAACTGGTTTTGTTCAGCTACTATTCCTATGTTAGTTAGCCATGTTCTCTGTTATTGTTAAAATGCACCTTGATATCTGTTTAATTTATCTACTGGATGTGAAACCTTAGTAAAAGAGCTCTTAGCTAAAAGGTTATTTCAGAATCAATCAATCAATAAAAATATAGTGTAGTGGTTAAGGGCACTGAGCTGCAAACCTGGAGACCTGGGTTTGCATCCCATCAGCCCCCACTTGCATACCGTGTGACCCAGAGCAAATCACTTAACTTCCTTGTACTCCCAGGTCACACCTAGAAACAAGCTTCAGCTTAGTGTGTCTTTCCTGGTTAAACAATTTCCCCTTTCCCTTTCCTTTTCCCTTTCGCTTTCCCTATCACATTCCAAATTCCCCATTCCATGAGTCTAGTTTTCTTAGCTGGCTGTTTGACTGCAACCCCTGCTGTAGTCCAAGCAGCTCTGTAGTTGTTTACACTGGTGTGGGGGCAACTCAAAGGAAGGCTGATTCATAATCCCTTCATAGATCAGAAGCATCTCCGGGGGCATGTATTCAGAAGTAGGACACCACATATCACAGAGCAAACAGAATAGAGCACACTTTTGACTAGACAAAGTCCCACTTTTCATGAACCTGATTGGCTCAGCTGACCAAATTGACTGTAGGGTCCACTGTAGTCCCCTGTGCTTTGAGGTTAGCACTGACTGCACTAAAGACAGCAGTATTCACTTCCCTGCCACCATTGGGATGTTCAGTAACTTGGAGTACAGTTTATATGACAGCTGTGATAACAAATTCTGGTCAGAGTCAAAATGGCAGTGAAGAGCTTTTGGGATGCTTCTGCCCATTATTTCTAATGAATTGCACAATACAGATCTGTGGACAGGCAGTTTCAATGTGGTCTTCCTTTCATATAATTTTGAATGTGTTTTCGTGGAATATGTCTGCTGATTGCTATATATTTAGCCTGAATAGTTCACAGATAAAATGGGATCTTATTTTCAGTGGAGCGCTACATCTACACAATATTATGCTGCACTGTGTAAAATCAGAACACAATAAAAACAATGTTTTACATCTGGGGGATATATTAAGTGCCGGATCAATGCACGAGCAGAAAGATGCATTGCACAAAGAGGGTACACTGTTCGGCACTTATACAATATTCAAAGAGAATGCGCCACCAGTACAGGGTGTGCATACAGTGAAGCCCACCAGGATGAAGCACAGCACTGCAGAATTCTGCAGTAGAGTTGCTGCAGCAAACAATGCAGTTTCAAAGGGAGTTGATCCCTTTTTTATGCAGTAAATCTGTGACATTGCACTTCATCCTGGCGGGCTTCATCGTTCCCGTTGAAAATGTGACCCTGGATGGGAGTCGCAGTGCAGATGGTCACCAAGTCAGGTGCCTCCAGGGTGACCCCGACTGAATACCTTCCAGGGGGAATGCGTGGCACATACTGGTATGCACCACAGCCCCTATGGGCGATATTCAGCCCAGGAATGCAAATGAACTAATTGAGCATGCAGGGTGCAAGGGGCCTTATGCATGCTCATTACCACCTCATTTGCATGTTGGCATGGGGATGAACACACTGGAGCAGCTCTTGCCCCCAAGCCCTGACCCTGATCACTCCCATGTGGGACAGGCGCTAAAGTCTCTGGTGGTATAGTGGCACCCCCCACCCATTCAACCAGCCCCAATCATACCGAAGTCCAGGCTCTATAGGTTCCATATTGTAGGGACCCCAATGCCATGCCTAATTGCACCTGAATGCACTTACAGTCCATGTCCATAGTGTAGTGGCTTCCGCTCCCCCTCAATGGTGCACAGACACCCCCTCCCTGCCCTCCTGCCCATCCCATTGTGACAACTGGCTCTGTAATGGGATCGTACTACTTTGTCAGTGGGTGGCGAAGCACTCGCAGTAGGATGCTGGAATGTGTTATATATAGGCATGAGCTGTGTGTGGGTGATACATCTGGTGTCCATACTCCTCAGGCACTGGCATGGGGCTCCATCATCCAGGTGCCATTGCACTGCTCAGTGTGGATGACTGCCGATGCTGTACCCACTCACACAGGACTTAAAACAGGCATGTTACAGCTGCCTCCCATTCATTTGTAAAATTGGGGAACTGCGGATGAACTATCTATAGCCTGAAGCATACACTGCAAATGGCATTACAGGATACTGCACCCCATGGCACCCAGGATCCTTCAGCAGTCCAGAGGCTGGCATGTTACACAGGGAAACAGGGGAGAGTGTGGACTTGCAGTGGTGTATGACAGCAGGAAGATACAGTATCAGCAAGGCATGCATTGGAGGTATGTAAATTCCTTCTTCAGTTTGCCAAGGACATACACACGGCTGCGTACACTGGTGGATCCGCAGCTGACATGGTGCCCCAATGCATGGTACAGCCAGCTGGGTCATTCCAGAGAGCAGGTCCCCAGCCTAGGTTTAGTGAAGCCAATGGCTGGCCATGGTAGGGTGTGGAGGGCAGTGCCAGTCTTTACAAAAGGTCAGGTATGGGGGGGGAGTGAGGGTGTCTGCATACAGGGGTGGTGGGTGAGGGTCCTCTATGCTATGGATATTAACTATGGTTTCCTCTGGTGCAACTGGGACTGGAGGGGCCCTACACTATGGAGCTCTTCAGGTATGGAGTTGGATAGATTGGGGATGGAAAGGGGTGCCTGTAGTCCACTGGGGTGGCCAGGCTGCTGTGCACCTGGGTGCAGATCTGCATCCTGCCTGTGGGTGGTTGGCAGGGTTAGGCCAGCTATTCATGGCCTAACTGTGGGCCGTGCTGCTCTGGACTGTGAGGGGCACATTACCACTGAATATGTTGTAGCACATCATATACATCAGTTTGCTCCCCTCAACTTGAGTGGCATACCATTTGTGTGTGCCCTGGCCCATTCCCTTGTGGCTGACGCATCCCGCACATTTAAATATCACGCTGCTGCACACTGTTGGAGTTGTGCGGCATAGCTCCCTTTTCCAGTGGGATACACTGTGTATCTCCTTTGAATATGGGGGCCCTGGACTAGGTAGCCTGAATAAATAAATTATAACAATCATAAAATCATGACCCCACCGAAAACAAGATATTGCATCTAATCTGGGACAGCCTGAGTAAATGCAGTGCAAAAATATGTAAATGAACATCCCTGTGACAATGAGATGTAGCATCTCCTCTGCCCTATGAAGGATACAAAATACAGGATAAGAAATATTCAGTGCTCCCAGATGCAATAACCATTACTATGTATGAAACCTTAATTTTCCCTGTGTTTTCCCCACAAAGAGAGAATCAAATACCTGTAGAATTTTACATAAGCGACTGGTTACTTGTTTATGACTTTGTTCTTTATTTATTATATCAGTAGCATTTTATTAGGAAAAGAGCTCTGAATTGCTGCTCAGTATTAGTATTATATGTCACGATGGCCTTGGAATGATTTGGATTTACATGCTATGCATAAGGTATAATGGAGGACTATATGAAACAACAAATATCACGCTCATTATTTCATGACCTATACTCAAAATTAGTAATCACAAGTCAGACAATCTTTCAAAAGATACTAGTAATGCCTGTAAACAAATTTTATTGCAAATGTACATTCATATATATTATGGTAGCACGGTAGTGCTACCATAGTTAGAGTTGAGGAGTTAAACCTAAAATTTTGCACCTTAATAACTTTGCAACTGTTCAACGGATTTGCCTGAAATTTGGAATACATGATCTAAAACCAGACATCTTTGGGATGTGCCAACTTCGCACTGTTCGATATACCGGCTGCGGAGTTGTTAGTTGATCTGATCAGCACGCCGCTTATGCTTTTTTGAATTCTTTGCTCGTCCCTACAGGTGGCACAGTTAGTGAGACTGGTCTGAAAAGTTCAGGGAATGTGTGGCCGTGTTACACGATGTACCTTTTGAAGATTTTGTGGAAAAATATTAAACGGTTCAAAAGTTATTCAAAAAACAATTTCCTATTAAAAGTCAATGGGAAAAGTTAAACAGTTTGACTGTGTCGCAAATGCACTTTTTAGTGTCACAAATGGCCCTAGTAGTGTCGCAAATCCACCATTTTGTTTTCAACTAGTGATCAGAAAAATGCTTGGCATTTAAATTTGGGCCCTCTAGCAACGCAATTATTTTTGTGTTTACCTAGTCAGACCCTGAGGATGTTAGTCATGTCTTTATTTTAAGGTTAAACACCCTAGAAATATGTTTTTTCAATTTCTGGAAAAAGAAGTGTTGCAAAGTAGTGTTGCACTCATGAAAGTGTTGCAAATGCTTGCGAAAGCTGTCACAAATCACGACACTACTTTACAAACTATGACCAAAATAAAAGGAATTCTTTGCCACTCTGCTGCAAATGAATGGTTTGGTCTTTTGGGCTGCAATTTGGAGGGAAGTCAGCCCACATCTCTCAGATGTGCCTTTTCATGGTTTGGTGACAAAATATTGCATTGATGCAAAGTTACGGTACTCCAAAGTTGACACTTTTTCCCATAGACTAACATTGCGGCCTCCGCTGCATGACAGGAATTCTTTGCCACCCTGCTGCAAAATAACGGTTTGGTCTTTTACACTGAAATTTGGAGGAAAGAAAGCCAACATCCCACAGATGTGCCTTTTGGTGGTTTGGTGAAAAAATATTACAGGGCAACAAAGTTATGGCACTCCAAACTTCTCTTTTTTTCCCATAGGATAACATTACGGCGTTCGCCATGCCTTTCAGTGCCCATATCTCGGAAACGGTGAGAGATACGGACTTTTCATCAGAAAAATACTTAGCCTCCTAAGAGGGGCTAAGTTTAAAACTAGCCAGGAAAGTCATAAATCACATGACTTTTAAATTTTTTTTCTACTTCGTACAGTTCCTGAGATATAAACAATTTAGTATTCCAACTCCTCATTTTCTGCTCCGAGACCCATTATTATGCATACATTCTTTGTACTCACTGTCTTTCTCTATGCAATTTTTGGGGAAAACCAGCCTGTGCGCTTACATTACTGTTACTGTTACTGCTTCTGCTTGTGGGTCCGCACCCGTTTCACTTACTGTTCCCGTCTACGCCACCATGTGTGTTACCCTTTGCATTTTCATTTGCGCTTGCATTATTTTTACCATTTGTGTCTACAGTACTGTTTCTCTTTCTGTTTTGTTTTGTGTCACCATGCACATTACCATTTGTGTTTGCGGGCACCATGTTACTATGTGACAAGACATCATGTGGCGGGAGCGCTGGGCCCTAGGGGCCCCATGCTCCTGCCGCTGCATTACATTCACTATTTCTCGTTATCATTCTCATAAAGAAGGGAAATTAGAGGCAAAAAACTCCATTTAATGCATTAGTTAGGGTTGTTCCACAGACAAAAGCGAAAGAAATTCGGTGTTAGGGTTGAAAACCCCTTGGACCCCCAACCCGACCGGGGTGCGTGTGGGGTCGTCGGTCCCTAACTCTCACCCCATTCTCCTATACCCCTGCTTCTTTACACATGTGATGGGGTGAGAGTTAGGCCGATGACCCCAATAGCACCCCGATGCAAGTTGAGGGGTCCAAGGGGGCTTTCAACCCAACATTAATTTCCTCGCTTTGTTGCTGTGGAACAACCTCTTACTGATGCATTAAAACAGAGTTGTTTGCCATATATATATATATATATATATATATATATATATATATATATATATAATATATATATATATATATATATATATATATATATATATATATATATACTACATTATGGTAGCACGTAGTGCTACCATAGTTAGGGTTGAGGAGCCATTTACATTGTAAACCCAAAATTCTGCACCTTCATAACTTTGCAACTGTGTGACGGATTTGCCTGACATTTGGTATAAATGATCAAGACCCATACACCTTGGGATCTGCCAAGTTTCATACCAGTCAATTATACGGATGCGGAGTAATTAAGCGTGATCTGCGCATGCATTTACGCTTTTTTGGAATTCTACGGTCTCACCTACAGGTTGCACGGTTTGTGCGACCAGTCCAAAATCTTCAAGGAATGTGCAGTCAGGTTCTCCAATGTGCCTTTCGAAAATTTCGTGAAAAAATATTAAACGGTTCAAAAGTTATTCAAAAAACAAGTTCCCGTTATAAGTCAATGGGAAAAGTTAACAAAAAGTTCGACAGTGTCGCAAATGCAGTTTTTACTTTGGCAAATGGCCCTTTTACTATTGCAAATCTGCCATTTTGTTTTCAGTTGGTGATCAGAAAAATGCTAGGCATTTAAATTTGGAACCCTCTAGCAACCTAATTCTTTTTGTACTCACCTAGTCGGACCCTGAGGATGCTAGCCATGACTTTATTTTGGGGTAAAACACCCCAGAAATATGTTTTCCACATTTCTGGAAAAAGTACTTTCGCACTTGCGACACTGTCGAATGAATTTGTGAAAGCTTTCGCAAATTGCGACAGTACTTTTCTAGGCTGTGGGAAAATGACAGCAATTCTTTGGCACCCCGCAGCAAAAGAACGGTTTGGTGTTTTGGGCTGAAATTTGGAGGCAACACAGCCAACATCTCACAGATGTGCCTTTCTGTGTTTGATTTAAAAAATTTTATACAGCAGCAAAGTTACGGCACTCCAAAGTTGATGCTTTTTCCCATAGGATAACATTGCGGCGTCCGACGCATTGCAGCAATCCTTTGGCGCCCTGCTGCAAAATAACGGTTTGGTCTTTTGGGCTGAAATTTGCAGGGAAGACAGCCAACATCCCACAGATGTGCCTTTCAGTGGTTTGGTGAAAAAATATTGCAGAGAGGCAAAGTTATGGCACTCCAAATATCTCTTTTTTCCTCATAGGATAACATTATGGTGTTCGCCGTGCCTTTCAGGGCCCATATCTCGGAAACAGTTCAAGAAATGGACTTTTAGTCAGAAAAATGCTTAGCCCCCTAATGGGGACTAAGTACAAAACTAGCCAGGAAAGTGATAATTCATATGACTTTTACATTTTTTTCTATGTCGTACCGTTCCTGAGATTGAAGCAATTTACTATTCCAAGTCCTCATTTTCTGTTCCGAGAGTATTATTTTGCATACATTCTTTGTACTCACTGTCTTTCTCTATGCAGCTTTTGGGGAAAAGCAGCCTGTATGCTTACATTACTGTTACCATTACCATTTCCACTTGCTGTTCTGCACTCCATTTCACTCTCACTGCTCACGCCTTCGACACCATGTGTGTTACCCTTGTGCTTTCATTTATGGTTAGCTTTCATTGTTTTTAACATTTCTGTCTACAGTACTGTTTCTCTTTCTGTTTTGCTTTGTGTCACCATGCCCATTACTATTTCATGCTTGCAGGCACCATGTTACTATGTGACAAGACATCACGTGGGGACCGTTCCTTCTACGCTACCATCTGCTTACCCTTTCTGTTCTCATTTGCACTTGTGTTACCATGTGTGCCACTGTTAGCACTTCTGTTTGCATTGCTGTTCCTGTTACTATGTCACAACATATCACGTGGCGGAAGCGCGGGGCCCGAAGGGCTCCATGCTCCCGCTGCCACATTACATTCACTATTTCTCATTATCATTCTCAAAAAGAAGGGAAATTAGAGGCAAAAAACTCAGTTTAATGCATTAGTTAGGGTTGTTCCACAGCAACAAAAGCGAGGAAATTCGGTGTTAGGGTTGAAACCCCCCTTGGACTCCCCCCAGCCCACCCCCAAACGGCATCAGGGTGTGCATTGGGGTCGTCGCTCCTAACTCTCACCCCATTCTCCTACACCTCTGCTTCTTCACACATCTGATGGGGTGAGAGTTAGGGTGATGATCCCAATGCACACCCTTATGCCAGTTGGGGGGTGGCTGGGGGTCCAGGGGGTTTCAACCCTAACACCGAATTTCCTCACTTTTGTCGCTGTGGAACAACCCTAACTAATACATTTAATGGAGTTTTTTGCCTCTAAATATAAATATATATATATATATATATATATATATATATGTTATGGTAGCACATTAGTGCTACCATAGTTAGGTTCAGGAGCCCTTTTAAGGTTAAAGGTCAAATATTGCACCCTAATAACTTTGCCACTGTTGAACAGATTTGCCTGAAATTTGGAACACATAATCAAGAACCATATATCTTGGGATCTGCCAACTTTTGTATTGGTCGGATATATGGCTGTGGAGTTATTAAGTGTGATCTGCTCATGCATTTATGCTTCCTGGTGAATTCTTTGCTCATGCCTACAGGTCGCACGGTTTGCACGACTGGTCCAAGAACTTCAGGGAATGTGTGGCCAGGGTCCCTGATCTGCCTTTCAAAGATTTCGTGAAAAAATATTAAACGGTTCAAAAGTTATTTGAAAAAGAAGTTCCTATTATAAGTCAAAGGGAAAAGTTAACAAAAAGTTTTACACTTTCGCAAATCCACTTTTTGGTGTCACAGATGGCCCTAGTAGTGTCACAAATCCACCATTTTGTTTTCAGTTAGCGATCAGAAAAATACTTGCCATTTAAATTTGGGACCCTCTAGCAACACAATTCGTTTTGTGTTCACCTAGTCGGACCCTGAGGATGCTATCCATGTCTTTATTTTGGGGTGAAACGCCCTAGAAATATGTTTTTCAAATTTCTGGAAAAAGTAGTGTCGCAAAGTAGTGTCGCACTCAAGAGACTTTCACAAATGCTTGTGAAAGCTTTCGCAAATCGTGACACTACTTTTTCAGACTATTGCCAAAATGACAGCAGTTCTTTGCCACCTTGCTGCAAAAAAATGGTTTGGTCTTTTGAGCTGAATTTTGGAGGGAACACAGACAACCTCTCACAGATGCACCTGTTGGTGGTTTGGAGAAAAAATATTGCATGGCTGCAAAGCTACGGTACTCCAAAGTTGGTATTTTTTCCCATATACTAACATGGTGGCGTGCCTTTCTCGGTTCGTATCTTGAAAAGAATGTGAGATATCCATTTTTTGCTGTGAGCTACATAGCCCATGCTATGTAATAGCAAAAATCTAGCCAGGAAAATCATGATTTTTGTGAAATTGAAATTTGTTTTCTATGTCGTGCGGTTGCTGAGATATTTGCAATTAAGTACTTCCAATGCTCATTTTAAGCTTCGATGCTCATTACAATGCATACATTCTTTGTGTTTCTCTATGCAGCTGATCAACAAAAACAGGGTATGTGCTTCCGTTACTGTTACACTTACTGTTTCAACTTGCGTTTATATCCCCGTTTGCATTACCGTTCCCATGTACGCCACAGTGTGCATTTCCCTTTGTGTTGTCATTTGCGCTTGCATTTTTGTTACTGTAAACATTTGTGTTTCCACCTTCTGTTTGTGTTGCGGTTCCTGTTACTATGTCACAAGGGCCTGTGCTCCTGCCACTGCATTACATTCACTATTTCTCGTCATCATTCTCAAAAAGAAAGGAAATTAGAGGCAAAAAGCTCTGTTTAATGCATCAGTTAGGGTTGTTCCACAGTGATAAAAGTGAGGAAATTCAGTGTTATGGTTGAAACCCCCCTTGAAGCCCTCCAGCCCACCCCACCAATCGGCATCGGGGTGCGTGTTAGGGGTCATCAGTCACAAAATGTTTATCCCCAAGTAGGGGTAATATAAAAGTAAATAGGACGGGTCATAATTCATATGAAATTTACATTTTTTTTCTTCTGTCAGACGGGTTCCCTGAGAGATGTAAGCAATTTAGTATTCCAAGTCCTAATTTTCTGCTCTGAGGCTCATTATTATGCATACATTCTTTGTTTTCACTGTGTTTTTCAATGCAGTTTTTGGAGAAAAGAAGGGTGTGCCCTTTCATTGCTGTGCCAGTTAACGTTTCCAGTTGTGTTTCTGTTACCGTTCATGTCACCATTCCCATCTACGTTACCGTATGCTTTATGGTTTGCATTTTCATTTGCGCTTGTGTTTGTGTTTGTGTTTCTGTTTCATTTGGTGTTATTGTTGCTGTTACCATTAATATTTGCATTTGCAATTGCGGTACCATGCCCGTGCACGTTACGGTTTACGTTTCTGGATGCACTTGCATTTGTGTTTGCATTTCTGTATCCTTTGTCATTATTGTTGCTGTTACCATTACCATTTACATTTACAATTGCGGTACCATGACCGTGCATGTAATGGTTTGTGTTTCCATACGTGCTTGCATTTGCGTTTCCATTTCTGTTTCCTTTAGCATTACTGTTGCTGTTACAGTTATTTGCATTTACAATAGCAGTACCATGACCATGTGCGTTACCAGTTGCATTTCTGTATACACTTGCATCTTTTTTTGCATCACTGTTCACTTTGGCGTCACTTTGCACCTTCATTTCTATTAACACTTGCTTTACAATTTACATTTGTGTCTCCATGTGTGCAACCATTACCGCTTGTGTTTGCGTTGCTGTTACCGTTACTGTGTCACAAAAAAATCACGTGGTGTGAGCATTCCATTCACTATTTATAGTCCTCATAGTCAAAAATAAGGGAAATTAGAGGCAAAAAACTCTGTTTAATGCATCACTTCACAGTAACAAAAGTGAGGAAATTCAGTGTTAGGGTTAAAAAAAAACTTGCACCCCCTCAGCCTGCTCCCCCAACCTGCATCAGGGTGTGCATTGGGGTCGTCGGTCCTAACTCTCACCCCATTCTCCTATGCCTCCAGCTTGTTCATGTATGTTGATGGGGTGAGAGTTAAGGCCGATGACCCCAATGCACAACCCAATGCCGGTTGGGGGAGCGGGCTGAGGGGGAGCAAGGGGGGTTTACAACCCTAACACCAAAAAAAAAAATATATATATATGCATGGCAAAAAACTCAGTTTAATGCATCAGTTAAGGTTGTTCAACAGCAACAAAACCAAGTAAATTCATTGTTAGAGTTCAAAGCCCCCCTTCCACCCCCCAGCCTGCCCCTCAACCAGCATCAGGGTGTGCATTGGGGTTGTCAGCCCTAACTCTCACCCCATCACATGTGTAAGCAAGCTGAGGTATAGGAGAATGGGGTGAGAGTTAGGACGGATGACTCCAACACATACCCCGATGCCAGTTGGGGGGCAGACTGGGGGTGAAAGGGTGACTTTGAACACTAACATTGAATTCACTTGCTGTTGTTGCTGTGTAACAACCCTAACTGATGCATTAAACTGAGTTTTTTGCCATGAATATACATATATATATATATTTTTTTTTCGGTGTTAGGGTTGAAAACCCCCCCTTGCACCCCTTCATCCCGAACCCTAAACTGGCATCGGGGTGTGCATTTTGGCTCATCGGCCCTAACTCTCACCCCATCACATGCGTGAACAAGTTGAGGCATAGAAGAATGGGCTGAGAGTTAGGATCGATGACCCCAATGCACACCCTGATGCTGGTTGGGGGAGTGGGCTGAGGGGGTGCAGAGGGGTTTCAACCCTAACACCAAATTTCCTCACTTTTGTCGCTGTGGAACAACCCTAAGTGATGCATTAAATGAAGTTTTTGCCTTTTAATATATATATATATATATATATATATATATACACACACACACACATATACATACACAAATGCTACTTTTTCATCTTATAGTTGTTAGTTTTCAGACAAACTCTTATAGACTTTTTTTCTGTCCACCGTGAAAGAGTTAAGTAAATGTTATTATTTTATCAAGGCCCCAATCCAGCAACTGAGTAAATAGACACTCAGTATATCATATTATAAAATGACAAAAAACAGCCTTCTGTTTGCAGTTGTTTGATCAGGAATTTTATAATTGGTATAAGTTCTTTTTGTTACATCTATGTTGATACAATAAAAGGTATCATACCATTTGCCTCTCTATCACCATTTGTTTGTCAGCAGTTAATTCATTAGATGAGGTCTCCCTTGCCAGAGTTTGACTGTTTCTCCACTCCTTCCCAAACACACACACACACACACACACATGCACATGCACACACACATGCACACACTTTTACTATAAGACATCTTAGTAGCTCTTATCTTTTATGTTTGGGAAGCAGGCAGCAGCCCTTCTGTCAAAACAAAATTTATGTATTTAGTCTGGGTAGTTCACTGCAGATCTGGCATTTTATCAGAGAGGTCTTGGGAGGTTAAAAATAGTGTAAATATTTACAACATTGGCCGGTAAAGGGTAATATTTATGAGGTATGAATCTTTCTTGAAAGATATTCAGCCCCAACTGAAGTTAATAGCAACAAATATTTAAATGCAAATCATTTAAATGTGCAAGCTGTTGCATTTCAAAGGGGATAAACAAATTTCCAGTTTAATAGGCAACCAATATTTAACAAGCTGTTTCAGTTTCCTAATGGCCATCTGATAAGCAGCTTGGAGTTATGTCTCCAACATTCTAAACAGAAAGAAGGGATTATTTTATTTTAGTTGTCATAGTGATCTGTAGATGTAGAAGGATACATTGAAAAGTCCAAAAAAATGTGTTCCATGAAACTCTATTTAGAAGCTACAGATAGCAAAATGGCTATAGGTTTCACCCACAGCCATAAAAATCAAATTCCGTTCCTTGCCTTTCCGCTGTTATGTTCCTATTTTCAGAAATTACAGTCATATATTCTCATATTATTACTGCTTAATTTGTCCTTACAAATACTTGATGTGACAGCTTGGCCTGTGCTGAATACAGAATTCTGTTGGCAGAATTCATGCAAAATGGCAATTCTACTTCCAAAAAGCTTTTCTGTGTTTCTATGTAAATTTCACGGATTTGTAATTTTGTAATCCACAGAATCATTTTTCTGCAGATCAGACAAACCATGGAATAACTTTCTGTTGGCAGTGAGGAAAAGATCTGCAGTTTATGCAAAAATGTTGAAGTTTTCTTTTAGTGATGAAATGCCATTGAATTTTCTGGAATTTCACAGAATTTTCAAAAATTTCACTAAATTCTGTTCCATCAGAATTTGGACATTCTGTACAGCACTGGTGAAAACATATTCTGTATTGTCCTCTTTTCATGAACATCAGTCTGTACAATCCTTTTAATTGTACCAATAATCTAGATTAAAACATACTTAAATCAATGTCATTTCAATATTGGTATCATTTGAACATATTTATTTTACAAAGGAGTTAATAAAGTGGTTATCTATCAGTAATATCAGAATCCTTCACTCTTCATTGATGAGAAAAGTGGGTGATTCAATACATAACAGCTCACTCCTCATTGAGTCGTTGCTGCCAGAAAGGGTCTGCAATTATTGTAATTATTTTTTCTTTTTGTTACCAGCATCAATGTATTTTGTGATGAGCCAAGTTCTTTTGAATTTATATTTTGTCCTTCTATAGTGAGCTGAAGTATGTTGCTTTATCTTTGTTTGTAAAGTCAACCAACTCTCAGGCTTAGTGTTTTTCTTACATTTGTACAGCTCTGTAGTCAAATGGAATACATGTTGAATGGAGAGGAGGAGTAGTAGTAGATTTTATTCAAAACCATGAAAGGGAGATTACTCCATTGAGCAGAGCTCATTTCCAAGGAGGTCCCATATATAAACATTCCGTTACCATTCATTAATTTCATCATCAACCATATAACAGAGAAATTCAATACAGTTCACAAAAAACACAGCTTGGGAGGCCCATACATAGAAATGTTAATTAGTATGATAAATATAAAATCATAATGCTTTTAGGGCCAGTAACAATTTTATAGTGTATGGTGGAATGCGGTTGTGTATGGAAATCCTTACACCTCAAAATGTTCTGCTGTAGTAGTGACATCCTCACTAATGCAGAACGACTTTTTGTTCTATGTTAATGAGAATGTCATAATACAAGGGACTCCAGCAGATGTTGTGATTCATCCTTTGCTGTCTGAGAGTGGCGCGGTGTGTGCTGGGTAGCGGCAGTTGTTAATCAAGGCGGTTGGTAGAGCTGATTTAAAATATGGAAAAGTGAGTGTTTTGTTTTCTTTTTTAGTCATCATATACTATATAGAATATATATATATATATATATATATATATATATATTTATATATATACACTCATACACTACTTGGCTATTCTTTCACCTCATAGACACAATGCTGGCTTGGAGATTTCTCAAGCTTTACTCTTGGGGTTATCAGTCAGCATTGTATCCACTCAGTGGAAGAATAGCCATATGGTCTATGGTTACCCATACACTATCCTATATACAGTATCTCTTACTAATGCAATCAAGTTACTGCAGTAACACAACATGACTGGGGACTGATAGCCAGTTCCCTGTGCCACTGTTTTATGTGGCCTATCTTTGTCTTATTATTGGTGCTACGTAGGCCCAAAGGAATTGAGTTCCATGCTACAGCACCTCTGTACACAATTCATGACCTCCCAATTTCTAAGTCACACTTTTTGACATAAAATTCAGTGCCTTCCACTAATTGCAGACATTGTTTAATTAGTCTAATCTTAAACAGATCTTGAATATATTTGCATATATTGCTTTTTGAGACTTTAAGTATAAATAGAGATATATGCAATTCTCTCCTAAGTTGGAGTCTGGGCCAGTTTAATGCTTGATAAAGATGACAATGATGGACTCTAAAAAGAGCATCCAAAACATAATATGCTAGTCTTTTATAAAGTACATCCAACTTATCAAGCCACATTTTAGAAGTCTCAGAGTATAATAAGTCCCCATAATCTAGAAATGGAATAATAGTGGAGTTTATCATTCTCAGTCTTGCATCCTGAGACATGTATTTTTTTACCCGATAAGGGACTTCTAATTTATTATTAGTTTTACTTAAGAACATATTATTGTGTTCCTCCCATTTTTATGAGCTATCTAGCCACATTCCAAGATATTTATAACTGGTGACTTGTTTAATTGCTTTCTCATCAATTGTCATTATGTCTAGAGTTTGACTACAGTCAGCCCCGTATTAAACAATACAGTTTGTTTTTGTCCTGCATTAAGTTTCATTTTATGAGCCCTGAAAAAACTCTGTACATAATCAAATGCAAGCTGAAGCTTACTTTGTATAAGTTCAACAGATTTTCCTTCTACATATAACACAATGGGGTTGGCGTATAGATGATATTTAACCTCCATATCACTGAAGCACAGGCTGTTAACATATATGTTAAATACTGTAGTAATGACCCCAAGATTGAACCTTGGGGCACTCCAGATTTCATTTCAGCTGATGGCGAACAACAGGGTCCTAACTCCACTATCTGTCGCCTATCCTTTAGATATGAAGTAAATCAGTCCAAAATAGGACCTGATAGACCATGACCAGTGAGTCTGGACAGGAGAATGTGATGGTTTAACATACAAAAGGCTTTTGGATGATCTATAAATATAGCGATAATCATCATTCCCCCATACAGGCTCATCTGTAGATCACTAACCACCTTTGCAAAGGCAGTTTGGGTACTGTAGTGGGATATGAACCCAAATTGATATTAATTCAGACTGTCCCCCTTCCCTAAGTATGCTGTAAGTTGCCAAAAAATCAGTTTTTCAAAAAATGTTGATATCTGAGGGAATATTGATATTGGACGATAATTGCCAGCATCACATTTTTGACCTGATTTAAAGATCGGGATGGTCTTCACTATTTTTCACTGTTCAGAAAATTCTCCACTAAAGAGGGACAGGTTGAAAATAAGAGACAATGGATGCATGATACCGGGTGCTGCATACCTGAACAGTTCCAATAGGATCCTTTCTAGGCCTTCTGCTTTAGTAACGCTGAGTTTTAATACTTCTATTTTTATTTCTTCCTCCGAGATATATTCAAACTTAAAAACATTAGCCTGCTTAGCAACCAGACCATTGTTCTGGCCCTGAAACATGTCCTGTTTAGTATCCATTAAACTCTGTCCTTCAGATCCCATTTCCACTAATCCACTAAAATATTTATTGAATACTCCTACAGCCTCGGTGCCCATTTGGATCTGTTGACCATCTACTTGAAAACTTCCTGTGTACTGTGATTTCTGACTACCCATCAACCCAGTTATAATGTTCCAAAAAGATCTGGGGCTACTCTTACTGTTATTGTCCAATTTATTTTTAAAATGGTCTTGTTTGGCTTTTCTAATGGCTTGTCAATATCTGTTTCAGGCCTGTCTGTAGGCTAGCCAATCAATTTCTTTGGCCATTTGTTTTTTGCCTAATGCCAATTTCTGTCCCTTTCCCTTTTTAATTTATGTAAATCATGATTATACCACTTTTATTTTATTGTTTCTATCTTTCATTTTATAATTGGTATGTGCATGAGAGGTCTACACATCTCTTTAATTAACAAACAGAGCAGAATGTAACATACTTTCACCAAGGTTTTATTTCACCTTTGGTTACCATCTTTGGTAGTAGGCAACATTTTTGTCTTCTGCAAGGCAGCTTAACTTCACGTTGTGTGCCAGAGTGCCAAAGCCCAGTTGCCATACATATGAACATACATCAACATATATCAAGAAGCCAGCAGAAGAAGGCCAGTTGGTCTATCTCGTCTGCTCATGTTGCATGGTCCACAACCCCCCACTCCTCCCATCCTTTCCATCCTCGTTACTCATGATCCTTACCTTACCCCTTGCCTATTCCAGCCTATCTTGAAGCTGCTCACCATGTTCAACAATATCTTCCAGCAGTGCATTCTAAATGTCCACAACCCTCTCCATGGAAAAGTACTTCCTGACTTCCCTCCTAAACCTCCCTCCAGCTTAAGACTGTGCCTTCTCATGTTATGGTTGCCACTTTGCTTAAAGGGGACAGGAAAGCAGTTTTTGACTCCAGCATGGTTAATCAGTGTGTCTTCATGCTGAATTAAACCATTAATCTACAATGTGTTGCGTCTTGGTATCTTTTTTTATGATTTCAATACTTGCTATGACAACTAATGGTGAAGTTGCTTCTCAACATTCTTTTACTGCTCAAGTCTGCTGGTGGGAAGTGCTTGCTGCTGATGACAGTTTATGCATTCTACCTGCACATGACTCTCTAGTCAAGATCAGCACAATAAACATGTATACCTGAATCAAAACTAGCCTGCATCACAGAATGAATCTAAACTGAAATATATATGAGGGCTTATTAAAAAGAAGGGAAACATATGCAAACTAATAATCTCAGTGTCCAATATCCACGGTGACCCTCTGTGTAATCAAAGTAAGTTTATCTCGAAGCCAACATCCGATTCCCTTGCACATCCCAAAGCAATCTAGCCTGCCTGCAGTCCAGCATGAATCTAACTTGAGGCAGAGAGAGAGGGAGCAAGAGAGAGGGGGATAGGTGAGGAATTGTTAAAAAAAACAACAAGCAGGCTGTATATCAGACACTCTGTAACCCACAATTTATGTAGCCTTCAGCGTGTCCGTACTGGTGGGGGGGGGGTGGGGCAAACCAGGAAGGGACCATAGACATTTTACTATGTAGCGCACTGCCCAAGTTAGTTTGTTGATTTATAAATGCTGCAGTTGCTGTCGAATTATATATATATTTTTAAACATCCAGTAGTCAGCAGTTAATTACCGGTTAGTCTATTCCGAGACATATTGTTGTTATTTTTTGACATTACAGTGCTATTGATTTAACTGATTGAACCCAGAAGAGAGTTTTATGTTTTTTCTAAAAGATGGAGCTTTCACTAACTGGAGCTGGGCACTGTGGTATGGCTTGGGATTCTGTACTGCAGTGCCCAGCTCCAGTCAGTGTAAGCTCTGTCTTTTAGAAAAAAACACATAAAATTCCCTTCTGGGTTAAATCAATTAATCCAATAACACTGTAATGTAGAAAAAACCCCAATATGCCTCAGAACAGACTAATCAGTGATTAATTGGTGACAGCTGGATGTTTAAAAAAAATGTATACATCGACAGCAACTGCAGCATTTATAGATCAAACAAATTCACAGTCAAATGTCTCTGTTCCGCTTCCTGGTCACCCCCCACAGGCAAGGACACCGCTGCATATCTTTCTTGTACAGTAATGCTAATACAATTTATATCATCCTAGAAGGTGGCTTTGTTTTTTTAACTCTGAACACAGGCTTATTTTTTTCTAGCTCAACTGCATAAACAAGATTTTTATACAAGAATAAGCAGTGCAATTGTGGTACTGATAACTGGTCCATGCAGAAGCAAAGTCAACAATTCGACAGGAATCAAGGGGTTCATGAAGTCATGCAGAAACAATGTCAGTAATTCAGAGGCAATAAAACAGTTTGTGCTAAAAAATGGCAATGACAGCAGAGTATTAAAAAAATGTCGTCACATAACCATTTGACAACACTCTAAGAATATGCGAGCCTGGTGCGAATACAGTATGTGATGCCAAAACTCAAACAGGCACATCATGAACAAACCGGCACACTTACTTATCCTTTGTAAATACCAGAAAGGTCAGTGAAGCAGCCCCATTAATTGCCATTTTGTGAACATCAATTAAATTATTAATATTAAAATAAAAATAACAAGTAACATTTCTCTTCAGGCTAATATACAAACCAGCAGTCCTAGTATTAATGACAGGACACATTTCATAGGACAAATGTCATTTTTTATTTCCTGTCCTCTTTAAAGAGACTCTCCTTATCTGCCTTATTTATCCATTTCAAATACTTGAAGGTCTCAGTCATATTCCCTGTCTCTCTCCTGTCCTTCACGGAGTACATGTTCAGTGCCCTCAACCTCTCCTCATATGCCTTATCCTGCTGATCTGTTGTCATCTTTGAAGCCCTCTTCTGGACATTCACCAGCAGGCTACTGTCCCCTTTGAAGTGTGGGCACCAGTGCTGAACCCCATACTCTAGATGTGTCCTCACTACTGACCTATACAAGGGCAGTATAATCTCTTCTCTCAA
The DNA here is from genome assembly GCA_016271365.2 of Neoceratodus forsteri. Lineage (NCBI taxonomy): Eukaryota > Metazoa > Chordata > Ceratodontiformes > Ceratodontidae > Neoceratodus > Neoceratodus forsteri. The sequence goes on along the minus strand of JADMNL010000026.1, from coordinate 283,514,836 downwards.
GTACTGATTCCACTAACTATGCATCCCAGCATTTTGTTTGGCCTTGGTGCTGCTTTCCTGTACTGCATTGAGTGCTTCAGGTCACTAGTGATCATCACTCTCAGGTCCTTCTCCTCCTCTGATACAGATACGTGGACTCAACCCAGGTAGTACTCTGTCCTGGGATTATTGGCTCCAATGTGCATAACTTTGCATTTCTTCACATTGAAGTCAAGTGGCCAGATCCTGGACCATCTCCCCAGCTTTTCCTGATCATCATGTAGGTGCTGTGTCCCTTCAACTGTGTCCACTCTGCCATCTAATCCCATCAAATTAATTAAGGAATTTCTATAGTTCATCATGCTTGCAGGTGCTTACTATCTACCTGAGGATATTACCAGCCAATGGAGCACATGATAAAATAAAGGGGATGTCCATGGGTCACCTAAGATATAAAGCCTGAGTGTGCAGTCAAATGAAATCCCTACCACTTCCTGACATTTCTTATTTATGACTGCTCAATAGTTCTGGAGCATAATGGCAGGAGCATAAAATATGAAAAAGGTTCCCCTTTGACAACTGCAATGCCAGCAGTGGTCAGTTGGTGTTAGGCCCAACTAGTGATGGTCCTGAAGGGTCCTGTAACATTGATGCAGATATTTACTCTGGATAAATCTGCTGCAGTTATCCAAGACAACAGTGTGTACCAGTAGCCAGAGCAGAATGTAACATGCTTGCATCAATGTCCATTTCAGTATTAGTATTGTATACTGTAATAACTGGTGGTGCTTTTTCTCACAGAAAGTCTTGAGTAATTTGTCATTATAACTAGCTGGTTATAATGGCATTCATTTCCCCTGCCTCCCTGACTGAACCCACAGCCTCACTGCTTCTCCTCACACCCCCAAGCAAGCATAGATTAACTTACTTAGTAATCACATCGCATACTTCACAGCCTCAGACACAATTTGTCACCTCAATTGAGCTTTCACCTGAGACACAGCTCTAGAGTGAACAGAATATAGAAATAGTCAATGAAAAGATGGAAAATGGCACAGTGTGTCTCTCTCTCTCTCTCTCTCTCTCTTTACTATACTGACTCCCAAAATGACCATGGCAACCTGTTGTTTTGAAATTAAAGGTGTTGCAAAGTTTTAATTCACAGACAAAGTTAAGGCAAAATCAACAAATTTGCCACTGTGGATCATTTTGTGAAGATTTTCTATTTAATAGGAAATTCACCATTGGTAACTTCACCTTGCAAATTCCCCTGTAACTTTTCCTTGGGGTATACAAAGGTGACATTTGGTCAAAAAGAGTTCTGTCAACTACTCCTTTTGTGTTTTTAGGCATAACCTGGTCACATTTTGTCAAATGTGTCTGACACTTGTTATGGTTATAGTCCAAGAGAAGGTGTATATTTGGTGCCTTTTTGATGATTATTGGATTTAAGTTGTGGATTTAGCACTATGGTCAAGTTGGAAGGTGATTTTGTGGTATTGTACACACCCCATGAATTTTCCAGGGTATTATGTTTTACTGTTGTAGTATACATTGCGACCTTTGTTTGGATGTATATGGTGTCCCTTAACTCCAATGACTGGTGGAGTAATGACTTGTTAAAGATGCATTGTTACCCTATAGGACACTAGGGTTATAGTTTGGGTTAGTGTGGTCACTTGCAACCTATGCCATAAACATATCTCCTGGGGCAAGCAGAGGATCCACATGTCTACTGGGGGCCAGAGAACCCATCTTGTGGCAAATCACTGGGCCAAGTAGGAAGAAAAGCAGAGGGAAGTGGTTAATGGGGGAGGGGTAGTCCATCTGTGCCAGCAGCAGTTCATGAAAGATATTAAGGAAGTGTCATTGTATGGTGAGAGGCACACACTGTGGAAGCAGCATCACCCTATGTTGAAGTTCATGCTCCCCATGAACTATCATTGCGGTGCACTCTCACCTACTGAAGAAATGTTTCTGTACTTATGCAGTTTATTGGCCATAGATTCATCCCTACTGCTGCTCCTTTTACAGCCATTTCTACCACAGCTTAATATGTCACTGATACATTCTTTTTTGATTACTTACTTTACCCATGGCTGCTGCAGTAATTTACCTTGATTGTCCAAGGCTTTTGCTATTTCTTCAGAGTTATTTAATTTGCTGACTTTTTACTTGTATTTTTATATATTGTGTGGTACCTGTAACATGTTTCTCCCTTTATCCCTTCCCTGGGTCACACCTGGAAATGAGCCCTGGTGCAGTGCTCCTTTTCTGGTTACCAACTTTTTAGCAGTACCCACACTGCCACCAGTTGTTCCTTTTCTTTTTTCTTTATACAAATAATACACAACAGGGATCTCAAAGCTAAGGGGAACACACAAGATGCAACAACTCAAGTAACTATAACAATGTTACTATGTACACAAAAAATGCTAACTTCACTTAATCAACAAAAATGAAATCAATATAGTCAAACTACAGTAACAAAAATACTTCCGTAAAATACACCTAACTGTTCTATAGAACTAAAATTGCAAACCAAAGAAAACAGGAAAAAACAGACAAAACACTGACTACAACAGTACTAGCACTGCTAAGACAGAAGAAGCGGGACATAGTGCCAGCACTGGAGCCAAGGCTGGTGCTGGAGTGGGGATGAACTTTGCCATATGAATAATGCTACAGAGAGAATGAAGGGGAACATTCCCCAGCCTGACTTGAAAAACCCTGCATGTGATGGACGGATGAGAGTAAGAAAGAATGCCTCCAAAAATGGTCTACTATGCCTTTACTAGTATCTTACAGACTGTATAAGGAAGACATGGTGGACATTTACACACAGAGTGGCCTCCTTTTGTGTTTTTGGTAAGACAGTGAAGATTGCAGCCCATAGGGTTGGGGAAGAGAATTGGTACCATATTTCTGGTTAACATGGCAAGTAACAGTGAAGCAATGGTGTTGGGCATTAACTGGTAGAGATCCAGGAGCATTTTATCATTGACCAGTGCTTTAGAAGTGAAGAGAGTCCTAACAGCAGAGGAGAGTTTCAAGAGTGACAAGGGTTCATCTTGACATTTTGTTTGAATCTGAGTTAGCATGAATTCTGAGGTATCAGTGCTAGTTCTGTATGTAGGCAAGCTCATCTAAAATGGGATTTTCTAGCAAAAAATAATTGAGAGGCTATGTGTATAGTTCAATAGACAAGCAGCCAGCCACACCCTTTCCTGATCTATAAAACCAGTTCCTCTCAGCCTCTTTCTGAAGCACTTTTTCTTTGTGGCTGGAGGCTCTGTCAGTTTGTCCTTTGCTGCTGGCTTGGGCCTGCCCCCCACACCTTGCTGTTTTGGCTTCTATTTGTTCCTGCTGGACTCAGTTGTAGGTCTCTTGCTTTGGTTTGTATTTTGCCTCTGGCTGTGTGCTTTTGTGTTGCTTGTCCCCCTGTTCTTCTGTGTTTGTGTGTCTGTTGTTTTGCTTTCTTTTGGGAGAGTTTCTGTTCCTAAATTCCTTGTATATTGCTACTCCAGTGCTCATACTATGTGTTCCCATTTACTCACACTGCAACTGCAATCATTATCTGTGTGTTTCAACTCATGCTACATAGCTGCTGTTCATGCTATGCACCTTAATTATTTTCACCTGGTTCAGGCTCACGCTGAACCCTAGCATGCTCTCTGTGTTTGTACACTCGAATATATTGCTGCAGATTTTGCTGCTGTTTTTCATGCATTGTTCATGGAACTAAATTGTGCTTCCTAAACTAATATCAAGAAATCATTGCTGTTGTGTTAGCACATTACCTCTCACTATAGTTTCCATGTTCATTCAGATTGCTACCCCTTTCAAGCTATACTTAATTACAGTTCAATGCTGCTCATTATTGGGCACTACTTGCTCACTTTGCATACTGCTTTTTTTATACTCTGGAGGTCAGCTTGGCTACTGTCATTGCTGTAAACTAGTTTTAAATGCTGCATGTAGAGTATGGCACTTTACCATTGTTTCCTTGTTTTTCCTATGGTGGGGGACTGGGGGGTGTTGTTGAAGAGCTATTGCCCCATGTGACATATTGCCTCATGTTTGAGTCCTGCCTCCACTGCTAAAAGTCCTCAGAATATCATGTCACCTTGTAATTGGTTTCCTCAATGGGACTTGGTTGGCATGCCCCTGCTGATCCTGTATTTGTTGCGATAATAATAATAAATATTAAAACTTTATTTATTAAGCACCTATCAAATTCCAAGGCATTTTGCAATTTTTAAAAACCAATTCCCTAAGATATAACAGATAAAATATTAACCATTTAAAAATCATTACAATTCATGAAATGCTTGACTCCACAAAAAAGTCTTGAGTGCCTACTTGAAACTCCCCATGGTCACACATTCCCTGAGCTGATGGGGCAGAGAATTCCAGAGGGTTGGGGCCACAAACATTAAAACATGGGCCCCAGAGGATTTCAAGATAACCCTCAGAATCTCCAGCAACCCCTCATCAACCAAACGGAGCTGTCGCACAGGGCTGAAAGGAATCAGAAACTCTTTCAAGTAGTCAGGGCCAAGTCTGTGTAGCATTTTGTAGGTCAATAAACCTACTTTAAAGGTGATGGACCACTGAATTGGCAGGCAGTGCAGATCGCGCAACACAGGGGTAATATGCAATCTTCTAGACACCTCTATCAACAATCAAGCAGCAGTGTTCTGCACTAGCTGCAAGTGGTGGATATCAACCCCAGGAAGCCCCAAGTAAAGGGAGTTGCAGTAAGCATGGACCAACACAGGTAAATCGCTAGACGGAACAAGGTGTTTGACCCTGGCGATGTTCCTAAGATGATAAAAGGCTGACTTAATGACTACCGACACCCGATAATGGAGGGTCAGCCCATCGTCAAGCACCACTCCAAGGTCACGCATCCATTCTGAGGTAAGGATTGGAATGCCCCCCAGAAATAATCTGGAGGGCAGATCGGTCCTCAACTCCTCTGTCCTGCAACCCAGGTCCACAACCATAACCTCAGTCTTTCCTGCGTTCAATTTTAACCAGCTCAAATTCATCCAGACTTGGATTTCAATGAGGCAGTTATTCAATACTGAGAGAGAACTAACCTAGTCGGGAGTAAAAGACAAGTAGAGCTGGGTATCATCAGCATAACAGTGAAACCTCAGCCCATACCATCTAATAATGTCTCCGAGGGGCAGCATATACACTGCAAACAACATGAGGGACAGCACTGATCCCTGAGCAACCCCACAAGACAAAGAGAACTCAGGGTCAGAAGAACAAATCCCCAACACTACTCTCTATGTTCTACCAGCAAGGAAAGCTGTAAACCATCTGAGCACTGTACTTGACAGGCCACAGACAGACCTCAGGCATTCGAGCAGGACCCTATGGTCTACAATGTCAAAGGCTGAAGAGAGATCAAGGAGTACCAGAATGAAACGGTTTCTCTGATCTCTTGTCATCAGGAGATCACTGAGCACCTGAACCAGAGCTGTCTCAGTACAGTGCCTCTTACGAAAACCCAACTGGAGAGGTTCATAGATATTATGGATGGTCAAATGGTTCTTCAGCTGGATTACCACTACTTTCTCAATAACCTTTCCTATAAAGGGAAGGTTCAAGATGGGTCTGTAGTTAGCAAAAATGTCTGGATCCAATGAAGCTCTCTTCAGAAGGGGTGTTACCACCGTCTCCTTCAGTGAGCTTGGAAACTCACCCGATTCCAAGGAGCACCGGACAATTTGAGCCAGAAATGGGCCAATGATCTCATAACAACCCAAAATCAGGGAAGTTGGGCCCGGATGTAAACTATAGCAAGTAGGGTGCATCCCCTGGACAATCCGCATAATATCCTCGAACTCCGGTAGGTCAAAGATACTCCAGGAAGTACGAGGTATAGTGACCAAGTGCCGACCAACCGTATCCCCCATAGAGCAAGTCAAGTTGATCTCTGACCTGATGTCGGCCACCTTATTCGCAAAGAATTGAGCAAGTTCATCACACTCTTTTTGTAAAAAACTCTACACAGCTGCAGACAGGCTGGTTTGCACAATCTGTCCTCAGTTCAGATGAATTGAGCTGGTCACTTCTGAGTCACAGTGATCTCCCTGGACAGGAACTCTGTCTTCTTATGGGAGGTCACTGATTGGAAGAATTGATAGTACTCCACCAAACTAAGGTGGTCAACCTCCAGGGCAGATTTCCACCAGAGACGTTCCTACCTTCGTCCAACCCACCGCAACTCCCTCAAAGACCCATCAAACCAAGGGGCCCAAAGGTGGAGAGGGAGGGGATGAACATCGACAGGACCTATCAAGTCTAGAGCCAAGGAAATGGCCTTATTATAGGCCAGAACCAATAACTCTGGACTTAAGCAGGCATCAGGAAACAGCGAGAGGTCAATCTCTGTCGCCAGGTCTTCAGGGCACACGTCCTGTAAAGGACTGTAACTGACCATCTCCACAGGGGCAGACCTATGAAAAGGGGCACAAAAGTTGAACCTCATGGTGTAATAGTCGGACCAACTGACTGGTCCCAACCCCAAGTCAGAGGCCTCAATCCCCAGGAGGAAAACCAAATCCAGAGAGTGACCATGATTATGGGTAGCTGAGGAAACAAACTGTGTGAAGCCCAGTGATGTCATCAACTGGAGGAAGTGCTGACCAAAAGGTGAGAGTTCATCATCGACCCAAGCACTTAAGTCGCCCAGAGTCATCAGTCTGGGTGACTCCAATGCTATGTCAGTGGCAAAATCTGCCACTTCCTGCAGGAATCGCTTTTCATCCCCAGGTGAATGACAGACGAGGGCTATCCTGCAGCCCACACTAGCTACCACAGTACACTCCAAGGATTTGACCTCCTTTCCTGGTACACCAGTGAAGCCCAACTCAGTCTTTAAACAGACCATTACCCCCCCTGAAGTCCAATCTCAGGCGGTGTATCACTGAGTACCCGACCGGAATTGCTACCTCCTGAATGCGGCCAGCATTATCATCCAGCCAGGTCTCGGTGATAAAGCTTCTGCAAACTGAATAACTTCAGCAACCTAAATAAATAACTTCAGCATACTAAATAAATGAATTAATACATACATAAGAAATACCTACATGACTAAATAGGCATGCCAACCTTGTTCTAGAGTTCCCTGGCATAGGGCTTGCCCTGTGCTGATGTTCTCACTCTGCACCCCGAAGTTCACATCTTGAGCATGCGAAGCTTGGGGCAGGGTCCTTCTCACCTGGCCCATAGCTGAGAATGTCCTCACTCTGGGTGGACCTTCAGTCATCAACTGTACCAGCGGCACCTCACAATGTAGAATTTAGGACTAAGCCTTGAAGGGTGGTTATAGCAATCTCCTTTGACTAGTATTCTACTGGCAAGGCACCTTCACCGCATTCTCCCTATGATTGTCTCTGGTACCTGTTTTTTCTTAGGTCGGTAGGCCACGTGAGTGCCTCAGTGGTCGTTAGTCTCCTCCTCCTCCTCCTCTCGCCTTGTAGGTAATCTTGTTGCAGAGCAAACCAGCTCGCAACCCTCCACAGTGTTCCTGTTAGAAGGATAGGAGAGAGCTCCCCTATAAACTGGAATATTTTCCACCTCTCTTTCATTGAGCTTTCCAAATTACAGTAGAAGAGCCATCACTAACTAAATTACTCAATGCCTGGAGGGAAGGCAACCTAGTCCTTGGATTCCCAGAGATTTTCTCTTCAAAGTTTTTTTTTCTCTCTCCTCCATGCCGAAGGGCATAGTGCCTAGTTAGTCTTAGTTAGTATTCCCCAGTTCCCTTAGGAAGGTTCCGCTGTTGGATGGAGGTGGATGGTGTCCCTACTTGCTGTTCCCTCTCTCCTTAGGAGGTCCCTTCAAGTCACCTATGTTACCCATAGCACCCAAACTATCTTGTTAATCTGTGCGCCTCATGTTTCATCAAGCTTCTGTGGTTATTCTACTTCTATGCCTCATGGCCTCTGATAGCTATTGTTCTTTAGTGCTGCTACAGTATCTTTTGGTGGATTCTTCCTAAGGTACCTTTAGCCAAGGGAACCTTCCCATGGTACCACTAGGGGTGGAACCCTCTTGCAGAGTTCTTTGCCTTTGGTACCCCTACAGGGTGGTAATTCCTCATGGAATAGAGAGTGCAAATGGCCAAAGTAAAGTAACACAGTTGCACAGGCATAACACTTACTGGTTGTGTAGGGCACTGAATTGAGAGGCTATGCCTACAGTTCAATGGATTAGCAGTCAGCCACACCCCTTCCTGACCTATATAACCAGCTCCTCCCAGCCTCTTTCTGAAGCACTTTTTCTTTGCCCCTCCTCCTCCTCCAGTGGCATCACCTCTCTCCTCCAGGGATTCTTCTTAAGGTACCTTTAGCTCAGAAACCTTCCCACGGCACCTCTAGGGGTGGAACTCTCTTCCAGGGTTCTTTGCCTTTGGTTCCCCTACAGGATGATAATTCCTCATGGAACAGAGAGTGCGAATGACCAAAGTATAGTAACACAGTTGCACAAGCTTAACACTTACTAGTTGCGTAGGCCATTGAAATTCAGAATTTGGTTCAGCATATCCCCAATCAGCCTTGTACCCCAAATGAGATCTCTATCGCTAAGTTTCTTTTTCTAAAAGTTACAAATCTTTTTGTAACCCTCATTTCACGCCTGTTCAAAAGAGCCAGTTTTAGTGAAGAACTGCCAATGATGTCACAACCAGAACTCAGAGCCTAGTCCTCCATTATAGAACTTATTTTGCCCATGTTGCATAAAACTGCAGTTGTAGTAAACATCTGAAAAATGAAAGTTGACACTGAGTGGGTAAAAGGCATGCATTTCCATAATGTGCAGATGCAAGGTACGTAAGATGCAACTCTGCACTTCAGCATGTGCTTCAATAAATAAGATGTTTCAGCTATTATAATTTATTAGAGCATACATTTATTTTCATTTTCAGTGTTCCTTTCCTAGGTATAAAGCACATCTTGGTAATCTATCTAAATGGTCTATATTAAAAAAATACATTTGCTTCACCCCTGTTAACCTCATAGTGCTTTATTTTATATCATTATAGTGCTGACCATGAAAACAAACTACAATATCACAAAAGGCAATTATGTGGTTAGCAGGGGAGCATCAGATGCATTTTGAAAGACTCACAGAAATAAGTGCTGCATTATCTACAATATGTAGTAGACCAATAGCAGGAGAAAGTTAAAAGAAAAGAGCACATAATTAGAAAACAATAAAGTTAATGCATAATTGGTATACATAGTGTTTTAAACTTTTTATTTTATTAGGGAGCTGCTCTTTAAGGCTTAAACTGGGGATTGGAAGGCAGCAGCAAACATATCTTAAGAATACCAAAGTTGTGTGCAATGTTTAGAATACTATAGGAATGGGATTTCAGAATGCCATCAGGTTGCAACTGTAGAATGCAGCAATGACACAAATCTCAGAAAAAAGATGGGACAACATTTTGAAGTGTGGCAGTGATACTGAAATTCAATATGCCACTGTATCATACATTTTTAGAATGTGGCAGAGATATGCAGTTTTCAAATGGGGATACACGTGGTTGCAGAATGTGACAGGGATATGTAATTTCATATGTTATGAATGAGTAATTTTGTTATGGGGTGGTAATGCACATTTTCAGAATCTGTTGGGGATGCTTGATTTCAGATTGTCGTGGCAACATTCAATTTCACAGTGTGGTGTGGAAATAGGATCTCAGAATGTGGTGTGTATGCACAGTTTCAGAATGTGCTGGTCACATGCAATTTTAGAATGTGGTAGGGGTGCTCATTTTTATGTTTGCTTGCACTCGAGTGCAAAAAACATAGTGCCACCATACGAGTTTGCCACCCCGTTTCCAATGCCCTGCTCCTTTTTGCAGGCTCGGCCACACCACACCAATAAATGTCCCAGCTGTCTATGACAACAGTTCGGATGCAGTGGCATACAGTTCAAAGTAAAAGACAGCTACAATCAGCGGTGATAACTAGGAAATTTGTCTACTGCCGTCGGCAGGCAATTTACATACTGCTGTCAGCAGTAGGCAGATTGACTACACATCAGCACTGCATCTGAACTGCTGTCATAGACAGATCCATTTTTTTCTTGTGATCCCCCCCCAACAAACAACCAAGTAGCAAGCTTGGAACCCATCCCAGAGTGCTCATGCACTCCTACCTCCCCTGCACACTGTATGGCTGGAGGGTGGTGCCCACTTCCTCGTCGGCTCCACTGCCCCCCCCAAACAGACTTCCAGGAGCCACGCTGACAGCCCACACCAGGATGATAAAAGTCTGTATGGCCAATGTGGGTGACCAATCCCACGTCAGCTCCACTACCCCCCCCAAACAAACTTCCAGCTGCCATGCTGGGGGCCCACTCCAGCATGACAAAGTCCTGAATCATCTTTTTCAAAAAAAAAAAACTATAAAAAAAGGTCCCTCGTTGACTCTCTTGACCCTCTCTCCCAACCTTCACCCACCCTCTGCTCACCCCACCTCCCCACACCCCCACCTCACCCTATACTTACCTTCAGAGGCCAGCGCAACGATCTTCAGTGTACTGATAACACGTCTGCACTCTTCAAAGCCAACTGCGAACTGAATAAATGTTGATTAGCTATATAACTGCATAGATGGGTATTTTTCAACTTTGGTGCATGTCTTGGCCATTTTGGGAATTCTTTCACCAAATACTTCAACATGGGGTTCTTGGGATCCTACCTCATGAACTCAGTCACTGTCAATTTGTTATTCTGTCCCAGAAGGTGATTTCATGGACACCGCATGGAACCACCTTCCGGAACTGATTAACCAAACGACAGTGCCACAGTTCATGAGGTAGGCCCCCAAAAACCCCCAAAAACCCTATATTGAAAATTTGGTGAACAAATTCCCCAAAATAACTGTTTTACGAGCGTACATTGTGCAGTTCCTACACACACTCATAACTTTGAGGATTTTTAATATTTTCACTCCAGATTTTCAGCATTGCCATTTTATCACACCTCCTTATGAACAGTACAGTTGTCATTTTTCACATCTCGCCCAAAATGTGTTTTTGCACATGTAGTGCACAATAGTACGGTCAGTGTGTGAAATCAATGTTCAGGACAGATTAAGAAAATCACAGTGACACTGCTCATGAGCAGAGGTGTTAAAATGGCTATGTTGAAAATTTGGTGACAAAAGTCCAAAAATGACTGTGTTACGAACGTGCATTGTGCAATTTCCATGAACCCTCGTAAGTTCATAAATTTGTAATATTTTCAGTCCAGATTTTCAACATTAACATTTTTCCACACCTCTTTATGAACCTTACAGCTGTCATTTTTCACACCCTGACTGAAATGTGTTTTCACACTTCTAGTGCAGAATAGCGCGGTCGCTGTGGGAAATCAGTGTTCGGACAGATTAAGAAAATCACAGTGACACTGTTCTTGAGCAGAAATCCCAAAATGCCTATGTTAAAAATCTGCTGTAAAAAATCCCCAAACTAATTACATTATGGGTGTACATTGCACAGTTTCTACGCACGCTCATTTCTTCACTTTTTTTATATTTTCACTCCAGATTTTCAACAATGCCATTTTTACACCTCCTCATGAACAGAACAACTGTCATTTTTCACATCCTGTTTGAATTGTGTTTTCGCACCTGTGGCACCAAATGTCACAGTTGCTGTGCAAAATCACGTTTCGCCTAAGAACTGATAGTGTCACTGTTTATGCGGTGGGGTCACAAACAGCCCATGTTGAAAACTTGGAGTAAAAATACCAAGAAATGCCCAGGGCATTAGGGTTTTCAACCGTAATGCCCTACACTGTAGGGACTGACAGGCAACAGGGGTGTGAACTGGGATTGTCGACAGTAATGCTCATGCCATTCCACCCCACCCCCACCCTGCAGCCAGTGACAGGCATCGAGGTGCACCTTGGACCACTTGGCCCCAGAGTTCAATTCATTCTCCTATACTGCACCCATTTAAATGGATTTCCTTATGGAATGAGGTGAATGTACAGTTCAAACACCCCAAGGCACACCTCGACACTTGTCAGTGCCTGCAGGGTAGGGTGAAGTGAAATGTCATGACCATCATGGGCGATGACCCAAAGGCACACCCCAATGCCTGTCCATCTCTGCAGGGTGAGGGTGGACTTGGCGTCAGTGCAATACTTCAATGCCATTCCTATACTGCATCTGTCTAACTCTTGTGCTCCCACTGCTAATGCCAGCAAGCAAACATTCAGCATTGACAAATGCTTGCTAGAATGTGGTAGGATGCATAATTTTGGACTGAGGCAGTAAAATGCATTTTTAGAATGTAATGGATATGCACAACTTTGGAATGTGGAAGTAATGCATAATTTCACAATGTGGCAGGGATGCAACATTTTATAGTGTGACTTGGACATGCAGTTTCAGAATGTGGCAGGGTAACTTGCTTCCAGAATGTGGTGTGGATACATAATTTTGTTCTGTGGTATGGATGCTCTGTTTTGGAATATGGTGGGGATGGGTATTTTCAGAATGTAACAAGTTGAGAAATTTTGGAATGTGGCAGTGATACACAATATTTGGGTTGTGGTGGTAAGATGTAATTTCAGACAGTGGCTGGAACACACAATTTTTGAATGTGATGCAGATACCTCATTTTGTAATGTGTCTAGGAATACAGTTTCATAATGAGGTAGAAACTCATAATTTTGGAGCATGGTAAGGATGAGCATTTTTGGAATGTGATGGGGATGCACAGTTTTGGAATGTGGAATGTGGCTGGGACCCACAATTTCAGAATTTAGCCAGGACATGCAGTTTTGGATTGTGGCAGTGATGCACAATTTCAGAATGGGGGAGATGCATAATTTTGGAATGTAGCAATGATACAATTGCAGAGTGTGGAATTGACACACTACTTTGAATAGAAACATAGAAACATAGACTTTGATGGCAGATAAGGACCACATAGCCCACCCAGTCTACCCATTTCCCTACCTACCGATGAGCTGCAGATTCTAGTTAACCAACAGCCTATTTCCTGCCACCCCCCATTACAATTGCCTTGTGTCTGTCCCATGCATTCTTGAATTCCCCCACTGTTTTAGTCCCAACAACCTCCCCAGGAAAGCGGTTCTACGCATCCACCACTCTCTCCATGAAAAAAGATTTCCTCACATTACCCCTGAGCCGTCCCCCCTCTATCTTTAAATTGTGTCCCCTTGTACACATCTCTTTTTCTGAAAGATGCTACCCTCCTGGACATTGTTGATCCCCTTGAGGTACTTGAACATTTCTATCATGTCCCCCCTGTCCCTCCTTTCATCAAGCGTATACATATTAAGCTCTCTCAGTCTCTCTTCATATGATTTCTGATGCAGACCCTGCACCATTTTAGTTGCCCTCCTCTGGACTGCTTCCATCCTGTCTATGTCCTTGCGTAGACCAGGTCTCCAAAACTGCACACAGTACTCCAGATGGGGTCTCACCAACTGTCTGTACAGAGGGATAACCACTTCCCTTTTTCTACTTGTGATGCTCCTTCCTATGCATCCCAGTATCCCCCTGGCTCTCCTCACTGACTTCTCACATTGCTTACCCACCTTTAGATCATCTGATATGACTACCCCCAAGTCCTGTTCCATTTTTGTTGTTGTTAGTACCTCCTCTGCTATTGTGTACTCTTCTCCTGGGTTTTTGTTTCCCAGGTGCATTACTTTGTACTTCTTTGCCTTGAATTTAAGTTGCCATATGTCTGACCATTCCTCCAACCTTGCCAAGTCCCTTCTCATCCTTTCTACCCCTTTGTGTATCAACTCTGTTACAGATCTTTGTATCATCTGCTAAGAGGCATACCTTTCCCTCCAGACCCTCTGCAATGTCACATATAAAGATGTTAAAGAGGACTGGACCCAGTACTGAGCCCCGAGGTACTCCACTAGTGACCCCCCTTTCTTCAGAATGTGTTCCACTCACTATTACCTTCTGTGTCCTGTTGTGCAGCCAGTTTGCAACCCAGGCTACCACCCTGGGATCCACTCCCAAGCTGGCCAACTTGATTATTAATCTTTTGTGCAGGACTGTGTCAAATGCCTTACTAAAGTCTAGGTAGGCCATATCCACAGCCCCTCCCTGGTCTATTACTTTGGTCACCCAGTCAAAGAAATCTATTAGATTCATCTGACATGACCTTCCTGCTGTAAATCCATACTGCTTTGGATCCTGTGCCCCGCTGGCCTCTAGGTACTCAACAATTCTTTCTTTCAGAAGTGGTTCCATTATTTTCCCAACCACTGAGGTCAAACTTACAGGTCTTTAGTTTCCTGCTTCTGCCTTGCTTCCACTTTTGTGAAGGGGAATCACATCTGCCCTTCTCCAGTCCTCAGGTACTACCCCATCTTCCCATGATTTGTTAAAAAGTGTGGTCAGTGGTGTCACTAGGTCCTCCCTTAGTTCTTTTAGGATTCTGCGGTGAATCCCATCAGGCCCCATTGCTTTGTCCACCTTCAGTTTTAGGAGTTCTTTCAGGACTCTTTCTTCTATAAATGGACTGGTGTCAAGCCCCCTACCCAGAGTGCTTCTATTGTCTGGTTTAGGTAACTCCTCCTCATCTTCTTTTGTGAATAATGAGCAAAGGTATTCATTCAGTATCTCTGCCTTTTCACTGTCTCCCTCTGCCCACCTCCCCTCTCCCTTATTAATCTTCACTATTCCTCCCTTAGCCTTTCTATGTTCCCTAATGTACCTATAAAAGGTTTTATCCCCTTCTTAACTGACTTGGCTATTTTTTCCTCAGTTTGGACTTTTGCTATTCTGACTGCCTTCCTCACTTCTTTCTGCTTTAATTGATACAGTTCCCTGTTGTGCTCCTTCTGTGATGCCTTATACTTTTTGAATGCAGCCTTTTTCTCCTTAACCTTCCCTGCCACCTCTTTTGAGAACCATAGTGGTTTTTTACTCCGCTTTGTTTTCTTTAGCTGTTTCATACAAAGGCTTGTTGCCTCCATGATGGCAGTTTTGATTTTTCTCCATTGTTCTTCCATCCCTCCTTTTTGGCCATTTGCTAGTGTATTCCTCAGGTATTCACCCATTTTGCCAAAGTCAGCCCTTCTAAAGTCCAGTATGCTTGTTTTTGTATGGCTTGTCTCCATGGTTGTGCTTATTGTGAAGCACACTGTGCAGTGGTCGCTTGTTCCCAAATGTCTACTGACTTCTAAATTTGTGATTCTCTCTCCATTTGAGAGTACCAGGTCTAGTATTGCTTCTTCCTGAGTGGGTTACAACACTAGCTGTCTAAGGCCTGCCTCCTGCAGGGCATTGAGAATGACTCTGCTCTTGGATGTGGCTGCAGTACATGTCATCCAGTTAACATCTGGCATATTCAGGTCCCCCATTAACAGTATCTCCCCTTTTTCAGCCATTTTGAGAATGTCCTCTATCATTTTCTTGTCCATTTCTTCCCCTTGAGATGGGGGTCTGTATACAACCCCTGTGCATATTGTGATGCCATTCACTGTCTCTAAGGTGACCCAGAGTGCCTCTTGTCCTTTCCCTTTGCTTTTTAGTTCTGTAGCTTTGATCCCTTCCCTTATGTATAGAGCTATTCCACCTCCTCTTTTCCCCTCCATGTCCCTTCTGTAGACTGTGTACCCTGGTATGTTAACATCCCAGTCATGGTTCCCCATGTACCATGTTTCTGTGACTGCCACAATATCCAAGTGGTCATCTTCCATCAAGGCTACTAGCTCAGGAAGCTTGTTTCCCAGACTACGGGTATTGTCAGGGATGTGTGAGGGATGTGCAGTTTTGGAATTTGGTGTGGACATACACTTTGGAATGTGGAAGGAACACACAATATCAGAATGTGGCAGGGACACATAATGTCAGAATGTGGTGGCGATGTGATGCACAAGTCTGAAATGTTGTGGGTGCATACAATTGTGATGTGACAGGGAAAAGCAATTTCAGAATAAAATTGTGGACCCTTTCTCTTTCTGACAGTGTGAGTCCCAGCTATACTGTATACAAACACTGTACATCCCTTTCAAATTCCTAGATGTGTATCCCTGTTAGATTCCTAAACTGAGTCCAGCCACATTCTGAAATATCATATCTCTGCCACATTCTGAGATTGCATGGCCTTTCCAGCATGCTGGATCTGTGCACTACCTTTGCTTTCCATTGCTTTGTGCAGCATTCCAGAACTACTTCCTGCCACATACTAAAGTACAATAAAATGTATCTGAACATTCTGAGTCTGGGAATGCATGCAAAGTATCCAATGCTGTGTTAGTTTTTTTCAAATGATTACTTCAACTAGAGTTTCTTAAACTTTGGAAAAATAAGTCCAACAAAGTTGTGCTGACAGGGAAGACTAGGCTGAATTCTAATTATGACATCATTGGTAACTCTTCAATGAAATTGACTTTTTTGAACAGCGAGTGAGATCAGGATTTCAAAATATTGCCGTTCATAACTTTTAAGCAAAGTAAATTAGAGATTCAATTTTTGATATGAGGCTTATTGAGGGTATGCTGATTCTAATTCTGTAATGCAGCACTCCTTTGTTAAGGCAAACTCAGCAGTAATACCTTCCCCTCCTACTCATGCCACACATGACACTGGAATGCAAAGCTAAAGATGGATCCCAAAATCTGGCAATATAGGACTCCTATATAGTCACCTTTCAGACATTGTCTGTACTGTTAAATTCAAGAATGAGTGTGATCTGATAACCACCAACTTCTGGAAATCTGGAACTCTAAGAAGCAGAGGTGCCTAAGCACCAGAGAACTTCATTTGCTGGGTGTGGGGGGGTAGTATAGGTGTAGACAGGCATGGACTGGGGGAGGTCTGACAGTATGATTACTCCAACGTCAGTATGGGAGACAAGAGTGAGAGAGAGAGAGAGAGAGAGAGAGAGAGAAGGGTGATTGATCCCTTTGACATTCATAGGAATAAAATGTATTCCTGAGGCAATCATACTATTGAATTGAGGAGATTGAAGACAGAGATGAGAATGAATGATAGCCATGAGTCTTGGGGGGGGCACAGAGCATTGCCCATACAATGGGGAAGTTGCAACAATATGCTATCCTGTTCATAGTCCAGGCTATTCCAGAGCATAAAATCATAATATTAAGCATAGCCATTAATGAAAACAAAGAATCAAATTCAACTGGTGTATTAGTCTTCATGAGGCCAAGCTGAAAACCCTCAAAGTTCCAAATAACTTGTATCTGTGGAAGAAACGGCTCCTCCAATCACAGGTAAAATATCTGTGAATTGTTGCATGTAAATAGTTAAACCATGTGTATATTCCTCTCACCCAACCAAAAAATGCTAGCCTGCATGGTTTAGCAATAAAAATGCATGAACCTGAGGACTTCCAGTGATGTTATTGCCCTGATGGCAAACTGAGACTGGAGCTCTGTATTGTCTTGGTTTCAAACTGCTCTCTTTGCAAACTACATTTCTTCATAATTGATGAAATAGCTACTAAAGAGATTGGAGGAGACTGATTGAATTGTGCCTGAGTGCAAGGAAGCAAATGGAAGACAGATAGCTGATGATTTAATCCGGCCAATGATCTGTACAGCTAAAGCTTTTCACTTTCTAGTAAGGTGGGAAATGATATGGACATGGAGAAAGAACATCTCACCCACTCTTATTTTAAAATGCTGCTGACAGAAATGAAAAGTTTCTGCTCTGAAACTCAATTGAAATTTAAATTATTACAGGTGCAGCACAAATTAGTTAAAAGGATGCCAGAGACAGAAGAATGTATCAGCCACATGGAGGATGGTGCCATATGATTACATAAGACTGTGGACTTACTCGTTGATCAACAAGCTGCATTGCAAGACAAACTACTGGATCTGGAAGCTAGATCATGTATAGAAAATTTCCATGCATCTGACTTACTGGAAGGTGCAGAAACAAGGAAAATTACTGATTTTATGATGGACATTTTATGGGATGTGCTTAGCCTACCAGACACATTGCAATTCAACATTGAACAGGTGCACCGAGCCCCTTACACCTAAACTGACTGACCCAGAGGTTCATCTGCATTCTGTTGTACTAAACCTTTTAAGCTACAAAGACAAAAAGCAGATTTTAACAACTTAGAGTCACAAGGAAGTAACCTGTAACTCCTCCCATCTTTATTTTTATCAGGATTCCCCCCAAAATAAGTGCAGAAATACATAGCCTACTCAACTATATTGAGGACTCTGTGGGCACATAAAGTTTGCTTTCAAATACCCTATCCAGTTAAACTTTGGGTTTTCTGGGACTCCAGAAAAGAACTCTGTCCCACACCTATAGTACTAAACTACAGAAAGCCCTCCAGGACAATGGATGGAGATGGAAACTAGACTACCGCAGGAGCAGACATCACTTCCTCCCCACTCATCATGGAGAACTATTCCATCACAAAGGCACCATGCAGCACTAAACCAGCCTCTAAAGCAGCATCAGCCCCACTAACAGAGATAAAAAATCTCCTGTCCCATCACTTCAGGGATTCAAAATATACAATCTGCCCAGACTACTGCCTCTCTTGAAATAAACTTTTACTTGCTGTAAGACAGTTTCAATTATTAAAACTTTGCATTGTTTGTAACCCTGTCTTAATGCTGTCTTATAGACCTCACTATAGACCTCGCAAAACTGATCCTTGGCTCCCCATTGCTCTGAATTCTATTTGCTTAGCTCGATGTCATTATGGCTTTTTTAGGCACCTAATATATCTTCAGCTGGATGGGAGCAAATTGGATTTGATTGTACTGCTACAGGAGTTATTTGAGGTGGCCTCCTCTTGACTGATGAGGCTTTTCAGCTATTCCCCATTTACATACTGTATGTTAGCCCTCTCCTATGGACTATACTTGCTATAGTAGTACTTCATGGATTTTATTAAAGTACACCTTAGCTCCTTACTGCTTTAACCTCCACTAATTTACCTTCATATACAGTAGTTTCAGCTATCACAGACATTCTGTCTGTCCATAGCTGAATTGGAGCAGCTCTGTTTTGACAGGGCACATGTAAGAATTGTATAGATGGCTCCTTGATGTTCTGCCAAACTCAGTTTACTGCCTAATGCCAAGTTTAAGCTTTGCAATTTTTTTACACTATCTTCATTAATGTGCTCCCTGAAGATATGGTATTGTAATTGAAGTGGGGGAATCATGTTAGCTACATTCTGTTTTTGTTTTAGATTATCTTTTGCCATATTTACTATAAGCAACCTACACCATATATGGTGCATTGGCTCCCCATTGTTCTGAGTTTTGTTAATTTACCTTGGTGTCATTCTGGCTTTAACAGACACTCAATATGTATTTAGTGGTTTGGGAGCAGATACGTTTTGGCAGAACTACCACAGGAGTTGTTTGAAGTGGTCTCCCCCCATAGCTAGTGATACTGTTTCAGTTATTTTCTATCTGCATTTGTTAGCCCTGTCTTACAACTTATAATGGCTATAAGAGAACTTTGTAGATGCTGTTAAATTACAGTTCAGCTTCTCACTGCTTTAATCTCTATTAATTTACCCCCATTTAATTTCAGCTATCATAGACATTCAACATGCCCATAGCTGAACTGGGGGCACATTGGTTTTAATGGTTACCATAGGAATTATGTTGCTGGTTCCTTAATATTTTGCCAAACATTGTTTACTGCCTAGTGATGGGGTTTAGTTTTCTATTTTTTGTTTTACAGTAGTTCTATTAATATGCTTCTTGTAGATATAGTACTGCTATGGTAGCAGGGGGTATCACGTCAACTATACACCATTCTTGTTTTGGTTTATTTTTAGCTTTATATCCTGAAAGCAATCTAGTGCACTTATGAATAATCCCCCTTCCCTCAGCTTGATGGGTTGCGCTATGGTAGGCCCTAGAGCTATGGTAGGGACTAGCAAAAGCAGTGGTATAGTCTAAGTAGCAGTTTTCTC
Source organism: Neoceratodus forsteri (assembly GCA_016271365.2). Classification (NCBI taxonomy): domain Eukaryota; kingdom Metazoa; phylum Chordata; order Ceratodontiformes; family Ceratodontidae; genus Neoceratodus; species Neoceratodus forsteri. The sequence continues at coordinate 283,494,892 of JADMNL010000026.1, read as the reverse complement.
TACTGTAGTCTCTGCATTGCTGGAAATGTTCCCATGCCTTATACATCACCTATGTAAGCTCAGAGACCTTTCTTTACTTGGTTTACTTGGTAACAAGGGACAAAAGAAGGCTAAAACCCATCATGATTGTCCCCCACCACTAGGGTGGGAAAAATTTAACTGAGGAACTATTTGACTCCATCCACTGGTCCAAACCTCAATTAAAAGACAGAATTGAATTACTATCCACCAAATATTGTGGTCAACTATTCCACAGTCTAGGAGTTCATACTGTGAAATAGTTTTGTCTTTTATTAGTTCTTGATTTTATCACATCAATCTGTTTATTGTGTAGCCATGGGGAAATCCTTCTATCACAGAATTTGAGGCAACATTGATCCATTAGATCCTGGGAATTTAGAATTTTATATAATAATAGCAAATCACCTCTGGTTCGTCTGGTTTGTAAGGTATGTAAATCCAGTTTCCTGTAATCTACTGAGATAATCACTATTAGCAAATCGAGGTACTAGTTTTGTTGCCCTCCTCTGAATTCTCTTGATTCCGTCTGTATCTTGTTTTAGATATAGGTTCCAGAAGGGGGACCCATAATCAGAATGGGGCCTAACATGGGTCCTAAAAAGGGGGATAATGCATTCCTGGGTCCTAGAGATGAATGTTCGTTTAATTCGGTTAAGGAGTGCATTTGATGTTTTGCCTACGTTGATACACTGGTTAGTAGAAGTCAGCTTGTTATTCATAATAACTCCTAAATCCCTCTCAGATGTTGAGGCTTTAAGGGGTGTATTATTTAGAGAATAACTCTGTCTTGGGTTATTATTTCCATAGTGTAGCACAGAACATTTGTCAATTTCAGAACTGAGTATCATCCCATTATTAACTGCCCATTCTTCTATAGATCTTCAGTTGTTTCTAAGAGTGATCCTACTAGAAGATGTAGATACTATCCCTCCTAACTTAGTATTATCTGCAAATTTAGATAAAAGATTGTCTGCACCGACCTGCATGTCACTGATATATAAATTAAATAAAGTTGGTCCAAGGACCGAGCTCTGAGGGACCCCAGTAGTAACACTCCCTACGTTAGTGAGAGTGCCATTAATCCTAACTTGTTGTTGTCTATTGGCCAACCAGCAGGAAACCCATCTAACCAAAGTCTGAGAAAACCCCAGGTTCAGCAATTTGTCCACAAGTTTTCCATGGGGCACTCTGTCGAAAACTCTGCTGTAATCAAGAAGGATAACATCTATCAAGTCCCTCACTTATGTAACTGTAAAAGGAGACCAAATTAGTAGTGCAGGAATAGCCAGATCTAAAGCCGTGTTGCGTATGATCGATTTTATTACTAGTAATTATTTCCTGTTCCAGGAGTTTTTAAATAATTTTCTCCATCACTTTACTTATTACTGATCTTTGCTTATAGATGATCATTTTTGGTTTGGAATGATTGCCTGTTTATGTTGGCATGCTTGTACAGCCAACATCTTGCAGTAGTGCAGATTTGGAGGTGCGGTCACTGTTGTGTGAATGCAGGGCACGCATCAATAGGTGCATCCTTCATTCCCCAATCAGCCTGCATGCCAGCACCACACCACCCGGGTGAGCACATTTAAGGAAAGGTCCACTGCAATGCAATCAAAGCTTATCACATGCAGCGGAACTCTCAATGTGCTTACCCGAAAACACAAACATTTATTTATTTATTTGCTTTTGGTAACCAGGTAAGCACACTAGACAGCTGGTGCCTATTTTCAGGTGCGACCAGGGAACATGGTGGCACACTGTCCACCAAACTGCCAACTTTGGGGGTGGCCAATCCCCCCGTTGGCTTACCCTGCCCCCAATGTATGTGCCAATGGGGGAGCCCACTCCCTATCAGTATTAAGAACCCCCCCATTTGTTATATGCTGAGGGGTGGTGCCCAATCCCCCTCGCTCTTGCCCCCCTGCTTTCCTTGTGTGCCAACAGGGTTGCCCAATCTGTTACAGCTTCCCCCCAAAAAACAAGGCTCAGTTGGCATTCTGGCAGCCCATTCTAGCATGCCACATGCCCCTGTAAACAGAAAAACAGTCCCGCAATGGTTTTTTTTTTTTTGTACTTGTGGAAAAAGGAAACTGTCCCTCAGCAGTTTCCCTGCCTCCCCTTCCACAACCCATGCTCACCCACTGTGCACCCTGCCTCCCCACACCCCCCTCACCCCATAATTACCTGCGCAGTCCAGCGAGATGATCTTCAATGGACCAGGAACACGTCTGCACTCTTCAAGGCCGACCGCAAACTGAGGAAATGCTGGTAAGCTGTATAATGGAATAAATAGGGTTTTTTCAACTTTGTTGCATATCTCAGGAATTTTTTGGAATTTTGGCACCACATTTTCAACATGGAGTTTTTGGGACCCCTTCTGATGAATTCTGGCACTGTCATGGCGTTATTCAGTCCCGAAAGGTGATTTTGCGGTCACTGCGCGGAATCACATTTTGGGACTGAGTAATAAAATGGCAGTGCAACTGTTCATGAGACGGCCTGTCAAAAAGCCTATGTTACAAATTTGGTGACAAAACTCCCAAAAATGGCTGTTTTGCGAGCGTGCATTGCGTTGTTTCTACGTACACTCGTAACGTCATTAATTTGTAATATATTCACTCCAGATTTTCAAACTTGGCATTTTTCCTCACCTCCTGATGAACAGTACAGCTGTCATTTTACATATCCTGTCCAAAATGTGTTTTCGCATGTCTGGCACAAAATAGCGTGTTCGCTTTGCAAAATCACTTTTTGGGACAGTGTGAGGAAATGATGGTGACACTGTTCATGGGCAGAGGTCCTAAAATGCCTATGTTGAAAATTTGGTGCCAAAAGTCCATAAAATGACTGTGTTGCAAGCATGCATTGCGCAGTTTCCATGCACCCTTGTAACTTCGCACATTTGCAATATTTCCATGCCAGATTTTCAACACTGGCATTTTTTCATACCTCCTTATGAACAGTATAGCTGTCATTTTTCACATCCTGCCCAAAATGTGTTTCTGCACCTGTAGTGCACAATGGCTTGGTCGCTGTGGGAAATCAACTTTTGGGACAGATTAACAAAATCACACCACCACTGTTCATAAGGGGAGGTCCAAAAATGCCTATGTTACAAATGTGGCTACCAAACTCCCAAAAATAATCGGGTTATGGACGTGTGTTGCACAGTTTGTATGCATTCTCATTGCTTCACCAATATTTTATATTGTTACTCCAGATTTTCAATGTTGCCATTTTTTTACGCCTCCTCATGAACAATACAGTTGTCATTCTCCACATCCTGCTCAAAAATGTGTTTTCATCCCTCTGTCACCAAATGGCAAATGGCACAGCCACTGTGCAAAACCACCTTTCAGCTAACAAAGTGATTGTGCTGCTTTCCATGAGGTGGCCTGACAAGCAGCCCATGTTGAAAATGTGGAGTGAAACTACCACCACATGCCTACAGTGTTAGGGTTTCCAACTGTAGCACCCCACCCTGTACAGACTGACAGGCATCAGGGGTGTGACTTGGGATCATCGAAAGTAATACTCATGCCACTCCACCCCACCCCCACCCTGCAGCCATTGACAGGCATTGTGGTGTGCCTTGCACTGTTTGGCCACAAAGTTCACCCCACACTCCTATACTGCACCCATGTCTGTGTATTTCCTTATGGAATGGGTAAGTATAATGCCCAAAGACTCCAAAGCACACCCAGACACTTGTCAGTGTCTACAGGGTAGGGTGAGGTACAATGGCACAAGCATTATAGCTGACAACCCAAAGGCACACCCCAATGCCTGTCACTCTCTACAGGGTGGGGGTGGGGTTGGTGTCACTTCAGTGCTTCACTGCCATTCCAATTATGCATCTCTAGCTCTGGCACTGCCAATGCCAATGCCAGTGTGACAACATTCGGCATTGACAAATGCTTGTTTGAATATAGGTATGACTGTGGCGCTGGCCCAGTCATGAGGAATATAACCTTCATGAAGAGACATATTAAAAATGAGGGTTAGGGGTTTAGCTATAGCATCAACTGTTTCTAACAAAAAACTTGGATTTATGTTGTCGGGTCCTGGACTTGATGTCTTTCTTAGGGATTGTAAAGCTTCAAGTGTATCAATGACAGAAATAGTATAGTCTATGGAGGTGTTTGCTAAATACAAGTTAAGTTTAGGATCCTCTTTTTTTGTAAAGACTGAACAAAACTGCTCATTAAAGGCATCTGCAATCATCTCCTTATTTGTGGATTTTAGAGAGTTGTTAACTGTTATAGGGCCCATGTATCTGTTATTAACTTTTGTATTATTAAGATAGGAGTATAAGGATTTATAGATATCTTTGCAGTGTGCCAAACGAAACTCCAGTTTCTTTTTGGACTGTAAGATAGTATGTTTCAACTGCTTTAAAGTGTTTTGTATTTAAGTAGTAATTGATCTTTATTGGCCCTCTTACTCTTTTTCAGTAGCGAAAACAACCTTTGTTTTTTTAATTAGTTTTTTAATGGTTTTATTTAGCCACAATGGAATCTTTCCCTTTTTATTATATTTCTTTTTTGTGGGGACAAATAAGTTCTTCTAAGTCATAAATCGTTGATTTCAAATATTCCCAGGTTTCCTCCACTGAAGGAGGGGGTAGTATTTCCTCCCAAGAAAGTTTATTTAAATGTTCATTAATAAGATGAAAGTTAGCATTATCATAATTTTTGAATTGGGCATGGCTTAAATTCTGTAAAGTATTAAAGATTAGTGCAAGTGAGATAGAGTGATGGTCACTAGAGCCCAAAGGGTCCCCAATGCAGATATTTGATATATTGTTCCCTACATTGGATATCACTAAGTCCAGTAAGTTATCACCCCAGGTTGGCTCGGTGACAAGCTGTTCCAAGCTTAGGTCTACAGTAAGTGAGATCAGTTCTTTTTCACCATGAGTTTTCCCAGACAAGTCAGTCCAATTTATAGATGGCATATTAAAATCTCCTAGGACTAGAATGTCACCTTTAGTAGCCATGTCTGATATTTGTTTAAGTAGTGTGGTAGTACAGTATGTATTAGCTGAAGGAGGTCTATAAAAAGTACCAACCAGTAGCTGAGGTTGTTCCCTTAACTGAACATTTACCCATACGGTTTCAATTCCATTAGACTGGGGTAGTTGAAAGGAAGTCATATGCTCCTATATATATATATATATATATATATAGACAGACTCCACCACCAGTATGGCCTAATAGATCCCTATGGTATACCTTTAGCCTGGTAAACACCTAATCCATGCAGAGTCTAGGTCCTACCATATTTCCGTTATGGATATAAGTTCATACTTGGCCATTAGACATTTGGCTTCAAGTTCAACCATTTTAACCTGATTTAACGATCTGGCATTCAGGGACAGAACCTCACAGACAGTGTTATTACTGTCAGAATTTTTTAGAGAACAAGAAAAATACCTGTTCTCCCACCTAGCATCTAGTTTAAAAGTTTGTTGATTGCTGATGTCACACTTTTGCCCAATAAGGTACTACCCCTTCAGCTGAGGTACAATCCATCCCAGCAGAACAAGTTTTTTTTTGATAAAAGTGTTCTCAGTGTGCAAGGCATAGAATACCCTGCTGGAGGCACCATCTCCTGAGCCAATCATTAAAGGCCTTCATTTTGATGGTCATAGAATTAGTTGCCCTTGGGATGGGCAGAATTTCAGAAAAACAAATAAGACTATCGATTTCTGCCAGTATGTTATTAAGTGCAATAACGTCCTGTTTGAGACCCTCCAAGTTGCCTCTATTTATATCATTGGTGCCAGAGTGTGTGACAAAACACAGGATTTTCTTCTGCCCCCACTAGTACTTCTTTAACCACAGTGGTGACTTCAGAAACTCTTGCCCCTCTTAGGCTGGAGCATGTCCGATTAACTCTATCCACGTTACATACTGGACTGTCAATGTGTTTAATAATAGAGTCACTGATTACAAATATTTGTCTGTCTTTATGTGGGTGAACAGAATTTGTACAATGGGAGGGTAATGTATCACCTTTAAGCTAGAGGATGTATCCCCCAGATTAGAATAAAAATCTTCTGGAGAGGTAATTTTCTTGATTTCTTCTAATGAAGAAGATTTCAAGGGGGGGGCAAGATACAAGATTTTTTTCTGGGGGAATGGGTGGATTCGTATCCTGGGGCAATTCAATATTTTCTACAGTGAGGACCTTGTAGCTATTAGATAGGGGATTAGGGGAGCGCTGTGAAATATTTGTCCTCCCCCATGTTTTGGTTTGTGCTTAGTGACTACTGACCAGTTATCTGGCTCATCAGGAAGTGGGGGGGAGGGGCAGAAATGCTGGTGAAATCATTTTCTAGAACAGGAGTCTCAACTGGCTTTTCCAGTTCCTCTGGAGGTGTCATCTGACCTAACATCAAGTCTTTATAGTCTTCCAGGGCCTCAATCTCTGGGCTAAATGCTCTTGCTGTTTGTAGATGGATTATTTCAGCTTGTAATGTTTGTAGCAACAGACATCTATCACAGACAAAGTCTGTAATCTGTGGGCCTTGACTAAACATCTGGCATGATGAGCAATAATTATTAGGTTCTTCCATTTCAGTTTTAGCTTGATATGTACACAGATAATATAACTTACTGTTTTACAGAAGTGTTAAACTGTGATCCCCTTTTCTCTGCTGTCCCAGCAGACACACTTGTCTCTGTGCATGTCTCCACATGTGTGCACCCTACTCACTGCAGGGTGGACTTTCATACAGTCCCAAGACCCGTAAACAACTCAGGGGTCAAGCCGTGAGGCAAACACCTGTTTAGCCCAAAGGTATAAAATAAATGTTGTACAAAGCCTTTAAAAAGGCGTTCTAGGTACACACATACTTGTGTATATATATATATATATATATATAGCCCCAATAGTTAAAGCTATTCACTAGGACAGACCTAGCAACTTCACTGTGAGCTTTCTTCAATCATGCTTGCCACAGGGCAGTCTTTTCTACAGTCCCGTGACCCAGAAAAAACCCAGGGGTTATGCAGTGAGGCAAACACCTGTTTAGCCCAAAGATATAAAATCAATGTTGTACAAAGCTTTTAAACATGAGTTCTAGGTACATATCTATATATAAAAAGCCCCAATAGTTGAAGCTGTTCAATCCACTGTGGTGAGATTGTAGTTCACGGCACTTGAGTGAACTATCTGCCCTCTACCTATTTGTATGAACAGAGCTCAATTGGCTCAGTACCAGCAGTACAATACAAACAGGTTAAAATGTTGCATACAAGTTAATATCAGCACAGGGCTGCTCACGGGAGATAGGACAGACCTAGGAACTACACTGTGGGCTTTCTTTGATCTTGCTTGTCACAGGGAGGACTTTCATACAGTCCCGTGACCTGGAAACAACTCAGGGGTCAAACAGCAAGGCAAACACCTGTTTAGCCCAAAGGTGTAAAATAAATGTTGTACAAAGCCTTTAAAAAAGGCATTCTAGGTGTATATATATATATATATATATATATATATAAAGCCCTTACCTGTTATTCCATTAATTTCCAAGCTGATGCTGGCTGATATCCTTTACCTTGCCTGTTACTTATAACATCGTTGCTCTGTGAGGTGGTTCAGATTTCATTTTCATATCTGAATCTGCAGGGGCCTTTCCCACTGGATGAACATTATTCCCCAGATTGGAAGATTATTTGTCACCTTCTTCTAGATTCCCAATCTCTTAGAGGGTTGCTTAATGTACTCTCCTCCCTTGGAAGCCTCTCTAGCACTGGTCCCTTCTATGGGAACAGAGACACTAGATTCAATAGGTTATAAAACGTTATCATTTGGATGTTATTCTATTTCAAATGAATGTTTATACTAGTTACAGTATATGTACTATTAATGGCTATGTCCAGTTTTGTAATTCTATGGCTCTTTTATTATTGCCTAGAACGCCGACTATCTTACCAATTTTTCAGATGAAATTGGAAATATGCAGTGAATTCTTTCTGAAGAATTTACTTGTTGTTTGTTGTTGTTCCTTTATGTATGTTTATTGTTATGGGGAAATATTGCCACTGCTGTCTGGTTACGTGCCACCTACGTGCAACCTTATTTTTCAGGTGAGAAATTAGTATGGGCTTTTATCATTGATGGAACTGGTAGTGGGCTCTGTTTTATAACCAGCCCATGTCATCAGTTGACTGTAGTAGGGGATGAGTTAAACAAACCAGACCGATATGATTAAGTCTATGAGAATATTGTCTCAAAATGTAAATGGCCTTCATTTTGTTTATAATTAAAACTTTTATTGAAAGTTTAAAAAAGAAATAAAAGAAATAAGAGTAAACAACCATAAATACTTTACCATGTCAGAAATGGTCAATCATATAGATTTTAAGGTGAAATCACCTTCAAATTGTCATAAGCCAATATGTATTTAAAAGCTTCTAAAAAACAACTATAATATTCCTAGGTAGCATTTTTACAGAAATTACAATATAAAAATGGGTTCCTGATATCTAGAAATGCCTCTAATTGATCACTACAAACAAACGCTAGTCTTTCATAACTCAAGTTGGTAGTAATATCTTCTAACCACTCAGTCAGAGTGTTTGTTTCCAATGTCTAAGAAGTATATTTTTGGCTGATATCAGAGCAGCTAGTAACCATAAAACATTATGTCTAGACCAAAATTTTAGATCAGAAGTGACACCCAACATTATTAATTCATCAGTTGGTGCAATCTGTTTGTTCATAATGTTTTCACAGGCTGCAAATATTTCTTCCTAAAACTTCTGAATTAGTGGGCAAGACCAGATAATGTGTATAATTGACCTAATACCATTTAAACATCTCCAACAATTATTGGTGTTGGATATACCCATACTAAACAATTTCTACAGGGTATGGTACCATCTGTGTACAATTTCATAATGTACTAACCTGCTTTTTGCTTCTTTACAGGCCTTAAGACTATTCACCCAGCTCTAATCCCAATCAGTCAGTGAAATAGTAATATCTAACTCAGCTTCCCATTTTTGGATTAATGACTAAACCAGATTTTCTTTAGAATCTATAACCATATTGTATATTATTTTGTAACCCTTATACGTGGCCTTCATCATCCAATCAAATGAGGTTAAACACTAGCTGCTGTCAAAAAACACAAGCCATCATTTATCATACTGCAGGAAACTCACTTATCTAAACTGGAGCATGCTAAGCTAACTTCGTTTGGCTTTGCTGAGGTGGTAGCTGCTTTCTTCCAAAAAGGTAAATAAGGAGGAGCCATTCCCTTACAGAAAGAATTATTTGAAATGTTGTCATGCTGCACACATAAAACTACCCATGTGATATGCATACTGCAAGCATGATTTAAATGTTAAACTGGAACTGATTGCATGCAAGTCACTTGCATGCAGCAAGCAAGTGTGGAAAGCATGCCTTTTAAGTTAAATTGAAACAGACTCCATGCATGAGGCATGTGTGTAAAAAGCAAGTGGTCACTGATAACTGCACACATAAAAATGACTTACTCATGATCACATAGTATACAACTAGGGATTGATGAGATTCAAACCCAGGTCTTCAGGCCTTCAGGTTTGCATTTCAGTGCCTTTAACCACTAAGCTTTACTGTCTGCACACATATGGCTCACTGGTACATCAGTACAAATCTGCATACATCTGCATGCATGTGGCATGCTTACAGCCACTGATATACTTTTTAGTTTTCTTGTCCTCCCTCATCTCATCTGCACAGTTGAACTGTAGCATACATACCAATGGAAACACATATGTTTTTTCCCACCTCCAATAAGCAGTCTTACCCACAAAACTACTTAGCTTCATCTGTCTGGCTTGTACTCCTACTATTTCCTCTCCATAGTTTTGAATGTTTCCACTCAAACAGACTTTAAGGGGCAAACACAAAAGTAGCAATAATTCAACGCCCACTCACACAGCCAGTCCCCTCCATGCACACACATTGTAGTGGGTGTGGCCACACTGCTACAGACAACCCACTAAGTATAGATATAAGTGGAGAGTCTCTTACCTGAGCACTAGGGGGCCAGAGGTAGGAGTCTTTAAGAGATTATGTCCATGGGACACTGTGTCCCTGAGGCATATGCCCTTGAAATGAATGGAGTTATTCTTTATTACTATTTTATATATTATGATGGTGAGTTGGAGAATAATGAAAGCCACTGTTTTACAAACAGTGCCCCTGCTAGTCGAGCAGTGGCCTTCATTAAACTCCTACTTTCTATCAATAATGTATAAAATAGTAATAAAAAAATCCTCATTCATTTCAATAGGGCATACCTCTATGCTTTCCCTTGCCGTATGTCATAATGTGTCTGAGCATGGGGATGTAGAGGTCAGCTTCACTGTGGGGGGAGCATACGTTTGACTGTAGTGGGGCTCCAATAGTCTATGCATACCATACCACTCAACTATCACTGAAAGCAAAGGAGAGCCATATTTTACCCCTGAAAACTGCTCTGCCACTCATTCATCCTTCATGGAAAACATGCTGCACACACAGAGGATGTTCTGTAAATTTAGACTTTATGCCAAGGGGCAATTTCATATTTCAGCAGTGGGGTGCCAACAGCAAGTGGAAGCCAGGTGCTAATTAACCCCTAGGTGCAAGCTCTGACATGTCTGGAATGTCTCTAAAATATAAAATGTATTTGCTGAGACTGAAAAGTGATATGCAAATCAGGAAAAATTCAAATGTATAAGATTCATCTGTTTGTACCCCGGAGAAGTGCATCAGATTTGGGCTTAAACCCACACAGTTACTAACAAATCTTTTTCTTGGCCGAAGTTCTGAACCCCCCCGGAAAAAAAAAAACTTTGTCCCAATTTCTTTCCCCAGCTCCAGTCCATTCAGTATCCACCCCATATGGGTCCTGAAACTGCCCAAAGATGCAGAAATGTAAAAAACACATCAATATTTCAGTCCTTCCTCCTTCCCCAATCCACCTGTAAAAAAATTATTTACTTTTACTTACCTGGGCAGCTGGCCAGAACCTGAGGACAAGTCTAGTGTGCCATCAGCCCAGTTTTCAGTTCACTCCTCCTCCATCTTTCTGCCAGAATCAGGATGCTAGAATTGATCATCCTAGATCCCCAGTGTAGTCTGTGACCAAGTCACCTCACTAACTGAACCCACCTGACCCATGTTGCTTGCTTGTTGCTGTTGCACTGCACTGATCATGGCCTATGAAGGCCACCCACAACACTGTCACTCTTGCAGTGAGGTCTAGCTTGCTGCTGTGGGGGCCCATGCTGTTTTTTTGTGAGGCAGATTAGTAGAGTAAGTAGGTAGCCTAGTCTTGAGTTAGCATCTAGCTCACCTCAGCCCCTTAAGCCACCAAGGAAGACAGAGACTTACTAAGAGTAGACCAACAAAAATATGCTGCCACAACACTGTTGTTGAGAATTCAGTGCTCACCAACTCCCTCAAGGTGCAGTGTGCAGCCTGTCTACATTGGTGGGAAAGAAAGTGTCCAACTCATGTGACTCATGTGCTCTTGCTTGTCTGGAACTCCTCCACATCACTTGTGATGATGCTGCTGCTAACAGGCGGAGAGAGAGGACAAGACAATATAGGCGCAGTTGAGTCAGGAGTACACATGCAGCATGAGGACAACACAGGCTGGGGGCACTTATTATGCAAAAGATTAAATCAAAATGTAATGCCATTATTGCCTCACCATAAGAACAACCTAGGCGCACATGCAGGGTTAGGGGGCAACTGCCTCATCTGCCCTACTTAAATGGCACCCCTGCTTTATGGTAGAAATTAATTCTCAGGGATAACATCAGTACAGGTAAACACAAGGGTTTTCCCATGTTCTGAGGTACTATATTTTTACGATTCAGGATGTGTCCTGATCATTGTGAGGGTTAGTGTCCCTCATTGTCCCTCATTTTGAGTGCCCTGTCCCTCATTTCAGTTATTTAATGTGAGGTATGGTGCATGTGTCCAAGACCTTCCCCAGCACAAAGAGTGCTGAACATGGCCATAGTGTATGTGCTCCATACAGAATGACAAAAGGAAAATAAGTGAGCTGTGACAGTTATGGAGAAACACAGTTGTAGCACTAAATATGCATAAGGGGATTTGCATGGCCCAAAACACAAAGGGTAGGATTCACAACACAGAGGCACATCTTTACACATCTGGAATGGGGGATGTTGGCAGGCTATATCCTAGGCATATAATGCAGTAAGCAAACAATACTTTACAAATTAATGGCAATTTAATGTCAAAAATTAAAAGCCATTAAACAACTTGCAAAAGAATCAGAATTAATGAGTTTACCTATTTTTAGTGGGGCATCAATGAAAAATGTATTTTAATGGCTCTAAATGCAAGCAGTAGTATAAGAAATAGAAACTAGTATAAGAAATAGAAACTGGTTTGTTTTTTTAGATGATATTTGCACCAGCTTAGTTGCTGTACACATGGCAAGCATGCGACATGTGAACCCAATGTCACTTTTACATGATGTTCACACCAGCTTAACTGCTGCACTCATGTCAAGCATGCAACATGCAAACCTAATGTGCTTTTTTGACCTGGTTCACATAGGTTCACTTTGTGTATATGAACCACATGCAAACATTGCACAACTAAGCATGTGGCATGCATTCTGCATGTAAGCAGTGCACTTATATTTCTGTAAGTGCTGCTTTGATTCCACATACTTCTTTTCAAATAGTTGCTTCTGAGATAGAAGGTGCTGGTTGTTTAGCAATGGTTAAAGGCACCTACCTGGCTCAGATGCTCATGTTAGTTAGTTTATATATCCCTCTAGGCTCCACCAACTACACTGTCAAGAAACTCTTCCAACAGATTATTGCTTTTCAAAGTGGTGATCTGCTCTTGGGTGGAGATTTCAACATGACCATGGATAACAGAGGTACTACAAACCCTAAACCTTCCTGTTATACCCCAGTGCAATGTCTTATGAAATCTTACCTTGGTTAAATGGACTGTGTTGATGCCTGGAGGTATCTGCACCCACAGATTGGGCCTATGCCCATTTCTCTGCCTCCATAGTCTTTAAACCTGAATAGATTGTTTTTTTTTTAAATTTCACAAGAATATGTCCATCTTATTCAGCACTGTGTAATTAACCCTATCCTGCTTTCAGACCACGCTGCATTATTTTTGGACCTTCCGTTGAGTCCCTAAAAAGATTCCTCGCTTTTTCACTTTAACAATTATCTACCAAATTACAAGGATTTTAAAAAGTGGATAACAGATTATGTTGAAAGGATAGTCATGGAAAATAAGGGCTTGGATGTGTCCTCCCCTACTCTTTGGGACACCCTTAAGGTGGTACTTAGTTGAGAGTTAATTCAGTACACCTCATATTTGAAACAAGCATTTGTCAATGCCAAATGTTTGCTTGCTGGTATTAGCACTGGAAATGCAGGAGTTAGAAAGATGCAGAATAGAAATGGCTGTGAAGTACTGAACTTCATGTCAACCCCATCTCCACCCTGCAGAGACGGAAAGGCACTGGGGTATGTGTTTGGATCATCTTCCATAACGTTCATGCCATTTCACTTCACCCTATCCTGCAGACGCCAACACGTGTTAAGGTGTACCTTGGGGTGTTCTGCTTTACAGTGACCCCATTCCATAAGGACATACACTGAAATGGTTGCAATATAGGAGAAAGGGGTGAACTCTGGGGCTGCAGAGTTCAATGCACACCTCAATGCCTGTCACTGGCTGCAGGGTGGTGGGGTGGGGGTGGAATAGCATGAGCATTACAATCGGCAATCCAAAGGCACACCCCGATGCCTGTCAGTCTGTACAGGGTGGGACATTATGGTTAGAAACCCTAACACCCCAGTCGTTTGTTGGTATTTGCACTACACATTTTCAATATGGCCTTTTTGTGACCCCCACCTCCTGAAAGCATTTGGGACCTCTTCTCATGAACAGTGGCACTGTGATTTTGTTAACGTGTCCTGAACTTTGAGTTCCCACAGCGACCATGCCATTCTGCACCAGATGTATGAAAACACAAATCGGGCAGGATGTGAAGAACGACAGCTGTACCATTCATAGGAAGGTGTGAAAAGATGGCAATGTTGAAAATCTGTAGTGAAATTGTCAAAAATACTCGAACTTCCAGGCTTACATGGAAACTGCAATGCATGCACGTGACACAGTCAATTAGTGGAATTTTTTTATCAAATTTTCTACATAGGCATTTTGTGAGCTCTGCTAATGAACAGTGTCTCTATGATTTTCTTAATCTGTCCCAAACATTGATTTCCCACAGCAACCATGCTATTCTGCGCCAGATGTATAAATGCATATTTTGGACAGGACCATGAAAAATGACAGCTGTACTGTTCATAAGGAAATGTGAAAAAACGTGAGTGTTGAAAATCTGCAGTGAAAATATTACAAATACTCGAAATTACAAGGGTGCATGGAAACTGCGCAATGTACGCTTGTAACACAGTCATTTCATTGACTTTTGTCACTAAATTTTCAACATAGGCATTTTAGCACATCTGCTCATGAGCAGTGTCAATGTGATTTTCTTAATGTGTCCCAAACACTGATTTCCCACAGTGACTGCGCTATTCTACGGCAGAAGTGCGAAAACACATTTTGGTCAGGATGTGAAAAAATGACAGTTGTACTGTTCATAAGGAGGTGTGAAATAATGCCAATGTTGAAAATCTAGAGTGAAAATAATTACAAATTCAAGAAGTCATGAGTGTGCGTGGAAACTGCTCAACGCACGCTCATAAAACAGTATTTTGGGGAATTTTTTTACCAAATTTGAAACTTAAGCTTTTTGAGAACCCACCTCATGAACACTGGCACTGTCATTTCATTAATCGGTCCCAGAGGGTGATTCCATGCAGTGACCGTGAAATCACCTTTCAGGACAGAATAATGCCATGACAGTGTCTGAATTTATAAGGAGGGGTCCCAATAAATCCACATTGAAAATTCTGCGCCAAAATTCCCAAAAATGCCCGAGATATCCACCAAAGTTATAAAAACCATATTTATGCCATTATACAGCATTTCTTCAGTTCGCAGTTGGCTTTGAAGAGTGCAGGTGTGTTCCGGGTCCACCGAAGATCATTGCGCCAGGCTCCGGTGGTAAGTATGGGGTGAGAGGGATGTGTGGAGGTAGGGTGCACAGTGGGTGGGTACAGGTTAGAGGAGGGGACAGTGAATGGCATGGGACTGTTTTCTTTCTTTCAGGGAGGGAAAAAAAGATGCCGTGGGAAGTTTTTTTTTCCAGGCTTGCTTTCAGCATACTGGGGTGGGCTCCCAGTGTGCCACCTGCCTTTTTTGGGGTGAGGATACTTGAGCCATTGGGGATTGTGCCCCCAGTCAGCAAAGAATAACTGTTTGGGGGGAACATGATGCCGAGAGGGACTGGGCACCCTCTTGGCACACAACAAATGGGGAAGGGGGTTACATCATGTCGACGGGGAGTGGACTTCCCTGTCAGCAAATGAACTGAGTTGGGGGCCACTGATATGGGGATTGGCCACCCTCATTGGCTTTCATGGGGCTGAGAGGCATTGGCAAGCCACCACCATGTTTAACTAAATTGTTACACTACACAAGGTACCGCCCTGCAATGACGGGTCGCTCCCTCATTGTAGCAGAATGGCTGATGCTGCAATGATGAGGCGGCCCCTCATTGCAGTGGCAAAAATGTTTCAACTTGGTGGCACTTTTGGAAACCTGTGTCATCAGCACACTATGCTTCCATTGGTCCACCAGTGTCAAGTCCGCAAATGCAGTGCCTCTTTTGGCTGCAACAGTGGCGCACCTCCACAACCCTCTTCTCTCCTAAGCTGCTGCATAATGTTTCTTGCACATGCGTGCAAGCAAACATAGAAATCAAGAGAAGAGCAGCTACAAACTCCACAAGACCAATTAAAAATCAAGAGAAGAGCAACTACAAACTCCACAAGACAAATTAAAAATCCTTTAAGAGCAACATAAGAAAGGAAGCCATTATGTCCAAACCGAGTTAACTCATACTAAGAACAAGATACAAGAAATTTTTAATTTACGGTTAGCGATTGCCCTTCATTACCTTAGGCATAAATATTATGAAGGCAGTGCAAGAGCAGCTAAAATCCTAGCATATAGCCTCCAGCAATACATGGTACAAACTGTGCTAACATGCAATAAGCATCCTATCTGCTGGTTACCACCCCAAATGAAATACTGGAGGCATTCAAACATTACTATACCACTTTATATCGAGCAGAGCTTCACCCATCAGTGGAGGACATTCAACAATCTCTGCAGCCTTTACACCTTCCCACCTTCACCACACCCTGGGCCCAATCTTTGTTTGTCCCCATTTCTCAACTAGAACTAAAAACCACCATTGCGGATGCCACACCTCATGCCACATGGGTTCGGGAACAGATTCGGGGCATCAATGGTCAGCCAGGAGGAGGAGGATTGAGCGTCCTATGGACAGCTCTCCTCCTTTGGAGAAAGAGAGTGGGGAGGATCACAGAGACACTGGCTCCTGGCGGTGGCTGGGGGCAGGTGCAGGCCTGGATCAAACTGTGGACTGGCATGGCACGCATCGATGAGATTGTGGTGATTGCATGCACAGGAATGTCCTTGATGCCACTGTACACTTGCACATGAAATCACCAACAGTACACCCGATGCCTGCCCGTGCCAATCCACAGTTTGATCCCCAAGCCTGCACTTGCCCCCAGCCACTGCCAGGAGCCAGTATCTCAGTGATCCTCTTAAACACCATTAAGAATCTTAAAAATAATAAAAACCCAGGCCAGATGATTACACCGTGGAATTTTATAAATCGTTTTCAAAGCTTATCTGTCCACTCCCCCACTCTGTTTGTAATGAGGCCCTCACAGATGGGCATGTACCCCCTACAAGGTGGCAAGCCACCATAACGGCTATTCCAAAACCAGGTAAGAAGGCGACCCTTTGCCCTTGCTATAGCCCTTTCTCTGTTTTAAATCCTGATTATAAGATCTTTACCTCAATATTTGCTAAACATGTGGAGAGATATCTCCCGCAGCTGATCGATTGAGACAAAACATGTTTCATGACCTCCCTGCAAATGCAGGACAATATAAAAAAATCCCTGCACATCCTGTATCATATCATCAAGTCATAGATTCATAGGTTGTTTTACAAGTTTGAGGGCAAGCCCATACAGAACTTGCCACCATATGTCCTAATGGAAGAAAAATGTCCTATCGCCCACATGTTCATTCAGTCTATGCTTACATTGGGTAATATTGTCACTTGAAACTATATGGTGGAGGAGAGAATTGCGTACAGGTGGCAGTCTCTGTGTGATATACTTATTTCTTTTAACAGTTTTATTACAATTAACAACTAGTTTAAATTTTTTGTGAACTGGTATTATTGACAGATTCTTGTTTCACCAAGTAAATAGTTTCAAGCAAGATACGGTCATGTATGGCTCTATGGGCTAAACATAGTTCTCCCCTGAGAGATCTATAGTCTAAGGAATACAAACTTAAGTATTTTAACTTATCAGTATACTTTAATTTTGACAAATTACTTATTTTTTTAGTAACTTTCCTTTGAACTCTTTCAACCAAAGTTGTGTCACCAATAGTTGCAAGGGAACAGAAGGGGTTACAGTATTCTATCTAGGGATCTGATTAGGTTAGTATATAATGGGACAACTACTTCTGATTCCCTACTCCTGATATTTTTGAGTATGCATGCAGTTATACCATAACATTTTTTAACTGTTATATTAGTTTGGGTAGTGAACTTTAGGTCACTAGAGAGAGTGACCCCTAACTCTCTTTCAGTGGTGATTGTTTGAAGCTGTGTACCATTTAGAGTATAATAAGCTAAGGGATTATTTTTCCCAAATGCATGACTTTGCATTTACATAGAAACATAGAAGTTGACAGCAGATAAGGACCACAAGGCCCATCCTGTCTGCCCATTTCTTTTTCTACCTCATAAATGTGCCATTGGCCTTTGCTCTGTCAATGGCCTATCTATTTATACTCATCTGTATTGCTCCCTTATGCCTATCCCATGCCTGTTTGAAGCCCTGCACTGTATTCATATCCACCACTTCCTGGGGTAGGCCACTCCATGCATCCACCACCCTTTCTGTGAAAAAGAACTTCCTCACATTACCCCTTAATTGGCCTCCCTCTAATCTCATGCTGTTTCCTCTTGTACTGCTATTTTTCTTCTATTGAAACATGTTAGACTCTGTCACCTTATTAATGCCTTTAAGGTGTTTGAATGTTTCGATCATATCGCCTCTCTCCCTTCTTTGTTCTAGCGTATACATATTGAGCTCCGTTAATCTGTCCTCATATGTTTTCTGATGCAGTCTCTGCACCATTTTGGTTGCCCTTCTCTGGACTGCCTCAATTTGGTTAATGTCCTTGTGAAGGTGTGGCCTCCAGTACTGCATGCAGTACTCCAGATGGGGCCTAACCAGTGTCTTGTAAAAAAGGATTACTACCTCCCTCTTCTGACTTGTGATACCCCTACTAATACACTCTAACATCCCCCTAGCCTTACCTACTGCTTTAGTGGTCTGCTTGGATGATTTCAGGTCATCGGTAATGATGATGCCCAAGTCTCTTTCTTCCCTTGTGACTGCCAGCAACTCCCCTCCCAGCCTATAGGTGGCTTCAGGGTTTCTCTTCCTCATGTGCATGACCTTGTACGTCTTTGCCTTAAATCCCAGTTGCCACTCTTCCAACCATTTTATCCAGATCTCTTCATTAAAAGTCATTTTATATTCATCAGCCCATGATACAAGATTGTTAAGACTGCTCTGTAATATTTTAGCAGAAAAATCATTGTTTACAGTATATCCCAGTAAAACTCCCTATTTTTACTACTTAGCCTAGATGCAGAGAATGCATTTGATTAGGTGGTGTGGACTTCTTTTTTTGAAGCATTAGCTTGTTTGGGGTTTCCAATGCAATTTATAGAAATGCCTAAAGTGCTTTATGATCAAGCTGTGGCCTATGCTAAAGTGAATGATCAAATATCTATTATCTTACACTGGAATGGAGGACACATCGGGGTGCCCTCAGTCCCCATCCTATTAGCTCTCTATTAGGAGCCACTCACCCAGACTATATACCAGAGCCCATCTATAACTGAAATACTATTATGACATAAAGAACATAAATTGGAAATATATGCCGACGGGCTCTTAATTTATTTAAGAGACTCAGAGCTATCCCTCCTTTCTCTTTGGTTTGACCACATACAATCTGGGAATCTAGCTGGCTACAGTCTTAATATGACAAAAACTGATGTCCTCCCCATACGTTATACTCCCTCTCTGGAAATTCAGCACCAGTTCCAGTTTAAATGGATTCACCCCTACTTTAAATATCTAGGAGTTCTTCTCCCTAAAGATGCAGGTGAGGTTTGTAACCATAATTGTGCCTTATTTACACAATGTTTGCTATGAAACCTCAGTTTCTGGTCTCACCTTCCCCTTCCCCTTATTCAGTGAATAGACAGCATCAGAATTGTCCCCCTCCCCAGGATACTTTATTTGGCCCAGATCCTTCCTGTAATTCCATCTACTGCTTATTTTCAAACCTGGAATAAGCTTACAAATCGATACGTGTGGCAAGGTAAAAATTCTTCTGTCTTTTACACCATTTTGCTGCTTCCTAAGCAAAAAGGAAGTCTGTCCCTTCCTAACTTAGCACTATACCATGAAGCAGCTTAACCTCACACAGTGTTTTATTGGCTAATCAATAATTACATACTGTAGCTCACTAGAAATCAATTGAACTTACAGAGGGGAATCTTTACCCCCTGGCTAGATCCTTCTTGACAGTGACGCCTCCTCTACTGTCAGATTATACAAATAACCCATATACTCTTAACTCATTACATACATGACTTCATTTTCTCCACAGAGGGGAACTGCATCCTTATATTTACTGAATTCTATCCCTGTCTGGGACCCCAGCCTTTCCCCCCCTCACATAGATGCTGGCTTCAGGGTTTGGGATCAGCTGGGTTTAAGATGTTGATTGCAGTTACTACAAGGCTGTGCTGTTCAAACCTTTGAGGATTTAAGAACTGCTTATCATTTACCTCCTACACATTTTTTCCAATATCTACAAGCCTGGAATTTTTTAATTCAGTGCAAACAAGCAGAACCCTCTTCTCAGGATATCCCCCTATTGAAAACTATTATGGTTCCTACCTTAATGGGTGATAATCTTACCGACTATCTTATTTCTCAGCTTTATCCAGCACTACTACCCTTTCTGATCATTCAATGAACCAAGTTAGGCTAGCATGGGAGAGAGACCTGGACATCCCCTTTACAGACCAACAATGGCTTTGGTCATTAGGAAAATATCCATAACATCACTTCATCACATTTGTGTGGTGAGTTCACCTGGAAGATGGTAATCCATTTTTTTTCATGACACCAGCTCAAGAGGTGAAATACATGCCTCACAGATGTTCACATTGTTGGACACAGCGGGGAACTTCCTCAGCCTCCTTAGGACACATACTTTGGTCCTGTCTAGTATTGTGACCTTTTTTCCTGCAGCTCCAACTGGCTTGGGAAAGACCTGAAGCCCATCTCTCCAGCTCAGTCCCCTCTTATTTTTATTATTTAATTTCCCAGCTGAACACTGAATACTAGACTCCAGAAAATTGTTGTTTATCTTTTTGGAAGCAGCTAAAAAGTAATTACTAAGCTTTGCTAACCTCACAGAGCCCCACCATTGACACTTGGCATAATTAAGTTAGTAACATTTACCATATGGAGATTATGGCCACTCTCAATAATTCATACTCTGCTACTGAAATTTTGCTGGCACAGATGGGTGGTATATATCATGGCTAAAAGCCTGATGTTTGTTCCATAAAAACATATTGTAAATCAGATTGCAATATTAGGGGGACTGGAAGGAAAAGTATGTATCTTTGCAGATGACACAAAGATCTGCAAGATCTGCAACTGGCTTGATATGCAAGGTGGGGTGGAAAGGATGAAAAGGGACTTGGCAAGGTTGGAGGAATGGTCAGATGTATGGTAGCTCAGATTCAATGCAAAGAAGTGCAAAGTAATGCACCTGGGAAACAAAAACCCAGGGGAAGAGTACACAATGGGGTGAGATACTGACAACAAAAATGGAAAGGGTCCTGGGGGTAGTCGTATCAGATTATGTAAAGGTGGGCCAGTAATGTGAGAAGGCAGTAAGGAAGGCTAAGGGGATACTGGGATGCAGAGGGAGAGGCATCACCAGTAGAAAACAAGAAGTTGTTGGCCCTCTGTACAGACAGTTTGTAAGACCACATCTGGAGTACTGTGTACAGTTCTGGAGACCCAATCTCAGCAAAGACATAGACAGAGTGGAGGCTGTCCAGAGGAGGGCAACCAAAATGGTGCAGGGTCTGCACCAGAAGACATATGAAGAAAGACTAAAGGAGCTTAAGATGTATAACCTCTAGGAAAGGAGGGAGAGGGGAGACATGATAGAAACTTTCAAATACCTCAAGGAAATCAACAAAGTCCAAGAGGGTAGCATTTTTCAGAAAAAGGGATGTGCAAGAACAAGGGGGCACAATTTGAAGATAAGGGGGGATGGCTCAGAGGTAATGTGAGGAAGTATTTCTTCACAGAGAGGGATGTAGATACAAGGAACAGCCTTCCTGAGGAGGTTGTAGAGTCAAAAACAGTGGGGAAATTCAAGAATGCATGAGACAGACGTAAGGCAATTCTGGTGGAGATAGGAGGAAGTAGGCTTTTGGTTAACTAGGATCTACAGGTTATCCATTAGGTAGGGAAATGGGCAGACTAGGTGGGCCAAGTGGTCCTTAGTTGCCATAATATTCTTTGTAATTCCCCTGTTGTATTTATGGCATGACACATTTTGGCTTTTCTCATTGACTTACTATAGGCATATGTCATACTGGCCCATAGATAATTGTAAGAATAAGAACACTACTGAAAAACGGTGCCAATACATGTATTTGTATGCTTTTTTATTCAGTGAATCAATATTGTATTATAAAATCTTAAGAAAAAATAAAGTTAAAAAATGCATGAACCTATAGTGATTATGAGCTTATTCTACAATGTCCCATCAGCTTAGAAGAAGGATTTTTCAATCAGGTGTGATGGTGCATTCATGACTTCCTCTCCTTCTTGACTTTACCTTTGTTTGCTAGCTGATTGCAGATGAGAGAGAAGGTTTTCTGCATTCAGTGCACCAATCACTGGTAATCTGGATGGGCAGGTGGGAGGATATTCATAGTTTGTGGTGCTATTAGGGTGGCTGATGAGCAGGGATCTCTTGACCTATTGGGCTAGGTCTTATCTGTGAAGGCTGCTGGTGTGGCAAAACTGTGGGGGGTCAATTGTGTGCTATCCTCTCTGTTGCTGTGTAGCACATGCTAGAGGTTGCCCATCTCAGCACAAACTGCCTTTTTGCTTCCATGTAGGCCTTCCTAGAGTTTACATGACAGTCAGAGAATATTTGGACAAAGTGATGTGAGAACAGGAAATGGTGCACACACCAAAACATACACAAAACGGCATGCTGGTGGCAAGTGTCAAGAGCCTGGACCAAGAAAACTAGTTGGATGAGTACAGAGGTAGTGGAGAAAGTGAGGGAAAAATGGAATGCATTTTGGACCTACAAGAGATCCAGCAGGGCAGAAGACAGAGAAGAATAAGTGAAGAAATCCAGAGAAGTGAGCAGAGTGGTAAGGGCAGCAAAGGATGCTAGAGAATTGAGGTTAGTGCAGAGGATCAAAGAAGGAGAAAAGGATTTCTTCAGATATATCAACGAGAAGATGAAGAGCAAGGATCACATTGTTAGTATCAGGTGGGCATGTGGGTGGGTAGAAAAGGGGGCTGAGAAGGCAGAAGTACTTAATGAATACTTCTGTTCAGTCTTCACCAAGGAGAGGGATGGGCCCATACCTGAGAGGAAGGATGAGGTAGGAGAGGGTGGTGGAGAAGTAACCATGGATGGGGAGATCATGGTGGAAAGGGTGAGGGAGGGCCTTAAGTCCCTAAAGGTGGAAAAGGCACATGGCCCAGCCTGAGTCCATCCCCGTATGCTGAAAGAGTTGGCAGAGGTCCTGGCAGAGCCATTGGTGGACCTGTTTAATATCTCTCTGAACTCGGGGTGCATGCCCAGGGACTAGAGAGAAGCACATGTAGTACTTAACCATAAGAGTCGGCCCAAGGACGAACCAGGGAACTACAGACCAGTGAGCCTTATTGCAATTGTGGGAAAACTGATGGAGACAATCCTCAAGGAAAGACTGGTTCAGTTTCTTGATGATAACAATCTCCAGGACAGCAGGCAGCATGGGTTTATCTTTGGCAGATCCTGCAAGCCAAACTTGGTTGATTTTTACAGCTGGGTTATGAGGACACTGGACAGGGGTCATGTGGTGGATATCCTGTACCTGGATTTCAGCAATGCCTTTGATTGGTGTCACATGGCAGGCTGACTTTCAGGTTGAAGAGTCTGGGAGCCAGGAGGAAATTGGTCAGATGGGTCGAGAACTGGCTGCAGGGTAGACAGCAGAATGTAGTAGTGGGGGGGCATCTGAACCCAGGGCGGTAACAAGTGGTGTACCACAGGGCTCAGTGCTGGGACTGGTTCTGTTTAACATTTTCATAGCCGGCATTGCAGTAGGGATTAAGAGCAAGATCAGTCTATTCACAGATGACACAAAGATTTGTGCTGATGTAAATGGGGGGGGAGTACTTCAGGAGGATTTGGCAAAATTGGAGGAATGGTATTACACCTAGCAGCTTGGTTTCAATGCCAAAAAGCGCAAAGTGATGTATTTAGGAGGCAAGAACCCAGGACACAATTACTGGCTGGAGGGTGTCCCATTAACAAAATCCTGGGTAGGAGGAAGTAGGCTGTTGGTTAACTAGGATCTGCAGCTTATCCATTAGGTAAGAAAATGGGCAGACTAGGTGGGTCATTGGTCCTTATCTGCCATCAAATTCTATGTTTCAATGAGGAGAAGGATCTGGGAGTGCTGGTAACTGAAGAGATGAACCATTCTGCTCAGTGCAGGAAGGCAGCAGTGAAGGCAAACAGGATGCTAGGGTGCATAGCAAGGGGGATTATTTCTAGAAGTGGGGAGATCATCCGGCCCCTGTACAGGTCCCTGGTGAGATCGCACCCAGAGTACTGCATGCAGTTCTGGTGACTCTACTTGAAAAGGGACATCAAACTACTGGAGTGGGTACAGCGCAGGGCAACAAAAATGATCCTGGGGTTGGTGGATAGACCATATGAGGAGAGACAGAAAGACCAATATGTATACCCTGGAGGAAAGAAGGGAGAGGGGGGATATGACTGAGATCTTCAAGTACCTGAAGGGTATTAAAACAGAGTAGACACCTGGTGAATGTTCAGTCTGAAAGGTGGAAGGGAAACCAGGGGATACTCTATCAAGTTGGAAGGGGACAGGTTCAAAAGGGAACTGAGGAAGCACTATTTCACAGAAGGGGGGTGACAGGGTGGAACGCTCTGCCAGAAGAAGTCTTATCACTGCAGATTGTTGAGGGCTTCAAGAATGGGTAGGACAGATTCAAAGGGAGGATATAAACCAGGAGGGGGCGGGAGGTGAAAGAGGGCACTTGGGGGAGGGCAGCTGCAGTCAGATGGTCTGAAGTGTTGCATGCTTGAGCAGACTAGATAGACTGAAAGGCCTATATCTGCTGGCAATTTCATATCTTCATATGTTTGTAAATTTTACAAGTGGAATTCTAGTGACATTGCTTATTATGTATCCATGAACTTTTCAGCAAATTTTGCCAGTCAGTAATTTCCGAAATTTCTTCAGTAAATTTCAAGATACTAAATCACATTTATCCAGATTTATGATTTTCTAGGGCTAATTTACATTGAGCGTTCATGCCAAATTTGGGGTATATAACTGCAATAGAAACAGCTGCAACCATCCAAATACTCTGAAGATGTTCCCAGTTTTTGTCTCCCTCTCCTCCATGACTCCCTTTTGCCTGGTGACCCCCAGTCCCATCACCCTCTAGACTTAGGATCTGTCCCATCTGCTACGTTCTACCACCATGGCTGAGTGGGTGCCTTGAAAGGTGCTGAGAGGTCTGCAGAGTGTCTGGTGTCATCCTGTTGGCTGCAGTGTTTTTGTTTCTCTTTTTTTGTCTGACCCAGGTGGAAACATTTGCTATAATGTGCACATACTGTATTTAGGATACAACACACCTCTGCATATGCTCCCAGTCAACTAGGTATGTGATCACAGTTGTGCCACTTAGTCCTGCTTCCCCTGGCCAGCTACTGACAGACCCTGGTCTCCTCCTGAGCTTGGATCACTAGTGTGACTAGATATATATAACACTTCATCAAGGGCCAGAGGCCATAGTCAGTAGAGCTGCATGGAATTCTGAATTCTGTAGACAGAATTCCCACTGGGAAGTAGGACTGAGCATCTACTGATGGCTCTCCTCTTCCTCCATGCAGGAGGACAGCACATGCTACTGGTTTGTTGTCACTTTACAGAGGCTAGGTGGGAAAACTGTGATCACATACCTAGTTCTAAAAAAGTAACTGAAAATTACACTG
Source organism: Neoceratodus forsteri (assembly GCA_016271365.2). Classification (NCBI taxonomy): domain Eukaryota; kingdom Metazoa; phylum Chordata; order Ceratodontiformes; family Ceratodontidae; genus Neoceratodus; species Neoceratodus forsteri. The sequence goes on along the minus strand of JADMNL010000026.1, from coordinate 283,469,237 downwards.
GCCCAGTGGCAAGGAAAAGCTAAGGCATCCAGTGCCATAGCCTTCCTTGCCACTGGGCCAGTGCAATTTTCACACAATTTATCAAATAATTAAATTATAAAAATTATGAACTCCTGTAACTTACAGTTTACTTACCCAATCCTCTCCCTATTTAGCAGCTTCTTAGACTCTTCCAAAAAAAAGCATGTGTATAAATTTTCAGTTATCTAGCTCTGATGGAGGCCAAGTTGTAAGTAGAGAAATATTTTCGGAAATGTTCAGAAAAATAAAAATAAAACCCAAACTTTGAGCAGCACATACCCCTCATCCAAATTTCATGAGACCTAGCATCCAATTAGGACCCATAACAAACAGTAAGCATGTCAAATTGCAGGACTCTAACTGTAAGAGTGGACAACTTATGACCAGTTAAGGAATTTCAAAATAATCCCCAAAATGTTGCAGAATGTTGCAACATTTGTGGAATTTTGGTGAAAACTGCGTGAAAACAGGATTTGCTAATTTTACTTAGCCACAGTCAGGAGTACAAGTATACAGCGTAGCACCTGGCCCATCAACACTGTAAACCTATGATTCAACCACAAGCCCTCCACAAGTGTTCTGTCTCAGTATATAACAAAATTACAGACTGAATGCCAGACAGCAACACAGAAGTCTTCCCCAGCAGTCAGAAGTCCACACTATGGAAGAGTGGGAACAGGAATGAAAGTCACTCAAGGCAATTCAGAGCTATAAGAAAGAGAGCAAGTAGAACATTTGTCTAATGGTTATATAAGGGAAGATTTGGCTAAGTTGGAGTTGTTAGCCACACCCAGCATCTGTCTGAGTCTGCTAAAGGTGTGGGATCTGACAGCAAGGAGCAAGATGCATTGTACTTGGTACCTCATGAAGTTGTGATGTTTCAGAGCCCATATGTGTTGCCCAGATGCAGTGTCACAAAATGCTACCTCCATAGCAGCACACTGTTTATCTGTTACAAACTAACATCAAACTTCCAACCTAGTCATCTGCACCCTAGCACCATCCACAGCTACACCACCCACTATTGTAAAGGGTGCATGGGCTGTATAGACATGATTTGAGAGAAATACTGGCATCTAGTGGTACTCACAGATATCAAAGGCAGAGAACAAAATGTGGCCCATCCCTATACAACTGTAAAGCATTCATGTACACCAGGGCCCTTTAATATAGTCCCAATATTTACGTGTACCCTGTAGTTGACCACCTGTCCTCCACATAACTTAGAGCATGGTGAAAGCACCTTCTTTACCCCTGCACTACATGTCCTCAACACTGTTGAAAAATCTACAGTATGTAACACTTCTGTTACTCTCTGAGGTAATTTTCTACCCCTTTCCTTGCCCTTGACATTCATCCCATAATATTCATAATGGTACACATCAGGCATTTTTCCTGGTAGAGGCACCTATTTCTGTATATCTAGATTTTATATTATGCAACAAGAAATAAGTATACTACACATGCTATATCTGCAGCGAACCAAGTTACGGTGATGAATGTTATGTCCAGGTAGTGGTTAGAATCATGGTTTTATCAGGAAAAAAGGTATGCTCCATAATATCTAACATCTTTTTTGGGGGTGCTATTATAGCAGAGGTTTGTACTGGTGGCTGCTAAAACAAAGTCCATCATTAGGTATGGTCAGAGATGATTGCCACTCTCCCCCTAGGAATGCACAGAGCTGTCATCTCAGCAGCAGGATACATAAGGGTTATATCATGGATTATATATGCTTTGGGTGGTGCACATACTGATCAGTCACCTGGAGTGTGCAATGTATGCCTCCATGCAAAATGTTACTTAATAACTAAAGCAACAGTTTATGTTAATACGGAAAATGTTTCACCCTTCCATGTTTTAGCAGCCATGCTCTGTATCTCTAAGATCCTTTAAGCCATGACTGCATATGTTTTGTCTATTAAACTATTTTTTTTACATTTTATTATTATTAGTTGTGCAGTTAGTGTAGATCTGCAATAAAGATGGCAACCACAACAGTTCTTCTAAGTCTTCTTTTATGAGTTGTACTTTAAATTGTGAAAGTCGTGCCTTTATTCAGATTGCAGTATGTCTATGTGGAGCAAACATTGCTTCTGATAATTCTCAATACTGCACCATGGTGGACTGAAGTTGAGGACACTGAGGAGGAGCTACCTAAACACACAGTTTAATGATTGACTGTATCTTTTGGAAGGTATGTCATTGTTGCCTTAAATCATTTGTGTGCTTCTTGTGGCATATTGTATATTGCCACTTTTCTAGTATGCTACCATGAATTAAGCTTTTTATCCAGAAAGTTTTTCCAAAAAGACCAGAGACAAGGAAGAGGGGTGAAAGTAGAAAGAAGCCTGGGGGAGAAGATCACAACTTACTGTGATTGAGGTTGTCCCAGATTCCTGAGGTCAGGATGTTGATCAAGGTTGATCTTGGAGTTTGTGGTTCAGAAGAGAATGCCATGGAAAACAATCAAGGACTGAGTCTGAGCCAGTTTTGACTACCTATGGTCAGTAGAGGCTGAAGAAGTTATTAAGCTCTGTGATGTCTTGATGAAGCTAACTCTGCTTGGAGAGGAGGTGTTGAATGGTAATAGAACTTGTCCCTTTCTGCCCAGAATGCTTTGTTATATATTTGGAGCTGAAAGATTGTTGTTGTTTTCTAGGGCTGATAAAAGATATTGCCTGTTGAAGGGCAGCCTGGACTGTCAGGGGTTTCTGTAATGAAAGCTAGGGGGTGAAGGCAGTGGATAAGATGAGCGGGGGAGGAGTGGATGATAGCGGTGCAGAGTGAGTCATGGATAGGAGGAGATGCTGAGATAGGATTGGCCAGAGGGCTCGGCCAGGTGAGGACTTAAGGTGAGAGGTATAAGGGGATGTTAGAAGAAAAGAAATCCTTCTTTTGCTAGTTTTCTGACGTGTTTAGATCACTAGCACATCGTTTAGAGTGGAGGATTTGCTAAAACACGTGGATGAATTTATAACGAAGTGAAAACAGTAATAGCACTGGGTAGGCTGATCTGGAGACTTAAGGTTTAAGATATCTAGCATTTGTATGTGATTTTGCACTAGCATTGTTTGGAGGCTGCAGTAGTTTTGAGAAGAGGGGTAGGTGTGGATATGCTGGTATGGCTGGATGGTAGAAAACAGGACTCTAAGCAAAGTGCAGGTTTAGCAAGTGTAATGCAGTAATGTGGTAGGCTTTAAATGCAATGACTACATCTAAAAATGCATGGATATGTAAGTATGCAGAAGACTTCAAGGTGGGAGCAGTCATAAATAATAAGGAAGCAGCAGAATCCTTACAACACGATACAAACTGGGAAGATGGGCTGCAGACCATGGCTTAGAATTCAACATTGCAAAATGCAGATTCATGCATCTGAGACATAATAACTTCATAGCTAGATATACCTTGAATAACAATACATTTAAAATAATAGATGCAGAGAAAGACCTAGGTGTATACATTACTAATAAATTAACTTTTGTCACATTCAGGAAACAGAAAGTGTAACAAAATAGTAGGATGCATAATGAGAAATATCAAAAGTAGGAGAAGTGAGGTGATATTGCCCCTGTATACAGCCCTAGTCAGGCCCCATCTGGAATGCTGTGCACCCTTTATACCTGTACAAAACAAGAGTAGCATGAAAGTGATGGAAAAGATTCAAAGAAAGGTAACAAAAAGGATAACAACAATAAAATACAAAGCTTACAGTGAGAGATTGGACAATCTAGGACTTTACTCTATCCAGTACAGAAAACTAAGAGGTGATTTATGTTACACATGTAAGGCGTTTCAAAATGAACAACTATGGACATGTTCTAGACTATGTGAGAAAAAAGCAGTAGGCAGACGAGGTCTCATGCCCTTCAGTTAAAGGGAGAGATTACAAGAATGAGGAAAAGAAGTGAATAGTTTAACCAGAGAGTTTGTCAAAATATGGAATACACTGCCTGAATCAGTGGTAACATGCAGAACACTGGAACAATACAAACAAGAACTAGATAAGTATATGGGAGCAGAAAAGACAGCATACAGTACATCCACTGATATTTGACAAGTTAGTATGGCTATATGCTGATAGACTTATACTATACCTATGAAACCTATGAAACTATGCCTTATGTGATGCAGGAGATTACAGTTTTTTATGTGGAATGGCTGGTTTGAAGGGGCTCAGGCACACCAGAGGGCCGAGAGGATAAAGCCATGTTATTCGGTGTGGGCAGGTATAGATGGCTGAGCACAGCTGAGCAAAAAGGCAGTGGGGATGCATGGCAGTAGTGGACAAGAGGAACGGGTAGTGAGGTTTCCATTGGCTGCTTCTTCCTGCACTGGATTGAGTCAGCAGATTCAGATCAGTGAGGCTAATGCTGAAGGACAGGCTGTTAATAGAAAAAGATGGAAAAAGAAATAAAGGAGAAGCAGCTGGATGCAAAGAAGGAAGGCATAGTGCTGTTAGGAAAATGTAGATTTTTTTGGCAGCTTCAAGAGAGTGGGGGAAGGAGATGGAAAGGACAGTAAGCAGCAAAACAGAAGTTTTTGGTGTAAATCTGGTCCAGGATATCCTCTGGCTTTAGCAGGCACTGACCCTGATTTGAACCTCATGGGTCAGCATCCGACGTCACAGGTGGCAGCCATCTTTTGTGGAGGCATGCAATGTGGCAGCAGCGTTCACTGGGTCTCAAGGTAGAATTTTTTGGTTGATTGTACTGCAGTGGTGGGGGACTCATGACAAGGTGGACAAAAGGGCTCTGCTGAATTTGCTAAGTGATGAACAAGATGGAGGATTGGGACAGTTAGAGATAGAAGGACTCGAAGAGTGGAGTGGCCAATATGTGAATAAATGCCATGTGGCTCAGCTGCGGAGCTAAGATGGCAGCCATGTGAGCACCCCTGCATTTTAGTTAAAGAGGTTTTGTCTTTGTTGGGTATACACTGGGTTCTGTAAGGTGACCTGGTTTATACTTTGCTGCTGTGGCTATTTCTGGTCATTTATATAATTCTCAATTATGTATTTCACTGATGGCATAGTTTATGGCAGTACCAGTTTAGTGCTGTACATTAAATGTGTTTTTTGTCAGCATAGTCTTGAGAAATTTTGGAGCTTAACAACATTTCTAACCTTGCGTTATCTGGCAGTTGTTGTGCAAAGAGAAAAGGAAGGTACAGGCATGGAGACAGTACATTAGCAGACACAAAGAAACTGGTTTATTAATCAAGGATTGTTCAAACTGAAAAAAGGAAGGATTAGATTAGAGCAGCAGGTATAATTATCTATAGTTTGAGCTTCTTGGCACAATACATAAGGTAGAGGACTTAGGAACTAGGTTGCTGTTACAGTTTTTAACAAAAATATTTTGCTAGTGTTGCTTGAATGCATGCTAAAAGGGATCAGTGCATAAAGGTTGTCCAAATACAGGAGTACAAAAAGTGCCTGGGGTGTAACAGTGGAGGCTGAAGATAATGAGGGGTTTTGAATGGAATAGTCTAGAGAAATTACATGGGACATGAGGAATATAATTAACAAAAAAAAAATAACGGGAGGTGAAGCTCTTGATAGGTTTAATGAAGTAATGGGCACACAGGAAACAGATGGGAGAGTAGGCCTATTTGCAGCTGGGGGTTAAATTGGATTATACAATTGCAAGAAAAAGTCTAGGAAGCTGATTGTCTGCTGCCCTCTAGAGGCAGTGATGTTATTTCACAATAACATCACTTTATCAAGAGAAGGCACAAAGATGACCCTAGTACAGTGAAACGTACCCCTCAGTGCCCCAGTATACTAAATCCCACACAGCTTTACATTCCCCAGTTTGCCAGCAAAACAAAATTCACAGTCATATACACTTTTTAAAACTTATCCAACCAAAGCCACAAGGAGCTGACCCTGTGCAAGCAAACTGCAAAAAGCATTTTTTTTGTGACATTTTAAAAAAAATGCAACAGCTATCAGTAGCTTCTAGTAATTGTAAATGCCACACCTAGAAATTCTCCACTCCCCAACTGCCTTAATACACTGGCACTGACTACTTTCATGGTATTTCTCTGTTGTTCTCCCAAAGATCAAAAAACACTTTACAGCATACCAAATAAACTTAATTTTCAATTCCATTTTCTTCAGTGAACCCAATGGCTTCAGTGAACAGTGAAGACCATAACTGCTGGTCGTGCAGTTCATTGATGCCGCTTGCTGTTGGTGGAGTATTTTGCTGTTGGTTTGAGTGACAAAAAGTGCTTTCAAAATTAATTATAGTTTCTCTGTTTGAATTGGTATGCATCCTCCATTCCTGCCCAGCTCCACCTGTACTCACTAGCATCAAAAGCCTTCCCATATCCTTAGGATCCCAAATTCATGCGTACTGTACACTCAGCAAGCTGCATTCAAAACACATTATCAACAAAAATGTAAAGGGTGAAAAAAAATAAAAAGAGTTCAGATACAGGCCACTATAATGGGTGGGGAGAATGGGGGAGGGGTGAGGATCCATATCAAAACTTCACAGTACCACAAGATACACATTAGGGGCCTGAGCAGGCAATGTGATCAAGAGATCAGCTCCACCTACTGGTGATGAAATGCAGTGGCCTTTATTTTTTTGTAAACATGTACCTCCACTCCCCAAAAATAAAAAAAATGCAAAAAAGTTTTATTTTTCCTGTATTCTTTTTTATTAACAAATTAGCCATTGTAAAATAGCAATAAGGCACTCCAGGGTGTGTGTAATTGTGTAATAATATCACTTCTCTGGTGCTGAACTCACTCGGCCTCCAGCCTCGGCCTTCAACCACCCAAGGCATGACATTATTACACAATAACACACACCCTGTTGTGCCTTATTGCTTAATAGTTTAACCCAATGGTGTAGAAACTCAGGGGATGAAGGGAGGTGCCAAAATTTGGGAGTGTTTTAGATCCACATGCTAAATGCAGCCTGATACGAGAAATGTCTAACATGAATGGCATATTACATACTGGAGACACAACAGGCTCAATGCACAGAAGCTTTAAAAACAAGCATTTGTCAATGCCAAATGTTTGCTTGCTGGTATTGGAAATGGTAGTGCAGGAGTGGCAGAAGCATAATAGGAATGGTAGTGAGGTATTGTAGTAATGCCAACTGCCACCCCCACCTTGCAAAGAGTGAGAGATGTTGGGGTGTGTGCCTTTGTGTCATGGGCTGTAACAGTCGTGGCAGACAGTTTCAGGTGTTCATAGGTGTGTGGAGATAGTAATAACTGAGGGGGCAGATGGTGGGAAGGGTACTTATGAGGGGAAAAAGGGAAGGGTGTGCCGAGTAGGGCTTGCCATAGAAAGCATAGAGATGCAGAGGTATGATAAAGATAGTAATGTTAAAAATGTAGTTATACCATATAGACATATTTATTGCAGTATATGGTGAACATACAAACCTATGAAAGTGTCAGCAGAAACACATCACCTGGCCTATCTAAGTCTGCTTCAGTCTGCAGGTATAGTAAGAGATCAGCTGACAACCCATTCCTTCCAATACCAGCATGTGAAGTGTGAATAACAAAGTCAGACTGCAGTCATTATTGGTGGTATTTACTTGGTAAAACCATGTTAAACATTTATATCGTAAATTAAGTTAAACATTGTTGCAAATTCTAAAAGAATAGACTGTTTACATTAAATGGTTTTACAGCATATGCAGTTCAGGAACCTATGCTATACTATACGTATGATTACATTGTTAAAAATTTAGGTTCACAATGTGTATATAAATTATATATCTGTTAGACAATGTCCCATGTAATATAGCACTCTTAGAAGAAATGCAGTATCATGCCATATCAATCAATTTAAATAAGCAGTTATGTTAATTGTATTGTTTCTATTTCTAAAAGAAATACTGAACTCCAAGTGGAAAGTGTAGTAGTGTAAGTGCCACTCAATTCAGTTTACTAATGTGCGTCAGTGAATGGGCTCACCCATGACACAGTCAGACTGCACTCGTTATTGACAATATTTACTTGCTGAAATGAATCGCATGCAAATGTTATCCAGGTCATTTTCAGCCCATAACTAAGGCTTCAAATTTATATTTATCGATCTGTCATCAAAGCGCAAAGTTGCTAGGGTGTAGTGTGTCTTTGTTACTATTCAATGCATAGTGTTCAATTATGCTAAAATTGCTGGACAATTACCCAAATTGTCAAATTTACAAATAAATAGTTTACATTGGAAGCAGTATAGCACAGTGGTTTAAGGCTCTGAGCTGCAAATCTGGAGACCTGGGTTTTTGAATCCCACACCCCCACATGCATACTCTGTGATCCTAAGCAATTCACTAAACTTCCCTGCGCTGCCAGGTTGCATCTGTAAACAAGCTTTCAGCTTACTGTGTCTATCCTGGTTAAACAATTGGGGGAAAAACATTTTTTTTCTTTTCAGTCAATGACATACAATTTAATGTAGAACTGAAGCATAGCATTTGAAATGCAAGCAATACTGAACATTGGATCAAATCGCTTTATTCTCATCCTGTGTTACTTCTGGCTGTCCTTGTTCTGAGTTTCTTTTCTTTTGCTGTCAAGATTGATAAATATGAATTTGAAGCCTTAATTATGGGCTGCAAATGAATTGGCTAAGATTTGCATGTGAGTCATTTTAGTGAGTAATTAGCATCGATCATGAGTGCAATCTGACTCTGTTATGGGTAAGCCCATTCAGTGGTGGACATTAGTAAAGTAAATTAAATTGAGTGGCAGTTATACTATGATACTGTGAATTTGGAGTTTAGTATTTGTTTTAGAATTAGTAAGTAAGTAAAAAGTAAGTAAAAATTTATTTTTAAGCGCTTTTCAAAGTCAAAGCACTGTAAAAATACACAAATACAATGCATACATATAACATAGAATGACAATAACAATATGATTATAATAAAAACAATAAAATCACTCTCCATATGCCTGTTTAAATAAATATGTTTTCAATTCTAACTTAAAACTTTCAACGGTCAGGCAGCCTCGTATCCGACGAGGTAGAGAGTTCCACAGGGTAGGGCCAGCATAAGAAAAAGCCCGAGCTCCAGAAGTTTTTAAACAAACCCAGGGAACCTCTAGCAATCCCTCGTCGGTGGAGCGGAGCGAGCGAGAGGGACAGTAGGGAACAAGAAGATCTTGAAGATACCGCGGTCCCTGTTCATGTAGGGCTTTATAGGTCAGTAACCCGACCTTAAAGGTGATCTGCCACTGAACCGGCAGCCAGTGCAGTTCACGCAGCACAGGTGTAATATGACTTCTCATAGATGTCCCAGTCAAAAGCCTGGCTGCTGCATTCTGCACCAGCTGCAAGTGGCGGATATCAACCCTGGTAGCCCTAGGTACAGGGCATTGCAGTAATCAAGGCGAGGTAACAAAGGCATGGACCAATACCGAAGGTCAGCCGAGGAACCAGGTGTTTCACCCGAGCGATATTCCTAAGATGATAAAGGAAGATTTGACAACGGATGACACCTGAAACTTCAGGGTCAAACCATCGCCAATAATAACGCCCAGGTTACGCACCGGTCTGAGGTTGAGAGCTGGGCACCATCGATCCATATGCCCGAGGAAGCTCAGCCCCACCCCGCCTCAAGGTGACCTGGGTCCACCACCACCATCTCAGTCTTATCCGGTTTAACCTTAGCCAGCTGGCACTCATCCAATCCTTGATCTCAGATAGACAGCTGTCAAGTATAGAGACTGCATCTTCCTGTCCGGGACTAAGCAAATACAGCTGGGTATCATCTGCATAGCAGTGAAAACCCAAGCTGTACTGCCATAATGTCTCCCAATGGCAGCATATGACATGCTGAACAACATGGGTGCTAAAATGGAGCCTTGGAACCCCACAGGGCAGAGAGAAGGCATCAGAGGAATAAATTCCAGTGATAACCCTCTGTCTCGCCCGTGAGAAAAGATTGAAACCACTGCAGAACTGTACCAGACAGTCCGCAATAACACCGCAGGCGTTCCAAAAGCACACCATGGTCCACAGTGTCGAATGCTGCAGAGAGATCAAGGACTAAGATAGTACACGCCTTTCAATCTCTCGCTATCAGGAGATCATTTAGAACCCGGACAAGAGCAGTCTCAGTACTATGTCTTTTCCTAAATCCCGATTGGAGAGTATCATATATATTGTGATTTGTAATATGGTCATCCAGTTGCAGTGCAACCACCTTTTCAATAACCTTACCCAAAAAGGGCAGGTTAGAGACAGGTCTGTAGTTAGCTGGATAGTTCGGGTTCAATGAAGGTTTTTTTAGGAGTGGTTGAATGACCGCCTCCTTTAGGGGATCAGGAAAGATCCCCTGCTCCAGAGATTTCCAAACAATTTCAGCAATGATTGGACAGAGAGTATCTACGCAACTTAAAAATAGAGGCGTAGGGCCCGGATCCAAACTACAGCTGGTTGGACGTACAGTCTGGACAATCCTCACAATATCCATGAGCTCCGGCCTACCAAAATCAAACCAGGCAACACAGGTGTTTGTTTCCCCCTGCCGATCGCTGCAAGCCCTTGAAGAATGAGCCTGGCCGATATCCAACCTAATGTTGGCAATCTTATCAGTGAAAAACCGAGCAAGCTCATCACACTTTATTTGTGAAAAATCTCTTCCAGACTGTAGACAGAGTGGATTGCACAGTCTGTCAACAGTTCGAAAGAGTTGAGCTGGTCGGTTCCGCACAGCAGCAATCTCCCTGGACAGGAATTCTGCCTTCTTACGGGTTATTGCCAATTCATAGATAACATAATGATCCATCAATCTAAGTTTGTCAGCATCCAGGCAAGATTTCCGCCAGGCCCTCTCTAGCCTTCGCCCTACTCTCCTCAGTTCCTTCAAAGACTCATCAAACCATAGAGTCTTTGGGCGCTGGGTGAGTGGGCGAACACGAACAGGAGCAATTTGGTCCAAGGCCCTGCTCACTGCCTTATTATAGGCAAGAACAAGGTCTCCTGGACTCATGCTCTCAACCAAAATGCCCGATAGGTCCAGTACCGCTAATAGGCCCTCTGGGTTTACTCCCCTTAAAGGGCGATACTGGACCATCTCCGTAGGGGCAGGCCTATTAGGGGGTGCCCCAAAACTGAATCTTATGGTGTGATGGTCTGTCCACACATTTGGTTCCACCCCCAGATGCATAACATCCAAATCCAGTGTAAACACCAGGTCTAACGAGTGCCCCCCTATATGGGTAGCAGAGGTAACTACCTGTGACAGGCCAAACATAGACATAAGTTGGAGGAAATTCTTTCCAAAGTGCGAGAATTCATCATCAACCCAGGCACTGAAGTCACCCAGTATTAACCATCTGGGCGACTCCAATGCCATATCCACGATGAAGTCCACGAATTCCTTCAGGAATTCTCCACCATCGCCGGGTGGACGGTAGATGAGGAGAATCCTAAACTCTGCACCTGCTGCCAGGATACACTCAAAAGACCTGGCGTTGCCAACTGGCACCTCCACAAGACTCAGATCTGATCTAAAAAAGATGGCCACTCCCCCCCCTACGATCCAATCTCGGATGGTGCATCACCAAGAACCCAGCCGGAGCAGCAGAGTCTAAGATAGGACCTGCATTCTCATCCAGCCAGGTCTCAGTGATACATGCCAGGTCAGATGTTGCAACAAGAGCTGCAATAATAGCAGTCTTGTTCCTAATAGACCTGGCATTACATAGCACCGCCCGAGTTGGATGGGTTTTTGGAGAGGAACGCAGCACCTGCCCACAATCTGTGGAGCCCTTGGGTATGGGAATCAGACAAGGAGGGCCCCTCTTCTGATCCCATTTTGCCCCAGGGCGTCTCCTTGACCCAACTATCCCTATCTGCCCACCCCCCTCCAATCTCCCACTCTGTCCGGCCCACCCATCCCTTAAGTGCCTTCTCGGTATACCTGCTATGCTGCAGTTATTAAGAACATCATTAGACAACCGAGGACAATAAAAGGGGCGGAGGTCCCGGAGCAGGGTGGGAGAATAGCGCCTGATTGTTGTAAACCCCAAACACATCTTTAATAACAATTTTCTAATAAACTAACTCAAATAAACACATCTATCAAATTAACTCTCCTTTCTCTTACAAAGGGGAGGCAAATTATATATAAAACTAAAATAAGTTCTAACTCAAAACTAACCCTAAACAATAAAACACCATTAAATATAAAACTTAAAATAATTTGTGTTTTTTAAACACTAAAGCATCTCTCACATGCAATAGTGCAATAGGTATTATAAAGTCTCCCAAAATTACCTCTCACATAGCAGGGGATATTTTTCAGAGTGTTCAAAGCAAATGGAAGGTCAAAAAAAGTCCAGATAAATAATAAATACACAAAGATCCAGTGGTATAAATCTGAATCAAACTCAGCTTAGCAAAGGGATCCGAAAGAGTCCACAAATCCAGCAGCAGCTTATACTTCAAGGACCATGCTTCAAACAAACGATTTTCCAGGAAACAGGTAGATCAATGTGATGCCTAAACAACAGTAATAGCAGCCTTACCCGGTCAATGACCCACGGCTATAACCATCCCACGAGCCAGCCCATACAGCTGAATCCTGAGAAGGTCTAGAAGAAGCCCTAATCCCCCCAGCTTCCTAGGGGTAAATGGGCAACTTCTGCCCGGTCAGAAACTGAGAGGCAACCACCACTTCTATAGCAGCCTTACCCGGCTAGCAACCCGCAGCTAAAAACACCCCATGAGTTAGCCCAACAGCCAAATCCCAGGGTGGTCTAGGAGAAGCCCTAGGTCCCCCAGTTTCCCAGGGAGCAAGCTGGGCAACTCCTGCCCGGTCGGAAACCGAGAGGCAGCTAACACTTCTCAACCACAACCTCACATATAGATCCACCAAAGTCCTTAAGATCACTAATAAAATCACCAAAATCTTTATATAGCAGCTGGAATAGCAGTACTCTGTTGAAAACTTCCTTACACGTCCTCCTCCTTACAAGTTTCCTTAAAACAGGCAGGCAAAATGCTTCAGCAACAAACCGTACACAGTTCAATAATTCTTCCTTGTTAGTCGTCCTTATAGATCCTCTTATAACAACAATTACTTCGATGGATTAAACAAACGACTCCACGACTCCACGACTCCACACGTTTTTAAATCTACAGACCAAACGTGGGTTTAAACATGAATTTAAACTCTTACGTGAATTTTCATATCACGAATGATCAGATTTAGCTCCCCATTTAGCTCCGATCAACCTCAATAACTTTAGATAAAATCCGAAAAATGAATAACAAATAAAACGGAAACAGAATCCGGAGAGCGAAAAAAGACTTCCAAAACATTACTTATTCACTCGTAATCACAAAATTCTAACTTCCTCACTTCTTCAGCCCTATCTAACTAGAAACCACTTCCGAAGAGGAATAAAGTTTAAAGACAAAAAAGTAACGTTTAATTTCTTAAAAGCGCTAAAAAACAAAGCGCTAGACACACAACGGCAGCAGCAAGCTCAGCACAGCCGCCATCTTGCCATCGTGACATGACGTGACCACAGAATTAACATAGCTGCTTATTTAAATGGATTGATATGGCATGGTACTGCATTTTTGTAAGAGGCTATATTGAATGGGACGTCTTGTCACACATATATATTTTTAAATACACATTGTGAACCTAAAGTGTGCAACAATGCAATCATACATATAGCAGGGCATATGTTCTTGAATTGCATATGCTGTGAATATGTTTAATGTGAACAGTCTATTATTTTAGAACTTTGAGCAATGTTTAAATTTATTTGTAATAGAAATATTTTACATATAAATGGAACAGAAGCTTTAATGGCCACTTTGTTGCTACATTTAGTTGCATCTAAGTGATTAAGGTAGTTGTTAAATTTTAAGATTTTCTAATTATGTTGCGCATGCCCTTTGAGTATTGAAGAATGAAGGGGTATGGAAACGCAGCCCCTCAGGAAGCTGCAGCAGTGAAGCGCAGGGGCTAGTAGTGCGGCTAGTGGCTAGATGCCCTGGACTGAGGCAGGGTATATGTGTGGTAGGAGACTGTATGTTTGTATGAGATTGAATTAGTGTGAGCACTTTATTGCAATTTGTAGTTAAGTTGTGGGAAAATAAATCATTATTGCATTATTTAAAGTGCTATAGAAAGTTTTTTTCCTGGGATTTCCCCTCTACCATTTGACCACCCATGAATTTGCTGACCGTTAACACAGTTGGCAGTAGTATTTATTTATTAATAACAAGCATTTGTCAATGCCGAATGTTGCTTGCTTGTATGTGCTGTTTAGGTATTTGGAAGTGACAGTTTCATGCCTTCCTCCCAAGACATCCACTGTGTCTTTCCATTCAGTATTCACAGAAGAGTGGGAGGGGCAAGGGCCACAACAGTACAGAAGTTGCCAAGGGGGGTGAAGAGGTGGACAATAGTCCATTCAAAGGCAAAAGAGTCCTGCAGGAGCTCACTAAATTGAAGGTAGACAAAGCGATGGAACCAGATGGCATACGCCCAAGGATATTAACAGAACTGCTAAGGGAGATAGCAGTACCTCTGGCAGCCATGTTCACTGAGTCATTCAACATGAGTGAATTGGAGGAGGGCACATGTGGTCCCTCTACACAAGTCCAGCAGCAGGGAGGAGGCAGGGAACAATAGGCCATTCAGCCTCACCTCAGTAGTGGGGAAGAACATGGAGACATTGCTTAAAGAAAGGATAGAGGGGCAACTAAATGCCATCCGGAACCCAGGACCATAGACAAGATGGATTCACAGTGGGGACATCAAGTCAGATAAATCTGGTTGATTTATTTGACTGGGTGACAAAGAAAGTGAATCAGGGTGGGGCAGTGGACAACGCTTACCTTGATTTCAGCAAAGCCTTTGACACCATCCCATATAGGAGGCTGATAAACTAGCTGGGTAGGCTGGACATGGGGGAAAGGGTGGTAAACTGGGTTGAAACTGGCTAACAGACAGAAGGCAGAGAATGGTGGTAAATGGTATGCAGTCTAGGGAGAGGGAGCGACCAGTGGGGGTGCTGCAGGGATCGGTCCTGGGGCCTGTTCTGTTCAATGTCTTCATTAGTAATATTGCAGAACATCTGAAGGGAATTTTTTCACCAAATTTTCAACATAGCCATTTTAAGACCTCTGCTCATGAACAGTGTCACTGTGATTTTCTTAATTTGTCCCGTACATTGATTTCGCACACCAACTGCGCCATTGTGCGCTACATGGGCGGAAACACGTTTTGGGTGAGATGTGAAAATGACAGCTGTGCTACCTCATAGAAGGTGTGGTAAAATGACAATGTTGAAAATCTGGAGTGAAAATATTGAAAATTTGCAGACTTACGAGCGCAAGCGTGAAACTGTAAAACGACGTCAGAAACAGCTGTCATTTTTGGATTTTTTACCAAATTTTCAACATAGTAATTTTAAGACCTTTGCTCATGAGCGGTGTCACTGTGATTTTCTTAATTTATCCGTACATTGATTTTGCACACCGACTGCGCCATTGCTGCGCTTCATGTGAAGGATACGTTTTTGGGTGAGATGTGAAAAATGACAGCTGTACTATTTATAAGAAGGTGTGGCAAAATGGTAATGTTGGAAATCTGGAGTGAAAATATTGAAAATTCGCAAACTTACGAGCGTGCATAGAAACTGTATAATGCACTCTCATAAAACAGTCATTTTTTGGAATTTTTTCACCAAATTTTCAACATAGCCATTTTAACACCTGAGTTCATGAACAGTGTCACTATAATTTTCTTAATTTGTCCCGTACATTGATCTCGCACACCGACTGCGCCATTGTGTGCTACATGGGTAGAAACACGTTTTGGGTGAGATGTGAAAAATGGCAGCTGTACTGCTCATAAGAAGGTGTGATAAAATGGCAATTTTGGAAATCTGGAGTGAAAATATTGAAAATTCGCGACCTTACGAGCGTGCGTAGGAACTGCGCAATGCACGCTTGTAAAACAGTCATTTTTAGGAATTTTTTCACCAAATTTTCAACATAGCCATTTTAAGACCCCTGCTCATCAACAGTGTCACTGTGATTTTCTTAATTTGTCCTGTACATTGATTTCACACACCGACTGCGCCATTGTGCACTACATGGGTGGAAACACATTTTGGGTGAGATGTTAAAAATGACAGCTGTACTACTCATAAGAAGGTGTGGTAAAATAGCAATGTTGAAAATCTGGAGTGAAAATATTGAAATTTCGCGAACTTACGAGCCTGCATAGGAACTGCGCAATGCACGCTCATAAAACAGTCATTTTTTGGAATTTTGGCACCAAATTTTCCACATGGGGTTTTTGTGGGACCCCTTCTTATGAATGATGTCACTGTCATGGTGTTATTCAGGCCTGAAGGGTGATTTTGCAGTGACTGCACAGTGACTGTGAAATCACCCTTCAGGCCCGAATAACGCATGACAGTGACATCATTCATAAGAAGGGGTCCCAAAAACCCCATGTTGAAAATTTGGTGCAAAAATTCCAAAAAATGCCTGAGATATGCAACAAAGTTGAAACCCCTATCTAGTCCATTATACAGCTTACTTGCATTTCCTCAGTTCGTGGTCGGCTTTGAAGAGTGCAGACGTGTTCCTGGTCCACCGAAGATTGTTGCGCCGAGGTCCAGAGGTAAGTATGGGGTGAGGGGGGTGTGGGGAGGCTGGGTGCACAGTGGGTGGGTGCGGTTGTGGGGGTCTGGAGGCGCGATGGGACAGTTTTGTTTTACAGGTTTTTAAAAAGACATTGTGGGATGTTTGCCACGCTGGGGTGGCCCCAGCATGGCACAAGGATATTGGGGAGGCATTCAGCTGACAGGGGATTGGGCACCCCGTCGCCAGGACCGCTTGCCACGCTGGGTGAGCTCCGCGTGGCACTTACTACTGGGGGGACACAGCTCAGCCAGCGGGGATTGGGCACCCTCCGACTATACAGTGCATGTAGAGGAGTATGCACGACGCCGCGCAAGTGTCTGTGGGATACGTGAGCAGCCGATATCTTATCGTTGCTCACTGAAGTTTTGGTTTGGTGTGCCTTGTCTGGTTAAACGATTTCCCCAAATATAAACTTTAAGAATGGCAGGGCCCTGGTTGTTAAATACCAAGTCTTTCTATTTTTTCTTTTTTTGTCTTTCTCGGCTGCCACCCTCTATCCTTTCACCCTTCCTCTCTGATTTGTTCTAGATTTCTGAAATGATTCTTTGTGTATGTTATACATGTATCCTGTTTACCATGATGCCACTGATGAATATGGCTGTCTGCTGTTTTTAATGTTGTATACCGTTGTTTAACATGTATGTATTGTCCTGACGTGGAACCTTTGTAAAAGAGCCTTGGCTCAAAGGTAATTGTAATCCTAGAGTAAAATAAATAAATAAATTTATCAAATGAAACCCAGTTGTGGTTCTAGATCATTTTTTACCATGCAGCCTAATGTGCAGCATTGAGTGTAGAAGTTTGCAAGTAGTGGAATAGCTAGACTGTTATGGTGGTCTGGCCATTTACTGTAATTGAGTCAGGTAACTATGATGTAACAAAGCTGTTGGGGGTGGGGCATTTGTTACCATAAAGTGTGAAATCCTCAACTGCTATTCATTTGTTAAGTGTGCATCACTGACCTAATAGGGAAGGGAACAGTAAGATAATCTGTATTGTAGACTTCAGGTCCATTCAGAAAGGAACGCATTGAACTTCTCTGTGTTTCTTTCTCTCAGCCCCCTTGCAACATGATGGGGGGGGACAGAGACAGAAAGAGAGAGAGAGAGAGAGAGAGAGAGAGAGAGAGAGAGAGATTTCCATAGTAGTAAAAACTAGCTTTTTCAGAATCCTTATCATGAAGGTGAAATTCTTGGAGGAGTATTTGGAACATTGTTGGAGGTCATGCGGGGAACTGCAGGCAGATCATGTGCACATTTTCTTGGGTTGCCCAGTCTTGATGCCCTATTGGACAGCCCTTATCCAGGTATTAGAAACTATGTTTGATTGCCTGGGTCTGATTACCTCACTGTTCGTCTAAATGTATATTCCATCAAGTACAATGGCTGTCAGAGGGCTACAGTCGAAACTTCTCTTCATGTAAATAATGGGGGCAAAGAAGACTATAAGTTATAACCAAATACTAGCAAAAACCCTATCCACCTACTGTAACTCAGTGAGTGGCAATAATAGATTCCTCATATTTAGTAGAAATATGAACCTATGATTACCTAAATAAGCTCCCTGTCTTTGAAGAAATCTGGGGAAAGGGGGTATTGTATAAATCTAAGACAGATACATGATTTGTACAATGATTAGCTTTATTTTTTTAAGATTGTTGTTCATTGAGTGGAAATGGACATTGTTCTTTTAACACAAAATGACATATTTTTATTAGTAGTGTGATCACATTTTATAATATACTTTCTTTTACAAGATCTTATATTAAATCTTATATTGTCAAGTTGACATACTTATATCAATTTGCATCTGTCCCTCCACCCTGCACTTTTGTTATTCTTGTAACATAATCCCTGTTGTTATTGATCTTTCAATATCATTCATTGCTGCTGCATTTTTCACTGTTTCTTACAAAAGGTTCTTAATAAAATATTTCATTATGAAAAGAATGTGCAAACGTACATGTGAGTTAGGCGTGCACCTGCTCCTACCCTGCTCAAGTCACCCATTTGGGAGTTTAAGCTGATTATTAGCACTCTGCAACTTTGCCAAAAAAAGAGGTGAGAGAGAGAGAGAGAAGTATTAGCAAATAGAAGATTCATTATAATACTATTGCAAGGTGACATCGGTCTGGAAATCAAATCAGTGATTACACAAATCTCATACACAATGAAAGTGCTAGGGGTTTTAAAACATGGGGTAATTTAGACCCACTGGTGTTAAAAATATGGGTAAAAATGAGAAACAACTGTCCCAAAACCTAATTGAAAGAACACATTTCACCTTACTGAATCTAAACTTTGTCAAGTAAAAATATTTTTCTATTGTCCACTTTTCCATCTTTCAGCTACTGTTACAGATCAGGTGCATGACTATAGACCCACTGTTAGGTGGATCATTTATAGGCAGGCTAGAACTTTTTTCTTTTTGCCCTGTCTAGCACTGCCATTGCTCACACTACTGATCATACTACAGATTGCAAGAGATGGAGGGGCATAAGGTGCCCATCATAATGGCTGCCGCACTGTTTCAATGGTAATATTTCAAGTCACCTATTTCAGTGAATTGAACTTATCAATCTTTGAAATGTAATTGAATTGATCAATTTTGCTTCATTTCCATTTTATTATTGCTGGTAGTAGCGGTCCGGTTCCCGGTTGGTATCAGAGATGGTCCTAATATCGTTGATGTTTATGAATAGACTCTGTGTAAAAATGGCGCTACAGTTGCCACATGCTGAATTTATTGCCTACTGGAAGCCATATGGGTAGGCCAATGCCAGAGCCTGTGCTAATGAGTTTGAATACCAAAGAGGAAGATAAAAGAAAAAGCAGTTCTCTCGGATGAATGGAGATCCAATTGCACAAATAGGGATGTCCAGATAAGTAAATCTGTTCCTGACGGAACTTTTTGCTAACTTTTCTAAAAATATTATCTACCATATGCTGACATCTGTTGAAAACAGTATGGTGCAAAGAAGCAGAATAAGTTATCTAGATTATTTAAAAGTATACACTACAGCTGCTGGTTTTTACCACGTATGATGGATGAATAAGATCAATCAGTTCTTGAACTTCCTTGCTTATCACTGCAGAGGAAACGCTCTCTTTTTTTTCTCTACTTCAGTTCAGTCATGAGCTTTCATTCTTGTGGGATAGAGAGAGAGAGAGATACTTTAATATTACTGAGGATTTAAGCAAACTTGGGGGGGGTAAATTTACATCCTTTCTGTTTCTTGCATGTGGGAGAAGCACAGCCATAGCCATTTTAAGACCTCTGCTCATGAACAGTGTCACTGTGATTTTCTTAATTTGTCCCCTACATTGATTTAGCACACCGACTGCGCCATTGTGCGCTACATGGTCAGAAACACGTTCTGGGTGAGATGTGAAAAATGACAGCTGTACTACTTATAAGAAGGTGTAGTAAAATGTCAATGTTGAAAATCTGGAGTGAAAATATTGAAAATTTGCGAACTTACGAGCGTGCATAGGAACTGCTCAACGTACGCTCGTAAAACAGTCGTTTTTTGAAATTTTTCCACCAAATATTCAAAATAGGCTTTTTAAGAGCCCACCTTATGAACACCGGCAGTGTCATTTCATTAATCAGTCCTGAAAGGTGATTTTGTGCAGTAACTGCGAAATCACCCTTCGGGCTCCAATAACGCCATGATAGTGACATAATTCATGAGAAGGGGTCCCAAAAACCCCATGTTGAAAATTTAGTGCAAAAATTCCCAAAAAATTCCTGAGATATGCAGCAAAGTTGAAAATCCCCTATCTAGCCCATTATACAGCTTACCGGCATTTCCTCAGTTCACGGTTGGCTTTGAAGAGTGCAGACGTGTTCCCAGTCCACTGAAGATCGTTGCACCAAGGTCAGAGGTAAGTATGGGGTGAGGGGTGTGGGGAGAGCAGGGTGTGCAGTGGGTGGGTGTGGGTTGTGGGAGGGGTCAGGGGACTCGTGGGACTTTTTCTTTACATGTGTTCTTTTTGTTTTCAATGGCAGCTGGGGCGTTTGCCATGCTGGGGTGAGGCTCCCAGCATGGCAGCACAAGATAGTTAGGGGCATTCAGTCGATGGGTGATTGGGCACCCCTGTCGCCCAAAGCATCAATTACCACGCTGGGGTGGGCTCCCAGCGTGGCACCCAGTACTCGGGTGGGGTGAGGACAGTGGAGCCGACAGGAGATTGGGCACCCCCAGCCATATCATGAGTTGCCACACTGGGGTGGGCACCCAGCCTGGCATTTGGAAGGCTTTGGGGGTGCGGGGGGAGTGCAGCACAGCCGATGGGGGATTGGGCACCCCCTTCGGCTATAGTGTGTGCGTGAGTGCGGGGGTGCACCGCCTGCGTGTGCGATGTGTGTGTGTGGGGGGCTGCATGAGCAAGTGATATCTTATTGCTGCTCACTGGGCGTAGCTCCCCCTTTGAACTGTATGCCACTGTATTTTGAGCTTGTCATAGACAGCTCCATCATGCATTGGCTTACAGGGCCGCACCTGCCAACACACTGATTGAATTGGAAGAGCAGGTGACACACCTCTGAAATCTCAGATGATGGCACTATGTTTCTTACACATGTGTGCAAGCAAACATAACAAACATAATAAATGTATCTTAATTTTTGAAGACCGTTATTTTCTTTTTTGTGCGTGCATATGTCACGTATGAATGAGGGATCCACTCACTATAGATCAAGGGAGGATGTGAAATTGTGCAGGTACATGGGGGGGTGAACAAAGTGGTAGACAGTAAGCTCTACCAGTGCTTCAGGCTGATGTAGCACAGTGATACATGGAGAGGTGAATAAAGTGGTAGACAGTAAGCCCTACCAGAGCTTCAGGCTGATGTAGCACAGCTGGACTAAGGCAAGGGAGGATGTGAAATGGTAGAGGTACATGAGGAGGGGTGAATAAAGTGGTAGACAGTAAGCTCTACCTGAGCTTCAGACTGATGTTGCCCAGCTGGACTAAGGCAAACGCACCCACGGCATGTTCTTATAGTTCCCATGTACATGTCCATTTATGTTCTTACAGCGCTGATTGCCTAACTGAGCCAAGATGTAAAACAGACACTACAATGTCAGGTTTATTTCAGGTGACCATGTTCTTATAGTCCCCATTTATATGTCCATTTATGTTCTTACAGCGTTGATTGCCTAACTGAGCCAAGATGTAAAACAGATACTAAAATGTCAGGTTTATTTCAGGTGACCAGGATCGTAGTGTGGAGAGGGGCAAGTGAAACAATGTCCTGAGAATGTGCTTAAACTTATTAACCGTTGCTGTGCCAAGGAGTGATACACCGGTCCAGAATCCCTATATGTTTAAATTATGTTTGCAGCCTAAAGGTGCTTAGGTGGATTGGCATTTACATTACTCAGCGGCAAATCTTTTCATACTTTTGTGATCATCGGTTAAGATATAACCACTAACTGATGAGACACTTGGGGCATGAACTGTGCTACCAGCAAAGTTGCATTTGCAAAGCCCTGAATATTTATCTGTTGATAATGAAATGAAAACTGTCAGCTGATAACATTCAGCCACTGTCCATTGCACAGAATAGACATCTCACTGATAGATCTGGAGCAAAGGGACATGCACTTGCCAATAACACCACTACAACTCCAGACATGGAAGAAAGAAGTTCATGCACTTTCATCACTGTTAACTTTTTCAGCATTTTAAAACAGTTACTTAGCATCTGCACTAAGATGTTACACGTCGCTGGACTGAATTGTGACACCAGAATCCCTGCGATCAACATTTGTCAGCAAAAGTGAATTGAAAAAATCAATAGATGTATAAAATGGTAAGTGACATGAGTCAATAACAACATATCTGCATGTAATACTTGGCTTAAAATTTGAGCACCACCATATTCCACACCACAGTGTCAGACAGGGATGCCATTTATAATTCAGCTAATGTCAAGCAGTTTTCGAGCCATAAAAAGTATTACTGTATCAGTATGGTGGCAGCAACAGGATCAGGAAATTATGAAATAAAATGCAACAGCACCCCCGTCGGCCATATGTTGTGTGGGTGGAGGGAGTGCATGAACACCCAGGGCTGGGCTGTTAGGCGGCTTCAGATTCACCAGAGAAAAGGGTGGATTCGATTGTGAGGTACGGTTGAATTTGTGTTTTCTTTTTCTATACTGTACCTAGTTTTCGCTATTTTGTTAGGGCACATGTCCAACCTTAAGATATTTAGGGTCACAAGGTGATGTGACTTCATTGAGCATCTCATTTGAGAAAGAGCTGTGTGATTCTATCTAAATGCCAGCTCACGGCAATTCAGAGAAAAAAAATATTTTGAAGCTGCATTACCAGACTAAGTGTGCTGTTTAGTGAATTACCACACATGAGTGTGTATATGACAGCACTAAAAGGCACATTAAATTGCTTCAGTCATGAAAACCTCCCCCACTGGCTGCTGCTGAAATGCATAGCAGTATGTTCTTTGTGCATTCTGGCTGTTCTTTGCTTCAGCTGCAGGTAGTACAGTACGCTCAAGTTCATTTGCATAGGTTTTAGCAGTGAGGAGTTCACATTGACAGATTCTAGTAAGAGAAAATGCTTGAAATTACACATACAAATAAGTCTGAGTTTTCACATCAAATGCTGAGGTATTTTTTTTCTGGAGGATTAGAACCCATGGAGTCCATGAAGGTGTGCTTTGGAGAGCTGGCGTGTGTAAGGACTGTTAGGCACCCACACATTTTGGTGGTCCTGCTTTGGCAGGGAACAGTTTATTAAAGTAATGATGTGTGGCTTGTCTTTCTAAGCTAGACAAGACTACACCATTCTATCAGGCAACCAACCCAGTTGATCTGTGTGTGTGTGTGTGTGTGGGTGGGGGAGGAGCTGCTCACTGAAGCGTAGCTCCCTCTTTCAACTGTATGCCACTGCATTTCCAACTGCTGTCATAGACAGCTTCAGCAGTGATTGGAGAACTGTGACCACGCCTGCAAACACACTGACTGGAAGATGCTGACACACCTCTGAAAAACTCACATGATGGCACTATGTTTCTTGCACATGTATGCAAGCAAACATAAAAAGGGATCTAGGCAGGAGGTTGAGAATTATAGACTGATCAGCCTGACATCAGTCTTTGGCAAAATCTTGGAAGGCATCATGAAAGATTATATTACCGAGTTCCTAGCTGAAGATATGGACAGCGCACAACATGGATTCACTAAAGGAAGGTCATGTCAGACCAACCTGTTGGCATGTTATGGTAAAA
The DNA here is from genome assembly GCA_016271365.2 of Neoceratodus forsteri. NCBI lineage: Eukaryota > Metazoa > Chordata > Ceratodontiformes > Ceratodontidae > Neoceratodus > Neoceratodus forsteri. The sequence goes on along the minus strand of JADMNL010000026.1, from coordinate 283,445,286 downwards.
CTGGCAAGGCTCTAGATAATTGTGATTCTGTTGACGTCATCTTTCTGGACTTCTCAAAGGCCTTTGACAAGGTCCTACGTGGAGAGCTTGTCAATGCATTAATTGAGCATGGGGTCCATGGGAAAATATCACGGTGGATTATGGCATGGATCTCTGAAAGGCAGCAAAGAGTCTGTGTGAAAGGGTCGTATTCATAATGGGCAGAAGTGACCAGTGAAGTGCCCCAGGGATCGGTGCTTGGCCCTTGTCTCTTTAACACCTATATTTCCTCATTGGGCACTACAACAGGCATATGGCTGTCTAAGTTTGCTGATGATACAAGAATTGGGCACATTGTCAACAATCAGGAGGATATAAACACCCTACAAACAGTCCTGGAGGAACTAGAACACTGGACACAAGCTAAAAATCTACCTTTTAACATCGACAAATGCACAGTGATGAATTTTGGGAAGAACAACACTCAGTCACAATATCTGCTGGGTGGGGTAGTTTTAAAGAAAGTACAGGATGAGAGAGACCTGGGTATGAGAGTTAGCAACAACCTTAGCTTTAAGATGCATTTCAATCAGGTCATCAAAACATCTAGCAGTGTACTACACTGTATAAACAAACATATTAAGTGTAGGAATAAGGACGTTCTACTTCCTCTCCATACCTCTCTGGTACAGCCCCACATTGAGTATTGCACCCAGTTTTGGGCACCTGGAGGCAAAAAGGAAATAAAAGCAATTGAAAGGGTTCAGAGAAGGGCCACCCATAGGATAAAAGAGGTTAGGGGACTGGACTATGACAACAGACATAAAATGCTAGGTCTGTATTCCCTGGAATTTTGCAGGTTGAGGGGGGGCATGTGCCTGATCTACAAGGCCCTAACTGATAGGCAACTGTGGGAACAACTTGGCCTTGTGTTTAGGGATCAGACATACAGTATGACACAAGAGTTCACCCCCCTGCAGCTAGGAGGTGAACAATTTAACACAAATAAAAGGAAGTACTAGTTTTGAGTTAGGGTGACCAAGATATGGAATGAGCTCCCAATCGATGTTGTGGCTAGCAGTAGTATGAATATGTTTAAGACATGCTTGGACACCCACCTTGTTACAAATAATATTTTGGGATATCCTTAAAATTAGTGGCAAGCTAAAATGGATGTTAGTCTTTAAAGAGCTCTATTTAACCTATAATCCTATGTAAAGATATTTTTTTTTCTCTTTATGCCCCCTTCACTGCAGTACTTCCTTTCTTCGGGAGACTCCTGTATTGGCCTTGTACATCCCTGCTCCTCATGCCAGGTGTTGGAGCAGTCCATCCCACCCATGAAGCCTTGGTTGTACCCCCCCAGGTGGGTACAGGACGGGGTCCCCCCTTACCGTCCTGACGTGTCTATATTTTGTCGGAGGGATGCTGTCATCAGGCACTGGCTGGGGCACTGGGATTGGGGCCCTGGAGCTCCATCTACAGGGAGCACTGAAGTGTTTTTCTGCCTTTTCTGTCCCCTCCCACAGGACGTAGACACGCTAGGGGAGTCAAGGGGAGGTGCTGCGTCGAGATCTTGTGGCGCTCAGCTCCCGAGCCTATGTCCTCTTCCCTTCTTTCTGCAGTCCTGCTGCACCTCCATCTGTGGTTCCCCAGATGGCGGTAGAGTGGTGGGACATGCATCCCACCCCATCCCTGAAGGAGGAGAGCAGCCTCTGGGCACTCAATCCTCCTCCCCCCAGCCAACCCTCCAGCAGCCCGAGTTTGTTCCCGAACCTGGGTCGCTGACGTCATAAGCGGTAACCCTACCACTGTGCTGATGGAACGGCTGTATGTAAAGATTGATGAAACAAGTTGCAGCATTGATGGAACAGGTGCAGACTCATCTGGATGAGGTGATGAAGAAGGAGGACAAGGTAAAAAAGACCAGGAAGAGGAAAGTGCCAGATGGAGAGAAGAAGTGAAGAAATGGAGGAAAACAGCCACATAAAGGAGGAACTGAGGGCTGAAGAAGCCTAAGAGTGAAGATACATTGGTGGATTTGACAGGTGATGGGAGCTTGAAAGAGTATTTTGCAGGGCTTCATTAAGGACATGGGGGAAAGGGGGTTGGAGGAGATGGAAAATGCATTGCAGGAATTAAGGGAACAGAGCAGGGGCAGAAGAATCAAAGGAGGAAAGGGGGGAGGCTATGGCATGATCCCAGGGTTGACACTGAAGGACCATGTGCCACAATCGAAAAAAAAAAAGGAAGAAGGAATATTTTAATGTATTTATGCTGGTGGACAACGAGACAGCCAAAAAGTAGGAGGAGAGGGAGACAGGGTGATGTTCTACGGGATGCCAAATAAGGCAGTAGCAATGATCCGGGCTGTAGAAGGAGTGTGGCTGGCTAAGATGGATATAGAAGCTGCTTCCTGGCTACTTCCTATAAGGGTGGAAGATTGGGATCTGTTGGAACTCAAATTTAAGGGTGGGTGCTATTTCGATAAGGTGATGCCAATGAGGTGTTCAGTGGCATGCGCCACTTTTGAGATGTTCAGCATCTGGCTATAGTGGGTTTTCAGGGAAAAATATGGTACATTATCTTGATGATTTTCTATTGATAGAACAAGAACAGGAGGGAGCAGCAGAGATGATGAGGGGGTTTCAGTTGATGTGCAATAAATGGGGGGTACCCTTAACAGATGGGAATATGGAGGGACTGGCCCACATGCTGGAGTTCCTGGGGATCAAAGTGGATGCAGAAAAAAGGTTATTTAAGCTTCTGGTGAATAAGGTGGCATGGTTAAAAGAGCTTATAAAATAGGCAAAACATTTTCTCCAATCTGATTGGCTAAATGACCATTGTACCCGTGTCCTTATCAGCCCATAATTTGCCAACCGGCACTTCATACTACTGGGAAAGCCCTATAACCTGAGGTATCACTGTCCCACTTGTACCCCAGTCATGAACATCAGAGTGTGAAGCTGACCGCGATGTGTAAAAGGCGATTGCAAAACTCGAGTTGTCGGTTCCTCATCATTGAGCTGCAAACATGAAAATAATGCAACTTACAGGTAACAAACTGAAAAAAACACCATTATAAAACCTGATCTAACCGTAATTTTTGTCTCTTCACCACGGATGCTGTTTCTCCGGTCATCCCTGCCATTTTCACTCAGTACACAGTCGGGTTCCGTAACCACACCCATTTCAAATTTACAGTGGCAGAGTTTTTGAACTATCTGGTCTGTATCGTTTTCTAACCTTTTTCTGATTTGTTTTAACACACACAGCTAGCGACAGTGGAAAGACGAGACCGAGTGAGTACTAGAGGCAAGCGTGAACATGTATTGCCATAGCGACACTCGCTGTGACTCGCGCATAGTTCTCTGAACTGTGGACTCGCTCCATCTTGGTTTTTGACTTACGGGCAGGTTTTCCAAAAGAAAACAAGTAAAGTTAAGCAAAAAGAGACACATTTTTAGTTTTTCAAACACGCACTACCTTACTTTAAATGAGTGGCACATCATCATGTTACTGTACTGTCAGCACTTTCGCTCCATACATTATGCTGTCAGCATTGATGAACCTCCTTCCCTCACACCCTGTGGAAATGGTAGGATCATCCAGATACTTTTTTAAATACATACTTTAACATTTATGTCAGGATCAGGTGTGTAGGTAGCTGGGAATGCAGTCAATGCAGTCAAAGATGGCAGGAGTAGGAGTGTGGGCAGCTGGAGCTCCACTCAAACACAATTACAGGGACTATTTTTTATTATTTTCTACTGACCTCTTTTATTTACTCTTTTTTTTTCACATACACTTTGTGTATGCATTCTTTCACTGAGGTCTTTGGGGGGCCCATTTTATAAGTGGAATAAGACACTCCGAGGTGTGGTTTATGGCTTGATAAGAGCACTTCCCAGGTGCTAAAGTCACTCGGCGCAAGCGCCTCGTGCCTCATTACGCACCTGGGGCATGCTCTTATCAAGCCATAAACCACACCTCGTCATGTCTTATTCCTTACTGATCATCCGGGTGAAAGGCAGGTGGTGAGTTCCATTGTCAATAGAACAACAGTTGTTGGAGCGCCTGAACTTCATGTCAGGCAGCTGCACCAGGGAGAGCTTTCACCCAATGGCTGGCTAGGGCTACGGGGAGAGTAAGACAGCCACATCATTGGGTGGATATTTCAAAGGGCATATGGAAAGATTTGGAGATATGGGAACAGTTTCTACAGCATTACAAAGGGGTCACTTTTTGGCAGGAGGAATGGCTATTCAATACAGACTTTGAAGCAAGATGGCCACCAGGCTGGGCGTGCAACTGCTGCTCTTTTAGTTTTGAGTTTTGTTTTTTCTACTCAGTAGTCGTGGTGAATGTGGTTATTTTTTTATTTACTTATATTTTCATTTTATTTTATTTATTGGCTCCCACCGCCCATTTTGTTTGCTTTTATTAGCGAGTGCCAAATGTGCTGAGTGAGCCGACTTTGGGGGTTCCAAAACTGGATGTCTTACTCCAGGTGTGGCCTTACCAGGTTGAGCATTGAGCAAACTCCTACAGCTCTGATGGTGCCGATTGAGCCAATTGTGCTGTTTGGGCATTCTACGTGTCCCGACCTTAGAGAACAATGTAATAGTGCAATAGTGCTGACTGAGCTTCTTTTTCATTCGCCTTGTGGAACTCATCCGTGCCACCATGTTGCTCATGGGGAGTGGTGTGGGCATGTGAGGGGGACCTTTGCCTGGTCCTGGACAGCATCTGAGGAGTGCTCAGCTGGGTCTGTTTGCAGTGAGCCTGCAGGAATCACTTTTGCAACTTGGATTTGTGTTTCCTGTCTGTTAGGATCTGCACGGGAGAGGTGAAGCTGTAGGGCTGTGGAAGGATGTCAAGCCTTGGGGATCTGTGATTTTTATGCTCACTTTTAGTCCACCCTTTAAACTCAGGTGGTGACTGTTATACGTGGTGGAGTACTTTTGCTTACGGTGAGCCTGCAGGAACTGCTTTTGCGATTTGGATCTGTGTTCTCTGCCTGAATGCTGTTGTTGAACTGACTCCTTGCCCCCTGGTTTATTGCTGGGTGCTTTTTCTTTACAGAGATTTGCCACCCCATGGGGGGCTGGGTGTTATTTCCTGGCTGGGGAGCTGGTCAGGGTATTGTGTTCCCTTGGACCCTAGAAACGGCTGCAATTGTGGCCTTTTTTGGGGTACTTTGGTGTTGGGTGGCTTTATTTCTTCTGAGAGCACTTGGCAGTGAGCAGAGGGGTTTTATAAAGAAGTTTTCAGAGGGGAGTCACGTGATGCAGTCCACTAAGCAGCATTCTCCTTCATGAGCTCCTGCCCCCATCAGCTTTAATACTGATTTGGCAAGGTTTGAGAACCTGTTTTACTGCTCTCTAACTGCTGGAAGTCTTCTGAACAATCTGTGTCTACCCGACAGTGGCCAGATGGAAATAGAGATGAAGAAAAACCCTCCTAAGCATAACCCTCCAACAATGCCTGAGAAGGCCCGGAAAAAGTCTAAGGCCTCTACTGCATTTCAGACACAATCTATTGGCACTGGGAGTATGGAAATGGAGCCTCTTACTCTTGCTAAATTCCTAGAAGAATTTCAGCCTTTCAAAACAGAAATACAGAACATCGCTGGAGAAATTAAAAACATTTCCAATGCTTTAGAATCCCTCTACCAAAGAACGTTAGACAACGAAGCACGTATCCATTCCTTGGAATGCAAACAAGAGCAAATTAATCCCGACCTGGTAGCCTTGAGGCAGCAAGTAACCAGAATGGAAAACAAAATAGAAGACCTTGAGGGCCAAAGTCGCCATACTAATGCGGTAATAATAGGCTTACCTGAACGTGAGGAAGGTACAGATTCTATCAAGTTTATAAAGCACTTCTTCAAAAAAATCACCGGCCCTACCCCTTTCGGCTCTGAATACTCCATCGAAAGGGCCCACAGAGCGTTACGTCCCATCCCGCCTCAAGGCGCTGCCCCTAGGACTTTTATTTTCTGCTTTTTAAATTCTCAAGAAAAGCAGCACTTCCTGACCAAAGCTCGAGGACCCAAGGAACTTACGTGGGAAGGGGCCAAACTGAGGATAGTACAAGACTTGCCTTTCTCAGTACATCAAAAATGAGCTGCGTACCATCCTCTAGCCACAAAATTAATAGCGGCTGGGATCAAATTTAAAGTGAGCTACCCAGCCAGGTTTCAAGTTCTGGTCTCCGGCTCTTGGATCTCATACGAGAATGCGGAATCTGCAGCTGCTGGGCTCAAAACTGCATTCCCTGATTTATTCCGTACTACCTGAATCAAGGATGTCCTTACCTCAGGCGAGAGCCCCAACTTCAGCGTTTAATACATGATCTCGAGTATCTAAAGTGGCCAGTGAAGGAGGGAAGAACACCCTGCCTGTCCTGGATAGTGTATATGCTCTCTTTTCTCACTCTCTTCTTGCTCTCTTTGTTTCCTAAATGATGGGACTCATCTCACAAGATTTCCCTTAGAACTCATGCCTGTACCTGCTTCTGTACCCGCTGTTTTCTCAACGTAAATAAGACCTATAACCTGCCTCCCTGTGCTGTTTTGCACAGCTATTGCTCCCAATCAAAATCTCGCTATCTGAGGCAGGTGCGAGGGCAAGCTGCTTGCCTGTTTGCTTAGTATTTAAGCTCTGAAGACATACCTGATTCTGGAATGGTATTGAAAGGATAGACCGTGTTGCTGTTTTCGCCACAGATTTAGTGGCTCTCGATATCCAGTTGGAGACTGTACTTTGGACATATTGACGCTAGATGACACCAGAGACCGTTGTTTCTCTCATATGATTTTCATTTTTCTTACTCTGGTTTCTTGTAGGGAAAGATTTAGACGGTAGTAAATTTCGATATTTCCTGGTCTCTACAGAGGGATGTATGATTAGAATACCTCCCTAGTACAGTTTTGAGTATCGTAAGAGCTGCTAATATAAGCCCTGTATGCCTTTGCTTTATGAAACTGTAATTTCTCCATAATGGAAGTGATTGTAATTTAATTCCTCTCAGGACTCCCTTCTCATTTTTCACGATCTGGAATAACTAAGACGAGGATCATTATATTCTAATGCCCGTGCACTTAGGATTATTGTACATGGCTGATTACAATTAACCTGTATTTTTAGGTTGGTTGGTTAGAGCGGATATAAGAGAGCTAGATGTTGTAATATAGCAATTAGTCTAGTGGCATTTGGTGGGGGGCCGGGGTAACAGGAAGATGTCTAGGTGAGCTGGTTGTCATGTACCACAAGATTATGGAGTGGGTGTGGGAGGGGGTTGGGGCTTACAGTGGGTTATTGGGGTTGTTTTTTGGGAGCTGGGTATTGGTATTCGGTGGTTCAGGAGTGGAGGATAGGTGCAGCAGACACTTTACTATGGGCATTAAGAATAAACATGTGTCAATACAGATTAGACTTTAAGCAGATACCTAAGGTCTTAAGGATTAATGATTAATAATATTTTGTTTAGCACATGGAATGTCAAAGGAACCAGGCATAAAACCAAGCAACATAAGCTGTTAAAATACTTTAGTCACCTCAAAGCACATGTCATATTTTTACAAGAGACACACCTACTCAATCATGAAGCCGATAAACTGAGAAGGCAACAAGTGGGACAGGTCTTTGCTGCACAGGGCAATACTCAAAGTAGGGGAGTCATGGTACTTTTACATAGATCGATCCCTTTCAGACCCACCCAAACCACTGCCGACCCTCTGGGAGATTTCTATTTGTGAAGGGTAAGTTGCGCACCTTGGATATTGTGCTGGGTTGCGTATATGGGCCCAATGCAGATACCGCAGGCTTTTTCATAAAAATACTGGAAGTCCTCAACACTTTTCTGTGCATCCCTATGATTATAGGGGGTGATTTTAATCTTGTATTTGATTCCTCAGTAGATAGGTCTGGTCGAGTCCCCCATGTCCTTCCCCCGCCCAAAGAGCATTCAAGGATTTTCTCAGTTCTGCAAGACTCTGTGATATATAGCGTGTGCTCCATCCCAATGCCCGGGAGTACACATATGTCTCCCCAGTACATGGCACATCTTCATGGATTGATTACATTCTCATCTCTCAAACACTGCTTTCTGGGGCTTTAGATTCCAATATTGTCTCAGGCCCACTCTTGGATCATTCTGCGGTAGTATGTACAATATCCCTGTTCTCAGTTCTGAAAAAAGGGGGTAGATGGAAGTTGAATAATCAAATTCTCAAAGATCCCGCTAAGGTTGACTATATAGCATCTCAAATTCAACAGTTTATGGCTCTAAATGCTAATACACATGATGATCCAATATGGAATGGGGCGCTTTTAAAGCATTCCTCAGGGGTATTTTAATTGGCCTAACCTTGAAAAGGAAAAAGGAACGGGAAAACAAAGTCTCTTGCCTCCTATTCCAAATCAGGAACATGGAACGTAGTCTTTCCCAGCCTCTTCTGAATCGTTTAAGCAAAATTTAATTAAATTATGAGATGCTTACCTTGATCTGTTAAGACAGCAAGCCGAGTTTGCCATTCTAAAAACTAATGCTGTCTATACGGACCAAGGGGCGAAAGCCGGGTGGCTGTTAGCAATGCATGTCAAGCAATTCGAATCAGCTCAATTTATCCCAGCTGTCCGTCTCTCAGAAGTGGACCCCCTTAAAACTTCACTTCCTGAAATGGTAGATGTATTTACTACCTATTTCCAGGATCTATATGGTCCCATGATTAATTCCCCTCTTGACGAAGATGTGCCAAGATATTCGACAGATTCACATTTACCCTCCCTTTCTAAATTTCAACAAGACGCACTTATATCTCCTATTACCGAGGATGAAATAATTGCGGCAATTATCCCTCCTGGCTGTTAAAACTCCAGTTCCTGATGGCTTCTCTTCTAATTTTTATAAAGTATTCTCTAGGCAATTAACCCCCATCTTGCTGTCCCTTTTTCAGTTTCTTCTCTCGGGCCAGGGGTCTGATCCTTCCCTTTACAAGGCCCTTATAGTTTTATTGCCCAAACCAGATAAACCACAGGACCTTGTCTCAAGCTACAGACCCATATCTTTAATTAACCACAACATTAAAATCTTAGCTAAAATATTGGCGGACAGCATGAGTGTGGTTCTCCCTTCAATAATCGGAAAGGAGCAGGTGGGTTTCATGCCGGGAAGATCATCCATTGATCATTTTCGAACTCTTGCTCATGTCTTCTCAGCTTCTAAGGATGCCACCACCCCAATGGCTTTGGTTTCATTAGACGCTGAGAAGGCCTTCTACAGGGTCTATTGGAATTGCCTGTTTGCGACAATGAAGGCATTTGATTTTCCTAATGAATTCCTGTGTTGGGTGCGCTCACTATATTTATCTCCTTCCACCAGAATTGCCTGTAATGGAATGATTTCCAGTCTGATTAAACTCCATGTGGGAACAAGGCAGGGGTGTCCACTGTTCCCGTTGCTTTTCAATGTATATCTGGAGCCTCTTATTCGGAGACTAATAAGAGCCCAGGATGTCCCAGGTATTCTCCTACACAGACATGTGGTCAAGGTTGCAGCATATGCAGATGATCTTCTCTTGCATATAATCAACCCTGCCACATCTATCCCTGCTATTCTTAATAAAATAAACAAATTCAGTAGGGTTTCAAATTACAAACTTAACACCGGGAAAACTTTAGTTTTTCCTTTGAATCACAGGGTGTATAAACAAGAAATTATTACCACCGGGCTTGCTTGGCAGCCTAATTCCATCAAATACCTGGGAATTATGTTAACCCGGAATAATACTTGGTTCAAACAGTTAAATTTGGACCTATTGGTTCAGAAAATAGACCAAAACCTTCATAGATGGACAGTTCACCCTCTTGCCTTATGGGGTAGGGTCAACCTAATTAAAATGAATGTTTTTCCCCGTCTTTTTTATCCTCTTAACATGCTGAACATTAACCTCCCATTGTCCTGGTTTAAAAAGAAATCCATATCATGTTCTCCTCTTTTATATGGGAGTATAAAAAATCCAGAATGGCCTTCCGTAAATTGACTGCTCCCAAAGACAAAGGAGGGTTAAAGCTTACGCATATGGGGTTGTAAAATTGGGCCAGTCAGGCCAATAAATATCTACAGTGGTTGACAGCAGAGCAGTGATTATCACGCTCCCTGTATACTCCAATCTGGCTTAGAGTGGAGTTGGATAGTATTAAGAAGCACGGTTTTCTCCCAGCTGCATTATTATATACTAAAATAGGACTCCTCCCGTTATCCCTGCATAATTCTCCCATTGCAGTTTCGATTATGTCCCATTCTCAGTTGTGTGCGTTTCTTAAATATGGCAATACCAAGGATCCACATCAGCCAGTAATTGGTAACCCTAACTTGAAGCTGGATAATAAGCCTCTATCTTTTAACTGGCTTCTTCCTATTAAATGCTCCTTGTTAAAATATTTCATTACATCTGATAGACAATGAAGTCCCTCTCTGGAAATTTTACATAAGTTCATGATTCCTGCTACAAATATTTTCAAGATATATCAACTACGGCATTGTATGATGAAGATATTTGGGGCTACTCCTCTTTTTCCTGCACAGCCTAATTTCTAGGTTTCTCTTCTCAAGTTGGCTGGAAGGCCCCATGCAGTCTTGAAAATATACAGTACTTTATTTGCTTGGACATATTCCGATAACTTTGCCCCTGTCTCTTATTGGTCTTCCCTTTTCCCAGACAAGGAATTTGATTGGTCACTTATCTGGAACAATTGCCATAAATTCCTATCCCAGGATAGACTTAGATTAATGCAATTTTAAATTTTACATAATATATATTATACTCCACAAAAATTGGCCAGGATAGGTGCAGTGTCTACTCCGCTCTGTACCAGATGTGGGCTGCTGCCGGAGGACTCTCTCCATATTTTTTGGAAATGCCCCACGGTCGCCCCCCATCTGGACTACCATAAAACAAAAAGCTGACCCACTTTTAGGGCTCTCAGAGTTGTTCACACCTGAAATATGTCTTTTGGGTGATTTTTCTGCTATTACAGTGAGGTGTAGAACATTTTATATGGCATTAATCTCCTTGTCTGGTAAAAAGGTGGTTCTTAGGCAATGGAAAGATTCTGACAACCTGTCTTATCTAGAATGGCTCCATGAGCTCCTTGCAAATCTCAGAATGGAGAGAACCATTGCAAGTCTTTCCAAAAAACTTAGGAAATTTAATAAAATATGGGGTTCTCTACAAGCCCAGTACTCATTACAAGTGTGAAACATAGCCTTAAAAAGTATATGATGTTAACTGTGTGCTACACTGCTGCATGCAGGAAGGGGAGCGGGCTGGGAGAGAATGAATCAGCTCAATGTGTATGGCAATCATATTTCATTACATTAAATGTTCCTTGTGATTCATTCTCTGTATTGTAAACTTCAATAAAAACTGAATGGCAAAAAATAAATAAATAAAGTAGTTTTCAGTAAAACTCGTTATTGACTCAGCCCTTGGATTTGTTTTTGGACTATGCAGGTTTCGGTGGCCCTTGGTCTCAGCTTCATTTAATTTCAAGGCCTGGACTGAAGAGACTGCTGACTCCCTCCAGACTTTTTGTGGATTATTACATTTCTGCTGCCTGGATGATCAGGTGGTGAGAGGACCCTGCGTCCATGTATTTTACATATTTTTTGTTTTGTTGTACCTTATAGTTCTTTTTCCCTAGCAGTGTGAAAGTTTGTAATTAGCCCTCTCCTTGGTTGTGATAGGACCAGGGGGAGTTTATGATTCTCTTTCTCATTTTCATGGTTTGGAATAATTTTGTTCTGTTTATATTTATTTGTTGCTGTATTATTATAATTATTTTATTGTTTGGCAGTGAGAGTGCTTTTCTACCCTCTGTCCCCCAAGTGGTGAGAGGACTGGGTGGTGAGAAATGAATTATTAATTGTATTGTATATTGCTTTTTTACCTTTCTCCCCCAGTGGTGAGAGGACTGGTGGGGGGACTAATTATTTTTTGTATTTTGTTGTATTGTGTGTTTGGGTTTGGGGGGGTTAGAGTCCCTAAACTTTGTTTTGTGTTTATGTTTTTCTGTGGTTTATTTTTGTGTTCGGGGGGGGGGTTGTTCGAGGTCTCTAAATTCCAGGCTCTTATTTGATGTTAGCTATTTTGGGTGTCGGGCAGGGTTTTAAATTATTTTTATTAGGGGTATTATTAGTTTGTAGTTTTATTTTTGGATTGTTTGTTGTTTTTATTTTTTCATTTGGCAGTATAGCATATAGCATGTGCTGGCCCTCATCCCTCACAGCGGTGTGCTACTCATCCCTTTGTGCCCTTCACTCTTTCTATTCTCCCTCTCTTCAGTTCAAGATCTACCAGTGATGTAGAGTGCTGGGCATTGTTCATAGGAGAGTGAGAAGGGAGTGGGGTTATGAACAGGAGAGGTTGATTTAGGGGGGCCATCATATTAGGTTGGTTGGGACCAGAAGGTGCCCTGGGACGAAATGGAATCCAGATCATGGTTTCCCATGTCTGGTGCCCATACCCAAGGGCACCACTGATTATGGTGGGCAGATGGCCTGGGCAGCCTGTGAGGTTCATCCAACTGGGGCTGTATTATGCAATGCCAGGTCCATTTAAAACAAGACCACAATTATTGCTGATCTTGTGGGTACAGTGGACCTGGCATGCATTACCGAAACCTGGCTGGATGATAATTCTGGCTCCATTTTGGAGGCTATGACTTCAGCTGGGTACTCGATGTTACACAACCCTAGATTGGATCATGGGGGAGGGGTTGCGGTCTCTTTCAAGACTGAACTTGGCCTCACGGAGGTCCTAGTGGGGGGGTTGAGTCCTTTCAGTGTGTAGTAGTAGCAGGTGTAAGCTTTCGAATCGCCCTCATTTACCATCCACCCAGTGATGAGAAGCGATTCATTCAGGAAATGGCAGACTTTGTCGTCGATATGGTGCTTGAGTCACCCAGATTGATGGTTCTGGGCTACTTCAATGCCTGGGTCGACAACGAACTCTCGCAGTTTGGTCAACACCCTCCAGCTAATGACAATGCTGATGACAATGCTGGGTCTTACACAGGTGGTTTCCTCTGCTACACATAAATTTGGGGTTGAGGCATCTGATGTGGGGGTGGAACCTGTCAGGTGGTCAGACCATTACACTATGGCATTCAGTTTTTGCACCCCCTCTAGAAGGCCTGCCCCTGTGGAGTTGGTTAGGGTCCACCCTTTGTGGCATTTAGATTCCCAAGGCCTTATGGAAGCGCTTGACCTCTTGTCCTCCACGTTGGCAAGCAGTGATACAGAGACCCTCGTGTTAGCCAATAACACAGCCATGGGGGGGGCTCTGGATTCTATTGCTCCAGTTCATGTTCATCCCCTCTCCCTTCACCCCAAGTCCACTTGGTTTGATGGGACATTGAGGGAGATGCGGAGACAGGGGTGAAGGTTAGAGCGTAGCTGGCGTAAGTCTGCCCTTGATGCTGACCACCTTAGATTGATGGATCATTATTCAGTCTATCAATCTGCAATCACCCGTAAGAAGGCAGAATTCCTGTCAAGGGAGATTGTAGTTGCTCGGAGTCGAGCAGTTCAGCTGTTTCGAACTGTGGATAGACTGTGCAACCCAGCCTGTCTGCAAGTTTGGAAAGCCTTTTAGCAATTGGAGTGCGATGAGCTTGCTCAGTTCTTCGCAAATAAGGTGGCCGACATTAGGGTGGAACTGCTGCCATCACACTCTAGGGGAGTTGCCTTCGATCGGTGTGAGATCACGATGCCCCAGTTTTCTTGGAGCTCCTTCGGTCAGCTGGAGTTCATGGATGTCATGAGGATCATCCAGCACATGTGCCTTACGTGCTGCAGTTTGGACCCTGGACCGACCTCCCTAATTTTAGGTTGTAGTGATATCATCAGTCCTGTCTTTATGCAGATAATCAGGTGCTCCTTGAAATCTGGTGAGTTTCCCAGCTACCTGAAAGAGACGGTGGTGACACCCCCCTGAAGAAAGCTACCTTGGACCCTGACTGTCTCAAAAACTACAAACCTATCTCTAATCTTCCCTTCATTGGGAAGGTGATTGAGAAAGTATTGGCTGCACAACTGGAGGACCATTTGACCATCCATGACATCTATGAACCCCTCTAGTCTGGATTTTGTAAAAGACATAGTACCGAGACAGAGCTGGTTCAGTTGCTCAATGATCTCTCGATGGCCAGAGATCAGAAGAGCCATTCCATCTTGGTTCTCCTCTACCTTTCTTCAGCGTTTGACACCGTAGGTCACATGGTGTTGCTGGAATGCCTGAGGCTGTTTTGCGGAATATCTGGAACCGTTTTAAGATTGTTCACTTCTTTCCTCACTGGGAGATCACAAAGGGTTGTGTCCGCATTTTTTTCCTCGGATTCAACAGCTTTGTTGTTTGGGGTGCTTCAGGGTTCCGCATTATCACCGATGTTATTTGAGGTGTACATGCTACCCATCAGAGACATTGTAAGGAAGTATGGGCTGAGGTTTCATTGCTATGCAGATGATACCCAGCTCTATCTTTGTTTTGCCCCCAATCAGAAGGGAGCTCTCTTGGCCTTTAACAGCTGTCTAAGAGAAATCCAGGAGTGGATGAATTCCAGCTGGATGAGGTTGAACTCTGATAAGACTGAAGTATTGGTTGTGGACCAGGGCTGACAGATGGGGCGGGGTCGGGTGGTGGTGCATCTTCAGGAATTTTTCTGAGTGCCATATCTCTCCCAACCTCTGAATGATTGAGGAACCTGGGAGTAGTTCTTGATGATAGGCTGACACTGCACTCACAGGTGTCTGCAGTCATCAAGACTTCCTTTTATCATCTTAGGAACATCACCAGGGTTTGGCATTTTGTTCCATCTACCCACTTGCCTACTCTAGTCCATGCCTTCATGTCTTCGCACCTGGATTATTGCAACTCTAGGGCTGTCTGGGGTTGAAATACATCACATGCAGCTAGTGCAGAATGCTGCAGCACAGCTTTTGATGGGTTCTAGTAGATCTTGTCATATTACTCCAGTGCTGCCCGAACTGCACTGGCTGCCAATTCGGTGGCAGATCACCTATAAAGTCGGTTTGCTGACTTTCAAAACCCTACACAATCTGGGCCCAGCCTATCTGAAAGAACTTCTGGTTCCCTATCACCCTGATTGATCTCTCCGCTCAGCCAGCGAGGGGTTATTAGAGGTTCCAAGGGTGAATTTGAAATCCTCAGGTGCTTGGGCTTTCTTGTATGTTGCCCCCACCCTTTGGAACTCTCTACCCCATCAGTTGTGGGAGCGCACCTCTGTGGAGGTTTTTAAGAGGGGTCTGAAGACCTTTCTGTGGGAAACTGCTTTTCCTGAATACTGATTGTTTTAACTGTTTTGGTCTGGTTGGATTTTTTAATGATGTCGGCTGTTTTAATTATTATTATGTACGGCGCCTTGACAATTGAAAGGCACCCTATAAATAAAAAATATTATTATTATTAAGTTATATGTGGATGCAACAGGGGCATCTGGGATGGAGGATATTTTAAAGTAGAGTGGATAGCGGAGAGATGGCCATTTGAATGGGAAACCAGGAGCCAGCTGCAGGGCATCACATTCATAGAGAGCTTCCTAATATGAGTAGCGGTGACCATTTGGGAGGAGCAGATGTAAAATCAAAGATAGTTTTCTGGTGTGATAATTGGGTGATGTAGAAGTTTTAAATAGGCAGAGCGGGTCCATAGCAATGGTAACCTGGGTCATCAGGCAGCTCATGTTAGAGGGGCTGAGGTTGAACCTGTCTTTCAAAGCAAGACATATCGAGGGCATAAAAATGAAGTGGCTGACAGTCTTTTCCTTTTCAGTTGGACAGCTTCAGGTCATTAGCACCAGGGCCAGTTGCCAGGAGATCTTTGGTCCCATTCCACTTATGGGAGATTGGATGGAAAGAGCCCAGCTGTTGTTCAGAAGCTCTTGGTCTGCAAGTATATTGAGGGCATATGAGGGAGTGTGGAAAGTATTCCAAGAGTTTTGAGAGCAGTCAGAGAGGGAGGTAAGTGGCACAGTAACAGAGTCAGGTCATGAAGTTCATGCTCCAGAAGTGAGAAGAGGGGATGGTGCACTCAACCATGGGGATACACTTAGTGAGAATGGGGTTGGTCTGCAACTTACAAGAGTGGGGGGAACCCAGTCGAGCCCCGTGGTTTGGTGAATGTTCCATGATTGACAGATGTTGCAAGAGAAAAAAATTAGACATTAGGAGGCCAGTTTCAGGGGAGTTGTTAAGTAGATTAATAAGAGCTTTGAAAAGTATCTGCCATTCAGGGTATGAGATCTGCTTGTTTAGGATGGTTTTCTTAGTAATGACTGGGGTTACATTCAGGGTGATTGAAGTGAAAGCAAAAAATAAGAAGGCCGGGGATGGGGGTTTACATTGGGGGGGGTATGATGGGAAGAAGATGGTATTGTGATATGGTTGCACTGGCTCAAGATGGATCAGATAGGCCAAGGTGAAAAGGTGGCATTGAAAATGGGACGAGCAAGGGGCATGTGGGTGGTAGAAGCACTGGAGGACTAAAAAGTGATCAGGCCATCAATGGCAGGCAGTTTGTGTGTGCAAAGGTATGGGGCTCTGGTCACTTGCTATCAGCTGACAGCAATACTAAAGAAAGATGTGGAGTTTTTGACAGAGGACACAGGAATGTTTTTGTCCCATTCATTCCAGATAGGCACATCCTTGGAGCTGGCTGTACAAAGTGGGTCGGAGTCAGAAATCAAAGACACTGGCAGATGAAGGTCAAATTACAATAATAGGTATGTTAGGAAAATTAAGTAATTATGTTTGTCTGTTTTTTCCTGCTGATACAGTTCATATTAGGAGCATTTATAATCAGGTTTATACTCACATTTAGGGGCAAATAAAAGGCCAATGGCCCATGAGATATTGCCCCCCACTTCTCAGTGGTCTTGCTAGGGAAGCAGCTATGCACTATATAATTGTCCAGTTTATTTTTGAAGCTAGAAGGATTATTACAAGTTACAATCTCTATAGGTAATTTGTTCTATAGTCTAACAGTCCTAGGAATAAAAGCACACCTCCTAATATCCCTATTTGATTTTTTTCAATAAGTTGGAACTGATACCTTCTTAAATTGTATAAGGGTTTCTTTAACTCTAATCCAAGATCACTGAACAGCTGTTTGTCCTGGATTACATTATGTAATAATAATAATAGTAATTGCCTCTTGTATGCTTGTCCTTCAAGACTGTGGGGCATTTTTTTGTGTATTGGGAGGAGACACAAGAGGCAATGAGGCCTGGAGGGAGACAGCTGTGGAGGGTGGCTGAGGAAATCAGGGTGCATTGGAAGGGGGCGTAGGGTATGAGATGGGCGCAGTTGTTATAACTGTTGGAAGAACTCAAGTAAAAATGGCCTAGAATGAGTTTGTTACTAATGCATTTGGGGGCAGTGACTTGGAGGAGCAGCCATGGGGTTTGTTTCAGAAAATTAAATGAGATGTGGAGACAATTAGAGGCTGGTGGCTGAGGGTGACATTGGGATGGTCAGAGATGATACCTAGAAGGGTGTGGTGGCAGGCACAATATATCTGGGCAATAGAGAAAGCAATGAAAAGGTTAAACAGGATGGTAGCATGGCTTATGGCAGAGGTGTGGGGAATATGTGTGACACATAAGGAGATTTCTTATGTCTGCGCAGAATGCTATAGACAAGATTTGTTGCTTTGTACTCGTATATTGTATTTTTGAATTGCTACCACTGTGCTTGTTTATGCCTTTATACTTGCACGCTGATTTGTTGTTAATGCCTATGTACTGTTACCAGCTTACTTATATTGTTTTTATTGCTCGTGCCTTTTGGCCTGGGTCATGTCTGTAAATGTTCCATTGGACCAGAGCACTTTACCCGGTTATCAAAGACATTACAAGTAGATGGATAGATAGATAGATAGATAGATAGATAGATAGATAGATAGAATGATAGATAGATAGGTAGGTAGATAGAGTACATTTATCAAGGGTAGGCATGGATATTTTCAATTTACAACTAGAGGAGATGCTGGAAGAGTGGAAAATGGAAGAAAGCAGCGTTGGGGGGAAGCCCATTGTCCATTGCAGGAGTGGCAGATGGGCTAGTGGAAGGAAGAGAAAGAAGCTGGCAGAGGGAGATGGGGGAAAGAAGCACAGGGAGATGACATGGAGGGCACATGGGCTAGAGAGGTAGGGTAGTAAAAATATTAGGCATGGGCAATGTTGAGCTCCTTGTGGATTTGGCATTCAAGGGATGAATCTCTGTTTTGGGGTACAAGAAAGTGAAAATGTGTGTATTATGTGGATGTGGATATGAACAGTAAGTTTTTTTTACATGTGGGACCCAATAATCCATTACTTAATAGCAATCCAAACCCTGAAGATCCCCAAATTATGGGACAACATGATGTTCGTACTATATATTTTCAATTAGAGAAAAAAGTAAAAAAAGCTAGAAGAATGTATTGGCATAAAACTTCTATGGAAGCATATATTGCCTTGAAACAAGTTCCACGTGGACTCAAGATTATACAATCACCAGCATTCGGAACACATCAGGCTGATTTTCCAGCTGATTGGCATGCAATTGGCCTTGAGGCATCTTTAAAATGCATGGAGTTAATTCTTAAAAAATGAAGCACCAATTAGACAGAAGGTATCTGAAGAAACTGAAGCTTTACAAAGTTTATTAGCTAATAATATTACATCTGAAGAACTAAATAAACTACAACAAGAACTAGATGAAAAGATTAAACAATATGATACTAGATTAAAGCAAGCAAAGAAAAAAACTTTTGCGAGATGCAAATGATTATAAAAATGGAACTGTATTTAATTGGAGTAACAAGAAAGAAAATGGCCAATTAAGATCAATTTTGAAGAAAAATACATCAAGTAATGATGCTACAGTTTTAGACTATACGTCAGGTCCTGATTCGGATACATCTAGTAATAGCTCTGTTTTTTTTTCTAAAATGACAGGACAAATAAGATTGGAATTACCAACATCCACAACCCCACAACAATTATTTTGATCAGGCCAATTCAAACCCTCATCGAACCAATCGACAAATGCACTTCAGATTCTCTCAGAAAAACCAAGGATGGGGGAGGGGCAGAGGTGGAGGAGGTTATTAAATAAACAGTGAAGAAATAATGTAGAACATTTTCAGGACAGTGTTATCAATATTTCATCTAGAATGATGACTAATGATGAGAACAAAGTATTGAAAAAAGGATTGTCTTTTGTACCCACCAAAAGATTTGATACAAATCAGGCATTGATAGACCTTCATTTGCTTGCCAGAAAATTGGCTTTAAAGGCTATTTTTCAGAAGGATATTTATTCGACTGGCCAGATGGAAGAAGTCAAACTGATCGCACCCAAATTTAAAGCGAAGTCTATGTTTTGCCCACAACATGGAGCAGCAGTTTCTACTTTTCTGAAAATGTGTGAGAGTGACCTTATGAAGTTGGATTTGGCTACAACTAATAATAGGAAAGTATATTATTATCTTACTTTACCTGGAAGTAAAGCTTTGAATTCATTATAGAATGATAGATCTATTGTCATTAAGCCTGCTGATAAGGGGGGAGCGGTAGTAATAATGAATAAATTTGATTATGAAGGGGAAAACATGAACCAACTGGCTGATATTACCTTTTAGCGAAAATTAAGAGGGAATCTCACAAAGGTTTTTAAACAGTGTGTCAACGAATATTTGTCTTGGGCAGTAGAGATGGGGTGGTTAAACAACAAAGAAAAAAGTTTTTTGACAGTGGAAAAACCTGTAGTACCAACCATTTATATTCTTCCAAAAATACACAATAGTTTGGATAAACCACCAGGACGTCCCATTATATTGGGAATCGAGTGGTTAATTGAACCAATTTCTATATTCTTCGACACATATTTAAAATCCATTGTACAACAAATACCATCATATCTTAGAGACACAGCAGATGTATTGAATGTGATAAATGACACTGAAATGAATAGTGATTCTAGTTTTGCTACCCTGGATGTACAGTCTTTATATATGTGTATTCCACACAATAAGGGACTGGAAGCTCTTCAGTACTTTTTAGACCAAAGAGAGGACAATAATCCTCTTACCAAACTGCTGTTAGATTTGTCCAGGTTCATTCTCAAATTTAACATGTTTTTGTTTAAATCAAAATATTATTTACAGATAAGAGGGACTGCCATGGGGGCATCATTTGCACCAAGCTATGCAAATTTATTTTTGGCAAGATGGGAGTTTGAAGCGATCAGAAGCACCTCCACAAATCCTTTTCTTTTCAAGTTGGATTTGTGGAAGTGTTTTATTGACAACATTCTGATCATTTGGAAGGGAGATGAGAATGAACTTTTGGAGTTTGTGGAATTTCTCAATAACAGTAATTTGGCACTCAGGTTTGTCCTGACAGTGGGAAAACATTGTATTGACTTTCTGGATATTACTTTATATAGGAATAGTGATGGGAATATACTGTCTGACTTATTTTCAAAAAATACAGATCAAGATACTTTGCTTCATGCCTCGAGTTTTCATCCGAAACATGTCATTAAGACAATTCCGACAGTTGATTCGTGTAACACAAAACTGTACTAATTTGAAGATTTACAATATAAGAGAGAAGGAACGAACAGAAAGATTTAAAGCAAGAGGCTGTACAAAGGAAATTACAACAATGGCAGTGAAATCAGTCAGAAAATTGGATCGTACTTCCATGCTGATACCTAAAGTGAAAGACGAATGGCAAATGGGGTCTGACAGTGTAAGATTTATCACTACCTATATGACTGAGGTACAAACTTTTCAGGATATTGTGATGAAACATTGGCCTGTTCTTTCCACAGATCACAGGCTAATGCATGTGTTTCAGAAGAAGCCTGAATTTGTATTTAGGAGAGCAAACAATATCGGTAACAAAGTTGTTTCCACGCTTTATAATCCTGAGGTACAACAGCAAACAGCACAGCGGATGGTGCCTAATAAGAACAAAAGATGTGGACACTGCATTTATTGCAGTTATGTGATTCAAGAAAACTCGATAGCACATCCTAGGGAAAAAGATAAGATTTTCTGCAATGCATTCATTAACTGTAACACAGAGGGAGTAGTTAACATTGTGCTATGCCAGTGCAAAGCTTTTTATATTGGCAGAACTATTCATCACTTTAAAATACATATAGAGGAACATGTCAGAGCATGGAGGGAGAATAATGAAAAATATGCTATAGACAGACATTTGATTGGAAAGAATAAAAGTGAACATAAAGTCAGTTTTTTTTTGTATACAAAAGATACAAAAAAGTTTCTGTGGGGGTGATTGGGAAGCACTGGTCAGTCAAGCAGAAACCAAATGGATTTTTAAAGCCTGGGCTTGCTACCAGCCAGGATTAAATGATTCAAAGGAACTTGTGCATTGTTTGTAACTTCGTTGCTGTATGAATAATAGTGACAAATTTTAGGGGAAAGAGAAATATTTTTGGGGGTACAACTTGTGAGGACATTATTCTTTACAAAGTTCTTTATTGTTGTCTTTTTTTTTCCTGTTTATCGCATTTTTGTAAACATCACCTCTGAAAATAAATTTCAGGCATCTTTGTATACATCACCTCACTTGTGTTCTCTTTAACGCACTTTTGGAAATATTGCCTTTTTGACGTACCTCTGAAAGTGAATTTGAGGCATCTTTGCAAATGATAGTTCTTCTGATGCACTTTTGAAAGTAAATCCAAAGGTGAATATAGGAAAAGAAGAAACAAAGAAGAGGGGGAAAAAAAAGACTGAAAGGAAACAAGAACAAAAAAGAAATGAGATTAGGAATGAACATTAGTTTATATTGAAATAATTATATGGTTGGTAATTATTCCATCTCTGTATATATGAATTCTTGCAGGTCCTTTATGTGAAATTATAGTATAGTAACATTCTTTGTGTATCTCTTTCATTCCTTGGAATTGTTAAATTATGAAAGGTCAGATTAAATTTGTTCTGTCCTGATCTAGATATAATATGCAATATATTTATAAGTTATGTAGAAGTGTAAGGAGTTTGGATAAAAGAGTAATGTTTTTTATTGGGTATAATTAAATTTAATTGGGTAAAAGCTTGCGTATTAGAATTAGCACAAGCATTAGATGTGCTTTTGAATTGTTTAAGTGTTTGATTGCCTTTCCATTTTATTGATTGTATTATAAATAGGGAGTATATGGATAGCTCCTTAACCTCTGAAGAAGCTCCAACTAGTCATAGTAAAATATAAGTTTTTTTGCCCTTAAGGGCTTAGCTGTTGATGGTGTGAACTGCCATCCCTTCATGCTTCGTCTCTGTTTTTCAGCATTAAGCTTTTAGCTTTATGATGCTGTTTTCACTGTTTATGCTGCTAAAATTGTCATGCCATAACCATGCACTGACAAGTTAAATTTTGTAATTAATTTTAAGTCCTAAATTATGTTTTTGTATGGTTTGTGAAAATGAAAAGCCTTTTCATACATTATTTTGTGAACAATTCATTGATTTGAAGGAAACTTCTTTTGAGCTGTTTTAGGACTTTTTTTTCCATTCAGAGTTGGTGCTTCATATTTTTGCTCTTTGTTTCAGTCTGTGTTTGTGTGAGCACCATTCCATTTAAATGGTTCCCTGGATTGTCTAATTCTCTGGTGATTTGTGGATGTACAGTGAAGCCTGCCAAGATGAAACACAGTGCCACAGGTTTCCTGCATTACAAAAGGGATTAACTTCCATTGAAACTGCATTGTTTGCACACAGATTGTTTCCTCTGCAGCTCATATTCATGGTCATTCACTGGACCTGGTCTTTCTGCTGGGGATGGAGGTCTCTGTCTTGATGGTGGAACTGGTTTGATGGTTCAACCACCATACTATAAGGTTCAGTTTCGAGGCACCCCCTAATGGACCTGCCTCTATGGAGATGGTCTGGTATTGCCCTTTAAGGAGTTTAATCCCGCATGGTCTAATGGAGATACTGGACCGATCAGCTACAATGAACATGTGCGAGGAACTGGTACTACTAGCCTATAACAGGGATGTTGCCAGGGCCTTTAACTCCATACACCTATCTGAGTTTGCCCCCTCACACTTCACCAGAAGTCTTCATGGCATGATGGAATAATGAAGGAAATGAGGAGGAGGGGATGAAAGTTGGAGCGATGCTGGATGAAGTCCAGTCTGGCTGAGGACAAACTTAGACTGAAAGCCTATTACAGAGACTATCAATCAGCCATCTCCAGTAAGAAGGCAGAGTTCCAGTCCAGGGAGATCATTGCAGCAACTAGCAGACCAGCACAGTTCTTCCGTACTGTTGATAGGTTGTGCAATCCAACCTATCTTCAGTCTTGGGGCCCCTATTCACAGTCTAGGTGTCATGACTTTGCTCAGTTTTTTGCCAACAAGAATACCACCATCAGATTGGAAATCCTGTCAGTGCCCTCAAATGGGCCTTGTGGTGACAGGTTAGAGGCTGCAAGCACTTGGACAGTTTGGACCAGCCTTAGCCAGTTGGCAATTATGGATTTGTGCAGGTCACCCAGGGGTTGTGACCTACCTACTGTAGCTTAGATCCAGGCCCAACACATCTATTATTAAGATGCGTTGAGGTCATTGGTCCAGTCCTTGCCAAGATAGTCCAGTGCTTTCTAGCCACAGGGGTTTTTCCGCAGCTCCTGAAGGAGGCAGCTGTTAAACCACTCCTGAAAAAACCTTCACTAGACCTGGACTGCCTGGCAAAACTACAGACCAGTCTCAAATCTTCCCTTTGTGGGCAAGATTATTGAGAAGGTGGTGGCTGCTCAACTGGAGGATCATTTAACAACACATAGCATATCTATGATCCTCTCCAGTCTGTATTCAGAGTAAGACACAGTACAAAGACTGCCCTTGTTTGGGTACTAAATGACCCCCTGATGGTGATGGATCGAGGTAGCTGTTCCATCTTGGTTCTCCTTGATCTCTCTGCAGTATTTGACACTGTGGACCATGGGGTGTTGAAGGAGCACCTGTGGGTTTGCTTTGGACTGGCTGATATGGTCCTCAGCTGGTTTAAATCTTTTCTCACAGGAAGGATGCAGAGAGTAGTATTTGGAATTTATTCCTTAGCTCCTCTGCCTCTTTCCTATGAAGTCCTGCAGAACTCAATCTTATCCCCCATGCTGTTCATAGTGTATTTATTTATTTGAAAAGTTTCACCAGTGAGTACAGGAAATAAGCAAAAATGGTGGAACAACAAGGCATAAGATACAGAAAGTAACACTTGCAAAAATTGTTGAAACCATATATCAACACAGGAAAAATTACACAAAGAATAAATCATGGTAGATTAAAAATTATTAACAATAGCTAAGACCACTTATTAAATAAATGTAACCATCAATGAAGCAAACCTATTTACCACCAGATAAGAGCTTGAGAGTCATTATAAATAACACACAAAGGAGAGGACAGGACAAGTGGGAGGAGGAAGAAGGGCAGAGTAAAATGGACCAACCTACCCTTTTGAGATGCGTGATGGAAAAGGGAATGGCCAGCAAGAAGTAGGCGAGTGAAAAGTAAAGCACCACAGATATAAACTTGGGACAGAGCAGGACAAGGAGATGAGTAGGACAGCAGATGGGCCAAACCAATCCTCCCAGGATGTGTCAACCCCACAAAGGAGAAGGTCAGCAGGAAGATATGAACATACATATGAAACTACGAGCAGAAAAAGGCTATTCAGTCTATCGACTCTGCTCAATTTGCAGCAAGCACCCCTACTCTGCAGCTGCTCCTCCCACCCTACCCCCCTTGCATGAGCCTCCCTTTTACCCTATCCCAGCCCCTCTTGGAGCATTTTACATACTCCACCTCTGCCAGTAATGTGTTCCACTCTGCTACCACCCTTTTGGTAAAGAAATGCCTCGTCATCTCCCGCCTAAACCTTCCACCCTCTAATCTCATGTCATGACCCTGTGTGTCTCTCCCCACCCTCCCCTAGACAGAGACAGAATAGGTCATGGTAGGTAAAGAATATGAGGAAAGGTAACAAGAACAGAAGAAATTTTAGTGTACAAGGGGTTAGGGAAAGAAAGGTGGACATGGGGAAAAATGGGGAAAGACAGAAAGGGGAGAGAAGAACGTTAAAGAGGAGAACAGGGGAAGTATTGGATGAATGGTGACAAGGACACATTATGCCTATCTTAAAAAATTGTGACAAAACTAAGGTGGAAAATTACCGACCCATAAGTATAATCTCAGTACTAGGTAAACTTATGGAAGGTTTCATAAAAGAACGCATAGAAAACAATCTGTTTCATCTTGGGTTAGTGGACATTACACAGCATGGTTTTGCTGAGAGAAGGTCCTATGTGACAAATCTTTTGAATTTCTTTGAATCCGTGAGTCAGGTAGTGGATAATGGAATGCCAGTCAATGCAGTGTATCTAGACTATTCCAAGGCATTTGACTCAGTATCCCACAAAAAACTGATACATACTTTACAGGTGATAGATGTGAGTAAAGGTTTGGTAGCCTGGATAGAAGCTTGGCTGACTGAGAGGGAGCAAGGGTGGATGTTAGGGGACACTGTTCTGACTGGGGGGAGTGGTTAGTGGAGTCTCCCAGGGATCGATTCTGGGCCCAGTTTTGTTCAGAATATTTGCGTTTTAATGCAGGTTCAAGATGGGGCATGGTTGTGTAAATATGCAGATGATGCAAAAGTGGGAACCATAGTAAATAATAAGGAATCAGCAAAACACTTGCAGAAACAGCTTAAGAGATTGGAAAGTTGAGCAGCCGAACATGAATTGGCCTTTAACAATCTAAAGTGTAAAGTTATGCATTTTGGAAGTAATAACCAAATGTCAACTTACAAGTTGAATGACAAGATGTTAGAGAAAACTGATAGTGAAAAGGACTTGGGGATATACTTGAAGTTTGATAAACACAACAGAGAGTGTGTAAGTAGGGCCAATAGAGTCCTTGGTAATATACTCAGGAATATAAGGTGTAGATCAGAGGAGGTTTTGGTCCCACTCTACTGTATATTGGTGAGGCCAGTACTTGACTACGGTGTCCCTTCAAGCACTCCACAGACTTTGGGATGCTCAGTAGCAATAGAGAGAGTATAAAGGAAACTAACCAGAAACATAAGAAGAGTGAAGGTACTGTCCTATAGGGATAGACTAAAGGAATTGGATTTGTATTTGATGTCATACAGACAGGTTAGAAGAACCCTATCTTACACTTATAGGGCCTTCAATGATTAAATCATTTGGGAAACATCTGGTCTCTTAAGAAAATAATTGCATAATAGGGGTTCTAGAAGGCATCAATATGAATTGAAGGGAGAGTTATACAGGACCTTAAGGAGAGGAAACTGGTTTAGCCAGAGAATGGTGAGTGAATGGGATATGCTTTCTGGAATGGTGGTTGGGGCCTCTAGTATGGTATCATTCAATTATCTATTGTACTTGTATATGGGGTATAGAAAGTTAGAATACATCCACTGTTAGTGGCAAGTCATGCTATGGCTTATACAGCTAAATAGACTTGTAACCATACTTATGAACCTATGAACCTAGGAGGAGAAAGGTGTGGGGGAAAGTAGAAGAGCATAAATGGTAGAGAAAAGAGGGCAATGGTAAGAAAGTAAAGGAAGAGATATCAAGACAAGAAGAGATTAGCAAATCAGAAGAGGGAGAGAGGGTCAGCTGCAAGAGCTGCTGTTGGGTGATATCATTAGATGGTAGGGCTGAGTTTTCAGTGCTATGCAGATGGTACTTAGTTCTACATGTCTTTTGTGCCCAATCAGGGAGACACAGTCTTGATCTTTAATAACTATCTGGCTGATATCCGAAGCTGGATGAATGCCAGTTGGTTGAAGTTGAATCCAGACAAAATTGAAGTGTTGTTATTTGAACCTGGTCGCCAGGATGTGAGGGGGCTTGCTAGTCAGATCTCTGGACTTCAGATCCAAAATTCCTAGCTGTGTACCTTGAACCAAGTGAGAAATCTGGGTGTTGTTCTTGACTGTGGGACTGAAATTGAAATCTCAGGTATTGGTCGTGGTCAAGGTCTTATTTTACCATCTGAGAAACATCACCCGGATTAAACACCTGATTCCCCTGGTGATCTACCAACATTGGTTCATGCCTTTGTAACCTTGTGACTTGATTACTACAATTCCCTATAACTAGGGATATTGTGGGTTGATCTTCATCGGCTGCAGCTAGTGCAGAATGCTGTGTCCAGGTTGTTAACAGATTTGTCAAGATCTTGCCAAGTTACTCCTGTACTTGGCATGAGGTCATAATGCCTAACGCAAAAACAGCACAGTACTTATTGCTGCAAGTAAAATGTTGTGCTCTGACACAACGTTGGCCATAACAATGATCCTGCCAAAACAGTGCTCCCATTTAAATAAATGGGACTTTGTCTTTCCAGTGGGGGCCTTGCCCTCCCCCCCACAAACCTCAACATTCATTTCAAGAGATTACTGCTCTACTGGTCAGGCTTTACAATAATTTTATTTAATGATTAATGTAATGGTCTCAGAATGCTAACAACTAATTAGGTTATAGTATTTCTGAGATCTTTTTTATGATTATAATTATCTTTGAATTTGGCTCAATGGTGTGATCGAGGGAATGTGGAAAATTACATAAAAGTGACAAAAAGCTAAATAAGATATGCTATTGTCAGGTCCAGAAATAACAAAGTTCACGGATTCAACCAAGATCCCTATGGATCTATTTAAAACTAACCTTGATTTTGGGGTACTAGCACTTGTGTTAACATTAAATGTATTCATGAAAACTTGTTTCATGTTTTAATCCTACCCATTTTTAAGAAAGACTCTCTGATCCAACCATGCATAGGCCTACAAGCCTGTTAGACTCTATTTTCAAAATCTTTACATGGGTATAGTATACCAGACTGGTAGTTTATCCAGAACATTTAGGCCCCGATTCTCAAAGTGGGCATGGACCGGTCCAAGCTGCGGTAAACAGCAGCCTGCACAGAAGCCCGGTACACCAGATACCCTACGCTAGATTTTCTAACTTGCAGGGTCCCAGCAGCTAAGTCCCTGTGCTTGCGCCAAGCTAGAAAGGGTGCTGAAAGTACTGCACAGCCGAATGGCTTGCTGCAAGTTGTAAGGTGACTGTGTGCCAGTCCGGTGGTGCCCTCGGTGGCATGTGCCCCGCAGTTACCTGGTGGACCACTCACACCCCCTCCACCTGTACCCTGAGCTGGGACTGGCGCAATCCTCTGCACACCACCTTGGCCTGCCCATCTGATCTATCACTGAGTGCATAATACATTACAATAGGTGCTCAGTGAGCACCTACTGTAACACTGAATGTGATCAGTGACATTGCAGCCGGAGATGGCCGAGGTGGTGTGCAGAGGGTTGTGATGGTCCCGGCTTGGGGTACAGGTGTGGGGGGTGCGAGGTGGTGGGCATGGCTGGTCAGGTTGGGAGGTAGAATGCTATATCACCAGGCACACCAGTTGACAATGGACATATGCGGGCAGAGGAGGGGCCACTAGACCACCAGGCACAGGGGTTGACATATGGCACTGGTATGGGGATCGCTAGGGCATCAGGGCACTGTCACAATGCCACACTTCAGGTAAGTCTCCCGGGGAGACATGTCTAAGTAACCTTGCACCAGCCCTGGCTGGTCTAAAGGTACATAGAAATTCTCCCGCTGAGAGAGAGATTTGAGAATCCTGATTCCTGGCTGTGGCAGCTTGCATCTGCCACATGTCCCCTTGCTTTGTGTTGCAGCCCAGACATAGGCGCACGGGAGGTGCAAGCCCTGTTCAAGGCAGGCAGCCTGTGGTTGCCACAGGCTGCCTTTGAGAATGGCTACGGGGGTAATATCTGTCACAAGGTGCCACTTGCACCATATTTGTTTGGCACAGGCACCTTGCGCCACTCTTAGGGCTTTCAGAATTGGGCCTTTACTGTCTTGGATTCATGAGTCAGTTTTAGAAAAGAAGGGTCCATTTTAACCAATGTTTTGTAATGCATCATGTCCTATAAACATATGTCATACTTAAATCATGACCAGTGTATATGGCCTTTAAAGATCTTTCTAGAGCTTTTGACTCATAAAATAGGAATATCTTAAGCTGAAATCTTAATGATCTGGGCACTGACTACTGCCTCGTCTAGGTAATAAATCAACTTTACACAGAACATTGGTGCAAACTTCAGTATGACAAAGCGGGGAATCTAAATCAAAATTAATACAGGCATGGCCAGCCGGATACACAGAGAGTTGAGTCACTGCAAGCACCTTAAGTTGCACCACATCAGTGACTCAAGTTCAGCAATGAGCTTGGGTTGCTGGGTGTTTGGGGAAGGGCTGGGAGAGGACTGAGCAGCCAACAGGCAGCTCTCCTTTCCTGTATGGGGGTGGTGTGTCTGCTATACTCTTGGCTGCCACCAGATGGAGATCTGGTGGTAGAGCTGAGAGATATAGGTTGGGGGGAGACACCACAGTTGCAGAGTGCATGCTTGCCTCACAGACATGTGTCCTCTCTGCTGCTATGGCTGTGGATTGTTGGATGAAAAGCATGGTGAAAAATAGGGGCACCAAGGCTTAGAGAAGCCTCATCTATAGTACTGTGACCTGCGTCCACTCCAGTAGGAGGGAGTTATGGCTGAGAGACAGTAGAAAGGAATGGTCCTACATCTCCGACCTCACGGTGGGGGGCAGTCTGCAGGGGAAACTAACCCCTGGACAAGGAGAGAGGCAAGGGATGCTTGACAGTGCCCAGGCACAAGGCTGAGTAGCTTTCTGGTCTGCCCTGGAGAGATAAAATCCTTTATGAAAATAAAAAAAAATACAGACATGAAACATGGGCACATGCTTGCCCCAGTCTTATTTAATATTTATATAAATTATTTATTTTGGACTTTAGATAACAGTGCCTTTGGATATATTTAAACTGGTGAGAGGTCCTGTCCAGTCTTGGCATATACCAATGACCTTGCTTTTTTTATCCCTTTCACAAAAAGGTTTTCAGAATCAGTTAAACTTGCTGCCAATGAAATAATAAGATAGAAGCCAAATTATTGATGTGCAGCAGAAAGAAAGAAATATCAAAACTAGAAATTGCTGCATAGATGGAACTGCACTGAATCAAGCAAAACTACACCTATGTTGGATTAACAATCACACTTTCAGTAGAAGTGATCATATGTCCAACTTATACAAAATGAAACACCAGACAAGCAATACAATATTGGGGTTTAATAATAAATTTGGATACTATATACTGTAGTAGAAGTACAGACATTGAATACTACCAAAATCATGATACAAATGTTCTATGAGACTGAGATATGCAAATATGCCAATGCCAATCATCTAGAAAAAAACAATGCACTGCTTTTATAAGAAACTACTAAAATGTACAGCAACTACTCTGGCCAACAGTGCACAAGCTGAACTGGGATGGGTATGTGTTGGCATTTCAGTGCGTTTGGAGAGTGTTGAATTATTGGGTAACTTTATAACTCAAAGATGGTATTATCCTAGTGTACTTCAGAGAAAAACTTGGATCTCTTGGCCATGAATTGTAATATCACTAGTTTTTTTGTTTGTGTTTTTATTAGGGATGCATTAAATAAAATGGGAATGGAAAATTTGGCCTCTAAGGTTTCCTTTGGAATTATTATATCCCAGATATGTATAATATCTTGTTTGTCCATATTGTAAACAGGTTTTACAATACAAACATGAAAACTAAAATTTGGACTCTCACCACCCACTGTAACAAATACCACACAACTCTGGGTTAAGGGCTTTCTCTATTGTGCATTTATTCATTCCATAAATATGAAAACAACAAACATTCCTACAGCATCCACCTTGCCTGATGCATTTCGGACTGAGGTCCTTTATCAAAGGACCTCAGTCCAAAATGCATCAGGCAAAGCATATGCTGTAGGAATGTTTGTTAATTTTGTGGTGCATGCCTGAATTTTAGTTTTCATGTTTTTGATTGTTTCCTGGAGCACCACCGTTCCCTGTGTGCACTTTTTGCTTGCAAATATTTTCAGTATAGACAAGCAAGAACAGCTCAGTAAGCATCAGAAAATAGATTTAATCCCAATTTGGTAATACTTAAAAGAATTAAAACAAATGCACCGACAAGAGGCTAGGGCAAAGTAAAGTGTCTTGATTAAAAATAATTCACATCAGGGACACTGACTACACTATCAAAAAAATATCTACGTACCACCCAGGGGTGTAACCAGGAATTTTAAGGTTGTACTCAAAACTGATGCACTGTTGCCCCCCATTATGTAAATGTAAACCAAAATATGTACTGCCACACTATGCCACACCATTACCCCCCCATTTGCAATCTCTGAGTTCAAGTAATCAGTTTCCTCCAGTAAACCTCCTTCCTTTGTTTTTCTGCCTGCCTGGTAAGTTGTTCTTGTTTGTGTATTTGGCTGATGGCATCAGTGCCCCATAGCAAACAAACAACAACAAAGGCAAAAGGGCTCAGTGCGACACAGACATAATGTGAGTCACAATGTCCTTGATTTCCTCTTTTTGTTGCCCCTGCCCGATTTGTGGTCCCCTGCCTGACTTTTTATTTACTGTACTCTGCTGCATACAGTGTATATGAATGCCGACATCCCTGGTACCACCTCCTCCCAGGTGCTTTTGTCAAGAGATCAGCCCCTTGACAAATCCTATGGGAGTAGGCGATACATACAGTATGTATATTTTTGCATTTGATAAGCATCTCTGATGTGAATTGTTCTTAATAAAAACACTTTTCTTTGTCCTAGTCTGTTTTGCATCCCTTTTTATGGCTGTATATGCAGAGCCATGCTGTTGTATTACTATGAAGTAGGAAAGAGAATGAACTGTGGAAGCATGTGACCAGATACCTCGATGGTCCTCATCCACTGAGTGCTTGAGCTGGACATAAATCACATCTCTCAGCCTCCTCTTCATGTACCATAGAGGTGTTTGTTTGCTCCCCCCAAGTCCTGTCTGCACTTCACTGCACTAACTCCTTTTTTCCAACGTGAAATAACACAGCTGGGTGCTGGGAGGATGCAGACTCAGTTATCAAGGCAGTGATCCTGAATTGTAACTGGATGTAGGAAACTGCTGACAGGGAGTCTGTAAAGGAAACTAATCAGTAATGCCATTTTGATGCCTGTCCTAACTGCTGTGTCTTTTTCCTGCATTCTGTCTGAGCCTAGCTGCTGGACTTTCTCTTTGTTTTAGAAAACAGTTCATCAGCTGGAGATTGAGCTATGGGGTACGACACATATAGTACCTCGAGGCATGCAACGTTTTACAATGTATAGTCCTGTAAACAGTATATTCTAAATGAACTCATTATATTAAGTCTAATTTTGAAACCTGAAAAAGAAAATCATGTTACCGCTGATTTGGTGCACTTAGAGAGAGAGAGAGAGAGAAGTGTGTGTGTGTGTGTGTGTGTGTGTGTGTGTGTGTGTGTGTAAGTGTGTGTGTCTGTATCAATGCGTTAAACTGCATTAGCTGTTCTTTGTTTTGTTTACATATTTACAATTCCTTAAGTATTTCAGTTTCCTATCATAAAGTCTATGCTTTTTTTGGGTGCTTGTAAGCTATACTTATACCAAT
The DNA here is from genome assembly GCA_016271365.2 of Neoceratodus forsteri. Lineage (NCBI taxonomy): Eukaryota > Metazoa > Chordata > Ceratodontiformes > Ceratodontidae > Neoceratodus > Neoceratodus forsteri. The sequence continues at coordinate 283,412,602 of JADMNL010000026.1, read as the reverse complement.
TTAATATGTATCTTGTTTGCTACAGCCATATTTTTAAAAGTCCCCAATTACCCCTTGCATGTTTTACTTGGCACTTACCGTTGAGGCACTGTGTTTTTCCTGCCTTCTGTTTGAGGGTAGCTGATGGACTGTCTTTTTTGCTTTAGGAAACAGTTCATCAGCTGGAAACTGAGCTATGGGGTACAACACAAACCCTGAAGCACACAAAGTTTTACAGTGTGTAGCTCTGGAAATAGTATATTCTTAATCAGCTCATTATATTGAATCTATTTTAGAAACCTGAGAAAAAATCATGCCATAGTTGATTTGGTGCACTGAGAGAAAAAGAGAGAGAGAGAGAGAGCGGTCCCATCCTCACTATGCTGCTTAAATGCTGTCATGGTTCCACACTGCTACAGACAGTAACTGGTACAGTGTGTCCTCACTGCCGGTGAACTGTCTCAGTAATGGTGTGAAACAGTGACAGCTCGTCTGCATTGTGGGTGCTGTGGAACCATTACAGATGGCACCCTATCCCACAATGCAGTGTGTTCTGCACTGGGGACAGCTGGAGCAACACACTCACATGTCCACACTACACCCGGTAATGTTACTGAGGCAGAACTGGTTTCATAACCATTGTTGAAACCACCTCATATGTGGTTTCCACAACAGTTATGAAAACACCCTCTGTGATGTTACAGGTGTAAATGCAAACCATTGTGGTAACAGTTTGGACCCTCTGTAACGCTACGGAGGGGTTCTCGGGTTGTAGTGTGGACAGGGCCAGAGACAGAGAGAGAATGAAGTGTATGTGTGTGTGTGTGTGTTCTTTAAATATTTTAGCTTCCTGTTATAAAGTATACTTTGTTCAGGTGCACATTAGCTGTACTTATACACATTTAGTGTCTATATGTTTCCAAGGAGAAATTGAAAGGATATGGGAATTTGCAAAGCCAAAATCCCTAACCAAACTAAGGGGCCTGGGGGCATCGCCCCCCAGAAAATTTAGAAAAAATGAATGGAAATGAATTGCATTGGGAGTTCTGACTGTTTTCTGATTTTATTTCTACTTTTAGAAACTGATATTTTATACTGAAAACTATTTATTGTCACCAACCCAAATCAGATGTTGTATGTTTCCATATTCAAGCGTCTTGAGAGTACAGGTCTGTACTTTCAAGATTTGAATATAGAAACATACAACAAATAATTAATAAATGTAAAATATTTGTACCTATAGCCGTGTGCAAACTTTCCAGAGATTAAAGGGCTGCTTGGCGGGCTCGTTCTAGAGGTGCAAAGTGTTGGGGAGTGATTTCTTTCTTTCTTTCTTTCTTTCTGGTGTTACCTGTCCAGGAAGGTACAAATCACTTCATTGAAGGGAGTAGTTAATTAATGCTAGAGACAGTCCAAAGTTGCTTGGTCGACTGATTCCAGAGGTGTAAAGTGGTGTATGTCGGAAGGGGGGGAGGGTGCTTTCTTTCTGCTAGTGCCAGACCAGGAAGCTACAAATCATTTCACTGAAGTGAGTAGTTAACCCCTTCACATCTGAGAGACTCATACTGCATGTGGTTGTTTTTCAATTGACTTCTATTTATTTATGGTTTATTCATAGAAACATAAACGTTGATGGCAGATAAGAACTGCAAGGCCCATCCAATCTGCCTATTTTTTCTACCTTATGAATGTGCCATTAGCCTTTACTCTGTCAATGGCCTATTTATTCATACTCATCTGTATTGCTCCCTTATGCCTATCCCATGCTTGTTCAAAGCCCTGCACTATATTCATATCCACCACTTCCTGAGGTAGGCCATTCTATGCATCCACCACCCTTTCTGTGAAAAACAACTTCCTCACATTATCCTTTAATTGGCCTCCCACTAATCTCATGCTGTGTCCTCTTGTCCTGCTAGTTTTCTTTTACAGAAACATGTTAGATTCTGTCACCTTGTTAATGCCCTAAAGATGTTTGAATGTTTCAATCATATCACCTCTCTCCCTCCTTTGTTCTAGGGGATACATATTGAGCTCTGTTAATCTGTCCTCTTATGTTTTCTGATGCAGTCCCTGCACCATTTTGGTTGCCCTTCTCTGGACTGTCTCCATTTTGTTAATGTCCTTGTGCAGGTGCGGCCTCCAGTACTGCATGCAGTACACCAGATGGGGCCTAACCAGTGTCTTGTAAACAGGGATTGTTACCGCCCTCTTACGACTTGTGATACCCAGACTAATACACTCCAACATCCCCCTAGCTGTATCTACTGCTTTAGTGGTCTGCTTGGATGATTTCAGGTCATCTGTGATGATAATGCCCAAGTCTCTTTCTTCCCTTATGATTGCCAGCAACTCCCCTCCCAAACTATAGGTAGCTTCAGGGTTTCTCTTCCCTATGTGCATGATTTTGCGCTTCTTTGCAATAAACCCCACTTGACACTCTTCAGACCATTTTGCAATTTTTCCCAGTCTCTTCTCATTTTGCCCACCCCATCTGGATCATCTACTATGTTTCAGATCTTGGTGTCATCTGCAAACAGGCAGACCTTACTCTCCAGTCCATCTGCAATGCCACAGATGAAGAAGAAGAAGAATCAGCATTTATGTAGTGCTTTTCATAAACAATGTATCCCAAAGCACTTTACAAGCAATGCTAGACTAGTAGTGAAGTGACTGACTGTGTAGTGGCATCCATATTGCACATCAACACCCACACACAGCCTGGATAACTGCAAGAATCAGTTTTATGGAAAGGGAACTATTGGCCAGGACACCAGGAATGTCCTCTACTCTTTGCGAAGAATGCCCCGGGTTCTTTTACTTCCACCTGGATACCCATCAGGACAGCACCAGGATCAGTAGAAGGGACCTCAGTTTAATGTCTCATCCAAAGGATGGCACACCCCAACAGCACAGCACAGCACCCCCCCCGTACTGCACTTATGTGTCAGTGTTTTAGGTACAAGTCCATACCTGGTATGGGATGAGAACCCACAACCATCTGGTCCAGAGGTGGATGTGCTAACAACTGAACCACACTGATAATGATGAGGATTGGCTCCAGGACTGATCCCTGAGGTACCACACTTGTGAGTTGCATCTCGTCTGACTATACTGTTTACCTCCACTGTCTGTTTTTTGCCTGCCAACCAGTTTGCCACCCAGTTGACTAACTTCTGACCCACCCCAAGCCTAATCAGCTTATTCTGTCACTGCATTTACTATTAAATTGTAAGGAAAAAGATCATTTTAAGCCAGGACTAGAGGTGAGTGAAAGTTGTGAATGCCACCTTAGTGGACCTTCCACAAAATTTCACAACCTTCATGGACATTTCCAAACTTCTACCTGTGGAGGATCAGAAATCTTCTGAACATGTTGTGTGAATTTTCACCCTCTTCAGCTCAAATGCTGTAGGGGAAAAAACCTAACTTTCTCTGCTGTTGTCCTGTGCTCCCCCCACCTGAAGCCCTGCCTGAACTATCACTAAAATTCCCTGGTGGCTAGTGGTCCCTCCCCCCAGATCACCTATCCCATATATAATAAATAATTCCCTGGTGGTTAGCAGTCTCTCTGTAATAGGATCGTGGGATTCAGACATGGGCACCAGTTTTGATAGAACCAAAATAAATCAGCTTTTATTCAGCAATTTCAAAAATACCATAAACAAGCTGTTCAACAAAGAAAATAAAAGGGGATAAGTTTATCCAAAAAAATATCAATAACATAAATCAATGAAAACAAAGCAACTTTCAACCACTAGAAAATACTAGTGTGCTATTAGGGTCAGCTCCTTGCTAAGCCCTGCAGCCAACTCCTGAAGTTCGGCACTCTCCCTTTATTTATAGTGCTGCAGTATCATATGATGAGGGAAACCCCTCCCCTTTTTCATAATTTGAAAACAAACTCTTTATTTCATATCTCGTATTTTGTACCCTCATAACCATACACATTCAATATGAATATAAGACATGACTGTGAACCCATAATCATGTTTACTTTGTTTTATACAGTTTTAAAATGAATTATGAGCTGCTTTCCATAGTCCACAGACTCCTCCCACAGGCCCTGTGTATAAAAATATCACTAATTTGGCAGTCAGCTCTTATAGAGAACAAACAGAAGCTGAGGGGGTTTTATGAGAAGGTCCAACAGAGCAAGTTAAACTGAATAGGTAAAAATACTAAAACAAAACATACTGTCTTACTTATTTACATTCACTTCATAGGTCTCCTAGAAGGTTTCTCTTGTTTTACAAGCTTAAATTATTTATTCCCTGAAGTGAGCGTTTGTGCAGGAGCCGAAGCGCTACACAGTTTGGCTAAAACTTATTCGCTATAGAACAAACCCTATTTCAAAACAACAGTTTATTATATATCCTTGTCATGTTTTTAAGCAAAATAATCTCAAAGGAAAACTGTTTCAGTTACAAGCTTTCTCTGAAGCTGTTTCCTAAACTGCAGCCAGTAATTCATTTCCGTGTTTTAGGCTGAGATTTCCTTTTTTCTGTCTAAATCTTAACCCCACGCTGAAGCGTGGCATTAATTTACATTCAGGAGACAGGAGTACTTGTAACAGTAGGTTCCTTTGGCAGAAATACCTGCACTGAGCATCAGTTTAAATCTTAGCATATAACCCGGGTTTTGTTTTGTTTTTTTTCTCATTTAATCTTGTTTTCATTTTACTGTGGACTCGCTACTGCAACGTTCGCACAAACGAGCAGCATGTAATGCAAATGTTCACGTAGGCGAGAGTGCATGCGTTCAAGAGGGGAAAACATTGGAAGTTACATAGCTTTATTTGCAGAGACCAGAGACACAGGTAAGCAATGCCAGAGATAGAAAGAACATTAGACAGGTGGCCTTCCAGTCCAATGGGGAAAAGAGAAAACAAAGGGAGAAAGAGAAAGTGGGAGAAGAGTAGGGCTGCTGTTGCAACAGACTTAATAAAAGGGGGGGCTGTATAACACTTTGTAACCTTGTCACATACTCCTCCCCACCTAAGTGGAAACCCCAAAGGGTTTTCATTCAGCTTGAATCAAAATCTATAAGCAGGTAGTAATAGGTCAGATCTCTCAAAGAAGAAATAGAGCTTCAGCCCTCACACTCTCTGACACTCCACCTCAGGGTCCCTTTCTCAAAATCAAACACCAAAAACAATAATTTGGTATCAGAGGCTATTCTCTGATGCCAATACATTCAATACCCTGAGGTCTGATGCTACCTGATTATCAGAATCATTCACTCCTGCCCCATACCGAGACATAAAATCAGCGTTTTTGCTAGTAGGCCCTGATCTATGTCTAATAATAAACTTATAAGGCTGTAAAGCCAAATACCATCACATAATAAGTGGATTTTTTTCTTTCATAGCCTGAAGCCAACAAAGAGGGCTGTGGTCTGTTCAGACCTACAAATCCACTCCCCAAAGATAAAGCTTCAAGGCCTCAATAGCCCATTTTACGGCTAAACATTCCTTCTCAATAGTGGAATATTTAATTTCTCTGCTGTTTAGTTTTCTGCTTATGTATATTAATGAATGTTCTTCCCCTTCAATTATTTGTGCCTGTACAGCTCCTATACCAGTACTGGAAGAGGCTATCTGTAAAATAAAGGGAAGATTGAAATCTAGACTCTTTAAGATAGGTGATGCACATAAATATCCTTTTATGGTACGGAATGCTTTTTCACAGTCTGGTGTCCACTTTACTGTGGTGGGGTGATTTTTCTTTGTTGAATCTGTTAAAGGACTGGCTATGGTTGCAAAGGCAGGTACAAAGCACCTATAATAGCCAGCAAGCCCTAAAAAGGATCTTACATGACATTTTGTAAGTGGGCAGGGACTATTTGTCACTGCGTCCACTTTCCCAATGTCAGGTTTTATTTGGCCTTCTTCAATCCGAAAGCCTAGATACTTTACCTCCCTCATAGCAAGGGTGCATTTCCTAGGATTTACTGTTAACCCAGCCTGTGAGATGGCTTTTAGAACTTGAGACAAATGTTGCAAGTGATCTTCCTAACTTTGACTGAACACCACAACATCATCCAAGGCACTATAGTTCATATGCGTTCTGAAGATGTAGTCCACAAATCTTTGAAAAAGTGGCTGGTGCCCTGTGAAGCCCAAAGGGCATGGTGGTGAATTGAAAATGTCCCAGGGGAGTATTAAAATCAGTTTTATCATTAGCCTGTGCATCAAGGGGAATCTGCCAGTACCCCTTTGTTAAGCCAAGGGTACTGATATATTTAGCTTTTCTAAGGCAGTCAATAATATCATCAATTTGAGGCATTGGGTATGCATTGAATTTTGAAATGGCATTTAGGTGGCGAAAGTCTAAGCATATCCTGATGCTGCCTTCCTTCTTGCCTACAACTATCAAAGGGGAACACCATTCACTGGTAGATGGTTCTATCACCCTTAAGGCATGCACTTTCTCCACTTCCTTAATAACATCTTCTCTTACCTTTTCAGGTAGCTGATAGGGCTTTTGCCTTATAACTATCTTCTGACTGAGGTGTATCTGATGCTCCTCCCCCTTTTTCCTTCCCTGGTTGACATGAGAATGTTCCTGTAAAGGATTCTAACATCCTGTCTATTTCTATTCTTTGTGCTGCCTCAAGGTCAGGGTTAATAGATACTAGTTCACATCCACTTCTATCTTCCGATCTCTGGTAAGCTTGTTCCAATTCACCATTGGGTTGTTTGGGGCATATAAACAGGGTAAGAGCGGGCTCTCTGTCATGCCATCTCTTAAGGAGGTTAATGTGATATATTTGTAACCTTTTCCTTCTCTCAGGAATGTCTACCTCAAAATTAGCAGGACCAACTTGTCTTTGTACAATATACGGTCCCTGCCACTTCATTGTCAGCCTGTTTTCTGTGGATGGTAATAATAGCAACACCTTCATCCCTGGCTGTAGACTTTTATGTCCCAATCCTTGATCATAATATTTCTTTTGATCTATTTATTTTCCTAAGTTATACTGACGGGTTAATGTAATGTATTTGGTAATCCTTGGTCTTAGTTGAGTGATATCCTCTAGGGTCGACGTACCTTCAAGTCCCTTTCTTTCCTCCCATTTTTACTTCATAATATCCAAAGGTCCCCTTGGATTCTTCCCATATAGTAATTTGAAAGGGAAAAAAACAGTGGAAGCTTGGAGTACCCCCTGTATGCAAACATTAAATATGGCAGAGTAATGTCCCACGATTTCCCTTTGTCCTGTACATATTTCATGAGCATCTTTTTCAAAGTTTTGTTGAACCTTTCCACCAACCCATCAGTTTGGGGAGGATATGGAGGGTTGTACAAATTCCCAACGACCAAAGACTGATAGAGATGTGCTAGTAAGCAGGATCGAAAATTACTGCCTCTGTCAGTAAGGATTTCTCTGGGTACTCCAACTCTTCTAAATATTTTTAAGAGTTCCATTGCAATTCTGGGAGCTGTAACTGTCTGTAAGGGAATCTCCTCAGGGTAACATGTAGAACAGGGTTTTAAATAATTGTTTAGCAGTTTTTTCTTGGGACAATACTAACTGTACAGAAAGCATTTATATAGGTTTTCTAGAAGTGCTATCTTTGTTAAACACAGTGAGGCATGTGCTATGCATTTTCACAATGTTTTAGAACTTTTATGAGCAAAATGCTAATCAGTTTTTAGAGTTAAATAAAATCCTGTAGTGTAATCACACACCACAAAAATGAAATGATTGCCTTTGTTACTCTTTGGTAGGGGTCCCACAATATCCATTGCCATGCAGTTGAAAGGGGTATCTACTAATGGAAGGGGTTGTAAAGGTACTCTGTCAGTTGTGGTTACTGTAGCCACTTTCTGACATTCTTGACAACCCTGACAGTAAGTGTCTACCTGTTCATGAATCCCGGGCCAGAAGTAATAGTATAATAACTGACTCAGGGTATTGTCCCTCCCCAAATGACCTGCCATAGGGATGTTGTGAGCTGAGATTATTAGTTGTTGTCTATATTGCATAGACACCACCAGTTGTTCTAGTACAAGCCCTGTTTTAGGATTCTTACATTCCCTGTACAACAAATGGTCATGTATCACATATCTGGGATACTCTGCCTTGCTATCTGTTTCTACGACCTGTGAAAAACAGTCAATGTAGCATCAGTAGTTTGTTCAGTCTTAAGCATTTCATTTGTATTATGATTGTCCATAGTAATTGGAATGTCCTTTTTACAACTGCATAACAATTTTGTCCTTCCCTTGTTCAACTTTGACTTCCTGTCTTTTCTAGGAGTGTTAAAAATGTCATCATCAAAAGGGAACATCTGGAGCAATGTTGATGTCTGTCGACTTTGTTCCCTAGTGGTGACAGCAGTTACTTTAGAGTCTGTAGGCATAAGTGTATCAAAATTAGGGTAGTCATGCCCAATCACCACAGGCACAGGTAGGTTAGGCACCAATTCAACTTCCATCTGTTGAACTTGCTGCTGAACACGCAATGTAGTATGTTGAACAGGATAGATATGAATATCCCCATGAAAACTTGTGACCCTGGTTGTGTCCTTAATCTTTTCCTCAGGCAACAAAGATGCTTGTAGCAGAGTTTGTTTACTACCAGAGTCTAAGAGTGCAGCAATTTCTTTCCCATTTAATTGTACTGTAGTCAAATATTGACCCCAGTTGGCAAGGGCAAGATGTCGGTACTCCTTTTAACGGGGGAAATACCTGGCAATATGTATTTTGCCCTGGTATTCACAGCAAATAATGTCTGGGTTCTGTCCCTTTCCCATGCTTGTAGACCCTATGACAGTTCCACTAGCGGTTCCCTCAGTATTAGCAGTATTATTAGCAGAGGTAGAAAAAGAAAAGGGTCTTACAGTGGGTGAGGGTCCACATACACTGGAGTGTCCTTTTGCTCTGGAGGGCCTGATGGTTATATAGTCTTCTACTAAATCAACGGCTTTCTGTGCAGTCTCCGGGGCGGTGTTCCCTCACCCACATTTGAACTTCTTGTGGTAAGATCTTAATAAATTGTTCCAATACAACAGTCTCCATCACTTGCTCTATAGTCCTGGACATGGGTTGCAACCATTAGTAACTCAAATCCTGGAGCTATGTGTATATGCCTATTGAGGTGACTCTGCAGTGTGGTATCAGAAAGTCCAGAATCAGTGATGGTAGGTTTCCACACTATCATACCTTTTTAATAGCACTTGTTTAATATAGTCATAATCATTGGTATGTCTACTGTCTATATGGCTGTAGGTTAGCTGGGCTCTTCCAGAAAGATATGGGGCTAATCTCACTACCCATTGTTCTTTGGGCCATCTACAGGCCTCTGCCACCTACTCAAAGGTAGTTATATAGGTTCTCAATATCATCGGATTCAGACAGTTTTGATATTTGTATGTCTTTTGGCCTCTCCATTTCCCTAGATAAGGGTGGTCTAGATGTACCTATAGCTTGAATGGTTTGTAATATATCAGTCCACCAAGCTTCATTTTGTAGATGAGCAACCTCATGTTGTTTTTCTAGGTCCATCTGCCAGATACCCAGCCATCTCAGAAGATCCTGTATTTCCTCAGGAGGCCTCTCCTCTGGTTCAGTAGTTGTGGCACCTCCTCCAGTCTCCTTATCCTCTCTCTTTGTCTCTCTTTTTCTTTCATCAGGCAAACCAGTCAACAATGGTTTCTTAGTCAACAACATCATTATACGGGTCAACATACCTTCAGAAGTTGGTTGACTGTTAATTGGTAGGTTGGCAGCTGCTTGGTCCATCATCATGTGTCCCGAATACCAGGTCTGATATTCTTACTTCAAGGCCACAAATCAGAATTATGTGTCTGAAAGAATCCCACTTCTGACACCAATGTGTCTGGATCATGGAATTCAGACATGGACACCAGTTTTGATAGAACCAAAATAAATCTGCTTTTATTCAGCAATTTTAAAAATACTATAAGCGAACTGTTCGACAAAGAAAATAAAAGAGGATAATTTCATCCACATAAACATCAATAACATAAATCAATGAAAACAAAACAGTTTTCAACCACTAGAAAATACTAGTATGATATTAGGGTCAGCTCCTTTCTAAGCCCTGCAGCGAACTACTGAAGATCAGCATTCTCCCTTTATTTATAGTGCTGCAGTATCATGTGATGAGGGAAAACCCCCTCCCCTTTTTCATAATTTGAAAACAAACTCTTTATTACATATTTCGTATTTTGTAACCTCATAACCATACACATTCAATATGAATATAAGACATGACTGTGAACCCATAATCATGTTTACTTTGTTTTATACAGTTTTAAAATGAGCTATGAGCTTTCCATAGTCTACAGACTCCTTCCACAGGCCCTCTGTATAAAGATATCATTGATTTGTCCGGCTGGTTCTTACAGAGAACAAACAGAAGCTGAGGGGGTCTTATGAGAAGGTGTGCCATACCGCCTCCAACAGATCAAGTTTAACCGAATAGGTAAAAATACTAAAACAAAACATACTGTCTTACTTATTTACATTCACTCCATAGGTCTCCTAAAAGGTTTTTCTTATTTTACAAGCTCAAGTTATTTATTCCTCGAAGTGAGTGTTTGTGCAGGGGCCGAAGCGCTACACAGTTCAGCTAAAACTTACTATCTATAGAACAAACCCTATTTCAAAACAATAGTTGTTTATTATATATCACTGTCATGTTTTTAAGCAAAAGAATCTGAAAGGAAAACTGTTTCAGTTACAAGCTTTCTCTGAAGCTGTTTTCTACACTCCTGCAGCCAGTAATTCATTTCAGTGTTTTACGCTGAGGTTTCCTTTTTTCCATCTAAATTTTAACCCCACGCTGAAGCATGGCATTAATTTACATTCAGGAGACAGGAGTACTTGTAACAGTAGGTTCCTTCGACAGAAATACCTGCACTGAGCATCAGTTTAAATCTTAGCCTATAACCTGGGTTTTGTTTCTTTTTTTTCTCATTTAATCTTGTTTTCATTTTACCATGGACTCACTACCTCAATGTTTGCAGAACCGAACAGCATGTTGTGCGAACTTTCGTGTAGGCGAGTGTGCGCACTTTCAAGAGGGAAAAAGATCGGGAGTTACATAGCTTTATTTTCAGAGACCAGAGACACAGGTAAGAAATGCCAGAGATAGAAAGAACAACTACCGCAATGTTTGCACAACCAAACAGCATGTTGTGTGAACGTTCGTGTAGGCGAGTGTGCACACCTTCGAGAGGGGAAAAGATCGGGAGTTACATAGCTTTATTTGCAGAGACCAGAGACACAGGTAAGAAATGCCAGAGATAGAAAGAATATTAGACAGGTGGCCTTCCAGTCCAATGGGGAAAAGAGGAAAAAAAGGGAGAAAGAGAAAGTGGGAAAAGAGTAGGACTGCTGCTACAACAGACTTAACAAAAGCGTGGGTGTCTACAATGCTTTGTAAACCTGTGACACTCTCCCCTACCCAATCACCTGCCCGACATTGACATTAAGCCCTGATTGATTTCCAGTGTAACTCCCCATCCTGATTCATGTCATAGTCAAAATAAGCATTTCTCCCTGGTGGTCTACCCACCCTCCCTATCCACGAAGCCCCAGTCCATGAATAGAGAGGTAATTTGCAGATTTCACTGCTTTCATGGAAAGATTTTGTGAGATTCACGGCCACGAAATTCACAGATTACGCCATGAAATGTGACATTTTGCCAATGAATGTTGCACTTTGCCCACAAAATTTGCACTTTGCAGTGAAAAACTTCAAATTTCGGCATAAGGTTTGCACAAATCATGTGAAACAAATTTCTGAAGTTTTTCTACAACTCAGTGTATTCCTGGAAGCACAAATGTTTGGCTCTTTGTATGAACTCTGCAGGTAAAGTTTAACTTCACAACATCTCTGTCAGTGAATTGAATCAGATATTCCCTGGTGGCATAGTGCACCCCTGCCCCCCCACCCTGACAGGTAGTGTCCCACCATCTAGCTCCCCCATCCTGAACTTGAGCAGGTGACCAAAACAGCTCTTCTCTTTCCACATGGCCAGCAGCCCAGTGAGCTGTCAATGAATGAGTGCATGCTGTACATGCATTGTAATGGATGTGACTACAGTATATATGTTACACTTACAGCACTTGTTAAGTACTCTGAAGAAGCATTGGGCACACCTGAGCAAAATGTCAGTAATGGATGTATACTGAATGCAGTACCATGCTCATTGATAGCTCAGCTGTCTGCTGGCTGTAGTGGTGAGTGGTCAGCTGTGCCAGTCTCTGGCTCTGTTTGGGGATGGGGGGAAGTGGGGTAGTGGGATACTGCCAGCCAAGGTGGGGGTGAGGTCCACTACACCACCAATGATGTTTTACTTCATAACAGGTGAGCAGGGCTTGGGGGGCACTACATCATCAGGGAATTAGTTCTGGCTAATTTATGTTAGCAACATGGGGGATCTAGAGGGGGTCCACTAGACCACCAAGGGATTTTTTAAATAACATTTTTGGGGGGTGGCATAAGGATTGGTGAGGGGGGTCTAGTAGACCACCATGGGATTTTTAAATAACATTTTTGGGGGACATCGGGGATCCCCAGTAGATCATGACGGGATTTTTTTAATTAAAGAAACTCATTCAACCCCTTTAGGCTGCAAAGTGTCCCGAGTTTAAAAAACACATTTTATGATTGTTCACATTCTATAGACACCATTAATGCAGTTGGTAGTTTGATTCAGATTCCTTTTTTATTTTGAAAAGTGAAAAATGGACTGCCCATCATACTGGTGTTACCATACCAAAACATGTTTGTGTACATTTCTTGACCATCTCCCACTGCATCTTTCCTGGACTCAGGAACACCCCAACACAGTCTTGCCACTCATTATGCAGTAGGTGTAGAGGATACTATTGTGTCATGAGTGGCTGTACTGTTTGGTAGTGTTTCTAATGTTCAGGAAATGTGCACTAACAGTGGTTCAATGATTTGAATCAAAGCAAAGCTGGGCATAGTTACACATTGCTTTGCATAATGGTTCTAATAAGCAAAGAGGCAGATAAAACAACTAGCGGCATCAATGAATTTTATGAGGTAAGCAATCATAAAACGTGGAGTTTTACCAAAAAATAATATGATGTAAAATAAAAGTTGACAGTGTCCCTTTAACATATATTAGGAGACACTAGGGATTGGGGAGGGAGGGCCGCTAGATGGCCAGGGAATTTTTTAAGTAACATATATTCAGGGACATCGGGGATTGGGGAGGTGGTTGGCCTCTAGACCACCAGGAAGGGGGCTGTTTAATTATATATACTAATGACATCAGGAAATGGGGAGGGGGGCCAAGAGACCACCAGGAAGGGGTGTATGATTATTAAGTATGATTATGGGTGACATTGGGGCTGGGGAGGTGGGACTGCAGCACATTGCCACAAATAGGTTAACTCTGCCAGAGAAGAATTTTGTAAGTACCCATAGACCAGCCCTGGCTGGTTTAAGGGTACATAGAATTTCTCCCACTGGGAGACTTCTGAGAATCCCACTTTCTGGGATGTGGCAGCTTGCATCTGCCACATGCCCCTTAGCACCATGTCACAGCCCATTTTTGGGTGCACGGGTGGCACAGGACTCTTTTGGGGTATGCAGTCTGCAGTTGATGTAGGCTGCCATTGAGAATCACTCCCGGTGCATTGTTTAGTTCAAGGAGCATGTTGCACCATTTATAGTGACACAAGCCCCTTTTGCTGTTCTGGGATCTTTGAGAATCAAACCCTGTGTATCAAGTACATCGTGAGGCAGTTTGATATAGTATGTGTTCTTGTGCCACAGTCCATAAATGTGACTCATGTGGTGATGTGCCCAAAATAGGTTTTGCAATAGCGGTGCTGAGGTAATTGACTTAGAATAATGTAAATCATTTTGAACGTCTGCCCTGTAAATCATGGGTCCAACCCACTGCTGTAATATAATGTGCTGGATATTCAGAATAAAGTGGAACATGATGAAATGGCAACATGTGGCGTTGTTGGCTGTCAACATGATGTGTATTACCCCATCATAATACGCATGAATATAGGACATGAGTACATGGACATGTGCATTATCCACTGTGCTGCTCATCTGGCACTCCATACAGTACTGATGCCTGCCTAGATATATACCTTGACATTATCTACTTGCAAATACTGCCAGTGTCCCATGCCCTTTCATCTTTTGCTCATGATCAGTTTGTGGTGAGGCACTGATGGCTGTGGAAAAGCATTGGTTACACTATGTATGTCATCGCTTGTGTCTTTATGACAGGGGTTGTATACACCTTGAAACTGATTGAACTGCAAGTACTGAGATGAGTAATCTTATGTGTATTCATGTGCCAGCAGAATATGGATCTACACCTTCTGGTACTATTCTTTTCAATAGTGTAATACAAGATATATTTTAAGTAAGTAATTAGCCATGACTTGTGTGCAGTACAGGATTTTAATGCTCACCCCAGTGGTGTAGTAAGTCATAAGGCCAAGAGCCAATTGACCTTATGCCTCATGAGAAGTGCATTAAAATCCTTTGATGCGCTCCTTGTATGGCACATGTAATGCAACGCATGTTATTATCTTACAATTGTACAGCAAAACATATGCTACGAGGTTGATTAAGAGTTTAAAAAAATGGCTAGAAAAAAAAATAACCATTTCGTTGGCCAGCAGAAGTCACCTAACCATGAAATAAATCTCTGTAAATGCATAATCAGGTGCAGAATCTAATTCTCCATCCCAATAAACCTACTTAGATGCATTGTATAAGTGTAATAAGCCCCTACAGATTGATCATCATAGGATATCAATGCACTTTACCAGTGGCATAAGGACAATCGGCCTTTACCTTGTTTCTTACTACACACCTGGGGCGTACAGTAAAATCCTATAACGCACACAATGATGTAGCTTTATACACAGATAATCAACCTTATAAGAGACACTCTGCTGTACAATTGTGAGATCATATATGTGTTGCAGTACATTAGAACTTTCAAATGATAGAAAGCTGCATTACTTACAGTTCTTTACATTTTTTAAATTTGTTTTCCTTTTCCTTTCTAAGTTAATTTGTCAAAATTGCACAAACTTGCCAACAGTAACAGAGAGCACATGCTGTAGGTCATATAGAGCAAGATGTTGTGAATTTCAGCAGTTTAAAGGCATGAAATGTATAACAGATCACCAAGGATTTAGGTCTTGTAGTTTGGACCGATATCTCTTGCTATCATCACTGAATGAATTCATTAAACCTGATGGACTGTGATAGTGGCACTGAGGGTTGAGGTGCTGGACACCACATCTCACTGGAAACTAGGATTTGGGAATGGACTAGGGTCATCGGGGATTGGCAGGGGAGGAAAGGATTGAGCATCCAGAAAACTGCTCTCCTTTCCTGGGAGTGAGGGGGTAGAAAATCCTTCTGTCTGGTGACTCCCATTGGAAACTGGAGATACCACAACAGTCAGGATTCCAGCTCAGGAATTGGCCACAGCGGCACTCCTGTGGGTTGGTATGGACACGCGCACTTACCACGCTGGCAGGCATTGCACAGAAAAACAGAAAAAGCCCAGGTTGCTTGACAGGCAAAGGTGGGTCCAGTGGGATAGCCCCTATGCACAATACTGGGTCCTACAATTGGCTCCTAGTTCTCCTTCCACTCCCTGGACACTCATCTGGATTCTAGATAGAGCACTAGTAAGAGACATGGTCCTGCCCTGGGGTCTCAGAGCTGGGGGGTCAAGTGGCCAGAGGAGTGAGAGTGGAGGTGGTCCAAACCATGAAAACTGATCAGGAACTTCAGGCGAGTGGGAGACAAGTCAAATCCTGAGTTTCCACACTGGAAAGAGGTTCAGGCACCAATGAGTAAGGGTGGCATAAAGAAAGTTCACAAAAAACAACAAAGAAAAAATATGACAGACCAATTGGCAATTAAGTTTCACAAGAGGAGTTAGTATTAACTGGTCTACATGGTCCAACATATGTATTAAAATACTACTATAAATAAATCTTGATTCTTACTTCCATTTTTATGGTTGCATGGGTATAGCCATGCTGATGTATTGTGAGACATTGTATAGAGAAGACACTGTGGAAGCATGTGATATGATACTGCTCCTAAGTGCTTCCACAGTGCTGCAGTCAGTAGTGTGGCATTGGTTCTCTGCTGTCGTCCCTGCCATAGGCCATACTACTTCCCCAGGGGTCACTATTTTTCTTTCTGCCCATCACTTCATGAAACAAAAGAGCTCGCCAAATCCAATTTGGCTGCTGAAGTTCGCCAAATCCAATTTGGCTGCTGTGAGTTCACTATACATGCATGATTATCATGGTACGCACAATCAACACTAATCATGCATGTACACAGTTGTCACGGTGACCATCTTTGGGAACAGAGCCCATCATGCCCAAAATAGTCACAGTGAGCTCATTGTTCATGTACAATTATGGCGGCATGTGCAGTCAGCAGTAATCGTGCATGTGCAATTAGCTCATGGTGGCCAACTTGGGCACGGCGGGCTCTTTCGCACACATGTGCAATTATCACTCTCTGCACTTGCACAAGTAGCATGTAACATTGGCGTCAGCTGTGGCAGTACCTCTGAGTACTGTTTTGTTCAGGCTCACCACACTGAGACAGCTGCGTTGGCTCTGACCAGAATTTGTTTCTTTTTCTAAAAGGCTAGTTGGTCTTTGTGAGCACATGGTGTATATGTTTTTTTTTTTTTCTGTTTCTGACTTAAAGAAAGAACATTGTCTGGAACCATATTTAAATCTAATGGTGAACTCAGGTTTGAGAGCCATGAAAGCAAAGTACAGATTTGGCACATTCCCTTCTAAAGTCTTAGGGAACATGTATGATAAATATAAGAATCGAGACTTAACAGGCAGTTTTTAACAATAACTTGTGATGTGAAAAATAACAAGCATTTGTCAATGCTGAACGTTCGCTTGCAAGTATTTGCAGTGGTGTTTGGCATGTATGGTGCTTTAACCTAATGCCCTGTGCGATTGCTGGTATTTGCACAATAAATTGTCAGCATGACCTTGTTGCTACCCCCATTGTGCGCTACATAGGCAGAAACACGTTTTGGGCAGGATCGAAAAATAACAGCTATTACTGTTCATAAGGAAGTGTGGTAAAATGGCAATGTTGAAAATCTGGAGTGGAAATATTGAAAATTTGCAAACCTACAAGTGTGCGTGGGAACTGTGCAACGCACGCTCGTAAAACAGTCATTTGTAGGATTTTTTTCACCAAATTTTCAACATTGCCATTTTAAAACCTTTGCTAATGAACAGTGTCTCTGATTTTCTTACTGTGTCCCATACATTGATTTCACACACCGACTGCGCCATTGTGCACTACATGGGTGGAAAGACGTTTTGGGCAGGATGTGAAAAATGACAGCTGTACTGCTCATGAGGAGGTGTGGTAAAATGGCAATGTTGAAAATCTGGAGTGCAAATATTGAAAATTCGCAAACGTATGAGCATGCGTAGGAACTGCGCAAATGCATGCTCGGAAAACAGTCATTTTTAGGAATTTTTTCACTAAATTTTCAACATAGCCATTTTAAGACCTTTGCTCATGAACAGTATCACTGTTATTTTCTTAATATGTTCCATACATTGATTTCGCACACCGACTGCGCCATTGTGCGCTACATGGGCGGAAACACGTTTTGGGTGAGATGTGAAAATGACAGCTGTACATCTCATAAGAAGGTGTGATAAAATGGCAATGTTGAAAATCTGGGTAAAGAAATGTTGAAAATTTGCGAACTTACGAGCCTCGTAGGAACTGCGCATCGCACGCTCGTAAAACAGTCATTTTTTGGAATTTTCGCACCAAATTTTCAACATGGGGTTTTTGGGACCCCTTCTCATGAATGTTATCACTGTCATGGCATTATTCGCCACTAGAATAAACCCTAAGAGAGGAACCAGCACCCTTCTGGATGTAATTATCACCAACCGACCCCCAAAAATCCAAAACATCCAGGTCCTACCAGATTCCCTAAGTGACCACTCCCCTATCCTATTTCATTGGGCAGTCCCCAATCCAAAACCCAAAGCCCAGACCACCATCTGCAGGCACCTCCATCCTGGTGGGCTGCAAAAACTTAAACTATTCCTCACCCAGATAAATTGGTCCCCCATTCATCGTGCAACCGACATTGACACTGCCCTCGCCTTCTTCTCACACACCTTCAGCCTGTGATCTCTTTGCACCCTTCACCAAAATCCGATCCAAAAGCAGAATGCACCTGGGTTAGCCCTTCCCTTCTACGATTACTAAGAAATCGGGATAACCTCTGGTACCTTGCCACTGAAACGGGTCGGCTGTCTGATAGGCAGGCTTACAATGCAGCCCAGAATAAGTGCTCTTGGGCCATCTGGAAAGCCAAGGCTGACCATTACCAGGCCACCCTCACCTCCTCCTGGGGTTTGGCCCAGACTTTCTGGGACAATATTAAACAACTAAATGGAAAATCACGCTCCCCTGCCCCATCCCAGCTCACTAGCAATGGCACTACCTCCACCGAGCCTGCCACTATAGCCAACTGGCTCAACTCCGCTTTCACTGACCTTAGCTCTGTCCTCCCTAGTAATTTCTTTGACCCTCCCCCCAACCAACCTCCCCCTGTTCTCCAGCACCCCAGCTTCCACCTGCACAAGATTTCTGCCCGGGAAGCCAGACCCATCCTAATCAAAGCTTTGAATAGCAACAGTCCCGGCAGTGACTCACTGGACCCAGTATCCTCAGGCTGGTGCTATAAGAGGTCCTTTGCCCCACCACCAGCCTAATTAACCAATCGCTCTGCCTGGGACAATTTCCCCATGGCTTGGAAAACAGCAACAATCACGCCCATTCATAAAGGGCAACAGGTCGTCGGCCAACAACTACCGGCCAATCTCCATCCCCCACCAAAGCCCTGGAGAAAGTGGTGGCCATTCAAATCACTGATTATCTGGCTAAGCATAACATCTTATGCCCAGAGCAACATGGCTTCTGTGCTGGTCACAGTACCAGCACTGCACTAATTGAATTCTCCAACTTCCTACACTCCTCCCTGGATACCAGCTCCCTAGCTGGTGCAGTGTTCATCGACCTCTCAAAGGCTTTCGACACCGTCTCCCACCCTCTTCTGCTGAATGCTCTCTGCCACACTGGTCTCTCGGCTGGCCCCCTAGCATGGTGTACAAGCTATCTAGCCGCCCGATCACAGTGTGTTAAAATCAATGGGATACTCTCTGATACTCATCCCATTCACTCTGGGGTCCCCCAAGGCTCCATCCTGGGCCCTCTTCTCTTCTCTTCTCACTCTATCTGAACACCCTGCCCAGTGCATGCCCTGGCAAAATTCTCCTGTATGCAGATGATGCTGTCCTTTTTGCCACCCACCGCAATCCCGTCTCCCTTCAGGACACCCTACAGCAGTCTTTCAATAATGCTTAAGCCTGGTTTAAGGAGCGCAGACTCATCATTAATCTTAAAAAAAACAAAGCTATGCTCTTTTCCCACCTCCAAAACAAAGCTAGCAACCACCCACTCTATATCCTTCCTAGTACCAAACAGTCACTGGAACAAGTCTGCTCCTACAAATACTTTGGGGTCACCTTCGACTCAGCCCTCACATTTCACAACCACATTGATGCCCTAACATCTGCCACTAACACACGGCTTGGCATCCTCTTCCGCCATAGAACCTGCCTTCCCCCAAATGCGCTCCAGCTTGCCGTTACGTCTTATGTATTGTCCCTTGTAGACTATGGTCTCCCAGTCTATGGTGCTGCCAACACGACTGCACTCAAAAAAATTCACTTAACCCTGAATAAAGCCTGCAGATTGATTACTGGTGCCCCCAGGCTCACACACACCTGTCAGCTGTATGACGAGGTTAAACTCCTTACCCTGGATGAATGGCTCCGATATCAAACCTGCCTCCTCACAAAAAAAAACCTACTCGGGCTCTCCCTCCTGGGGTGGCGCATCCATCCACGGATCCCACCCACTATTGCAACACGGTCATCGAACAAGACCACTCTAATGGTCCCCAGATCAAGAACCAGCCGTGGCCAGAGGTCCTTCTGCTACAGAGCGCCATCCTGGTTTAACTCTCTCCCTGCCCCATCACCAATGCCACCACCATCTCCAAGTTCAAAACCACCCTTTGAAACCAACTCTTCAACACTCGTAGCTGCTCCTGTCTCTGAAGGCAGCCTCCACCTCGACTTCTCATGACAACGCCCACCGGGTGGCTCTCCACCTAGCCCTCCCACCACCTCTTCCCAGTACACCGTACCTATGTCTAACCTGGCCAGTGCCAGCTGTTTCATGGTATGCCTATTAGATTGTTCAGTTTTTGATACCAACTTGTGTAACACCTGTTCTCAATTACCTGTACCCTGTAACCTAAATGTATTTTGTCTGACCTCAGTGTGACATGGCGCCTCTGATGAACGCCTATTTTTAGCAAACCTGTGCTATGTAACCTAAAACTCTATGTATGTCTTTAATGTGATGAGGTACCTTTGGAAACAAGCCTCTGGCTTAAAGGTTGTAAACTGATTTCACAAATAAATAAAAAATAAATTTGAGGCTGAAGGGTGATTTCTCGCAGTGACTGCGCAGCATCTGTGAAATCACCCTTTGGGCCTGAATAACACCATGACAATGACATCATTCATGAGAAGGGGTCACAAAAATCCCATGTTGAAAATTTGGTACACAAATTCCAAAAAATGGCTGAGATATGCAATAAAGTTGAAACCCCCCTATGTAGCCCATTATACAGCTTACCGGCATTTCCTCAGTTACATGGTCGGCTTTTGAAGAGTGCAGACGTGTTCCCAGTCCACAGAAGATCATTGCACTGGAGTCGGAGGTAAGTATGGGGTGAGGGGGTGTGGGGAGGCTGGTTGCACAGTGGGTGGAGTGCGGGTTGTGGGGGGGGCTGGGAGACGCGCCGCGGGACCGTTTTTGTTTTACAGGTTAAAAAATAACAAAAGATGATGTGGGACCTTTGCCACACTGGGGTGGGCTCCCAGCGTGGCAGAAGATGGCTGGGGGGACGAGGAGCCGATGGGGGATTGGTCACCCCTGTTGGCAAAGTAAACAGGCCGTTTGCCATGCTGGGGTGGGCTCCCAGTGTGGCAGCAGGATGGCTTGGGGGGCTGTGGAGCCAACAGTGGATTGGGCACCCCCATCGGCAAACAACATTTGCCATGCTGGGATGGGCTCCCAGTGTGGCACCAAAGCTTGGGGGGCAGTGACATGCGGGGAGGTAGCCGCGTGATATGAGGGGCGTGGTGCTCAGAATGCAGCAGTGCTTTCCTTTGAAGCAGAGGAACACGCTGTCATACTGAGCTCCTGCACCCATTGGTGCAGGACTGCCATGCCTGCTTAGGGAGCAGTGCATTGGGTGGAGAGGCACATCTCCAAGTATGCTACTCTCCCAAACTACGCCTTATGCATGCGCCGCGGCTTAACAAAATGTGAGACAGCTACAAAAAGGTAAAGCAGATACTGGGCTGTATTAGGAGAAATAATGTCAACAGACCAAGAGGAATTATGAACAATGGTAGCAG
This sequence comes from Neoceratodus forsteri, assembly GCA_016271365.2. Classification (NCBI taxonomy): domain Eukaryota; kingdom Metazoa; phylum Chordata; order Ceratodontiformes; family Ceratodontidae; genus Neoceratodus; species Neoceratodus forsteri. Next base: position 283,391,036 of record JADMNL010000026.1, on the reverse strand, counting down.
TGGCTCAAGCTCTCACCTGGGCGCTGAACAGCAAGTATATAATGCCATGCCAAAGTAAAAAGAAGTTTGCTCAGCTCACCAGTAGCACTAAATAACCACCAGTTCAGTTTCCAATAAGAGGTCATTTCATTATGATAAAAAACAGACAAAGTAGTAAACGGACTCAAGTAATATAGCAAGTAAGTGCTCCACCTACAAAAAGCGTGCGGGTCGATATTTCGCTTCACTCTGATGCTTTTTCCAGATATAGTAGCTGATGATTTACCACCACTACTTATAGTGCCCACTTACAAACAGTCATTATCAATTAAAGCAGCAGGACCAGCTACATACCAAGTTAAATAGGTATGTACATATTAACACACCAGTTTGGAAAGAAGTAAACAAAAACATAAAACTTTTGACATATAACAATCAAAATTAGCCATAAAATCCTTAACACACATACAAATTAGATCTTAAATAATATTTGAATATATAACACTGTTAATGGTTACTGAAGGAACAACAAAATAGAGCCACCTGCAAGACACATCTATAAATATACATCTATTCAGACATCTAAAAGTGAAACATTCACAAAATATTACAAAGATTATCAAAAAAGTCCTCCATTAAACTCATAAAGGTAGCACATTAGTATAAAATATATAGCAGATCTATTGCTATTAGTCCTAATATAAAGAGTTACACCTCTTTTTTGTTTTAATTCAATTTATCAGATAGTCATATTATATTACATTTAATATCCCATGCCAAAAGCTTTATCTAGCATATTAATAGTAAGACTGAAATAGCAGCATGTTAAAGATCTATCATGTAGAACCATGATGTGAAAATCATATATATCTCTCTAATGTTCAAGCTACATAGTATGTAGAACAGGACAAAAGGAAAGGTGGGGGGAAGGGAGGGCAAGAAGAAAGAAAAGCGACCATAAAAATATAGCTCTCCATAAGAAATATCCATAAAACAATGGCAAAGTAATATAAAAAATCTGATATGTTGTACGGAAGGTTCAAATAATAAAGGGGAAGTAAATAGACACAAAGTGAAGAGGCATATAACGTCCAATTGCAGGATTCAATTAACCAAATAATTCAACTTCTCTTTTTCAAAAACGGGACTAGTTGGAAGTGTTCATTTAGACCTGGGTGGTTTCCAGCTTTCAATTTATACTGCCAGAAGCTTTCTCTGCAAAGTGGATTATTGTCCAAATCATCATCTCTTGGTCACAAGAAGACCTTCTCCAAGCCTCAAAACATAAATACATGACCTGGACCAGCAGTTTTAGAGTGGAGTGCAAGAGCATTATGTTCTGTTCCATGTTTGATATGTCTCTCATGTTCAAGTATTCTTTCTTTCAGCTTTCTCTTAGTTTTTCCTACATAGGAACATTTGCAGGAACACATAGCCAAATAAATCACTGCCTCCGTATTGCAGGAAATGAAAGATTTTACCTGTAGTCTTTCTTTTGTCCTTTCAAAAAATAATTATTTCCCTACTATGATCCACTGGTAGACCGAGCAGTTTCTGCATTTGTACATCCGAGCCGGTAAATATTATTTCTTCTTCTCCACTTGTTCCAGGCTATGTATGAAAATATTAGACAAGTTTTTGTCGCTTCTGTATGTGATCCTTGGACCCATACTGCTATATATTTTATACTAATGTGCTACCTTTATGAGTTTAATGGAGGATCTTTTTGATAATCTTTGTAATATTTGGTGAATGTTTCCCTTTTAGATGTCTGACTAGATGTATATTTATAGATTTGTCTTGCATGTGGCTCTATTTTGTTGTTCCATAGGTAACCATTAACAGTGCCATATATTCAAATATTATTTAAGATCTAATTTGTATGTGTGTTAAGGATTTTATGGCTAATTTTGACTGTTATATGTCAAACATTTTATGTTTTTGTTTTCTTCTTTCCAAACTAGTGTATTAATATGTACATATCTATTTAAACTGGTATGTTGAGGGTCCTGCTGCTTTAATTGATAATGACTGTTTATAAGTATGGGCACTATAAGTGGGTACTATAAGCCGTGGTGATAAATCATCAGCCACTACACCTGGAAAAAGCTTCAGAGCAACGTGAAATGTCGACCATGCCCACTTTTTGTAATGGGTGCACTTACTTGCTATATTACTTAGGTCCGTTTACTACTTTGTCTGTTTTTTTATCATAATAAAATGACCTTTTATTGGAAAGTGAACTGGTGGTTGTTTGGTGCTACTGGTGAGCCGAGCAAACTCCTTTTTACTTTGGCATTGCATTATATATTTGCATTTTGACATCCAATTGAGAGCTTGAGCTGCTGCTACCATTGTTCTTGATAACTTTATTTTTTTCAGCAGCTCACATTCGGCACATAGTTATACTCACTCATGAATTATGGTGGCAGGGACGGATAATGCAGTAAGTAGCACCCCTTTTAGCATTTTTTGCCCTAAACCACTAAACCAAAAGAATATATCCATCTTTGGTAATTTACTCTTTAAGGAAGGGGATAGTAACCCCCTGTTAAATTATCATGAAGATACCAATGGGTCTCAGCTGAATACAAATAACTCGGAGTAATTTGTAATGAATATCAAACAAGCATATGCTAAGCTCGAACAAGTAGTTTTGAAGGCAAGATGGCTTTATTGGCAAAGAGGAATGATGGAAGCATATTTGCAGGTGGGTTGAATACTGAGGGGTTTGAGATTAATTAAACAGCCAACTTCTGGGATAGATAGATTATTGTTCCTTAAGGAATGTCAGACCCATTTGCTAGAATCAGCAGCTGGTTTAATTAGAATCATTTTGAAGAATGCTGCTGCTATTATGGAAGAAGAAGAAGAAGTGAAGACTGAATTAAATGACTGTGAAAAATGTTTTTATGATTTTAAACCATCTAAGGACTATGAGGAATGGCTAAACAAGCTACAGAATTCAATTGAGAAACAGGGCATTAGAATTAAAAGAATAAAAATTAGAAAATTTGAGCAATACTGCAGGGACAATGAGAATGGACATATATTTGAGTGGGTAAGAAGATGTACGACTCACATTATCAGCCTAGATCAATATTGAAGCATTCTAAAAATACATCGGATTCCCCAAATTATGTTTTATACAAGTGCATCAGAGTCAGAAACTGAAGGTAATTTGGGGGAGGGGGGGTGATGCAGGAAACAATTTTCAATGACCTTTTTTAGAACAACAATGCAAATTATATACTGGAGACCTGATTGGTCAAATAACAGAGTCACTTCCTCAATGACCCAGCAAGCTCCAATTTTTTGTAAATTCCCACCAGGGTGGTTTAGACAGCAGTCTCCCCCAAAATCAGGAAGCTCTCAAAATGCAGAACCCACAAGAAGAGAAACAGATCCCCCAGCAACAAATATTTGCATGAGGGAGTCATTCCTTCCCACAATTGCCAATCCTACCCCAAAGGGGGATATGGAGTAGCCCATGACTCACCCAGTTTGCCAATGAGGTACCAGGAGGGACACAAGGGGGAAGGGATGAGGAAAGGATGGGCCCCATTTACAATAACGGAGACTGGCTACAAGACAAATAGAGGGGTTATCAACGTACACGATACAGAGGGAGAGGGGGCAGAGCCAGCCAGAGATGGTGGAGAATGTAACAATGACCCATGATGCTGAAATCAATAATTTAGTAAGAAACATCTCGGGAATAGAAATTATGCAGGCTGAAATATCTGCCCTAAATAAAGGCTTGTCTTTTGTTCCTACACACCCCCCTTGAGGAATTCCATACCATTGTAGACCTGAACAGTTATGTTCGTAAACTGAACCAACAAGTTTTGTTTCACAAGTAGGAGAATAAAAATAATAACAAAAATAGAAATGATGGTGAAGTGACAATGGAGAGAGATGAGGAAGAAAATAATGGATCAGAGACTGTGCATCAAAGAACATGGAAAAGAAGATCAAACTTTATTCCACCTACTACCATGGCCATTGTAGTGTTTTATCAAGCATGTGAGCAGGATGTGGCAAAACTGAAGGAGAAACTGCCTACAGCACACAGAAATTGCTCAAAAGAGGAACAACAGGCATTACAAAAACTTCAGGATCTATCTGCCATCACCATAAAGTCCGCTGACAAGGGTAGGGCTATTGTGGTGATGGATTAAGTTAAGCACAAAGAAGAGATGGTGCTTTTACTTAGTGATCTTGACTTTTATAGAAAATTATATTTTGATCCAAACCTTAAATACAAAAGGGAAACTGAGTATATGTTAGATGATGCAGTACTGAGTGGCGTGATTAATTTAGAAATTAATGATTTTTTGAAAGTGGAACATCCAGTGAGGGGAAACCATATATGGGCTTTCTAAAATACATAAAAATCTTGAAAGTCCACCAATGAAAGCAAATGTTTCAAGTATTGTTTCATTAACAGAACCATTGGCTCAGTTTGTGGACTTCTATATTAAACCGGTGGCACAGAAGTCCAGAGCCCATATTTGGGACACCACTCAGATTTTGGGTATCCTTCCGGATATGCAAGTGGAGCCAGACTGGATTTTGGCAACCCTTGACATCACCTCCCTATATACCAACATTCCCCATCAGGGGGGACTCGAAGCAATGAGGGAGGAGATGTGCAAGAGAACCACTTTCTCTAATGAATTTATTGAATTCATTGTTAATTTGACAGAATGTGTTCTAAATAAAAATGTATTTTCTTTCCTGGGCACTACCTATCATCAAATAAAGGGGACGGCAGTGGGGGCAGCAATGGCCCCAATTACATAACTATTTATCTTGCACAGTGGAAAAAGCTATATATATATATATATATATATATATATATATATATATTATATATATATATATATATATATATATATATATATATATATATATATATATATATATATATATCTATATATATCTATATATATCTATATGATGCCACTTATAACTCTATCTTGCAGTATCTGGATTTCTACTGTCATTTTATCGACGATATTATACTTGTATGGAAGGGGGAACCTGAGGAATTGAAGAATTTCATTGCCTATCTGGAAACTACAAATTCTAACTTAAAATTTACATTGAATTATGGTATGTCCAAAAAAATGTTTTTGGACTTGGAAATTAGTAAAGACGGTGGAGGGGTTTAAATACCACCATCTACAGAAGAGGAACTGATATGAATTCTATCCTTCACTTCTAGAGTTCCTATCCTAGACATACAATTTCTAATATACCGTATGGACAATACATGAGGGTTAAATGAAATTGTAACACAGTAGAGATGTACAATGAGAATGCTGAAATTCTGACAGATCACTTTAGGGCTAGGGGATACACTAATACATGCTTGCAGACAGTGAAACAATAAATTGATGGATTGAATAGACAGGATTTACTTTGTTATATTAATGAAAGCATGTCTACCAATAAAGGAGGAATTAATGCAAATTTAAACAAGCATTTGTCAATGCCGAATGTTGATAGCGTTGGTCTGTTGAGCTCACTCAGTGGCCCTCTGTCACTGGCTCAGTCTGTTTGTCCCGGTGTTGCAGGCTGCTCTTTTGTAGTGGGCTGCTGCCTGCTTTGGCATCTTGTTCTGCTGAGGAAAAAATATGCAGCTGTCCCGACAGAGCTCCATTGAGGTGGCTCACTCCCCCTCTCTGATTTGTTCATTCTGTTTCTCCTGGCGCTGCAGGCTGCCCTTTTGTACTGGGCTCCTACCTGTGTTGGTGGCTTTTTGTACCCAAAAGGAAATCCACAGATGTTCTGACAGAGCTCCGTCGAGGTCACTCACTCTGCCTGTCTCACTCACTCATTCTGGTTCTCCTGGTGCTGCAGGCTGCCCTTTTGTACTGGGCTCCTGCCTCTGTTGCCACCTTTTTCTGCCCGCAAAGAAATGTGCGGCAGTCCCAACAAAGCTCCATTGAGCTCACTCACTCCCCTTCTCTCACTCATTCTGTTTTGTCAGCACTGCAGGCTGCCTTTTTCTACTGGGATCCTGCCTGCTTTGCTGCCTTCTTTTGCCCACAAAGAAATTTGAAGCAGTTACAGTACAGCTCTGTTGAGCTCGCTCACTTGATCATTCTGGTTTTCCTGCCACTGCAAGCTGCCCTTTTGTACTCAGCCGCTGCATGCATTACTGCCTTTTTCTGCCCACAAACAAATCTGCAGCAGTTCCAACAAAGCCCCATTGAGCTCACTGACTCCCCTTCCCTCCCTCACTCGCTCGCTCGTTCTGTGTCTCCTGGTGCTGCAGGCTGCCCTTTTGTACTGGTCTCCTGCCTGCAATGGCAGCTTTTTCTGCCCAGAAAGAAATCTGAAGCAGTCCCAACACAGTTCCACTGAGCTTGCTCACTCCCCCTCTGTCACTCTCGCATTCCGGTTCTGCCAGCACGGCAAGCTGGCCATTTGTACTGGGCTCCTGCCTGCGTTGCCACATTTTCTGCCGACAAAGAAATCTGCAGCAGTAACACTAGAGCTCCGCTGAGCTCGCTCACTACTGCTCTGTCACTCACTCGTTCTTTTTCTCTTGGTGCAGCAGACTGCACCTTTGTATGGGGCTCCTGCCTGCATTGGCACCTTTGTCTGTCCACAAAGAAATCTGCAGCTGTCCTGACAGAGCTCCGCTGAGGTCGTGCAGTCTCCCTCTCTCATATCGCTCATTCTGTTTGTCCTGGCACTGCAAGCCGCCCTTTTGTACAGGGCTCCTACCTGCATGGAAGCCTTTTTCTGCCCACAAAGAAATCCCAGCAGTCCTGATAGAGCTCCGTTGAGCTGACTAAGTCCCCTTGTCTCACTCGCTCATACTGTTTCTCCCATCACTGCAGGCTGGCCTTTTGTACTGGGCCCCTGCCTGTATTGATGCCTTTTTCTGCCCACAAAGAAATCTGCAGCAGTCCAGACAGCGCTTTGGTGAGTTTGCTCACTTCTCCGTCCTCACTCGCTCTCTCATTCTGTTTCTCCCAGTGCTGCAGGCTGCCCTTTTGTACTGGGCTCTTGTGTGGGGCCTTTGTCTGCCCACAAACAAATCTGCAGCAGTCCTGACAGAGCTCAGTTGAGCTCGGTCACTCCCCTCTCTCACTCAGTCAATCTTAATCTATCCCAAATACTGATTTCCCAGAATGACTGTGCTATTGTCTGGCAGGGGTGCAAAAACATATTTTAGCCAGGATGTGAAAAATGACAGCTGTAGTGTTCATAAGGAGTCGTGGAAAAATGCCACTGTTGAAAATGTGGCGTGACAATATTACAAATTTGTGAAGTTACAAGGGAGCGAGGAAACAGTTCAATGCATGCTTGTAACACAGTCATGTTTTGGTAGTCCCAACAAAGCTCCGTTGAGCTCGCTCACTCCCGTTCTCTCACTCACTCATAATGTTCTGCCGGCGCTGCAGGCTGCCCTTTTCTACTGGGCTCCTACCTGCGTTGTTGCCTTCTTATGCCTACAAAGAAATTTGCAGCAGTTACAATACAGCTTTGTTGAGCTCACTCACTCACTCATTCTGGTTTTCTTACCATTGCAGGCCGCCCTTTTCTACTGGGCCCCTGCATGCATTGCTGCCTTTTTCAGCCCACAAACAAATCTGCAGCAGTCCCAACAAAGCCCCATTGAGCTCATTGACTTCCCCTGCCTCACTCGCTCGTTCTGTGTCTCCTGGTGCTGCAGGCTGCCCTTTTGTACTGGGCTCCTGACTGCATTGGTGGCTTTTTCTGGCCAGAAAGAAATCTGAAGCAGTCCTGACAGCACCACTGAGCTCGCTCACTCCCCCTCTGTCACTCTTGCATTCTGTTTCTGCTTGCGCTGCAAGCTGGCCATTTGTACTGGGCTCCTGCCTGCATTGCCGCATTTTCTGCCCACAAAGAAATCTGCAGCAGTCACAGCAGAGCTCCACTGAGCTCGCTCACTACTGCTCTGTCACTTGCTCATTCTGTTTCTCTTGGCACTGCAGACTGCGCTTTTGTATGGGGCTCCTGGCTGCATTGGCACCTTTGTCTGTCCACAAAGAAACCCGCAGATGTCCTGACAGAGCTCCGTTGAGGTCGTGCAGTCTCCCTCTCTCATCGTTTATTCTGTTTGTCCTGGTGCTGCAAGCTGCCCTTTTGTACAGGGCTCCTGCCTGCATTAGCACCTTTTTCTGCCCACAGAGAAATCCCAGCAGTCCTGATAGAGCTCTGTTGAGCTGACTAAGTCCCCTTGTCTCACTCGCTCATACTGTTTCTCCCACCGCAGCAGGCTGGCCTTTTGTACTGGGCCCCTGCCTGAATTGACACCTTTTTCTGCCCACAAAGAAATCCACAGCAGTCCTGACAGCGCTTCAGTGAGTTCGCTCACTCTCCCTCCCTCACTCACTCACTCTCTCGTTCTGTATCTCCCAGTGCTGCAGGCTGCCCTTTTGTACTGGGCTCTTGTGTTGAGGCCTTTGTCTGCCCACAAACAAATCCACAGGAGTCCCGACAGAGCTCAGTTGAGCTCAGTCACTCCCCCCTCTCACTCAGTCGATCTTAATCAGTCCCAAATACTGATTTCCCAGAATGACTGTGCTACTGTCGACAGGAGTGCAAAAACATATTTTAGCCAGGATGTGAAAAATGACAGCTGTAGTGTTCATAAGGAGTTGTGAAAAAATGCCACTGTTGAAAATGTGGCGTGACAGTATTACAAATTTGTGAAGTTACAAGGGTGTGTAGAAACAGTTCAATGCACGCTTGTAACTCAGTCATGTTACGGAGTTTCATCACCAATATTTCAACATAGAGATTTTAGGACCTCTGTTCACGAACAGTGCCACTGTCATTTTCGTAATCTGTCTCGAACACTGACTTCCCACAGTGACCATGTTATTCTGCTCCGGAACTGTGAAAACACATTTCGGCCAGGATGTGAAAAATGACAGCTGTACTGCTTATAAGGAGATGTGAAAAAATGGCACTGCTGAAAATCTTGTGTGACAATATTATAAATCTGCGAAGTTACAAGTGTGCATGGAAAGTGCGCAATGCACACTTGTAACACAGTCAATTGATGGGCTATTATTACCAAATTTTCAACATAGGCATTTTAGGACCTCTGCTCGTGAACAGTATCATTGTCATTTTCTTAATCTGTTCCAGACAGTGATTTCCCACAGCGACCGCTCTATTCTGTGCCGGAAGTGTGAAAACATATTTCAGCCAGGATGGGAAAAATGACAGCTGCACTGTTCATAAGAAGGTGTGGGAAAATGGCAATGTTGAAAATCTGGAGTGAAAATATTATAAATTCACGAAGTTACGAGTGTGCGTGCCAACTGTGCAACGCCGGCTCATAACACAGTCATTTTACGGAGTATCATTACCAAATTTTCAACACAGACATTTTAGGACCTCTTCTCATGAACAGTGTCACTGTCATTTTCCTAATCTGTCCTGAACACTGATTTCCCACAGCGAACTCGCCATTCTGTGCTGGAACTGCAAAAACACATTTTGGCCAGGATGTGAACAATGACAGCTATACTGCTCACAAGGAGGTATGACAAAATGCCAATATTGAAAATCTGGCATGAAAATATTGTAAATTCGTGAAGTTACGAGCGTACATAGCAACTGCACAAAGCACACTAGTAAAACAGTAATTTTTTAGATTTTCTCCACCAAATTTGCAACATAGGCTTTTTGAGAGCCCACTTCATGAACACTGGCACTGTCTTTTCATTAATTGGCCCTGAAGGGTGTTTCCCTGCAGTGACCACGAAACCACCTTTTGAGACAGATTAACACCATGGCAGTTCAAGAATTCATGAGGAAAAGTCCCAAAAACCCCATGTTGAAAATTTGGTGAAAAATTTCCCAAAAATGCCTGAGATATGCACTAAAGTTGAAAAAATCTATTTGTTACATTACACAGCTTACCAGCATTTCCTCAGTTCGCTGTCGGCTTTGAAGAGTGCAGATGTGTTCCCGGTCCAGTGAAGATCATCACGCTGAGCTCCGGAGGTAAGTATGGGGTATGGGGGGGAGGCAGAGTGCACAATGGGTGGGTGTGTGTTGTGGGAGGTGGGGCAGGGAGACTATGAGGGATCGTTTTGTTTTTTACAGGTTGAAACAAAAATTGCTTTGGCATGCTGGGGTGAGCTCCCAGTGTGTAACCTGTGTGGGGGGGGTTAGCCGACAGGGGATTGGGCACCCCCTCTGGCAAACAAGGTAAGGTGGAGGGGAGCTCCAGGAGCCGAGGGGGACTGGGCACCCTCTCGGCTGCAGCAACGGAGGAGGGGTATCACTATGCCAATGGGGATTGGGCACCCCATCAGCAGGAACAAAATGGGGGGGATAATGATTATGCCAATGGGGATTGGGCACCCCATCGGCAGGAACAATGGGGGGGATAATCATTATGTCGACGGGGACTGGGCACCCCATCGGCAGGAACAACCGGGGAGGTTGCAGAATGCCGATGGGGAGAGGGCTCCCCCATCGGCAAGTAAACACGGTGGGGGGAGGGGGTTATATTGTTTGTGAACACAGCGGCAACCCACCACCATGTTCACAAACAATATCAGGGATCCCACATTCCACCCTGCAATGACGGGTCGCTCCCTCATTGCAGCGGATGACTGATGCTGCAATAATGAGGTGGCCCCTGATTGCAGTGGCTGATTTTTTAGAAGGTTGTGGCATGCTGGCTGAATGAGTGTCAGCAGCAGCGTGCCACAGCATTGGGAGATGGGGGACAAGCCTTTGCAGGCTGTGGGGGTATTGGGCACAACAGTGCTACACCTCCACAACCTGCTCATGGAGAAAGCTGACACAACATGTTTCTTGTGCATGCACGCAATCAACATAAAAATGATTATGGTGCATTCCAGTGTCCTAATTTTGTCACTACCTTTAATATGCAGGTGAAAGATCTGGAAGATACTGTAAGAAAGAACTGCCACATTTAACGGTGGAACCCACATTGAAGGAAATTGTGAATAGGGGTCTAAGGCTCACATACAGAAGAGGCAAAAACATATCTAATATTTTGGTACATAGCCTGGAACAAGTAAAGAAGAAGAAGAAGAAAGAATATTCACTGACTCGGATGTATAAATGCGGAAACTGCTCAGTCTGTCAGTGGATCATAGTAGGGAAAGAACTGTTTTTTGAAAGGACAAAAGAAAGACTACAGGTAAAATCTTTTATTTCCTGCAATACAGAGGCGGTGATTTATTTGACTATGTGTTCCTGCAAATCTTATTATGTAGGAAAAACTGAGAGAAAGCTGAAAGAAAGAATACTTGAACATGAGAGACATATCAGATATCAAATCAAATCAAATCATCTTTATTTTTACAGTGCCTTTCAAAACCAAGGTGCTGTACATAAAATCATACATAAAAATAAAATTTAAGAACATACATTAAAACTATCATCCGCAGCTAGGAAAGGCTAAGCCAAATAAATAAGTCTGTAACTCTATTTTAAATATGGGACAAGGGACAGAACATAATGCTCTTGTGCTCCACTCTAAAACTGCTGGACTAGGTCATGTATTTATGTTTTGGGGCTTGGAGAAGGTCTTCTTGGGACCAAGAGGTGGTGATTTGGATAATAAACTGCTTTGCAGGGAAAGCTTCTGGCAGTATAAATTGAAAGCTGGAAACCACCTAGGTCTAAATGAACACTTACAACTAGCTCCGTTTTTGGAAAAAGGGAAGTTGAATTATTTTGTTAATTGAATCTTGCAATTGGACATTATATGCTTCTTCACTTTGTGTCCATTTACTTCCCCTTTGTTATTTGAACCTTCCGTACTCAATATCAGATTTTTCATATTACTTTGCCATTTTTTATGGATATTTCTTGTGGAGAGTTATATTTTTATGGTAGTTTTCCTTTTCTCCTTGCCCCCTTCCTTGCCTCCCCCCCTTTCTTTTTGACCTGTTCTACATACTATGTAGCTTGAACATTAAAGATATATATATGATTTTCACATCATGGTTCTACATGATAGAGCTTTAACATGCTGCTATTTCAATCTTACTATTAATATGCTAGATAAAGTTTTTGGCATGGGATATTAAATGTAATGTAATATGACTATCTGATAAATTGAATTTAAACAGAAGAGAGTTGTAACTCTTTATATTAGCACTAATAGCAATATATCTGCTATATATTTTATACTAATGTGCTACCTTTATGAGTTTAATGGAGGACCTTTTTGATAATCTTTGTAATATTTGGTGAATGTTTCACTTTTAGAAGTCTGAATAGATGTATATTTATAGATGTGTCTTGCAGGTGGCTCTATTTTGTTGTTGCTTCAGTAACCATTAACAGTGCTATATATTCAAATATTATTTAAGAGCTAATTTGTATGTTGTTAAGGATTTTATGGCTAATTGTGATTGTTATATGTCAAAAGTTTTATGTTTTTGTTTAATTCTTTCCAAATTGGTGTGTTAATATGTACATACCTATTTAACTTGGTATGTTGGGATCCTGCTGCTTTAAGTGATTATGACTTTTTGTAAGTATGGGCACTATAAGTAGTGATGGTAAATCATCAGCCACTACACCTGGAAAAAGCTTCAGAGTGGTGCAAAACATTGACCACACCCGCTTTTTGTAAGGGATGCACTTACTTGCTATATTACTTGAGTCCGTTTACTACTTTGTCTGTTTTTTATTATAGTAAAATGACCATTTATTGGAAACCGAACTGATGGTTATTTGGTGCTACTGGAGCAAACTTCTTTTTACTTTGGCAAGAGATATTATGTCAACACTTTACAGGGCATTTATGAAACCACAGCTGGAGTCCTGTTACCAGCTTTGGACACACAGAAACAGAAGTTTACGGCAGATAAGGGCACTCAAGCCCACCTGTTTTGTAACTATCATGACATAGTGAATTCCAAATTAGACTAATGGTCAAATTTCTTTTGTGTATCAAAACACTTAGTTCAATTCCCTCAGAACATATCATTAATAATCTAATGGTTATGATCTCTAGTTTTCTGTTTGCCCCTTCTTATTTGATTGATTTAAAATCAAATAAGAAGGAGCAAACAGAAAACTAGAGGTCAAAACCAGTAGCTTATTGTTGATATGTTCAAAGGAAATTGAATTGTTTTTTGATACACAAAGGAAAATAGTGTCATGAAATGGCTTAACAAAGTATATGATTAACTCAGGCAGCTTCCATGAATTTACAAAGAGGCTACACAGGTATTTTTCTTTGGGTGGGCTCAATCTGAAGTTACTACTGCTGATTAGGTAGGAGCCTTTGTAAAAGGTGAAAAGCCTTCTTCCAACATAAACTCTGATGTTCTTATATATCAGAAAAGAGGCTGAAAACACAAAGGATTTCGGAACCAGGACGGAGAACTGGTTTGACTTTGGGATGTGAACCACTACCAGGGCATAGAGGGAATGGGAATTGATTAAAAGATTCAGGACTGCTAATATGAGATCAAAGCTTCTCAGAGCTGGTTTCCTCAGCACTGCAGTGGATATAAGAGCAACAATGACAGTAGACAGTGTGCCTGGTACTTGGCACTGGAACAAATTTTAACTTAGCTGATCATTTGGTAAAAGCAACTGGTGAATACTAGGAACCAGAACCAGAGGCAGAATAAAGTTTGGTGACAAGTATGTAATGTTTACTATGCCAAAGTATGTTTTCAGAGCTGGAGTCTTGTCCCTGCAATGCAATCCATAATCCAAGGGAAGACATTTTTTGTAGTGTACTGCAGAGCCAGCCAGGATGAAACAGAGTGACCTGCCTTAAACGACATGTCACAACCAACTGTGTGATAAAAATGCTTAATTGCTATTAAATTATGCTGTCATCTGCAAAATACTGCAGCATTTTGCAGTAATACTGCAAGATACTGTGCTACATCGTAGCTGATGCTTCATGTTCTAGCCCTTAGCCTGCAGATCAAAGGAAACTGATACTTCATGTCTGATTTTATAACCTATGGACTGAATATCAGAACCTTGGTGGGGAGATTTATCAACAGGAGAGGCATTTCTGGACTTCATTAAGAACTTTTTCTTTTCTTGTAACTTCCTTGGCATAGCCTTGTAGAAAGTGTAAGCCTTCACAATTTCAGTAAGGGTGCTGGCCAAAAATAGTCTACCCAGTAACTGTGGACATGACTAGTAAGGCCTTTTACACCTTAATAGAGCTCATGCCCATTTGAAAGATTCAGTTTTGAAAAGTTATGAAGTCAAAGAATCCAAGATATTTAAAACAGATGCTCAATATGCGGAGCAAATATAGAACATGGTATCAGGAACAAAAGGGTACCACTACTGAACATAACAAAAGTGTATTTTAACAAAAAAAAAAAAAAAAAACAGTTCCTGTGGAAATCAGGGCAGAACTGAGAGTTGCTAATATCCTCAGCGGAAAAGGCAGATCTGACCTTTCAGGGCACCAGATGCAAGGTACAAAAAATACATTTAAAACTTATACAATTCTGAAGACCAGTTGGGAGAAATGTAGATTTTGTAAGTATGTGGTGATGAATGAATCCATTATGCTAGAATATTAATTTCAGAACAGTGTTGTTGGTTATTCTCCCTTTTCCTGGTTCTAGGTCAAGCAAAGCAAGATGTAGGACTGACTCACCTTGTATAGCACAACAATAATAATGGCCAGTAGTAGCAGACCCCCAATGCTGCTTCCAATTATCAATGGCAAAGGGTTATTCTCTTCAGTGATTATCACCTCAGTGGTGACCTAGAGGGAAACAAACAACAAACAAGGACTATTAGAGGCAGTGTACAATTCTACAATACCCATCAAATGATATATTACAGTAATTGATATGTTTGTTAGTTACTGACAAGGAACAGCACAAGGAAGCTCAGCACATGGAACCAGTGTGTGTGTGTGTGTGTGTGTGTGTGTGTGTGTGTGTGCGTACATGTGTGTGCTTGTTTATAAGAATAAAGTACAAGTAAAAAAGCCTTGGTACAATATAAACATAAATAAAGAACAGAGAATATATGGAAAAAGTGTTACAACAAACAGAGAAAAAAACATAATGCAGGTAAAATGTAACTGGTTAAATAGGACCAAGTATTCAAACAGAGTTCAGCTAATACACAAATGATTGTTACAAGTATCACAGTGACTCAAGCATGATTGCATTTACAAATGAATAAGGATTTGCAGCAAATAATGAAAAGTAGCATCTCAGGTAGGGCAGAGTGCACCGACAGAGGGCAAGGGATAAAAAAAGTGATGAAGGGAGAAAACAAGAAAAGGAAAGAAGTGGCAGAGAAGGAGAGATAGTTGCAGGTGCATGGATGGGTTGGCAGGTCATAGTGGAGCACTTTTAAAGAGAATAAGAAGGAAGAAGAGGACGGGGGACATGCAGGGCTCATGATAAGTTGTGACAAAGGTGAAGTGGCAGAAAGAAAAGGAGAACTATGCAACTATAGTTTTATCACGGGATAGAGAGAAGGATCTAGAGTTGGAGGTGTTAAGGGTGCATGAGGAAGGGAGATAAATGAAATGGAGAAAGGAGATATAGCAGGAGGATGAAGCTCAATCCAATCAAACCCAAGTCAAGTGGAAGGAAATGATCATTTCATAGTACACATTTTATTTTGTATTTACTTTTAATTTTGGTCCAGAAAAGGTTCACTGAGATGTAACATGTATTTGTTAGGTGCTTCTTGTGTTGTGTAATACATGGTGATATTTTACCAATGGGGATACTTAACCTGGGTACCAGGGAACCTCCTTTATTTATATGATGTGCCAAAGGATCTTTAACTTAAACCAGAACAGCCACCAAGCTGGGTAAAAATCAATGTTTTATATTCTATCCATAGGACAGCATCTCAGCAGTGCAGCAGTCCCATAGTGCTGCACTACAGTGTTAGTAGTGGCACCAGACCAATTTCCTGGTGTTGGATGGAAACCCACATACTATAGCCCTTAAGAATAATTAGAATATTATTGTATTTACAAGCATACAGCATAAGTTTAAAGATTCACAGCATACTGCAAATGTTTAAAAGTTTACTTTCGGAAGCACAAGCTGAGCACTTTATTTCTGTTCTGCACATAAGTTGCTGAATTCCTCTGTCCTGCCCCTGCTAGGCTACGTACTGCCCCTGCCAGGCTATCTCCCCCACCTGCTTTAAATTCATATTCCTTGCTCTTTTCTCAGCTCCCCATTCCGAGATCATGAGGGCCAGAGAAGCGGGCCTCCCTGAATCCTTGCAAGGAGCTCACCCCTAATTTGGTGCACCACAGGTATGGCTTTACAACTGCTGTGGATGCTCATTCAGGCTGAAGTTCCACACCGACACTTTGTGTCAGCTACCCCACCACCCTTGGTGAGCCACTTTCTTTATAAGGTAGATCACGTGCCTGAAAAAAAACAAAACATCAGGCTGCTTTCCCACTTGTTAGAAGGGGAGAAAAGGGGGAAAAGGAAAGTCCACAGGAAATGAAGTCTTTGTACTTTAAAGCTGCCTCTCCTGATGTGTGGTTATAGGAGTAGTAATTTTGAATCAAATGATGGGGGAGCCTCCCATCATTTGATTCAGAATTATGCCTGCTTTCCCACTTGCAGATTATTTTCTCCCACCTGTAGTGGTTGCTATTTCTACAAAGACGCACTAAGACATTAATAAATCACTGAACCGAGATGCTGCCTCTCTACCTATTTCTTACTGCTTCTCTCCTACCCACAGTGTCACTCCCTTCCTCCATCTACCACAAAGAGCAGATGGTCAATAAGTCATCTAGCATCCAGTCTGCCCAGCCTTCAACCTTTATAACTTCACCTGATGAGCTCCCCCCTGCAGTCAAACTACTCATATGGATGGTTGGCTCCTCAATTCCACCACCCAGCTTTCACGCTGGCCTATCAACCTTAAATTCATCTTTCCAGCACTCCCCTGCAATAGTTGCTAAGCCTCCTTATGCTACCTACAAGCCTCAGCTCCACAAGCAATTCACCAAGCTCTTGGTGACCCTGTAACTCCTAATGTCTGGGCACGTTAAACCAAACCCAGGGTCCACCCCACTCTCTACTCACCAGCTCCCACAAGGCCTAAAAGTAGTGCACCTTAATATCTGTTGCCTACTACATAAACTAACCTTGCTCCAATCTACAGTCATATCTCTAAGGCCTGACATCTTGATCCTCTCAGAAACCTGGCTAAAACCTCATAATAAGGATGCTAAAATTGCCATCCCAGGCTACTACAATCATCTGCCATGACTGCCAGGCAACACGAGAGGCAGTGACATAGCTATGTACATCTTATCCACCCTCCAGTTTACCCCTGTCAACCTACCCTTGACCACAAAGTCCATCGACGCACTGCTAATCAAGTTCTCCCTCCCCCACACTACCCCCATATACATAACTGGTTCGTACTGATCCTCTGAGTCATCCTTGTCTTCTATCCTGGAACACCTGAGCACTTTGAAAACTAAAGCATCAGGGTTGGGGAGCTCCACATCCTTGGGGATTTCAATTTAAACTGGCTCTCTTGTGCTACTTCAAAAGTTTGAAATCAGGTGGCTGCTGTAAGCCTGACACAATAGATCACAGACCTAACACGTCTTAACCACAAATTGCAGAATCACTCTCTGCTCGACTGGGCCCTTACCTCATGCCAACACCGGATAATTGCCTCAGACCTACCACCTGACTCCCTAAGTGACCACTACATGATATACGTGGTAAGAAAAAAATTTTCCAGCCCAAGAACCCCCTCTCAGAATCATCCTTTCCCATTCATTCAAATCCCTGGACCTTAACTCACTCCTAAATGACCTGGCTGCCACAGACTGGTTGCACATACCTCAGGCTGCATCTATTGACTCTGCACTAGGGTATTTCAAAACCAAGTTCCTAGACATCTGGGACAGATATGCCCAGCTCAGACAGACTCATGTGAGGGTGGCTCACCTGCCATGGATCACAGCTGATATTATGACCCTAATCAGAGCCAGAGACCATACATGGAAGTTGCTAAAAGCCTCAAACTCTATTGCAGCACATGCTAAATATCACTCCTTATGCAATGCCTACATTAGGGTAATCTGGCAGGCAAAAGCTAACTTCTTCAAAGCCACCATCCAATCCAACTTAAACCACCCAGAAAAATTCTGGAAGGTGGTTAAATCACTCCTCTCCCCACCCTCTGAGCCCCCAACCCCAGTTCTGGATGTAGGCGGTTCCTCCATGATGGACCCTCTTGAAGTGGCCTCTGAATGTAACTTGTTTTTCACAAACTGCACCTCAGCCCTTTAGTGACACTCCCTCCTTACCAGAAAAAAAATGCTCCCTCCCCCACCGCAGCTCAAGCAAATTCCACCGCCTCCACCTTCTCCTTTGGTCAGGTCTCCCCGATGGAAGTTTACAATGCCTTGATTGCTCTAAATCCAGAAAAGGCAAAGGTCCCACTGGGCTGGATACCAAATTGCTCTTTCTAACTGCTCCAGCCATCACTATCCCCTTAGACACTCTTTTCAACCTCTCCTTCTCCCTAGCTTCTGTCCCATTGGAATGGAAGCATGCAACCAGGTAACTACCACCCAATCTCCCTTCTCCCATCAATGGCAGAACTCCAGGAGCACCTCATACTCTCTCAAATTTTCTCATTTCTCAACTCCTCCTCCTCCTTCTTCTCTCCCTACCAGTCTGACTTCAGGAAGTTCCATTTCACTGCCACCTCCCTCCTACAGCTCACTGATTCCATTTTTGGTGGTATGGACATGGGCCACACCACCTCAGCTGTTTTCATTGACCTGGCAAGGGCCTTTGACATGGTCTGTCATGCAATACTCCTGGAAAAGCTCACTCATGCTGGGCTCTCTGCCTTGGCCATCAGCAGGTTCCACTCCTACTTGGTAGTCCGGTCCTGATCTGTCAAAATTGGTAACTCCTTACTTTCCTCCCTCTAAATCACCAGTGGTGTCCCCAAGGCTCAGTCCTTGGCCTGCTCCTTTTCTCCACCTTCCTAAATGACCTGTCCAAGGTCTGCCTACATCCATCCTTTCACATATATGTAGACAACATGGTTCTGTATACGTCAGGCCCCTCGACTGCTGATGTGTTGACCAGGCTACAGCAGGACTTCAACTGATGTTCATCTTTGGTTTCATGCAAATCAACTTTTTCTAAATTCCAAGAAGACAGTCTCAATGACCTTCAGTATGAGGCAGAGACTCTCTCAGCTCTCCACCATCCCCTCCTTCCACACCTTGGATGGGACTACACTGGAGGCTTGCTCCTCCTTTGGATACCTCAGGGTCTGGTTTGACCAGCACCTCAACTTTCCTGTACATGTTGATGCCATCCAAAAAAAGCTACACCCTAAGCTGCGTTCCCTATTTTGCAACTGTGGTTGCATCCCACTGCCAGCCTGCCGCTCAATTGTACAGAAAATTATCCTCCCTATCTTTGACTACAGGGATGTAGTCTATAGTGCCACTCCCAAATCCACTCTAGCCAGGCTGGACTTCCTCTTTCACTCTTTCTGCCATTTTGCTGTTGATTGCCCCTCCTCTACACTCAACTTCACCATCTACCAGACTCCCAAACTCCCTTCACTCCAGGACCACAGACTGGCCCACTGTGCATGCCTCACTGCCAAGTTCTGGTCCCAGTCCATGCCACCCTACCTGGCCACTACTCTAACTGCTCAGCCCCCCCCCACCCCCCGCGTACCACCTCAGAAACATTCACACTCACCTCCTGGAAATGCCACACATGTCCTCCACTGTGGATCAGGCAGCCTTTAGACATTGTATGCTCAAACTATGGAACTCCCTCCCTGCTGACATCTGGCTCATGCTTACATCCCAACACCTCAATCTTCCCATCAAAGTACACTTCTCCTCCACCTGTGCTTGCAGCAATGGTCTAGGCTGAATGTATGCTGACTGTTAAGCTCCTGTCTGTGTCGACACACCTACCTACTATCTTGCTGCACACTTGTTTTTGATGCTATTTCTGCCTTTTGTTGTCTCAATTTCCCTGCACTACTGTTTGTATTGTATTTGTCTGCTTCTTGTACTTTTTACCAAATTGTCGATTGTATATATTTTATCTTCATTTACACCCCCAAGACACACCTGGAATCGAGCAGTATTCTGCTCAGTGTGTCTTCCTGGTAAAACTCTTACATAAATTAATAAATAAAATGCTTTCTAATCTTCCTGGCCCATAGATGAGCAACAACATACAAGGCACTTACTGCCCCTCTGTTAGTGCTATTTTTTATTCTAACTCTAGGCTATTGTCTTGCTGTTCTAAACTCCTATGTAATGACTTGATGATTGTCTGCCTCCCCTCAATGTTTTCTGTTCTCTGAGCCTGTATGTAACTCATGCTGTTTTACCCACTGCTGGAGCATGTTGCTCTGGTTTTTGTAACCACGATTCTATATTTGTTTCATGTATACCTTTGTAACTCTCACGGGTCGCACCTGAAAATAGGCACTTGGCTGTCTAGTGTGCTTGCCTGGTTACCAAAAGCAAATAAATAAATAAATACTGAGCTGATCACACTGTTATCGATGTAGTAAAAGTATGACATCTGTTAACAAATGTGCTGTTGCCTGTTTATAAGTCATGTGGCTTTGGAATGGCTCTCTACTCTCTGGAGCCTCATCCGTTTCTATAGGTTGACTATAGCCCTGCAACATACTGCCAGTCTGTCTATACCCAACTGCCATAAGGTGTTCTACCACTTTAAAGGCCTCTTGTTAGTTATTGCATTGATCAAAAATAAGTTACTTTCTGTCATGTTTGTTGTGTTGCAGTCTAATTATGTTTTTGTTCTATGATACTCCTACAGTATAACTCAAATGTATCTTTCCCTATAAATTAAAGGAAAACAATATGTGAGGCAAAACCAGACTGATGGTCAGTTCGGTTCCTGCTTTGCCTTCACAGACCTTGCAAACATCCTGTTTAATTATTCAGCTGAAACTGTACAACCCTTGCTTGTTTAAATCTCATATTGGGTGACATTCAGTTCCAATAGAAATGTATGTAGTTGGATATTAAAAGTAAAGGGGTTTTAGGTTGTGCCCACCAGTGGTATTAATAAACACAAACAGTGTAAGGTGATATTTAAAAGTTGCATTGTCTTTCAATGCATCCACTTTGGTATGAGCAACATCTGTGATAGGTAAGTGTGTATAAAACAGAACGGTTTCATCATCATTGTTTAGCTGATCTAATTAGAAACTGCCAACATGATATGTTTTGGTGTTGCCTGCCAAAGCAGTTTTTTTTCATTGCAGTCCCTCCTCATAAATACTCTTCATCATTTGTGGTTTGAATCTACATAAAGAATGTTGTTTGCCTTAGATCACAAATGGTGGACTTTGGGCATATTCAGCTGACACTTTTGCTACAGCATCTACATTTCTGAGTCTATCAGTGGCAATTAATTTTGTAGAGAGTTATGTTTTTCTCTTCTATGACAGCCAAAGCAAAAAAAGAGCAACTGAGTTGTGGCTTAGATATCAAGCTGTGTTTTAACCACAAGACTGAACAGGCAATACAAGCACTGACTGGAGAGTTAATGAAACAGTGGGATCTGCAACTGCTGTTGAGTACAAGAGAGATTTGTAATAATGAGGTATTGTATGTTATAATGAGTGAGCACTATATTACATCATCTCTGGCGGAATAAATAAAGGGGTGGAAAGGGCACACTAGATGGGCCTGAGGGTCTTTTTCTGTCAACAAGATTCTATGATATTCTCTGGCAGCTTGTCCTAGAGGCTAACAAACTTCTCAGCAAGAAAGTCTTCTAATGTTTTCTCTTACCCTGCCCCATTGAAGTCTCCATTCTTGTTCTGATGTCCTATTCTTGTTCATACAGCTTCCCCCTTTTCTACTTTATGAATCCCCTTCAACCTTCTAAATACTTTGGTCATATTTATCTTGCCCATTTACATTTAAAACTTATTGGCCCGGATATTCAAACTGTGCCAGCATGTGGCACAAGCCTGGACGCTGCTCAACTTGGTTGCGCAGTGGTGTGGCCTGGGTGATATTCAACAGAGCTGCGCTATGGTGCAGCAACTTTGAATATTGCACCCTTGCCACCCCCACTGTGCGTGGCGCAGTGGCACTGCACCAGCGCAAGTGGCCAGCGTGGAGCATGGAGATGCACTAGCGCAAGTGCCATTGCGCCATGCACAATACCTGTGATATTCAAAAGGGGACATGCAAATGGGGCCATAAGTTATGAAAGGTGCACATGGGGCCATTTGCATGTCATTATGGACCCATTTGCATCCCATTAGCATGCAGGTGCGCCGATCCCCTACGACATGCGCCTGGCGCCCTGCCAAGCAGCAGCCATCGGGGACCGATGCCCCCTGCAGCCCAATCGCGGGCATTTGTCTAAATAAAAATCCCCCTCTAATAATCTTGGTGGTCCAGTGGACCACTATGTGCCCGATCGTGGGCATCACTATAATACCCCCCATCCAAAATCCCTGGTGGTCCAGTGGACCGTATTCTGCCTGATCGCAGGCATCTGTAAAACATATAAAATGACTAATTACCCTGGTGGTCTAGTGTACCCCCCTTTCCACCCGCCCTCTGAGCCCCACCGCCCCGGTCCCCCCTACCCGGTCAGCCAGTGGGCAGCAGCACCCCACCCGCCTGCCGCCCCGCCGCCCGCTGACTGACAACTTTCGGTAGGGCTGCCTCCCATTGGTTCTGGCGTGAGATCAATGGTGTGCAGCCATACCGTACTACACATTCAGATATGTGAATGAATCATTCACATATCTGGAATAATAATAATTACAATATAGACTACGCACCTATTGGCTCATGCCAGACCAGCGTGCAGCCCTAATGAAGCTGGCAGTCGGCAGGTGGCGGGGTGGCAGGAGGTGGTGCTGCCACCGCGGCTGACTGGGGTGGGAGCAAGCGCAGGAGCTCAGTGGCTGGGTGGAGGGGGTATACTGAACCACCATGACGGTGGTTGTTTTATATGTTTTACAGATACTCCGCGATCGGCAGAGGTGTCCACTGGACCACAAGGGATATTGGTGGGGGTGATTTCACCAGATGCCCGCGATTGGGTAGTGATCGGACCATGGGACCACCAGGGATTTTGGATGGGGGGGTTATTATAGCGATGCCCATGATCGGGCACATAGCGGTCCACTGGACCACCAGAGATATAGAAGAGGGGGTGTTTTATTTAACCAGATGCCCGTGATGGGGCATGAGGGAGTGTGCCACCAGGTGGGGCAGGAACTCGGAGTGGCCACCCACAGGTGGCTGCTGCTGTGTTGCACACTGCATTGCGGCAGCTCACCTATTGGGGCCATCATTTATTCCCTTTTTTTGGCTTAACTTTGTGCAGGCACAAGTAGGGGTTGCGCATGCATGGCTCTGCACATCCCGGGCTGAATATCGGGCTGTACAGGTTATGCATGGGCACGGCCCCCCCCACCTGTGCCTACATACATTACTGATGCGCTCCAGCACATCGGGATTTGTGCGGCGCACTTTTCCCTTTTGAATATCGCGCCGGGGTGCATCAGTGGGTTGTGCATGGTGCAACACTGTTGCACCATGTGCAACCCTTTTGAATATCTGGGCCATTGTATCTTCCCCAGTCTTTTCTGCTAGTTCAGTTCCTCAGGCTATTCTTGTTGCCTCATCCTATATACTCTATGCCTGTAACCCATGTTTTTTGTCTGCCATAAG
Organism: Neoceratodus forsteri; assembly: GCA_016271365.2. Taxonomy (NCBI): domain Eukaryota; kingdom Metazoa; phylum Chordata; order Ceratodontiformes; family Ceratodontidae; genus Neoceratodus; species Neoceratodus forsteri. The sequence goes on along the minus strand of JADMNL010000026.1, from coordinate 283,367,323 downwards.
TTTAATTTAAATAAATGCATGCAACTTACATGCTCTTTTGTATCAAATAGCTTTACTTTAGGATTTAGGCAAATGTTCTGCTTCTGGCTCTCAAGCATTGTCTGCGTTGAACATTGTCAAATGGTTGGGACACTAAATAGATTCGATATGGAGATTCTTAGGAATAAAACTTCAACTGGCTTTAAACATGCACTAAATTGATATCTTCAGGGTGAAGAGTGATGATGGATATTGCTCTGAAACAAGGAATGGCCACAATAATTCTAAGCTTTATTCCATCCTAGCTAGTCAAGTATAAAACCTAATATAATTCTGGTAGAGGCATGGAGCACTCATGACTCCTAAAGGTACAACTGTGCAAAACTGGAATACAGAGAAAGGACAAAAAAAAAAATAGTGTGCGCACACCGAATACTTTTAGTTTGATAGATCTATTGGTGCACAGGACAGAGACATAGAAACATAGAAATTGAAGGCAGATAAGGACCGCAAGGCCCATCTAGTCTGCCTATTTATTTTTCTACCTTATGAATGTGCCATCAGCCTTTGCTCTGTCAATGGCTTATCTATTCATACTCATCTGTATTGCTCCCTTATGCCTATCCCATGCCTGTTTGAAGCTCTGCACTCTATTCATATCCACCACTTCCTGAAGTAGGCTGTTCCATGCATTCACCACCCTTTCTGTGAAAAAGAACTTCCTCACATTACCACTTAATCAGCCTCCCTCTAATCTCATGCTGTGTCTTCTTGTCCTGCTATTTTTCTAGAAACCACTGACCAAACACCCAAACCAAGTATAATTAGCCATACTATATGTCTGAGCATCACTTTCACTTGTTTTGGTTTTGCTATTATTTTTAACCATACATTTCACTGTTTGTCGCACATTCTTAAATGGCTACTAGCCCCGATTAACAGTCCTTCAGCTATAAACAGAAGTAATGCTGGATCTAATCCCAGTGGAGCTTCACTAGTTATGCTACTCACTTTCATGTATTATATTGGTGTGGCAGTCCCAGTAGAGGTAGGACTGAGTAGGCAATTTAATGTTGCACCTCATGTTTCATCTGTTATTATCTCAGCCATCTTTGACACAGGATCCATAAAGTGGGATGAGAAATTCTCATGAGAAGCTCTCATTATCCTGTCCTTTTTTTAAAAAAAGATTGTGTTGGTAGGTTCACAGATATCAGGGGCCAAATAATCCAAAGGGAGCTTGAGCAGAAATGGATAGTTACCCATGCTAACTGGGCTGTGTGCCTAGTTTGTGGGTAGGGTCTACATTCAGAGACCCCCACAGTGTAGGCAAAACCTGTTGGCATCCAAGCAATAATATAATGCTGCACCAATGCAAATGAGGAGTCTCCAACTGCATACTGATGCAGAGGCAAATTTAATGCTTTGCATTGACAGTAAATGGCACCCAAAGGGCCACTATTTAAACTTAGTGTTGATGGGGCACAAGTTGCCTGTCCCCACACTCTGAACCCCTGTCCAAGTGAAACAGTGGATGCTCTGGTGTCTAGAGGCAACCCCTACCCTCTGATGCCCCATTCTGAGACTGGTAAAGCCTATTCCTGTGTCAAGTGGTATTCAATGGCACCCCCTACCTTGGTCATTCATCCCATATGCCCTCAGGACATCACTGGTGTCTGGGGGTGCACACCACTTGTTACTTACCTCTCCTAGTGAACCCATTGATATCCTGGTGGCTAGTGGAACCCCACCCACTGATCACCCCTCCTGGTGAATCCATTGATGTCCTGGTGGCTAGTGGAACACCACCCACTGATCACCCCTCCTGGTGAATCCATTGATGTCCTGGTGGCTAGTGAAACACTCCCCACTCAATGATTACCCCATCCAGTGCATCCATTGCTTCTCTGGTGTCCAGTGGTACTCTCAAATGCTGAGCATCTATCTGAGTGCTGACACAGTGTCCCAGGTGGCTAGCAGACTCTCATCACTGGTCTCCTAGCCTGGATAGTTCCCTGACTCTCTGGTGTTCAATGGCAACATCCCTAACCGCTGGTCACCACATGGACCACCAAATAGTGGTGGTGTCATAGCCCTCCACCTGCTCAGCACCCACCCAGTACACCCCCAGCCAACCTCCCCATACCTGTGATGTAGGGCCATGCAAGGAGCCCAGTATGATGAATGGCACAGCCCTCCACTCAATAACATGGCCACCCGCCACATGGGATGATATTGAACATGTGTGGCAGGGAGGTCTTGTCAGCCCCAACCTAATAGTTTTCTTTGACTAGGTAAGAAAGGTAGTAGATAAGGGCAGCACTGTGGATTTACTCTACTTCAATTCCATCAAGGCTTTTGACTTAGTGCCACACAGAAGACAGCTGAAAAAGCTGAAGAACTTGGACACAGCAAAGGATATAGTTAGATGGTTGAAGTAGAGAAAGCAGAGGGTGGTGGTAGATGGAGTCAAGAGAGGAAGGTGATGAGTGAGTGGTGTGCTGCAGGGATTTGTCCTGGATCCCATCCTCCTCAATATGTTCATCTGTAACATTGCAGAAGGCATCGGGGGGGGGGGGGCAAGTTGTGTCATTTCAAAAATTTACAAAGCATGTGCTCATTCATTGAAGCACTCAGTTGGGCTGCCAGCAATTGAAGTGGGTGGAGGGCTGTACCGGTGGCCTGATCATGGTACGGGGGAGTGGGGTGGGTGCTGATAACAGGATGAGGGGTCCATTAGGCAACAGGAAGTGGACATTTAATTAAGGATTGGGGTGTGGGGGATGATGAGTTAACTGGGTGAGGGTTCTTTACTATTTTGGGCTGGTGATTGGCCAAGCTCATTCATTGAAGCTTAGTCAGGCTGTCGGCCATGGAGGAGAGTGGAGGGCTGTGCCAATGGCCTGAGCAGGGTATGGGGGGTAGGGGGGAGCTGGGTGGATGCTGATGACACTGTGGAGGGAGGTGCTCCTCTAGACACTAGGGAGTGGGCATTTAATTAAGGATCAGGGGCCCAGGGTATGGTGGATGATTAGTTAACTAGGGGGGTCTTTACTAATTTGGGACATTGATTGGTCAGGAGAGGGGACCACTAGAGACCAGGGAGAAACTTTATTGAAAATTTGAGCCAGTGGTCCATGATCACATTGTGAAATTGATTGCTCACAATGGTGGCAAAATTTCACCTGTAAGTGAAATTTCACTTGCTCGGGGATAAAATTTTGCTCACATCAGTAGATGAAATTTCACATTTTGCCCTTGAAATATTTTGCGAAATGCACAAATTAAGCAAAATATTTTGCCAGGCAAAATTTTCCAGCTTTGCACAATACTACCTCACATTCCCAATGAATCACATGAAATGTTGGTGTTGAAGTGCCATCCCTCCTCTATTTGAAACACAAAAGCTGTCTCTATTCAGTAGACCACAGTGCTGTTATTTTGTCTCTCTGCTATCCCCAACCCACATGAACTATTTTGTTTTGCTCTGTGCTAACTTCTGGTTTAGCTAGCTCAAAGGGAAAAGAGCTCTGAGTCGTGCCGGGGCACAGAGGTCAAGTACTGTTAGAGCCATAACAGCTGCTTTCAGTTACTCCAGATGGCACTATGAACTTTCTAAACCCGTTCTACAAACCAGTAGCTCTGTCCCCTGCAGCCTCCCTCTTTCTCAAAGAAGCAGCTGTCCTCTCAAATGTGGTTGTTTCTGTGATGTCAGGGCTAAAGGCTTGCTGTGCTTGGGTTAGTGTATCAATTTCTGACTATGGTTCTCCATTCATTTTTATCTACAAAATGCTGTGTTGTAATGAGACTGCATTTCTTTGGCAGAGTTTAAAATTATATTCTTTTGTCTTTCTCTCTCCCAGTTATGTGTGTGTGTTGGGGGGGAGGGGAAGTGTACAGTGATTTACTCTTGGCTGTAGGGTTCATTTGTTGACCCTTTCAGGACCTATCTTTTTGCAGAATCATGGGGGTTGTAAAGCTCCTCCACCTACAGAATCATGGGGGTTGTAAAGCTCCTCCACCTACAGAATCATGGGGGTTGTAAAGCTCCTCCATCTACAGAATCATGGGGGTTGTAAAACTCCTCCACCTACAGAATCATGGGGGTTGTAAAGCTCCTCCACCTATCATATTTTATATAAACATTAACCAACCAATGTTTTAGGGGTTTTCTGGGATGGCAAGGAGCATTATAGGGGGCTGTTAAGAAATAATAGTGGTGTCATCTGCAACACCTTGGTATCCCAGAATGCAAACCTCTCATAGGGCCAAAATGAGGGACACTGCCCATTAAAATCAGGAACAAATGCTCAACATCATGGACACCACTTTTACTTGATGTATAACATACAATAGTGTCACAAGTTTTACATCTATTCAAATGCACACCACAGTCTATCTTATGGTGACATCATGTCACTGCCATTAATACATACAATATTCTCTTGTAAAAGGCATGCATAAGTAAATCAACAGTTCATTTGCTGAACAGAATTGCACAAATAAAAACTGTGACTGAGCTTATTCTGAATCTTAAGCTTAACACATTCAATAAGACACTGTGCAAGCACACTTTCACGGTTTATAATCTGTGTATTTTATCACAGATATCAAAGCATCATATGACTCCCAGCAATTAGTTCTGCTGGAAAGACAAACACCATCAGAGCAAAAGTTAAACATTTTTATAGGGTGGCAGTAGCAGCCACTGATCAAGAAGAACTTGAACAATCTTAAAAGAGATTTTAATTTAAAAACAAAATGATCAGAAGTAGAGTTTGCAGACTGCCATCATTCACCCAGTAATGCCCCACCTCAAGAACACAATGGATTTTTCTTAGCTCACCAAACTGCAATGTATGAGCAACAAATTGTGGTCCCCACCTTTTTCCACTCAGAAGCCCTTTGATCTCATGGTGGGGTGGCCCGGAGGTACACGTTTGTATTAAACCAAACTTAATTTTTAATGGTATAATACTCTAGTACCAAAATATTTATGGGTAGTAAAGAGAAAATATATTATTAATATTCATATTGTTCTAACTACCTTCTTGACTTGCTAACTTGTCTCACATACCACCTCACCCCTTCTCCATATTTTAAGATCCAGTGTCTGGGAATGTTTCTGGAGAATATATACTGCACTCATAATGGGAAAAAGAAAACATGTTCTTCAACCCTGGGCATACACACTCTAACCACTGTGGAGACTAATGATTTTATCTGTGTAATGTTTAATTTCAATTTTCCTTGCATTAGTAAGACCTTCCAGATGGGGCAAAGCAATTCTGAGTTGTACAATTAGGGGTATATTTCATAACCTAGGATGATTAAGTGGTAGATATATTTTGGGGGTGTGAATTGGTCAACTCAGATTGTATTGTTTCTATGTTTCTATATATTCAGGATTTTCTGATGCTTGAAACTTAGAACCCATTTTTAAAAAGTGGAATTTTTCTATTTTGTATGGTGCTGTCTTCATTCTCAGTTATTGTGCACCAGGAGGACTTCCACAATTCTAGAGACACCCCATTAAAAACATGTTCTCAAGAGGATCACTAGATACAGTTCCTCCTACTTACGTTAAGCACCCCCTCCCATTATATAGTGAATATCATTTCATGCCCAGTGTCACACTCACTTTCTACTTTTGTGAAAGGGGCAGTAACTTATTTCCCATTAATGGCAGAAAGGCAAGAGACATTCACAATTTTTTAAACGTTCCAGTTTCATGTCTGACTCTTGCAGTAAGATGGCTGGGACCTTGCAAATATGATATGGCAGCTGCAGTAAGCACAGTGCTGCTTCTTTACCTTTCGGGTTCCCAAATTCTGAAGGAAAGCAGGTCAAGAGAACATCTTGTTCCAGTTCCCAAATAAGGAACTCCACTATTTAGGGAGTGACACTAGAATGGATTTGCTTAACAGAGACACATCTTGACCATAAACATAGACATGCCCATTACATGTTTGTAAGGATGTTTGGGTTCCCAAACTCAACTAAAACCAACTAGCTTATCATTCGCATGCTTGAAACTATTTTCTTTCTCTTCCACCAACCGATTTAAGACTAGTCTAGTCTTGTGAAACAATCCCGAATGGAACTGCGAATTGGGGGGTGTACATGGTGGGAGTTGTAGTCTTTCAAGTCGCAGACATCTCCGGCAAAACAGTAGGCATTGGCAAGACAACACATCAACATCAGAACAACAAAGAAAGAAGGACACATTTGTGGCAACCCGCTGTATCCCACCTACCCTCAAATGCCTTCTATCCTAGATCACAAGCTGGTCCTAAATCACAAAAAAACACAATCCATACTTTTCTCCAATCCACAAAACAAAAAAAGACAAATTCCACTCACTATCAAAACACACCCAGGAAATACCCTTGAACAAGTATTAAATAATTAAGTATGAAAGTGCCTTTGACACTGTGCCACATAGAAGACCATTGCACAAACTGGGGAATATGGGTGTGGGCAGGATAGTAGTGCGGTGGGTAGGTAACTGGCTGGACAGCAGGACACAGAGGGTGGTGGTAAATGGCTGTCACTCCACAGAGGGAAGAGTGACCAGTGGGGTACCACAGGGATCAGTGCTGGGACCGGTACTGTTCAATATCTTCATCAGTGACATTGCACAGGACCTAGAAGGCAGAATTTCACTGTTCGCTGATGACACAAAGCTCTGTAACAGAGTAGACACACCAGAGGGTGTAGACAGAATGAAAAGGGACCTGCAGAAACTTGAAGAATGGTCAGGGGTTTGGCAGTTGAAATTCAATGCAAGGAAGTGCAAGATAATGCATATGGGGCACAAAAACCCTGGCACAATATATCAGTTCGGGGATGAGGATATAGCATGCACCAAGCAGGAAAGGGATCTTGGAGTTATCATCTCTGATGACCTCAAGGCAGGGAAACAGTGTGACAAGGCAGCAGGTAAAGCAAATAGGATGCTGGGATGCATAGGCAGGGGCATCACCAGCAGGAAAAGGGAGGTCATAATTCCACTATACAAGACACTGGTGAGGCCCCACCTGGAGTACAGTGTACAGTTCTGGAGACCATACCTACGTAAGGACATAGACAGGGTAGAGAAGGTTCAGAGGAGGGCAACAAAGATGGTGCATGGATTGCATCACAAGTCCTATGAGGACAGGTTGAAGGCACTGAACATGTACTCCCTGGAGGAGAGGAGAGGAGGGAGAGAGGGGATATGATAGAGACATACAAGTATCTTACAGGGAGGAACAGGGTGCAGGAAAACACTATTTTAAGCGAAAAGATGTTCCAGAACTAGAGGGCATGGGATGAAGTTGGAGGAGGACAATTCAGAGGAAGCGTGAGGAAGAATTTCTTCACAGAGCGGGTGGTGGACAAGTGGAACACCCTGCCAGGAGGAAGTGGTGGGGGCTGAAACAATCACGGGATTTAAGAATGCATGGGATGAGACATAAAGGAATTCTGGAGGTCAGGGGTAAGGGGCAACAGACTTCCTGGAAAACATAAACTGAACTTACAAACTTAAATGGGCAGACTGGGTGGGCCATAGGCCCTTATCTGCCGACACTGTCTATGTATCTATGTATGTATCTATGTAACATTTCGATACCTTGGAATCACTTTTGATCAAGGACTTACCTTTGTGATCCACATTGATAACACAGCGAAAACGGTGAACCAGCGCATTGGTATCCTGTTCTGAAACTGGCAATTCCTTACCCAAGCTGCGCTGAGGATTGCCATCCAAAGCTCTGTCATCTCAATCATAGACTTTGGCTTAATTATCTATGGCTCTGCCACTACCACCTCGCTAAGGCACATCACAATCACCCTAAACAAGGCCTGTCGATTGCTCGCTGGAGCGCAAAAACGTACTCATATATGTGAGCTTTACACTGAAACAAGATGGTTGCAACTCTCAAATTGCATAAGCTATCTCACATGCTTGATGGCAAAAATATCCATCTTGGGCCTTACTCCGCCATGTATCCAAGACCTACTTTGCCCGAATACCAGCATCTGTTCCATCAGAAGATAGTAACACCAGCCTCTCCAGGTTCCCAGATGCCGGACCACACAGGGCCAAAGATCTTTTGCCTATCGTGCCCCTAGCTGGTAAAATGCCCTGAGCTCACCCATTACATCCTCCACTTCACTAGGAGCTTTCAAATCTATGCTTTACTCTCACCTCTCAGCCTCTAGCTTATGTGGCTCCCTTGACTAATGATTCTTCCCTCATGGCTGTTTTCACTGTTTTTCATTCTCCTCCTCTGCTCCTTTCTTGACAAAGGCATCTGAGTACCTCTAACTACTCTAAGTCTAATCCCCTCCCCATATCTCCTCCTACCCTTCCCACCTTTGACCATTCCTCCAATGTTTTTGTTTTGTTCTTTGGATGTACTGTATTATACTGACTTATTGAAACCTTTATAATTTGATGACCATTCTATGTAACATGTCTTGTTTGTTTTTACACTGATGACGTGGAACCTTTGTAAAAGAGCCATTGGCTAAAAGGTAATAATTCCTTGAACAATTCTCTCCTCCTTCCTCCTACTACTGTCTTTGTAATCATGTTTCCAACTCTCTTTCTATTCAGCCTAGAAAATCTACTGCTGGTCAATCTGCTTTTCTTAATGCTTCCCTAAACTTTGTTCCTCCTTTCCCCTCTCAGCTTGATCTGCCCCTTCTCCTTCCTCCCTAAAGTCCCTTCATTACAACTTTTGTTATCATACCTGCAACTGTCCACAACCATTTTCTCTTCATTCTCCTCATCAATAGTTTGCCCTGTTTATACTTTCCACTATTTCTTTTTATTTTTAAGCATGAGTCTATTTTACTTGTTTTTACTTACTACTTTGACAATAATATTAATAGCTCTGTTTCTCATGTCAGTATTTTCCTACAGTATTGTATTTGACTTCTTTTTTTTGTAGTTTTAGTGTTTAGCTACAGTGGCCTCCCCCTGGATGAAACCCACTTTTAAAGCAATCTGCAGTATGCTGCAGCAGACCTACTGAATAAAGTAATATAATTTAAATGGCAATTAGTCCCTTTTGTCATGCAGGAAACTGTGGCATTCACTTCATCCTGGTGGTGTCACATTTACCTGAATGACAAAGGGGACTAACTGCTATTGAAATTACATTGCTTTATTCAGTAGGTCTGCTGCAGCATTCTGCAGAGTGCTGCAAAAGGCTGCAAAATTGGGTTTCATTCTGGGGGACACCAATGTATATCCCTCTCCTCTTTTCCCCATGACACAACTGGAAATGAGTTATCAGCTCAGTATGTCTTTTCTGGATAAACTTAAAAAACACATCAAAATCACACATACCCCCCATAATGCAAAGCATTATGGGCTGTATATGCAAATCACCATAAAATATTATGCTGATTCAACTTTAAGCAGGAATGCATGGTGCCGAAAGGCCTCTCACATAGTCTGCATATGCACTAATGTTCTTTGTCTTTTAAAAAATAAATACATAAATAATATTCTAAGTTCAGACCCACCTGTATCTCCATTACTTTAAGTGATGTGGGGCTGATGATCATAAATTAGCTGGCATAATTTTTATTTCACAAACTAAGTACAAAGTACAATGTGGCACTTAATTTCAATTAAGCATGAAGGAATGATGGTTTAACCCAGGACTTTGTTTCTTTCACTTCTTTCATATTTTGGAGATGGATCTGAGGGGGACACTAATCACATTCATAGCCCTTGTGGTGGGAACACAGCTATTGGGCTTTTTCCTTAACTTACCACATCAGCATATAGTGCTACTCAGATTGGCTGTTTCCACAGGTGCATGACATCAGACACCATTTGGGTATAAGAAAACAAGGAAGTGATTGCTGGGGCTGATGGAGACAATGCAAAGAACTCTACCATTCTCCAAATTTAGGAGCATTTGTAGGTTGCTTGGGACTTCAGGACAGAAAGGTTGGATTTGTGAAATTTAAAAAAAAAATCAGGACAGTTGAAAGATAAGCTGGAATATGCCCCTACCCATATAATTCAGAAGGTCCACACAGAAGTAGATGTATTGACTCTAGGAAGGAGATTGTCAGATGAAAATTGTACAGGTAAGGTGGTACAAGTATTAATTAATTTATTTGTAAATGTCCATAGTGAGACTGGAATTTTGATGTTTTTCAAGGTGACTGTGCATTTTTTTGGGGGTACTGACCCAAGCCTTGTAACATGAAGTGAATGCCTTTTTTATATTTTAAAAAGGACATATTATGTTGGCCTTCAACACTTAATGGAATCTGACTTCTGGTTCTCAGAATGATGATCTTAGGTACTCTGACTAAACTCATGAATAAAAATGTCCATATGGGAGCATCTACTCTGGGAGACGCATCACCCAGATTCCCCATCAGCAATTTATAGGAATACTGTCAACATTTAGAATTGAATTCACTCCTGTCATAATGTCTTCTTGTCACTCATAAATTCAGGTCAAATCATTCTCACAAGTCTGCTGTCTATACATTTCTTGATTATTTACCATGTTGCAAGTGATTTCCAAAAAATAAATAAAGCAGTAAACAAAAAAACAAGGTCACAAATTGTGAGGAACATCCTTGGCTATGTATCATTATTGTGTAGACAATATCTGGATCATTAAAAATAAATAAATACATAAAATCCTATTTTGTAGCTAACTAAACAATGGTATATGCTGGGTAGCATCATGATACAGTAACTTAATACAGTATGTACCTATCATATTGTCACCACTCTGTGAGTAGTATATTACTTCACATATGTTTCCTTTGACTTTTTTCTCCCTTGATCAATTCCTATATTAGTGCCCATTTCATTATCGTGTCTGAGTAGCATAGTACAACATGAATTTTGTGTGCCACGTAGTTTACAGTCTCAATGTTGCACATATTAATTATTTTACACTGTAACCCTTTGAATCACAAAATCTGTCATGCACAGAAACATAGAAACTGATGGCAGATAATAACCTCTGAGTCCCTCTAGTCTGCTCATTTTTAATTATGAATACTTTTTCTGCAAACCCTACATGATCTACAGTACTGCCTATTCCACCCCTTCCTTCCTCCTAGGATTCCTTTGTGCCTATACCATGCATTTTTGAAACCCACCTTGGTTTTCAACCCCACTGCCTTCCATGGAATGCTGTTCCAGGAATTTACCACCCTTTTTGTAAGGAATGACTTCCTCACATCTTTCCTGAATCTACCTCCTTCCAGCTTTATAAATGATCCCTTGTTCTACATCACCTTTTCCTCTGAAACATATTTCCCTTCTGTACCTTATTAACCCCCACAAGATATTTAAAGGTCTCCATCATAGCCCCACTCTTCCTCCTCTACTTCAGGGTGTACATATTGAACTCTTTTAGTCTATATTCATAGGGTTTCTGATGCAGACATTGCAACATTTTGACAGCCCTCAGCTCTCTTGTCATTTTCTTTTTTTTCCATTAGTTCACCCTACTCATCATTCTTCTTTGACTACTCCTTTCTCACTTTCCTCATTTGGTACCCCTTGTCTCCTTGAATAACTTGCATCATGGTGGGACTCTCTCCCCTTGGGTTATCCCTACTGTCTATCTCAGACCGTTGTGGCCCACTTTCTGCCTCCTGCATTTCTTGTGTCACCTCCCTCAGCTACTTTAAATGTCCATTGAAGTTACATGTAAGCTGTCAAATGAGGACCACACTTCCGCCCTAGATGGAAACAATGCCATCACCTTGGTATAGGCTCATATCTTTCCAGGTTGTCCTACAGTCCCCAGTGTAGCTATACCTCTCCTCTCTGCATGATTCCTTCTACCATTACTTGAAGGCCCCGGTGTGGAGCTTCCTCTCATTCCTTATATAGTACAAGATGCACTCACTGGATGCATTTTTAACACATGGGAAACACAGGATCAATCAGATAAATTATCCAACTTTTTCATAAATGAAATTTACACATAGAGCTGACTACAGCAATTCATCTTTTACATTTAAGCCCATGAAACACCCTTATCAAGTTAACGCATTAGCAGTCATAGTGGCTCTGTCCAGAGTTTGGTTTATTCTCATGCTCATATTCTTTCTCTGTCATTTACCCCATCAGTTTTGCCTATCCCACCTGTCTTAATTCACTTCTCCATTTTCTTAATTGGTTTGGGTATCAAAACATTCATGTGAATTGGTACTTATCCCTTTCATATGCAGTAGAAATATGAGATATGCATTTAGTAATAAACTAAATCAAACTCCATACCTTTGCCTGATGGAACGTGTCATCCTCCTGGAAGTATTTTTTTTTTTATCATAGAGCAGCACTGCAGAACTGCTGAATTTGAATTTCTCCAAACTCTATATAAAGGCATAGAAGTTGATATATCATGTAGTGAAAGACGTGTAAGGGCATATTTGTTCACAGTTATAAGCTGAACAATTTATCCAACACTCATAGAACATATGCCTACTTCACAAGGTACTAAGTAAAAGTGATTCTGTATTTTGTTACACATATAATTACTCCATTTGCATATATGTCCTGGGTATTATTTGGTGCATGAGGCCCATGGACGAGTGGGCATCAGCTGCTTGGTTTTTCAGTAGATATATAAATGCATAAAACTGCCGGGCCCAGATATTCAAAAGGGTTGCGCCATGCGCAACAGGGTTACGCATGCGCAAGTCCAAAAATGCGCCATTCTGCGATATTCAGCAGGAGGCAGTTATGCCACTGACAACAGGTTGCTCAAAAGAGCAATGCAAATGAATGCATGCTCAACAGGAGGGGGGAACCATGCATAACCTCGCAGCAATATTCAATTCGGGTTATTACAGAAGAGTTATCGCAACTAAACCTGCACCTGCACAACCTTGAGCCAAAAAAAGGATCAGTTGAGGGCCACTCACAGGTGAGCTGCTGTATTGCAGGGCGCAACACAGCAGCTGCCACCACTGGCTGGCCCCACCCGTCCCTGTGCCCCCACCAGCCCGATCGGGGCAGAACATAAAACAACCCCCACCCACACATCTCCTGAAGCCCGATCGCGGGCATCACAGTTAAACCCCCACACATATCCCGAAGCCCGATCGCCGGGCATTACAGGTACATGAACCCCCACACATATCCAAAGCCCGATCGCTTGGGCATTACAGATACATGAACCCCCCACACATATCCGAAGCCGATCGCGGGCATTACAGTTCATGAAACCCCCCACATATCCCACAGCCCGATCATGGGCATTACAGGTATGAAACCCCCACACATATCCCACAGCCCGATCATGGGCAGGCGTGTATGAACCCCCAGTGCCCGATCACGGGCAGGGAATGCAACCTCCCCAACCGAATATCTCTCTGGTGGTCCAGTGGACTGTAAAAGCCATCGCGGGCAGAATGTCACATCACAACCCCCAAACATCTCCCTGGTGTCTAGTGTCCCCCCACCCACCCATGACCCCTCACCCGCTCCCCCGCGGCGGCGGGCGACAGCATCCCACCCGCCTGCCACCGCCCCGCAGACTGCACTGTCCGGTGGGGCTGCATGCCCATAGTGCAGAGCTACAGCCAATGGGCATGCAGCCTATACCGTACATGACAGTCCAGATTTGTGAATGAACATCATTCACAAATCTGGACTATCATGTACAATGAGCTGCATGCCCATTGGCTGTAGCTCTGCACATGGGCATGCAGTCCCAACCAGTCAGTCAGCGGGTGGCGGGCGAGGTGGTGGGATGCTGTTGCCTGCCAGCTGTGGGGGTGGAGGAGGGGCCCGTGGTGGGGGACACTAGACACCAGGGAGATGTTTGGGGGAGGGTTGTGATGTGACATTCTGCCCGCTGATCGGGCTTTACGGTCCACTGGACCACCAGGGAGATATTCGGGTTGGGGGAGGGTTACATTCTGCCCGCGATCAGGCACTGGGGGGTTCATACACGTTCTGCCCACGATCAGGCTGTGGAGATGTGTGGGGGTTTCATGTACCTGTACTGCCCACGATCGGGCTGTGGGTATGTGTGGGGGGGTTTCATGTACCTGTATTGCCCACAATCGGGCTGTGGGATATGTGTGGGGGGTTTCATGTAACTGTGATGCCCGCGATCGGACTGCATTGTGCGTCGGTCCCCCACAGCTGCTGCCTGGCAGGGTGGCCAGGAGCAAGTCCTCGGGGATCAGAGCACCTACATGCAAATGGCATGCAAATGGAGCCATAAATAGATGCAAATGGCCCCCCCTGCACCTTGCATAAATTATGGCCCCATTTGCATGTCACCTTTTGAATATCGGAAATTTGAGCATGGCGCAATTGTACTTGCGCCACCGCAAGTTTAATGCTGAACTATGGCAACTTGCTGTGGCGCAAGTTCCACTGCGCCATGCACAAGTGTTGGGGTGATATTCAAAGGAGTTGCTCAATAGCGCAAATCCTTTGAATATCACCCCGGCCACACCCCTGCACAACTATTTTGAGCAGCGCAGGGGCTTGCACCTCAGAATGGCGCAGTTTGAAAATCTGGGCCTTTGTGTTTTATTGCCTCAGAGTGTCTGAGATAGCACAGAAAAAAAATCATCTTAAGAACACTTTAGTTCATATATTTAAAAATAGTAGGACAATGTCAACTTTATTTATAAAAGGCACTTTTCAAAACCAAAATGCCTGCACAGAAGGTGACTAAGAACTGATTCAAATTAAAATCCCATATCATATCATACTTTCCATTATAATTAGTGATAAAATTCAAAACATATAAGGGTATGCAAACTCAAATAAATATTTCTTCAATGAAGACTTGAAAGACTTGGGGGCAGGCACTCTTTCACCCAATGAGGTAGAGAGTTCCACAGGCTCAGGGCCATGAATGCAAGTGTTCTGGCCCCAGAGGTCTTCAAATGGACCCTGGGAACCACCAGCAATTTCTCCTCAGTAGAATGGAATGGGTGGTGGGGGTGGTAGGGGCAGAGGAGATTTTACAAATAACATGGTTCCTGTTTGTGTATGGCTTTATAGGCCAGCAATGTGACCTTGAAAGTATTCTCCACTGCACTGGCAGCCAGTGCAGTTCGTGGAGTACACGCATAATATGACTGGCTTTGATAAGCTAGTCAACAGCTGGGTTGCAGTGTTCTGTACCAGCTACAGGTGGATCTCCACCCATAGAAACCCTAGGTATAGAGCATTGCAATAGTCAAGGCAGGAGGACACAAAGGCATGGACTAGTGTGGGAAAGTCCTCAGGCAGAATAAGGTGTTTCACCCCGGTGAGGTTCCTCAGATGGTAAAATGATGTCTTGATAATGGCTGACATTTGAGCTATAAGTGTCAGTTCTGAGTCAAGCACAATGCCCAGATTATGCACCCATTCATAGGCCCTCAACTGGTTGCCCTCTAGTATAATACTAGATGGACAACTAGGAGGTAACCCCTCTACCTGATGACCTGGGTCCACAACCAACACCTCAGTCTTCTCTGGGTTTAATCTCAACCAGCTGACACTCTTCCAGTCCTGAATCTCAGTGAGGCAGTTATTAAAGACTGAGATAGCATCACATTGCTCAGGTACAAATGAGATGTACAGCTGAGTATCATCTGTGTAGCAGTGAAAACCCAGCCTATACTTCCTTATAATATCTCCCAATGGCAGCATGTACACCATGGACAGTATGGGAGATAAAACAGAGCCCTGCAGTACCCCACATGACAAGGGAAGAGGGGCAGAGGAATAAATCCTTGACACCACTCTGAGACCTGCCTGTGAAGAAAGAGTGGAACCATCTGAGGACTGTTCCCAACAGGCCACAGATCAGCCACAGGTGCTCAAATAGTACCCCATGGTCCACAGTGTCAAATGCCACCAAGAGATCAAGGAGAACCAAGTGTAAAAAAAAAAGGTCACTGTTTCAAGGCATCATCATTTCTAACTGCATTTTACATAACTGATATCACATTCAGGTTTATAATTTTGCACTTTGTTGCTGTGGCGCTTATTATGACAAAGAAGATGCAGATAGCAAGTACAAGCAGGAAGACAGAGAACAGGAAAACAAGAAATGCTAAATAAGAAAAATAGTAAGTGTCATTAATGTTTAACAGCTGGGTAAAAACTTGCTTTTACACATGACCTCTAATATGATCCTCACCCATTAAGTGAAGGGAATGCCTTTTAGCTCTACTGTCTTGGGCAAACTAAAAGGTTTCCATTGGTCAACTTTAACTAAAACCTTTTAATGTTATACAATCAGAATCATATGTCATCTTTACATGTTTTCCAGAAAAACTTAAAAACCATGGATCCTGATATTCAAAGGTTAGCACTGGCATATAGTTAGCTCTAGTGCAAATGTGGGTTTGTGCTAGAGTTCTGGATGGGGACATATTCAGTGGTTCCCAGAGCACAGCCCAAATCCCACAGTGCCAAGCCACCAGGCTCCATATCTTTTGTGGACAGCACAGACCTCTCCTCTCCACCTTGGCTGACCAATGCCTGACAGTCATGGAGCACTATCATAAGGAGGTGAAAGGATAGCTGTGCTGTCCACTAATGTTATGAATCTTGGTAATCAGAGTGAAGGTGTGTGGAGAAGAGGTCCTTAGTGACTGTATAGGTGGGGGTAGGGGGACAACTATACCACTAGCGATTACAGAATATACAGCAGAATGGGTATTCAAGAAGTGGGGGACCACTGTACCACCAAGCTTACTTTACTAAGAGCAGAATGGGCAATTCAGGGAGTGGTAAGACAACTATACCATGAGAAATTACTTTATATACAGCAGAATGGGTGATCGTAGGGTGAAGGGACTACTATTTCATCAGGGACTACTGTAATTACTGTAAAGGGGGCTATAAGGGACTTCTTAGCCTCTTAGTATCTTGCATGCCCAGTGAGCTCATTCAGAAGCAAATGACCATCACTTGGCGGTCCTTGACAGGTTGTTTTTTACTTTGGCCCTCATACTGACAATCGGCATTATCTTGTATAATATCCTGTAACAGTACTGATGGTCTTAAGGTTTATGTAATATAATAACTGGTTGAATGCATAGTTGGGAAAATGTCTCTAGACAGGTTGTATAATGTATAGACATGTGAAACAGTTGATCACACTAGGTACATTTTACACTCTCCTGATGCTACAGTATATATAGAACATTTCTGTTATATATTTTTGCTTGTTTTTAACATATAATACTATCTTATTTTAACATGTACTTAAGTGATTACTGAATCTGAAGTTTTTGTTTTTCATTAGACTGTATTCACAAACAGACTGAGACATTCAGAATCTGTGTTGGTGAAGCTTTCTGCTTGAAGAGTTTTTATCTTGTTCTGGGGCATTTGACCTTGAATTGCTCCTAAGCTAAGAACAAATGGGTGAAATGTGATTCCTCTGATGTAAACTGTAGTTATGGTGTAAATGAATATTTTAAACCAATGAGAATTCTTTCTGTTTTTATGTACAATCTGGATGTATATAGTATGTCATTTTATAAATAACTGTAATGATCTTCAAAAGAAGGACTTGGTTGGTCTGAAAACTTAGGCACTTCATACTTTTTGTACCATCTATGTTGGTGCAACAAAATGTATCAAACCATTTCCTTATGGGTTTGTTCTTACAAGGACCGATATGGCAACTAAACTAAATCTGTTTTTCAGTGAGCTCATTTTCATGCTCAGGCTGAATATGGGATCTAGCAGTAGCAGGAGCTGTTTCAGGGAAGTGCTAGCTTTTTCTTTTTCTATTTTTATTTTGACACTGGAATTGTTTGTGCTGGGATGGAAGATGGTCGTGGGGGATTTAAAATCAGTACTGGGAGTCATAACTGTTACTGAGGGGCATCCTGGGCTGTGATATTTAATATGTGCTGTAGAATGTTTGGAGTCCTAGTTGGATGAGTTTCACTCAGGCAGGAAATTGTTTGCTGGCCTTGAGAGAGGGGGGATGGAATAATTAGCAAGCACCATCTAAACAAACAATCTCACTTGGGATCTAGCAGCAGAAGGAGCTGTTTCAGGGAAGTGCTATTTTTTTTCTTTTTCTATTTCAGTTTTGCTACTGGAACTGTTTATGTTGGGAAGGGAGAAGGTGGTGGGGATTTAAAATCAGTACTGGGAGTTATAGCTGTTACTGCAGGGCATCCTGGGCTGTGATATCTAATCTGTGTTGTGGAATGTTTTGAGTTCTGGTTGGGTGAGTTCTTCTCTTTGAAACTCATGCAGAAAGTTGTGTTTGGCCTTGTACCTTTGTATGTGGATTGAGGAGTCTGGTGGGGAAAAGGTAAAGGCTGATCAACTCTCACGAGAGTCAGGGTAGGGCCCTACTCCCACCCTCCCCATCCCTCCAACCTCTGGAGTATTGTACATTTATAGGGGAGGAGCTACCCTACAATTGGTGGACAGGACTGCTAGGTGCAGCTCATTTCATTCCCTGGCCAGAAGTCTGAAAGCCACAGGGTGAGAAAACACATAGCTGGAGTGGAAACATACAGGAGTAAAGGCTGCAGGATTAATGTAGTTGAAAAAGCTGCACTGATATGTTCAGTGGGTGAAAATAGTCAGAAACAAGGGTCTTTAGGTGATACTGCTACATAAGAAGGGAATATAAGCTGAAGAGGGGAGATGGGCACCACTTAAGGAGTTTAACACACAAGGAGGCATGGGCAGCACAAATATATGAAATTGGAGAGAGATAAGGGAACATGCCAGAGGATGGCATTGCAGAAACAGGGGAGGATGGGGACAGTGTAATGGGAAGGGTACAGGAAGCAACAGGATGCTAGGGGGTCAGCATGGGAAGAATAGTGGGCAGCAATGGCTATGGGGTGGCTGTTTGGAAGACCATATTATGGAAGCTAGGTGGATGTGCAATTTTTCATAGGCTGAGGAGGCTGGAGGAAGAAGTGCAGTGCCTGGGTAAGAAGTTGGAGAGAGTGAAGAAGGGGGAGCTGGGGCAGGTTAGCCTTCGGCATAAGGTAGCATGATGCCAAGGCATAGGAGGAGAATCAGAACTGAAGATGGAGAGGCAGGGAGGAGGAGGAGAAGAGGGGCCAAGATGACTAGGGGGTCTAGTAATGGATGAAAGCCTTGGGGAGGGAGGAAGGAGCCTAGTCTCAGTAACACTGAGACTGCAGGTAGCAGGTTTGCAGTGCTGGCAGAAATGGTGTAGGGGGAGGCACTGTATCTCCAAGATGGGCAGGAGGGAATAGGGGCAGGGACAGGCCAGGTGACAACAGCTGGACAGAGGAAGGAGGGAAGGGGAGAGGGACTCAGTTGGACTGGTGGACGGAGGAGACAGGGGGGATGAGGGGAAGGGCATTGCTGGTGAGCCAGCTGCAGGAGACACAGCAGGAGAAGGATGGGGACCCAGGGTCGAGGGTTTTTATGAAGATGTCAGTTTGCAACTTGGCAATAAATTACTATATGATATAACATATATTGATTTTAGTAAAGCTTTCAACCTCCTTCCTCATTGGGCATTATTACAAAAGCTAGCATCCATAAATATTACTCAGGTTATTATCAGATGGATATCTAATTGGCTGATTAATAGAACTCAGCAGGTTTTAATAAATGGACAATTGTCTAAAATGGGCTGCATTACTAGTGGTGTACAACAGGATTCAGGTTTGGGTTCTAGCTTATTTCAAATGTTTATATCTGATATCATGACTAGTTGTTCTTCCAACTCTATTAAATATGCTGATGACATTAAAATTGGGGGGCTATGTTCTACATCAGAACAGATTGCAGCTATTCAGACTGATTTGAACACCCATCTTTAAATGGATTAATTATTGGGGAATAAAACTTAATCATAATAAATGTAAAGGTTATGCATTTTGGAGTTGCTAATACATATCATCCATACACTTTAGATAATAAGGTGATGGACAATACAAATAAAGAGAAAGATCTAGGAGTTTTAAAAACAGAAGATTTTCAGTCTGACTTGCAGATCAATGCTGTAATTCTGAAGGCTAATAGGGTTATCTGGTCCATATTAAGAAATATCAAATCAAGGGACAAAAATGTATTACTATCACTATACATAGCCTATGTTCGTCCGCATTTGGACTTTTCCTCCCCATTATGGTGTCCTTTTGGGAAATGTGATATTCTACGCTTTGAGAATGTTCAAAGACGTTTCACTAAATGTGTTAAAGGGTTAAAAAAATGTATCATATGACTCTAGATTAGTTGTATTAAATTTAATGCATCTTAAAACAAGAAGGTTAAGAGGGGATCTTCTTCTTATGTTTGACATTACACAGGACCCGTATTTATTAACTAATCTTTGTTTTATGTTTAAAGAGAATATCTTCAATCTTAGAGGTCACCTGTTTCAATTAAATCTCAGGAAATTTAACCTAATGCCTAGAAAATTATTTTTTACTTTACGTATAATAAAACCTTGGAATAGACTACCCCTGGAACTTATTTCTAGTAATTCTAAGCGTATGTTTAAATCTCACCAGGACAAGCTGATACCACCAGATTTTAATCTTTGTTACTATTAAATACAACAAAGCATCTATGGGCCTCGTGGCTCGCTAGCTTCTTTTTCACCTTGGTATGAACCTTAGTATGAACTTCTGAAAGCAGAGTAGGAGAAAAGTCTTGTGTGCTTATCTGAGAGAAACAAGTTTGAAACCCATTTAAACCTAGCCTTTTGAATAAAAATCACTCATGTTTCTTTCTAGAGGGTTTTTCTGCTGCTAGATCTCTGTTTTTTGATTATTAACTTTTTTTTTTTGCTGTTGATTTTTTTTTTTACATCATGCATCAATTTGCACTGGCCAATTATCCTTTGTAAATAATTGTATAATAATTGTTGCTTATCATAATGTACTGATTGTTTTTTCCAGCCCCTTATTAATTTTACTTTCTTATGCCACTTTATTTGTTCATCAGTGATGTCTGTATATCCACATTGTTCACCAAAGATGCCTGTATGTCCACATGGCTTGTACTCATTGTATAACTTGCAACTATCTCTGTAGCTGCCCCTGTTTGGCCCAGGTCATGCCAGAAAATGATTCCCTGGATCAGTGCACTTATCCAGTTACCAAAGACTTAAATAAATAAATAGATTAATTAATTTACCTTAATGTAGTGATTTTGGTTTCATCTGTCTGTGCAGCAGTGAGGAGGAGGGCATGTGTAAAATAAGGCAGGCAGCCCAGAAAGATCTGGAGCTTTTGTACTAAGCAGGTGACTTCTGTTATATTTTGGTTTTCTCACTCTTTATAGTTAATGATTTCTGATCTGTATTCAGTAATTTCCAAGTTTTATTTTTGTGGTTTAGTTTGGTGTGCTTAAGTGAAGTATTTTATCAGTGTCTTTCTGTAGCATTTTTAGTTATTTTAGTCATATTATTTCTTAAAGTAATGATGTTCTGTCACTTTTTGTTATATTTAATGTGCATTTTTGAGAGAGAATTATTTAGTTTTTTCCTGTAATTTTCTCATCATTTTTAGATCACTTGCCACATCTATTACAGAAAGCTGTTTTCATGAACAGAGATCTAAGGAATCAGGGATACAGACATTTAACAATGCATGGTGACAACCCTCACAGACATACACAATGTTATACCTTTATATCATGGTTAGCAAAGTATTCCACAGACATTTGAAATGGATACAGTCATTCAGTTATTCAGCACATATTCAATGTCTGCTATGTTAAGCTACCACTATCATTGTGAATCCCCCACATAGTTTGTAAGTTCAGCCTCTGATCCGTGGGTCTCCAATATTAATTTAAATAGAAACATAGAAAGAGAATCTGTCGGCAGATAAGGACCATACAGCCCACCTATAAAGATGGGAGAAGTGGCCCCAATTAGCTCAGTGAAGTGATTCATGAAGAGTGAAGGCAAATTTGCTGAGTGCTCCACAACGCAAAGCAGAGTACTTTGCATTATAATGGGTAACATGAAGTCCATTGAAAACAATGACTTCGTGTTACTCCACCTTCCCAAATCACTACTCCACCAATTCCTAAGGTGAAGTACATTGAAAACAATGTACTTCACCTTGTTTTTAAGCTTCAAAGGCAAATTTTGCAGTGAGTCATGGGATTTCAGGTCACATGGGCTCTAGATTGTTCTGCACAGCCTCAGTTTGGGGTAGTGTGTGTAGAAAGCTGTAGGAGACAGTCTGTTGTGAGAGCTCTCTGTGATTCAAAGCTCCTAAAAGCTGTTAAAAAAGTATTTTTGAGTTTTTTTTTTTTTGCTGAAACTTTAGTTCATCGATTATAGGAAACCTTCCTGTGCTCATATCATTGAGGGTTTATTTGTTTGTGTTTGGATTTTGAATGTTAATCTACAACATTCAGTCTGTGTACTGAGAGACAGTGGAAGTGTGCTTTGAGGAAGGGGTGTATCAGTGATGTAAGTAATTTAACTTGGAGAAAAAGACAGTTCTTTTTGTTTTGGTGATATTTTTCTTGCATAACTATGTGAATGTACACACAGTAATATTTTCAATAGGTCTTGCCATTTTTTTTGCTGATTGTTGGGTACAGCAGTGCATGATTTTAGTTTGTTTAAAATATGTTGTTATATTGCTGAAGTTTTCAATTTGCTATGCTTTACTTAGCGTATGTGTGAGTATGTGTGTGATGCATGTCATCCAATCAGACACCTTTTATTGTGCCACATAATAATTTCAGCAATGTGAACCTGCTATCCACTACAGCTGTGTGATTTTTGTACTTCTTTGTGGCATCTTTACTGGTACTAGTACTAGTGAATGTTACTGCAGCAGTCCAGTACATTGCCCCCCCACCGTGGCCCACCCCAACTGGCACAGGTATTCTTTTCCAGATTTGAATTTCTGATGGTGAGCACTGGTTAGGTGCTATGCCTTTGCATCTGCATCTCTTCAGTGCACAGCGCAATCTTAATCTGTCTGTGCATTTGCATCTCTTTAGGGCTCAGTCTCCATCTGTAACTTAAGTCAGACTTGTTTCTTTGGCTTCCCTTCAGAGTACTGGACAGGTGTGGTGCATAATTCTGCATAAACATTGTACTCATTAATTTACGATTTTAAGTCAGGACTATCATCATGAGTCACTCATGATACAAATTATGTTCTTCATCATCACAGTAACAAATCACAATTCACGATCACATCACGAATCACAACATTAATGTTTTTACTAGTTACTTGAATGTATTGCCAGCCTGTTTTGTAGTGTCTCTCCATGCTTCACTACCCCACCATTGTATTCATTAATTAGTGTTTTTAAGTCAGGTAGTTTTGTGCTACAGCTCATTGGGGAAGTATAGCCATAGGCATTTGCATTCTCAATACAGTTCCATACTGGTTATCTCACACCATTGACACCGAATCACGTTCTTCATCATCACGGTCACAAATGCAGTCACAAATCACAATTCACAATCACATCACAAATCACAACATTAATGTTTTTACTAGTTAATTAGATGTATTGGAAGCCTGTTTTGTAGTATCTCTCCAGGCTTCACCACCCCACCATTGTACTCATTAATACGTGTTTTTAAGTCGAGGAGTTTTGTGCTACAGCTCATCTGGGATGTACAGTCATAGCCATTTACATTCCTTCCTCTACAGCATGTGAGTTACAGTATTGTAAGTAGTAGTGGGTGAAGTGGCCCCCAATTCACTCTGCGAAGTGATTCATGGAGTAACGCAGAATCCGCAGAGTACTCCACAATGTGAAGTGGAGTAGTTTGCATCATAATGAGGAATGCAAAGTCCATTGAAAACCAATGACTTTGCATTATTCTGACATCCTCAAACCACTTCTCCACCAATTTTAAGACAAAATACATTTAAATCAATGTAATTCACCTCACTTCACCTTGTAGTTGAGCTACAAATGAAATTCTGCAGGGATTCATGGGATTGCAGGTCATATGGGCTCTAGATAGTTCTGCACAGCCTCAATTCTGGCCTAGGCAGTGTGTGTGTAGTGGTACCTGGAGACAGTTTGCTCTCAGAGCTCTGCAATTCAAAACCTCTAAAAGCTGTTTGAAATGCCTTTTTGAGTCATTTTCTTTGCTCACAATTTAGTACATCGATTGTGGGAAACCCTTCTGTGCTCATATCATCAAGTGTTTGTTGTTATGTGTGGATTTTAAATGTTAATTTAGAACAGTCAGTCTGTGTACTGTGAAGTGTGCTGTGGGGGATGGCGTATTTGTGGTGTAGGTACTTTAACTGGGAGAAAAAGGCAGTTTTTCTGTTTTGGTTATATTTTTCTTGTATAACTGTGTTAATGTGCACACAGTGATATTTTCAGTAATTCTTGAAATTGTTTTTTACGATTGATGTGGTGCAGCAGTGTATAAATTGTCTGTTTAAAACATTTGGTTATATTACTAAAGGTTTTCAATTTGCTATGCATTACTTGTAGTGTGTGTGTGATGTGTGCCATTGTATCAGACACCTTTTATTGTGCCATAGAGGACTTGAAGCAGTGTGAGACTGCTATCCATTGCACCTACATGAATTTTTATACTGCTTTGTGGTGCCTTTACTGATAGTGGATTGTTACTGCCGTGCACTAATCCCCCAATTGGCAAAATATATTCCTTTTCAGATCTGAATTTGTGATTTGTGTGCACTAGTTAAGTGTTGCTGTGCCTGGTTCATGCAATTATCCAGGCTGTGTGTGGGTGTTGATGTGCGATATTGCCACCACCACACATTCAGTCACTTCACTACCAGCCTAGCATTGCTTGTAAAGCGCTTTGGGATACTCTGTATGAAAAGTGCTATATAAATGCTGATTCTTCTTCTTCTTTTCTTATGCATCCCTTGACTGCGCAGCACAATTTTAATCTGTCTGTGCATTTTTAGTTCATCATTCATTCTGGGAGACTGCATTTCTTGTTACATTCTCATTTCACTTCGTCAGCACTGGTAAATTTTCTGGAAACAAGACAGTAGCATTTCATCAGCACTGGGGAATTTTCTGGACACAACACAGTAGCATTTTGGGGATGCACATTAATTCTGATGACTCTGTATGTGACCACTACATGCATGACTGAGTGTACCATTAATTCTGGGAGACTTTGCATTTCTTGTTATGCTCTCATTTCACTTCGTCAGCACTGGGGAGTTTTCTGGACACAAGACAGTAGCACTTAGGGGATGCACATTAATTCTGGTGACTGTGTGGGTGGGGTGCTGCCAATATTGTTGTCACTCCACTTTGCATCACATTTAAAGCGGAATGACAATGCAAAGTAATAACAAGGCAAAGTGAGCCTTTCCTATGGGGCACTCCACATAGCGAAGTGGCCACTTTGCATTCACTTTGCAGGAGGATTTTAAATTTGTTGCATCTCTACCCACCTAGTCTGCCCATTGCATTTGTTTCACACTTTGTGCTATTTTTATTTTTTATATTTAATGTATAAATTAAACCACTGCAGCTCATCATTGCCCCAAATCAGTTCCAAAATGACTCAAGATAACAGTGGTCATGGCAGGCTCTCAACCAAATAGTACATGCTTATTTAATATTAAGGCAAAATCCACACCACATCTTAAGATGGTTGCCGTTCATAAATTGTTTACACTGCTGCAAATCATCATAAACCTCATTCACTACCAATGACTTAGTGTGGTCTGAAATAGAAATCATGGTGGGCTTTGAATCCATATGTTACTAGACAGTTCCAATTCATTTAATCCCCTTCCCCCCATCTTTCCTGGGAGGCAGTTTTACCATGGGTCTCAGTATTCCATTCACGTAAGAGTTAAAATCTTCAGTATTGCCCTTACTGGTACTCCAAGACCCTAGCAAGTAGTCCTCTGATGTTCAGTTAAGGGTTCTTTATATATTATTTCTATTAGCTTCAGTAATGTGTATTAGAACTATAGTCTTAAACTGAGAAAAAAGATATTCTAACAAATGGGAACTGCAAACAGAATATAAAAGCAGTTTGACATTATTTCTTAGGTTCTCCATCCTGTAACTAGAAATTAAGTTAATAGGGAGATTAAAACGAGACAAGTTAACTGTGAGTTTAAATTTAAGTTAATGGGATTGAGGTAAATTACAAAGTACATTACGTAGTGCAGATAGTGCAAAAATAAGCAGATTGCAAAAAAAAAAGGTTTGTTTATA
This sequence comes from Neoceratodus forsteri, assembly GCA_016271365.2. Lineage (NCBI taxonomy): Eukaryota > Metazoa > Chordata > Ceratodontiformes > Ceratodontidae > Neoceratodus > Neoceratodus forsteri. Next base: position 283,341,201 of record JADMNL010000026.1, on the reverse strand, counting down.
GTGTCCCAATGGCTCCAAAATGTTCACTGCTTGCTGGACTCCACAGAAAGAAGCTTCAGGGGAGGAGTCAAAGGAAAAAAAACAGCACTCAGTTGAGTCACCTGAAAACTGCAGTTCTCTATGTGAATTAGGTTTGATAACTCAGGACACTAAAGATAAGATGTACAAAAGCAACTTTGTAGCAGTATCTAAAAAAGTAAAAAAGCAGCTTGTAGCAGCATTCTTCATTAAACAAAACTGAAGAACAATAACACCAAAAAATGAGCACACCACTTTAAATACAAGTCTTGGTGTAGTTAAATAACTGAGAGTGTTTTTTGCACTATTGCTGGTTTTTGTTTGGGACTGGGTTGCAGGGGATGTACCTCCCTTCGACTCAGTCATGTTCAACTTCTTGCTATACATTTCAAGTCTGTAGCACTGATGAAAAATATACAATGAAAATGATCCAGAAGTAAATAGTCTGATACCTTTTATTGGACCAACATAGATGTTACTAATCTTTTGGACCAACCAAGTCCTTCCTCAGAAGTTTATTCCAGTTATTTAGCAAAACAACTGACATAAGCTTCTGAGGAAAAACTTGATTGGTCTGAAAGTGTAGGGACTATTTTCTTTTTGTAACATCTATGTTGGTCCAATAAAAGGTATCAAACCATATGCTTCTGGATGTGTTCTTACAAGGACCAATACAGCAACTAAACTAATTCTGTATGTCACTAACAAAACAAGCATTTGTCAATGCTGAATGTTGATTGCGTTGGTCCATTGAGCTCACTCACTGCCCCTCTGTCACTCGCACATTCTGTTTCTCCTCGTGCTGCAGGCCGCTGTTTTGTACTGGGCTCCTGCCTGCATTGGCGCCCTTTTCTACCCACAAAGAAATCCACAGCTGTCCTGACAGAGCTCCGTTGAAGTGGCTCACTCCCCTTCTCTCACTTGCTCGTTGTGTTTTTCCTGGTGCTGCAGGTTGCCCTTTTGTACTGGGCTCCTGCCTTTGTTGGTGCATTTTTCTGCCCACAAAGAAATCTGCAGCAGTCCTGACAGAGCTCCATTGAAACTCGCTCATCCCCTCTCTCACTCGCTTGTTCCATTTCTGCTGGCACTGCAGGCTGCCCTTTGTACTGGGCTCCTGCCTGCATTGTCACCTTCTTCTGCCCAAAGATCTGCAGCAGTCATGTAGAGCTCCGTTGAGCTCACTCACTCCCCCCCCACTCGCTCGCTCTGTGTCTCCTGCCACTGCAGGCTGCCCTTTTGTACTGGGCTCCTGCCTGCATTGGCAGCTTTTCCTGCCCACAAAGAAATCTATAGCAGTCCTGACACAGCTTCGTTGAGCTCACTCACTCCCCCTCCTTCACTCGCTAGTTCTGTGTCTATTGCAAATTTGCAAAGTTATGAGCGTGCGTAGCAACTGCACAATGCACACTCATAAAACAGCAATTTTTTTTTTCCACCAAATTTGCAACATAGGCTTTTTGAGACCCCACCTCATGAACACTGGCACTGTCATTTTGTTAATCAGTCATGAAAGGTGATTTCACACAGTGACCGCAAAATCACCTTTTGGGGCCAAATAATGCCATTACAGTGGCAGAATTCAAGAGGAGGGGTCCCAAAA